>OW387023.1:48626039-49888442 GCA_936439885.1 Nowickia ferox | reverse complement strand
GGCGATATTTTGGCTATATTTTTATGATTTCAATACAATAAAATTTAAGGTAAAATTATATATATTTTTTTTTTCATGCGTATATTTATTTATTGTATTTTCAAAAAATGAACTAACAATAAGTTTTCAAATCTTAAATCTAGATATAATAATTAGGCCCAACCAGTGTCAGGCATAAACTTAGTGATAGTAATCAATAATACATAAATATCGTATTGAGCACAAAAATATTTTCAAGCTGTTTCATCTGGAGTGTTGAGTATTAGAGCAATAGTGTCCCTCTTTTTTAAGCGGATGTGTCCAGTAAAATTCAAGATGTTACGAGCAAGTGGATTAGGATGAGACTCGAGTTTTGTTAAGTATTTGCCTGCGTATTTTTTAATTTCCTCAGTCACTAGTGATATATTTAAATCACGATGTAAATTTGAATTTTTGATGTACCATGGAGCCGATGTTATTAGTCTTAAAATCTTGTTTTGCCTTCGTTGGATTCTCTCTATATTGGAAGCTGAAGCAGTGCCCCATAGCTGTATTCCGTAGCACCATATGGGTTTCAAAAGCGACTTATATATTAAAAGTTTACAATCTAGACTGAGTGTTGAATTTCTACCAATCAGCCAATGTATCTGAGTTAATTTAAGTTTCATTTGTGTTAGCTTTGAGTCAATATGGTGTTTCCATGTAAGCCGTTGATAAAGGTGTATATCAAGGTATTTTACATGTGAATGTTGAGGAACAACTTGATTGTTGATTCGAATTGGGGAACAAGTATCTCTTCGCAGGGTAAATGTTAGCTGAACACACTTTTGTTCGTTAACTTTAATTCTCCATAAGTTTAACCATAGTTCCAGCTGTGTAATATGTTCTTGTAGATATCGGGAAGCCTCGTGAGGGTTTTCGTGCATACTAAGGCAGGCTGTATCATCGGCAAATGCTGCTCAAAGGCATATCACAAGTATAAATCAAATACAAATGTAAGGACTTTTTTCTACAACAAAATATTTCGTGCGAAAAATTCTAAATGTTGTAACTCCTTACCTCAAACAAAATTTTCTAAAATTGAAGAAATTAAAAAAAAATCTCATTTTGTGTTTATAAAACAAGTGGGGAAGCACCAAAAAGTCTGCACGAGTTTTAGCCTAAAGTGCATGTTTACGACGAAGTTGCTGGTACTTACCACTTCAAGGATATGATATGCATACACAAGATTTAAATAATAATTTTGATCTTGGTGTTCAAGTTCAATTTATCCTATTTAGATTGATCTTTTGGAATAAGTTATTTTTTACTATTTTTTATTCGCCAGTATTTGGTCCAAAGATCGGTGTCTCAGTGCCGTCTTTGGACCAGATCTTCTATTCTTTACGCCAGTATTTATATATTAATGTAAACACTTTTCTTAAATAATATATATAGGGTGTTTTTTTATTGAGGTATAGAACTTTAAGTTGGCATCACTTTTTTAACTGGCGGCCATTTTGTCAGCTGTCAAGTGATTAATATTTAGTTTGGTTTGCCATTTCATCATGAACAGGTTGACAAAAGAACAACGCTTGCAAATCGTGCAAATTTATTTCGAAAATAATGGTTCAGTTCGCGAAGTTTACCGCAAGCTCCGTCCATTTTATGGTCGACATAATCGTCCATCAGAGCAATTAATTCGGTTAACCATGGATAACCTGTCAATTGGCCACCAAGATCGTGTGATTTGACACCATTGGATTATTTTCTTTGGGGATATGTGAAGTCGCTCGTCTACGCCAACAAACCAGAAACGTTAGGGGACTTGGAAGCCAACATTCGTGGCGTTATTGCCAACATACGGCCTCATATGCTCGAAAAAGTGGTTGAAAATTGGACCTGTAGAATTGGCATATTTAAACGTTAATGGCATAAAATTATCCTTCCAATAAAGCCAAATTGATGGACATTAAAACGATTTTCTTGTGTTTTATTTCAATTCGAAGTTCTATACCTTTAAAAAAAACACCCTGTATTTTATGCTTTACGATAGACGTTACCTACTGAATTTAAAATTTAACAATATTTGTAATGTAATTACAAAATAAAAACATTTTTTGTAGCTAAAAATTTAATATTTTATTACCTATATATTGGCGATATTCGACACGCCATTTGGCGAGGGGGCTGAAAGTAAATCTGACAATACTGGCCGCTGGCAGCATTTGTCACCTCGTAGCCAGCTACCCATCTGCACCTCATATTTAAGTATAAATACATAGTTCAGTTATGCCACAAATATTTCGCACTTATAAAAATTAAATTACTCTTTTAAAATGTATGGACTTATATGACGCAAAAATATATATGTAAATGAAGCAATTTATGCTTTACATCAATATTTGGATATTGTTTCTGTTAAATAATATGAAAAAATTGTACGATATCATTCATTCAACATTTTGTATTATACTTGCACCACCTTTCTCATTGTAGCGAAGAAATAGAAATTAGTTTAATTGTACTACAACGACAAAATCAAGGCACATTTACTACAGGTACACGCATTAGAGAAAACACTGTGGCAACTCTGTTCTTCTCACATAGTTTTACAAAGTAATTGTCAAAAAATTGTATGCATCAAACAAGGCACAAAAGTAATTGTCAAATGAATTCTTCGTTATAAACGTGTAAACAAAAAATCAGCGGATGAGCAATTTGCCTGATGCATGTACCTGTTTGATATGCCTTGGACAAAATCAGCATAGACAACCACCCGCCACCCTGTTGCCTTGCTGTCTTCAATAGAATCACTCTCATATAAACATGTGTATTCTATTCTTGTATTTTGTAGTCGGTAGCCTGCTGTCATGATACAAAAATACTTGTAACCTCGAAGCGCCAGCTGATGCAGTTTGTTTCGTGATGTGATCTGCCAATTGTTGTTTACGTTTTACCAATACAGTGCCTATTAAACTGTAACAGTTCCTATTAACTGTACTAATACAAATACAAGAAAACATGCAATCATAATTTAAGGCCATGACTCACTATCATACAAAGTCGTGCGATCTACGAAAAAGTACAACCCTGGTGTGATGAATTATTATTGTCTTTTGAAAATTTTCATAAACTCCATCATACCAGGGTTGTATTTTTTCGTAGATCGCACGACTTTGTATGATAGTGTATCACGGCCTTTACCAATACACGTGCATGGTGCCTATTAAAACTGTACTAATACAAATAAATCTTTGCAAACACAAGAGAAAACTCAAGTACATGTCTCTTCGTTTTTTGACATTTGTCATCACAAAACAGCAATAAAAAGTCCTGTTGTTTTATTTATTGTAAATTTGTTGTAGATTTGCGGGTATTATTGTATCATGCCTGCTGTGTTTAACACAATGTACACAGAGGTGAAGAAAGTGAGTGATGAAAAAAGGTAAAATCAGCTCTGACACAGGTTCGGCGAGAAAGGGACAACTGTAGTATATTTGTTATTAAGTTGTTAACGATATAATCAAAACAAACAAGAGAAAATGTTTAATTTGTGAAATGAGCAAGAAAACATTTTTACAAAATTAAATGAAGGATTTTGTATTGTTGAAGTAAATAAAACCATGTGTAAAATATTATAAGTATTAAAAAAGTGATTAAAGTTAGTTTCCAAATGCTTACAAATCAACTTACAAAAAGCCGACAACGAATGAGACCACAAAGCATAAAATGTTGAATTAAAAAAACAATGCGAAAAAGATTATTAGTATTAAAAAAAGTGATTAAAATTTGTTTTCAAATGATTAAAGACTTCCCCCCATATGCAAAAAAAAATAACTCGTGCTTGAAGTCTACGTTAAAACAAAATTTCCATACAAAACCCGGTTTAACGTACACTTGAAGCACACGTTATTTTTTTGCATATGGGGGTTCGTTTTAAGCATATTCTTTCACAAATATTAATTATTAACATTTATTTACAAAAATCTTATAGCGAATGGGGACACAAAGCATAAAATGAAAAGCGTTAAATTAATGCCACTTTGAAAGAAACATTAAAGAAGACACAGACTCGGTGTGAGCGAGACGTCAAGAATTCGCAATTATCTTCCGTCTCGTGACACCTCTGTATACTTTGTGGCGTTTAATGCATTAAATGCCATGTCAGATACAACTTTTGCTTCTCGTTGCGCTGAAGATTCGCTTTGACATCTAAGATGAAATGTACATGCTTATATGGAAAATGTCACATAAAGTAATTTTAACGCAAAGCGAAGCAAAAAGTTATGCAACTCAACTTTTTGCGTGCTTTGGCAATCAGTTGGTATAATTATCTTAACTTGGTTTCGCATATAAATAAGAAATTTTATTAAACTTTTACTAAATTTACATAAAAAAAAACTAAGCGGCATCGGAGTAATCGAATTATGATGTATTTTATGTATTAAACAAAGCAGTAAAACAAAAAGAGAGTGTAGTCAAAGTTTTTATTGTGTCACACACATTGTGCTTTCCGCTTTTCACCCAACGCTAGAAACGTCACGGAAAGCGTTGAATTGTATTTGACACCGCCTTAAGGCTGGTACTCTGTTAGAAGTTGTAAAAAATTTTCAGAAACATTGACTATTTGGCGTGTAAAATTTGACATGTACTAAATGTAGCCCAACTCGCGTTTTTTTATAAATTTCTTGCTTTTATTGCTTGAAAGTATACAACATTGTTAAAATTCCGTGCGAAAAAAGCACTGCTCATGTTGTTTCGCAGCTAAACTAAAATGATGCCAGACTAATTTTGCATGGAAAGACATAATTTTACGTGTTTTTCACAACAAGAACAGAGTACTACTTTTGCGAATTTATTTCGCAAATATTTCACACCAAATACTTTTATATGTAGTTTGATAACATTTCGCAAGAAATTGTGAACAGAGTACCAGGCTTATGTTCAGAAATGAATGACTGAAACTAACACAAACGAAATTTTTTTACTAATCCATTTGCAATAATTTTCCATTGAATTTAAGAGTGCCAGTCAACTGACTGGTCATTTGACTGGCAGAGATGACCGACACATTTATAATTATATTTGTTCCTCTCTAACATGTATGTTAGAGTGATACATCTAATTATATGCACATTAGAAAAAACTTGGCATTTTATTGTAAAATATACAACTCGTTAGGTCTGTGAAATTAAAATTTATACAAGTGTTAAGAAAGTTAAGTAACAGCAATACTGCATAAAATAAATTGAAAAGTTTAATGTAATTTACACATTTATGTATTTCTGTTTTAAAATTTTAGATATTTACGAAAAGACAGCTGTGTTGGAGCTGGGAAAAACCATGAAGGAGACTAAAGTGGTACCACCTAAGTTATTTTGTATTTAGGATTATATATATATGTAAATGTATATTACTCATTTCTTTATCTACATTTATATATATAAAAATTAATCCCTATTTCACTTGGTCACGCCATCACGCGAGAACGGCTGGACCGATTTCATTATTTTTTTGTTGTGTTTGTTATTGTCAGGAAAAGGTTCACATGAAAGAAAAAATTAAAAAAGTTGCGCGGAAAATTAGAAAATTGAAGAATACTATTTCTATAGCCAAATGGGACAACAAACAAATTGTTGAATCCATACATTAGCTTCTATGAGTCTACTTTGTTCCCAACCAAGTAATATATGTTATTATCGAGTGACCACTAATTAAAGTATGATCACACTTGGGCTAACATTTGCAGAAAAAAACGTACCATAAATATTAGTGAAAAACATTTTGATTCAGACACGTATTAATTAAGTTAAACAGTTTCATATATAAATAATAGAAAATTTTGTAGAATCCAAAATTATTGGAAACTATTTAACTTAACAAACACGTCTCTGCGTTGAAAGCTTCGTCATTAATATTTAGGGGTTACGTTTTTTTGGGCAAATGTTTGCCCAAGTGTGACCATACCTTATGAGTTCCCTGTCGGAGAATGTGTGGTTGACTACAAAAATAGTTAACTTATAGCTAACTTTTCTTAGACTGACTAAAAGCTAACTGCAAAGTCATCCAGAACAAACCCAAAATTAATACTTAAGTTGAGTACGTAATCGAATTTGGTGAGAGCCAACAAATTTATTCTCAGCTACTTTGAAACTCATTCCAGTTTTATATTAATATTTTGCTGTTATTATTTTAAATGGTACCTTGGCTGTGTAGTTAGCGCATTGAGTACACAACGTGTGATGATACATGTTCGAACCCCAAACATTTTTTTTTAATTTACTGACTACCAGGTGATTTAAAAAAGCCAACTTTAAGTTAGCTGAAAGTAATGCAGAGTGAGACAATTGACTACTGCCTAGGACATCGCAATGTTAAAATAGTCAGTTAATTACATTGAGAATTAAGTGCCAGTCAGTACTAGTTGCGAAATAGTTAGCTTAAAGTTAGTTTAAAGTTAACTTAATTTCCGATAGGGTTTTTACAAGCGATGTCGCGAAGACTTCTCCCAGCTAGCCAAGAGCTGTTTAATAGGCGATGCACAGAGGTGGATTTTTAACATTTAGCCGGCCAAAAGTAAATTTTCACAAGTGACGTTAAAAGTCCCAAAAAAATCCCAGAATGGAATGTACCAGTAACAATAATTTACCATACCTACTACCGAATCTTTCACTGTACGCACGTGCAGATAGTTGAAATTTGGTCGTTTCACGAAGTGCACATCATTGTTGTCAGCGCTCTCAATGTAACCATTTAAACAACAGAAATTTTGTTTTGTCTACGTAATTCTTTAGTAGTGATGTTGATGGATTCGAATAATTCAGGTAAGAATTTAATGTTATTTTAATTATTTGTAGAACTTTCAAAAAATGTTTTGTAATGAAATTTTTCCTTAATTTTCATGATTGTAAGACATTTTGTTATATTATCAATGTTTGTTGTTGTATTGTATACTTCATATATTACGCTAATGAATAATATACAATTTGGGTGCGGATGACCAAATTATATACTTTTTTTAATGGATGACGTCACAATAAAAAAAATCAACTTTTGTTTAAAATGTAATAAAGTGTAATTTTCTTTGTTTTAGGTGCCCCGTAAATATCTTTACAACCAAATACAACAGCAAGATTTGCCTAGTTTGGATGAAAAAATTAAATGTCTGGATAGTCACCTGGTGTCCTGTTATGGTGACACACCAGATAATCTAAGCAGTTTAAAACAAAGATTTGCATACTTTAAAACATTAATGAAAGAAAAATGGTCTAAAGTCCATAGAAAAGAAGCTTTATTTCTTAAAACCAATGAAGCTTGGTTAGAAGGAACATTTGTACTTTCAGCAAATAAACAAAATCGACCAGGTCGGCCTTCTAAATCATTTGAAGATTCTAGTGAGAGAACTAAAAGAAGAAAGACAGAAAACATGCGACAAAGTTATCGTTCATGCAGCGCAAACAACATTACAGGCTAGAGGAAAAAGGAATGCTTCACAAATACTAAGAGAAATCACAAACTCCAAATCGTGCAGGGAAATACAGAAAAGCGTACAGAAAATCAAATAAAGAAGAAATTACTTCTCTTACACCGTTGCAAGCCCTAGCAATGTTTGTTGAAGCTGATTTGACCAAGCGACAATATGAAATCATCAAGGAACACAAATAAAACGTTTTATCCGTGCTATGACCTATTGTTAAAAGCAAAAAAAAGAATGTTACCCGCCCGAAGAAAAGCAATTTACAAAGATTAATTGATAATAAAGTTACGCGCTTATCAATGGCGCTAGAAGAAATCCTTTGTTCTCTAAAAGATAATGAAAGGAATTCTTTGAAAATTATATGTAAATGGGGTTGTGACGGATTCCATCAAGCCAAATATAAACAACAATTCGACGATGACGCTGCCACAGACGTAAATGTATTCCTGAGCTCTTTTGTATTACTTCCAATAATTTGTGGCAAAGAAGGCAAAAAAAATAATTTGGCAAAGTTATTGCAGACCAATACGATTTAGATTTGTCAAAGAATCTACTGATGTAATAAAGGAGGAAATCAGTTATGTTGACGAATCCGCCAAGAAGTTAACACCTACTGAAATAATTTTGCATGGGAGCAAATTAATGTTTGAACATGTCGTTAAGATGACGGTGATCGATGGCAAAGTGTGTAACGCTGCAACCAATACAAAATCAACAAGTCGGTGTTATATATGCGGAACAACATCTAAAGACTTTAACAATCTGTCCCAAAAGTTTAATACAAGTTCTACGGCTATTGAATTTGGACTATCTGTACTACACGCCAGAATTCGATTGTTCGAAAGCGTTTTACATCTGGCGTATAAATTACCGGTAAAAAAGTATAGAGAGAAGAGAACTAACGAAGAAATTGAGTTAGAAGAGCGTCAAAAAAGACATATTCAGGAAAGACTTCGAAAGGAAACTGGATTGTTAGTAGAAATGCCAAAAGCTAATTTCGGGAATACCAATGATGGTAACACTAGCCGAAGATTCTGTGAAAACCCTCAATTAGCTGCCGACATAACAAAAGTTTATTTTGAATTAATATATAGATTGAAGGTTATACTGGAAACTATCTCAAGTGGTCACAAAATAGACGTCCAACAATTTGATGAATATGCAATGTCAACTGCGAAATTGTATGTCGACCTATATGAATGGCACACAATGACTTCGACCATGCATAAAATATTAATTCATGGTTCAGCTGTAATTGAAAATGCCTTATTACCCATACAATACATGAAACAAAAAGAAGAAGGTTCAAACCGAGATCATTTTACCCTGAAACAATATATGTTACTGCCGGCTGACCCGAATACCGAATCCGATATTTCAGACACGGATGAAGATTTATCCATTAATGAATAATCAGATCCTGTAAAATATGTATTTACTCTTAAATTATTAACCTGTACCTAGAATTTTTTTTTTCGTAAAATTTGTCATTGAAAATAATTTTTTTTTGTATTTTCTCTTTTATTCCTTTCACTATTTGGCGGGGAAAACATGCTAATTGATAATACACATTTTTTCAGTTATCTAGCCATTATTTTAAGTCCATTTTTATAAAAAGATAATTTTGGCTACCTAAAAGTGCAATGGTGTGCGATGGTGTTTAATACACAACTCCTAAATGAATCTTCTGCTGATTGTTTGGAGAGTGATATTGTAGCATTTCTGTTTAACTCTCTTTTATAAATCTTTGAATGTTTAATCGACGATACATTTATCTAAAATATGTTTGTTCTTTTTTATTTTCATACTTACTGTTATAGATTGTTATTTTTTCTTCATTTCTTCGCTGATGCTTTCATTTGAGTTTTGAATAAGAATCTCGTCGGTTGTTTCAAGTGAAGTACATATTACTTTAATGTGTTTGGAATTTTACATCAAATATTTATTAAATTATTGGAGGTATGTAAAAATCTTTTAAAATAATCTAATTCTTTTAATTAATTGAATTTTTCATAGATCTTTGCCATTCAAATTTCTTGCAGCACCATTTTGTGAACGCCAAAGATAGAAGCGCGCGATATACGATTAAAAAAAGCAAAATTCAACATAGTAATCATACATTTTCTATGTATGACTGGTTGCATCTACATACACATGTACATAAAATATTATTTAATCAGATAATGAAGAAAAGTGTTTTATTAATAAGAACTAAGAAATTGTATTTGTTTTTTTCATACTAACTTTCAAAATAAAAAGCATACTGAGTATTGTACGATTCCCTAAATCATTATCGAATGATTATTTTACAACTCTCCCAATTGGTCATATAAGATTAACGTTGAAGAGCCTTATACGATTCTCAATGTTCTACACAAATCAGTTGTAAGATAATCTCTAGATAAATATCAAATGATTGCATATCATTGTTGCCGTTGAAAATTTCGAAAGTGTCAAAAAGGGTATTTAAGAAAAAAAGGGTATTTTAATGTAAAATAGGGTCAAGTTTTTTATGAAAAAAAAATTAATTTCAATTTACAAAAACGAATTTTAATTAATTAAATACATTATCAAAAAAGATGCTACTTTTACAAAAACTTTTGATAATATTTATCACTTTTTAGAAATACTTATTCTATATTTTGTAATTAATTTTTCACTTGGAGTACATTCTCCAGCTCTAATTCGGGCAAATTGAGAGAGGAAAGCATGGACTCACAGGATTCTATTTTAAGTTTGAAAGTTTATTTTTAATCAGTGATAGTTTTAAAAAAAATCGTTAATTTTTTTTTATTTCACCCTACTGTGTGGTGTTGCTAAAAGTATACTAAAAACTTTCGTGAGGAATATTGGAACTTGAACTCTTTCAAAAAGTGGCATTCATTTTGTTAAAATGATACATAGGGATAAAATAAAAAAAGGGTCATAAAAAGTGTCATTGGCACTAAAAAGGGTCAAAAGTGGTACTTTAGTGTCACGGCTCTTGTACACGCATCGTCTTCGGTAAAAAATTCTCCCGTTCGAAGTATCTTCCACGATTAAAATATGAGCACAAAGTATACAGACATGTCACGAGACGGAAGATAAGAGTATTTTTCTGTTTGTCTCGTTCTCCTTCAAATTTAATCGGCGTTTTTGTTTTGATTCTTCTTTCTAGTGCAATAAAATTACAACGCTCTTTATTACCTATGTTAACTGGTAAGTAGTAATAGACTAAAATATCAAATACACTATATTTTTCTCTTTTTTCCACGAATTTTACAAAACCTGATTCGAGTTTTTTTTTACCTGTCACTTCACTTCTGTGTATTCTGTGATATGAGCTCGACTGCGATTGAAAATACTCTGCATACGATACACAATAGACTCCTGTTATTGAAAAGGCTAGCTGGACTTGTTCGTAACAAAGTAAATATATATAAAGTATATGCAAGTACTCAGGTGATTAATTTTTTTCTCGTGTAGTGTGAATGCCTGAATGTCAAAAGTTGTTTACAATTTTCGTACGCCATTTGGTTTTGCTTTGTTTTACACAATTCTGTATACTGAAAACGTATGTGAAAAAGTTTAAATAAATTTTTACTTAAAACATGTGTAACAAAACATTTAAAAATAATTATATTTAATTATAAAAGTACATATGTATCTTTTTATTTATTTATTTACTAATAATAAAGTCTATGGAGAATTCCTTGCAGACTATTTAGTTTTTAAGAATAGTTTATATAAAAATTACATTACCTATTTAAAAAGGATATAACAGTACATTTAATAATATTTACATTCAAAGAAAAGTCAATAAAGTGATACATTTCGTTAAAACAGCTGCACAATTTTCTCATCGGATCAGCCATAGCAGAATTAGTTCGGCAAACTGCAATATAAAGAGGGTTGTAATAGCGTAGCGACCTTTGGGGAATATTAAAAGTTATGTTATTCAGTAAAAACTCAGAATTGATGTTGCCATTTATAAGGT
Source organism: Nowickia ferox (assembly GCA_936439885.1). Classification (NCBI taxonomy): domain Eukaryota; kingdom Metazoa; phylum Arthropoda; class Insecta; order Diptera; family Tachinidae; genus Nowickia; species Nowickia ferox. Next base: position 49,877,028 of record OW387023.1, on the reverse strand, counting down.
TGACAATAAATGATATGTTAAGCATAGTTCTTCGACTTTTTAAAGTTGGTAAATTAATTTCTGCTAATCTCATTGAGTAAGATGGCAGTGCCAAATGATTTCTATAAACGTTTTTTAGGCAGAAGATGAGAAACTGCTTTTGAACGGACTCTATACGATCATTGTGGATGTTATAGATCGGGTCCCAAACAATGCTGCCGTATTCTAATATTGGTCTAACAAGCGAGGTATAAAGACTCTTTGTGATAAAGGGATCGTTAAATTCCTTTTCCCATCTTTTAATAAAGGCCAGTACGCTGCGAGATTTATTTACAGCCATGGTTATATGTTGTACAAAATTCAGTTTTGCATCAAGTAATACTCCCAAATCCATTATCGAGTTAGAACATTTTAAATTACAGCCATCAAGAACGTATAAGTAGGCACAGTGGTTTAATCTTGTAAATTGCATATGTTTGCATTTATTTAAGTTTAGTTCCATCAGATTAAAACGATACCATTTATAAAAATTATCTAGATCATTTTGTAAATATTGGTGATCAATAGAACACTTAACACTTAAAAATAATTTAACATCGTCTGCATACATCAAAACATTACAATGATTTACCGCTTCAGGTAGATCATTAATAAAGAGAAGGAAGAAAACTGGACCGATATGACTACCCTGCGGGATTTCAGAAGTAACATTTATTTTTTTAGAGACTGCCGATTTAAATTTTACAAATTGAGTTCTACAACTCAAATAGGACTTTATCCAGTAAAGGAAGTTATTGTTAAATCCCATGACATCTAATTTTTGCAGTAACAGTGCATGATTAACTTTATCAAACGCCTTGCTAAAATCAGTGTAGATAACATCTGTGTGCTGTCCGTTGATAAAGGCTCTATTCACTAACGTTGTTAAATGGAGAATATTTGTAACAGTAGAAAATCCTTTCCGAAAACCATGTTGAAGCGGTGACAAAAGCGAGGAGACTTGATGTGTGAGACTATCCATCAAACATTTTTCAAATAGTTTTGGAATATCACTGAATTTAGCTATACCTCTGTAATTACGTACATCTGATTTATTTCCGGATTTAAACAACGGTATGATATAAGAATCCTTCCAAATTTTTGGAAAGTAGCTATATTTTAAAGAAGCGTTAAACATTATCGATAAAGGTGTCGCCAGGGCAGTTGAGCAATTTGTCAAAATACAACTTGGTAAGCCATCTGGACCACTAAAAGACGAAGACTTGGTGTTTTTTAAACAGTTTAAAATATGAGAAGTGGTGATAGTGGACGGTGATATGTTATTTTTATGGATTATGTTGTATGGGTAAACATTTCCAGCATCATACGGAACGTCAGAATATGTGGTTGCGAAGAAGTCGGCGAACAAATTACTGATAACATTCTCATCAGTCGATTCGGTATGGAGATATTTCATGACTTTAGAAAAACCTGTGGCCTTCCTTTTAATATTGACAAAAGTAAAAAATGATTTAGGATCTTGAACAAAGTTACATTTAACATTACTGAGGTAAGTTCTATACAGTTCTGAGTTTAGTAAATTATATTCAGCACGTGCAACAGAGTATTTTCCATAATAAAAGGAAGACCCGGAGATTTTGAATTTTTTGAAGTACTTGTTTTTTAAATTTTTCAAAGCAGAAAGTTGCCTGGAATTCCACGGCGGACCAGATTTATTGCATGGAACGTGCTTCGGAATGCATTCCTCCATATAATTGAATATGGTCTTGTAAAATATGTTTATCATATGATCAATAGAATGCGATGAAGTTATCGGAACGGACAGTAATTGAAGCCAGTTAGTGGAAAACAGGCAATTATTTAGTTCCGTATAATTGGCCCGATTGAAACTGAAAATTTTATCATTATTTTTTGCTGAGGTATTTCTTACTAAATTATTTGTGAATAAGTTATAGGATATCTCAATAGTAGGATGGTATCTATCCTCTGGTAAAGTAACAGGGTCAATACGATTTACAATACATTCGTTTGGCTCATTCACAAATACTAAATCAAGAAGGTTTCCATAATCGTTGCAATTTCCGTTTATTTGGTATAGATACAAATCAGCTAAATTATTAAAAATTTCATCTCCAATATCATCACTTTGGATGGGTAGGTAATAATTATGTTCGGATGAGAACTCCCATGTGATATATGGTAAATTAAAATCTCCAAAAACGAAAATTAAATCAACGGGATTAAGTTTTGATGTAATGTTTCTAATTGCTTCAATATGTCGCTTGTATATCATAAGATCTGAATTTGGTGGAATATAGGAACAAGTGATAAAGATTTTAATGTTTTTAATCTTTATCGATGCTGCAACAAATTCAATGTTAGAGGGTAGGTCTAGATTTATTTCTTCCATTGGAAAAATGTTTGAGATAGCGATTAGCACTCCGCCACCAGTAGTTGTTGTAATTCTATCTCGACGAAAAATATGAAAGTCATGACAAAATATTTCAGAATTTAAAAAAGTACTGTTTAACCAGGTTTCGGTGAAGATAAAGATGTGATGATTAAAATTAAAGCTTTGTAAATATAAATTTGTTAGTTTTGATTTAATACCACGAACGTTCTGATAAACAATATTAAGATGATAATAAGAGCTGCTATTTAGTTTTTTGGAAATGTTAGACGTGGAGAAAGACGGGCGATATTGCGATTGTTACCATTGTAATCATATTCTCGAACTAAAACATGGAGAGGCCAGAAAGAATGATCAACAACTTGACTAAATATGTCATAATGGACTGAAATCTTAAATGATGTTATGCTCCTTGGTTGCGAGTAAGTAAATTTATGAACTTTTATGCCAGAACTAGATTTGATTTTAGATTTAATATAATACTCAATTTCCTCGGCTATTGTATCAGATGCAAAACGGGATATAAATATATATTTCTTTGGAGGAATTACTCTCAAACCTCCATTAACATTTTGCTGTGTGATGTTATTTCTTTGAGAAACTGTACCACGATTAACAAGTTGACAATCACCTTTGGAAGAATTTTTAGTAGTGATCAACTTTTCTACTGAATTGTTAGCTTGGGATGATGAACAGGGCAAATCAAAAATATTGTTTGTAATAACTGGAGGCACTGCCGTAACAACGGTATTTGGTGGGTCTGACGTAAGAATAGGACTGGGTTCGTGATTTTCTATACCAGAAGGAGGCGCGGTTAGCAATTCATTTTTGTCACTATTACTTATTCTTGGTGATTTCCGACGTTTAGAAGATTGAGGAGGAGACTTTAAGTTTTCGAGTGATTTATAATCATCAAACAGTTTACCATATACTGAAATACTTTCAGCAAGCTTTCCGGCTTCATTTTGAATTTCTTTAAAATGAGATACTATTCCTTGAAAAAAACGATAAAATTGCACACCAATTTTTCTGCAGGCAGAACAGCACCAGTGAAGTCCAAGATCTTTGGAGAGGGATTCTGCTACTATCGTAGATAGGCCACTGCACTTAAAGTGATAAAGCCCATGGCAGAGCCAACAGGAAATCATTCTTTCATCATTGTTTTTAATTGAGCAGTTTTTTAATAGGCACGACATTGTTTGTTTTTGGGAATAATTAGACTTTAACTCTGAGTTTGAAAATAAAAATTTGCTGGCAACACAGTTAACTTGTATTAATGCAAGAGGATTTTTTTATTTTTATTTTTATTTTTATTGATCAGTGTAGGTATATAAAATGGAAATATGAAAACAAACAACAAAATTTGGTTTGATTTTAATTTTATTTCTTTATATTTCAATAAGTGAAAGCAAGAAATATTGTTTTGATTTAATAATTGCAAAGCAGATTCTATTGAAGTTTGTTGTTTTCGTGTGTGTTGTTGTAATATCGATGCAACTGAGAGATTTATTTATTCGTTGGTTTTTAATTATGTATGCATATTACTGTTTTCTTGAGAGTTACTTTATTGTTTATTATTTGTTACTGTTGTTGATAAAAATTGTTTTTGTTGTGAATTTGTTTAGTTAAATGTTTATTTATTTAAAATTAAAACAAAGTAAAACTGATTTAAATATGTTTGTATAAATTAAAGAACACAGTGTAAAAAATACGATTCCAAAACATCGATAGACAGGATTAAGATAGATTTTTTGTAAGTAATTATCAGAAGCACTGTGAATTTTAAAAGCACGTCCGAGTTTAAAAATAAAAATTGCTGGCAACACAGTTTATTTGTATTAATGCAAGTGGTTTTTTATTTATTGATCAGTGTAGGTATATAAAGTGCAAATGTAAAAACAAACAAAATTTGGTTTGATTTTATTTTTAATTTTTGTATTGAAATAAGAAAAGCAGGAACTAAATATTGTTTTGATATAATAATTGCAAAACAGATTCTATTGATGTTAGTTGTTTTAGTGTGTGTTGTTGTAATATCGATTCAACTGAGAGATTTGTTATTCGTTGCTTTTTAAGTATGTATGTAAGTTACAGATCTCTTGAGAGTTTCTTTATTGTTATTTTATTTGTTACTGTTGTTGATAAAAATTGTTTTTGTTGTTAAAAATTTTATTTGATGTGAATTTGCTTAGTTAAATGTTTATTTAATTAAAATTTAAAACAAATTAAAATTGATTTAAATAAGTTTGTATAAATTAAAGAACACAGTGCCCAAAAGTACGATTTAAAAACATCAATAGACAGGATTTAAAAACAGATTTTTAGTAAATAGTTATCAGAAACAGTGCGAGTTTAAAAAGCACGTCCGTACACGTTCACTCCGTACACTTTTTATTATACTTATTTCACATATTAAAGGTTTATCAATTAATAAATTTACTTTGGTTTTGTCTATCCATACATTTCCAACAAGTATGCAGATCTGGGACTATTGCATTAAATAAGCAAATGCGTTGACCATTTTCCCACACTAAACCAAATCAATGCAAATGCAAATTTAGCATTAACATTAGCACTAACTTTGATAATATTAGTGCAATTTTTTTTTTTGCATTAAACTAAAATCCCTTCAAAGTAATGCATGAATATGGCGTTTTTACTTTTAGTTCATTATCTTTTTAACCACTACACACATTATGAAGATAAAAACATACGTACATATCGTCACCCAAGAAGAAAAATCATATCACTACGTTTTTTATAATTTTTTCGAGAGAAAGACAAAACTTAATGAAATTGTTCCAAGCGGTAGTTTTTTTCGTTTATAAAATCACCATTTTTTAAGACAACTTTACAAGAAACGAAAACCTAAGTTCTGATCTTTAGTCAATTGCACGGTTTTTGATATAAACTCGAGACAACGTACTTGAAGTATGAAATTTTTTCACTTTTTTTAATTGGTTCTGAAATCTAGCTTGTATTTATATTGGCAGTTTTTCTTTTCGTTAATTTGTATTTACGTACTTATAAAGGTGCACTCAATGAACTTTATTGTATTTTTAATTTTATTATTTGTGCTATCTGATAAAATAGGTTAACGTTTTATTCAATATTACTGTGTAAAATATTTGATAATACTGCGATTAGCTGCTAATGCAATATTAATCCATTACTTTTAAGAGATTTTATTTAATTGCAAAAAATAGTGCACTACAAGCATCAAATTTAAGGGCCAGTCTCACGATGTCACGAACGTTCGACTCTTCGCACACTTTCATTCAAAACAAAAACAAATTTTAAAATTTTGTTGTTGTTTGCAATGTAACTGTGCGACGAGTCGAACGTTGGTGACATCGTGGGCCTGGCCCATATTTGCACTAAAATTTTTGTTTTTCAATCAGTGCTTATTCAAAAGTAATGGAAGTTGCCCAGGTCTGGTTGTATTCAAACGTTTTTGAAATTCATCCATTATTCTTACACAAACAAATCGCCTGTTGTTTTTGTATTTTCTTAGTTTTTGTAGATCTGCATATACTTTATATAAATATGCTTTGGTAACAAACACTCAAAAGAAGTAGTGTGTATGTATACGGATGCGTTCTAAAAGCCCTTCTTTTAAAAGTACTTCTTTTGGATGTACCAGGCCTGCTCGCTCCATCCCATATTCATATCTTTTTTACACACGTTGTCATTGCGAGATACGCCTTCCGTTCTCGCTTCTTTCGCAGATATTCTAAAAGGCCTTCAAATTAATGGGTCTTTAAGGGCCTTCCAGAGAATAGCTGTTAAAAGACCTTCAAATAAAGGTCATATTGAAAGGGGTTTAATAAAGGTTTTCAACTGCTGAGGCAGTGTTGAAATACAAGTAACTAAGTTGTGAAAATATATTTTTTATATGAATATAAAATATTTTCCCAACTTGTATTACAGCACTTGTAAGTTTTCAGAAACGGTCCGAGGTATTCAATATACACATCCATACATACATATAGTGTTTTGACGTTTATTTTGTGATCAAAAGATTCGAATATATTGAAAGGAAACTTCTGAAAATAACAAGAAGCCACATAGTATACATAATATTGATCGACCAAAACAACTGTCTTATTCAACGTACAAAACTAAACTAAAATGGTTTACGCTTTCTTTACTTAATCGCTCTGTATTTGGTATTTTTATATTAAATTTTGTTTCTTATAACGGCATCTGAATTCTTTTGCTTTTGCTTTGCAAAAAAAAAAGCAAACCAAAATACTTTACTCCTTTTGTTCTTCCTTCTTATAGAAGGGAATGTGAAATGTGTATCCCATCTTTTTTTACTAAAGAGTCGAAGTCTTCTATGAGGCCTTCTTCAGAAGTTACATAAGAATGTTAACTGAGTCAAAAACATGAATTCGTTTGCTTTTGTTTTGGTAAAATAACAAAACAAAAAATGTTACTCCTCTTCCCCTTATAGAAAGGAATGTGTTCCTATCTTTTGTGCGGAAAAACCGAGGCCTTCTATAAGGCATTCTTGAGCAGTTTGGTAAGAATGGTAATGAGTCGAAAAAATGCCTGAGCAGGCCTGTAATAAGGCCTGAAGTAAGAATGTCTTCTTAGTTTTACCGCTGGGTTATTTTGCATATTGTACGTTTGAGTGTGTGTGTAAGATGTAGAATCTATAATTGTAGATGGTAAGCTATTATCTTTGCATTTAAACTTACTGTTCACAATTTCGTGCGAAATGCTGTCAAACTACATATAAAATTATTTGGTATACAATATTTGCGAAATAAATTTGCAAAAGTAGTACTCTGTTCTTATTGCGGAAAACATGAATAATCTATCTGGCAGCATGTTTTTCCATGCAAAATGACTGGCATCATTTTAGTTTCGCTGCGAAATAACCAAGGCACATTTATTACAGGTACACGCATTAAAGAAAACACTGTGGCAACTATGTGCTTCTCACATAGTTTTACAAAGTAATTGTCAAAAAATTGTATGCATTAAACAAGACACAAAAGTAATTGTCAAATGAATTCTTCGTTATAAACGTGTAAACAAAAAATCAGCGGATGAGCAATTTGCCTGATGCATGTACCTGTTTGATATGCCTTGGAAATAACCCTACAATAACACTACTAGTCAATTGACTAGTGTTAAGTGTATTTTTATTATATTATTTATAACCTGGAAGGTCCCTTGGGAATCGCAGGTATTCTTTATTATTATTAATAACCTCTTGCCATTGACTTATTACAACTGTCTTTTTTGTTTCTTATGATTAGTTATTTATACAAAATTAATATACTTACAATTAATTTTATTATGCTAACAAGACAATAACTTATTTCTTAAATATTATTTAGCTTTTGACGCAATTACGACACATCGATATTGCACAATTTGCCAGCGCAAAGAAAATAGCAAGCAACCAAGTGCTTTTAAAGCTTAGTTATTTCTTTTGTCGTTATATATTTGGTTTTTTTTTTTTTTTGCAAATACATATGTTAAGGTATATTCACTCTTTTGTTTTGTTTTTATTTTAGTGCCCGTAAGTTTGCAGTAGTTGCAATAAAATGAAAGAAAATTTGTTTCCCTTTAATTTTATTTATTTATTGTTTTTTTTTTTAATTAACAAAAATTAAATGTCAATGAAGCAATGAAAGTTTAATGCTTTTTATGAAATCATTGTAACTCTTTTTTTTATAATAATGTAAGACATTCATTAAATTAAATGAAAGTTTAATGTTCTCTATGAAAATCATTGTAACTTCTTTTTCTATAATAATGCAAGACAATCATTAACGTATTTCCACAAAGTACACAGAGGTGTCACGAGACCATAACGAGACGGAAGATAATTGTGAACTCTTGACGCCTCGCTCATACCGAACCTGTGTCTTCTTTAATGTTTCTTTCGTAGTGGCATTAATTTAACGTTTTTCATTTTATGCTTTCGTGTCCCCATTCGCTATGAGATTTTTGTAAATAAATGGTAATAATTAATATTTGTGAACGAAAATGCTTAAAAAGAAGTCTCTAAACACTTGAAAACAAATTTTAATCACTTTTTTAACACTAATAATCTTTTTCGCATTGTGTTCTTTAATTCAACACATCAAGTTCCTCCATTTAATTTTGTACAAATGTTCATGTGCTCAAATGTATTTTCATTTTATGCTTTGTGGTCTCATTCATTGTCAGCTTTTTGTAAGTTGAAGTTAAAAATTAATATTTTTGAAGGAAAATGTTTTAAATTGAGTTTGTAAGCATTTGGAAACTAAAGTTAATCACTTTTATAATACTAATAATGATTTACATATTGTTTTTTAGTTCAACACTACAAAATCTTTCATTTAATTTTGTAAAAATGTTGAATTGTTCATTTCACAAATTATACATTCTCTCTTGTTTGTTTTGATTATATCGTTAACAACTTAATAACAAATATACTACAGTTGTCCCTTTCTCGCCGAACCTGTGTCAGAGCTGATTTTAGCTTTTTTTATCACTTACTTTCTTCACCTCTGTGTACTTTGTGGTATTACTGTGAACACTAACACACAACTTCTCAGTATATTCGCGATTTTTAGACAAATTTGTTTTATTTTCCTACAGTGTTTGAATTCCTCTACCTTTGCTGTTAATAGTTTTATTACTATATGTATGTATGATGTATGTATATAATGTGGACTTAAATTGTCATATCTTCACATACTCGCTATATTTACCGTATAGTGGAGATCGTTTCAGTATTGTATGCACAAATCTCTTATGTCGCCTTGTACTTCCATTTCGCCTTGAACATTTGGTTTCGAGCCAAAGTTCACTAAGGTTGGAAATTAAGTGACAGGTCTTCCTTGAAGCTTGACTATCCTTCTCATTTATTTATATTATTCTTGTATTCTTTGTATTATTCTTCTTTTCTGTTCTCTTATATACGTATGTATTTTTTATATCAAATTTTTTGTTCTTCTATTCCTTATTATTGTTATATCACCTTGTACTTCCATTTCGTCTTGAACATTTGGTTTTGAGCCAAAGTTCATTAAGGTTGGAAATGAAGTGACCGGTTTTCCTTGGAGCTTGACTATCCCCCTCATTTATTTATAGTATTCTTGTGTTATTCTTCTTTTTTTATCTCTTATATGCGCCTGCATATGTATTTTTTATATCCTATTTTTTCTTCTATTTCTTACTATTGTTATATCGCCTTGTACTTGATAGGTCTTCTTTTTAACTTATTCTAAGCTTCAGTTGCTTTAATCTTAGTTTCATTTGCTTGATATGCATATATATCTATTGGCTCTTCTTTATATGTAGCCTTTCATTAAATTCAGTTTGGAAGAATTTGCATTTTTCTGTGTTCTGTTTTCTATATCTGTTGTTGTTTTGTGTTCTATTCTGTTTCTTCTTTCATATTTTCTACTGTGTCTTGTTGAATGTCTTATTTTGCTTCTTACGACAGTTTTATTTTCTTATCGTTTTTTTTTTTCTATCCACTTTCATCTCATCTTCCGTGGAATGGCAGGTCACACCATTAAGACACCTAAATAATTAAGCTATACATGGTGTTACCAAATTGTTATGGTAAACTTTCTCAGAATATCTAATTTTTAGCTTAACGTTTACAGGCGTTGATACTTGTGAAATTTCGTAAGGGCCTAACCAAATGGGTGAGAATTTGTTTTTTCGAGCTTGGTTTCTCAGCCATACTTATTGCACTACCTTGAAAGCCCTTGGTTTTGTCCCCTTGTCGTAGTATTTCTTGGAGTATGCTTTGGCTTGATCTTGATTTTGTCTTACTAATTGAAAGATTCGTTGTATTTGGTATTTTAGGACCTTACTGAAATTATCTGCATTATATACGGGTGACGGGTTTTCTTTTAATTTAACAGGCACTTCAAACTCGAATCCATATAGGACTCTATTAGGTGTTTGTTTGGTGGACGTATGTCTCGTATTATTGTGCACATGCATAGCATGATGTAGCCACTCATCCCAATTAGTGCCATCAAGTACTTACAAACCTCTCTTAACAGTTTCGAAGTAAAATTTGTGCCATTATCAGTCACTAAAATCTTGGGGATGAAAAAACGGGAAATTATCTCTTTGAAGAATTTTTTTGCCACCTTGCTTGCTTCTATGTATGTCTGAAACTGCCGCACATGCCAGGAATTTAGAGAAATCGTCCAAAAATTTTATTTTATATTTGTTACCCCTAGTAGATTCTGGCAACGGCCCAACAATATCCATATAAAGTCTTTCAAATGGTCTATTCGGTGTTTTCGTTAAAATCATCGGCATCCTTTCTACTTTTGAATTTTTGATTTGTTGGCAAATTTTACACATGGCAAAATAGTTTTAAATTTGTCGCTGCATACCGTACCACTTGTACTGATTTCTAATGCGGTTGTATGTTTAGAGTGACCCTTGGTGTCCTCCCTTTTAATATCTTCCCTATTAGTCAAATACACTGCGCTATCTTCATGTTCCGTATCCTCTTTCGCATCTGATTCATCGGATAGCCTTTTGCTTCTGTTACTCGATTTTTCTTGTAGTTCTCTGGCTTTCGTTCTAGTTACTGTCCCTATGTTCACTTCTTCCACTGGGAGGCGACTAAGAGCATCCGCATTCTGATTGGTTTTCCCCGGCTTATAACGTATCTCAAAATCGTATTCCAATAGTTTGAGTCTCAGGCGGCCCAATCTGCCTTCTTGATTCTTTAGATTAGCAATTCCTTTTAAGGGTTTGTGGTCTGTGAAGACTGTAAAGTGTCGACCTAACAAATAAGGCCTAAATGTCTTTGATGCCCATACGATGGCGAGTAGTTACTTCTCTATTGTAGAGTATCGCTTTTCTGTGGCTCTAAGCACTCTGCTCGCGAGAAAGAATAGCTCCTAGGGCTTCATTACTGGCATCTGTGGTCAGAATAAATGGTTTTGTAAAATCGGGGTATTGAATTAGGGGGGTATTGGCAACGGTGGTCTTCAGTTTATCCATGGCTTATTGGCACTCCTGAGTACATTCTAACTTGACGTCTTTCCTTAATAATTTGTTAAGTGGTAGTGCTATGTCAGAGGAGTTTGATATAAACTTCCTATAGTAGTTCACCAGTCCCAGAAATGCTTGTAGTTCTTTGATATTTCTGGGCGGCGGTATATCCTTAACAGCTCTTGTTTTACTGGGATCCGGTAATACTCCCTTTTCCGAACATTGGTGGCTCAGATAAATCGTTTTCTGCATTCCACTTCCTTATGTCCCTTATTGTTGCAGTAATCACATGATGGGCCAATTTCATGTCCATATTCTCCGCAGTTTATGCAATATGGTGTGTTAATCCTTTGCTCACAATTTGTTCTGTTGTGTCCTTGTTGCTTACAGAAACTTCATTCAGTCGTCAGGGTAATAGTGTTTATTGTAATTTGGTTTTCACCAAAAAGTTGTTCCGCTTCCTCTACTATTTGAGTTAGTTTCTGTAAACCCTCGCTTTCTTGGCCAATAAACCTAGTTCTTAATGCCTGGTCCCTAGGACCTTTAATAAAGCTTCTTACTGCTATTCTTTTGAAGTCTTCCAGTATCGTTTTCCTACTACCTTTTTCGCTTCATTCGTTTGTTACTATACTCCCTGCTTCATTTAGTAAGGCCTCAAGTTGACTACCAAATCTGCCCGCTGATTCTTTAATTCCTTGGTTGCACGAAACTATGAGTTATCTTATTTGATCCAGAGTTTTCCTCTTCAAATACACCTCTTTAATTGAATCGCACAAGGCATCTATAGTGCCGAATGTTTGTGGTGCTATTTGAACGCAAGCTGGTCCCATTAATCGTAGTTTCAGGCATTCGATAAAATCTGGTGTTGTGACTCCGTTTTCTTCTGAGGCTAGCTCTCGTTCTAATAGTTTACATCCATCCTTACGACTCTACCAAACCCGGACTCAGATTTTTGTGGCAAAAAAAATTTATAAATAGACACTATCAAAAAAAAATTTACAGTGCAATGTTTAATTTTTATTCTGAGGCAAAAATACACTTTTGTTTTTATTATATTACTATGGCAATAAAGACCAATTTGCGTCCACAAAATCGACTGTACTTTCTTTTCACTGCCTCTAAGGCGAGCTATAAAAGCTGTACCAACAGAGACTTTCCAAGTCCAAAACAGATGAAATTATATGGTAGCAAGGATCAAATTGTGGCCACTAAACCGACTGCACTTTCTTTTTACTGCTTCTAAGGCGAGCTATAAAAGCTGTACCAACAGAAACTTGCCAAGTCAGAAACAGGCGGAATAATAGCATGCGAAGCTTTACCGGCTACGCCAAATTATGTTAAGTGTGTTTTTATTATATTATTTATAACCTGGAGGGTCCCTCGGGAATCGCAGGTATTCTTTATTATTATTAATAACCTCTTGCCACTGACTAATTACAACTGTCTTTTTAGTTTCTTAAGATTAGCTATTTATACAAAAATTAATATACTTACAATTAATTTTATTATGCTAACAAGACAATAACTTATTTCTTAAATATTATTTAGCTTTTGACCCAATTACGACTCATCGATATTGCACAATTTGCCAGCGCAAAGAAAATAGCAAGCAACCAAGTGAATGAACTGGTTGCTGCTGCGTCAACAAATTAGTGCAATGTACGGGTACGAGGGTTGTTCAATTATGATTCACAACATCCCTCCCCCTTTGGCGGAAGAAAACATCTAGCTAGCTAGTTTCCCAATTGGATCAAAATGCTTGTGTCTGAATTCTTAAATGTAGATCTATTTTGCTTATTATAAAATATCTAAGTAAACGAAATTTATGTAATCTTTTCTATAAAATATATAAGTAAGTGCCAGCGAAAAGAAGATACGCACTATTTTCTGTTGATCTTCTGATTTCTGAGATCTGAATCAGGTTGATGTGGTTTTGTTTATCCTTATGTCGTGAAGTTTATGGTGCCTTTAAGTATTTTGTGATTTTCTTCTTTGTGCAGATATTCCCTTGCTTGGGCCATTAGCATCACCATTAAGTACGTTCTTAGATGAGTATAGATGTATAAATAAATCAGTATCGCCAATAAAGTTGTTCTCAGGTGAATATACTCGTAGATGTGTTGAGGGCCGAAATATGATGATTCATGTAATGGATGGCTAGTTTCGTTTGTAACTAACGGTTGGGTGTCGGTTTCACGACCATGAGCACCCATCTTGGAACGAATGTCACGTACACTTTCATATGGGTTATTTGCTTTGTTAGTTCATCGTAACATATATCGCTAGTACACATACCGGCTTTTTTCGACATCTAATGTTGCATATTTGTATCCATCTTTAAGTGAGTTACTGACAGATTGTCCTCTTGAATCCACTTTCAAGTTACTCCTTATTCGTTAGAGCTATGATTTCTGTTTTCACTCTTTAGTCAATTTGTTAGAGATTGTGTTTCTCTTTTTCCTCTGGTTTTAACATCTTCAGGGTTGTGAGCTGCCTGTAGTAACGTTGAATGTAAACTTGCACCAACTTGCGATAAACCTTCTAATCTTGTCAATTTTTTGGATGTCAATATGAAGAACTCCCTTACTTAGGCTATTGGATTGTTCCATCCTCATATAAGGTGTACTTAAACCGTGGACAGAAATATGGATGACAGCAACTGAACCAGCATTGTCCCACTTAATGTGGACGGATGGGCGAATGTCAATGTTCTGTAGTTGATTTCATAGAGTTGTAATCTATACAAAGAATTGTTTTGAAGTGTTACTGAGGCTTGACTTCCCGGAATAATCTGATCTTGCACCCTATTGGAAGTTCTGTTATGGGTGTTGATGCTTCATCTCGCATGTAGTTCTGGTCCATTATTGTTCAGCAATGTATTACTCCCGTTGGATAAGAGCATTACTTAATGTTTCAGGTGTTGTTGTTGTTAGTGTGTACTTGCAGATTTTTATAATTTGTTTTTGAAGAAACTGTCTAATGCCTGCACTACGACATTTATATACATATAAATGTAAATCGTTAATTATGTTGTTATTGCTGAGTCTTAAGTTGTGGCTTCGGATGTTACTAAACTGTTGGCGGCAGGGGACTATACGCCTTGTGTTATAAAAATGAGATGATGATTGTTGTCGTTGTTCTTGTTTTCTTAGTTGTCTTCTCTGCACTTACGCCATTCTTCATGTTTCTGGGGATTGTAGTTGAGCTGCGGTTGCACTTATCTTTGTGTAGTATTGGCATTCAATAAATATAATTTGTGTGTTTGTGTTTCAAATACAAAAACTTAATTTTTCTATACATATACTCGTGTGTATTATTATTTATTTATTTTAATTAATTATTAATTTGATCTTAAGAACTAAATATTTCATCGACGCAAAAATATGATTCGGATACTTGATAACCAAAACCTGTGCTTGAGTACTTGATTATTTGTGACAATTTGTACACTTTTATTTTCAAATGTGAACCAATTATTACAAGCATATTGAATAATTGTTTTTGGATGGTACTCAAACACAACTAGTGTGACATATGCATATATTTTTTCATAGTACATATGTGTTTTGCTTAACCTATATTTAAATAGAGCAAATGTTTTAAATTTTATACTAACCAAAGCAGTATGTTATTCTTTACATTTTTATTTAATTTTTTGGTTTCCTTCAAATATATTACTTGTTCTACAGCTTAGTTATATGTATATGAAATTATTTTATAGCTCTACTAGTTATATTCTTTATTTCTATGTATGCACTTAAAAAAAACAATTTTTATTGAAATTATAATGTCTTAGAACACAAATTTGTATTTAAAAATTTTTAAAATTTCAAATTAAATGTTAAACTCTTCAAAAAATCTTAAATTTGCAACTAAAAAAAATAGTCTCCAAATTATATGTGTACAAAATCCAGCACAGCAATTTATAGCACAAAAATGAATGGATTTTCTTCCATCCATTCTTGTTTGTTTCACATAGTAACAATTTTTAGCTAGTGGTTAAATTAAAAGAAAATTACAGATCTCATAAGGGTTTAATTAATATTAGTTACCCACGCGATTTGCAAAATAGTTGGGCTTTCAACAACACGGAGTTATTTATAGATTTTGTTTTATTTCAATATAATTACTGTTATATACATATATTTGTATGCATATATATAAATATACACATACAGATATTTTTATTTTCCCTTGATTCCCAAAAAATGACTGGCAAATTTCATTTCTGAACTCTTTTTCTTATTTGTTTTCTTGCAGTGTAAAATTTACTGACCTAGCCTAAGATTTTTAACCTTGAAAACCTAAATTACTTAGTCCTAGTTTACACTATGCAAGTCTTATTGCTAAGCTGATTAGTTTGTTAGGAAAGAGAGACGAGGAGAAAAGAAACTTTACTGTTCCCCTCGTCTCTCTCTCCAGCAAACTAATCAGCTTAGCAATAAGACTTGCATAGTGTAAATATGGACTTAATAAAAAATTGCATTTATATTCTTATGAAAAATTCAACACTCACATGTATGTACATACACACATACATATCGTATTTATATTATGCTTACTCAGCTTTTAAAGCTTAGTTATTTCTTTTGTCATTATATATTTGGTTTTTTTTTTTTTTTTTGCAAATACATATGTTAAGAAATATTCACTCTTTTGTTTTGTTTTTATTTTAGTGCCCGTAAGTTTGCAGTAGTTGCAATAAAATGAAAGAAAATTTGTTTCCCTTTAATTTTATTTATATATTGTTTTTTTTTTAATTAACAAAAATTAAATGTCAATGAAGCAATGAAAGTTTAATGCTTTTTATGAAATCATTGTAACTCTTTTTTTTATAATAATGTAAGACATTCATTAAATTAAATGAAAGTTTAATGTTCTCTATGAAAATCATTGTAACTTCTTTTTCTATAATAATGCAAGACAATCATTAACGTATTTCCACAAAGTACACAGAGGTGTCACGAGACCATAACGAGACGGAAGATAATTGTGAACTCTTGACGCCTCGCTCATACCGAACCTGTGTCTTCTTTAATGTTTCTTTCGTAGTGGCATTAATTTAACGTTTTTCATTTTATGCTTTCGTGTCCCCATTCGCTATGAGATTTTTGTAAATAAATGGTAATAATTAATATTTGTGAACGAAAATGCTTAAAACGAAGTCTCTAAACACTTGAAAACAAATTTTAATCACTTTTTTAACACTAATAATCTTTTTCGCATTGTGTTCTTTAATTCAACACATCAAGTTCCTCCATTTAATTTTGTACAAATGTTCATGTGCTCAAATGTATTTTCATTTTATGCTTTGTGGTCTCATTCATTGTCAGCTTTTTGTAAGTTGAAGTTAAAAATTAATATTTTTGAAGGAAAATGTTTTAAATTGAGTTTGTAAGCATTTGGAAACTAAAGTTAATCACTTTTATAATACTAATAATGATTTACATATTGTTTTTTAGTTCAACACTACAAAATCTTTCATTTAATTTTGTAAAAATGTTGAATTGTTCATTTCACAAATTATACATTCTCTCTTGTTTGTTTTGATTATATCGTTAACAACTTAATAACAAATATACTACAGTTGTCCCTTTCTCGCCGAACCTGTGTCAGAGCTGATTTTAGCTTTTTTTTATCACTTACTTTCTTCACCTCTGTGTACTTTGTGGTATTACTGTGAACACTAACACACAACTTCTCAGTATATTCGCGATTTTTAGACAAATTTGTTTTATTTTCCTACAGTGTTTGAATTCCTCTACCTTTGCTGTTAATAGTTTTATTACTATATGTATGTATGATGTATGTATATAATGTGGACTTAAATTGTCATATCTTCACATACTCGCTATATTTACCGTATAGTGGAGATCGTTTCAGTATTGTATGCACAAATCTCTTATGTCGCCTTGTACTTCCATTTCGCCTTGAACATTTGGTTTCGAGCCAAAGTTCACTAAGGTTGGAAATTAAGTGACAGGTCTTCCTTGAAGCTTGACTATCCTTCTCATTTATTTATATTATTCTTGTATTCTTTGTATTATTCTTCTTTTCTGTTCTCTTATATACGTATGTATTTTTTATATCCAATTTTTTGTTCTTCTATTCCTTATTATTGTTATATCACCTTGTACTTCCATTTCGTCTTGAACATTTGGTTTTGAGCCAAAGTTCATTAAGGTTGGAAATGAAGTGACCGGTTTTCCTTGGAGCTTGACTATCCCCCTCATTTATTTATAGTATTCTTCTTTTTTTATCTCTTATATGCGCCTGCATATGTATTTTTTATATCCTATTTTTTCTTCTATTTCTTACTATTGTTATATCGCCTTGTACTTGATAGGTCTTCTTTTTAACTTATTCTAAGCTTCAGTTGCTTTAATCTTAGTTTCATTTGCTTGATATGCATATATATCTATTGGCTCTTCTTTATATGTAGCCTTTCATTAAATTCAGTTTGGAAGAATTTGCATTTTTCTGTGTTCTGTTTTCTATATCTGTTGTTGTTTTGTGTTCTATTCTGTTTCTTCTTTCATATTTTCTACTGTGTCTTGTTGAATGTCTTATTTTGCTTCTTACGACAGTTTTATTTTCTTGTCGTTTTTTTTTCTATCCACTTTCATCTCATCTTCCGTGGAATGGCAGGTCACACCATTAAGACACCTAAATAATTAAGCTATACATGGTGTTACCAAATTGTTATGGTAAACTTTCTCAGAATATCTAATTTTTAGCTTAACGTTTACAGGCGTTGATACTTGTGAAATTTCGTAAGGGCCTAACCAAATGGGTGAGAATTTGTTTTTTCGAACTTGGTTTCTCAGCCATACTTATTGCACTACCTTGAAAGCCCTTGGTTTTGTCCCCTTGTCGTAGTATTTCTTGGAGTATGCTTTGGCTTGATCTTGATTTTGTCTTACTAATTGAAAGATTCGTTGTATTTGGTATTTTAGGACCTTACTGAAATTATCTGCATTATATACGGGTGACGGGTTTTCTTTTAATTTAACAGGCACTTCAAACTCGAATCCATATAGGACTCTATTAGGTGTTTGTTTGGTGGACGTATGTCTCGTATTATTGTGCACATGCATAGCATGATGTAGCCACTCATCCCAATTAGTGCCATCAAGTACTTACAAACCTCTCTTAACAGTTTCGAAGTAAAATTTGTGCCATTATCAGTCACTAAAACCTTGGGGATGAAAAAACGGGAAATTATCTCTTTGAAGAATTTTTTTGCCACCTTGCTTGCTTCTATGTATGTCTGAAACTGCCGCACATGCCAGGAATTTAGAGAAATCGTCCAAAAATTTTATTTTATATTTGTTACCCCTAGTAGATTCTGGCAACGGCCCAACAATATCCATATAAAGTCTTTCAAATGGTCTATTCGGTGTTTTCGTTAAAATCATCGGCATCCTTTCTACTTTTGAATTTTTGATTTGTTGGCAAATTTTACACATGGCAAAATAGTTTTAAATTTGTCGCTGCATACCGTACCACTTGTACTGATTTCTAATGCGGTTGTATGTTTAGAGTGACCCTTGGTGTCCTCCCTTTTAATATCTTCCCTATTAGTCAAATACACTGCGCTATCTTCATGTTCCGTATCCTCTTTCGCATCTGATTCATCGGATAGCCTTTTGCTTCTGTTACTCGATTTTTCTTGTAGTTCTCTGGCTTTCGTTCTAGTTACTGTCCCTATGTTCACTTCTTCCACTGGGAGGCGACTAAGAGCATCCGCATTCTGATTGGTTTTCCCCGGCTTATAACGTATCTCAAAATCGTATTCCAATAGTTTGAGTCTCAGGCGGCCCAATCTGCCTTCTTGATTCTTTAGATTAGCAATTCCTTTTAAGGGTTTGTGGTCTGTGAAGACTGTAAAGTGTCGACCTAACAAATAAGGCCTAAATGTCTTTGATGCCCATACGATGGCGAGTAGTTACTTCTCTATTGTAGAGTATCGCTTTTCTGTGGCTCTAAGCACTCTGCTCGCGAGAAAGAATAGCTCCTAGGGCTTCATTACTGGCATCTGTGGTCAGAATAAATGGTTTTGTAAAATCGGGGTATTGAATTAGAGGGGTATTGGCAACGGTGGCCTTCAGTTTATCCATGGCTTATTGGCACTCCTGAGTACATTCTAACTTGACGTCTTTCCTTAATAATTTGTTAAGTGGTAGTGCTATGTCAGAGGAGTTTGATATAAACTTCCTATAGTAGTTCACCAGTCCCAGAAATGCTTGTAGTTCTTTGATATTTCTGGGCGGCGGTATATCCTTAACAGCTCTTGTTTTACTGGGATCCGGTAATACTCCCTTTTCCGAACATTGGTGGCTCAGATAAATCGTTTTCTGCATTCCACTTCCTTATGTCCCTTATTGTTGCAGTAATCACATGATGGGCCAATTTCATGTCCATATTCTCCGCAGTTTATGCAATATGGTGTGTTAATCCTTTGCTCACAATTTGTTCTGTTGTGTCCTTGTTGCTTACAGAAACTTCATTCAGTCGTCAGGGTAATAGTGTTTATTGTAATTTGGTTTTCACCAAAAAGTTGTTCCGCTTCCTCTACTATTTGAGTTAGTTTCTGTAAACCCTCGCTTTCTTGGCCAATAAACCTAGTTCTTAATGCCTGGTCCCTAGGACCTTTAATAAAGCTTCTTACTGCTATTCTTTTGAAGTCTTCCAGTATCGTTTTCCTACTACCTTTTTCGCTTCATTCGTTTGTTACTATACTCCCTGCTTCATTTAGTAAGGCCTCAAGTTGACTACCAAATCTGCCCGCTGATTCTTTAATTCCTTGGTTGCACGAAACTATGAGTTATCTTATTTGATCCAGAGTTTTCCTCTTCAAATACACCTCTTTAATTGAATCGCACAAGGCATCTATAGTGCCGAATGTTTGTGGTGCTATTTGAACGCAAGCTGGTCCCATTAATCGTAGTTTCAGGCATTCGATAAAATCTGGTGTTGTGACTCCGTTTTCTTCTGAGGCTAGCTCTCGTTCTAATAGTTTACATCCATCCTTACGACTCTACCAAACCCGGACTCAGATTTTTGTGGCAAAAAAAATTTATAAATAGACACTATCAAAAAAAAATTTACAGTGCAATGTTTAATTTTTATTCTGAGGCAAAAATACACTTTT
Organism: Nowickia ferox; assembly: GCA_936439885.1. NCBI lineage: Eukaryota > Metazoa > Arthropoda > Insecta > Diptera > Tachinidae > Nowickia > Nowickia ferox. The sequence continues at coordinate 49,856,506 of OW387023.1, read as the reverse complement.
GTTTTTATTATATTACTATGGCAATAAAGACCAATTTGCGTCCACAAAATCGACTGTACTTTCTTTTCACTGCCTCTAAGGCGAGCTATAAAAGCTGTACCAACAGAGACTTTCCAAGTCCAAAACAGATGAAATTATATGGTAGCAAGGATCAAATTGTGGCCACTAAACCGACTGCACTTTCTTTTTACTGCTTCTAAGGCGAGCTATAAAAGCTGTACCAACAGAAACTTGCCAAGTCAGAAACAGGCGGAATAATAGCATGCGAAGCTTTACCGGCTACGCCAAATTATGTTAAGTGTGTTTTTATTATATTATTTATAACCTGGAGGGTCCCTTGGGAATCGCAGGTATTCTTTATTATTATTAATAACCTCTTGCCACTGACTAATTACAACTGTCTTTTTAGTTTCTTAAGATTAGCTATTTATACAAAAATTAATATACTTACAATTAATTTTATTATGCTAACAAGACAATAACTTATTTCTTAAATATTATTTAGCTTTTGACCCAATTACGACTCATCGATATTGCACAATTTGCCAGCGCAAAGAAAATAGCAAGCAACCAAGTGAATGAACTGGTTGCTGCTGCGTCAACAAATTAGTGCAATGTACGGGTACGAGGGTTGTTCAATTATGATTCTCAACATCCCTCCCCCTTTGGCTCAAGAAAACATCTAGCTTGCTAGTTTCCCAATTGGATCAAAATGCTTGTGTCTGAATTCTTAAATGTAGATCTATTTTGCTTATTATAAAATATCTAAGTAAACGAAATTTATGTAATCTTTTCTATAAAATATATAAGTAAGTGCCAGCGAAAAGAAGATACGCACTATTTTCTGTTGATCTTCTGATTTCTGAGATCTGAATCAGGTTGATGTGGTTTTGTTTATCCTTATGTCGTGAAGTTTATGGTGCCTTTAAGTATTTTGTGATTTTCTTCTTTGTGCAGATATTCCCTTGCTTGGGCCATTAGCATCACCATTAAGTACGTTCTTAGATGAGTATAGATGTATAAATAAATCAGTATCGCCAATAAAGTTGTTCTCAGGTGAATATACTCGTAGATGTGTTGAGGGCCGAAATATGATGATTCATGTAATGGATGGCTAGTTTCGTTTGTAACTAACGGTTGGGTGTCGGTTTCACGACCATGAGCACCCATCTTGGAACGAATGTCACGTACACTTTCATATGGGTTATTTGCTTTGTTAGTTCATCGTAACATATATCGCTAGTACACATACCGGCTTTTTTCGACATCTAATGTTGCATATTTGTATCCATCTTTAAGTGAGTTACTGACAGATTGTCCTCTTGAATCCACTTTCAAGTTACTCCTTATTCGTTAGAGCTATGATTTCTGTTTTCACTCTTTAGTCAATTTGTTAGAGATTGTGTTTCTCTTTTTCCTCTGGTTTTAACATCTTCAGGGTTGTGAGCTGCCTGTAGTAACGTTGAATGTAAACTTGCACCAACTTGCGATAAACCTTCTAATCTTGTCAATTTTTTGGATGTCAATATGAAGAACTCCCTTACTTAGGCTATTGGATTGTTCCATCCTCATATAAGGTGTACTTAAACCGTGGACAGAAATATGGATGACAGCAACTGAACCAGCATTGTCCCACTTAATGTGGACGGATGGGCGAATGTCAATGTTCTGTAGTTGATTTCATAGAGTTGTAATCTATACAAAGAATTGTTTTGAAGTGTTACTGAGGCTTGACTTCCCGGAATAATCTGATCTTGCACCCTATTGGAAGTTCTGTTATGGGTGTTGATGCTTCATCTCGCATGTAGTTCTGGTCCATTATTGTTCAGCAATGTATTACTCCCGTTGGATAAGAGCATTACTTAATGTTTCAGGTGTTGTTGTTGTTAGTGTGTACTTGCAGATTTTTATAATTTGTTTTTGAAGAAACTGTCTAATGCCTGCACTACGACATTTATATACATATAAATGTAAATCGTTAATTATGTTGTTATTGCTGAGTCTTAAGTTGTGGCTTCGGATGTTACTAAACTGTTGGCGGCAGGGGACTATACGCCTTGTGTTATAAAAATGAGATGATGATTGTTGTCGTTGTTCTTGTTTTCTTAGTTGTCTTCTCTGCACTTACGCCATTCTTCATGTTTCTGGGGATTGTAGTTGAGCTGCGGTTGCACTTATCTTTGTGTAGTATTGGCATTCAATAAATATAATTTGTGTGTTTGTGTTTCAAATACAAAAACTTAATTTTTCTATACATATACTCGTGTGTATTATTATTTATTTATTTTAATTAATTATTAATTTGATCTTAAGAACTAAATATTTCATCGACGCAAAAATATGATTCGGATACTTGATAACCAAAACCTGTGCTTGAGTACTTGATTATTTGTGACAATTTGTACACTTTTATTTTCAAATGTGAACCAATTATTACAAGCATATTGAATAATTGTTTTTGGATGGTACTCAAACACAACTAGTGTGACATATGCATATATTTTTTCATAGTACATATGTGTTTTGCTTAACCTATATTTAAATAGAGCAAATGTTTTAAATTTTATACTAACCAAAGCAGTATGTTATTCTTTACATTTTTATTTAATTTTTTGGTTTCCTTCAAATATATTACTTGTTCTACAGCTTAGTTATATGTATATGAAATTATTTTATAGCTCTACTAGTTATATTCTTTATTTCTATGTATGCACTTAAAAAAAACAATTTTTATTGAAATTATAATGTCTTAGAACACAAATTTGTATTTAAAAATTTTTAAAATTTCAAATTAAATGTTAAACTCTTCAAAAAATCTTAAATTTGCAACTAAAAAAAATAGTCTCCAAATTATATGTGTACAAAATCCAGCACAGCAATTTATAGCACAAAAATGAATGGATTTTCTTCCATCCATTCTTGTTTGTTTCACATAGTAACAATTTTTAGCTAGTGGTTAAATTAAAAGAAAATTACAGATCTCATAAGGGTTTAATTAATATTAGTTACCCACGCGATTGGCAAAATAGTTGGGCTTTCAACAACACGGAGTTATTTATAGATTTTGTTTTATTTCAATATAATTACTGTTATATACATATATTTGTATGCATATATATAAATATACACATACAGATATTTTTATTTTCCCTTGATTCCCAAAAAATGACTGGCAAATTTCATTTCTGAACTCTTTTTCTTATTTGTTTTCTTGCAGTGTAAAATTTACTGACCTAGCCTAAGATTTTTAACCTTGAAAACCTAAATTACTTAGTCCTAGTTTACACTATGCAAGTCTTATTGCTAAGCTGATTAGTTTGTTAGGAAAGAGAGACGAGGAGAAAAGAAACTTTACTGTTCCCCTCGTCTCTCTCTCCAGCAAACTAATCAGCTTAGCAATAAGACTTGCATAGTGTAAATATGGACTTAATAAAAAATTGCATTTATATTCTTATGAAAAATTCAACACTCACATGTATGTACATACACACATACATATCGTATTTATATTATGCTTACTCAGCTTTTAAAGCTTAGTTATTTCTTTTGTCATTATATATTTGGTTTTTTTTTTTTTTTTGCAAATACATATGTTAAGAAATATTCACTCTTTTGTTTTGTTTTTATTTTAGTGCCCGTAAGTTTGCAGTAGTTGCAATAAAATGAAAGAAAATTTGTTTCCCTTTAATTTTATTTATATATTGTTTTTTTTTTAATTAACAAAAATTAAATGTCAATGAAGCAATGAAAGTTTAATGCTTTTTATGAAATCATTGTAACTCTTTTTTTTATAATAATGTAAGACATTCATTAAATTAAATGAAAGTTTAATGTTCTCTATGAAAATCATTGTAACTTCTTTTTCTATAATAATGCAAGACAATCATTAACGTATTTCCACAAAGTACACAGAGGTGTCACGAGACCATAACGAGACGGAAGATAATTGTGAACTCTTGACGCCTCGCTCATACCGAACCTGTGTCTTCTTTAATGTTTCTTTCGTAGTGGCATTAATTTAACGTTTTTCATTTTATGCTTTCGTGTCCCCATTCGCTATGAGATTTTTGTAAATAAATGGTAATAATTAATATTTGTGAACGAAAATGCTTAAAACGAAGTCTCTAAACACTTGAAAACAAATTTTAATCACTTTTTTAACACTAATAATCTTTTTCGCATTGTGTTCTTTAATTCAACACATCAAGTTCCTCCATTTAATTTTGTACAAATGTTCATGTGCTCAAATGTATTTTCATTTTATGCTTTGTGGTCTCATTCATTGTCAGCTTTTTGTAAGTTGAAGTTAAAAATTAATATTTTTGAAGGAAAATGTTTTAAATTGAGTTTGTAAGCATTTGGAAACTAAAGTTAATCACTTTTATAATACTAATAATGATTTACATATTGTTTTTTAGTTCAACACTACAAAATCTTTCATTTAATTTTGTAAAAATGTTGAATTGTTCATTTCACAAATTATACATTCTCTCTTGTTTGTTTTGATTATATCGTTAACAACTTAATAACAAATATACTACAGTTGTCCCTTTCTCGCCGAACCTGTGTCAGAGCTGATTTTAGCTTTTTTTTATCACTTACTTTCTTCACCTCTGTGTACTTTGTGGTATTACTGTGAACACTAACACACAACTTCTCAGTATATTCGCGATTTTTAGACAAATTTGTTTTATTTTCCTACAGTGTTTGAATTCCTCTACCTTTGCTGTTAATAGTTTTATTACTATATGTATGTATGATGTATGTATATAATGTGGACTTAAATTGTCATATCTTCACATACTCGCTATATTTACCGTATAGTGGAGATCGTTTCAGTATTGTATGCACAAATCTCTTATGTCGCCTTGTACTTCCATTTCGCCTTGAACATTTGGTTTCGAGCCAAAGTTCACTAAGGTTGGAAATTAAGTGACAGGTCTTCCTTGAAGCTTGACTATCCTTCTCATTTATTTATATTATTCTTGTATTCTTTGTATTATTCTTCTTTTCTGTTCTCTTATATACGTATGTATTTTTTATATCCAATTTTTTGTTCTTCTATTCCTTATTATTGTTATATCACCTTGTACTTCCATTTCGTCTTGAACATTTGGTTTTGAGCCAAAGTTCATTAAGGTTGGAGATGAAGTGACCGGTTTTCCTTGGAGCTTGACTATCCCCCTCATTTATTTATAGTATTCTTGTGTTATTCTTCTTTTTTTATCTCTTATATGCGCCTGCATATGTATTTTTTATATCCTATTTTTTCTTCTATTTCTTACTATTGTTATATCGCCTTGTACTTAATAGGTCTTCTTTTTAACTTATTCTAAGCTTCAGTTGCTTTAATCTTAGTTTCATTTGCTTGATATGCATATATATCTATTGGCTCTTCTTTATATGTAGCCTTTCATTAAATTCAGTTTGGAAGAATTTGCATTTTTCTGTGTTCTGTTTTCTATATCTGTTGTTGTTTTGTGTTCTATTCTGTTTCTTCTTTCATATTTTCTACTGTGTCTTGTTGAATGTCTTATTTTGCTTCTTACGACAGTTTTATTTTCTTATCGTTTTTTTTCTATCCACTTTCATCTCATCTTCCGTGGAGTGGCAGGTCACACCATTAAGACACCTAAATAATTAAGCTATACATGGTGTTACCAAATTGTTATGGTAAACTTTCTCAGAATTTCTAATTTTTAGCTTAACGTTTACAGGCGTTGATACTTGTGAAATTTCGTAAGGGCCTAACCAAATGGGTGAGAATTTGTTTTTTCGAGCTTGGTTTCTCAGCCATACTTATTGCACTACCTTGAAAGCCCTTGGTTTTGTCCCCTTGTCGTAGTATTTCTTGGAGTATGCTTTGGCTTGATCTTGATTTTGTCTTACTAATTGAAAGATTCGTTGTATTTGGTATTTTAGGACCTTACTGAAATTATCTGCATTATATACGGGTGACGGGTTTTCTTTTAATTTAACAGGCACTTCAAACTCGAATCCATATAGGACTCTATTAGGTGTTTGTTTGGTGGACGTATGTCTCGTATTATTGTGCACATGCATAGCATGATGTAGCCACTCATCCCAATTAGTGCCATCAAGTACTTACAAACCTCTCTTAACAGTTTCGAAGTAAAATTTGTGCCATTATCAGTCACTAAAACCTTGGGGATGAAAAAACGGAAAATTATTTCTTTGAAGAATTTTTGTAAATCACTACCCGGCTCTCCTTGAGAAAGAATAGCTCCTAGGGCTTCATTACTGGCATCTGTGGTCAGAATAAATGGTTTTGTAAAATAAGGGTATTGAATTAGAGGGGGATTGGCAACGGCGGCCTTCAGTTTATCCATGGCTTGTTGGCACACCTGAGTACATTCTAAATTGACGTCTTTCCTTAATAATTTGTTAAGTGGTAGTGCTATGTCCGAGGTGTTTGATATAAACTTCCTATAGTAGTTCACCAGTCCCAGAAATGCTTGTAGTTCTTTGATATTTCTGGGCGACGGTATATCCTTAACAGCTCTTGTCTTACTGGGATCCGGTAATACTCCACTTCCTTATGTCCCTTATTGTTGCAGTAATCACATGATGGACCAATTTCATGTCCATATTCTCCGCAGTTTATGCAATATGGTGTGTTAAGCCTTTGCTCACAATTTGTTCTGTTGTGTCCTTGTTGCTTACAGAAACTTCATTCAGTCGTCAGGGTAATAGTGTTTATTGTAATTTGGTTTTCACCAAAAAGTTGTTCCGCTTCCTCTACTATTTGAGTTAGTTTCTGTAAACCCTCGCTTTCTTGGCCAATAAACCTAGTTCTTAATGCCTGGTCCCTAGGACCTTTAATAAAGCTTCTTACTGCTATTCTTTTGAAGTCTTCCAGTATCGTTTTCCTACTACCTTTTTCGCTCCATTCGCTTGTTACTATACTCCCTTCTTCATTTAGTAAGGCCTCAAGTTGACTACCAAATCTGCCCGCTGATTCTTTAATTCCTTGGTTGCACGAAACTATGAGTTATCTTATTTGATCCAGAGTTTTCCTCTTCAAATACACCTCTTTAATTGAATCGCACAAGGCATCTATAGTGCCGAATGTTTGTGGTGCTATTTGAACGCAAGCTGGTCCCATTAATCGTAGTTTCAGGCATTCGATAAAATATGGTGTTGTGACTCCGTTTTCTTCTGAGGCCAGCTCTCGTTCTACTAGTTACATCCATCCTTACGACTCGACCAAACCCGGACTTAGATTTTGTGGCAAAAAAAATTTATAAATATACACTATTAAAAAAAAACTTTACAGTGCAATGTTTAATTTTTATTCTGAGGCAAAAATACACTTTTGTTTTTATTATATTACTATGGCAATAAATTCATTAAATTAAATGAAAGTTTAATGTTCTCTATGAAAATCATTGTAACTTCTTTTTCTATAATAATGCAAGACAATCATTAACGTATTTCCACAAAGTACACAGAGGTGTCACGAGACCATAACGAGACGGAAGATAATTGTGAACTCTTGACGCCTCGCTCATACCGAACCTGTGTCTTCTTTAATGTTTCTTTCGTAGTGGCATTAATTTAACGTTTTTCATTTTATGCTTTCGTGTCCCCATTCGCTATGAGATTTTTGTAAATAAATGGTAATAATTAATATTTGTGAACGAAAATGCTTAAAAAGAAGTCTCTAAACACTTGAAAACAAATTTTAATCACTTTTTTAACACTAATAATCTTTTTCGCATTGTGTTCTTTAATTCAACACATCAAGTTCCTCCATTTAATTTTGTACAAATGTTCATGTGCTCAAATGTATTTTCATTTTATGCTTTGTGGTCTCATTCATTGTCAGCTTTTTGTAAGTTGAAGTTAAAAATTAATATTTTTGAAGGAAAATGTTTTAAATTGAGTTTGTAAGCATTTGGAAACTAAAGTTAATCACTTTTATAATACTAATAATGATTTACATATTGTTTTTTAGTTCAACACTACAAAATCTTTCATTTAATTTTGTAAAAGTGTTGAATTGTTCATTTCACAAATTATACATTCTCTCTTGTTTGTTTTGATTATATCGTTAACAACTTAATAACAAATATACTACAGTTGTCCCTTTCTCGCCGAACCTGTGTCAGAGCTGATTTTAGCTTTTTTTTATCACTTACTTTCTTCACCTCTGTGTACTTTGTGGTATTACTGTGAACACTAACACACAACTTCTCAGTATATTCGCGATTTTTAGACAAATTTGTTTTATTTTCCTACAGTGTTTGAATTCCTCTACCTTTGCTGTTAATAGTTTTATTACTATATGTATGTATGATGTATGTATATAATGTGGACTTAAATTGTCATATCTTCACATACTCGCTATATTTACCGTATAGTGGAGATCGTTTCAGTATTGTATGCACAAATCTCTTATGTCGCCTTGTACTTCCATTTCGCCTTGAACATTTGGTTTCGAGCCAAAGTTCACTAAGGTTGGAAATTAAGTGACAGGTCTTCCTTGAAGCTTGACTATCCTTCTCATTTATTTATATTATTCTTGTATTCTTTGTATTATTCTTCTTTTCTGTTCTCTTATATACGTATGTATTTTTTATATCCAATTTTTTGTTCTTCTATTCCTTATTATTGTTATATCACCTTGTACTTCCATTTCGTCTTGAACATTTGGTTTCGAGCCAAAGTTCACTAAGGTTGGAAATTAAGTGACAGGTCTTCCTTGAAGCTTGACTATCCTTCTCATTTATTTATATTATTCTTGTATTCTTTGTATTATTCTTCTTTTCTGTTCTCTTATATACGTATGTATTTTTTATATCCAATTTTTTGTTCTTCTATTCCTTATTATTGTTATATCACCTTGTACTTCCATTTCGTCTTGAACATTTGGTTTTGAGCCAAAGTTCATTAAGGTTGGAAATGAAGTGACCGGTTTTCCTTGGAGCTTGACTATCCCCCTCATTTATTTATAGTATTCTTGTGTTATTCTTCTTTTTTTATCTCTTATATGCGCCTGCATATGTATTTTTTATATCCTATTTTTTCTTCTATTTCTTACTATTGTTATATCGCCTTGTACTTAATAGGTCTTCTTTTTAACTTATTCTAAGCTTCAGTTGCTTTAATCTTAGTTTCATTTGCTTGATATGCATATATATCTATTGGCTCTTCTTTATATGTAGCCTTTCATTAAATTCAGTTTGGAAGAATTTGCATTTTTCTGTGTTCTGTTTTCTATATCTGTTGTTGTTTTGTGTTCTATTCTGTTTCTTCTTTCATATTTTCTACTGTGTCTTGTTGAATGTCTTATTTTGCTTCTTACGACAGTTTTATTTTCTTATCGTTTTTTTTCTATCCACTTTCATCTCATCTTCCGTGGAGTGGCAGGTCACACCATTAAGACACCTAAATAATTAAGCTATACATGGTGTTACCAAATTGTTATGGTAAACTTTCTCAGAATTTCTAATTTTTAGCTTAACGTTTACAGGCGTTGATACTTGTGAAATTTCGTAAGGGCCTAACCAAATGGGTGAGAATTTGTTTTTTCGAGCTTGGTTTCTCAGCCATACTTATTGCACTACCTTGAAAGCCCTTGGTTTTGTCCCCTTGTCGTAGTATTTCTTGGAGTATGCTTTGGCTTGATCTTGATTTTGTCTTACTAATTGAAAGATTCGTTGTATTTGGTATTTTAGGACCTTACTGAAATTATCTGCATTATATACGGGTGACGGGTTTTCTTTTAATTTAACAGGCACTTCAAACTCGAATCCATATAGGACTCTATTAGGTGTTTGTTTGGTGGACGTATGTCTCGTATTATTGTGCACATGCATAGCATGATGTAGCCACTCATCCCAATTAGTGCCATCAAGTACTTACAAACCTCTCTTAACAGTTTCGAAGTAAAATTTGTGCCATTATCAGTCACTAAAACCTTGGGGATGAAAAAACGGGAAATTATCTCTTTGAAGAATTTTTTTGCCACCTTGCTTGCTTCTATGTATGTCTGAAACTGCCGCACATGCCAGGAATTTAGAGAAATCGTCCAAAAATTTTATTTTATATTTGTTACCCCTAGTAGATTCTGGCAACGGCCCAACAATATCCATATAAAGTCTTTCAAATGGTCTATTCGGTGTTTTCGTTAAAATCATCGGCATCCTTTCTACTTTTGAATTTTTGATTTGTTGGCAAATTTTACACATGGCAAAATAGTTTTAAATTTGTCGCTGCATACCGTACCACTTGTACTGATTTCTAATGCGGTTGTATGTTTAGAGTGACCCTTGGTGTCCTCCCTTTTAATATCTTCCCTATTAGTCAAATACACTGCGCTATCTTCATGTTCCGTATCCTCTTTCGCATCTGATTCATCGGATAGCCTTTTGCTTCTGTTACTCGATTTTTCTTGTAGTTCTCTGGCTTTCGTTCTAGTTACTGTCCCTATGTTCACTTCTTCCACTGGGAGGCGACTAAGAGCGTTTGCATTCTGATTGGTTTTCCCCGGCTTATAACGTATCTCAAAATCGTATTCCAATAGTTTGAGTCTCAGGCGGCCCAATCTGCCTTCTTGATTCTTTAGATTAGCAATTCCTTTTAAGGGTTTGTGGTCTGTGAAGACTGTAAAGTGTCGACCTAACAAATAAGGCCTAAATGTCTTTGATGCCCATACGATGGCGAGTAGTTACTTCTCTATTGTAGAGTATCGCTTTTCTGTGGCTCTAAGCACTCTGCTCGCGAGAAAGAATAGCTCCTAGGGCTTCATTACTGGCATCTGTGGTCAGAATAAATGGTTTTGTAAAATCGGGGTATTGAATTAGGGGGGTATTGGCAACGGTGGCCTTCAGTTTATCCATGGCTTATTGGCACTCCTGAGTACATTCTAACTTGACGTCTTTCCTTAATAATTTGTTAAGTGGTAGTGCTATGTCAGAGGAGTTTGATATAAACTTCCTATAGTAGTTCACCAGTCCCAGATAAATCGTTTTCTGCATTCCACTTCCTTATGTCCCTTATTGTTGCAGTAATCACATGATGGACCAATTTCATGTCCATATTCTCCGCAGTTTATGCAATATGGTGTGTTAAGCCTTTGCTCACAATTTGTTCTGTTGTGTCCTTGTTGCTTACAGAAACTTCATTCAGTCGTCAGGGTAATAGTGTTTATTGTAATTTGGTTTTCACCAAAAAGTTGTTCCGCTTCCTCTACTATTTGAGTTAGTTTCTGTAAACCCTCGCTTTCTTGGCCAATAAACCTAGTTCTTAATGCCTGGCCGATGTCACCAACGTTCGACTCGTCGCACAGTTACATTGCAAACAACAACAAAATTTTAAAATTTGTTTTTGTTTTGAATGAAAGTGTGCGAAGAGTCGAACGTTCGTGACATCGTGAGACTGGCCCTTAAATTTGATGCTTGTAGTGCACTATTTTTTGCAATTAAATAAAATCTCTTAAAAGTAATGGATTAATATTGCATTAGCAGCTAATCGCAGCATTATCAAATATATTACACAGTAATATTGAATAAAACGTTAACCTATTTTATCAGATAGCACAAATAATAAAATTAAAAATACAATAAAGTTCATTGAGTGCACCTTTATAAGTACGTAAATACAAATTAACGAAAAGAAAAACTGCCAATATAAATACAAGCTAGATTTCAGAACCAATTAAAAAAAGTGAAAAAATTTCATACTTCAAGTACGTTGCATCTCGAGTTTATATGAAAAACCGTACAATTGACAAAATATCAGAACTTAGGTTTTCGTTTCTTGTAAAGTTGTCTTAAAAAATGGTGATTTTATAAACGAAAAATACTACCGCTTGGAACAATTTTATCAAGTTTTGTCTTTCTCTCGAAAAAATTATAAAAAACGCAGTGATATGATTTTTCTTCTTGGGTGACGATATGTACGTATGTTTTTATCTTCATAATGTGTGTAGTGGTTAAAAAGATAATGAACTAAAAGTAAAAACGCCATATTCATGCATTACTTTGAAGGGATTTTAGTTTAATGCAAAAAAAAATTGCACTAATATTATCAAAGTTAGTGCTAATGTTAATGCTAAATTTGCATTTGCATTGATTTGGTTTAGTGTGGGAAAATGGTCAACGCATTTGCTTATTTAATGCAATAGTCCCAGATCTGCATACTTGTTGGAAATGTATGGATAGACAAAACCAAAGTAAATTTATTAATTGATAAACCTTTAATATGTGAAATAAGTATAATAAAAGATACATATGTACTTTTATAATTAAATATAATTATTTTTAAATGTTTTGTTACACATGTTTTAAGTAAAAATTTATTTAAACTTTTTCACATACGTTTTCAGTATACAGAACTGTGTAAAACAAAGCAAAACCAAATGGTGTACGAAAATTGTAAACAATTTTTGACATTCAGGCATTCACACTACACGAGAAAAAAATTAATCACCTGAGTACTTGCATATACTTTATATATATTTACTTTGTTACGAACAAGTCCAGCTAGCCTTTTCAATAACAGGAGTCTATTGTGTATCGTATGCAGAGTATTTTCAATCGCAGTCGAGCTCATATCACAGAATACACAGAAGTGAAGTGACAGGTAAAAAAAAACTCGAATCAGGTTTTGTAAAATTCGTGGAAAAAAGAGAAAAATATAGTGTATTTGATATTTTACTCTATTACTACTTACCAGTTAACATAGGTAATAAAGAGCGTTGTAATTTTATTGCACTAGAAAGAAGAATCAAAACAAAAACGCCGATTAAATTTGAAGGAGAACGAGACAAACAGAAAAATACTCTTATCTTCCGTCTCGTGACATGTCTGTATACTTTGTGCTCATATTTTAATTGTGGAAGATACTTCGAACGGGAGAATTTTTTACCGAAGACGATGCGTGTACAAGAGCCGTGACACTAAAGTACCACTTTTGACCCTTTTTAGTGCCAATGACACTTTTTATGACCCTTTTTTTATTTTATCCCTATGTATCATTTTAACAAAATGAATGCCACTTTTTGAAAGAGTTCAAGTTCCAATATTCCTCACGAAAGTTTTTAGTATACTTTTAGCAACACCACACAGTAGGGTGAAATAAAAAAAAAATAACGATTTTTTTTAAAACTATCACTGATTAAAAATAAACTTTCAAACTTAAAATAGAATCCTGTGAGTCCATGCTTTCCTCTCTCAATTTGCCCGAATTAGAGCTGGAGAATGTACTCCAAGTGAAAAATTAATTACAAAATATAGAATAAGTATTTCTAAAAAGTGATAAATATTATCAAAAGTTTTTGTAAAAGTAGCATCTTTTTTGATAATGTATTTAATTAATTAAAATTCGTTTTTTTAAATTGAAATTAATTTTTTTTTCATAAAAAACTTGACCCTATTTTACATTAAAATACCCTTTTTTTCTTAAATACCCTTTTTGACACTTTCGAAATTTTCAACGGCAACAATGATATGCAATCATTTGATATTTATCTAGAGATTATCTTACAACTGATTTGTGTAGAACATTGAGAATCGTATAAGGCTCTTCAACGTTAATCTTATATGACCAATTGGGAGAGTTGTAAAATAATCATTCGATAATGATTTAGGGAATCGTACAATACTCAGTATGCTTTTTATTTTGAAAGTTAGTATGAAAAAAACAAATACAATTTCTTAGTTCTTATTAATAAAACACTTTTCTTCATTATCTGATTAAATAATATTTTATGTACATGTGTATGTAGATGCAACCAGTCATACATAGAAAATGTATGATTACTATGTTGAATTTTGCTTTTTTTAATCGTATATCGCGCGCTTCTATCTTTGGCGTTCACAAAATGGTGCTGCAAGAAATTTGAATGGCAAAGATCTATGAAAAATTCAATTAATTAAAAGAATTAGATTATTTTAAAAGATTTTTACATACCTCCAATAATTTAATAAATATTTGATGTAAAATTCCAAACACATTAAAGTAATATGTACTTCACTTGAAACAACCGACGAGATTCTTATTCAAAACTCAAATGAAAGCATCAGCGAAGAAATGAAGAAAAAATAACAATCTATAACAGTAAGTATGAAAATAAAAAAGAACAAACATATTTTAGATAAATGTATCGTCGATTAAACATTCAAAGATTTATAAAAGAGAGTTAAACAGAAATGCTACAATATCACTCTCCAAACAATCAGCAGAAGATTCATTTAGGAGTTGTGTATTAAACACCATCGCACACCATTGCACTTTTAGGTAGCCAAAATTATCTTTTTATAAAAATGGACTTAAAATAATGGCTAGATAACTGAAAAAATGTGTATTATCAATTAGCATGTTTTCCCCGCCAAATAGTGAAAGGAATAAAAGAGAAAATACAAAAAAAAATTATTTTCAATGACAAATTTTACGAAAAAAAAAATTCTAGGTACAGATTAATAATTTAAGAGTAAATACATATTTTACAGGATTTGATTATCCATTAATGGATAAATCTTCATCCGTGTCTGAAATATCGGATTCGGTATTCGGGTCAGCCGGCAGTAACATATATTGTTTCAGGGTAAAATGATCTTGGTTTGATCCTTCTTTTTTTGTTTCATGTATTGTATGGGTAATAAGGCATTTTCAATTACAGCTGCACCATGAATTAATATTTTATGCATGGTCGAAGTCATTGCGTGCCATTCATATAGGTCGACATACAATTTCGCAGTTGACATTGCATATTCATCAAATTGTTGGACGTCTATTTTGTGACCACTTGAGATAGTTTCTAGTATAACCTTCAATCTATATATTAATTCAAAATAAACTTTTGTTATGTCGGCAGCTAATTGAGGGTTTTCACAGAATCTTCGGCTAGTGTTACCATCATTGGTATTCCCGAAATTAGCTTTTGGCATTTCTACTAACAATCCAGTTTCCTTTCGAAGTCTTTCCTGAATATGTCTTTTTTGACGCTCTTCTAACTCAATTTCTTCGTTAGTTCTCTTCTCTCTATACTTTTTTACCGGTAATTTATACGCCAGATGTAAAACGCTTTCGAACAATCGAATTCTGGCGTGTAGTACAGATAGTCCAAATTCAATAGCCGTAGAACTTGTATTAAACTTTTGGGACAGATTGTTAAAGTCTTTAGATGTTGTTCCGCATATATAACACCGACTTGTTGATTTTGTATTGGTTGCAGCGTTACACACTTTGCCATCGATCATCGTCATCTTAACGACATGTTCAAACATTAATTTCCTCCCATGCAAAATTATTTCAGTAGGTGTTAACTTCTTGGCGGATTCGTCAACATAACTGATTTCCTCCTTTATTACATCAGTAGATTCTTTGACAAACCTAAATCGTATTGGTCTGCAATAACTTTGCCAAATTATTTTTTTTGCCTTCTTTGCCACAAATTATTCGAAGTAATACAAAAGAGCTCAGGAATACATTTACGTCTGTGGCAGCGTCATCGTCGAATTGTTGTTTATATTTGGCTTGATGGAATCCGTCACAACCCCATTTACATATAATTTTCAAAGAATTCCTTTCATTATCTTTTAGAGAACAAAGGATTTCTTCTAGCGCCATTGATAAGCGCGTAACTTTATTATCAATTAATCTTTGTAAATTGCTTTTCTTCGGGCGGGTAACATTCTTTTTTTTGCTTTTAACAATAGGTCATAGCACGGATAAAACGTTTTATTTGTGTTCCTTGATGATTTCATATTGTCGCTTGGTCAAATCAGCTTCAACAAACATTGCTAGGGCTTGCAACGGTGTAAGAGAAGTAATTTCTTCTTTATTTGATTTTCTGTACGCTTTTCTGTATTTCCCTGCACGATTTGGAGTTTGTGATTTCTCTTAGTATTTGTGAAGCATTCCTTTTTCCTCTAGCCTGTAATGTTGTTTGCGCTGCATGAACGATAACTTTGTCGCATGTTTTCTGTCTTTCTTCTTTTAGTTCTCTCACTAGAATCTTCAAATGATTTAGAAGGCCGACCTGGTCGATTTTGTTTATTTGCTGAAAGTACAAATGTTCCTTCTAACCAAGCTTCATTGGTTTTAAGAAATAAAGCTTCTTTTCTATGGACTTTAGACCATTTTTCTTTCATTGATGTTTTAAAGTATGCAAATCTTTGTTTTAAACTGCTTAGATTATCTGGTGTGTCACCATAACAGGACACCAGGTGACTATCCAGACATTTAATTTTTTCATCCAAACTAGGCAAATCTTGCTGTTGTATTTGGTTGTAAAGATATTTACGGGGCACCTAAAACAAAGAAAATTACACTTTATTACATTTTAAACAAAAGTTGATTTTTTTATTGTGACGTCATCCATTAAAAAAAGTATATAATTTGGTCATCCGCACCCAAATTGTATGTTATTCATTAGCGTAATATATGAAGTATACAATACAACAACAAACATTGATAATATAACAAAATGTCTTACAATCATGAAAATTAAGGAAAAATTTCATTACAAAACATTTTTTGAAAGTTCTACAAATAATTAAAATAACATTAAATTCTTACCTGAATTATTCGTATCCATCAACATCACTACTAAAGAATTACGTAGACAAAACAAAATTTCTGTTGTTTAAATGGTTACATTGAGAGCGCTGACAACAATGATGTGCACTTCGTGAAACGACCAAGTTTCAACTATCTGCACGTGCGTACAGTGAAAGATTCGGTAGTAGGTATGGTAAATTATTGTTACTGGTACATTCCATTCTGGGATTTTTTTTGGGACTTTTAACGTCACTTGTGAAAATTTACTTTTGGCCGGCTAAATGTTAAAAATCCACCTCTGTGCATCGCCTATTAAACAGCTCTTGGCTAGCTGGGAGAAGTCTTCGCGACATCGCTAGTAAAAACCCTATCGGAAATTAAGTTAACTTTAAACTAACTTTAAGCTAACTATTTCGCAACTAGTACTGACTGGCACTTAATTCTCAATGTAATCAACTGACTATTTTAACATTGCGATGTTCTAGGCAGTAGTCAATTGTCTCACTCTGCATTACTTTCAGCTAACTTAAAGTTGGCTTTTTTAAATCACCTGGTAGTCAGTAAATTAAAAAAAAATTTTTGGGGTTCGAACATGTATCATCACACGTTGTGTACTCAATGCGCTAACTACACATCCAAGGTACCATTTAAAATAATAACAGCAAAATGTTAATATAAAACTGGAATGAGTTTCAAAGTAGCTGAGAATAAATTTGTTGGTCCTCACCAAATTCTATTACGTACTCAACTTAAGTATTAATTTTGGGTTTGTTCTGGATGACTTTGCAGTTAGCTTTTAGTCAGTCTAAGAAAAGTTATTAATGAAGAAGCTTTCAATTCAGAGACGTGTTTGGTAAGTTAAATAGTTTCCAATAATGTTGGATTCTATGACATTGTCTAGTAGTTGTTTATGAAACTGTTTAACTTAAAAAACACGTGTCTGAATCAAAATGTTTTTCACTAATATTTAGTGGTTATGTTTTTTGGGCAAATATTTACTCAAGTGTGACCATACCAACATATATACAAGAACATCAATACATCCATCGTGCTTCGCTTATTATACGACAGCATTTATTATTGGTTTAGTATAATACATGCCACGAGAATACATTTAAAAAAACAAGACGTATTTACATGTCAAGACTGTTTACGCAGGCCTCAATTCTTTATTAAATTTTCTGTATATTAGTAATTTTCTCGTGTAACCCATTTGTTGATGTATTTTAATATGTAATTATGATTCATTTATTTACATACTAGCTTTTTTTTTAATATATGATTGTTTTCTTATTTGTTACTCACTGATAATGCTAAAAAAAAAACGATAAAACCGCCAAAAAGGCGTTAAAAATTAAAAAACCGAATAAAACCGGTTTCAAAACTGTTTAAAGAATCAAACCCGATTCTGTAAACAGTTTTAAAAAATCCGAACTAAATGTAAAAACCTGGTTCCGAACCGGATAAACAATAGGCGATGTTCGCCGCGGTAGTGTAGCTTTCCATGGGTGAACGAATTTTCAAAATCGGTCGAGGTTTGAAAATCCGTACAAAATATAAAAAACCTTTTCCGAACCGGATAAAGAATGGATTATTTTGGAAGCTGGTAATGTAGCTCTCTATTGGTGAAAGAACTTTCGAAATCGGTTTAGTCGTTTGGGCGTGAACGCGTAGCAAACAAACAAACAAATTCACTTCCACATTTACATACTCGTGTATTAGTATAAGGATAAATTTATGTAATAAGTAAGAATTTAAAATCCTTTTTATTTTTCATATAAATTTTGTACATAAATTTAAGTAACTATCGGCAGTATGTATAAGAAAAAACTGGCATAAAGTTAGCATAACTGGTAAAATTTAACATGATCTTCTTTCCATAAAATTTTACTTAAAAATCACTCTTGGACTTAGTAGTGGGTTAAAAATACGTAATGCACCCATTTTTAATATCAAATTGTATGGAGGAACTCGTTAACACCTACATAATTCAATTTCGTCACATATGATAACTTCTTTAAATTTTTTGTTTACACATAAGGCCGTATGTGTGTACCAATTTACACGAACATGAGCGTGATTTTTAATGTAAGCTCTATTTTGCCACTTATGCCAACTTCAGTTTTTCATTATACATAATGCACTTTATGTTCAAGAAATAATTCGTAATTTTTCATTCAAAGGAAATAAATATAAGTAAGGCGATATAAACAGAAATTGCGAAAATAAGTAAATATTAAATTTTAGCATTATGTTTTAGCTCTTGAATAATTTTTTTAGAATTTTTTAGTAAGTAAATTTAGATTGAAAATTTTTTTAGGATCTTGATCAAAAGAGGCAGATACAAAAAAAGAAACGTGAGAAAATACGCACGAGGAATGTATATACATATGTAAGTACAAAGGACGACAAGAAAACTTCTTAGTATTCAAGTAAACATTGAAGATGGCTGTTAAAATTGAAAATTAAGAGACAATATAAATCTTTATTTATGAAAACTAAAACTAAGACAGAATATAAAAAGTATGATTTGTCAAATAAAGTAATTTCAATGACATAGAGATTAAATAATATTTTTACAAACAAGTAGATTATAATTAATTTTAAAATAAGTAGATTTATTTTCTACATTCCCTCACACGTATTTCGTCTCTACCCATTAGTTTTTTTTTTAATTCTTTCAGATCGTCTTGGCGTGAATTGTTGTTGACGTTTTTGACAACGTTTTTGTATAAACATTTGTTGACGAATATGTGATGATGAACTGGAAGGATTTAATTCATTTTCCGAATAACAGTTGGGATCAGTTGATAAAGCTGGCTCTTGTGCGTCTATTGTGGGTTGCTGATTTGTAGAATTAAATGAATTATTAGTTGACTCTCTACTTGGAATTTGTAAATTATAATTATTATGTTCTTGCTGATTAAACGAAGATTTGGTAGACTTATGTCTATATCAAAATTTCTTAATCTTGAAACGGCCAAACGTTGTGATTGTATATTTTCATTTATCGCATCGAGTCTGCTTCTAATTTGATTTTGATGTGATGAAACCTTTTGATGTTTCTACTAAATACATAAAATTTCCAATTCTATCTCTTATTTCTCCTTGTATCCAATGCTCATTCCCCACATAATTTCTTACATATACTTTTTGACCTGTATTGAATGTTGAATATGTTGTTATTGCCTCGTGTTTTACTGGGAACATTGCTGTTAAAATTGTTCTTGGCTGACGGCCATGTAATAACTCTGCCGGTGACTTGCCAGTAGTTGGGTTAGGAGTTGCTCTGTATGTTGCTAGATATTTGTATAAAGCCTGCTCCTGTTGGGCTCTTCTTGATAAATTTTAGTAAAAGACGTTTTAAATGTTCGCACAAAACGTTCAGCTAATCCATTCGATGCTGGATGAAATGGAGCTGTTGTTAAATGTTCTATTGAGTTCAATTGGCAAAAACGTTTAAATTGTGACGATGTGAATTGTGTACCGTTTGTCGCTTACTATAGTTTGTGGGAGACCTTCTATACCAAAAATATTTTGAAGAGTAGTTATAGTTGATTGTGATGTAGCCGCAGCCACTGGTCTTACAAAAGGAAACTTTGAAAATGAATCTACAACGATAAGCCACATTTTGTTAAAGAAAAGTCCAGCAGTCTATAAGTCTATATGTATTCTTTCTCAAGGTTGTGTAGCTTCTGGCCATGATGAAAACTTTTGCTTAGGACTTGCACCATTTTCTTGGCATATTGTACATGTTTTGAATATTTTTTAAATTTCCTCATCTATTTTAGGAAACCACACATATCTTCTAGCAAGTTGCTACATTCTGCTTGTGCCATCATGTAACATGCTTAAAATTTTTGTACGTAGATTGCTGGGAACTATTACACGAGAGTTGTCGTTATGAAGAAGAACGCCCTGTTCTAAAGAAATTGAATGGTTTCTTATAAAAAAATGAATTAATTAAATTATCAGAACTGTTAAATTCTGGCCAACCATTCATTACGTAATTCGAAATTATTTTTAGAATTTTATCTTCTTTAGTAAACTTAGATATAATATTTGCATCAATGGGAAATTCTTCTAATACAGTATCATAAACTTCTTCAATCAAAAACATATCATTTTCATTTTCACCGAACTCTTTACCGTGGCCAATTGGTAATCTTGAAAGAGCATCTGCATTCGCGTGATGAGTTGTCGCTTTAAACTTTATAGAGTAAGATAATAGCCCAGCGTTGAAGTCGATGCAAAGTCATAACAGGAAGTTTTTTGAATGGATGAAAAAGTGTCGTTAAAGCTTGATGATCAGTGACTAGTTCAAAATGTCTACCATAAAGATATTGGTGAAACTTTATTACTCCAAAAATGATTGATAAAGCTTCCTTTTCTATTTGAGAGTGATTACTTTGACTGGAATTAAGGGTTTTAGAAGCAAAACAAATAGGTTTCTCAGAGACGTCAGGAAATCTGTGGGATAAAACTGCTCCAATCCCATACTTTGAAGCATCATTTGCAAGAATTATAGGATATTTGTCATCGTAATGAACTAGTTTAAAATATCCTCCTTCAAAGTTGTGAATGCTAAATCTTGTCGCTCTCCCCAAAAAAATTTCACATTTGTTCTCCGAAGTTCATTTAGTGGTGATGCAGTTTTAGAAAAATTTGAAATAAATTTGTTGTAATAGTTAATTTTGCCTATAAATACTTCTAATTCTTTTATATTCGATGGTCTGGGCATTTTTCGAATGGCTTCCAATCTCTTTTCAGAATCTATGATGTGACCAACGTATTCAACTGACTCTTTCGCGAAGGAACATGTTTCAACTTTACATTTACATAAGTCCATGGAAATCTACTTGTTTAAGTACATTAATTACATTTTCAGTATGTTCAACATTTGTTTTCCCTGTGACAATTATGTCATCAAGGTAAACAGCACATCCCGGAATACCTTGACCCCCTTGTAGTTTATGGAAGAGATCTTCAATTCGTGGTATTGGATACCTATCGACATCAATTTGAGAGTTAAGAGTTGCTTTAAAATCTGCACATATTCTTATACAGCCATTAGGTTTTTTCACCACAACTATTGGAGATGCCCATTGACTGGACTTAACTGATTCTATAACATCGTTAGACTCGAGGCGGTTAATTTCGTCACGAACTTCTTCGTATAAAGCAAATGGTAAATTATAAGGTTTCATAAATTTCGGAACAAAATTCGGTTTCAATTTTATATTAGTTTTAAAAGTTCTGCAGTGACCAAGACCTGGATCAAAAATTGTACTAAATTTCCTTCGAACCTGGTTGAGTATCAACTCTAATTTCTCTCGAGATCCGTTTTCTATTTGCAAGCATCTGTCATTTGATAAATTATAATATGGAGACTTTATTTCAAATTCTAACTGTTTGAACCAATCGTATCCAAATATATATTTGTAACATGTTCCATATCGACAACATTTAGATCTAATTTTTTTATTTTATTTCATTATTTCAACTTTGACGCTAATTATTCCCTTCAAGGGTAATAAAGCACCACCATAACACTTCAATATTTTGTTCGTATGAGTACATAATGGACTATTTAGTTTTCTATAAACGTTCAAACCAATCAGGGAGCATGAGGCCCCAGTGTCCAATTGAAATACAAAGTTTTTGTTATTTACCTTGATTTCAATAATTTTTTCAGCGTTTTGGCTGACACTATTTACGTTTGACATTACGATTGCTTCTACTTGACTAATACATTCTTCTTCAAAAGATGTATTTTAAACTTGACGTATATTTTGAAGTTTATTGTACTGATCAGAAAAGTTCTCTTTTTGCGGAATTTTTATTTGTGATTGGCATACTTTTGCAATATGACCCAATTTTTGGTACTTGTTGCATTTTGTTTTATTCTTATAATGATAGCAATCAATTCTTTGATGAAACTTACCGCACCCTGGACATGATTGTAATTTGTTTTCCATGATTTTATCTGGTCGATTTGTTGTGCGATGAATAGCATGAACGTCACTTGGTAATTCCATTCAGTTTTCTATTTCATTGCTGGCATTGACAGTTGCTTAAAAAATTTTACAAATTTGTATTACTTCCTCTAATGTTGGATTTGACTTCTGAAGACAGGCAGAACGAATTTTTTCATGTGGTTTATATAAAACGACCATATGTGACAGCGCATAGAGAAAGGGACCTAAGGGTAAAAAAATATCAATTTTAATTTTTTTTTTTTGATGTGGACAACATCTGAGCATCGAATGAGACCGATCCCAAAAGTGTTCCCTCCCAGAGATATGCGCGTTTTATTCAGTGATGATACACCAAAGATACACGTATTTAAATCTTTAAAATGGCTCTCCTGAACAAAACCTGTTTTTACCCTTAGGTCCTTTTCTATTTTGAGCGTCACATATCTCTTATTTTGTTGTCGACATATGATGCTCTGCAATTTTCGTTGTTACATATAAAATGGCAATCTCTTGATGCTCCTCGTAATTCTGCTATCCAGTCAGCATAACTTTGACTTGGTTTAATTTTCAATTGATTATAAAATCTATATCGGGCCTCTAAGATATGTTGTTTTTTAACAAAATGTTCATCTAAAGCAACCACTAAAACTTTAAATGATTTTTCTTCAGCTTTACCTTCAACAAATTTTTGTAATAATTCCAAAGTATCAGTACCAATCCAACTTAAAAAACAAGAACGTTTCGTTTCGGCACAAGAAATGGAATTTGCTTTAAAAAAATGTTCCATTTGAAATCGGTAAGTTGACCATTTGCCAGTTTCTGTGTTGAATTTCCCAAAAGATGGAACAGATTGTGTGTTTCTGTTTTTTGAAACAACATCTTCCAAGATTACTTTATTCTGTGTTAGCATTTGTGTAATGAACTGCTGGTTTGATTGCTGGAATTGTTGAATGATTTGCGATAAGGCGTTAATATCCATGTTTTTATTTTACTATGTAATATATCCTCGTCGCCAAATGTTAAAATTCAAAATTAAGAGACAATATAAATCTTTATTTATGAAAACTAAAACTAAGACAGAATATAAAAAGTATGATTTGTCAAATAAAGTAATTTCAAAGATATAGAAATTAAATAATATTTTTACAAACAAGTAGATTATAATTAATTTTAAAAGAAGTAGATTTATTTGCTACAATGGCACATATCAAAAACCGGTATGTGGATGTGGAATGATGGCAAATTAAAAAAAAACAAACATAAATAAAAGTTATAACAAGGTAATGAAAATTAGGTTATACATTTACAGCCACACCCACGATATCGAACGTTGTCGTTCGCAATCATTTTTAACGACAAACAGCTGATTTGGGATCCACTAAGCTTTTTCAGCATGACAAGTCGTTCGACAACCAATGCGAACAATAAATTAACAATTTTCATAAAAATTTGGTACCCATTATGAAAACTCAAGCGACCACAAAAGTAAAAATCAGTCACTTCCCTGTAGTCGGCGTAGCTAGTGAACGTCTAGCTATTTCTTTAACTACCAATCGTTATTACTAACTACCAGCCTAACTACTAGCAGTGCAAAATACTGACGATTTTAACATGGGGATTTCGTCAGTGATTTCGCTAATGAATACAATTAATTTTTCTATTGATAAAACAAATAATTATTCACCCTTATCGGGAATATGAAGCGAACATTTTGTTCACGTGAAATATTTTCCGTGAACAAAAAATGGTGAACAAAATTAAAGAATAGCATACTGGTAGAACAACAACGCAAACGAAAGGGAACATTTCACGTGAGCTTTTATTCCCGATAAGGGTGATTAATATATTTTTCAATTAATTGTTCTTTTTCTTTTTTATGCAACGTTTTAATTTCCTTCTGCTGCTCATTTTAACTTTCTAAAAGAAAAGCACTTTTTTCACTAAAAATTACACGTTCACTAACAACGAACTTCCAATTGTAACTGACGGTATCACAAAATAATTGTGTACCTAAAATAATTTATTTCTTGTTGATTTTCTTTGGAATAACAACAGTTTTTTTTCACACGCAAACAAATTTCTTTGATGTTATAGGCATTAACATATCCATGAGTCAGAGTCAAAAGGCGAACTCTTGCATTACTTGTGGCTAGTTTAGTAGCTAGTCAATTTTTCGTTAGGGAAATACCTAACGATTTAGAGTCAATTTCTACTTTTAAAACTGGAGGGTTGTGTTGGGCTTGTCGACAAAACAAATAAGTAGAAATGCATCTACATAAACAGCAAATTTTGAAACAGAAATTTACGTTTATGAAATGGAAAATATAATAGCAAGAACTAGTGCAAAAAGGGTTAAAGTTGTTGTGTAAAATTAATAGTGCTAGTATATGAAGTAGTTCCAAGGCATAACATTGGAGGAGGACTGTCAGAAAGACAACACGGATTCAGACCTAAGAGATCCACTATTGGAGCGATAAAGGATGTCGTGGATGTTTTTGACACCGCTCAGCGTATAAATCACTTCAGTAGAAAAATTATTATCCTGACCACTCTAGATATTAAGAACGCCTTTAACAGTCTCAGATGGCCAGACGTTCTGCAGGCTTTGGAAAGAACTTTCCGGATACCAAAGTATCTTTCGAAAATAATAAGAAGTTATTTCAAGGAGAGGGAGGTCATATACGATACGAAGGAGGGAAAAAGAAGAATCGCAGTCACATCAGGAGCTGCGCAGGGATCAATTCTCGGACTGGGTTTATGGAACATCAGCTACGATGACATACTCAAAATCGAAATGCCACAGGACACTTTCGTGGTTGGCTACGCAGACGACATAGCGGCCGTAATAAGTGCTAAAGACATCGAAGAAGGTAGACGGAAATTAAGGCAAGTCACGATTAGAACGAAGTCGTGGCTTGACACACGCGGGCTCCAACTAGCGCTCCAAAAGACTGAAATTGTTGTTCGAACGAGGAAAAACATACCTAGAGACATAAATATCGAAATAGAAGGAGAAACTATCACATCTAGAAGATTTGTAAATTACCTTAGCATCCGACTCGACACCAAGATGACGTTCTTGAACCAAGTACAACATGTAGCAGGAAAAGCGGCAAAGACAGTATCTCAACTGAGCCGGTTGATGGCAAATATAGGAGGACCACGACAAAATAAGAGAAAGCTGCTAATGGAGACTAGCAACAGCATACTTCTCTATGGCATTGAGATCTGGAAATGCAGCAAAAATGCTCTTCTTGCTGTACAAAGATCCTACGCCCTCCGGATAGCTTCAGCTTACCGAACGGTGTCTACGCAAGCCATTCTCGTTCTAGCGGGATCGATCCCAATAGACCTTCTCGTTGAAGAAAGGAGAAAAATATGGATAGGGAAGCAGGCCAATAACTTGGAACAGAGCGATAGAGAGGCGATAAGGCAGGAAACCTACCAGAGCTGGCAGACTAGATGGAGCGAAGCAACAACAGCTGCGTGGACAAGATTACTCCCCAATATAAAGGCGTGGTTAGACAGGAGTTTCGGTGAAACTGATTATTATCTGACCCAAATGATGACGGTGCACGGTTATTTTAGTAAATATCTGCACAATATAGGTAAATGCACTACACCATATTGCCTATATGAAAGAGAAAATATAATAGATGATGCTGCCGAACACACGTTTTTTGAATGCAGTAAATGGGCCGAAAAGAGACACGAACTCGAAGAATTAACGGGCGAGCTAAATGCTGGAAACAGCACATGACAGCAAATGAGAGTATATGGCGAGCAGTAGCAAAGTACTGCGAATATATTCTTAAGGCAAAAAAGCCTGATTTAGATGCTGCAGCTTAATTGGAGGCCTGGACGCAGGTAAATAGAAGATGATCTCAGGATCCAACTGGAAGTAATGCGGTAACAGCGGTCCCTAGAGCGTCAACATATCCAAATCGTGAGGTGGGTTTTAGCCGGTATACGTTATACCACGGGATGACGATCCACGCATCATGAATAAATAATTTTCCCATCTTACACCAAAAAAAAAAAAAAAAAAAAAAAAAAAAAAAAAGGCACAACATTGTTGCAAAATAAATTTTGACTCTAACATATCTTGCATCATAAAACTATTAAAATTTTAGGTTCATCTAAAAATAATTATAATTAAATAATTATAATTATTTATACCCTTTTATATTTTTGAATTTTGGTAAATAATGACAAATTTTAACTAGCAGTTGTCACTGGGTAACAAGAATAAAACCATAAACTTTATAGAATTTTTCTTTACAAAAGAGCTGGTAATAAACTAGTCCTAAACTAGTACCAATGGTATTAGTAGTTTTCTAAACACACTCAATGCTAATTTGAGCATTAGGATGGTATAAGAAAGTTTACAATTGGGAACTAGTGGTGCTGATTGCTGTAGTAGTAAAGTACTAGTTAAAAAATAGTTCGATCTCCCGCAGGCTGTATAAATATTTATCACAAAATTCTAATTTTCTTTGAATTTATTAAACCTCAGAAATTAACCCTGTAGGAAATTTCACTAGTGAATCAGTACTGATTCACTATTGACTTTGTCGCCAGTACTACTGACAATGCTTTTTGCTATAGACATTTAACAATGTGCGTGTCATCAAAAAGCAACTACTGACAAGTGTACTACTGATTACATAGTTCTTTAAGGACCATATGAAGACATTGGAAACAGATAGTCACTAGTAAATTTTAGTAATTCTAATATATATTCTTGATAATGAAATTGCATAATTTGTTCACATTTTCGTATTTTATTAAACAAATTTATAAGAAAAATGAAAAATTTTAAAAACCACCGATATATCAAGAAAAGATGTGATATTCTTTTCTTAAAACATAGCTAAGAACTCTCTCGATCAAGTCACCTTTCAAACAGAAAATCAAAATCCGTCCAGCCGTTTGGTCTGTACGTGGACACGGACTGACACACAGATAGGCAGACACATACTACAAACTTATAACTTAAAATTTTATGTTTCGCTGAATTAGTAAAGTCAAACGCTTACGTATAGTTCTGAAAGTGTGACAAAACTTTAACTGATGGCACAAAATCTTCCACAGGGTCAAACAAAAATTTCCATAATAGGCAAATTTCACTTAAAATTGCTTAATTTTCACATTTTCTAGGTTTATACAATATAGATTGCTTTTTTTGTTGTTTTTTGTAATATATTTTTGTGTATGTTTTTTAATTACTGTTCAATACATTTATATTAACCTTTTACTTTGATTCCTTAAACTTATTTTTATAAACACTTAAATTATGATTGACGACACTTTTATTTTCAACAAACCAATAAAACAAGAAGTATATTTGTGTGTATCTGAAAAAATGTTTTCTACGCATTAAAAACAATATTAATAGACAATCCGTTGACGTCAATAAAATAGTCGACAAAAGTGGTGACTTAGGGACTCTTAACTCCACGTTTACTTCAGGGTATGATCTATGAATTGTCATCACTACATGCATATGTATACAGACATATGAATATGTACGAATAACTTTTAATAAATTATTTTTCTTTATAGATAAAGTATATCAGTATGTATAAACAATAATAAAATGAAGTTTTGTACATTCTTGCTGTGCACAAAATGTTTATCACAATATTGCATTATGTTTACATTTGTATCAATTTAGAGTAGATTAGAGTGAATTTTTTATGGTACACTTTTAATTTGTAAAGTAGCGTTTTATTTGTGAAACTTTTGATGTGGCAATAATATGTTAATTTGACAATAAGAAAATGCATTAAGTTAACAACGTAAAGCCTGACGTCCGACAAGTCGATAGTTCCTGGGTCACTCAAACGAACTATAATGAGTGACTTGTCGTCAGTCGCTCGAGTAGTCGATCGACTTCGTGGGTTAGGCTGTTATTATTAACAAGTTGCCGGTTGGAAAGTGCAGACCATTTGTCTCTTTCATTTGTAGAAAAACGCTATAATTCCTTATTCAATATTTTCTAACCAGAAATTAATTTCCAATAGATCGCTATCTTGCCCAACAAAAGCATACTATTTACTATCCCTCTTTGCGAACAGAGACGTACGTATTAAAATCCTTATTCAAATAAAATAAAAAAAATTATTTTAAATGATCTTGTTTTAGGTGTATAAGATGAAAATTTACTTCATGTTTGTAATATACTATACATAATTAGACTTGTACATACAATAATATGATGCAAATAATTTTTAATGCTGATTTTTTATTAAACTGATCATGATTTTTTAACTTTTTTATGATTTGATGATGTTTTTTATATTTATTACAGTGAACTACAAGGAATGACTTCAGCAAACCTTTGAAAATTTTATCAATAATCAAATTATTTACTTGTTTTTATCTCTTATGTTTTCGATTACAATATTAATCAATCAATCGATCAAAATTAGAATAATAATTATATACTAATAAATAATTACGTAAAAATATTATAGTTAGTTTTTTATCGCTTTTAATTAATTATGTATGCGTTTCTTTCAAAATTAATTTTTATCGTAATCATTGTTATTATAGTTAATTATTAATTAGTTTATAATATTTATTTATGTATGTATATTTATTTAAAGTTTTATATTCAATATTTTTATTAACGTAAATTGATTTTGATGCTTTACTAATTGCAACGTTATGGAGTAAAAATCGGCATTTAAAATACATTTAATAGATCCCTAGACAGACGCATATTCTTATGTTTTCTTTTTTATTAATTGTATTCGTAATAAAATTCTTTAGCAGTTTAATTTATATTGTTTTTTATTGGTGTTTTCACTTGCTGCTTCTTGCTGTTTCAGGCATATAACGCTTTAGATTGATTTTCCGTTTTCTTTTTTATTTAATATATGGTGATTTATATTGATTAGAAAATAATTAAAAAATTTATAACGACGACACATATCCATTGTCCATTCAACAATAAACATCCTTGGAACTGCTTTCTTTAGTTATCTGCGGTTAGGCTCTTTTAAAGAATTTAACAGCATGTGTCCACGCACATTAATACATCGGTATGTTGAATGCATGTGTTTCCGTATATTTGTATTAGTTTGTCTTCTACTGTTATCAATAAAATTTAGCTGATCTTTTTATACCGATCAGTAGTCAGTACCTCGAATACGATCCGAGTTGGGATATTCGTTGTCCTTAAAAAATATTAATAATCATGGTAAAATAAGCTGTAATTTTTTGTTTGATAAAATTATATAGGATACATTCTAAATAATAGCTTTTTGTCTAAAGGTAGGATTACACGATTGCCGCAAATACACCAATCTGATCCAATTTTTATTGTGCTAAATTGGTGCACAATAATAAAATTGTCCCAATTGAATACGTTGCAGTCACAAGAAGATGTTTCATATTGGCTACTTTGATTGCCGCTCGAGAACACAATAATTATTGGTGCATTTTTAACATTTTTACTGGGGCATGGTTGCCGCACCAGACTTGCATTTCATTGCGGCAAATCAGCACAATATTGTTCTCGATTGTCGTAAGGGACAATAAATTGTGAAATCACACGATTTGCATACAAAATGGACCAATAATTGGTGCGATACGGCAATTGTGTGATCTTACCTTAAGGTTACAATAAAAGTGTGAACAAATCTAAAGACGACTGTATAAGAGCGAAAATAATTTTACATTTATATACAAATTCTCATAGTGTGCACGAGGGATGTCAACCAAGACAAAATTTACCGAAACAGATTATATTGTAGATTACATATCGCTCATTTACTTCAATAGTGTCACAATTCAAAAAAACCAGTTTTGCAGAAAACGCGTTTTAAGTTTTCAATTTGTATACAACTCAAAGAAGGCATGAAAAAATATTCTTCTCTCAGGACGTGATGGTACAAGCTGTTTATATGAAATTTTTACAAAACATAAAATACGAAATGCCGCATTATTCCGCATTATTAACTAAAAAAACTCATTTTTTGAGTTATGACACTATTGAAGTAAATGAGCGATATGTATTTGCTCATTTACTGCAACGTCATAACTCAAAAAAGCCAATTTGTCAAGAAATGCGCTATAAGCTTCCAATTTACACAAATACTAATCAAATTCAGTAACTGAATAAATACTGATTACTATAAAGAAATTACTCTCAATAAAAACGTTTGCATATATAAAAGTACGCGAACGGGAAAATTATAAAATCCAATAAAATATGTACAATGGGTTATTGCTAATAATTTTGGCGCTAAAAAGTTATACAAATGTATATGTAAAAAAAAAACACACAAAAGTATACATATATGCAAAAAATTATACATATAAAAATTTTTGCCTAAAATAATGTATTCACTTTTATATACAAGCAGGTATGTTCTGTATTCCATTTGAAATTAAATCGTTTGGAATTGCTATAGCAAAGATGTTAAAAAATTTTTATTTGTATTCGTAGATTCAAATATAACGAACTAACATACAACATGGTAGAAACAACTCTGCACACAGTATTACCAACATAAAAATCGTTACATGGCAACCCTGAAATTCAATATAACGGTCCGTAGAATTATCCACAAACTTCTAACGTGAATTTTCCAGATTGTTTAAGAAGTCTGTTTGGTCAATTGATTACCAAAGAAACCCACAATAAAGATAGTAACCAGGGCTGTCAGATATGGCGATTTCTCGCCAAACGTGGCGATTTTTCGACTTGTTTGAGGTCTAAATTTTTGGTTTGGCGATTTTTTTTTTTACTATTTTTTAACAAAATTGAAATTCAAAATTTTTGTAAGTCGGCAATAATAGTTTGTTGAAGGAGTAGTTTAAAAAAAAAGATATCCTGCCAAAACTCATCTGAGAGAAATTAAAACAACTTGATTTTGATGTTTTTTTCTTATATTAGTTATGTTAATTAATTCATTTAGAATTTGCATGAGAAAAATTTACAAAAAATAATTTTTGGCGACTTTATTTCGATTTTTGGCGATTTTCTGCTAAATTTGTACCCGATTATTTTACAAAAATTTATATTAAAAAATGTGTTATACAAAATCAAATTTATTATCAAATATCTCTTAAGAAAAAGTACATAAAATTGATTTTGGCGACATTTGGCGATTTAAAAAAAAAATCTGGCAACCCTGATAGTAACGTGTTTATACCAGCAATATCTTTATGTATCAGTCGTACAGCAGCTCTGGGCGAGTCAACACCAAGCGTCGTTGGCAATTATGTCTTAAATTCAACCAGGCCACTGTTGTTTATTGGCCTTCGAGAGTTTTGCGTCTCGCTCGAACTGGTTGACTGATCTGCCACGGATAACCGTATATTCTTGCGGATCTTCTGTGGAATTTCTTTAACAACCACGTTGCTACTTCCTAAGTTAAGGCATAGGTCGTGTATAGTCAGTCACAAAATCTTAATAAATAAATAATCTTTTTGTAGCAATGCAGTTTTTGTATTTTGCTTTGCTAAGTTTGCACACATTTCATTACGCCATCTATGACGCAGAACCAGAACCAATCCCTATGCAGTGTTAAAAAAAGCTGCAGTCTTTTTTTGTTTTTTGACTGCCCAATCACAATCTTTGCTCATACTTCTGCTACTGAAAATTCAAAGAGTCGCAGTCGAAGTTAACACAATAAACGAACAGAAGATATACACAACGAAGTTAACGAAGCAGAAATGATTGTGTGGATGTGTTGGAATATGCATTTTGTGTGTGTATGAGTGATTTTTTTCTTATACAATAATAGTAAAACAAACAACAACAAAACTTCTTCCAGCAAGCGATTAAATACGCAATTGAAACTGCAAAATGAAAGAAAAAACACACATCAACTTTAACTTCCGAATTTATTTAAAGCAGCAGTCAGACCATGGTACAATTATACCATGTACATGCACAAGCGCAGCCTGTTAATGTATACAATACAAGAAGCTGTCAAACTTTGTTTACAAGCTACAAAAATGTTAGTGTATGTGTGGTGAATAAAATGATTAGTGTTGCCAATGAAATTACACATGGTTGCGTCTCTACCCTGCAGGAAATGCGACTAGTGAAATTGTAGTGATATGCTAGTGACATTGTCAGTATTACTGCTGACCAGTTGTACCCCATCCAATGTAATCATCTATTGACATTTAACATTACCTTGCCATTCAAAATCCATCACAAGACTGTTGCACTACTAACTAAGTAGTTCTTTTGGGACCACATGGAGACATTGACACCAAAGATTCACAGTAAATTTTAGAGACTCTAGTTTACAATATCGATATTTCCTCGCTCGATGTCAATAGTAAAATTGTGGCGATTTACTAGTGACATTGTCAATAGTACTACTGACAAGTTGAACCCCAGCCAATGTAATCGCCTATTGACGTATAACATATGGTTATCATTGAAAATCTACTAGTAGACTTTAGCACTATTCCTTTACTGACCTTGTCTACAATTTTACAAGGGTTGGGACAACAAACTTAAATACATACATACATATGAGTAGGTGAGATGCAAAACACGTTCGTTACAAAAATTAAAAAAATCAAGATAATGACTGATTCTAGTAGCTCTTCAGAAATTTTATAACAAGCAATATAGAGATTGTGACAATGTATGCTCATTTTATATTTTTACATGAGTTAAGATAGCAGTTAGCAGCAAAAGTGGTTGGTTCCATACATCAGACATATGCAGAACTCTCTCTTTTTATGTTTCGTAGCAAAACTCGCTAGTTCAATATTTCTATTCTAAGCGCTCTTGATAGTTATAGTGACGAAATTCTAAAA
Organism: Nowickia ferox; assembly: GCA_936439885.1. Taxonomy (NCBI): domain Eukaryota; kingdom Metazoa; phylum Arthropoda; class Insecta; order Diptera; family Tachinidae; genus Nowickia; species Nowickia ferox. The sequence goes on along the minus strand of OW387023.1, from coordinate 49,823,201 downwards.
TAAATATGACAATTTACAATAACTTTTTAGACTTGCATTTTTATGCTCTTTTGCATTTTATGTAAAAAAAATTAGCTTTTTGTAGTAAAAGCACCAGGTCAACTTCATTTTAAATTTAAAACTGCAAAGCGAATGATAATAGAAAAAACTGGAAAAGGAATGTTTACTCTACAGGGGGAGATTAATTATAGATCCAACTTATCACCCCAAAACCTTTTTTGAAACGAGGAAAGACAATTAATGGAATTATTCCAGAACTGCTTCCCATCAATGTGGACATTAAAACTGAAAAGAAAAAATATGTTGCAACCCTTTTATCAAAACATTTGGAGAAAATTGGAGAACCAATGAGGATCTGCAATTTTATGCTATGGTCCTAGACAATAATAGTAGTAATACAGATCTTGAAAATAATGAAGAATATAGTGAAGATGAAGATTTCACTTTATCAATTTAAAAATTCGTACTTTTTATTTTTTAAAACTTCTATAAATTAACTTAACGTACAAAATTACTACTGAAATTTAATAAATGAAAGTAATTTTCAAAATATAATAAATTATAATTATAGAATTTTCTATCTGACATAGTACAATGTCATATAGTTTGTAGCAAAACTCATTGATCCCTACAATATTATTATAGAAAATAAAAGTTCTTTCTACGATATTCTAAGAGTTGAAGAATGTTAAAGATATGAAATTGAATCTGAATTCAGACAATTGAAAGTTATTAAAATTCCCTGATACATTTGAAACTTTTAGGATTTCAGAAATGAAAAAAGGGACTTAAGGTCTTTTATTTCCCACGTTAAGTAATTTTATTTATTTTAGTTTTACCGCAATCTTCAGCACATGTAGATAGAGTTTTTAGTCCAGTTAACTTAAACAAAACCAAAGGAAGACATCGGTTGTTTATATCTTTTCTAAGCAATTTTGTATACTAAGGATCATTTAAAACTAAATAATAGTAATTATTTTGACTTGAAAGTAGTACCTGATCTAACAGAATTGTTCAATTCCAATATATATGTGTATGAACGTGTTTGGACGTTTTCGGATAATTATTTTGACGATTTCGACGATTTTTCGCTCGAAATTTGGCAACTATGATTACACACTCTGTTTATTTACGCACATATTGGCAACATTGAATGACTATAATCAAGCATGAATGCCGCGTCTGCAAATATCATGCTTGATTGGAAAACGCGTTGAAGAAGTCAAACTTTATATTACAACAAAAACAAATTTTCATAAATTGTTTTTGTTTGCCATACATTTCTAAAATGAAATAAACGTGAGAATTTCAACGCGTTTCTCTCTCTTTTAAAAACGGTTAATTTTGTATGAGAAACAAAAACAATTTTTTTACATTTACACAGTTTTGTTTTTGTTTTGCATGTAACTTTCACCAAGTCGACGCGTATTCCAGAATAGACACCCATGAGTCAGACAAATACAAAAATTTTCCAAAATGTCGATAACTAAAGCTCTTTGTTGTGTTCGTTTATTATGTTAACTTCTACTGCGACACTTTGAATTTTCAGAAGCAGAAATATGCAGTGATGCCAACTTTTGAGACTCAAAACGCGTAAATTTTTTGAAAAAAGGGTTAAAAAGGGCAAAATTGACCAAAAATATACGTTTAGCACAACATAAAGCAAAATTTTTCGAAAAAGCGCGAAAGTTTTAAAATGTTTCTGTTGAAAATCAAAACAACAAACACATTTTTGTAAAGTAATTTATTAGGAAATAAATAACTAACATGAGATCAATATATACAAAGCTTGAGACATTACACTTCAATAAAGTACATACATATTTCATTTACATTTTATATTTTAAATAAATTAAAATTAAATAGTATATACATATATAATGGTAGTATACATACGTATGTATTATATGTTTACATAAGTAATGGGTGTTTTTTATTGAGGTATAGAACTTTAAGTTGGCATCACTTTTTTAACTGGCGGCCATTTTGTCAGCTGTCAAGTGATTAATATTTAGTTTGGTTTGCCATTTCATCATGAACAGGTTGACAAAAGAACAACGCTTGCAAATCGTGCAAATTTATTTCGAAAATAATGGTTCAGTTCGCGAAGTTTACCGCAAGCTCCGTCCATTTTATGGTCGACATAATCGTCCATCAGAGCAATTAATTCGGTTAACCATGGATCGTTTTCGCACTACGTTTACTCTATGTGATAATACGCATCCGCAGAGACGTCGAACAGTGCGCACCGAAGAAACAATTGCCGCTGTAGAGCAGTGTTGAAGAGGACCCGAATGAATCGATGCGCCACCGTGCACAGCAATAACCGACTATTTTGTTCCCGAATTGGATGGCATGAATGTGGATGAGTTGTGGTTCCAACAAGACGGCGCTACATGCCACACAGCGCACGTCACAATCGATTTATTGAAGGAAACATTCGATGAGCGCATAATTTCGCGGAATGGACCTGTCAATAGCCCACCAAGATCGTGTGATTTGACACCATTGGATTATTTTCTTTGGGGATATGTGAAGTCGCTCGTCTACGCCAACAAACCAGAAACGTTAGGGGACTTGGAAGCTAACATTCGTGGCGTTATTGCCAACATACGGCCCCATATGCTCGAAAAAGTGGTTGAAAATTGGACCTGTAGAATTGGCTTTATTCGAGCCAGCCGCGGCGGCCACATGCCCGAAATCATATTTAAACGTTAATGGCATAAAATTATCCTTCCAATAAAGCCAAATTGATGGACATTTAAACGATTTTCTTGTGTTTTATTTCAATTCGAAATTCTATACCTCTAAAAAACACACCCTGTACATACATTTAAAATTGGTCGTTATTAAATAAAATTTTGATTTCTCCATCTTCCAAAAAAGTACATTATCTGTTTTAGCCTATACTGAATAAGTTTTAAAGAACAAATAATTTGGAAGAAACAGAAGATTATTCTATAAGTATTCTTCTTTTTTAAATTAGTAAAGCACACTAGCAAAATAAAATGAGTAAAGCAAATCCATAAATCGATATTGCTATATTAAAGGAAGAAAAAGTTCGCAAAGATTAAAATGTAGCCATTTCGAGCAAAAAGTAAAAAGGGGCTAAAAGGACTGAAAGATAATTGTAAAAAGTGCTAGATTTGCGCGTTTTTAAGTTTGGGGCCAAATTTTTTTTCGCGTTTTCTGTAACTGAAGGTGATGCTGTCTTTGAGAGCGAGACAGCTAATAGTGGAGTAATTATTGATGAAAGTAAAAACAACTTATAGTCGATAATAAAGAGTAGAAGTTATCAATAATAGTTGTGTGTTATTTTTATTTTTGAGCAATCAAAAGAACTATCACGTTTAAAACCCCTAACCGTAACAATCACCCTTATTCCAGTTGTCGGCATTGACGTCACTTTAACGCAACACAAAAAAATTGGGGATTGTGTACTCGTTCTCGATAATAACTGACTCCTGTTGGCAGGTTTATGCTATTATCTAGACCTTAGGGAACGGAAATAGATTGTAAGGTGCACAAAATTGTTCTCGAGAAAAACAAGCCCCAATTTTTTGGTATTGTGTTAGTGACGTCGATGTCGACAAGTGGAACAAGGGCGAATATATTTATTTATTGTATATTAAAAAATAAACGAACAACAAGTATTCAAATCTTAAGTCTAAATATAATTATTAGCACCGACCGGTGCTGGACATAATCTTATGCCGAGTACACACTATGACATTTTGTGACATCTCAATAGTGTGTAATAGTGGGAACGTTTGTCATTTTTTATATTTTTCGTTGTGTGGCATTGCTTTCCATATAAAAAACATAATATGAATGGCGGTGCACACATTTTGTAAATGACAACACAAGAAATGCCAGATGTGTACTCATCATTAGTTGTAGTAAATAATAATTCATAACTGTCGTACTAAGCATAAAAATATTTTCAAGAAGTTTGGCGTATTAGATAGATACCTAGTTTTCCTCTTTTTTAAGCGGATGTGTCCAGTAAAGTTCAAGATATTAAGAACAAGGGGATTAGGATGGGACTTGAGTTTTGTTAAATATTTGCAATTTCTGCAGTCACTAGTGGCATATTCAAATCACGATGTAAATTTGGATCTTTGATGCACCATGTTTTGCCTTCGTCGGATTTTCTCTACATTTGGAGCTAAGCCGTGCCCCATAGGTGAATTTCGTAGCACCATATACGTTTCAAAGCGACTTCTATATTAAGTTTATAATCTAGACTGAGGGTTGAATTTCTACCAATCAGCCAATGCATCTGAGTTAATTTAAGTTTCATTTGTGTTAGCTTTGAGTCTATGTGGTGTTTCCATGTAAGCCGTCGCATATTTTGCCAATCTAGCCGGACATTACGCCAAAAATTAAATTTCCGATATGTAAAAAATTTATGTACGCAGCTCGAAAAACATCGTATACTGAATTTTCAAGGCTTTTACTTGAGATATGTCGTTTTGGCACACTGTTAAGGCCGGTACTCTGCTCGAAGTTGTGAAAAATTTTCAGCAACATTGATTATTTCGCGTGGAAAATTTTACATGTACTAAATGTTGGCCAACTTGCGGTTTTTTTAAATAAACTTCTCGCTTTTATTGCATGAAAGTATGCAACATTGTAAAAATGCCATGCGAAGAAAGTACTGCTTATGTTGTTTCGCAACAAATCTAAAATGATGCCCGAGTCATTTTTTATGGAAAAAACATGCTGCAGATATATTTTCCTTGGGTGTCACACGATCAAGTTTTCATTCAAATTTTAAAGTTTCTCTCATTTTTTTTAGCAATACACTCATACTTTTAAAACTTGCTGAGGATTTGCTTTCAAATTTTCGTTTAATTGAGTGTTTCAAGTTACAGTCAAGAAAACAGCTGGGCCCTTACCGTGTAATTCCATTCGTTTCGATAACCTTGTCGAATAGAATTTACGAATCGAAAGACATTTGGTACTGTGTAAAACGTTCGTTAAATGTACAGAGTTGTATTGTAAAAAAAGGGATCAAATTATACAATTAACTTGGCTGCACTTGCACTTGACTGCACTAAATGTCAAATTTTAACACTTTCACTTTCACACTTTTTTTGAAATTTCTGATGAAAAAAGAACCTTGGCTTATGACTCCGTACAGAAACGCTCCAGAAAATTCGTTGGAGTCATATTTTAATGACCAACATTCAAAAGGAAGGTCTATAATCGAAAGAACTTTTGGATTGTTAAAGGCAAGATTTCGATGCCTACTAGCTGCCAGGGAATTGCATTATACTCCAATAAAAGCAGCACAAATACTTAATGCTTGCAGCGCACTTCACAATATTTGTTTAGAATTCAATGTTGAAAATCCCGAACTTAACAATCAAGTTGACATGAATACTAATTTTAGTGCATAGTTTGCCTTAGCGGAAGATAATAATTTTTTAACCATTGTTAAAAGTATTAGAAATACTATAAAAAATAATATGAGAAGAAATTTAATAAAAACTTTGTATGTACATTTATTCACAAAAATTAACGGCCTGGCCCACGATGTCGACAAGAAAGTTTCTTTCGCTTACTTATATTGAAAACAAAAACAAAATAAGAGAATTTGTTTTTGTTTTCAATGTAAGTAAGCGAAAGAAACTTTCTTGTCGACATCGTGGGCCAGGCCGTAAATGATTTCATATTTATTGTCTTAGCTACATATGTATGTATGTACATAAATGTATGTGTAAGTCCACATTTACACACTGAGTAAAAAAATAAATAATAATTTATATCCGTTTTTTGATCTTTAAATTTTCCATTTTTCTTTTTGATTTTTCAATTTCAATCTTTTTTTTATATTCGAACTTTTCTTTTTCTAATTTATATTTTCTTTCTTGCAATTCATAATTTCTTCGTATGTATTTTTGAATTCCAGCAATGTTATTATTTATTTCTGACAATGTTTTGCTGCTGTTTTCTTGATTTTTGTAGATGTCATTTAATATTTTAATGGAATTTTTATGATAGCAAATTTGGTTTTCTATTTGTTTCTGAAGAAGAACTTCTTTGTTTGCACATTTATCTTTTCGACTTGGCATACAATTATGATTGTCATTTCCCTCCTTTGGTAACGTCAACTCATAGTCTATATCATTCAGAATTTCGACATCGCTGGTATTTTCATCATTATTAACTGCTGGATACAGGCTTTTTGTAGGAAGATTGAAACCAAATGCAGAAGATCCAACCATTCAACTGACAGCATCGTTGATTGAAAGAAGTTCGACCACTTTCTCTTCCAGTGCTGTAAGAGAGCAATACTTGGATGGCCCACCACCTGTTCCTGAAATACTTATTTGGTTGCGACGACATTTGTTTTTTATATTATTTTTTAAATCTGCCCAAACCTAATAGAGAGTTATAATTATGTTTTATTAAACGACTAATTACAAATTTCATTTGATAACCTTTTTCCAACCGTTAACATCGCGTGTAGAAATAGCGTTCAAATCTAATGACAGTTTTTCCTATAAATTTTTACATTTAGATGTAGCATCTGGAGCTTTAATAATTCCTTTTGCTAAGTCTGGGTGCTTAATCATAAAGTCAACCATAATTTCAAACTGTGCTGCTTGGGTATGATTTCTTTTTGGTACGTTTCTTAATAAAAAAAATACATTATAATTGTTTTTTTAATACATAATCATTAATATTCGTGTTTTTAAATTAATAATCAGTTTATTATTTTCATTATTCATTATATATAAAAATACTTACATTTTATAATTTACTTTCCTCTTTTCGTGAATAAAATTGCTTTCGAACAAATTTCAATCGTTTTTTACTTTTTGACATTCGTTTTCGTATTACACAGTAGCATAAACGAAAGGGAAATTTTTCGTTCGTTAAACTTCCCACGCTTCGATAATGACTTAACGAAAATAGTAATACACAGTACCAAATGTTCGTATTCGTTACATTTTCCCTTCGTTTCGTAATACAGAGTAGAGCCCCTGATTGCACTATTTCCCCCAAATTTGCATTCTTATTTAAAAATATTCAGCTGCCAGTGTTGTTTTATTTCTTTGAATTTAATAAAATAAATAATAAAAGTGCCATTACAACCAAGAAAATATGTTCGTGAACAAAAGAAATAAATAAAACCACGGTTTGCGGTTTATAGAATTATACAGAAGTCATGAAATTCTGTTTAATAAATTTTATTTGTTTTCTTGATGACATCTTGCTGAAAAAGTTGCTTTGAAATTGCGTGCAGCCTACGTCACAGCTTTAAATTTTTATGAATTTTGGCAAGCAGTATGTGTAAAAATCTTGAGAGAATTGAAAAAAAAACTTGATAGTGTGACTTGCAGCGTTACGTGTTTTTGGCCATAAGAACAGAGTACTACTTTTGCATTTCATACCAAACTTTTACATGTAGTTTGACAGCATTTCGCACGAAATTGTGAACAGAGTACTAGGCTTTAGTCAGGAAAGTTGAGTAAATTGGATATGATTTCATTGTGTTTTTATGGTTTTGAGAGGTTTACAATATATTTTTTTTGTGGCTAAGCGAATAAATATTTTACATTGATTTTTTATTTTTATTATGTACAAAAAAGGCTATATTAAAAGATACAAGTTTGATAACAAATTTGTGCAGACCCATATTCCCGATTTTTTATATGTGATCACATATCGTGAGAAAGAAGTTGTGTTGCAACAGGATGGAGAACCGAAACAAATCTCAAAAATCGTTAAGGAATGGCTGACTGGGAGAAATTTTCAATTGATGCAGTGGCCTCCACAAAGTACCGACCTCAACCCAATTGAGAATTTGTGGTCAATTATAAAAATATGGTTGGTACAATATCGAACTGCTCCATCTATCTGAACTGAGTTGTGGCAACGTGTGAAGCTGGAGCGACAGAAAATTCTAGGCGCAATTATCCAAAAATTGGTTAAAAGTATGTCAAAATGCCTAAATAGTGCATTACAAAATAAAGGAGTATGGAGCAAGTATTATAAATACAACATATTTCAAATGTTGCTTGAAGGAGCAGAAGTGAGTACATGCGAGTTATTTTCATTTTATTTGATTTTTTATTTGAATATGTAGTTCTTTATTTTGTTTTAAAAGCATTTATGTTAGCAACTGAATAATAAATATACCCAGCTAAAAAAATATGTATGGTCCGTATATTTTTAATATATGAATGTATATAAATATATATGAATATGTATGAATTCATGTATGGAAATGTATGGGGTTATACATGTCAAAAGTATTATATATGAATAGATATATGGACCAATATATGAAATGTATCACAATATATAAGTCCATATATGAAAATTTAATTATAAAGCTCTTCATATGTGAATCCATATATAGAAATAAGATGTAATATATGGAGCCATATAAGTATATCAAAATGTATGCATTCATGATATCTCACATAAGATCGTTTTTGCAATGAAAAAAGGTTGCATTTTATTAACAAGATTTTTTTCTCTCTTCTTTTAATCACTGGTGAATTGGAAATCTATTAGAAAATACATACGGTATGCAAAGTTTATATGTGTACAGCCTCAATTGTGGCACTATTTAATAAATCAAATAATCAAAAGGATAATTGTCATTAATTTGATAGGAAATTACGGAATACTCTAGATATTTTTAAGAATCAAAGTTCATGTTACTGCAAAAAATTATATTGAAAACAAGTGTTAGCATAAAAACGGATTATTTTTTCTTTTATAATTAATTGCACTAGTTGTTAATCTGGTTTCTTAAATTAAATTTAATATACAAATATGAGTTTTGTATTTTTTAAATAATCGATTCACCCTTTCTCTTAAATTAATGAACAAATTGTCTTTTGGTTCGTTTTTAATTATTTCTCCAAATAAATGTTTCATTAAATACAACCTTCCTGTACAATATATTAAAAAAAGTAATTTTAATAATTTAAGTTATATGAATATATATTATCATATATGTCCATATACCCTTATTTTTCGGATCCGAACCATATATGGGTGCCCAGCTAAAAAATATGTATGGTTCATATATTTTTAATATATGAATGTATAAAAATATATATGAGTATGGAAATGTATGGGACTATACATGGCAAAACTATTATTAAAACTATTATGAATTCATGTATGGAAATGTATGGGGTTATACATGTCAAAAGTATTATATATGAATTGATATATGGACTAATATACAGGGTGGGCCAAAAGTTACCTTGGGGTTTAAAAGTTTAATAACTTTTTCGTTTATTAATTTTTTTTTATTTGTTTCTCAGATTATATAATATATAAAATGGAAAATTTTTTACACTAAGTATGAAAAATAATGTCTCTTAAATTACCACTGTTTTCAGCTTCGCACTGATGGGCTCGTTTTAGAGCATTTTCCATAATATCTTCCAAAATTTCTGCAACAATGTTTGCCTTGAGTTCAAGGATTGTCTCTGGCTTGTTCACATACACTCGCTACTTCAAATAACCCCAAAGAAAATAGTCGGGTGCTGTCAAAACTGGCGATCGCGCTGGGCCAAATTATTTCCGAATTTCTGGAAATTATTCGCTCTCCAAAAATTTGACTTAAAAGTGCCATTGTGTCTCGGGCAGTGCGGGCAGTGGCTCCGTCCTGCTGAAACCACATACCAGGTATGTTTTCAAGAGCAAGACGTAAAAAATTTTCTATCATAAACCGATACCGCTCTCCATTTACGGTTACAGCACTTCCATCTTCATTCTCGAAGAAGTAAGGCCCAATGATATTTTCAGATGTGATCCCACACCATATTGTACACCTAATGGGGTGCAATTGGCGTTTATGAATGGCTCTTGGATTTTCAGAACCCCAGAACCTACAGTTCTGCTTATTAACAAAGCCATTCAAATGAAAATGAGCTTCATCACTCATAATCATAATCGCCCATCAGTGCGAAGCTGAAAACGGTGGTCATTTAAGAGACATTATTTTTCATACTTAGTGTAAAAAGATTTTCCATTTTGTATATTATATAATCTGAGAAAAAAAAAATTTTAAAAATTAATAAACGAAAAAGTTATTAAACTTTTAAACCCCATGGTAACTTTTGGCCCACCCTGTATGAAATGTATTATAATATATGATCTCATATATGGACGCTTAATTATGAAGCTCATCATATGTGGATTCATATATAGAAATAAGATGTAATATATGGACCCAGCTAAAAAAATATGTATGATCCGAAAAATAAGGGTATATGAACATATATGATAATATATTTTCATACATGTATGTATGTGTAAATAATCCCTATACTGTATGCATAGTTCAAATTCATACTCCCTTGATTAAAAAAAGCGCACTGCGGCGCAATAAATTTAATTACTTAAATTACTTTTTTTTTAATATTTTGAACAGGTAGGTTGTATTGAATGAAACATTTGTTTGAACAAAATAATTAAAAACGAACCAAAAGACAATTTATTCATAATTTTAAGCGAAAAGGTGCATCGATTATTTAGAAAATAAAAGAAAAAATTATCCGTTTTTATACTAACACTAGTTTTCAATATAATTTTTTGCAGTAATATGAACTTTCTTTCTTAACAGTATTTAGAGTATTCCCTAATTTTCTATTAAATTAATCACTGACTTATGCTTTTGATCATTTGATTTATTTAATAGAGTCACAATGTATAAAATCGACCCTGTTCAAAATCTTAAAACAAGTAATTTTAATAATTTAAATTATTGCACAGCAGTGCGCCTTATTGAAAAAAAAAATCCTGGAATTTCTCGCTTGGCATTCCTAACACGCACGTCTTGAGAAAAGGAAATGTTTTAATATCTTCATTGAGTTTTATGGAAAATTAAAACTTAAAACATGTTTTCTACAAAACTAGGTTTTTTTTTAAGTTATGTCTCTGTTGTAATAAAGGAGCGATATGTTCACGTAAATAATATTTGCGATAACAATTTTGTGAACATGGAAAAAATCCTAAGGAAATTTTATTTACCATAAAAATATTTAGGGTATTCACAATGAGTATATGAAAATTTTAATGTGAGCAGGCAACGGTATATTGAAGTATTAAAATAACAAAATTTTTTAAATCTGAAATTACTGTTGGATAAATTTATCAAAATAACTTTTGTTCTGCAAAATGCCTAAAGACAGCGAAAAATACAAATGTTTTTTCAACTACAACCGCGCTGACAGTTTTAATTTGTTTAGTTTAATATTACCATGTTGCCATATTAAAAATGTTATGCTTTTTATACTTTTAAATTTGCCACCTGGTAATAAATTTGATTTACACACAAACAAAAACAACAAACTTGCCAGCCCATATTAAAGTATTAAAATTGAAACATTGCAATATTAAAATGGTGATTATCTATTCATTACAACTATTTACATATGTGTATTTAGTTCATATTTTTTTACTGAATTTTAAAAGGGTTTAAAAGGGAGAGGAAATATAAAAACAAATACATGGGATTTATTTAGATTAGAACTGTCATCCCAGTCGGTAACTAGCGCGTTTTTTTGCAATCGACCCAGTTGAGTGTATATGCAATATATATTAGATTTGAAATAATTGTTAATATATTAAATCATACTAACTTTTTGAGTTTCTCTTGGTCCAGAGCGAATTCTTGACGAATCGCTTTTAGTATGTTGTTCATCCGCGAAGTCCCGCTCCCGGTTATTGTGTTTTGGCAGCGCTCTTTCATCCCCTCCTCGGCCGCGATTGTAATCGTATTTTGACATGTGGCGGCTGGAGTTACTGTATTGTTCATTATTCTCTCGATCGGCTTCTGTGTCCCTAAAGTCGCCACGATCACCGCTTCGGTGACTATCGTAACGCCGTTGTTCGTTATGTGTGTTATAACCTCCACGATAAGAGTTATTGCGATCCCGAAATGAAGAACTATCACCAAAATACTTTTGAGCTCCACCCCCACTTCCTACGTTCAAACCACCACCGCGGAAATCTCGATCTCGCTCTCGGTCACGATCTCTGTCTCGATCTTCATTTTGGCGCATATTAAAATTACGACCTATTGTTGTAGGAGCGCCATCGTAGCCACTAAGTGGTTTCTTTGAAGACATTTCCTCTTCTTGTTTCTTTTCGTAGTGGTAAAAATCGTCAAATATGGACGTTTTATGTTTATATGTGTGGAGAATTTGCAACACTTCTATACCCTTGGCATGCGGAACTTCCTGCGTATCGCGAGAATTTGTAACCGGCTTATTTTCATTATTTTCAAGAGTTATGTGACGAAGCTCTTTATTGGGCACGTCTTTTACATAAATCCACTTAACCTTAAACTTTCCTCTCCATTTGTCTTGTGACCAAACGCTCGACGTTGAGTTGTAATCCACTGCGGTCATCATTTGAGCCATGCCACAAAAATGACCTGAACCATTCACAGAAAAAAATAGCAAGATAATACCTCCATCCTTGTTACGTTCTTTGAAAGCGTCATCGAGCTTTTTATTTCCGTGGTCTGTGGAGCACCAGATTTCATACTTTATACTGCGATGCACATCAACTTCCGAATATGATTTGATAACAAAAAACCTGTAAATTAATTGTAATACGAAGTAAAAATATAATACAATAAAAAAATATAAGTATGGATGTGTACATAAAATATAACTAATAATTATGATACATATTTATTTTAATCTATACTACTATAAAGAATAATTTCTTAAACGGCTCAAATTCAAATCTAATTCTTATTATAGAATGAAATATATTATTAATTAATATTGTTAGTTTGAAAGTTTGACAAAGACAGAAAATTTTATTTAAAATATAACGTAAAATACAAATATATTTTCAAACAAACTATATATATATATTATTAAAGTATATAATATTGGTGTTCACTCTTATTCTTCAACAACCCCACTAGATTGAGCACCTATAAGCATCAGTTCACAGCAATGAGAATGTTTAAAACTTGTTAACGACTTTGTAAAAATGTCTGCAACCATTTCCTCAGTATTAAGATATTCAATCAGAACTTTCTTTTTAGCAACAATATCCCTCAAAAAAATGGTGACGAATATCAATGTGTTTCGATCGAGAATGATACGTATTATTCTGAGTTAAATTGATTGCACTTTTATTGTCACATTTGATTTTTAAAGTTGACAGTGCTCCTAGTTCATTAAATAACAACCTCAATCACAATGCTTCTTGGCCTGCAGCTGACAGCGCCATATTTTCTGCTTCTGTTGTAGAAAGCGCAGATGTTTGTTGCTTTTTTGTCATCAATGTCTCCCGCCCAATCAGCATCTGAAAATCCCTCTATATATTCTTTCGACTCTTTTACGAATTCCAGCTTATGTGTTGTGCCTTTTAGATACTTCATAATACGTTTTACACATTGCCAATGACTCCTTAAAGGATTGTTATTATATCTAGCTAAGGCTCCCACTGCAAACGAACGATTTATTTGTGCAGCAAACACTAAACTTCAAATTGCCTCTTGATATGGTATTGACTTCATTTCTTTTATTTCATCGTCAGTTTTCGGACACATATCTTTATAAATTCTTTGGTTTACATCTAACGGTGTTGCTACAGGTTTGAAATCAAACATATTAAATCTTTCTAGGAAATTTTTTATGTAAAGTTCTCCTCTCTTACGATCTCTAGTAACTTTCATACCAAGAATATGTTCTTCATTTTAAAATTGTTTGATAAACTCTTTTTTATGAATGACTTTCTTTCAGGGTTGTTTGTGAAAATCAGTATATCATCGACATATATTGCAACGAATGTCCTTTCATAATATTTTATTTTATAGTAAATGCAAGGTTCTGTTTTTTATTGCATTATATCCATTTGCTTAAGAGTATTGTCTAGCTTCTTATTCCAAACTCTACTTGCTTGCTTTAGGCCATATAAGAGATTTTTTAAGTTTACATACCTTATTACTATCTGCACTAAAGCCTTCAGGAATCTTCATTTGTATCTCCTCATTAAGTTCACTTTGCAAAAATGCAGTGACGACATCCATTTGATCTATGTCTAAGTTGTATTGTACTGTTAAACTTTGTAATAAACGTATCGATGAGTATCTTACTACTGGAGAAAATGTTTCCTCATAATCGATTCCATATCGTTGTGATACCCCTTTATTACTAATTTTGCTTTATATCTTTCAATATTGCCGTTTGAGTCTCTTTTAATTTTGAAACACCATTTATTATCTATGGCTTTCTTTCCTTTTGGAAGACTTATAATGTATCAAGTACTATTTTCAATAAGGGCATTGAGTTCTTCTTCCATAGCTTTCTTCCATTCATCTTTCTGTTTGCTTTCAAGTGCATGCTTTACAGTTTTAGGTTCTTGGTCTGCGTATACCATATTGCACTCAAAACCATACCTCTGTACTACTTTTCGAATTCTTGATGATTTTCTAATGGATTGTGGTGATGAGATTCCACCTTCATAATTCTCAGTTATGTCGCTTTCAGTTTCAAAACCTTCAAAAGGTGTAACACTTGTTTCATCTGAAAAATATTCTTCTGATGATGGCTCATCTTCTTGTAGGCTCTCAATACTGTGAGGTGGTTCTAAAAAGCTAACATTTTGATCAATAACTTCTTGCAATTGTACATCATTAGCAACTTCAATTTCCCCCACTGAATCACATCCACTATATACTAGGAAATTCGAATTATCATTGTTTGGTTTAGCTTCATAGAATTCGTTTTCTAAAAACTTCGCATCTCTACTTAACGTTACTTTATTACTTTCGGGATCACAAAAACGATAAGTTTTTGTATGAGTGCAATATCCAACAAATATTGCAGCTTTTCTTTAGGATCAAGTTTCTTTTTCTTCTCTTTTGGAACGTGAATTAAAGCTTTACATCCAAAAACCTTTAAATAATTTAAGAAAGGTTTATTACCTGACCAAGATTACTCCGGTGTAATATAATTAAGTGCTTTGCATGGAGTACGATTTATTAAGTATGTTGCTGTATTAGCTGCTTCCGCCCAAAACTTCTTTTCTAACCCAGAATGTATTAGAAGACATCTTGTTTTTTTCAATAATCGTTCTGTTCATCCTTTCAGACATACCGTTTTGTTGTGGACTATATGGAACTGTTGTTTGATGTTGGATTCCACTTTTAGCCATTATTTTCTTCATACGATTGTTGCAGTACTCTAAACCATTATCACTTCTCAAAGCTTTTATAGTTTTTCCAGTTTGGTCCTCAACACTGTTTTTGAACTCTAAGAAATTTTCAACGACTTCATCTTTTGTTTTGATAAAATAAGGAACAACTTTTCGGCTATAATCATCAATAAAGATAAGCATATATCTCAAACCATTTATGGATTTAACTTCTATGGGTACGCAAAGATCAGTGTGTAGAAGGCCTAGAACCTCTGTGGCTCTTCTTTCTTCATCTTTAAATGGTAGTCCAGACATTTTACCTTTTGCACATGTAATACAACTGTTTTTTATTACGTCGCATTTCACTCCCAAAACAGATCTGGAAATCATATTTCTTAGAGCTTCATTGTTAGCATGGCCAATACGTTTATTCCATAAGTCAGCATCTTTACTTGTGCTTTCACATACGAATGCATTATCGTTCGCTTTATTCAACCGAAACATATCGTTTATAATGTCACCTGTCGCAATTACGTCTCCATTACCATTTAAGACTTTGCAACCTTCCTTACTAAATTCAACTTTGAAACCATTTTGAACAATTTTTGATACTGATAGTAAATTTATATACAAATGCAAAACATTTTGAAATGTAACCTTTTATTTTTTATTTTTATTTGCCTGTACAATCAAATCAACACCCATTACAGAATTATTTACAATTGTAGCTTCGGTATTTTGATCTTCATAGTTGTTTTTAAAATATGTAGCACCCGAGTTAAAGAACCAGTCATTATTATTTAGTTGACGAACGGTGAAAACTCCCAACATTGCATTAATTGTTTTCTTCATATTTGTTCTTGCGTTCTTACATGGGCATTTCGCAGCAATATGTCCATATTTGTTGCAATTGAAACACTTTGGAACCTTGTTCGTAAATCCTTTTTTGTGAGAAGCCAATGCTAAGTTTTGTGAATCCGTCTTAACATCCTGCAATAATTTCATTTTAATACCTGAACTTTGAATTCCCATAATCATCGGCTTATATTCTTCTGGGAGACAAGCAAGCATCATTGATCCAACCCATTGTTCATCTATTTTCAAACCAGCTCCTCTTAATTTGTGTGCAGTTGTTAATATTTCATTAACATATTCTTCAACGCTTTTGCATTCGTTTAATTTTGTTGAACAAAACTTTTGAATCAAACCAACTCGTCTTACCAAACCGCTGTCTTCAAATATTTGGCTCAATGTGTTCCAGATTTCATCAGCACTTTTACATTCCCGAATGTGTGGAAAAATTGATTTGTCAACTGATAAGATACCTGAACTGATATGCCTGAACCTTCTTCGCTTCTTTATCTTCAGTACATTCAACAGCTTTCCACAAACCCTTCATTTAAAAAAAAAGCTTGAATTGCAAACTTCCAGTCTTCAAAATTTGCACTTCCTCGAATTTTTCAATTTGATGCCATTTTAATTTTATTTAATTAGGTACTCGTATGTATATATGTAAATACAGTTTTTCACTACAGCGAATATTCTTTAAAAAATAATTCTACCCTTATTTAACGGAAGGGCCCATAACCTATTGTTAGTTTGAAAGTTTGACAAAAACTGAGAAAATTTTATTTAAAAAATAACGTAAAATACAAATAAACAAACAAACTAGATATATATATTATTAAAGTATATAATATTGATGTTCACTCTTATTTTTCAACAATTAATAATGTGATTTCCAACAAAAGTTAAACAAGACTTAGCTGGCGGATATGCAGAATTTTTCTGTGCCACCACGCACTACATTAGCACCCATGTCTATCTACTAGAAAAGAGAGTGGTTGTTAACCACTGTTTCCAAGTCAGCTATTTTCCCGCCAAAACAATGCAGTTTTAAATCTATCCATCCTCACATCCATCTTCAAAGTATTACATAAGTAAATACGTTTATTTGTAATCCTTTAAAGAGCGCTTTAGATAACTGCTGTGTTTGCATGTCTTATTAGAATCAAAAAAGTGCTTTTGTGAGCAAAAATGTAGTACTCCAAACCGGGAACTATCCATACAAAAACCAGCAGTTTTGTCAGCGAACTTTACTCCATAATAGCAAAAACCTGCTTCATTTGAGGCAATTTTTTTACTGAGAAAGTCCCGAATTCAGTACTAAGCAAATTAGGTATCAATTCTATCTACGAAAATACTAATGTTGAAGATTGACTTAAAATTTTTAGTTAAAAATAACATCACTTATAATTTTTTATAAACACATATAAATATAATATTTATTATTATATTATAATGAATATGCCACATACATATATGTTTATTAATAAAAAAAAAGTATTTTATTAATCTATTACATTGATTTTGTGTGGTATTTTATAAAATTTTTAGGGAAATTGGGGAAGTATGAAAGAAGTTCGCAAGTTACCATAATTTTTTTGAAAAAACCTAAAAATAAATTTGTTTTTAGCTATTTATCGCTAAATTTGTATATAACAAACAAACGTCTCAACTACAAGACTGACACAGACAAGTGCGCGCAATTATATCGGCACATAATAAATAAATACAAACCAAATAAATAATAGTTAGTTACTAAATAACTCGCATAAAGAACGGACGGTTGTACCCGTACTTTTTAAAAATTTTACATATTTTTAAATAACTTTTTATGTACGTATGTAAATACTTGTTGTTTTTGTGAAAATGATTTTATAATATCTATGTATGTATGTATAATTTGTTTATAGATTCCTTGAAAGTGGTTAACGAAGTTAACCGAAATATCGGAGATAATTAAAATATCATTAAATAAAAATAAAATAGTTTTATGTAAATAAAATTAATTGTTTTTATTTGGAAACCGACCTTAAGCCGAAAGAACAATTCTAGTCATTTTTAAATAATTTTGAAATTTAGCTATATTTTTTGTCTACTTTAGCGATATTTGTTGGAGAAAAAATGGCAACAGTGTTGTTAAAACCAACTATTTAACAAGAATCTTTAATGAAATGGAATATGAGAACTGGTTTTGTTGTACATACATATATAAAATTATAGAGTTGCCATCTGTAAATACATTTTTACGTATAACTACTATTCACTTAAATTTTTCCGTTTTTAATTTTTCGTATCACTCTAGCTAAGTATGTACAGCTATTCTTGTTTATCTTTTTATGATTATATCTGTAATTATTTTTACTTATTCGATACACCTTCGGTATATACTTAGTGGATAGTATGTTACTTTGTTCTTGCTTTCACCAGTTTGTTTTTTACTTTCCAGTTCATCAAATTGTGATTGCCAATCGAAAATATTTTGTAACGTGCCCTCGGTGATTCATGTGATGCATATGTACATATTTATTATTTTTAGTATTGAAACGAATACACGTTTTCAAAACCAACCCTAAATTAGGTAAAGTTTGTAAAGTTCGGTGAACCCAAACCCGAACTTTTTATCATTAAATCTGAACAATTGTACTTTTTTAATTTATTTATTTACAAAATAAAATTTGAGGAATTCATAACATTAACTGCCTTATTCATAAAAAATATTTCAGGATTATTAAGCGCTTATTTGACATGTTTCTATGGGAAATTTGTCAAATAAACCTGTAATAAAGCTAAAATATTTTTTATGAATTAGACCGTAACACTTTTGTAAAGAAGCAAAATGTAAAACTATAATAATAGTAAATCTATTTTATAGTTAAAAAATAAGTATTAATTGGTTTTTTTTTAAACCAGAATATAGAAAAAATTTCAATATAATACAGGAGTCCAATATAGTATACATAACCTTATGAATAACGTGACCAGATGGCTTTTGTAAAATGCGGGACACGATTGATCAAAAAGCGGGATTTTGAAGAAAATACCGCCAAAAAGAGGGATTTAAAAATAAATATCTTTTATAAAGCGCGATGTGTAATATGGATTTGCGCAGTTTCGTATGTACTGAGGAAACGCAGTTTTCAACTCAAATAAAGGCATTTAAATAAACAAAAATATTTAGAGACAAAAATATGTATCTATAATAAAAATCAAATGTAGTTCGTTGGTAATCGCAACCTGCAAGGACGGCTGCACCGCTTCCGCATTTTTTTTTTTTAATTTTTGTCATATTTCAACTTAGATTTTTCCGGAAAGAAAAAATGACCATGCCCACTTCTTTAATTTATCTAAAATCGGAGAACGTTTGGAGAGATGTGTCTAATTTTGTGTTAACATTCGTAAAATTTTTAAGAAATCGTATTAAGGAGTCGACAGTGGTCGTGGCACCTCCCATATATAGCAAATATTTATTTTCAAATATCTTGGGATCAAATACGGTAAAACACTTGAGATTTTGTACGACTTACTCCATTGACCTTACAAGTTGTTAAAAATAAATAAAAAGTCGGAATAAAACAAGTGGACGTTGCACCTCCTATATAAAAATTAATAATTAATTTTGGAATTTCGTTTCGTCTAATGCAGCAAGAAACGTGAAATTTTTTGTGAGCAGCGATTCTAATAATGTGTGTTGTCTTACAAAAAAAAAGCTCAATGTCTGCTACGCATGCAGGAAATCCATAGGAAGGAACTGGGGTCTGCAACGGAAGATAGTAAACTGGATTTACACATCAGTTATCAGACCTGTTATTTCCTATGGTTGTGTGGTATGGTGTGAGGCATTGAGGATGGAAAGTCACAGCAGATACTTGCTAAGGTTCAGAGGTGTGCCTCGGTGGTCATCATAGGTGCTGAGAGGAGCACAAACAGACTGTTCCAAAATAGGAGAAGGCACAGGGTCTGGTGTCTATGAGCCTGGTTCACGATATCGACAAGTAGAACGTTGTCGCACACTTACATTGTACACAACAACAAAATTTTAGAATTTGTTTTTGTTTTGAATGTAAGTGTGCGATAAGTCGAACGCTGTCGATATCGTGAACCAGGCCCTATATCTTGGGAACGAACATTCGTAGTTCTTTCAGACTTCCGAATGAATGCAGCGTTTTCCAAGCTGAGATCTTGGCGATCCTCAGGGCCACGGAACTAGTGGCCAGGAATGTGAGTGAAGTTGAGAAGGTAACCTTCTACGTCGACAGGCAGGCAGCGCTAAAAGCTTTGAAAGGGCACAACGTCAAATCGAAACTGGTTAGTGACTGTAGGAGAACCCTTAAGTTTCTTATGGACAAATATAGTGTCAGACTTTGTTGAGTTCCTGGATGCAGCATTGTTGAGGGGAATGAAATTGCCGATGAGCTTACAATAAAAGGCGTTAGATGAGGGAATGTTTGAAAGATAGGCAAAATTACCGATAGATTATTACTACAGGGAACTCAGTAATTGAGTAGAGAGCAGGACCAACCGTTCATGGCGAAGTAGGGAGGATTGTAGTCTCAAGGGCTATGTGGCGAAAAATTGGCTCAGGAAGATCCAAACTGCTACTGGATATGAATAGGAAGGAGATGCGAGTCGTAATGGGCGCGTTGACTGATCACTGCTCGGTCAGAACAAGAACCGGAATTTGAAAAACTGGCACTCCAGACTTTTGTAGGATTTGCGGGAATGAAGAGGAACCAGATTGCTGAGCAGACGCTTTCATTAAAGCATTATTGATATTGGTAAGTGTAAACTGGAGGACATCATGGCGATTCGGTGGCTTAGTAACGGATAATAGGGGCACTTCTCGGTATAAATGGGGGTTATATATTACTATACAAATTTTGGCATACAATTTTACATTAAAAATCATCGGATTTAATAGTGATTTTTAATGTCAAATTGTATGGTAAAAGTCGTTACGACCATGTTCAATTTGCTACTTATGCTAACTTCATGCTAGTTTTTCATTATACAAAGGGCCGTATGTTTTTATTTTCACTACGGTTTCCTTTTTCTTACAAAGATCGGAACTAAGTAAAAGTTTTGAATTATTTGATTATTTTTATTGCAATCTGCAAACACAGTAGAAATCAACGTCGCCTTTTATTTGGTCTATCGTTTTCTCCAACAAGAATTGTGACTGTTTACAATCAACATTGTAACTACCAGGTAAGACCGACATTTAAAATTTATTTTTTTGATACCAAGCAGGATTAATTTCAGTCCATATAACATACGAGTTATATGCGGAATCATCAACCATAGTTGAAAAGAAAGCCACTGGCCAACTCCATGTTAAACGCTTTCACGTAGAAGTGGTAAGTATCTGAGCCAAAGCATCAACTCCTGCTTTAGTTTTGTTG
Source organism: Nowickia ferox (assembly GCA_936439885.1). Lineage (NCBI taxonomy): Eukaryota > Metazoa > Arthropoda > Insecta > Diptera > Tachinidae > Nowickia > Nowickia ferox. Next base: position 49,801,809 of record OW387023.1, on the reverse strand, counting down.
TAACGATGTATAATTTCTGTCTTTTAGTTTTATCTTCTCTAATATAAAATTAACTGTTTATTTTTATTTATTTATTTATTTCTTTATGACTCATACAATTCAATAGCTATATCATTTGTATGTAAGAAGTCAGAATACAGTACGCATTGTTCTGTAACTCTCGTCACGAGAAATTTTTCACTTGGAACATGTTAAATGAAACAAAAATGCTATAAATTGAAACAAACTGCTGTTTTCTCACTAAACTGTGTCTGTAACTTTACTCGATAATTTACAGAAAAAGTGTGTCTGTACTGTCAAATAGTGAGATAAAATTTTAAGGAAAAAAATAAAAAATAAATAAATATAAATATGTTTAAAATGCAATGAATAATAACGCAGAAAAGGTAAGTATTTGCTTTGAAGTGATACTCAAATTATTTTAACATGTTTTATTTATTTATTTTGCAAAATAATTTCAACAATTTTATAAACAACAATCATCAAAGTCACACTATACATTATTTGGTACATTTTGGTCGCTGTCAACGACATTTGTGATAAGAGTTTACAACGTCTGCGATTTCAAATCGGCTTCGAGTTGTATATTATGACATTTCTAACATAACGACGTAATCACTTTTGATAGTTTTCGACATGAGTTACAGATACACTTTTTTTCTCACTTTTCGAGAAACGATGGAATATTTTGTTTCACATACTTTTTTCGATTCCATGTCCAATACATTGATGGTAAAAAATTGTATACTTCTTGCGGATAGACTAGTTATTTTTTTGCAAAGTTTTTTGCAAAGAAGTTCTTGAACGAGTAATTGTACGCTCACATTTGTATATACGAGTACTTGTTATATAAATAATATAAATAAGTAGAGCTACAACGACTAGGAAACGGAACTCATTGTTGACATACATTTTGTGTAGATTTCAAAAAACTTTGAGCTAAATATTTCGCTTATCCCAAATATATCTTAAAGGATCAAGTTTATCGCGAAGTCTTCTTTCTTCTCTGTCCTCAGACTAGTTAAGCTTGTTATATTCCGAAAATCATTTAGATTCATTGTTGCTCGTACTGTGCAATGAAGTAGGTTGGGTCAAATTGGCCCAGAAGTAATAAGTGGACATAAAATATATATTTATAAGTAGACAAAAATATAAAAATATTTTAAAATTATTTTAAGTCTAAATTATTTTGTTTCACACTGTTATGGATAAAATAAAATTTCTGCTTTATACTACATCAACAACAGGAGGCAAAATCGAAACAAAAACTTAAATTGGATCAATTTGACTGCAAAAAGGTTGAAAATGGGTTAATTTTTTAATATCTAAGGTTAACAGAAGTATTTATTCCAAGATATCTGGGAAGTTAAAACAGTAGGCGTTTTGAAATTTTTTCGCATCATTAACGCCAATGACGAGAAAAGTCGATAATCGGTGTCAAGAAAGCACCATTTTATTTCTGCGTTAGTTAACAACGTTTTTGTCACTAACTGCAAATAGTTATGTAGTTAACGCATATAATAGTATTTTTGTTATTTTTAACTTTTTATTGCATAAATTCGGTATAATTTTATTTTTAAAGTTTTACTTTTTTACTTTTAGTGCATGAATTTAAATTAAATTTAATTTTTTGCAATATAACTTTGTATGGGAGGGTACCTCCAATTCCCATTCACTTAGAATTGTGTTCTACTATATGTTTTAACTTTGAAGACTCTCACTAATATAGTATTGAAGCTTTTTGCATTATTGATAAATAAAATTGTAGGCACGTTTGTTGAAAATATTTATTTTTTCAGTCAATAAAGAAATTTAATGAATCAAAGAACAAACAGTTGTTGACTGAAATTTATTTTCAGTGATAATTGTTAGACCGGGTTTACATCTGTGTGCCATGTGCCACACATGCTTGAAAAAAGCGTAACCATTAATTACTAATGAAAAACTGTTAGATTCAGACACGTATTTATTAAGTTAAACAGTTTCATACATAACTAATAGACACTTTTATAGAATCCAACATGATTGGAAAAAGTTTAAATGACATGATGGCACACATGAAATGCCAGATGTAAACTCAGCCTTACTGTGTGTGTGGATGAATGCAACCCCTGTCGGAGAATGTTGTGTTGACTACAAAAATAATTAATTTATAGTTAACTTTTCTTAGACTGACTAAAATATAACTGCAATGTCATCCAGAACAAATCCAAAATTAATTATTAAGTTGAGTACGTAATCGAATTTGGTGAGAGTCAACAAATTTATTCTCAGCTACTTTGAAACTCGTTTCAGTTTTATATTAAAATTTTGCTGTTATTATTTTAGATGATACCTTAGCTGTGTTAATAGCGCGTTGAGTACACATGTGATGATACATGTTCGAACCCCAGAACGTTTTTTTAAATTTACTGACTACCAGGTGATTTAAAAAGGCCAACTTTAAGTTAGCTGAAAGTCCTAGGCAGAATTGACTACTGCCTAGGACATCGCAATGTTAAAATAGTCAGTTGATTACATTGAAAAGTAATCCAAGTGCCAGTCAGTACTAGTTGCGAAATAAAATAGTTAGCTTAAAGTTAGTTTAAAGTTAACGGAATTTCCGACAGGGACGCTTTTCACCCCCTATTTGTTTATACAGTTTAAATCAAATGTATAATTTTGTTGAATTCCATATTCAACAATACAGGTTTTTGAAAATATTTTTGGAATATTTTTCTGTGTATAAAGTATTTCACACCAAGTTTGTAGACGCTCACTGATTTAGTATTACAAATATGCAACAATTCCTGATTATTTCGTATGGCAGGGAGCCCTTGCCACTTTTCGGCTGGACTACGCGCATTAACTATAAACTAGTTATCACCAAGTTTGAATCCTCTCAATGATATAGTATACCATTTCATATAGAAAAATAAGTTTTAAAATCGCTTCACAAATGACGGAGGAATCGGTGAACATAAAAAAAAAATATATCGAACATATAACCTCCTCCTTTTTTGAAGTCGGTTAAAAATAACTTTAATCGAAGAAGAATTTTTATGTAGTAACTCACTTATATTTAGGGTAGAGAAGCTAGAAAAAATAAAGCGCATCAGCAAAAATAAATTTTTTTTTTATTGTAAATTATTTAGAGAATGTCAAAATTGTTAACGACAAGTCCATAATTACATTAATCAAAACTAATACCTTATGAATTATTTACGGGTGGATGTAGAAATTACAAACGACAAATCAGAAATTAAGTTAATATAAAAAATAAAATAACATGTGACTACTGAGTCAGTACAAAGTTCAGAAGAAAATTGGAAAGTGGTACATAGGTCATGATTTTGGGCCATGGTGATTTAAGAAGATCATTGAATGTGGAAAACGTATAGGTGTGACTTGAGGTGTATGGGGTAACATTCAAAAAGGAAATAACGTTCATGAAGTTACTTTCAATTATCGCGATGGTCAGTAAAAAATTTTCGATGGGCATTATTTGCTTTTTGAAAACAAAACAACATTTTGCGATCGTATCAAGCATTAGCCTCAAGAAGTTTTTTGCCCTCAAAGCTGTCGGCCGGGCTTAAGGGTTTTCTCCTCTAAGTATGTCGAATAATGGCTTCGCTTAGGAAATATTTATGCGTAGCCAGCCTCTGACAAAGGTTTTCTTCGTCAAAGGCAAAATAAAAAGAAAATCTTTGCTCAGGATAGCCACTATTCGACATTTAAGCCCGGCAAAAGACGTGCAAGGCCTAATAAATTTTCCTATTCCTATCGAAGAAGCGAATAATAACTCCTAGGGTTTGAAGCAAACTTTGTCCCAAATTCTGCTTATAATGGTGGCGAGGAACAAGCAACGAACCTTGCAATTAGAAGCGTAAATTTAGTCCAATCTATGTACATATAATAAAGAAGAGAAAAATATTAAGTTTAACTCTGTAACTTTAAACTTTTAATTTTTTTTACCGAGTTCCTTGCAACATGTACATAAATAATAACTAATATTATTTATTAACATGACATATTTCAATAGCATCAAAACAAAAGTTTCATAGGCACAACGAAATCAAACAATGTTTTCATAATACCAACGAGAATCGCATTTTATGTAGTCGTGAAAAGTATTATGAAAAACGGTTGTGAAAATGAATATGGAAAGCTTTTTTCATTTCACATTACCACAGAACCAGAATCGACCCCCAAGTGATACGAAAACATGCTAATAAGAAGAAAAGAAATGGTAATGAATATAATGGTTATCAAATATTCAGTATCAAGAGAAGCTAAAAACGGCTTTTTAAGTGAACAATTTTAGTGATTTTATTATTGTTGTAAAAGTTTTCGTACGCCTATTATAACTTATGTTTCAATTTTTGCTTAAAATTAGGTTAATTTTAAATAGTATTGGTTGGTTTTTGAATATATAATATATAATTTAGCCAAAAGCTCGTTGAAGTAAAAATCCAATAAAAAAAGGAAGCAAAAAATTTATACACAATTTTTAATAGAGTATAACTAAATTGTTTTACTGAGTTCAGATTTCATACTACTACTAAAATATTAAGGATAAGAAAAAAATTGGTTGCTAAAAGTGAAACCTTGTTTTTTTTGCATAAACTGTGCAGACATGAGCATTTGTTTAATACGTATATTTTAAGTAGGTACATGTGTAATATTTAGGGCTAATAAAACAGTGAAAGTTTCAACTCTGTATGTAGTTTAAACTAGGGATGTAACTGATGTTCGCATTCGTAAATTATTCTCTTACTTTTGCTATTTACATTCGCTTCGTTTTCGCACTGTAAATCCCATTTTTTTTGAGCGACGAGGCTCACTTTCACTTAAACGGCCAAGTCAATAAGCAAAACTGCCGTTACTGGTCTCCAAGAACCTGCAATCCTAGATTGAAACATCAAAAACCATTGCATTGCCCCAGGGTAACTCTTTGGTGTGCCTTATCCACGCATGAGATAACTGGACCATTTTTTGTAAAATTCTCGAGGCCAGGCGATGAATGTCAACGGTAAAAATTATCGACGCATGATTACGGAATTCATTTTATCAAACCTGCGAGCTCTTCCATCGTACTCTTCACACACGTGGTTTTAACAGGATGGGCGACTGCACACACAGCCAGAGCTTCGATGAATTTGCTTGGGGAAAATTCCCTTCAAAAAGTGATCAGTCGCTTTGGGGACATCCCATGGCGACCGAGGTCGCCCGATCTAACTCCCATGGATTTTTTTATGGGGTACCTCGAAGAGAGTATTTATAATGACAATCCCCAATCTCTTGTGGCTTTAAAGGAAAATATTCATCGAGAAATCAGCTCAATTAAACCAAGTTTACTGCAGCGTGTGGCGCAGAACACAAGGCTCCGTTTTGAACAGTAAGTTCAACTCGACGGAAGACATCTAAATAACATACTCTTTAAAAAATAAAATCTGCATTTCCTTTCTATCGCTCAATGCTCTTAATAAAACTTTGTGTCAATTATTACGTTTTTTATTCAAGTTTAAAAATATAAATCTGCTACACTCTGATTAGGTTTTCTTCTGAATTATATAAAAAAGGGATTTCTTATTGAATTCATTAGGCTACCTTATTGATTTTTACAAAAATTTATTCCTTATTGATTTCATTAGGTTCCTATATGATTATCTGTAAAGCATCTTATTAATTGTTTTAATAAGAATATGTTCTTGATTATATTAGCTTACAAGTATAATATAATCAAGAACATAAAAATAGAGAAAAATTTTTTCATAATCTTTTTCGTTTGTGAATATGCATGTTTGTATAGGGTCCGCCAGATAACTTTTTTTTTTTTTTGAAAACAGGGCGCAAAACATCGAGTGTAGCTTCGGCTGTGTGGCACGTAGCGCCGTCCTGTTGAAACCAAATGTTGCCAATATCCTCCTCTTCAATTTTTGTGAACAAAAATTCGTTCAACATGGCCCGATAACGATCGTCATTGACTGTAACGGTCACTCCTTGCTTATTTTTGAATTATGCCTCTGGACCAAATCCGCACCAAACAGTGACTCGTTTTGGGTGCGTCGGCTTTTCAATGTATGCGTGCGGGTTTTCTGTGCCCAAAATGCGACAATTTTGCTTGTTTACATACCCGCCAAGATCAAAATGAGCTTCATCTGAAAAGATATTTTTTTTTTGGCAAAATCGGCATCTTCTGTAAGTCGTAATGTTGCAATATTTCCCAGCGTTGTTCAAGCGTATACACAACCATATTCGTTCAACGGAAGGATAAAACTAATTATCTGTTACCATTCACGAAATAAGCACTAGTTGAAAAAAAAGTTAGATGGCGGACCCTTTACAATAGTTTCAACGATTATTCAGGCTGCCTGTTAACCTATTGGTTAGAGTGCTTGTCTATCAATCAGAAGGTTGCAATTAATATGTATATGTATATGATGAGTTAATTAAGAGTATTATATAGTATAATATGTACATATACATATATAAATAAATAAAATTTACATATATGGTACAGAATTTAAATGAAAATAAGTACAAGAATTAAAGCCATAAAAAAACAAAATTTTTATTTTTTATGTGTCGCCTAATAAAATCAAAGAACAAAACCTTTTGTGAAAAAATCAATAAGATAATTTAATAAAAATACTAAGTTTTATTCATGATTTTTTCAAAAATGTTTTCCTTATTAAAATAATAAGACCTCCTTCTTGAAAAAAAAAGCCATAGACTTTGTTCTATTTTATCAGTTATTTATTAGGCACTGTTTTCTTTGTGTAGGCTTAGAAACTTTAACAAAACTCAGCAAATAATTTATATTCGATATATATATATTTTTCTACACCTTTATACAATTAGAAACCCATTGGATAGCAAATAAAAGCATTTATAAGGTAAAATGAAAAATAAAATCTAAATTTACATATAAGAAATTTATTATTCGACATATTGTCATAAGTTTATTTAATTGAAATTTATTTGCTGTTGGTTAAGCATTGTCTATATATTTCATTGGTACTTAGCCAAATCATCATGATTTATTTATGTAAAAGACCAATAGCAATTATTTCACCATTAAATTTAGTGTGAATAGATTTAACTTAAACAGTATGTACAGTTAGCAAAAAAAAACTTGTACAGAAAACGATCCGCTCTTCTAATCAAAGTATCTCTCTTGCCCTATAAGATTTTAAGCGAAAACCGAAAGCTATTTAAAGGCAAGTTTATCAGCTTTCTATGATCTTTCTCTTTCTTTTTATTAACAAATTTATTTTTAGTGCTAAAAATAACATAGCGTAAAATAACTCTATTTTCAAGAGCAAAAAAAAAGCCTGTACAGTAACTTTTAATTTACAAAAGAGATATGAAATCAGTAATACATTAAAAATTACTACTAAATGTTAAATGTGGCCACATCTATCATCTAATAAATTATGCGCATAGAATATTGGGAAGTATCTTATCCATATGCCCTGGAGAGCACTTTTGACTTAATTTTTGCCCCTAATCTACCGCTCGCGCAATTTCTTCTCCATATACGCCCTCAGAATCTCATTAATACAATGGCCAAGGCTCTAGGGAGGATGTGCCAGCAATTTTTTTATATTGCATGGAAATCATTCTCTTACTATTGAGAGCGAATGCTTCGGGTATTTATCTTTAAATAATCAATCCCCAGTTGTATTTATTTAGGTAGCTTACTGTGCCAAATTATCTTTTGCACGTTCTACAAAACAGTATTTCTTACACCATTCGACAACATTGAGCCCCATACCGTTACTTACACCGGTGAAGTTTTTTTTTATTTATTTTTTATTTTTTTTTTTATTTTTTATTTTTTTAATATGTATATATATTTATTGTATCTTCAAAAATGAACTAACAATAAGTATTCAAATTTTAAACCTAAATATAATTATTAGGCCCGATCAGTGTCGGACATAAGCTACTGTTAGTAGTTAATAATACATGTGTCGGGCAAAGCAAAAAAAAAAATATTTTCAAGCAGTTTCATCTGGAGTGTTAAGTATTAGAGCCCTTGTGTCCCTATTTTTTAAGCGGATGAGTCCAGTAAAATTCAAGATATTACGAGCAAGCGGATTACGGTGTGACTCGAGTTTTGTTAAATATTTGCCTGCGTATTTTGCAATTTCTTCAGTTATTTGTGGCATATTTAAATCACGATATAAATTTAAGTTGCTTATGTACCATGGAGCCGATGTTATTAACCGTAAAATTTTGTTTTACCTTCGTTGGTTTCTCTCTACGTTTGAAGCTGAAGCAGTGTCCCATAGTTGAATTCGGTAGCACCATATTGGTTTCAAATGCGACTTGTATATCAAAATCTACAATCTAGACTCAGGGTGGAATTTTAGCCAATGTAACTGAGTTACTTTTACTTTCATTTGCGTTAGTTTAGATTCAATGTGGTGTTCCCATGTAAGCCGTTGGTCAAGGTGTATACCAAGGTATTTCACATGTGAGTGTTGAGGAACAATTTGATTATTGATTCTAATGGGGGAACAAGTATTTTTTCGTAAGGTAAATGTTACCTGAGCACACTTCTGTTCGTTTACTTTTATTCTCCATATCCATAATTGCAACTGGGTAATATGTTCCTGAAGATATCGAGATGCTTCGTGAGAGTTTTACTGCATACTAAGGCAGGCTGTATCATCGGCAAATGTAGATGTGTGGATGTTACTGCTCACAGGTACATCACAAGTATAATTCAAATACAAAACTGGCTCCAGTATACTCCCCTGTGGCACACCGGATGAGATTGATTCGGGCACACTCATGAAGTCTCCTTCTACAAACAGTGAACTTCCGGGCAAGAATATAACTTTGCAACATTAAGAATGTTTATTAGTAGATATGGCTTCAATTTTAAAATTAGGCCTTCATGCCACACTTTATCAAATGCGTCAGAAACATCAATAACGAGGGCAGAACAATATTTCTTTTCTTCAAATGTTCTTCTTATAAATTGAACCAATCTATGCGTTTGTTTAATAGTGCTATGCTGACTTCTAAAACCAAATTGATTATCCGGTATGCACGCATTATCAGTTAAAACTGGGGACAATTTTGTCATGAGTAGCTTCTCGAAGAGCTTTGACATTGTTGATAGTAAATTTGGAATGATTTTGACCTTGGCAAGCTTCCAGTGGTGTCGATTATACTCCAGTCGTAAAGTGGCATTAAAAATTAATTACAGGATTCTAATTACAATACGAGGCACTTCATCAGCATCTTTTTACTAATTTCACCTGGATATGCACTCACGAAAGGAGAAATTAGACAATGGAGCTAAAGATCCTGCAGGTAAACCTCCAACACAGTAAAATAGCGTTTAATGAGCTTCTCCTCACTCTAGATGAGGGCAACTATGAAGTGTCGTTAGTCCAGGAGCTATGGATCTCATCGGGAATTACCACACATACTTTTCAAAGATGGTAAGCAAGATACGATCAGCTGTCCTAATTAAGAGCTTTAATTCATATATTTTGTATAATTACAGTATTGACGATTTAGTGGTTGTGGCAGTAGATCGGAGCAAGGATGACCTTATACTCCTTGCATCATGCTACGGCTCGTTAAAGAAGATGCAAACTCGCATCAGTCAGTATGGGGAAGTAAGGGCATCAATGATAGAGGTGAGTCACTTATTCAATTCATACTACAAACTAACCTTATAATTGTGAACAGAGGGGAAGAACCTACTTATATAGGTCCTACCTCATCCAACGTCTTGGACTTAACACTTGCTAATAATGAAGATATTGTTGTACATGACTGGAAGGTGCTTAAACAGCCGTCCTTCTCTGATCATTGATACATAGAGTTTAATATTTTGTCTGAAGTTTCAAAGCTTAGGAAATTGTATCGGAACCCACGTAATACTAGGTGGGAATGTTACAGTAGGAACATTGAAAAGAGTTTATATCATGCTAAACCAATTAGGAGTGAAGCTGATATTGAAAGGACTGTTGATTGCTTAACGAGAGTTATAACCAAATCATATGAATCAGCTGGTCCCCTTTCGCGCATAAACGTAAGTCTAGACCTCCATGATGGAGTAGTAATCTAGACGTTCGAAGACGTGAACTGCGTGAGTTCTTCAGATTGGCTAGACACCTAGACCAAACTGAGTGCTGTAGAGACTACAAAAAAGTACTGAAATCTTTTAAGAAAGAGGTGAGAAAGGCCAAGAGAAATTCATGGAAGAATTTTTGTGGTAACATAGAAAAAACTACTGATACGGCCAGAATGAGGAAGCTGCTTGCTAGCAACCCATCAGCGCCTAGCACGATCTGTAAAGGGAATGGCTGCACGGAGATCTCCTCTCGCTCTGAAACTACAAATGAACTGGATACTGAGAATTGTGAAGTCATTTCCATTAGTAAAGTGAAATGGGCCATTAATTCTTTTGAACCTTATAAATCTCCAGGACCAGATGGGAATATTCAATGGCTGTCTTCGAATAAATTATGTGCCAAAGTCACGGAGGACAGCTAAAGTTGTGTTCATACCAAAAGCAGGTAGGAGTAACCATACGTATCCAAAAGACTTTAGGCCTATCAGTCTGACATTCTTTCTACTGAAAACACTAGAGAGAATCTTGGATATACACACCAAGGAAAATGCATACACAAAGGGTAAATCAGTAGAGACAGCACTCCATAATGTTGTCGAGCTGATTGAGAAATCGTTACACTATAAGGACTATGCTATGGGGGTCTTTCTGGACATTTAAGGCGCCTTCAATAATGTCTCTACGGATGCAAACTACACACGTCAAATCAACAACGCCCGTACATGTGTTTGGGGTAAATACGGATTTTAAATGCTCAGCAAATATGTTACCTTTTTCAGTATCGCTTTTTGCCCAACCTCCAGTAGAAGTCCGCAGAGGTGGTTTAAACTAAACGGTTGTTTTAAGCTTTCTCGCAGCGCCACAAAGAGTAATTAGATGCTGGTGTGACATCGAGGTTTTCCAGATCATTTTTAAGAGATGCAGTTTCTTCAGATGCAAGCAACTCTTGGAGTCGTTTAGTGCACTCTTTAAGCCTGATTTTATGTTGTGGTGATTTGTGTTGTTGCCATTCCCTTCTAGCTCTTCTTTTTTCACATACGAGACGTTCAATATCCGTAGAATTAATTCTATTAAAACCAGTCTGCGGGTGGGAGGTAGTAGCATGTTCAGCAGCCTGCTTAATATTTTCGTTAAGATTAGCAATGTTAGATTCAATATCATCGGATGTTCTTAGCATTATGTTTTCATTGCAATGACTACTAAGATATTTTTTGAATCTCAGCCAATTAACACGATTGATCATCTTCACATATGGGTGAGGTAAAACACTTCTTAGTGGGCTACAAATTGTAACGATCGGAGGAGAGATCTAGGGAACCTTCGACATGAACTAAATCCCTAGAAATATTTTTCATGACTCCAAAATCTATAACATCCAGAATTTTTTGTATGTCTGTAGGCCAGTAAGTGGGCTCCCCACTCGAAATGACTTCCAAGCCCATTTTTAAAATTGTGTTGAATAACGCTCTTTCTCTAGGTGTAATAAGGCGTAAACCCCAGAACGTATGTGTTGCATTGTAGTCTCCAGCTACTACGAAACAAGGACCAAGAGATTTGTAGAAATCCTCGTATTGATCCTCAGTGATTGAGAATCTTGGAGGGGAGTAAATTGATTATATAACGAAATTTGTACAAAAATTTTCAACACAAATACTAGTTGCTTGTAGATGTTCTGCACAAATGTTATCAAGAATATAGTGCTTGAGTCTTGACTTTATTAAAACTGCCGATCCACCGCATGCTCTTCCTCTCGGGTCCTTTGTATCATTTAAGGTGTAGCCATTCATTTTAAAAAGGTTTCTCGAAGTTAAATGAGTATCAGAAACCAACATTATATCAATATTTTTTTCCGTAAGGAAGTGCTCGAGCTCATTTTTGTGTTGGCGAATGCCGTTTGCGTTCCAGAAAAATATTTTTAACGTGTTCATGGCTTGTTAATTATTGCTTGAAGCAGAGTATTCTGCATTCGCAGCACTTCTTGCATCATGCTAGTCATATTTGTAATAAAGTTGTTTATAGTTTGCACCAGATTATCAATAGTGGCTTCAAGGCGACTGAAACCATGAACCATGCAATTCACCGCAGTGCAGTAAGTTTCTGTATGGCCATATTCTTGGCAATTATGGCACTGTACGGGACCTAAATGCTTATCTGGCTCTTCAACTATATTTTTCGGCGTAAGAGAAACCTTACGCTATAAATTGGATGAGTTTAATTTTTTTCAATTGTATGTCATTCGGCTCCAGTTCAACCCGAAATAGGGGTTGGAGGACCTTTTCTCTGTTGATTATATTAGTAACATTTTTTACCTTAAATCCTTTGTCGATAAGAGCATATTTTACTTCTTCGGGGTCAAATTATGAATATATGCCCTTCAATACTATTTGTAGGCCTTTAGCACTTTTAAGATGGTATGTGCTGTTATCCCTAGACATCTTTGGAGCAGATGAAATTTCAGAAGGATTTGGGGTTCGCCCACACTTTACCACAGTTATATATCTGTCCATTCCGACTTGGACCTTGGGTTTTGAGCTACTGTTATCTGTAATGATAACTTGGTTAAGTGATGAACACGAGCCCGAAGCGGATGATATTGCTGTAATATATGAAGAAGTAATAGGCAACTGTAACGTTAACGAATCACTAGTTGGCATTGGACAAAGCGAAAGTGATCGCCGAAAAAGACTATCATCAGATTTTTTATTTTTATTGTTAACATTAAGAGCTTCACTTTACAATTTTTTGTTTTTGAGGTACTCATGTAGAGTATTCCTCAATGTCACTTTGTTTGTGTGTTTTTGTTTTTGGTTTTGTTGGTTCTTGCTATGTAAAAAATATTAGTAAAGCAAATAAACTTATTTATCGAAGTCAATATGTTTTACGAATATTTTTTTTTGTATGTATAAGTTTTGTTTTTGTTGTTTTTTGGCTTGTTTTTTGTTTCATATGTATGTAAGGAAAACTGCGCTATGACGTCTGTTCACTATGAAGGTGCAACGACGACACCGGTGAAGTATCACCGCTTTACTCAGGTTTTTTATCATTATAAAAAGTTATTCATTGCAGTTATGTATCAATTTACTTTTTATCGAATTTCGAACTGTTGTCATCATCGACGTCACGTCAATACAATACAAAAAAAAAATTGGGCTTGCTTACTCGCTCTCGAGAATAATTATTTGCTATTAACAGTATATTGTTGTTCACTTAGCTTTAGAAAATAGCATAAGACAACCCCCAATGTTTTAGTATTGTATTGACGTGACGTTGATGTTAACAAACGGAATAAGGGTGATACTTTCCACATTTAATGTAGAGTGGAGAATAATGAATCTGTATTCCGTTTTATTTTTTTCAGCGTATTTGGTTTCGTTTTGAAACATTTGTGTAACAAAAGGAACAATATTATTTGTGTCTGCAGTTAGAACATGTTCTGGTGCAAACCTTGAAAACCAATCCAAATAATAGACCTAGAAGTCACACTTAATTTTCAAATATGACACAAAAGATATGTAAATAGACTATTCTATTTTTTTATGCTAGCAAGCTGCGTTTTTCGTTATTAATAGTACAATTTCGGAGCCGCAATAAATTTTTTTCGTTGGAAGATGTTGAAAATTTCGATCTACATATATTATCAACATGAAGATCATCAATATATTTCTAGTTAAAAAAAGTCGACACAAATGACGGAATAAAAAAAAAGAAAGCCTCCTTAAAGTTAAATGTACTCTCACATCTTCAGATTGCATATTGATATAAATATCATTTATTATTTTAAGGACATAAGATAGAAATAAAAACACATTTTGCTTATATCAACCGTCAAACTATTTAATATGAATAAAGTTTTATCACTGTATTATGACTTAAATTTTCATAGTATAAAAGAATATTTAGAGGTTTACCACTGTTCAACGACTCTATTTATAACAGCTCGACGAGACAACCAACGGTTTGTGGAATACTTAAGAATTTCATGAACTTCAGAGTTAAAATATTTCTGAAAATTTATAAAATCATACCTATGATATGAGCTGTTGCAAACAAATTTATTCATTCCACTTAATAGATCGTCAATGTTTCTGGGCAAACCCATACTTTTCCTCATCAGAACCGAACAATACTAAAACGTAAATAGTAAAGGGTCCTCCAGATAACTTTTTTTTTATTGAAAATGCTATACAAAAAAAAAAACTACTGAATATTTTCTCAAATTTCTTTTTTTAATTGAAAGTACAATTCTTCCGGTTAATAATGAAAAATAATTTCATTCAAATGGCTGCCTCGGCTGGCCATGCAGTAGCCTACACGACCGGTCCAATTTTTAAGCACATTATCGATTGTATGCATTGTATTGTCCTTTAAAGCGTAAATTGTCTCTGCTTGTAGCCGTAACACTTATCTTTGACGGCACCCCACAAATAATAGTCCAACGGTGTCAAATCGCAGCTCCGAGGTGGCCAAACGACATTAGCTCTGCGGCTGATAGTGCGATCTTCAAAAACAGGGCGCAAAACATCGAGTGTAGCTTCGGCTGTGTGGCACGTAGCGCCGTCCTGTTGAAAACAAATGTTGCCAATAACCTGCTCTTCAATTTTTGTGAACAAAAATTCGTTCAACATGACCCGATAACGATCGCCATTGATTGTAACGGCCACTCCTTGCTCATTTTAGAAAAAAATGGCCCAATTATGCCTCTGGACCAAAATCCGCACCAAACAGTGACTCGTTTTGGGTGCGTCGGCTTTTCAATGGATGCGTGCGAGTTTTCTGTGCCCCAAATGCGACAATTTTGCTTGTTTACATACCCGCCAAGATCAAAATGAGCTTCATCTGAAAAGATGATTTTTTTGGCAAAATAAAATAAGCGCAATATTTCCCAGCGTTGCTCAAGCGTATACACAATCATATTCGTTCAGCGGAAGGATAAAACTAATTATCTGTCAAATCAGACATGAGCTCAGTGTTACCATTCACGAAATAAGCACTAGTAAAAAAAAACGTTAGATGGCGGACCCTGTACAAGAAGAGTACAGCCAACAGCGAATAGTGTCCAAAATGGCACAATTGTGCCACATTTATACTACTTACTACTTTCTTAGCTACCTACTTCGCTCATCAACGATAGCACAAATCAATATGTGTTTTCATATATTCTTGTACAAATATTATTTTTGTTGTTTAGGCGAAGTATGAGTACGATTGCCGGATATGAAAAAAAAATTTACAATCCAAAGTAGTCTTGTTTTCTATATGCATGGAGCCCGCGGATAAAACTACACCATTTCTAAGGTTAAGGAGGTTGGTAGCAGTGCCGAAAACATGGATGGTTAGTTAGTGGTTAAAGAAGACTAGTCCCTAAACAGCTTAACTCCGACGAGTCGGTTGTAAACTAGATTTCCTAGCCCATATCACACAGTCAGGATGGCTGATTGTTCCAAACCAAACCTTGTTCTTTTACTGGGAAGGGCAAGGTTAAAAAGCAGCAAAATCAGGGGGTGTACTCTGTATTTCGAAACGAAAGCAAATGCTTCCGATTTGTATGTTATCAAGCCAAAATCAAATAGGGTTTGCCAACAGGAAATTCTCGGCAGCGCCAACTGCACCCAAACTACAAATAACTGGTGCGCCAGCTGGATCAAATCCAACCGTGCCACATGCACCGGTTAAAATGCAAGTTGTAGCGACGCCGACTGACACTAATTCAGTTGTGCCACACGTAGCCTCCAACAAGATCAAGAAGGATGTGCCAGTCGACGTAAAGCCGGCAGTTCAAACTGCATCCGGATGGAATATCCAAAACACACGAGAACGGAACTTCTTGAAGGGCAAGGGCGCCGGAAAACTACGGGCTACTCTAGACTATATCGAGCAGTTAGGTAACAGACCGATTATTGACATGACTAGCAAGGAGAAATCCGCGCTAACAGGCCCACTTAGCCGCACATGATAGCTCCAACCCTGAAGCTGCAAAAACATCATCAGCATCCACCGTGCCTAAAAGGCAACCATCGGAGGAGGATTCATCACAACAGCTAAGGTCACAGACCTTTAGTAAACGCCATAAGTATGCCGAGCAACGCGAGTCATAAACAAACCTTACAGCGAAACCCCTCAGATAAGGGCTGTTTTTGACCATAGTATCTGCGACAGAGCAATCAGGCATGAAAATGAGATTGACCTGTCAGAAATTACTGGACATCTACCTGCAAGACACTGGCAATAACCAAAGGCATTCACCGCAATTTCTGTATTCCGATTGGTTTCAGGGCAACGTAAAGCTGGTCTCCTGCATGAATGAGTTATCGAGGTCCAAATTGAAAACAATTATTCAATCCCTAGGGGATGGGGTCTTAAAAAGATGTGCACTTGTGCGTAAAGCTCTGTCTGCCACCCACTTGGGGTGGCAAGAAGCGATTCTTCTTTTTTGAAACTCCCAAGCAGCCTGTTTAATACCAAGTATCCTCCGGAAATGTCGTCCAGGCTCCCGTCTGGGGCAGGTAGACTGAGTAGGCGTTCAATTGAGTAACCTGAATTGCATGTCAACATCACTGCATTTCAGGTAATTAGGTGTATTTCACTGAAACTAAATTGTAATTCTAATCGCCATGTCCTAAACATACTTGATTAACGAAACTACAACTAATATTGATTAGAACCAAAGGATTCCTACGATGATGAAAAACATATATCGAATTGGAACATGGAACGATCGAACACTCCTAGATCCATCTAAACTGACCGAAGTATGCAAAGAATTTGTAAAATACAATCTGCTGCTTTTAGGATAGTTTTGAGCGATTCCATGGTTATTTGCCATATACAAGGCTTGCATCGTATGGTCATATATTCCAATTGCATGGACTAAATGCGAGTTGATCCTTATCCCCACAGGAGGAAAGGCATCAAATGACAAGGTGAAAGATTTTAGACCCATAAGCTTAACTTCCTGTCCTCTCAGCCTCTCAACACACATACGAGGTTTGTTCAAAAAATTTTCGCGGGTTACGTATATTCGAATTTTGATTTTTTGCCGACAATTTCGGTTATTTTGAATGTTCAGTTAATTGTTCAGCTCGTCTTCGATTTTTACCTTGGTTCGTGCGGCAGCTTCCATGGAGATGATTGAGCTTTAGTTTCTACGTCATAACCATAAACCCACGATTCGTCACCAGTTATGACCCTCTGGAAGAAATTTGGGTCGTCGTTGACAGAGTCCAACAGCTCATTAGCCATGTTCATGCGATGCTTTTTGGTCGAATTTGATGAATCAAATAAATATTTGCAAAATGCTTGCTAAAAATATCTAATTTGCGTGCTGTTTAATTTTTTTGGTCACAAATAATTGTTGTGCCCCCTTTTTTAAATGAAAATTGTATAATAAATAAACGTGAAATGCACAGTGACACATAAAATGACATTTGATAACAAGATGAATTTATCAGGCCATGAACACTGATGATTATATCAACCCTGCCATAATATTAATAAACTGAGTCTATACGTGATGTATTTTCATCATGATATCAATTTGACATTCATCACGATATAAATTCATCAGGTGTGGACACTATGTAGGAAAAGCTACCATCAGCAGGCAGGCCCACAGAAATACACCTCAGGGTGGTGTGCTATCACCCCTGTTGTAGAAAGTTACGGTCAACAGTCTGCTCAAAAAATTGGATACTATGAATATTAAAACCGTTGCATACGCAGATGATGTAGCGATATCAATATCAAGATTTCACCTAGATACGATATCATAACGACTAGAAACTTCACTAAATGAGGCTTGTGCTTGGTGCTCACGGAGCGGCCTCAGTGTTAACCCGATCAAAACGAAACTGGTATTCCTTTGCCGTAGATTCATAGCCCCCAAATATCTGTGTGTTGTCCTCGATAGTAAGCTTTCGTGGATAGAAAATCTTCAGGGAAGATAGAGATAGTTATAAAACATATGTTATTTTATGGAATTTCAGTCTGATGGAAAGAACTCGACTCAGCGAGTAATCAGTCCCGACTAGAGAAAATTCTCCGCAAAATGGCATTTATGATAACAGGTGCTCTGAGATCCACGCCGACTAAATCGCTCTACATACCCCGTCAGACTAAATGCAACAGCCGTATGGAACCAGAACAGTAGATAACATACCGGATTTAGTTGACTACTACAATCCGAAACCATACTTCAATAGAAATTTTCGAATTTCATTGACTGTTTCCACGGACGGCTCAAAAAAGTTGGTGAGGGCGTATATAATCCGGAGTTGGGAATTGAAATATCCTTCAGAATCTCGGACGAATGTAGTATATTACAAGGAGATATATCTGCAATTAAAACAGCGATACACTGCGTAAGGTTCTATCGGATTTTAAATAGAGATATTCAGGCCTGTCACAGAAACCAAATTTAATCGAAATGATTTAAATTTTGTAACTAATTTAATGATCGGAATTGTAATTTGCTGTATGTGAAGGTACAAAAATCTCTTTAAAACAAATTTATTTCAACAAAGAAATTTTTTTCAACTATTTATTTAAAATCTATTTCTTTTTAAATTTTTAGTTGAACTATAGTGTATTTTAATCAGAAATAATTTCTTAGTCAGGCTTAAGTTCAGTAATTTCATTTCTTGTCGAATAAGTAAAAATAATTAATGTGATGATCGTAAATGTATTTACCAAAGGTAAATCTGATGAAGTGCGTGGCTGCACAGAAAAATATCGGTATTTCCCCTAGCTAATAAAGTCTAACTTAATTTTTCTTCTATTCTTTAGAAACTCACATTAATTAACAAAAATATTTCATTCAACAAGAATTGAAATTACTGAACTTAAGCCTGACTAAGAAATTATTTCTGATTAAAATTCACTATAGTTCAACTCAAAATTTAAAATTGTCTCACTTAAAAATATTTCATTCAACAAGAATTGAAATTACTGAACTTAAGCCCGACTAAGAAATTATTTATTTGAGTTATTTAATTTTTTACGTATTTAAGTAATTTTCTCAAGTCAGGGAAAAAATGCCGCATCATAAAAATATAAATATTCTATTCAGTCAAATAAAACAAAATAAAATTTTAACACATACACTACGTTTGGATATAAAAATGGATTTGAAGCATCCTTCAATCGTCTTCGCCGCAATTTTCCGGCACAGTCTTGACATCTCTGGGCTGCCAAAACTGCAGTTATTGCAATTACAGAAATTTCATGTTTTAATTTTGAAAGTTTTTCGTTTTGCTCTTCAAAAATAACCATTTGTTTTTGTTTTGTGTTGCCCAATATTTCCACATTTAAATTGAAAACAATCGGATTGCCGCTTTTTCAGAATGAACAAAATCTATCGAATTCTGGAGAAGGTAGAACAAAATTGATCGAAATGAAAATTCTTAATCAAAATAATGTCCATCGATTTCTGTGCAGGATTAATTATCCATATTATAACTGACAGCCAGTCAGCAATTAAGTCTTCATAGGTGTGTATATATCTTTTTTTGGATAGGATCGCGCAGTACTCACGTATCATATTAAACTGGGTGCGTGGAGATGGGACTAGTTCAGGCAACATAGTTGGATGAAAAGTCGATATCGGTAATCTCTGTGGTGTCACACTCTCATAGTGCTGGAGACGCTTCGATTTTGCCTTTCATGAATTAGCTCAAAACAGATGACGCAATGAGTCCACCTGCGCAATAGCGAGAACCCTCTGGCTTCGTCTGAGCTCCCACAGAACGAAAAATCTCATGAACTGGTGGCAACTCTGACCGGTTACTGCGCTTTCGGAACATATGCTTAACGTATGGGTCTTCCGTATAAGGACTTCTGCTTCAGTTGCAATGATGAGGAGGAAGATGAAAGTATCTTGCATTTCCTCTGCTTTTGTCCTGCTCTGGAAGATCTCCGTCTGCACTTCTTTGGTAGACTATCCTTCAATAGCCTATCCGCTGGACTCGTATATATCACTAAAAAAGTTGAGCCTTTGCATTAGGAGCAGTGGCTGGTATGGCCGCTGACTCCCCTCCCCCTGCAATTCTCGACCCGCTCTCACTTCCTCCATAACAATTAATTATCTCTTTTCTACATCTACCTTTCTCGCCGTTTCCACCTACTTTCTCTAACTCTCTCACTATCTTATCTTTAACTCACAGGTGGTACAAAGGGATCGTTATATTGGACCCGGGTGCGCTGGATTCGTAATTGTTCAACCCATTCTTACCAACAACCTGCTAACCTAACCTAAAGTATAGCAAACCGCTTTTAAGATGAGTATACTTACAGTCAGAAAAATAACCATTCTTGCAGTTCACTGGTTCTTGTCTTGTATATTTTCTGTGTCAATGTTGGTACTAGAATTGATGTCGTTTTTAGGTGTTATGGAAATCAATGTTAACGGGTTTATTATTGAAAATAAACCAAGTAGCTAACAGCTTTCAGTTTTCATATTCGTCCTTCTTTATTATTTTTTTTTTTTGAAAATTTAAGTAAATTTAACATTTGTGATCGCAGTTAAATATTTTTTTTATTAAAAATACATAGAAAATTATAATTGAGGAGTTAGCTGGATCCTATGCGCATTTCACTGCTGCTAATGCAGATAAGGGGAACCTTTACCCAAAAATTTCTTAGAAAACTAGAAATTCACTATTTTTTATTTATTTTTTGCAAAAATTTAAATAAATTTACTTATTTATTAGAATATTTGCTTCATAAAAGAACTATTTTCACATATATTGTATACTTAAAATCATGGCATTTATACCATAACCGTACCGATTACATTATAAATGCTCGTAAATACAAGTTTTTATGTCTTTTATGTGTCCCGTCAATGCAACTAATTGTGGAAGGAATCTTATATTTCTTATAAAAATAGTATTTTGCTCTGGTTTTATCATTGCTGTCCGTTTCCAATCGGACACACTGTGGACAAATGAATCATTCGAAATTAACAAAACCAAGTTGGTTTCATGACACCAAATGAAACCAACATTGGTTTTCAAAAACGACAATCAGCACAACCGAAGGCTTGTGTGTGTTGTTTGGCCTTCGAGAGTTTATCGTCTCACTCGTATAGTCTTGCGGTTCTTTTGTGGAATTTCGTTGACAACCACGTTGCTACTTAAGGCCGTGATACACTAGCCTACACGATCGTGCGATTTTTCAGAAAATACAGGCCTGGTATGATGGAGTCTATAAACATTTTCAGAAGACAAAAACTATTCATCAGATCAGGGTTGTATTTTTTCCTTTAATATGTGAAGGAAAAGGTCGGGTATAATCAGTCCCAAAAACATTTTTAAGAATACTGGTAATAACATCATTGACATATGATCTATTCACACCCTCCATTTTTGTTCAACCATATTCTGCAAATTTACTTTGTAGAATATGTACCACTAAATATTTATATATATATATATATCTATGTTCCTCTAACTCCCACTGGAGCATAGGGCGCCCAAATGTATACATGTCTATAAGTTTCGCCTATAATATTCGTATTCGCGAATATTATTTCAAATTTTCGAACGCGTATTCGCAAATATTACTAGTATGTACCAGGGATGGAATTTGGAATTTTAAAACTGTTCTAACAATTTTCAAAATTTGTACTGTTTTGACCTTAATTATATTAAAAGATTTTTTGGTTCAAATTACATATTTTTATTAAAAAAAAAAAAACAGGAAATGTGCCGTCTACCAAATCGTAATCACAAATTTGCTTGTGAGTTCAGATGTTAAAGCAATTGGCTACACCTGTATTTAGGATATAAAAATTAATAGAGTGATTTTTAAGAGCTTTCGGATTTGATTTTAAAAAACACACAAAACTTAGAGAAGTGTATGAAATCTTTATTTGAGTCGATGGAACAAACCATATAGTTCAATGTTTAAAGATGATTTCATGTAAATGTTGACCGTGGCTACGAATCAGTTGGTTCATACGCCGTCTCTTACTAATAAATTTTTTAATATAGGCTTCCAGTGCGTCAAACGTTGCGGGCTTGTCCCTATAGACATGCCCTTTAACATAGCGTCATAAAAAAATTGTCTAAAGGCTTTAAATCGCATGATCTAGGCAGCCAAATGACCACTCTCAAACGTTAAATAAACTGTTCACCGAACTCGCCTCTCTATTGGCCCATTGTTTCGCGTGCCGTCTGGTATGTGGCATCGTCTTGCTGAAATTATATGTCAGCCAAGTCCATCTCTACAATTTTCGGCAAAAAAAAAAAATAATCACACAGTAACGTTCTTGCCCGCCAATTCACGGGCATCAACAGCTGCGGATACAGCTGCGATATTTTCTTCTGTCCGCACTCCACGTATGCGTATTGGTGATTTAATGTCCAATAATTTGGTGCGAAATTTAGTCACAAGGTTTCGAATAGCCGACTCAGGAAGTCACCCAAGCTGACGATAAAATGGAAGATGTACTCGAAAAACTTTCTTAACCGAGCATGAATTTTGATAATAAAATTCAATAATCTGCAAGCGTTGTTCGTTTGAAAGTCGATTCTTGGTTAAATTATAGACCAAACTGAACATGTTTAACAGTAACATGTTACTCGAAAACAGCAGAGCTGCCAAAAACTGTGGTGCCAAAAAGAAAGAGATTCCTTAAATGTACTAAATTAGCCATTGGTGTACTATTGTACTTTTTGAATAATAATAAAAAATTTACAATTTTGCCAACCCTTGTATGTACATATATTAAAAAAGCACTCTTCAAAACTTTAAATCTCCGCATTAGGTTGGTTTACTTGTGAAATAACGTGATTTCATGATTTTCAGAACAGGCGCGATATATATATATACATACATATATATATTAGGGCGGGTCGATTTGTATGGACGCAAAAAAATCGCTCAAATTAAAAGGAAAATCGTATTCTAGGGATCAAAATAAGAAACTTTGACCCATTTAGAGTTCCTCAATAGAGTCAAAATGTATGACCGACCCTCACTAATTTTAGAGGGCCGACCCACCTATGCCAGTGACACACCACCTGGAACCACCCCTGGGGGATTCCCCATACAAACATTTCAAAAAATCACCATTTTTGGCACTTTACAAGAAAAAATCAGCGAAATGGCTATGTTTTTTTATTTTTGGAGTTTATTTTTCTCTTTAGAAATTTATTTAGTCAGAACATATGTAAATGAAACAAGAATCTTGTGTTATTTTTGGGTTAAATACTGGTAATCCCTGATAGCTATTTTATAAAATATATCTTCCATGTGTTTACAATATGTAGCTGTATGCAGTGAAGAGCATGCCTAAAATCAGGTACGCATATGTACTATTTAGTTTTAAGGTTCTCATTTTTAGTATTTAAGTCCAATTTTTTATAATAAAAATTCAATATTTTACAACTACTTAAAGCGTAAGCTACATAGTTTATTATTTAAACAATCATCATATTACAATGAATCCACCATCCTGTACACCGCAAGATGAAGCCACAAAAACTATCAAAAACCCAATGAGTCATATACCCAAGCATGATGTTACTGTTTTTGGTGTTTCTACTGATTTGAGTGATCTTAATTTACCAACCCATCTGGATATCTTGAGATATTATTTTTATTTGAGCGAACGTGCTAAAACAGACCAAAAAAAGTTTTCTTATAAATCATTCACTATTGAAGTACAAAATAAGTTGATTGGAATTTGAGAAAAACTTGGTATGGAAATAATGGCGAAAAATTGTGTATGTATTAAATTGAATAAGATTGCTTGACAAATATCAAGAACAATCAAGAGCAAAATGAAAAACCCAAAATTATCAGAGTTTCTCAAATCTCTGGAAAGAATTTTTCACATTGGAACATGTAAATGCGATTTGAAGGCAGCTCCATGTGCATGCGGCTTGGTTCCAGAACGCCTCAAAGAGTTTATGCACGATCAACATAATCAGAGAAGACTAACAGTGGCTGCATTTATGATGGAAATTGAAGAGCAAGGAGCAACGTCTATGTCATCAATGCCAACATACCAAGATCCCGATGATTCAACATACGCACCGCCAACGGTTCAAGAAGATATGGATACAAGCACAAGATCACAATACACAGAAAGATACGATTAATATGTGACAGATTTGGTGTGCCTGATAGAGAAGCATCAGCATTAGGAACCGCTCTTTTCCAAAATTTAAAAAAGAAAGATAAGCATGGCGAATCTCTCATCATGGATAAATCGAAAGTTCGCAGAGAAAAAGAGAAATGCAGACACGAAGTGCTTCGCAAACGGTTAGATGATACGAATTTGTTAGCGGTGTCATTCGATGGCATAAAAGATGATACTTTAACGAGACGTAAAATTGATGAGAAGTATCATACTAGGATGGTAAAAGAACCTCATATTGTTATTTTGAGAGAACCGAATTCTGAATTGATTGGTTACGTAAGACTGGAACATGAAACCGCTGAATACAAAACAATCAAATTAAATGATTTTTTCAACGATAAAAATATATCACTGGATGCATTAATTGGCGTATGCACTGACGGTGAGCCAACAAACACTGGCCCACACCTTGGAATTATACGACGATTCGAATTGCTGTTAAAAAGACCATTGCATTGGTTCGTTTGCCTTCTACACTTCAACGAAATTCCATTTCGGCATTTGTTTGAAGCTTTGGATAAAACAACCAGCACTGGACCAAGATCGGCAAGCGGAAAGCTGAGCCGTCAAATCGAAACTTGTGAAACTCTTCCGGTAAGTTATTGCTATCACTCATTTATTAAAATTGTCAACCGTTTTTAATTATTTTATTATTATATATTTCAGGTGGTGGACGCCTTTCAGAAAATTGAATTGAAAAATATGCCCCCTGCTCCAGAAAAAAATGAATTTTTCACCGATTCGAAGTATATACTTATACGACATGGCTCATGCAATTTCTAGCGGAGTGGTTTCGGTGGATCTGGCTAACATCAAACCAGGCCAAGGCCGGTAGATTATTACGATTGTATGCGACAACGGAAAATCCATTCGAAAATTTACGGATTCTGGAATTATAATTAAATCTTATGTGCAAATGTACTTCAATATCAAGTATTACAGCTCTGTCGTGTACGGTAGTGCATTATTTTTGAAGTTCATAAGTTGGTCACGGTTTCTACAACCTCATTTACGCAGTATTGTCAATAAAGTAATTAAAGATAATTCATATTATGTTGTTTGATGAAAGCAAAGAAAAGAGAGACTGTGCTATAAAGAAAATTCTACGCTATGGAACCGATGTTGAAGACCCAACGGAAGTTAGAGTTTATAAAAAACCAGATATAAACTTTAATTGCACAAGTTACACGGAAATTATAAATTTGAATGATATAAATAACGTATTTGAACCACCATTCACGCGACGCATTCCGTACGATACATTGAAAGAATATTTAAATCAAGATGATCCACCGTTTTTTGATCCAAAAATTCCATCACACATACAAGGAACGGAACGATACGTTCAATTGCTAGCTAGCGAACTTGCCCAGACTTGAAAGCAAACAAGACTTCAAACAATAATTTTTTTTATTTTTTATTTTTTTTCTAATACTAAGTAAAATTTGTTTTTTCATTTCATTCTGACTAAATAAATTTCTAAAGAGAAAAATAAACTCCAAAAATAAAAAACAAAGCCATTTCGCTGATTTTTTCTTGTAAAAAAATTTTGACCCTTCGGATCAAAAGTTGGGACATCAAAATACATTTTAGAGGTATGGTTCCTTCAACAAAGTTTCTTATTTTGATCCCTAGAATACGATTTTCCTTGTAATTTGAGCGATTTTTAAATCGACCCGCCCTAATATATACATATATATATATTTCAGCGAAATTGAGTTTTTCAGTGATTCCAATACATTTCACACAAATACATCTCGTCAGAAAAATTTATTGCAATAGTTTAAAAATAACGATTTTACAAGCAGTTTTAAAAGCAGCCGTACTGTTTATTCTTATGTTTTTACCTTCTCCTGTAAAGTTACAGTTATTTGAGTTAGGGTCTTTCTACTTGTTAACAGCGATATATGCAAGGTTCGAACTGCAGTTTCCTTATTGTACTTCTTTAATAAATAATTTTTTATTAAAAGTATAAAAACATATAAGTTTATATGTTTTTTATATGTTAATGCAAACATTTTCCCTTTTTTAAGTAATTTAATTTTAAAAAAAGATTTTTTTGCTATGTCCACTCTCTGAATTAATAAATTTAGAAGTAACGGTATATACCGGTAATACCGATATTGAAATAAAACAAATACCACTACCTTCACCGATACAGAAATTTTAAATACCGATACCGTTATTCGTTTCGGTTTCCAACCTTTAGGTAAGCATTTCAATCGACAAAAACGTTCGGCTAATTCTGCCTTTAAAGTTTTGTTAAAAGTGAATTTTAGTAATTTAATTTACGAGTCGCAAAAAATTGCTTTATCAATGACGGGCTATTATATTTTTCTGCTAGGTAAAATACCAGCTTTTTTTTAAATAAACTATTTTAATATGTAAAAAAAACACTACAGGTTCTAAATTCAAAAAAAGTAAAATAGTATTATTGAGTACCCAAATGAAAAGTAGCAGAATTTGTCAACACTAATACTCCTAATAAATAATAATACACTCGTTTATATGTATGTATATTAAATTATAAATTTGTTATGCGTATTACCTGGCGGACGTAGCTCGATCTAGGTCGATTTCAGCCGGATTGTAGTTATTTTTATCGCGAAGTTCCTCTAATACCGCCTGGGGTGATTCTGCGGTAGCTCTGTCGTTCACTTCAACACTTCTGGCACTGCTACTTTCATCACGATAATCAAAAGATCCACTATCGTGTTCATGTTTGGAAGATACGTAATTACTCCTACGGTCCCCATAGCGACCGGCGCCTGAGGCGTTATTGCTACTACCTCCACCGCCGCTGATTGCACTCTCACCTCCAGTTGAGAGACCGTCACCACCTCGACGGATTGGACCAGACGAAGATCCACCACTTTGCTGCCAGCCGCCTTGATACAACGGTTGTTGGGTCGACCAATTTTTGCGCGAAGGACCATTTGGTACACGACCAAAATTACTGTTATAATTATGTTTGTTGTTTTCATCACGAAGAACATCTTGGCTTTTACTGTGACCGCTGTTATTATCAGACCGACCTCCCAAATCAAAATCGGAACCTATTCCTGGTGAAAAATCTGAGTTTATTTCATTCGATCCCAAGTCAATAGGAGGAGGAGGAGGAGGCGACGGCACAGGAGGCGGATTGTTATTAGGCAAATCCCAAGTGTTGACGTCCAAGTTATGTTTTCCTGGCACCATTGGAGGTGGTGGCATGCCAGGACCTTTCTTTTTGTGGCTGGAAGTTGTAAGTGTAGTCTAAAACAAATATGTCAGTATTGAAAATATACATCCACAAACCATACTAAATACGAATTGTATATAATCACACTCACCCTTGATGTAAGCTTAGCAGGCTGTGACGCAATAGAAGCCCAAGTTGTTTTTTTGGGCGCTGCAGCTGATGGTGCTGAACTCGTCTTCTTCTCATCTGGCATATTATTTACGCTAGGTCTATTGTCCAATTTCTCAGAATTATAGTTATCATATCGACTACTTTCCTCATGTCTCCCCTATATGATAAATATGTTATTAATTTCCCGTACTTCTTTAACTGAAAGCAATTAAAATATAGTACCCTATTATAATTTCCAGAAGAATTATCTGATCTACGGGAATTGTTAGTACCCCATGCGCTGGGTTGGTAATCATCTCTCTTCGAGTTGTATGTAGGCTTATTATATTTCTTATTGTTGTCTAAAATAAATTAAAGTAATATTAAGTCTATTTGTTACAAGGTATTTATTTATTACCAAATTTTTCAAGAAATAAAGTGAGTTACATTACCCCCGTGCTTTTGTTAAATTATTATATTATTATTCGATTTATTTTTATTAAGTTAATCGAACACATGAGGCCATATGCACTCGAACAAAAGGAAAGGGAAAATATTAAACACAATAACAATTATTTCAGTTTGACACCAGAAATATACTCGGGTATGTTCTGTATATAAAGGGTGATTTTTTGCAAACTTTCTTTTTGGCAACACTGTTTTTGACAACTCAGCTGTTTTTTTACAAAGATGTCACGAGACAGAAGATAATTTGTGTTTTGGGATGGTCTCGCTTATTCCGTCACTGCGTCCTTTTTAAAGGTTCTTTCTTTTTGGCATTTTTAAGCTTATTTTCATTTTATATTTTGTAACCTCATCCGCTGCGCGATTTTTGTAAATAAATGGTAAAAGTTAATATTTTTTAATGAAAATGCTTTAAGTGAAACCTGCAATCATTTTAAAAAAATTTTTAATTACCTTTTTAATAGTAATAGGCATTATCGCATTCTGTTTTTTTAATTCAATACAACAAATTCTTTCATTTAAATTTGTTTACTTGTTCAAATGTATTTTAATTTTATACTTTGTGGACTATTCGCTGTGTGATTTTTGTAAGTAAAAGGTAAAAATTAAAATTTTTCAATCAAACTGCTTAAAGTTAAATCAGGAACCATTTGGAATCAAATTTTAATCAATGCAACAGCTTCTTTCATTTAATTTTGTAAATATGTATGTACATTTGTTCATTTCACAAAATACACATTTTCTCTTGTTTGTTTTGATTATTTTGTTAACATCTTAATAACAAATATAGTACAGTTGTCACTTTCTCGCAGAACCTGCGTTACAGCGGATTTTAGCTTTTTTTTCATTAGTCACTTTCTTTAACTCTGGTATACTTTGTGGTATCATGTTACTGTTAAATATGTTCAATTTGGTCTATAATTTAACCATGAAACGACTTACAAATGAACAACGCTTGCAGATTATTAAATTTTATTATCAAAATTCACGCTCGGTTAAGAAATTACATTGTGCACTTCTACCATTTTATGGCCAGTTTGGGCGACTTTCTGAGGCGGCTATTCGGAATGTTGTAATTAAATTTACCACCAAAATTACATTATTGAACATTAAACTACCAACACGCATACGTAGACTGCAGACAGAGGAAAATATCGCAGTGTTGTTGATGACCGTGCCACATGCCACAGATCACGCGAAACAATGTCCCAATTGAGAAGCGAGTTCGGTGAACAGTTTATTTCACGTTTGGGACCTTTCAATTGGCCGCGTGTGGTTTAACGCCTTTAGACTATTGTGGGACTATGTTAATGCTCATGTCTATAGGGACAAGCCCGCGTCAATTGACGCGCTGGAAGACAATATTGAAGAATTTATTCGTGAGATACCGGCCGATATGTTGGCGAGAGTATGACAAAATTGGACCCAGCATATGCTCCATTTCAGGAGTAGCCGCGGTCAACATTTACGTGAAATCATCTTTAAACATTGAATTATATAGATCGTTCTACCAAACCAGATAAAGATTTCCTACATTTCTCTAAATTTTATTTGTTTTTTTGTTTTAATAAAATCAATCAATAATATATCGACCAAAGAAACATACGGCTTAGACCACTTTCATAATTAAGGGCACATATCGTCGCTGATTTAACAAACTGACATAACTAACATTTTAATAATTTAACAGGAGAGCAGCTTTAATTGTTGCTTTATACATTCATTCTTATGGCTGCGCTGAAATCTTTTTACTTATATAGCCACAACAGTAATGCTTACGGTCATGAAAATTGTAGACTTAACTAATTTTTCAAAAAAATGTCAGGTCAGTTATTTAAAACAGCAACGATATATACAGAATATACCCGAATATATTTCTGGCATCAAACTGAAATAAATGTTATTTTGTTTATAACTTAATACATAATTTTTTTTTATTTTGAAAATTTCATCAAAAACTAAAAGTATATTTATTTGACATAAAGTCTTTATTTATTAAATTTGAAAATTTGGCTTGTTTTTATGGTTAGCAATTAAATTGCTTAACAAGAAAAATTTTCAAATTTAGTTTTTGTTTCTCTTTGCTTTGTCTATACAGTAGAATCTCGAAAAAGTTAACCAAAATATCCCAAGGGTAATTAACATTTCCGAACTATTAACTTTTCTAAGTGTAGTTTTTATTATTACAAAAAAGAAACTTAGATTTGATTTGTACCGGATTTTCTTAAATTTCCAGTTACTCTTTTTCTCTTTCTTTGCGTAATAGGCCTTGACTATTTTTGATTCAATGGATCACGAGCTGTAGGATAATTTACAAATACATCAAAAAGAATTGCCGGCAATTCGCAAAATCCCAAAAATGGGATTTTTCAAGTATTTTTGCTGTATTCTTCTTATTTTTCGAAGATCGCAGATAATATTTTTGGACTATTTAAAAACATATATTGTCTTAAGATCGCATTATAAATTTTTTGGTTCCAGGGGGCAAATTACGGCATTCAAATTTAAAAATATTTCCATATAAACTCTATTGAAATATTTCGTAATTTCGTTCGATAACGAGTGCCGTAATTTGCCCCCAGCTTTGGAATTTGAGGAAAACAGCCTTAAATTTGGTTCCTTCAATAACGAAAATTTTGAACAAAAAATTTCTTGGTAATTTTTCTGATACCCAGCAAAAAATTAACATTTCATAGGATATACCAGTTTACCATAAACCATAATAGAGCAGTGATATTGTTTTATTGTGGGCATACGGTTTTTATGTTCCAGCTCTTCATTCTTTTTGAGCCAAACTTTTTCTTTCCCATTGTATACGAAAGAGCTAAATTTATTCTCTGTGCTAAACACAAAATGTTTCCAAAAGTTTTCATCTTCATTTAAATGCTTTTAAGCAAATTCCACTTGGCTTTATTAATAGCGCTTCTGAATGGTTTTTTTTCGAGGCACTCGGCTATGATAACGTCCACGTCCCAATACACTGCGTGGTGTTTCCAGATGAACTGTGACAATCAATATTTTTTCCACGTTCTGTGCTATGTCCTGGAATTTTTGTCAATTTCTTTCAATATGTGTCGTTTTATACGTTGACTAATTTTTGGCAGACGGCCATTTCTTGGCCTACTATTAACTCTGTTGTTCTTTTTATAACTTCTTATTACGGTTTGTATACTAGACTTTAAATGCCTACTAATTTCAGAAATTTCGAGCAATGATTTTCCATTCTTTTGATGCTGAACAATCAGATTTCTAATATCTAATTTTATTTCTTTAACTTTTGGACACATTGTTACTAAAAATTAAGAACGACTGATTACAAACCTTTTCAGTTATTAACTGAGAGACATGAAGTATTACAAAGTAGTGGCAAAACATGTGTAAGTTCGTTTTATGGAAAAGTATCGCTGACCAACAGTGGGAGTATGTATAATTTTCTGTGCAGTAAGCTTTGAGTTTCTTTAAACTACACTGTGTGACAAAAATTAATGAAGTCTAAATAACAGGAATGTGTTACTATTTTTCTGGTAGGAATTGTTAAGCAAAACATTCTATCTTTGAAATTTTTCAAACATGAGTTACGGGTAAAAACCGGGTTTTATCAACCTTTAACTAAGTTGAATATTAACCGATTTTAAATTTATAAATGGATTTAGATAGAAGAGACTTAGACCTTTTGAACAATATAAATTTTATTTCAGTAAATTTCAGATATACGTGAGTATTTTTTTACCATTTTTATTTTTTCAGATTTTTTTTTTTAATTTTTCTCCATTGGATTCGTTCTTACACATTATTTTTTTACGGGAACCATACTATTTATAAGCTTACTTATAAAACATAATTGGTTAAGTAAAAAGGGGGGTTGTGCTAAAAAATCCGATTCAAACTGAATGAGTTATTAAATATTTTATTAGCAGACCTCTTGGTGTATGTGAAAAATGTGGCTACCAATGAAAAGAGTTTGGCGACCACTGTTGTAAAAATTTTGTACTATGTATTGATCTATGTTTACTGAATTGCACTTTCAGCTTAAATATCTTGAAAACGCATAAATAGAACAAGAAACCCATTATGCAGGTAGTTTTTAACAAAAGGTCTTTTAATAAAATATTTAATAACTCAGTCAGTTTGTAACGGATTTTTTTTAGCACAAACCCCCTTTTTACGTTGATGGTCAGAATGTTACGGTCAATGGTGAACGGTATAGGAACATGATTCGAAAATTTTTCGTTCCTCAATTACGTGTCATTAATCTTGCTGATATGACAGGACGGAGCCACATGCCACACAGCGTGCGTTACAATTGATTTACTCAAAAAAAAACTTTTGATGAAAAAATAATTTCACTCAATGGCCCAATTAATTGGCCACCAAGATCGTGTGATTTAACCCCATTGGAATATTTTCTTTGGTGTTATGTTAAGTCACTTGTCTACGTCGATAAGCCACAATCAATTGACCATCTGGAAATCAACATTCGAAGAGTTATCGGCGAAATACGGCCGCAAATGCTGTGAAAAGTTACTGAAAATTGGTGTTCCAGATTGCACCTTCTACGCACCAGCCGTGGCGGCTACATGACAGAAATCATATTTAAACATTAATTTCATAAAATTTTCTTTGCAATAAAGCCCGTTTCATTGATACTAAAAATATATTTCCTTGTTTTATTATGATTTAAACTTGTGTCACTCTATAAAAAATACCCTTTATATTTAATTTGTTAAGCAAAAGAAAAAATTAATTAGACCTAATAATTTCTATATACCACAAAGTGATATTTTCCCACCCTGGAATAATTCTTTTAGATTTTTCTGATTCCGAACTTCTTTTAAAAATATAAAATATGCTTAATTTATAGGGGAATAAATTAATTGTAGTAGGTTACTTTTATATACCAAAAAAAGTTAAAAATTTTCCAACCCTGAAATATTTTTTTGGATTTTTAATACTAATTTTATTCTTACTGAATTATAAAATATTCTTATTTAACAAAAAAAAAACAAAGATTAGTTTTAGCTAGCTTTAAAGCTTTGGAACCGTATTTTTTATTTTACTGATTTTCAATACCAATCTATTTTGGACCATTTCTGATACACCAGTCAAGACCGAAGCCTCTATCTTTTTTTCTGGGAGCTTTGAAAAACCGATTTCACGTGTACCAGACGGACGGACGGACATCGCTTATTCGTCTTCCTTATTCATAAGTACCCAGAGTATATATACTTTATGTGTCCCATATTAATATTGTGGAAATTACACAAGGAATGACAAACCTATATATACACTTTACCAGTTTTGGTGAAGGGTATAATAAATTTGAAAATAAATCTCCTTTAGAAATACGTATATTTGTTGCTGTATTTTTTTCTGCTTTTTGTAACACTTATTTGACAAACTGTATAGCAGCTTTCTTTGTATGAATAACTAGGAAGTTGTACAATTCGCTCTAAAATGGAAATTATTTTATATCTTGTAAATAAATATTTTAAAATCATGGAACTACTTACACAAAGTAAAGAAGTGGAAATCAAGTTATTATCTTATATATAAATACGGCACATATTTTTTTGTCATACAGTTTTATTTATGTTATCGTCTGATTTGTGTATTTTCTTTTGTTTCTGCTCATACTTCTGCTTTTGAAAATTTAAGAGTCGCAGTAGAAGTTGACACAATAAGCGAATAGCTATAAACAACGAAGAGTTAGCTGTCGACATGTTCGACAAGTTTTCTGTTTGTCTGAATGGATGGATAAAAACAATTCACATATTCCATTTGCAATAAAAGTTGCGTATATAAAGCAGAAATGTACATCAACTGACACCACACACAGTGGAAAAAACACAAAAAACGCTGAGGATAAAGGTGTAGTAGCCTTCGAATATCTTGTCAGAATATTTACAACTATCTTTGGTGTTATTTGTTCATTAATAATTATCAGCAGTAATTTTGCTTACAAAGCGATACGAACTTTAGCCAGATCAAATCATTTATTAAAAGTTTATTTATGTTTGTATTAAAACATCAAAACTTATACATTGGAGATTTTACACCCGAAGAACTCTACTGTAGTTTTTTTAAGGAACGTATGCGGGTTAAAACAATGTCATTGTGAAAGCATTATGAGTTAATTTAAGTTTCATTTGTGTTAGCTTTGAGTCAATATGGTGTTTCCATGTAAGCCGTCGATCAAGGTGTATGCCAACTAGGGATGCCAATCCCGAAAATCCGTTTTATTGACTGATCTTCACAACGTTTTTCAAGTTCAAGTGCTTGAAGGACATCCTATCAAACAAAATAGTATCAATACAAGTGTAAGTGCTTGGATTGAAATTGAATTGAAACAACATACATTGGTGACCACTAATATTTTCTAAATTAACTGAGATTCCCCCCACCAGTGGTAGAATTTTGAGAAAATAATCAAACGCGCAACCACGTGTATATAACAACATTATTTTTAATTCCAGTAGCAATGAGCAGCAATGTCAAAATGAAAAACTTTCATGATAACCCAGAATTATACTTTGGTTCCCCCAAAAGTATAATTCTGGAAATGAAATTAATACCAGTGACGGCTGATTGGCGACTAATGATATACTATGACTTAGCACCATTTACTTCCGAGTTGAAGGCCTTCCAGTTAGGAAAACTATCCTACAAAAGCTATGTTCGCCCATTGAACATCAGCTAACGTGCGACATTTTGAAAACCAACTTCAATCAAATAACGAACGAATTATTTCAAGAAAAGGAGCTATTTTCCAGCATTAGAGTAAAAAGGGGAGCCTTCAAAATTATTGGAAATGTTGCACGATCTTTGTTAGAAATGTCCAGAATGCTAAGGAAGAATCAAACTATCTGTTTCAACTGCTTAAACAACTATTATTGATTCAACCATCAACATTACAGAGTGGCGTGAAATAAAAATAAGTGGTAAAAAGTTCGCAACTTTTGAACTAGTGAACCGATGTCGATAAAACCAACTTTTTTGGAAAGAAGAAATGTTGAACTTTTGAGAAAGTAGATTTGGAGGCGCTCTGTTGTGAGACAGGGTAGCTCCAAAGAGCGTCAAAGTGGGAAACTGCGGGTATCGAAATTCTTTCGGAGCTTATTCAACCGATCTTAATAATTTTTCAGCGGGCCAATCAACGTTAAGAACAGGGATCGCAAATAACGATTATTTTCCAAATTTAAACTCAAAAAATTACAATAATAGAGAAGTGCTACGTGCACAAGGAATAAACCACGATACTCCATGTTTCATGGACTACCTATAGATGCAATGATTTTAATTTTTTTTTTTTGATTTTTATTAAAAAACTTAATTTTACCGAATATTTTTTGATTTTTATTTATTCTTCAGAAAATAATAGTTATTTCTTGATTTTTATTTACTCCTCACAAAATAAGAGTAATTTTGTGACTTTTATTTATTGCTCACAAAATAACAAATACTTTCTGATTTTAATTTTTTTGCTCCACAAAATTTTAATTTTTAAAATGAATAAACTATTAATTATTTACAGACTCTGGCGATAAATTCAATTTTAAATCGGTTAATATTAATTTTAACGCAAAAATTACGCTTTCTACATTTTAAAAATTAAGAAAAAAAAATAAAAAGTCACAAAATAACTCTTATTTTGTGAGGAATAAATAAAAATTAAGAAATAACTATTATTTTCTGAGGAATAAATAAAAATCAAGAAATAATGATTAAAAAGTAATTTTTAAAATAAAAATTATAACCGTTACCGTCCCTGGTCAAGAAAATAAAACATGCTTAGAGCACCACTTTATCTCTTAAGCCTACAGTACACGGCATGTAAAAAGCTACATGCGCATGTGGTTCTGACGTAATATTGACGTCACACAGAAAAGTATTTCACCCAAGAAGCTGGCCAAAAAGGCAAAACTGAATTCAAAGAAATATTAAGAACTAAGTACGCAGCTCGATAGACAACAATATTTTACATTATGTTGTAAATTTTGAAGATTTTTAGTTGCGATTTGTAGCTCTGAGACCCTGCTAAAGTCAGGAAAGTGAAGAAAATTATATGAGATTTAAATGTTTTTTTCGGTTTCTAGATGTTTATATGATATTTTTTTGCGGCTAAGCGAATAAAGGTTTGATCAAAAGCCATTAAAAAAAATTAAAAATATGTTGAATATTCATGTTGAAACAATTCGTTCAAAAGCTAAAAAAAATTATATACTTTTTTTTGGAAAAAAAAGAAAAGGTTTTTAAAACTGAGGTTAGCATCTCTACGAATTATGTTTAATACCACAATAAAATTTGGAATCTCTAATTTTAGAAACAAAAAAAAAAAGTATGCGCAAGTTTGCGCCATTATTTTTGACGATTTTTTTAAATTCTCACATTTCTTCTATTTTTGCTCATCAGGCACTTTTTCTTATACATTTATATCGTCATAAACTTTTATGTATTTTGAATTATTGATTTCAACTGTTGTTCACATCACTTTTAACACTTCACAATGTCAATACCTGCCTATAATTATAAATTTGAAAAATTCTTTATTATCGATAATAGTTATAAGGGAATGCCCCACACATCCCCAAGATATTTTTATATACCTGCTCTATAAAACATTATTTGTTAAAAAAATAAATGTACGTACCTAATAAGAATAATTTTTAAAAGCATTAATTATAAAAATAAGATTACAAAAAATAAATATAGGTACATAAAAAATACATAGGCACATAGGTATCAGGCTACCATCCAATTAACGCATAAAAGCATGCGCTTGAAAATACTTATAAAGGGTTATTGCACACAATTTTTACCAAAACCGTTTTGTAACTGCGAGAGTCAACATGGAACAAGTTTACACAAGATTACAACTATTCCAAATAGTGAAGAAATCTAATGCTGGAACCACTGACGAGAAATTGGATTTTTTGGTCAGAAAATGGAGCGAAATTTCAAAATGTCAAGCAGATGGGGACATATTAGCACTGAAGCAGTGTTTGAAAATTTTAAAAAATTGTTTCAAAAGATATTGGCTTTTGGCACAACGAAAAGGGGACCGCTTTTTAAGCACAAACGCTAATTAGCTGGATGGAACTGTAAAAATACCAGTATTAGACCGTAAATCGATATACGTACATACACTCGGTCCAGAATGAGTTTAAACTTTTAAAATCAACATTTGTTAATTGAGTTTCACGATTTGTACCGTCTTTTATTCCTTAAGAATGTGGCTTTTAAAAAAATTTTAAAAATTTAAACTTTTTGTTCCTTTTATTTTTTTTTATTGCATTTTGGAAACAAAAAATTTGGCGAATTTTGCAATTTTTTTTTCGCCATTAAATTTTTAATAACTACGAAATAATAATAGATAGAAAAGAAATGCCCAGTTTAAGCAGAATTTTCCGGTGCATCTTCTGATCATCCTCCTATTAAAATCAGAGAACCCGTTTTTAAGTTATGACAAAATATATTAGGCAACCCAACGATTTAGGGGGTGAAATATGCCACGCCTTTAAAAGGAAATCCGTACGTACTAGAGAAAAACGGAAAACAGATTTGAATTAAGGGCATCAAAATCCATATAGTCCACATACTTTTATTCTTAGGGTAGACAAAAAATGTTTTGTTGCGCAGTGTAATTTTTTCAAAATCTGCCACTAGACTTTTTATATCATACCTACTACACCTAAAACTATCAAAAAACTAAAACTTTTAATTCAAAAAGCACGTTTAATAATTTTTGCCAGCTTTTCAGGCCAAATACTCCTCTGTGCGTCATCACGATGCTACATTTGCTACATGCCGTGTACTAGCAGCATATTCACATGCTTACAGATGTGCCTCAGAAAATATCTTCAATTCGGCTACATGTGCCACATTTATATTTTGCAACAAAAATACTATTAGGGGGTTCACAATAGCATGTTAAAATGTGTCTTAATATTGCAACGTTTCAACTTTAATACTTTAATATGGTCTGGCAAGTTTGTTGTTTTTGTTTGTGTGTAAATCAAATTTATTACCAGGTGGCAAATTTAAAAGTATAAAAAGCATGTCATTTTCGATATGGCAATATGGCAATGTTAAACTAAACATGTTAAAACTGTCAGCGCAGCTGTAGTTGATGAAAAAATATTTGTATTTTCGCAGAACAAAAGTTATTTTGAAAAATGTATCCAACAATAACTTCTAATTTAAAAAATTTTGTTATTTTAATACGTACGGAAGAAAATAATTCAGTCGCTCATACGCATTCGTACAAACATGAATTTTACTCTCCCTCTCTCATTACCATATTTTCAATAAATTTCATACATTTTGTAAAATAAGCACAAAGGAAAATAAAACAAAAATTAGAGAGCATTAGAAGTTACTGCCGACCATGTTATTATGGGCTTTATTATTTTGGGAACGATTTTCCTGAAGTTGCAGACTTTATTCTGTTTCATCAGTAATATACATATAAATAATATAAAGATGTATGTGTGTTTGCCTGACTTCGATATACACAGTATGTGTATTTATATTGTTGCCTGCTCACAATAAATAAATTAAGATTGCACAATGTTGCCACATTAAAATTTTAAAATACTCATTGTGAATTCCCTATATAAAAATTTTACGGCATGTAGCCACTACAAGTAATTAAAAAAAAGTACATGCTGAAAATTCCCGTGACGTCATCGCCACATACGCATGTGGCTTTTTAGATGCCGTATACTATAGAATTAAAGTTTCCAAGTTATTTGACTTGAAATTTTTTCTTAATTTTTGGGCATGACTTTTTTTATCTTTATTACATAACTTCTTTAATACTTGGCAAAAATCATTTGGTTTTGTTGTTTTTAAAAAAAAACTTAATTACAATTCATATAAATTTTTTTTGATATCTCAAAAATTGTAGCAAGGAATAATTTGGAATATTTTAAAAAAATTTAAGTATTTGATAAAAGCTTTGAAAACTTTTCTGAGGGAAGAGGTATTAAGAAAGACTGTTAAATAAATATTACAGATTTTTGATGATGTATCCTACATCCAGCATTGGTCGAAAATTAGCATTTTTTTTGCAAAAAATCTAATTTTTTGATGTGGCAAAAAATTGCACGCTCTTGTTTTTAAATTATTTGGTCTTTTATTATAAATAAACTTGTTCTAAGTAATTTAAGAAACTCTTGATATCCTACACATAAATGTAGGCAGGAGCAAAAAGAAAAAAGTATAAAATATAATTTTATAATCAAAATTCGATTTTAAATATTTCGAAAAGTATTGAAGATATCAGAATAATTTTTTTTTTCAATTTGCAAAACTAAATGTATACTATTGAACTAAATTAAAATATTTCCCAATACATAATTTTATAAAACTTTTTTTTATATATATATAAATAACTATTCAACCTTTTTTTATTTAAAATATGTGTTTTTTAATAGAAATACTCTATTCAGGCTTCCAAGGTCATTCAAATTGATTTAAATGCAAATAAAAGAAAATTTTATTTCATTTATTCATATCCGACGTTTTGTTGAGATTTTCCGTTATCTTCAGGGATACTATTTTTATTAAAATCTGGTAACATTAATAAATAAAAGAACAATTTTAATGCAATAACAAAAATGATAATAAAACAATTAATATTTTGTTTAAACTTACATATTGTATCTTTTAATAAAATTTTCATTTAAATTTTAAAAATGTTATTTTTTTATTGGGAAAAATTGTCATAGAAAAAAATTTTTTTTTAGAAAATCTCCTCTTCTGCCTACATTTATGTGTAGGATTTCCAGAGTTTCTTACAAGTTACTTATAACAAGTTTATTTATAATAAAAGAACAAAAAAATTAAAAAAAAAATTTTTGGAAAAAAAATTTTTGCAAAAAAATTCTAATTTTTGACCAATGCTGCATGTATGGTACACCATCAAAAATATCTAAAATTTATTTCACAATCTTTCTTAATACCTCTTCCCTCAGAAACAATCAAAGTTTTTATCAAATACTCAATAATTTTTTAAAATATTCCAAAAAAAAATTAAAAATACTTTTTTCACAAAATCCAAATTGCAAAATTATTCCTTGCTACAATTTTTGAGATATCAAAAAAAAAATTTTTATATGAATTCTAATGAAGTTTTCTTTTAAAAACAACAAAACCAAATGATTTTTGCCAAATAATAAAGAAGTTATGTACTAACAACTAAAAAGACATGGCCAAAAATTATAAAAAAAAATTTCAAGTCAAATAACTTGGAAACTGTAAGAGATAAAATAGTGCACTGGGCATTTTTGTTTGTTTCTTATCGCTGATTGTCCCACTAAAAAAAATTATTAAGATCGGTCCATATTTACAAAAGTTACATGCTCCGAAAGAATTTCGAAACCCGGAGTTTCCCACTTCGACGCTCTTTGGAGCTACCCTGTCTCACAACAGGGTGCATCCAAATCTACTTTCTCAAAAGTTCAACACTTCTTCTTTCCAAAACAGTTGGTTTCATCGAAATCGGTTCACTAGTTACTGCCTTATTCATAAAAAATATTTCTGTTTAATAAGAGCTTTATGAAACAAATTTTCTATGGAAGAGAATGTAACAATAAGCCCAACAAAACAATTAAACATTTACTTACACAAACAAAAATAGAAACAAGGGACCAAAGTAATGTGGTGTCAAAGCATATTTATATAAAGTATATGCAGGTCTACAACAACTAAGAAAGTACAAAAACAACAGGCGATTTGTTTGTGTAACAATAATGGATGAATGTCAAAAACAGATGGATACAACCAGACCTGGGCAACTTGCATTACTTTTGCATAAGCACTGATGGAAAAACAAAAATTTTAGTGCAAATTTAAATTTGATGCTTGTAGTGCACTATTTTTTGCACTTAAATAAAATCTCTTAAAAGTAATGGATTAATATTGCATTAGCAGCTAATCGCATGACAAAAAATACACTAATTTTGTGTTGCCACTAAGCACATCATGCACGTTGCATCTCGAGCTTATTTGAAAAACCGTGCAATTGACAAAAGATCAGAACTTAGGTTTTCGTTTATTGTAAAGTTATATCTTAAAAAATGGTGATTTTATAAACGAAAAATTCTACGGCTTGAAACAATTTCATCAAGTTTTGTCTTTCTCTCGAAAAATTATAAAAAACGTAGTGATATGATTTTTCGTCTTGGATGACGATATGTATGTACATAGGAAAAAATTTACATATTTATGTATGTACGTATGTTTTTATGTATGTACACATTTACGTTATATTTTGCACTATATGTTCCACTGATAATGCAATAATACTATTCATAATGTGTTTAGTGGTGCAAAAAATAGTGCAGTAAAAATAACAATGCAATGTTGATGAAGGGATTTTATGCAAGAAAAATTGCACTAATATTATTAAAGTTAGTGCTAATGTAATAAATTTGCATTCAAATCAATTGGTTTATTGTGGGAAAATGGTCAATGCATTTGATTATTTAATGCAATAGTCCCAGATCTGCATACAACAAAAAGAAAATGTATGGATAGACAAAACCAAAGTAAATTTATTAATTGATAAACCTTTAATATGTGAAATAAGTATAATAAAAGATACATATG
Organism: Nowickia ferox; assembly: GCA_936439885.1. NCBI lineage: Eukaryota > Metazoa > Arthropoda > Insecta > Diptera > Tachinidae > Nowickia > Nowickia ferox. The sequence continues at coordinate 49,760,175 of OW387023.1, read as the reverse complement.
TACCTTAATAATTAAATATAATTATTTTTAAATGTTTTGTAACACATTTTTTAAGTAAAAATTTATTCACATAAGTTTTCAGTATACACAATTGTGTATAACAAAGCAAAAGAAAACAAAATGGCGTACAAAAATTGTAAACAACTTTTGACATTCAGGCATTCACACTACACGAGAAAAAAATTAATCACCTGAGTACTTGCTTATACTTTATATAAATTTACTTTGATGTGGTGTATGAAATAAAATGCAGTGGTTATGAACAGGGTTGCCATTGAAAAAAATCGAAAAAGTGTCATAAAAAGGGTATTTAGAAGAAAAAAGGGTCAAAAAGAGGTATTTTAATATAAAATAGGGTCAAGTTTTTTCTGAACAAAAAGAAAATAACATTTATTTCAATTTAAAAAAACACGAATTTTAACAATTAATTAAATACATTATCATATTTGGTAGTATGAATAAAAAAAAAGTATTTGCTTTTTACTTAAAAATTTGTTTTAAAACCCCAAATGTTTTTATGCCCCTATCACGGTTCTCAAATATATTTAGTTTGGTTGTCTAAAAGTAGACCAAACTTACACACGACCAAATTGTGTTTAAGTATTAAGGTACGGTCACATTGGGAAAACATTTGCATGAAATCTGCTTTCCCACATTTCCATAAAATTTTTTTCAAAACTAAGGAGACTTTGTTTGGTGGTCACACTAATCAAATTATTTTGACCATTTTTGTTTGTTCAAAACCCCATCAAATAGTGTTATGTGCAAACATGGGAAAAAATATTTTCTGTGCGGTCACACTTATGTCAAACAATATATTTATTCAAAATTTTTAATCCAAGTGTCAAAATTTAAAAACTTGATTTCCCAGAAAGTTTTGTATAAATTTGTCACGGAAAATTTAAAAGATTTCGTTGCGTTATATTGTGCTCGGTCATAATAATGGAAGATTTTGATATATGGGAAATATTAGTGTTAAGCTGTGGAGCAGCATCATTATTAATGTTGGAGGAGGAAGAAAATGAAAAGAAAAAAGGCAATGGGTAAGTAAATGGGTGCATCGACGCAAAGAAGATGGGTGCATCGACGCAAAGAAGATGGATGCTGTACCATAATATAATAATAAATTTGTTTGCCTACCTGTGTATTTTGATTCATTGTGTAATCCTTAAATGTAATTTATCAATTCCTCTTTTAACAATTAAATTTTTGGAGCAACAATGGTTTTAACGCACAGCTGTTTGTTTATTTTTATTTTATGACAGTGTCGTCAGTTATAGCGCTTTTGAACAAGTAATTAAACAAAACTTTTAGCGCTTTTTTAATTTCAGTTAGCCCCCTTTTACAATTGGGAAATTGAAATGCAGACATTTTTCTCATTCTCTTTTGAACTTAACTAAACCTTTTACAATTGGGAAATTAACAGACACACAAAAAATTTATAGTTTATTTACTGTTTGTTTGTTTTATGCCTTGATACTCATCAAGTATGCATACAGCCTCTGAAAGGAGAGAAAGCATGTGAAGCTATGGAATTTTTGTATATTTTTCATACCTATCAGGCATGTTCTGCAAAGCACATTTTTCAAATCACATGTGATTTTGAAAGTAATTTTGGTCTTGCAGATATTTTTTTTTTTCTCTTTTTAATAATTTTTCTATTATATATCATTTCTGCAGACATTTATCCAATATGATTTTACAAAAGGTCTGCAAGACCACTATTACTTTTAAAATCAATGTGATTTGAAAAATGTTATGTGGCTATGACGTTTTTCGACAAAAAACATCTCTCTGAATGAAATTAAGTTCTGTGTAAATGGTTGTTTAAGCAAGCATAATTTTTGCGATTTTTTATTATACTTTTACACTAGAAGATACATCACTTGCAAACAGCTGTCATTTGCCACTGTTTGTTCATACAAAAACTTTGTAAGAACAAATAATTTTTTGACCGAACTGACGAAAAATATTTGACAGAGGGTGGTCACACTATGTTCACATTAGAGAAACTTTTATTTGCTAACAAACAAATTTATTTTCTCTAAATGTTGTTTGCCCTCAAAAATATTTTGTGGTCAGATCTATGGCAATCAAAAATTTCATGATTTTTATCAAATGTTTTACAAGTCTGACCGTATCTTTATGAACACCAACTGTTTTTAAGTTGATTTGATTGACAGAAAACAATTAATTTGTGTGAAAATTTAATAAACACAAAGTTTTAGAAAAAATATTTCTGTAAGAGATTAAAGAAGACTTCAACAGTTTTTCTTTAAACTAGTACCAAACAGTCGTAGTCGTATTTGAAATACGCCAACCACGATAAGGTGGATTGTTTTTAGTGTTTTAGTTCAAAGAAATCATACCAAATGGATACAAATATGTGTACATTTATTTTATGACGACGAAAACAAAGTAGCAAATATAGATTTGATGATTCCAACCCTCTCGAACTACCTAATGCAAGGTAAGGAATAATCAAAATAGGCAACGAATTCTTAAAAATTAAGAAAAATTTTTTACGAGGGCGGATCAATAAGTCCGTGACTTTTTTAATGCAATAGTTTTTTTTTTGCAAAACAAAAATTTATTTTTCAACATAATCTCCTTTTAACTCAATACACTTAGTCCAACGTTTCTCCAGTTTTTGTATCCCTTCTAAAGAATAGGATTTTTCGAGTCCTTAAAATAGGCATTTGCTTGGTCAATAATTTCATCGTTGGAGCTAAATCTCTCTCCACCGAGCCATTTCTTTAGGTTTGGAAATAGGAAGTAGTCACTAGGGGCTAAATCCGGAGAATATGCCGAATGAGGTACCAATTCGTAGCCCAATTCATAGTTTTCTTTTTAAATCCTCATTAAATCGGTCTAATAAGTTTCCATAATATTTGCCGTTTATTGTTTTTCCCTTTTGAAAGTAATCGATGTGGATTATTCCGCGTGCATCCCAAAAAACTGTTACCATCACCTTATTGGCCGACAAACTTACCTCGGCCTTCTTCGGAGCAGGTTCACCCGGAGAAACACATTGTTTATTCTGCTGCTTGGTCTCCGGAATACAGTAATGGATCCTTGTTTCATCCACAGTTACAAAACGCCGCAAAAACTCATTCGAATTGCGCTTAAACAACTCCAAACAATCCTTTGAAGTTGTCACACGTTTACGTTTATGGTCAATTGAGAGCAAACGCGGCACCCATCTTGCAGACAACTTTCTTAAACCCAGCTGATCACTTAAAATCGAAACCACACTGCCATATGAAATGCCTATGGCATCAACTAATTCACGCACTTTTACTCTTCGATCGGCAAACACCATATCGTTGATTTTTTCGACATTTTCGAGTGTATTGACCTCAATTGGCCGTCCAGAACGTTCAGCGGCATTTGTACTTGTGCGACCACAACGAAAGTCAGTAAACCACTTTTTACTTTCGAAATTCACTTATTTCCATTAGAAAAATGCATGAGGTTGTATGTTTTGAACAGCTGTTAAACGCAAAGTAAATGACGACACTTGCTCAAAATTGGCAGTAGTATATTAACAGATGGTACTTGATGGGAACATTGTTGCATTTCATATAACTACGAGGGAAGTTCGAAAAGTCAAGGACTTATTGATCCGCCCTCGTATTAACAAATATTTCGAGTTACAATTTGTCAATTTTTTTTGCTTTTTATATCGCACCAACCTGTAACTAGACAAACCCAATCACAGACCTTACTACTAAAAAGCAGTTGTGTATACTCAATGTTTTTTTTCAACCAAACTTACGCAGAGTTGTATATGACAATACCAAAACTGAAAAGTCAACTGTTAATTTAGTGGAGAATGGCAATGCAAATTTATCAATCCCAAACAAACTAGTTTAAAAGTTGAAAACTGTGATAGGGGCATTAAACAAATTTTTAAGTAAAAAGCAAATACTTTTTTTTATTCATACTACCCATTATCAAAAAAGGAGTTACTTTTACAAAAACTTTTGATAAGGTTTGTCACTTTTTTGAAATACTTATTCTATATTTTGTAATTAATTTTTCACTTGGAGTCCATTCTTCCAGCTTAAATTCGGGCAAATTGATAGAGGAAAGCAGGACAAGTTTCTATTTTAAGTTTGTTTGTAAGTTTATTATTTTTAATCAGTGATAGCTTTGAAAAAATTCGTTTACTTTTTTTTCACTCCACTGTGTGGAGTTTCTCGAGCAACGCTCTAATATTTAATATACGTATGTATATAAATCAGGGCATACTCACAGTTGATCATCAGTTCATTTTACACAATTGTCAAACTTTATATGAAAAAATAGATATGCATGGAATATAACAGTTGCATAAAAGTCAGTTGTTGTAATAATAATATCGCATGCAATTTTTATATGTACGTTCACAAAACTAATGTATGGAAATATGTATGTATACAACACACATGCATAAAATTATACTGAAAAGTGTCGTAACTTTAACTCATTTCCAAAAAGAGGCATTTCGTTAAAGTGATACAAAGGGATAAAATAAAAAAAGGGTCATAAAAAGTGTCCTTGGTACGAAAAATGGTCAAAAGTGATACTTTAGTGCAGTGAACCGCATATCATACCACAATTGTGGACAAAAAATCACACACATGCTTAGGCTCTTTCATTTAGTCGTCACTGAAAAAGCAACGAATGAAGTTGTGCACGCATGTACGAATTTTTTCTTGGTTTTTTGTTTATTTTTTTTGAGAACACCGAACGAAATTAAAGTTCAAACTTAATAAATTTGTTCAACAAAAAATAATTATGGAAGCTTTTAGCAATATGAAATTCATTTTATGTTATGAAACATTTAAATATAATAGAGAATATAGTTTAAAAAGGCATTGTAATAGTTTTCACAGCGCTGGAATTTATGCACTGCATTGTTGAATGGATTATTAGATTTATTAATTTGTACTTAAGGTTTTGATTAATTGCTCATTTACAAAAAATATTCAAGCAATTAATAACCACAGCATGTATTTTAAACTACAAAACTTTTCTTCAAGTGCAACTTTATTTTACTCTCATTTTTCTCACCAATCCAACCATATTTTATTTTGCGGATCACTGCTGTAGTGTCACAACGGCAACGCTTGTAATGGCAACGAACGAGTTTAAGAATCCAACAACAATCGATGTTGCTAGCTACACCATAGTTCTAGTATAGTGACAACAATAGTGATAGGAATTTGTTTCTGAAATGTTTTTAGTTTTTGTTTTGTGTTTGTCCAGTTTACACAAAACACTGTGATATTTTAAATTATCTGGAAATTTTAAAGATTCAATGTACATATGTGCAATGAATAAGACAGATGTTTATTGTTGTTTAATATAATCTTTATTTTTTGCTTTTATAAATATATGGTTGCCAGATTTTAATAAAGAAGCAACCCTGAAGAAGTTGGAAAAACGCCAACGAAACATAGGATGGAAAATAAAAATATTTAATGAGCAGGGACAGGGGTTTCATGCAAATGTATGTTTTTTCCGTTAACCCTGATAATGGCAAGAACGAAATATCTTTACGAAACAATGAATTTGCGTAAAATTGGTATCGATTTGCTAGCGCATATTTTTGCATATTCTGCTGAGCATGCATATTTTTGCATAATTTGGTCATAAGTGCATATTATTGTCTCATATTTTGGTATAAATGTATGGTTTTGAGTCATATTTTGTCAAAAATTCAAATTTCACAATATATTATTGTTGACAAATTATTAATGCAAAACTGTTTTATTTTACGAATTTATCCGCTTGCATTGTTGTAGAATTGTTGAACTACAAGCACTCTGCAAGCACTCGCACCTAAAAATTGAATGGAAATTGTCATTTTTATGTTTTCAAAAAGAAATTTTTATGTTATTTGGGGAAAACCCAAATAACATCAAAATTAATTTTCATTCATACAAAAAATTTGTATTATAATTCTGTTTTACTTTAATATCAAAATTTTCATTGTTTTTTTATATATTACAAAAGTTCATTTTAATGGTTGTATGACTAAATTTACACGATGAAATTGTTTAGGTTCTCTTTTAAAGTTGATGCGTTTTTCATCGTCTGTTTAAACACTAACACCCTGTTTATCGATGCCGAAGGAAATTTTTATTCAAACAATTTCATTTAAAATAAAAACTTGTTTTTATTAAAACAAAAACTAAAACTAATTGTTTCAAATGTAACTGTAACGTCTACGACAAAAATTATTGCTCTATTCGAAAACTAATGCAAGATGCATTTAGTAAATGCCGTTTCAGACTATAATACAAGTGTTAGTACTTTTGTGGAAAATGAAATTCTGACATACCGAGTTGTTACTGTTTTTTTAAATTTTGGAACTGAAATTAGAGCTCCGAGACATTTTAGTCAAAAGTATTAATAGTTGTATTAATATAACATAAGAAAGTGGAATATTTTTTGTTTCCTAAAGCAAGTAATTCGATGTTAAGCGAACTTGAAGTGATTTATCGCCGAATTAGTGAACAAATTTTGAAAAGTGTAATGAAAATTTTAAGCTCATAGAAGCTGTAAGATCTTTGAGTTGACGATATTTAAATTTATTATAAGTGGACGCTATTATTGAAACCATGAAGGAAATATTCTAGGAGAAATAAAATGAAAAATGAAAGACATTTAGACAGACTAAACCCTAAGGTATTTAAAATTTGGCGTAGGTGAGTATAGTACTGTAACTTGCTTGTACTTAACGATAAGAATCCTCCTGAAAATTTGTCAAGAAGAATAAGAAACAAGCAAGGCAAATTCTTAATAAAATGATTTGGAAGCCTAATTGCGATAACAGTCGTCAATTAGTCTTTATATGATCTCTTACTTCGCCAACTTTCATTTAATAAATGTATTTAATTTAGAAAATTAGATTTTCCTTCGAACGCGATTTTTTCATTCCCGTTTCCTGGGAAGTGAAAAAGACAGTGAAGTCATATTCGAAGTAATGTTGCCTTTAGTCGACCATTAATTCTTAGCACTTTTCAACATAATACTGGTTCCGACCATAAAGGACACTAATTTAATATCAATAAACCCAAAAGAGTCATCTGACAAACAACTAAATATAATTAAAGTTTGATTTAAATTATTTATCTTAAAGCCAATTTATATTCAAATAATACATTTGCATCTGTTGATTAAAACTTTCAAGCCAAACCATTCTTAATAATTGTAACAATTACTTCCTACTTAAACCATTCTTAATAATTGTAACAATTACTTCATTATTTGTTATGCTTTGATTAGCTTTCCTTCCGAAATACCATGCTATAAAAATATTTAAATAACTTTTTTTTTACAACTACATACCTCTCACGTTTATATGTACATAATATAGTGTGCTTAATTATGCACTTGCCAAAATGTGAATATCTTGATCTCAGTAAAGTATTTTGGCCTTCTTTTTGCATGCTTTAATTGTAACTGTATGAATATTTTTAATTGTATTGATTTCTCATTGGAAATAAATTGCGCAGTAACTGACCTTAGTTTGTACTTAAGTTATTTGCAAGTTTCTTCTTGGGGATTAAAAGGTCATTCAGAAGTTTAAAGAAAAAGTGAAAACACGCATTTAAAAAGAAAAAACTAAAATTAAAGTTGAAGACATTTTAACAATAAAAAACAAAAGTCCACTAAGCAAAGATTTTGATATATGATTTTCCTGGTGGACAATCACACGTCATCAATCTATATCCAATTATCTAAGTGTTAAAAAGTTAAAATTCAACTCTAAGGTAAGGAGGCTTAAAATAAAGGCGTAATTGGAAGGAAATCCTTAGTGTATAACCTCTACAAGAAGTGCACTACCAAACCTTCGTGTATAGCAGGCAGTGATGCCAGAATGCTTTCACCAATAATGGCTAAATGTACACGAAAAATGGCTAAAAACTAGATAAAAAATGGCTAACCGAGATCGAATGAAAAAATCATAAGTATTAAACAAAAATAATAAGGCATTCATATTATATTTTTTGATGCAAATTGGGAAAAAATTTTAAACTAAATAAATGTAAAAATAATAAATTAAATAATAAATAAATCATTTTTCTTCAGATCCTCAAGAAGCAAATGAAAAACTGAACAATTTCTATTATGTTTTTACCTTCTCCTGTAAAGTTACAATTATTTGAGTTAGAGCCTTTCTACTTGGGACCAACGATATGTATGTAGGTAATTTTTAATTAAAAAATTAGATCGTCATCATTAACATCATTGTTGTTTTTGTCATAGTTGTCATTTGTGCCAATAAATTTTAAGAATCTTAGAAATTTCATAGCCGTTACAAAAACTGCATGAAAGATGACTCATCGAGAGTGTTCTTAGCTATGTTTGAAGAAAATCAGTGCAGCCGCTTAGAAGATGTCCTAGCCCTACCTCCAAAATGGATAGAACGATTTTAATTTGATTTTTTTCGTTTTAAAGGTGCCTTGATCTAATATCTTCGCGTTACATTTGAAGAAAATCGGCCAAGCCGTTTGATCTGTACGTCTGGGCTTCTTAAAATTTTGAATTTATTTTATTGAACTTTTATTTCAACTTTATCACTTGGATAAAACAAACATGACACTTGTTTTACTGATATCATAAAGCACCAAATAGTCCTGACAACTTACAACGACATTACCACGATTATAAGAAAGGGGTAGCAAATCGTATTGTTACCAATTTTGCATCTTAAAATGCATAACAAATGATTACACACTGTTTTAAACGACATTTTTGTTTATTCTGTTACTGATAATAATTCCAAAAAATACAACATATTACTCTTGTATTTTTTTTTGTAGTTCCTTAAAATTTGTTATAAAAAATCGCACAAAATTTCATGTATTGAGAAATTGCTAAAAATAGATAAACATAAAATAAGTGGATAAGAAATGGCTAATAGCTAAATTAACTTTTCTTCTGGCTAAATGGCCAATTAGCCAGAAAATGGCTAAATTGGCATCACTAATAGCGGGGCAGGCCCACATACATACATATCTATAAACCAACCTTCAACTTATTAATGTAAGAACACTTTATATATGTATGCATATTTAGTTCATTATTATTAAATATGTACATATGTGATATAAAATGATATTTTAAGCTCACACACGTAAAATCCTTAAAAAGAAAAAACCCTACATATGAAAAATTAAAGGAAAATATAATCTACAAACAGATTTAACAAACCCACGCCAGTGTAAATTAAAAAAAATAGTTTATATCTAATAAAAAATTCTAATTTTATATATATATAGATAAAGGTACGAGTTAGTCAGAGTGTAAAGTTTAACTTCATTTTCCAAATATTATTTTTTTTTAACAAATATTGAAATAATACCATCAAATTTTATTATAATATTTAGGATATGAAACATATTTTTGGGGTATTCAAACGATAGTGTTAAAGTCATAATGCCCTAAACTTTTAAACTAGTTTAAAGTATGACTACTGTGAACAACCCCTCATATTTCAGTATGTTAGTTGAAACATAAACCAGATGATACAAAACAAATGAGAAGAAATATTACAAAAATAAAATATTTGGTACGAAAATGCAAAATTGTGAGAAAATTATTCAACGGCTTCTATCTGTATTTGCGAATTTTTATAATTTTTGCAATATGTAAAACAAAAGTTTTTCGAGCATTTTTCTTTTTTTAATTTCAAGGCGTTGGAATTTATTTGCAAATTTTAGTAAATTTTGCGATTCAGGTAATTTTTGATAAAAATTATTGCTCTTGTGCGTAATTTTAACAAATTAGGGGTCACTCAAGCCTTTTCATTGTCTTATAGAAGTATATTTTTTTCTTTTAATATTTTGACCTTTTTACAGTTCTGGCGACTTTTAATTAATATCAATCACACTTTGCTATCTTTTTTGATATTAGCAAGTTGTTGCAAATTTTCGTCATTTTCGCGAATTTATCCGAATTTTTGGCATTCCTTATAATTTTACATGTTTTTAAACAATTTTAGGGCTTGTTGCAAATTTGCAATTTGTTGCCAATTTTCGCGATAAAAATGATTTTTGCCCAAATCTTGCCCTTTTTACCATTTTATCGTTTTTTAATCCATCTATTTATTTGATGATGCGAATTTTCACAATTTTGCCAATTATCTGAGACTTTTTGGAATTTCTTATATCTTTAGGTATTTGTAAGTAATTTTAGGTGTTGTTTGCAATTTTGCAATTTATCACGAATTTTTGCAATAAACATTATTCTTCGTTTTTTGGCACTTTTAATTTTTTTAATAAGTACCAGACTTTGATATGTTTTTGATGTTACCAAGTTTTTGCGAATTTTCGTAATTTTTGCGAATTTTTCCAAGTTTTTTTGCAATCCTTACAATTTTAGCGTTTTTTAAATAAATTTTAAGGTTTTTTAAAAATAAAAAATTATTTACGAATTTTCGCAATTTTTTGCACATGAGATTATTTTTGATTCTTAAAATCTACTTAGTGTGCTCGTTTACAGTTTTTGCGGTTTTGGAAATTTTTTTGAGATATTCGCATTTTTGCAAGTTTTCGCGATTTATATGCTGCAAGCCTATTCTCGAGTTGTTGCTTTTTTTGCGGTCTATATAATCAGCTTTAGGAGATTTTTTCCCAGTGTTTTAATCCCTCACGAATTTTTTTTTTTCAAAATATGATTTTAGTAGAAATTTGCTAAAGAAAAACGCCATGTACATATTTAAACGTCAATGATCATTTTGTCGAAAAACAAAAGGAAAAGCAAAATAATTAGTTATGATAGTAACAAATACATAGGGTGAAAAATTGTATAATTATAGTACACCTTTTATATAAAAGAAAATAAAAATAATTTTAAACTGGTTTAAAATCTTAGGACTTTATGACACTTAAGACAGCAGTGTGAATACCCCAATTATTTTTCCTTATTTTTTGTAAAATTACACTTCAATTTTACACATAAGTTCTAAATTTAATAAACCAAAACATTAAATTTTATTTGTCACATAAAATTACTGACATTAATTGTTGAGTGTATTAAAATATCTTTATTGTTAACTCATTTACTATTCCACATTCACTTCTTATTTTGTATTAATTTATATTTCTTTTTATAAAATCATATTTTTTCAATCAACAACCACTTCATCATGATTAGGGATTTTCTGGATTCAGTCAATCCCGAAATTGTTTACTAAGTTTTATTTGTTTTTAAAAATAAATTCATCATTATTGGGAGAAGGTCATGATAGTAACAGTGCCAATACAATATTGATCGTTTATAATTGAAATTTATTTGCCGATAGTTAAGCATTGTCTATATATTTATTTCATTGATGCTTTGCCAAACCGTTAGTAGACTTCAACCTTATATTTTGAACAGTCACAAACTTCTTATCTTATGCACAGACTTTCAAAAACTATTTAAGAATTCACAAATAATATTTTTGAAAATCACAAAAAAAAATAAGCGTAGTAGGCTTAGAAACTTTAACCAAACCCAGCAAATAATTTATATTCGAAATGAATCTGGGTTTTGTTAAAGTTTCTAAGGCTGAGTTAACATCTGGCATTTCTTGTGTGACATGTGCCCAAAAAAGCGTAACCACTAGTTACTAATGAAAAACTGTTTAATTCAGACATGTATTTATTGCTTTAAACTGTTTCCAATCATGTTGGATTCTATAAAATTGTCTGCTAGTCATGTATGAAAATGTTTAACTTAATAAATACGTGTCTGACTCAAACAGTTTTTCATTAGTAATTAGTGGTTACGCTTTTTTACGCATGTTTGGCACATGTCACACAGATGTAAACCCGGCCTAAGCCTACTACGCTTATTTTTTCTTTGTGGTTTTCAAATATGTTATTTATGAATTCTCAAATAGTTTTTGACTATGTAATATGAAATAATTATAAAACTTTTGTTTGTTAACCTCTTTCGAAGAAATTTTTTTAGTAAATACCTATAAAAAGCATGTTTTTTTTCACCGAAATTTTTAACAAATTTGATCAGGCAATTACAATGACAATGGCAAGACTGTTGTAAATTTAGAGATGGTAAAAATTAGCTTTCATTACAAAAAAGCTTTCAGCAAATTGTAATACGATGAATCAAAACAATTCACATATTCCATTTGCAATAAAAGTTGCGTATATAGAGCAGAAATATTCATCAACTGACACCACACACAGTGGACCAAACACAAAGAACGCTGATGATGAAGGTGTAGTGGCCTTCGAAAACAGCCGGTTGTTCCTTTCTACTACGTGTTTGTCAGAATATTTACAACTAACTTTGGTGTTATTTGTTCATTAATAATTATCACATGTAATTTGGCTTACAAAGCGATACGAACTTTAGCCTGATCAAATCATAAATATAGAAAAGTTTTATTATTTCATATTACATAGCCAAAAGCTATTTGAAAATTCACAAATAACATATTTGAAAACCACAAAGAAACTCAGCCTTATCATGAATTCCACATGTGAAAATTTCCGAATCAAATTTTTCGTTCACAACGATTTTAAGTTCGGTTAATCAATGCCAATAAAATTAAAAACTAACATATTTCCACTTTTTCCAACAGACTAATCTATGTGAATGATTTTTTTCATAAATTGTCCGATTATTTCGCAACCGTATGACGTTTTTGATACCGATTTTTCACACGTTCGGAAATTTCCATGTGAAATTTTATTTAGGATAAGCCAAGTATAAGCGTGGTAGGCTTAGAAACTTTAACAAAATCCAGATTCATATCGAATATAAATTATTTGCTGGGTTTTGTTAAAGTTTCTAAGCTTACTACGCTTTTGTGATTTTCAAAAATACATATTATTATTTGTTAATTCTTAAATAGTTTTTGAAAGCCTGTGCATAAGATAAGAAGTTTGTGACTGTTCAAAATATCTGGTTGAAGTCTACTAAAGGCCGTGATACACTATCATACAAAGTCGTGCGATCTACGAAAAAATACAACCCTGGTATGATGGAGTTTATGAAAATTTTCAAAAGACAATAACAATTCATCACACCAGGGTTGTACTTTTTCGTAGATCGCACGACTTTGTATGATAGTGAGTCATGGCCTTAACGGTTTGGCAAATCGTCAATGAAATAAATATATAGACAATGCTTAACCACCAGCAAATAAATTTCAATTATAAAAGATCAATATTGTGTTGCCACGGTTACTATCATGACCTTCTCCCAATTATGATGAATTTATTTTTAGAAACAAACAAAACGGGATTCAATGAATCCCGAAAATCCCTTCATTTACGAGATCGGGATTGGCATTCCTACTCTGCTCTGAGTTTGTGAGTGGCTGCTAGCAAAGCTGTTACATACTTGTACGAGCTGTCCGATCACTCAGACAGATAAAGTGCAAGTGAACATGTAGTGGGGAATTCAATATTATCTGTACCCTGTCGGATTTTTATTAGCTAGCTCAAAATATAGGTGACTTTATTCTAACTCCTTTACAAGTAGCTTCTGAACTAACTCATAAATGATACATATGTGAGTCAGTTGCTTTTCGTACAACTGTATTCTTCCTAATAAGTATCGAACTAACTTTAAGCTAACTCAAGACCAATGCAGAGATTAGTGAGTGGTTTTTGTACAACTAAGTTCTCCTCGATAAGATTTGAACTAAATTTTAGCTAACTGAAAGCTGATGCAAAGATGAGTCAAAGTTTATCGAGAAGATGTCAGCATAAAATTCATGTTTACCTCTGTTCCGTCTATATATTATATGGCGCAATAGCAAAGTGTTAAGTATGATGGCTGATAAACAAAGTGATCAAGGTTCGATACACATTCTCGCAGCTAAAAAAAATAATTTAATATTGTTTCAAACTTAAGTTGAGTAAAAATTAAATTAGTAAGTTTAAAACATGGCTATCTCAAATCACTTTTTTTGATGCGCCACATACTAACTCATTATGTGCCAACCATCAGTTAGTTAATTCGCAGTTAACTAATAGTGCAATTGAATTTTATCAGCCTAACACTAACTTGAAATGAGCTAACTTCTGGTTATTTAAAACTTATGCAGCGTGAGTGAGTACTGACTCATTCTGAGGACATTATGTTGAAAAAGTAAACAGGGTTTAACATGTAAAATGAGTTAAGCTGAAGGTCCATACCATAAGATCCATGCGTTGTTGCGTTTTATGCATGTGTCAAAAAGTAGAATCAGTGTAATTGTATGTGGCAATTTACAGAGCAAAACGCATAGACGTATACGGCGGATAAAGTAGGTTTACTTTCTACTTTTGTATCCGTCGCATGCATCACGAAAAAAGGTCAGCTGTTTTTGATAGCCAAAGATGGCAAATTATATTATGTTTTCAATGATATCGATAAAAATGTTCGTGTGGTGGATTTGAATTTTAAATTTTAAATTTTTTGGCATAAAAAAAGTTTTTAATAAAAGAAAAAGCTTTTGTAATAAAGCTTATTACTATTTTTAAGAATAAAATACATTAAAATCAGTTTTAACATAGTTATTTCACGAACGAAATTTGCATTTTAGTTATCGATTGCTTTTATGTACTGAGTGTCATCTCTGTTGTGTTTATTATTTCTTAAGAAAGTGCAATGTTGGAGAAGCTAATATAAGCTGTGGAAAATATTATGTATTATTTTTATTAAAAAATATTCCACAAAATTTCACAAATTCTTTCAGTCATAATTTCACTTTCCACTTTTTCCCAAAATTGTGTTTATTTGATAAAAATATTTACACTACATCTGATCAAAACAAAAATACCTGGCCCATAAAACGTATTGCATGTAACTTGAATTTTTAATCGCATAGGACGTACAGAAATGCATTCAACGCATACGCATAGAACGGATGGTATGGACCTTCAGCTTTAGCCTTTGAGTCAGTTGTCACTCGTCGCTGATTAACTATTAGTTCATATTTACACTATGCAAGTCTTATCTAACAAACTTACAGCTTAGCAATAAGACTTGCATAGTGTAAACTAGGACTTAGTTACCTTTAAGTTAGCGCAAATCCCGACAGGGTAACTATACGGGAGTAGTGGCTAACGCATTCCTCTCAAGAGCACACTAATGTGCTGATTTACACGGGCATAATTCTGCTGGCATAACATGGCAGTTTGTGGGCAAATTCGGTGAAGAGAATGGTTTTGTGGTTGGCATAATTTTTCAACCAGCTACAACCCCGCATTAAGGCCGTGATACACTATCATACAAAGTCGTGCTATCTACGAAAAAATACACTCTTGGTATGATGGAGTTTATGAAAATTTTCAGACAATAACAATTCATCAGACAATAACAATTCATCACACCAGGGTTGTACTATTTCGTAGATCGCACGACTTTGTATGATAGTGTATCACGGCCTTTAGCAGCACAAAACCAATAAACACACAACTTAAAAAACAGCAAATGTTAAATGAATACGAAATTTCGCTTTAAAGCACTAAAAAAAGCTGTGTGTATGTATACATTTTATGCCAGAGGAATTATTCTCGTGTAATTTGGAAAAGAACAAAAATTGTGCGGCTTAAAAATTGTTCTCGTGTAAATTACCTCATTCAATTTAATGTAATTGTAAATTACTCTTACGAGCACACTAACATTCAATGTGAGTGTATATCACTGTTACAAGCATACTATGACACAGTGATGGAAAAGTTGGACCAATTGTACCATTTTTAGCACTATTTGAATGCCAAAAGTACCGTAGCACTCCAATGAAAATTTTAGCATTTTTTTCTATTATATTACATGACACAAATAGCATTAAAAATATTAAATCTATAAGTAGCCAGTTTCGAGCGCTGGTTGATATAGAAGTTATTAAGTCCTTAAGAAACGACAGCATATGTATGTACCTTTTGCTCGAAGGTATTAGGATTTAAAAATTAGGTAAATCAAGCGATGTTTTTCGATATTTTAAAAATTTGTTGGAGGAATGTTACCTATTCCAAATTCATCTGCAAATGTGGAAAATTTTTGGACTATTTGCATCGACTTTCTCCAATTGAATCAAAACAAAGGATGGGAAAGTATATCCTTAATGTTACTTTTATATTCAGATCTCAGCAACTAATAGTCTTTTATGTACGTTCTGACATTAAAGAATAATATATATTAATAGTATTAATTAATAATATTATAATAATTTAAGTACATAGTGTCTTTTTGTCAATTGTTAAGTTTTTACACATATACTATGCGTGCCTTTTTAGTTAATTAATAGAAGTATTACAAAATTAAAACTAAAGAATTTGGTACAATTGTACTGAAAAAAGTAAAATTTTTCTCGAACATTAGTACAATTTGTAAATCTGATTTTGCATTCCTGCTATAACATTTACTGTTTCTTTTTTTCTTTCTTTCTCTGTGTTTTGGTAGATTCTCTCTTATACATTTTCTCTCTTCCCTCAAACCAAGCAACTTAAATATATGCACTCTTTACACAATCGGGGCAATCATGCATAAAATTCCGCGAGAAATTTCTCCCTTTTCCAATTAGATTTTTTTATGTGTTCCCTATTAGTTGCTATTGTTTAAAATTGTTCCCCGGGAAAAAATTTTCGCGGAATTTTATTCATGATTGCCTCAAATATTTAATAATAATAATAAAATACCTATTCACTTCAAGTAAGAAATATACCAAATAAAAATATAAATTAAGTAAATTCACTGTGTGTATATAAATAAAATAGAGATAAATGAATAGAAAATATACAAAGTTACAAAGTGTTTCTTAAAATACACAAAAAATTTAAGTAAAAAATCAAAAGCAATAATCTTGCCAATTATTGCTGTGGCAATTGTCAAATTCGATTGCCGACACAAGATATCAGCGTGTGGACCGTATAAATATGTGTTCAAATATATATTAAGCAACAAATGTTAAAATACATTGCTGAGCAATAATCTCTTAACACATGCTGTCAAATTAAAATAATATTAATATTTTTTAAACATAAAAGTAAAAAAATTTTTTTAAATAAATAAAATAAAAAAAGTTCAATTTAAAATTAGCAAAAAATCTAATTAAAGATAATTCAGGTATGTATTCGCCACCTCTAGATACATTGTTGAACACAAGCAATTTGATGTCATTACTCTGCCGGCCTTATTGCTTGTGTTAAGACACAACAAATTGCTCGTGTGGTCGTAGTGTTATGGGACGTGGAGAGCAATGCATAGAGGTAAATAGACAGATTATTAAAAAATGATTTCGGAAGGCAAAACATATTGTGAAATAGGACAATTACTTAATTGCTCCAATAAAATGATACGCAATGCAATCACTCATGTAAAAATAATTTAAACGCGTGGTAGAAAGCCAGCAATGTCCAACTGATTGGTTAAGCGATTGATTCGCCAAAGAAAAAAGAACGGTTTTATGCCTGCCAAAGATCTCAAAAAGAAGCTCCAGATAGAGGAATTCGTGGAAACAGTTCGCAATCGATTGCGGGAACACAATTTAAAAGCTTGTAGCCCAAGAAAAGTTCCGTTGTTGACTGCGAAGCATGTGAACAACAAACGACTTAAGTTTACACAAGAGCACCTGAACTGGCCAGCTAGTAAATGGAGAAACATTTTGTGAACGGACGGATACAAAGTCGTAATGTATGGTGGAAAAGGCTCTCGCTCATTTGTAAGACGTCCTCCGAATCCAAGACAGTAAAGCATGGAGGTTCAAGCATAATGGTGTGGGCATGCTTTTCATATTGGGGAGTAGGACCAATACACTGGATAAAAACTACAATGGACCAACATGTTTACGTAGAAATATTAAAAAATGTAATACTTCCTTACGCCGAAGAAGAAATGCCATTATTTTGGGCCTTCCAGCAAGACCACAACACAAAACATACCAAAAAAAAAAAAGACTCGCAGTGGTTCATTGACAACAATATTAAGGTCATGGGGTGACCTGCGCGGTCGCCAGACTTAAACCCAATAGAGAAATCTTTGGGCGATATCAAGAAAAGTGTATGCTAAGCAAAACCTACTGATAACAAGCAACTTTGGGCTGTAGTTAAGGAGTCATGGGACAGAATACCCAAAGAAAGGTTAAAAGACTTGGTTAACTCCATGCCGAAACGCTGCGCTGCCGTTATTGCCAACAAAGACCATGCAATCAAATATTGATTTATTAACTTCAGTTTGTATATAGTTTATTTGAAATATCGTTTCGTTTGGTAATACTTTTCATGTCGTGCTATTTTTAACCGTCAAAATTTTTACTTTTGAACGTAACTTGTAAGTTTTTCTTATAAAAGTCAATAAAATTAATGCAAATCTTGTGTATACAGTATAATAGTATGTTTCCACCGGCAGGATTTAGACAAATCATGATGATTTGTGCAAATCATGTTAATTTAATACATGGTTTACCTCAAAGTAGTTGATTTATTTTAAATAATGTCGAAAATACTATTTTTCATCTATCAATAGTGATTGACAATTTCAAAAAAATTTCATTAAGGAATATTTAATCAATTTTAAATGTCAACTACATTTGAATACAATTCACATTACAGCTGATGCGCCCACCTGAATATGAATTGAATTTAATGAAAATTCGAACAACAAATCACTCACAAGTTCAGTGGAAACACTTTGAAGTGATTTACTTAAACCTACTTGATTTAAAGTCGGTGGAAACATACTATAAGTGCTTGTTTTATTCTAACTATGAGCCGCTGGAATAGATCCCGACCTAAATGGAAGGAAAATTTATTAATATATACCAACCAAAAATGTATATGCTATTTTTTTACTGCAGCTGTATGTATGTACGTTAGACCGACTTACGTTGTATGGTGGTGAAAACCTCGACTTTGTTACCCCTTTCAAATCAAAGATGGGTCTTTTTAATGGGGACTTCCAAAACATTTCATGGGTCTAGCGATGACCGTTCGTGAGCTGGACTGTATCCAAAAAAGATCTATTTTTGAAGTTTATTTTTGCATATTTTCGTATTTTGTTCCAATACAACATATTAAAAAAAAACTACATCATCTAAAAGATATTTTTCAAGCCGCTTCCAATGCTGTATTAAACTTTAACATGCGTACCAGCATTTTCACAGCAGGTGCTACTTGTATTCAGTGTTTAAAAAAAAACTGGAGTCGAAATAGCAAAAGTCGTAAAATTGTGCTATTTCGACTTTTTATTTTTTTTGACTGCCCAATCACAACCTGTTGCTCATGGTTCTGCCGCAGAACATACAGAAGTGTCACGAGACGGACGATAAGGGTATTTTTCTGTTTGTCTCGTTGTCCCTCAAATTTTGTCGGCGTTTTTGTTTTGATTCTACTTTCTAGTGCAATAAAACTACAACGCTCTTTATTAGCGGTGTTAATTGGTAAGTAGTAATACACTACAATATCAAATATGCTATATTTTTCTCTTTTTTCCACGAATTTTAAAAACCCTGATTGAAGCTTTTTTTACCTGTCACTTTCTTCACTCCTGTGTATTCTGTGGTTCTGCTACTGAAATCAGTGATGCCATTAGGATACGAAAGATACATTTTTTGTATCTTTTGATGACTTCAGGTACCATGTGTAATCCCGACATTTTTCGTATCTTTTGAATCTGTACGCAAAATGTACAGAAAGTATGAACATCTTTTTTTTTGAGGAAATATGAACATCTTTTTTATTTGCAGGAAATTTATATGAACTTTTTGATATTGCGCCTTAACTCGTATATTAATTTTTAAAAAAATTAATTTGTTTTGATAACATCCAAAGATAGTTATGTACATATAATTAATTTTAAAGTTTGTTTTACAATATTCATTAAATATGAAATAAAAATGTTATGTTTGTAAATTTTAAACGTTAAAAATTTACATTAAATTTTTTTTTAATTTATCTTTTTGGGAACAATGTATCTTTTTGGAAACTAAAATGTATCTTTCTCGAAATTTCACTGGCAACACTGACTGAAATTCAAAGTGTCGCGTGGAACTTAACACAATAAACGAATAGATATACGAGTACACAACGAAGAGCTTCAGCTGTCGACATGTTCGTACAGTTTTCGGTTTGACTGACTACTGATTTAAATAAATACGAACTTAAGAAGTTTGTATGTATGTGTTTGAATGTGTATATTGTGTGTGTATGAGTGTTTTTCCTGTATGTACAAATATAATAGTAAATCAAACAACATTTCTTCCAGCAAGCGATTAAATACGGGATTGAAACTGCAGAATCAAAAGAACAAAAAAACACACAACATCTCTACTACCAGAATTGCTGATTTGATCACTGTTAAAAAGGGACAAATATAGTGTGTTTGTTATTGAATATTTTTAGTACAATAATCAAAACAAACAACAGAAAATGTATACTTACTGAAAGGAACAATTGAGCATTTTTACAAAATTAAATTAAAGATTCTGTAGTCTTGAACTTAAAAAAACAATGTGTGACACATTATTAGTATTATAAAAGTGATTAAAGTTAGTTTCCAAATGCTTACAAACTCAATTTTAAACATTTTCCTACAAACATATTAATTTTTAACCTAACTTACAAAAAGCAGACCACGAATGAGACCACAAAGCATAAAATGAAAACACAGTTGAGCACATGAACATTTGTACAAAATTAAATGGAGGAATTTGAGGTATTGAATTAAAAAACACAATTCGAAAAAGATTATTAGTATTAAAGTGATTAAAATTTGTTTTCAAATGATTAGAAACTTCGTTTTAAGCATCTTCTTTCACAAATCTTAATTTTTATCATTTATTTACAAAAATTAGGAAGCGAATGAGACCACAAAGTATAAAATGGAATTACGTTAAAATATTACAACGCGAAAGGAAAAGTAAAGAGGATTTGATGACTGTATGAGCGAGACCTCCGAAAACACAACTATCTTCAGTCTCGTGACATCTCTGGTATACTTTGTGGTTTTAAAAATATTATTATCTGAGTTAATAATAATATTATCTACAGTAGCAATTAACTTTGTTATACCTAATCTTAGTATTGTTCAAAGTTATCACATTTTGGTTAAATATAATAACACTATTATTAGATGTGACTAAAATATAATTAAGACTAACCATACCATGTTCTAATATTACAATAATATTGTTAAATATGACCACAGTATTATTTTATGTAATAATATTTTGTTTTATAATCATATTCGTATATTGGTAGATATTTTGCTTAAAACAGATGTGCGTCAAATCCGAAATAAATATAAAATAATATTATGTTTTTATTGGCTATTTATTATCTTATTTTTGGGATGCAAATAAAACCAATTTAGTTTGAATTTTAAATTACTTGGTCAATACTGTTTATGTTTGTGTTCCAATTGTTTGAGCTAATAAGGCCTAAGTTAATTATAATGTTAATAAAACGACTTTATTACATTTTTCCCCAACGTTTCGTCAATTGTTTGTTGACTTCTTCAGGGGATTTTCTTCGTAATAATTGTTTATTTTTTACATTAACATTTTTTTCGTTTAAAAAAACCAATTTACTTAAAAACTGTAAACGACAAAAACATGAAACAATTTATTGACACGGTATCGATTTACTTTTTTAAATGCTAGAACGTATAATTTTTACAACCCAGGGTGTGTGTCTAGTTTCGTAAAAATCGGTTAAGTAGAAGCACATGAAATATAATTTTAAATCTATATTGTGTCATAATGAGCGTACAAGGTGTATTATAAGTATCGAATAACCTCCTCGTTTTTGGAAGTCGGTTAAAAAAGGGACTAATTCATTAGTTACTTCAGCGTTACCAGTAAGTAGGGATATTAACATATAGGTGGGACTTGGAGACATCGAACCCCAACCCTCCTACAGAGTAAATATAATTACCAAATAAGCAGGTTATCTTTTTTTCTTAGTTTTTTTATATATTGATCAGTCGTGCAATTTTTTGTTTCAAAAATCCGTTTCAGTTCATATAGTTTTTATAGTTAACAATAATTGTTTATTTTATTATGACCAGACAAAAACCTTCGAAACACAAAATTAAATTTTTTTAAACAAAATCAACCCAAATAACATACAAATTGAACTATTTACTTTTTTGAGAGCGTGCGTGATCGTGATAAGTTGTAAACCACTCGTGCGTGATTAAAAATATTTTATTCGTGATCGTGAAAATTTGCAAGAGCATTCGTGCGTGAAAGTGCGTGAGTAAAATATTTTTCTGCGTGAGCGTGCGTTTCGTGAATCAAAAAACGCTCACGTGCACATCTTTAATTATTTCTGAAGTGCGTTCTTAAGTGCGGTCAGGATAACCGTATAATCTTGCGATTCTTTTGTGGAATTTATTTAACAACCTCGTTGCTACTTTTTATGTGAAGGCATAAGTCGTGTATAGTCAGTCACAAAACTTTTTTAAAATAATGCTAATAACACCTTTGGCATATGGTCTAGTTACTCCGCCCAGATTTGTGCAACCATATTATGCAAATTTACTTTTCATATGTATTAATAAATAAATAAATAAATAATATTTTTATTGATCCACCCTTTTGTTTATACTTCATTTATTTATTTATTTAACACTACGCGTGCATTACCGATAGCTTACAAACGAAACAATGAACTGACAGAAAATATATCTGAAAAAGATTTTTTTAAGTAAATATAGTACGGTTTTGGATAAAATTATATTAATTAAATCATATTATTTTACATAATAATACAAAGTATGTTGTAGTCTCAAATTTTTAACAAAACTATGTTGTTAAATTCTAACCATATCACACTTTTTATGAATATAATAATGTAATTATTCAATTCAAACATTACTTTGTTTATCGTAACACAATTAATCTTTAAAATAACAATAACTTGTTTTCAACGACCACACATTTGTTTCAGAGAACATAATATGGTTTTCTCAACCATGCTACAACCATATCTTTTCTTTGCGTGTGGGTATTCGTTTATTTTGTTAACTTCTACAGCGACACTTGAATTTTTAGAAGTTGAAGTATGAGCAGGTTCTAGCACGGTCTTTTGCGAAAAGTATTAGCAGAAATAAGTTATCAATGACTCAAATCTAATAATCCTTAAAAAATAATAGAATTTATTTTAATACAAGTAGCACCTGCTACATAAAATTCGTCCGAATTAAATTCGTTTGCGAAGGAAATTAATTCGAGCACTCTTCCTACCCTGCTTAAAACGTACAAATATAACAAATATCTGTTAGACGCGCAAAGTTTACTTTGCAGTATTAATTCAGCTGTGTGAAAGGCAGAGGAAGAAATACTTTTTCTTTCTGCCTGTCTCCCACCTGAATTAAGACTTTGCAAAGTAAACTTTGCGTATTTAAAAGGGGTGATAGTGTGCACATCAATTTAAAGCGAATCAGTTCTCTTTCCAATCCCGTTAAAATAATTAAAATCGAAAAAAACTGACTTAGTTACAGGTCAATAAGGTGACGAACATCACTGAAAACGGTTTTTTCGGAATAAGTATTCTAATAATATATTTAATAACTCAGTCATTTTCTAAAGAATCTTTTAACACAAACCTCCGAATTAGTCCTAATCAATTATGTTTTATAAATAAAGTCATAAACAGTATGGTTCCAGTACAAAAAAACTACCTGAGAACGAATCCAAAGTAGAAAAGTCTCGAAAAAAAACCGAAAGAAATACCAAAGATTGAAGGTGCTAGCAAAATTTAACAACATACGTATATATAATAACAGTCGCTTACTTGATAAATTTTTTTTTAATTTTTCTCAAAAATAAAATTAATTAATAGAAAAACTTATCCTAAATTTTTAATCTTGTAAGGACTCTTTTAACAAATTAATGAATAGGAAAATAAATATCAGACCAAAAAACCCAATAAAATGGGATTCTAATGAAGAAGAAGAATGAAAGACAATTAAGTTTTTGACTTTGTTTTAAAAATTTACAAAATACACCATAGGAATTTAAAGAAGAAATATGCTAGTAGAGCAGACGGTTTAGACAAAATATAAGTAGAATTAATTGTTATAGCTAATTTTGTTTGATACTCACTAATGGAATGGAAGGATATCTTAAATAAGCCTCGAATTATAAAAGAAGATTTTGAACGTTCATACAAGTGCCTCAATATTGATAGACCTATTAAAAACGAAACAATTAGTCACCATTTTCAGAACATTTTTAAAAGATTAGAAGAAATAAGAGTTTTATTGAACATTACAATAGACTTACAGTAGCTCACCAAAGAGCAGCAGACACATTTTTCTTTCACTTAACAAACAGAAATTCAAAACTAGCCGATAAAAAATCAATACAGATAGAACTACCAAATTCATTACACGAAAGTGTAACTTATAATATTTTAATGCCTATAACAGAACCCACAATGACTCAAAGAGTAGTAGACTTTTTAAACACAGCATCAAAGCTCATTACAGACTTTGATGGAAAATCTGAAAACTTGCGTTCCTTCATTGACTCTAGATAGATTCAATAAAAGGTAGCCACGAATCTGTGGCAGTATCTCTAATAAAAACAAAATTAAAAGGAAACTCCAGAAATCTAATCAATAATGAGTCACCAATTTCAGAAATTATAATATATATATATTATAATATATATATATAATATATATATATATATTATAATTAACAAATACCGTCAAAGGTGAAGCCGTTGAAGTATTAACAACAAAAATATTAAATATAAGGCAAAACAATAAGACGGCTAATGCTTATTGTGATGAACTTCTTACCAAATAATTGGAAACAGCATATATATCAGATGGATTAATAAGCGAGCTTTCAACAAAATACTCAACACAAGTTGCTGTAAAAGCACTTAGTAAAAACTGCACCATAAAGTTAATGTTATCATGGAAGCAAGACAATCACGTGGAAGAAATAATTACCCACGTAAAAATAATAACACTTATAACAATAATAATAACAATTATTACAGAAACCGGCAGATTTAATAATAATAATCATAGGAACAATAACTACATATCAAATGAGAATGGTTTGGAAAACTCCGAATTTAAACTTGAGCTTCTTTATGCATATTCAATTAGGCAATACTAACACTACACTAACACTCTTAGTGCCATTATTACAACTTACCGATAGTTAAAGGCAGGATTTTGTCTGCCCGATAAGAAGCTTTGCATTATTACAACTTCAATTCATGTTTGTTATTATTATAAATAATAATTTAAGAAATTTATTATTCGACATATTGTCAGAAGTTTATTTTAATTTGAAATTTATTTGCTGGTGGTTCAGCGTTGTCTATATATTTCATTGTTGCTGTAAAGGCAGGATTTTGTCTGCCCGATAAGAAGCTTTGCATTATTACAACTTCAATTCCTGTTTGTTATTATTATAAATAATAATTTAAGAAATTTATTATTCGACATATTGTCAGAAGTTTATTTTAATTTGAAATTTATTTGCTGGTGGTTCAGCGTTGTCTATATATTTCATTGTTGCTGTGTGGTTGAAGTCTACTGATGATTTGTTACAGCAACAATGAAATATATAGACAACGCTGAACCACCAGCAAATAAATTTCAAATTAATATAAATAATAATATTTAATAGATAAAAAAATAATAAATAAAGGTTTTATAATGCTAAGCATTTTATCCGTCCGACAAAATCTTGCCTTTAACTATCGGCAAGTTGTAATAATGGCCCTTAGTAGACACTCGTGCAGAAATTTCATTAATAAAATCAAAATTCTTTAAATTAAACCAAATAAATACTAGTAACACAACAATTTTAATTGGAATAGGACAAGGTAATATCAAATCGATGGGAAATACATTTTTCGATTTAAAATTTAAAAACTTTTTAATACCGCATAATTTGCAGGTGGTAGATAATAATTTTCCGATACCATGCGATGAAATGATTGGCATGGATTTTATCAAAAAATATAACTGTATATTGGATTTCAACCAAGATAACGATTACCTTATCCTTAGACCATTTAATATACTACATACCGATTACGAATAACTGCAATGAAATTAATATACCTCCAAGATGTGAAGTAATACGTCAAGTAAATTTTAACAATTTAAATAATGAAATATTAATTCCAAATCAAGAAATTGAACCAGGTGTTTTTATACCAAATACATTAGTTAAATCTGACAAAGCATTTATTCGTATTCTAAACACAAATAACACCATCACTAAAACCAAACAAAGTAACATAAAAACCGAAAACATCTCTGATTATGATATTATCAAAGAAAATTTAGGCAAAAATTCAAAAAGAAAATATTAAAAATGTTAAAGAAAAATTTTCCACAACACTTTTAAACTACATTAAAGGGACGGGACTATGTTCAACATATAGTGATATTTTCGGTTTAGAATCAGAAACAATAACAACTAATAATTTGTATGAACAGAAGTTGAGAGTAAAAGATAAAGATCCAGTATATATTAAAAATTATCGTGTACCATATACACACAAAGAAGAAACTGACAAAGAAGTGAAAAAATTGATAAACGATCAAATTGTTGAACATTCCTATTCTTAATACAACAGTACAATATTGTTAGTACCAAAGAAATAACTTCCTAACTCTGAACAGAAAAGATAGAGACTTGTCATAGACTACACACAAATAAATATAAAATTAATTGCAGATAAATTCCCATTGCCCAGAATCGATGATATCTTAGACCAACTTGGTAGAACAAAATATTTTCCCTGTTTATATTTAATGCCAGGCTTTCACCAGATCAGTTTAGAGAAAAAATCCACCGACTTAACAGCGTGTTCAACCAACAATGGTTCATACAGATTTGCTAGATTACCTTATGGTTTAAAAATAGAACCCAATTCCTTTTAACGAATGATGACACTTGCATTTAGTGGTTTAAAACAAGACCAAGCCTTTCTATATATGGATGATTTGGTCATACTGGGATGTTCTGAAAAACACATGCTTTCGAATTTAAGAAACGTTTTCGATCTATGTCGTAAGTACAATCTTAAATTACATCCTGAAAAATGTTCATTCTTCATGAGAGAAGTAACATATCTTGGTCACAAATGTACAAATGAAGGAATATTACCAGACGATAATAAATATTCAATAATTGAAAACTATCCAACACCAACAGACGCAGACAGTGCAAAAAGATTCGTAGCCTTTTGTAACTACTATCGAAGATTCATTAAACATTTTTCGGAATACTCCAGAAATTTAACAAAATTATCCAAGAAAAATACACCATTTGAATGGACAAAAGATTGTGATTTTGCATTTATATACCTAAAGAACGCATTACTGAGTCCAACTTTACTACAATATCCTGATTTTATAAAAGAATTTTGTATAACAACGGATGCAAGTAAACATGCATGTGGGGCAGTTTGGCACAAGAATACGAAGGTAAACATTTACCTATTGCATATGCATCCAAAACATTCACAAAGGGAGAAAGTAACAAATCAACCATTGAGCAAGAATTAACTGCAATTCATTAGTCAATTACTCATTTCAGACCATATAAATATACAGATAAGGACAAAAGTATTTGTACACCCATAATTTTCGGGGTTTGAGGCAAACTGAGAAGAAATTTAAAAAATAAATTATGCCAATATTTAGAGTGCTAATATACATATTTATATGTTTATACAAAAAATAAAAAAGTAATTTATAATTAACATAAAAAAAATAATAACAAATATATTAAAAAGTCATTGGACAAAAAATTGTACAGGCATAAAATACATTGAAAAAATATGTGCAAAATTCTTGGGGTATTTAACTTGTTTGAAAATTTGCTGATTTGCGGTACGAAGCCGTCAACAAATGTCATCCGAATATGGTGTTATATGTTCTTAAAATATTAATAGAGCCTCCGAACTATTCGACATTCGAAAAATCAACATTTTGAGAAAACCGACAGCCGTATTGAAACCTAGAAAACCTAGTTGAAAAACCGAGTCGATCACCCTAATGCGTACTATACTAAAAACTGTAGTAGATGTTGTAGCTGAATTTATTTACCAGAGTTTGCACAAAAGAAGAACAAGTTACATACAAATACTCTTTACAATGCAGAAGAAAAGGTCGCTCACACTTGGACGTTTAAAATCGTAGTATATTTAAAAAGGGTTTTAATTTAATACGAACAGTGAATTTCGCATCAACTTTGAATTCAAGAGCATCAACTTTTAAACCAATGCGTTATTTGCTTGTTTGCGGCGTTCTTATATAGTATACTTGTCAACGACGTTTGTGAATTGTCAATGTTTCATACTGTTGCATCATGAGACTAGAATTTGTTCGAAGACAAACCAATTGACGTTTTGGAGTAGGGAATGGTAAATCGATTTTAAATCCAATCGAAAATCGATTTTCTGTTTACAAACAATGAATTTTTGCAATCGATTTTCTGTTGGCGATTTTATACTGAAATCGATTATTGGGCTTTGTAAATCGATTTTTTACTATTATCAAAATTTTAGCAACTAATAAAAGGTGTTTTTTATAGAGTGACACAAGTTTAAATCATAATAAAACAAGGAAATATATTTTTAATATCAATGAAAAGGGCTTTATTGGAAAGCAAATTTTATGAAATTAATGTATAAATATGATTTCTGCCATGTGGCCGCCACGGCTGGCGCGTAAAAGGCGCAATCTGGAACACCAATTTTTTGAAGACATATGGGCCAATGATTCGACAAAAGCTTGTAGATTCTCCTCACTCCAAATGCGACAATTCTGCTTATTTACGTACCCATTCAACCAGAAATGGGCTTCATCGGAAAATAAAATTTTGAATGGAAATTCAAAATCAATATCAATTTGAGTTTGACGAATAGAACAATTATTTTGATTAAAAATTTCAACAATTCGCACGCGTTGCTCTGGTGTAAGTCGATTCATAATGAAATTTCAAAGCAAACTAAAAAAAAGCAACTATCTGCTGTTAAATGGGTGCACAAATAAAGCAGTGATGACAAATCAAAGTTGTGACACTTTAAAAAACACCCTATATTTAATAAAAAGCGGTTGTAATTTTAAGTATTAACCAAGGCAGTTTTCAGTGCAAGAGTTCGTCTATAAAAATGAAACGGTCCATGTATGTAATTGCATAACATGGGAACGGCTGGAGCGATTTGGCTGATTTTTTTATTCGATTTGAAATTTTCAGATGGTTTGTAAAGAAAAAATTTTAAAAATGCCTACTATTCACTTCTCATTTTTTCTAAGTACAAACTAACAAAGGGAAACATAATATTTTTAATATACTACCTCCTTTTCACTTCTAATTTTTCTTAAAAAGGGAAAATTTTAGCAGAAACTCAAACTAATTTTTTTAAACATACTGCCCCCGTTTTCGCTTATCATTTTCCTAAGTATGAGTTTTTAATGTTTTTAAAATCCGTAATTGTTTTCATTTTATTTCTTCCTATTCACTTCTTAATGTTCTATGTAACATCGTATTAGTGAAAACACGATAATAAATCCTTTTCACTTCACCAACGCTTAAACTTTAGAAATATCATAATTTACGTTTACTAGAGGATGACAATCATTGGGATCTCACTATGGCAGATGCTGTTGTTTCGTCTACGCCGCAACAAATTGGAACACTTTTTGTCATCATTATATCAGAATGTTTTCCAACATGTATAAACAAAACATGGGTGATGATATTTTGCATCGTATTCGTACAACGGCCATAAATCTTGAAATTGATTTCAATGCTGAAATATTCAATGAGTCGTTGATTTCAATTGAAGACTTATGCTTAGGAATATCTGGAAAAATGTTGCAAGAATTAGGAATGCTAGCTCCAAATCGTCCTGCACAAGAAGCATTTACCGAAGAATTTCTATGTGAACCGCAATGTGATCGGAATTCATTAAGTTAAGAACAAATGCCCAACTTTTAAACAACCAGCAGAAAAACGCGTACAGAAGTCTTATGACAGCGGTTAATGCAGGTTATGGAGGAATCTTCTTTCTCGATGCACCTATTGGAACAGGCATAACGTTTTTACTTTCCCTCCTTTTGGCTTCGATTCGCTCAAACCAAATTGCACTTGCAGTAGCCTACTCTGGCATTGTTGCTTCCCTATTAGATGGAGGAAGAACTGCTCATTCTGCCATAAAACTACCTTAAAACTTACAAACGGTAGATGAGCCAACATTTTATTATTTGGCTTGAATGTAAAATTGGCTCACAAGCACTTTTGGATGTTTGATGGCCCTGCGTTATTCTCTAAGCTATTTTGGCCCTTTCAACTTAAAATCCAACTATGTACTACTCTTTAATGTAGTTTTACCCTGTTTCAAACACTACTGTTATTTAGAAAAATGTTTTGATTGTCGAAGAAAAAACTTCTTACTTTTCTTTGCAAACATAAAACGTTTCAAATAACTTTTTTAAGGTGTTTACAATTTAGGAATAAGCTCTCCATGCACCTATGAATTTTGGTGTTTAAGAAAACTTAAAAAAAAATTTAAAAAAAAATTAAAAATACATATAATATAACAACTTAGGTATTAAATACAATAAAATTAGAAACCCGTAGATATAAAATATGTGTTTAATTTACTTTAGCAAAAAATACTTTAAAAGATTTAAATTTTTATCACTTTTTGTTTGTGTTCTGAATAAAATGAAACACATGTATTTTATTAATATAACATACTTTTGTTCTGATTTAAATAAAGACATTGCAATCAAACATATCAAAAATATTTTTTTTTCCTATCAAAGGTATTTTAAATCGTTAATTTGGCCCTAAACCAAAAAACTCAAAATGCATCACTAATCAGGGTATGTTTTCAAATCAATTGTTAGACATGGGCAATGGAAAAATACCGACAGACTCTACTGCAGGCCAGATTTTAATTCCTAGATTGGTTGTTAAAATGCAGAAGAGAAGCGCTACTAAAGCAAATATAACCATAGGAAAGTTTCAAGGTGAAGAAGTGCTTATTCCAAGGATACTTATGATACCAAGTGATCTACCACTTAAGTTTAAACGCGTCCTTGCATTCGCAATGACAATTAATAAATCTCAAAGAAAATCGTTAAAAGTGTGTGGTTTGAACCTATAATAATCCCAATGTTTTCCCCATGGTCAATTCTATGTTGCGTGCTCGAGTCTCGAGTCGGTACAGCGTCAAAACTATTCATTTTCTCTCCAAATAAAAAATTAAAAAAAAATATTGCGTATCACCAAGCTCTAAAACAGTGATGACAAAAATAAAACTATAGTTGTATGTGTGAGAAAAGTTGCTTTATTCGTCTCTGAAGTACATAGAAAAAAATAAATATTTGGAACAAATGCATTTTAGTAAAGCAGCTAAAAATAAATAAAAAGGAGCCTATGTGATAGGAAATTAATAAATAAGAAGAACAAATTTAAATAAAAAAGTTGGCAGCGACCCATATTTTCCGATTTATGGGGCTCCGAACTTTTCATAAGAAACTGTGAAAAATCACCAAAGAAATTTTTAAATAGCTTATCTAATAGTAACGTGAGAAATTATAAAAAAAACTTAATCAAAAAATTGGCTGCGGCCCATATTTCCCGATTTATTGGTCTTAAAGTTTAAAAAGAAAATGCAGCTTAGTGAAAATGCTCCAAAAAAAGTCGAAATGTCTTTTAAATACATATTCATTTCTTTCCTTAAAAGTTTTGTAACATAAAACACATTGAATTTCTGGACTTTTCCTATACAGCTCAATTTTTATTACATTAGTAGGGAAAGGATTTTCATGTAAATACATGTTTTCTGTCTTTGATCGTAGTTCAACGTAAATAAAATATCTTTGCGAATCAATAAATTTGCGACAAAATGACATCGATTTGTTAGTGCATATTTTTGCCTATTTTAAAATAAATACATATTTTTGCATATTTCATTATAAATGTATATTTTTAATACATTTTTTAATTTTTTCATGCCATAAAACAAATTTTAGTGTTTTTTGATTAGTTGCAAAATATTTTTGAAATTCTTACGATTGTGTAGAACAAAAACGATCAAAACGAATATAATTTCAACAATATCAATACAATTTTTTTAATTCATTTGAAAAATTCAATACCAAAAAAAAAAAATACAAAAGCATGTGATAAAAGCCCTTTTAAATCCAAAAATTTTTGAGTATTTTTTTGTGCGCTCTTTACCGGTTGCATATTAATTTCATGTGGATAGAAAGTGTTTTTAAAAGCTCCTTTGCGTGTCGCAGCCTTTAAAGAAAAATATTCAGGAATACGAATTCCCCCACAGCCTATAGTAACTAGATGGGGAGCGTAGTTGAATACTGTCGAATACTATATTTATATTAACAAAGTTAAAGAAATTTTAAATTCAAAATGAACTTAAGCACTGAATTGATATTTGTGCACCCAGAGAATGGCTTTCGTGTTGACACTATAGCTCAATTAGATGGTTTTGATTCTTTAACTGCTCAAGTTTAATTAATTGAAGATGCGGTAAAAAAAATTCGTGCTCTGAAAGATAGAATAAATTGATTGTCAAAAATTTTTGCAATGCAGAAAAATTAGTTTGTTGAAGGATTAGTTTCAAAAATACATCCTACCAAATCTATTCTGCAAGAAATTAAAACAATCTGTTTTTCTTATATTAATTATAGTACTGGTCAGAAAAATTTGCAAATTTTGGCGATTTTATTTCTACTTTTGGCAATTTTCTGCTAAATTTTTATACGACGAAAATATTTCAAATTAAGTACGTTCATACATACACAGTATATGTGTGTTTATTGTGTTTTCACCACTTTAAATCATATGAAGAGCCTGACAGATACAAGTAAGTATCGATGCTTTTTATTCGATACTGAGTATGTATCGATACTTTTGAAGCGATACCGTATCACGTAAATGTATCGATACTTTAGTGGTATCGTTTTATCCCTACTCATTGACGACTAAATGAAAGAGAATAAGAATGTGTGTGATTTTAGCTAGCACAATTGTGCTCTGAAACTGACATCAATGCCAGTGTGACCATTTTAGCATTTTTGCAGATAAATTTAGCATTTTTTTTTGCTGATTTAGCCGCAAAATTTTAGGTTTAGCAGTTAGCATTTTTCATTATTTATTTAGCATTTTCTAGCATTTTAAAATAATATAACCTATTAAATTTTTAGCAATATAAGCTATGCCATTTTTGGTATACTATTAATTTTCACGTTTAATAATGTTAACATTAATCTGCGGGCTGTTTCTTAAGACCTACAATGGTTGTAATACAAGTAAAATAGATCTGAAAATATATATTTTGCATATGTTTTCACAACTTTTTTACTTGAGCTTTATTCGTTCATCCATTTTTCATAACCTTTCGACAATTAGTTGCATTATATCAATAAAACAATAACAATAAAAAAAAGTATAACAATAAAAAAAAGTATTCAAAAGACGAAAAGAAAATGAAACTAGTTTTAAAAGATTATAAAAAATTAAAATGGATACAAAATCGAATAAAGTTCCTTGTTTTGTAAAGACTTTAGTTTGATAAAAGCCTCGACTTATTATGTTTTTATATGCGATTCTCAATAACATATTAAGAGCTTTACTATAAACATATGAAGTATTTTTTAGCTTATTTCAAAAATTTTGATTTGAAGTCTAATGATGAGTCGCTTAAACAGGGTCAAAATGTATATAGGCGGTGGTTATCTAACAAGCGAAAATTCCTCACATATTATAACGATAGTCTGAACAACTATTCTGATGACGAATATTAATTTTTAAAATATTAATTTTTAAAAGAACTTGAAATCTTATTTTTTTAATATTAATTGTGTAAAGCCGAGATCCCACTATCGGCCGATTTTCGGCGGCTCACTGTAATACAAGTCATAAGTAATAAACCAAAATGGCATTATTTCTCAATTAAGTCCGGAATAAGTTTATCTGGCATTGTTACCAACGCAGTGTGGTGCAGTTATGTCCTTATATTTCAATTAGCTAAGAAAAGCAAATTTAGCTTTATAATTATGGCTTTATTTCAGTAACCACATTGTGCCGATAGTAGGATCTAGGCTTAACAATGTACTAAGAACATAATTTTACTTAACTACATGTATACATGCATGTGGTATTTAATTTAACAATTACTTCAAAATAACATACAAATTAGCTTCACGAAAATGCCAGGTTTTAAGAAAACAACTAAAGATCTGAAAAGCTGTTTTTCGAAAATGAATAAATGTATATGAGTGACAAATGTATATGTGAGTATATGTGAGTGACAAAAAATAGGTATCAGTTTTTCTGTGTTTTTGGTTATACGGAAAAAGCTCTGTTTACGTCAAATTGGAATAGATGAAACCTTTAAATTGTCCTATTTGAACTGCTTCTTGAGCGTTATTGTTTATAAACAAAAGCGAGAAAAGGCTTATGTTTTCCAAGAACTGTCTGTGGCTTAATATCATTGTTTTGTTTTTAATACTTTTTACGCTCAATAAATAATTCGTCATTGTTTAAGAAATTGAGTTTCCTTCATAGAAAGTATGTATTTGCAAGGCAATATATACAGGAATTTTTAAAAGAAATTATTGGTTTAAAAAGAAGTATTGAATTTTAGCATTATTTTTTAGCTCTTAAATAATTTTTTACCTTTTTTAAGTAAATTTAGCTGCAAAAGTTTTTAGGATCTGTTCACACTGATCAATGCTCAAAAACAGTGATCCGCAAAATAAAACATGTTTATATTGGTGAGAAAAATGAAAGTAAAATAAAGTTACACTTGATGAAAAGTTTTGTAATTTAAAATACATGCTGTGGTTATTCATTGTTTGAATATTTGTTGTAAACAAACAATTTGATAAAAAGTTAACGAAAAATGTAAAAAATCTAATAATCCATTCAACAATGTAGTGTATAATTCCAAATTGAATTTATTCACAGATCTGTGAAAACTATTAAAATGTCTTTTTATACTATCTTCCCTATTATTTTTTAATGTTTCATAGCATAAAATGCATTGCATGCTGCCAAAAGCATCTTTTATCACGAAATATTTCTAATTATTTTTTATTTTTTTGCTGTACAAATTTATTAAATTTGAACTTTAATTTCGTTCTGTGAGCTCAAAAAAACTAAGCAAAGAACGAGGAAAAAATTCGTACATGCGTGCACTTCAATCGTCGCCTTCTCAGTGACAACTAAATCAAAGAGCATAAGCATGTGTGTGATTTTCTTGTCAACAATTGTGGTATGGCGTGCGGTTCACTGCTCTAAAAGAATTATATTTTTAGCTTTTTTTTTTGTATGTTTAATAATAACCGATTTAAGAAGCAACTTTTTAAGCAATAAATTATGAAAAATTGATGTTATTTTTTCTTTGCACTGAGAATTGTTTGCTTTAATTTTTAATTCTACGTATATGAAATACTATTCATTAGTAAAAAGCTTCCGAGCAAAGCCGCGGTGATCAGCTAGTTTATTATATATGTAAGTATGTATATCAGAGATCTGCATCGATCGGCTTAGAACCGGCTATGCCGAGCCGCCGAATGGTTTTGCCCAGATGCCGCCGATTTTTTCGGCGCGGCGCACATTGGGGTTTTCGATGGCTAAAATGGGAATTAATTCCTGGTGACTTTACCTGTTTATAATTTTAGATTTTTGGTCAATATCACTTAATAGGCGGCGGAATATTACTGCGGGAAGAGGTACTCCCCATACCAAATAATTAATAAAAATCTAATATCTAGAAAGCTATAATAGTGAGAGGCTTCAAATTTGGTATTGGTTAATTCTGAGATAGGATATAAATTTCAGCAAGTCTGGCGAGTTAGGTCCGGGGGAAGGGGTACGTACTCCCTATACAAAATAACTAAAAAAATCTGTTATCTCGAAACCTATGATAGTTAGAGGCTGGTGTGAGCTAATTTCAAGACAGCACACAAAGTTTGATGAAAAAACTGGCTGGTTAGATCCGGGGGAAGGGGTACTCCCCATACAAAGTAATTAATAATTATATGCTATCTGGAAACCTATAGTAGTGAAAGCTTCAAATTCAAAACGAATCACAAGTAAAATAATTTTATATATGGGTACCACAGTTTCATATAAAAAAAAGTTTGATAGCTTTTTAATGTTTATTTGAAGTAAATAAGTAATTTGCATACATTCCATTTATTAGTATTTTTATTTTTGCACTATTGTTATATTTGCTCTTAACAATATTAACAGTTCTGCATATTGTTATTATAGCCGCGAAAATAATGTAACCCGCAAAAGCAAATTTTACATGACAAGTTTTTTTTTACCTTTTTATGATTTGATAAAATTTTTATAAAAAAAAATTAAATGTAGCCTACTAATGACATTATGCAAGTTATAGATAAGTTTTAAGTTGATTATTCGTATAAATTTTTTTTTGTTAGTTACGTTAATTTTGTGGACCACATTTTTAGCAGATTACACTCAAATGTGACCATTATAGTTTTCAAATTAATGTTTTAGCGGATGACGTGTTCGATGCCGCATCAAAAAGTAAACTTCGAAAAATATATCAGTTACGTTATTTTCGCGGTTAGGGCTCGACATTGATACTTTTTCCCTTCTTTAATCCCTCTTTGTGTATACATATGTATGTATATTAATTATAAATAAATGTATTAAAATTAAATGTAAGCTTTCATGAAAACAAGAACAAAAGCAACAGTAATAATGATGTTGTTATTGCTTTTATGTAGTAGGTGCCACAATACATTTAAATTTTATTTTAAAATGTGCAAAAAAGTGCAGACAAATTTTTCATAAATATTTCCAAAAGCGTTTATATGTATTTATAGAAGAAAAAAAAAGATTTTTTCTTAATTTAGCTTTATTCACAACTATTTATCAACATATTTCCCGAAATCCACTAATTTATAGGCTTACGCGTGAAAATTAATTAAAAATAATAACACAACATACACATAAAAACATAAATTAATCTTTTTAACCTGAGGTTCCATTAAATCATTTTTAATTATCACTTTAGAAAACACTCAAAACTAGTTCTTAAAACACCAAAAATTTCAATTATTATTGCACGCGAAGAAAACGTCAAATAAGTCAAACTTTAAAATTGTATAGTGACATAACGGTAGCTGTCAAAAACAAAATTTTTGCACTAGTGATGTGGAATTTCGTGAACTTTTACCGACTACAAAAATTTATTCGGTTCTCCTAAATTTAATTTTGCAATTAATTCCCATTTTTGGTATCAAAAACCGCACAGCGCGCCGATTGATAAAATTTTGTAATATTTTTTCAGCTGTTAAAAACTGTTTTTTAAATATCTATCTTGGATTCAATTTACTTTTCCATATTTATTCAATTTGTAAATTTTTCACTAAGTACTTGTATACATCAATGAAATCTTGGAATATTTCTTCTATCATACAAATACATTAGTTTTATTTTGATGCACAGTAAACTGCAGTCCTGCAGTTCAAAGGAACATTAGTAGAAACAAGGGTAAGTTTCAATAAATGTTCCACTTGTGTCGCAATATTTCTTGTTGCAATTTGGCTCTTTAACGCAAATTTTCAATGAAATGGAATATGAGAATGATTATATTGTGTATACAATTATTGATTTACCTTTGGTAAATACATTTGTAAGTATCACTATTCATTTTCTGTTTTTTCTTTTTATCATTTTCTATTATCATTTTAATTTTTTTATAATTTTCTAATTTTCTCATATTCCATTTCATTGAAAATTTGCGTTAAAAAGCTGATGTTAATAACAATCTCTACCCCATTTGTGTTACAAACCGGTTGACCTGGCGAGTTTTCCGACTAGCTCGCATGGTTTTCCTGCTCAAGTGGTTCCAACCCTTCCCGCCAGCCGCGTATTTGAACACAAAAAAAATATTAAACTACAAAAAAAAAAAAAAAACAACATGAACCTACTACATACCACACTTCATCACAAGATATCACGAGAGACCGTCCTAGGAGATAGGTGTTGTTCTCCTTTCATGCCCACCCAACCTAGTCATGATCAAATGTCCAACTACCAATTTTTTTTCTTCACAACCCATATTCCACCTGGCCTTTTTCTTTCCTTACCTTTCCATAATCCCCTGCTAATAAAATCTAGTTTAATTTTTCTTCTCTTCTTTAGAAACTCACATTAAAGAATAAAAATATTTCATTCAATAATAATTAAAATTACTGAACTTAACCCCGATTAAGAAATTCTTTCTGATTAAAACAGAGAACTGATGTTTATTATTTTTTGTTCCATCGTCTGTATTAAAAGGAATCTATAGAAACCAAGGCGGATTCATACCAGGTGTTCTTGAAGTGCAACTCTACATATTCCCCTGGTATATTTTCTGTTTTCTGAAAATTACCGAACGTTTTGCTTGGATTTGACAAACGAGAAATTAACAGCTGTTCACCATATGCTGAGTCGAGATCAGCTGATGTCAATTCGCCTTGGTAGAAACACATGTTTCTTAACATATTCCATCGTGTATGGGCATCATAATTTTTTGAGATCGATATATTATGCTGGCCACAGACGAAGGAACTTGTTAAGAAATATATCGTCGCCTCAGAATTGGTTTAGCCTATACAAAGTTGGTGCGAAGAAAAACGACAAAGAAGGTTTACATGAAGTTTTCTCAAAATGTACCAGATGGATTTGTTTTGTATTTGCACCACTGCTTCCGACACATGTTTTGAAGTTAAATGTAAATTTTTGTGAACTTTCATCAAATTTACATCTGGCATTTCTTGTGTGCCATGTGCCCCAAAGAACGTAACCACTAATTACTAATTGAAAAACTGTTTGATTCAGACATGTATTTATTGAATTAAAACTGTTTCCAATCATGTTGGATTCTATAAAATTGTGTATTAGTTATGTATAAAACTGTTTAACTTAATAATTACGTGTCTGAATCACGCAGTTTTTCATTAGTAATTAGTGGTTACGCTTTTTTTACGCACACATGGCACACAGATGTAAACCCGGCCTTAGAAGTTAATATTACATACTTTATTGTAAAAGTAAATATACGTTTTATGCCACATACGCAATTTATTTTCAAAAAGTTGCTTTTTATGCTCCATACGTATACTTTACTGCTGTGAATTGAGAATTTTGTTGTTTTGTTTATTTTTCTTGCCAAGAAGCTGCCGCCGTAATATTTTTAACTATCGATCCACTTACACACTTACACAAGAAAAACAAGTAACTGAAGTGTATTTAATACAAAGAATGAAATTAAATGATTTCTGTTATACTCAAACATGCATAATATAGGTTTCTTTTATTTTATTTTAGTGCTTAATAAGTTTATATTGAAACAAGTAATCGGCGGCTGCGTCCGGGTGATGATATTTTTGCTTAACAGTCGCCGTTGAATTTTTCGCACGACACCTTCTTTTTTATTATTAATTTCTTGTAGAAATGAAACAAAACAAGAGCTAACTTTACTTCGTACGTTTTTGTATGAAAAATTTGACACAATCGCCAAGCAGTGGCGTGTACAGCAAAACAATACTCATTAAACGTAAAAATAATGGATATGGAGCAAAATGAATGCTTAATAACTCGAAGCCATAATAAATTTCGTGAAACGCGTTTTTGATTCAGAAAGAGGGTATTCAAAGGCTTAATGCGAAGCAGCTCCAAATAAAATAAAAAGTAGCCTATTTGATAGAAAATTTAAAAATAAAAGAAAAAATATTTAATAAAAAAGTTGGCGGCGAAGCCTATTTTCCGAGTTATGGGGCTCTGAACTTTTTCATAGGAAACTGCGAAAAATCTCCAAAAAAATGTTAAATAGCTTGTCTGATAGGAAATTAAAAAAAAAAAATAAGTAAAAATATTTGCTGCGACCCTTATTTATTGAGTTATTGGACTTTAAAGAAGATTGTGATTTTTCTTTGCATTTCTGAATGTGTCGGGTCAATATTTAAATTAATTAAGAGCTGTGCAGAGAATCTTTAGTAACCAGCGCCGTTTTGGGAAACACCATGGTGCAGGAATACGTTAAACAAGAAAACTTTGCAATGCAGAAAATCTTTATTGGGCTGCGCCGTGTTGGGAAACACTATGGTGGAGAAAATCCTTAAGCCCGGCCGAAAGCCGGCAATGTAGGAAAACGTTATTAGACAAGAAAACTTTGCAATGCAGAAAATCTTTTTGGGCTGCGCCGTGTCGGGAAACACCATGGTGGAGAAAATTCTTAAGCGCGGCCGAAAACGTTATTAGACAAGAAAACTTTGCAATTCAGAAAATCTATGAAAACTTCAGAGGCCTATAACTCGGGAAAGTATGGTCGCAGCAAATTTTTTTATTATAAGCTATTTAAATATTTTTTGGGATTTTTCGCAGTTTCCATAACTCCCATAACTCGGAAAATAAGCGTCGCCGCCAACTTTTTTGTTTTACTTTTTCTTATTTTTCAATTTTCTATCACATAGGCTACTTTTTATTTTGTTTGGAGCTGCTTCGTTAGACTGCATTTGTTCCCTTCTTTCCTATTATATTATTTAATTTCTATTATATTATTTACTATTATATTTGAATTTCTCTACCTTTATATTCACCCTTATCGGGAATAAAAGGCGAACATTTTGTTCACGTGAAATATTTCCCGTGAACAAAAGATGGTAAACAAAATTAGAATATAGTATACACAACAACGCAAACATTGGCGATCACAATTTTAGAGAACGGGAACACATTTCACGTGAACTTTTATTCCCGATAAAGGAGATTATGGTTAGACCTGAAGTTGTTTCAGCTGGCTGACAGCCGATTTTCAGCCGCCGCCGACGATTTTGTATAAGCCGCCTCCGACAAAATTACTCGGCGCAGGTCTCTAATGTACATTCCCATCAAAAATTATTGCTTCCCAGGAGCGTATTTGTAAAAGAGAAAATGTTACAGAATCACTTGCTCTTGTGCATGAATAAGGAATTTTTTTGTTCACGATGAGCCAGCTAGAAGCAATACATTCAGCTTTCAAAAATTCATGAATTTTTTGCTTTACTAAAGTGCTTCACAGAAGTAATACTGAGATGCAAAAGTTACTGGTTTGCAAAATTTTCTGTGATAACACTGGTCTACAAATTTGGAAAAAGAAATTGACTGCAGAAACGAAGTATGTTTTTGAACTAATCTGGGTGCACTGAATTCAAATCTGGCATAAAAATTTGGCTATCACGTCTTGGTTCATTTTTTATCGCATGCTGGCAATATTTGGTTGGAAATAAAGAATATGCAATATCAGAATCATTAAAATATGCATATTTACATTATTTTGGTTTTGCTGTCAGAAAATGGAACAAACCGAGGACACCGACAATATTTTGCAATGCTGCAGAACTGTTTTATACAAGTAGTCAAATGGCAAGATCTATTTCGGTTTTTCAATTCCAGTACTTAGGAGAGAGTCAAGTAACCACCAAACCGACTGTTATTTCTGTTTAACAAAAGTTGAGGGATTCAATATGAAAAATAAATGTTACTTACGCGAATGTGCGAATGTACCATGAATTTCTAAACCAGTTTAACGTCCACCAAACGCTCCATTACCAGTCATTTCCAGAGCGACGAACAAGGGAAGCGTGCTCACCAAGATTTAATGAAAATTTAAAGAAATTATCAAGAAATTTGGGGCAAAAGAATAATCGGACACTTTTGCTGGACGCTAATACGTGAAACTGAATCAACAAAATACAAACGACGTTTAAATAACGCCATTCATTTTTGAAAATTCATTGATTTTTAAATAAACTAATGATTTTTTATGTAGAAAACGAATAAAAACTTTTTTTGCATCTAAAAAACCTGACGTGATAGAGAAAAACCAATTACAGATTCGAATTCAGCCCACCAAATTGCACTATGAAAGATATTTGTTTGCTCCAGTTCAAAACTTTGTTGGCTAGTGTAATTTTCCTCTTTGTTAAGGCTGGGTTAGCCGAACGTTGTGACCGTATCGTACTGTTAGCACGTTTGTGCACTTATAGAACATTTAAAAAAGTGCGTACGCTTCACTTTATTTTGTTGTTTTAATATGAAAAAGAAACAGCTGCTCACAAAATATTGATGGCAATTAAAAAAGTTCAAATAGTGACTGTAGTAAAAGAAAAGTACATAAAATATGTAAATGATCCTTGAACTGTATTGGTGTATGTACATAAAAATAAATCTGTGTATGTTATACATTTATAATAAATAAATATGTATATATCTGTGGATACACACATATATACATATGTAAGTACGTAGCAATTTCATTTAAATGAAATATTTTTATACCAAAATATGTGCATACACATATATATATATATTTTTATTATATACATATATGCACATAAATCTGTGTGTATTTATGCCCGTAAGTATGTGTATACATATGCAAATATTTATGCATTATTTTAAGTTGTTTTTCACACAGATATTATTATTAACAAAAGTACTGAAAAACAGAGCCAAAATACCCCCATTCCATTTAACATATGATAGTGCCATCACTGGTTGGCAAACGTCGTTTAACAACGTTAGGAAATTCTATTTTATGGAGGTTGAGACGTGCCGTCAACGTTACGTAAATTTCGGAAAGCATTTTCATTGTTTTCAATCAACAAACACTATCAGCTGTTTCATTAGGTAACGGAGACCGCCTTACTTCAGTGCCTTTCAGAAGCATTTTTCGAAACTTTTCGTCGGGTGGTTACTGGTTTGCCGCACAGTATATTAAGAATACATTATTACTGCGGCAAAGCAATAACCACTCGTCGTTTTGTTATCAAGTAAGCAATGCATTGCTTCCCTCAGTTGTTAATGTTTCCAAATCACATTTTTTTTTTTGCTGTATGTTAATTTGTTTTAATCAATGATGTTTCTATTGAATTATGCCAATATTTAAGTACACCAATGTGTGATCGAAATTTAAATACACTTTTAGAGTGGGAAACAAATTTAAATTTAATTTGGGAGCTGAAAAATTTTGCTTGTTAATCGCACAAGTAAATCATTCGTACATCTACATAATCGCAAGAAAATATTTTTGAATCCTTGCAACATCAGTCAGTGCTTTGTAAAAGATTATTTTCTAAGGCTGGCTTAATAGTAACTCAGCAAAGAAACAGGCTAAGCGGTCATCACATAAACCAATAACTTTTTTATACAAAACA
The DNA here is from genome assembly GCA_936439885.1 of Nowickia ferox. NCBI lineage: Eukaryota > Metazoa > Arthropoda > Insecta > Diptera > Tachinidae > Nowickia > Nowickia ferox. The sequence continues at coordinate 49,716,982 of OW387023.1, read as the reverse complement.
AAAACAAAATAAGAGAATTTGTTTTTGTTTTCAATGTAAGTAAGCGAAAGAAACTTTCTTGTCGACATCGTGGGCCAGGCCGTTAGTAAACAAAATTGGTTTGATATTTAATGTTATTCACCCTTATTCCGTAACTTTTTGTTGACATCAACATCAAGACAATATCAAAACTATCACACTGAAGATTAGAAAACAGCAAGAGGTTTTTATAAATAATCAATTGCTGAACAAAAAATAGTACGTAAGTGTCCTTTATTATTTAGGTATATATTTTATATATTTAGGTATGTCCTGACACTCGCATAGTTTTCAAATCGCATGTGAGTTGCAAATTGCCAAGCATTTTCTGTAACACATGCCTTTTGCTTGCGACTTGCCATATTGATTTAGATCAGCTGTTTGTTAAAATCGTCAGTGTATAAACAACGCAAACACAACATTAACAAAACAAGAAATCATTTTATAAATTTCAATTTTATAATAACAATTTTAAGAAAATATTACTAGTAGGATCGCCTGGTGGTCTAAATTAGACCACTTGACACGTAGTATGTTTTTATTTATTATAAACATGTGTGTACAAAACAAAAACAAAGAAGAAAGTTGTATCTTTTTAAGCAAATTTAAATTGCTATTTTACCACTTTTGATCCAAAATTTTGAAAAACATTTATATTGTGCATATCTACACAAAAATAGTTTTTAAACCATATTCATCAATATTGACTTACGATAAGTTTGGTTTAGGTTAAATTCAGTAGTTCACTCCAGTATACTCTTGCGATTTGAACTCGCCAATAATCTTGCGATTGCGATTTGAAGAACATCTCTCTTGCGAGCTCAAGTCACAATCGCAAATGTTATACGATATGCGAGTGTCCGGAAATACCCAATTGTTTTGACGTTGATAACAACTAGTAGGTACATAATAAAAGTGGTTAGTTAGTAAAACAGCATTTAAACTAATAACACAGAGGAGACCAGAGGTGACACGAGCACAAAGTAAGACGGAAGATAATTGTGATTTCTAGATGTCTCGCTCACACAGTCATCCAATACTCTTTACTTTTTCTTTCGCGTGGTATTATTTTAAAGTAATTACATTTTATTCTTTGTGGTCTCATTCGCAGCCTAGTTATTGTAAATAAATGGTAAAAATTTAAATTTGCGATCGAAAATGCTTAAAACGAAGTCTCTAATCGTTTGAAAACAAATTTTAATCACTTTATTAATACTAATAATCTTTTTCGCATTGTTTTTTAATTCCATACCACAAATTCCTTGATTTAATTTTGTGCAAATGTTTATGTGCTCAAATGTATTTTCAATTTATGATTTGTGGTCTCATTCGTTGTTTGCTTTTTGCAAGTTGAAGTTAAAAATTAATATGTTTGTAGGAAAATGTTTAAAATTGAGTTTGTAAGCATTTGGAAACTAATTTTAATCACTTTTATATTACTAATAATGTTTTACACATTGTTTTATTTAGTTCAACACTGCAAAATCTTTCATTTCATTTTGTAAAAATTTTCAATTGTTCATTTCACTAAGTATACATTTCTGCTGTTTGTTTTGATTATTGTACTAAAAATATTCAATAACAAACACACTATATTTGTCCCTTTTTAACAGTGATCAAATCAGATGATTTGAGCTTTTTTCTTAAGTCACTTTCTACAACTCTGGTCTCCTCTGTGCTAATAATCCTTAGAAATACTTTGTATTTAACCTTCTCTAAAATTTTTATACTTTTGGTTTGCTTAGTTTTGTTTATTCTCTCAATTTGAGGTCTCATTTACTGTTTTGGGTAAGCGAAAGCAATTAAGTAAAATGCAGTAAAGTTCAGTAAAAATTTTTAAAAACTTTTGCATACTCGAACACAGCTAATGTTATATAATATATTTGATTATTTCAATGTTTACTTAATTTTTTAGAATAAAGATCATTTTGTTTAAAAGCTACCAAATTTGTCAAACTGTTTTAAAAAAGATTGTCATCGACGATTTCAAAAATCGAAATTAAAAAAGTTCATCATAAAATCGAAAATCGATTTTTAAAGATTATTACAATTCCCGATTTTGGAGGTCAACCATTCTCTTTTTGAAGAGAATCCAGTTAAGGCTGTTATCACATTTCACTAAGATTTCGGTAGTTGTTAAGAGGGTATTGTGTCAATTTTTCCTAAATTCGGTGTTATCAACACTCGTAGTTTCTTGACTCAATAATTGTTAGATTTAATTGTAGCGCTTCTATATGCTCTCATAAAACAAATCTTAATAAAGAAATCGTGCTGAATATCTGTGAAGTTATGTATGTGTGTAAGAAAACACTCAAATATATCGAGACTTATCTATTTTGAATTATTCGTAAGCAACAAAAATTAAATTTTTTAGGTTTTTTAAAATACTTAAATATGTTTTTGTATGTAAATTGTCGCTTACGATAAAATTTTACAGACCGTATCTTAAAAGATGTCAACAATTTTTGCATTTTGATAATTCTAAACTATGGGTAGACCCCTAAAACTTTAATTTCAATATAAAAAAGTATATTTTCGATATGTCGCTTACGATAAAATCGAAAATAAGTATCGATATAATATATAAAGTTGATATTAGTTGCATCACAGTAGATATATACATATATGTACATATGTATGTATGTATGTATATTGTATGGATGCTATTAAACTTTCTTACCATAATTAGATGTTGGTGATTGTGTTGTTGATTTACGAGATTTATAATTGCCCCATGGTGCGGCATTGCTTTGATTCTCTTTTGCGTTAAAAGGAGGATATTGAAACTGCATAGACGAGGAGCTTTGATTCGCAGCTATAAATAAAGAATGAATGTATAGGTAAAGAAACTGTTGGAAATTAAAGAAGTGCATGAACCCGATATCTTACCACAGTTTTCTTCATTAGCCGGCGAAGCTAGATTTTCGTAAGAAGCAGCTTCATCCACTTGCTGACTCCATGGTATATTACGCTCCTCAACATTTTTTGCTTAATGATATAAATATAGAATAAAGGAAAATAACAATAAGAGAATACAAACTAAAAATTGGTAATGAGAAACTCAATTTTATTCTGCAAATGGACAAAATGTGTTCAATATATTATACATTTGTATGTATCATTTACTATCCCTCTTGGAGTCTTTTGCACAGGTAAAACTATATTTTGCAAAGTATAATATACAGTTCAATCACACAAAAAAGCTATAATTACGTCTACATATAAGAATATGTCTACTTGTATTGCATTACCTGTATTTCCTGGTACTTTCATCTAAAATAAATCAAAAGCACATAAATTTATTAAAATTTTTCATTAATCACAATAGATTTTGGCTTTAAAAAACTTATTTGCAAGCATGATGGCCTCTGTGGCACCACTAAATACACAATTCAATGGCAATTACCTGATCTGACACGCCTGATGACATTTGCTGTAGAATTCAGCGAACTTTTGCTGCAAATTGAAAATCGTATTTTATCACCGCTTTGTCAAGTTATGTTTCAAATCTTTAATGATGATTACCTCTTAAAAGTTATATATAAAAATACAAACGGTTGTAAACACAAATAAAATATCTTAAAATTATATCAATAACTGGTGGACTGGACTGTGTATTTTCAATTATTTCCTATTATATTATATTTCTCCTCCTCCTTCAGAATAAAGAACAACCATTTTGCTTTTTCTTACAGACATAAATATTGCCAGACTTCGTACACAAATCGAAGAATTTGAATTTGATTTTAGAACTAATTTCACTTCCAGTTAAAAATTCATTCAATTGTATATCTTTTTAATTAAATTTGTTAATAAATTATTCGATACCAATTTACATTGAGGTTTTAATAATCTTTATATCAGAAAAATTGTAGAAACATCGTCTGGCAACTGCACATCCGCACGCACACATGAACGTATAATAGATCTGTGTAGTAGAAATGTCAACGGCCGCATATCAGAGCTGGAGAAGTGTATTTTCTTAGGGTAAAGAAACCAAATACATTATATTTACAGTACTGACAACATTTGCACGTTTCTATATATTGGAAATGCCTCCAAGGCAACCCGCGTTTAGACCAACAAGTGGTAAAAGTTGTGTGTACTTGCTGCATTCGAGAACTCAAAAGTTTTTTAAATTTTCTACTAGATTGCGTTAGTGTACAAAAAATCCAGTAAAAGAGTAGCAATCCGCTTCGAACGGAAATGCTTTCGAATTGTAATTTTAATAACAAAAACATTCGAACAGTTTTCTTTTCGAATCGAATTATGGTTATTATCACCCAGAAGTGTCACGAGATTAAAGATAAGGGTATTTTTCAGTTTGCCTCGTTTTCCCTCAAATTTTATCGGTGTTTTTTCTTTGATTCTTCTTTCTAGTGCAATAAAACTACAACGCTTTTCATAAGCCGATTTAATTGGTAAGTAGTAATACACTACAATATGAAATACACTATATTTTTCTTTTTTCCACGAATTATAAAAAAACTGATTGAAGCTTTTTTACCTGTCACTTTCTTCACTTCTGTGTATTCTGTGGTTTAACGTCTCATTCGTGTTTAAGAGCTTAACCATGCCGATTTCGAGATGTTTTACCATACATTGACTGGTGTTTAATTCCATGTTCACACTTACGTGTTTAACACCTCGTTCGTGTTTATGAGCATTAGCATTGTTAAACAGCTCAAATGAAGTGTTTAAGATTCAAATAAAGTATGTTCATTCCGTTTTTTGATAACTCCGCCAACTTTATGTTGTTATTAAAATGCGGCACATGAAAAATTATTTGTTAACCTAGTAATTAGTTAAAAAATACTCAATTATTTACAAAAACCTTTGTTGTTTAAATAATAAACCAAAAAAAATTCATAATTGTTCGTAATCAATCAGCCGTAAACATATCAAATGTAATGTGAACGGTTGTGTTTATTTTTTTTAATACTTGCCTTAAACACGTTTAAAGGAATAACTATAATGTGCTTAAAATGACTTAAACTATTGTCAAAAATCAACGAAAAGCCTGTCAAGAACTTAAGCAACTTATTCATAGCTTTTCGATGGCTATATTGTGCTTTTTCAACTTAAGCATTTAATACACATAGTTGCAAACATTTCTCATATTGTAATGCAATATTATTCTCTTTTTTAAGTAGAAATATTTTTACCAAAGTGTTATTTAGTGTTTACAGTTTCTAAAAATACTGCTATAATAAACAAATATGCACATATGTATGAATGTACTTGTATTTAATATTTAGTGCCCTTTTACATTTGGGAAATTGAAAGACAGACAGACGAAGTTTGTAGAAGAAGGGGCGAAGATGCAGAGTGTGTAGTACACGACCCTCTGTACTGGACATTTTTTTGTTTCTCTTTCTACTTTTCGCAATTTATTCTTGTTGCTTCATATGATTTTTCTCATTTCAGTGAATATATGTATACGTGTATTATCAAGGCATATGGTATTTATGTGCATGTGTATGAGTAGCAATCGCGAAAAAGAAGTAAACAAACTACAAAATTTCTGTCTGTCTATTAATTTCCAATATGTAAAAGATTCGGGCAAGAACAAAAGAGAATTGAAAAAATGTCCGGCAAGACATTGAGACATTCTCAAGTGTAAAAGAGGACTTAAGAAAACGTATAAAAACATTAATAAAAAAAGGTACTAAAAAAGCAACTGTGCATCGAGCATCTCAATTGCAAAACCATATATATAAAATTGTATATATGTAAATGCAAAAAAAATCTATTAATTTATTTAAAAATATACTTTCAACATCTATCACAAATTGTTCTTCTCTTTAACAACTTAAAATATATAACAGCTGCTTCCTTAAGCAAAGTACGATTAGATTCGTTGTTTGCTTATGGTATGTTCACATGGTACCTGCTTCGCTCTCTCTTCAGGATTCACACCACAGAGGAGACCAGAGGTGACACGAGCTCAAAGTAAGACGGAAGATAATTGTGATTTTTAGAGGTCTCGCTCACACAGTCATCAAATCCTCTTTACTATTTCTTTCGCGTGGTATTATTTTAAAGTAATTACATTTTATTCTTTGTGGTCTCATTCGCAGCCTAGTGATTGTAAATAAATGGTAAAAATTAATATTTGCGAACGAAAATACTTAAAACAAAGTCTCTAATCATTTGAAAACAAATTTTAATCACTTTATTAATACTAAAAATCCTTTTCGCATTGTGTTTTTTAATTCAATACCACAAATTCCTTGAATTAATTTTGTGCAAATGTTTATGTGCTCAAGTGTATTTTCAATTTATGCTTTGTGGTCTCATTCGTTGTTTGCTTTTTGCACGTTGAAGCTAAAAATTAATATTTTTAAAATAAAATGTTTAAAATTGAGTTTGTAAGCATTTGGAAACTAATTTTAATCACTTTTATAATACTAATAATATTTTACACATTGTTTTATTTAGTTCAACACTGCAAAATCCTTCATTTAATTTTGTAAAAATGTTCAATTGTTCATTTCACTAAGTATACATTTCTGCTGTTTGTTTTGATTATTGTACTAAAAATATTCAATAACAAACATACTATATTTGTCCCTTTTTAACAGTGATCAAATCAGATGATTTGAGCTTTTTTCACTTTCACTTTCTACAACTCTGGTCTCCTCTGTGATTCAAACCGCAATCACAAACGAATCAACTTGCTTCGCCATACAAAATTATGAGATCGAATCAAGTAAATTCAATATGAATCTACTTGCGAAGAACATAAAATTGGTATCTTCTCTAACTTTTATCGCAGTTTATCGCCAGTTTAACTGAACTAGCCTGCAATAAGTATATTTGTATGCACATGGCCAATTATATAGGCATTGCATGATTAAAAATAAGAAACTTAAGTTAACTACAATTTCAAATTTACTACATTTCATTGGTTTTTGTAATAATTTCAATTACGAGTATATCGAGCTATGTTTCGATTTTGCTTATACATAAGTAGAATATGAGTAGCAAAATAATTCCAGTTCATTTGGCAAGACACTCCAATTATGTTGCATTATTTTAACAAAAGAGTGCTCAACTAGAGACGTATGGCCTAAAGGAACAGATATTTCAGAAACAACTGAGTTTTATTTACAGGATAAAGATTTCAATTAAAATTTTATTTGTACTCTTTTATATAACTGCCTAAATTAAATCATTTAGTATAGACGAAAAATCAAAACACTTGAATAAAATGTACGTGGAAATGTTTTAGGATTTTGGTCGATATCGATTCCCTCAATTTGTTACTGGGTTATATTGTAACTCGAATCGAAATATATATATATAGAAATATGTTCTTTTTTCTAAACGTGGAAGAGAAAGTTTTTCTTCCTCCGTATTTCATTCATCTGAATTAACATTCTGCAAAGGAAACTTTGCGTGTCTAAAAGGAGTGCAATCAGATAGTTTTTGAAAAGTGGAAAACTCTCATTTGGTGTTTTTATAAATTTAGTAGATTTGTAAAACACACTAAAAGCAGTAAAATCAAAGGTAAAAAAGCACAGTTTAGTGCCTTTTTTAAACAAACCCTCAAGTTAAAAAATTCCGCACTGTTATGAATTAAAAAGCACTAAATCTAGTGCGAAAAGCACTATATATAGGGCGAAAAGCACTAAATTGGCACGCTGCACACGAAGCACGAATGAACCGTGTGTACCGTACCGTGAACCGGTTGTATTTTTTCGTAGATCGCACGACTTTGTATGATAGTTTATCACGGCCTTAACAGGCTGAACTTGTTCATGTACGTTATATAATTTTACCATGATTCAGAGAGCGAAGCAGGTGATTCAACAAGTCGTCTGAACATACTAGTAACACGATGAGACCAGAGTTGTAGAAAGTGACTTAAGAAAAAAGCTCAAATCATCTGATTTGATCACTGTTAAAGGCCGTGATACACTATCATACAAAGTCGTGCGATCTACGAAAAAATATAACCCAGGTATGATGGAGTTTATGAAAATTTTCAAAAGACAATAACAATTCATCATACCAGAGTTGTACGTTTTCGTAGATCGCACGACTTTGTATGATAGTGAGTCATGGCCTTAAAAAGAAACAAATATAGTATGTTTGTTATTGAATATTTTTAGTATAATAATCAAAACAAACAGCAGAAATATATACTTAGTGAAATGAACAATTGAAAATTTTTACAAAATGAAATGAAAAATTTTGCAGTGTTGAACATTATTAGTAATATAAAAGTGATTAAAATTAGTTTCCAAATGCTTACAAACTCAATTTTAAACATTTTATTTCAAAAATATTAATTTTTACCTTCAACTTCAAAAAGCAAACAACGAATGAGACCACAAAGCATAAATTGAAAATACACTTGAGCACATGAATATTTGCACAAAATTAAAAGGAGTAATTTGTGGTATTGAATTAAAGAACACAATGCGAAAAGGATTATTAGTATTAATAAAGTGACTAAAATTTGTTTTCAAATGATTAGAGACTTTGTTTTAAGCATTTTCGTTCGCAAATATTAATTTTTACCATTTATTTACAAAAACTAGGCTGCGAATGAGACCACAAGGAATAAAACAAAATTACATTAAAATAATACCACGCGAAAGAAAAAGGAAAGAGGATTTGATGACTGTGTGAGCGAGACCTCTAAAAACACCACAAAATCATAATTATCTTCCGTCTTACTTTGTGGTTGTGACACCTCTGGTCTCCTCTGTGCTAGTAAACAAATGGCACTTGACGAAACTTGACGAAAAGTTTCTTAAGTACATTATAGTTGTACTTATTTATTTATATGTATTCGCAGAGTTGCTTAAGCCAGCATAAGCACATTATGTTCAGGCCCAACTATAATATGAATAAGCTGGCTTAAGTTAATGTCAGAATTGAACGATAAGCCTGTCATATGCTTAATCATTTTAGAGGTGACTTTTAGGTGGCCATAATGTACTTATATGAACTTAAGCACTCCTTAGCCATAGCTTCACATCTAGGTATTTTTCATAATTTTGCAGTAGATTTGTTTTTTCTCATAACTCCTAAATGAATGCCATTCAATCTAATTAATTTGTTATAATGTGCTTATTTATTAAAAATTCACAAATAATTATATCTATCAACTTATTACATGTTTAATTTGCTTTGCCTACTAAAAAGTACAACAGTGAATATACATAAGCAAACACATGTGTATGTGTGTATGTTGTAAAAAAATAATTGCAAATTAAAGTTTTGCTTTATTTTCTGAGTTTCAAATTAAAAATCAATAAAAAAAATATTTAAAAGCAATGAATATTTTCTGCTGCTGTTTATTTGAGTTTAAAAAAATGCACAAACCGTTGTTTCCGTACGGAACGTGCGTTCAGTTTGGCACTTTACTTAAGCAAATGACATTTGACGAAACTTGACGAAAAGTTTCATTAAGTACATTATAGTTGCACACATATGTATTGTATGTAATCGCAGTTGCTTATAAAAAACGGACTGAAACGATAAAATTGTGTTGTGAATTGAACTGTCGGTTTTGGTTATTTATAACCAAAATTGGTAACTTTTTCCCAAAGTCGATTTTTTTTTCATTTTGGTTACTTTTTTTCTAAATAATAATAGATCCATATGAATATTTTTTTTTATATATGTATGTATAACTTCATAAACTTGCAAATAATTTTTTTAATTATTAACTTTGTTATTTACAAGTATATTGCGTTTGCTGCACAAGACTTTTGATTTTTTTTTTATTTCGATCAAAATTTATTATATTTGTCACATATGTATGTAGTTCAGCTGCAGCCGAAAGAATGTATCCACAACATCTATATATGTATATATACATATACTCGTATATAAAGGGTCCGCCAGATAACTTTTTTTTGAAAACAGGGCGCAAAACATCGAGTGTAGCTTTGGCTGTGTTGCACGTAGCGCCGTCCTGTTTAAACCAAAGTTGCCAATATCCTCCTCTTCAATTTGTGTTAACAAAAATTCGTTCAACATGGCCCGATAACGATCGCCATTGACATGAGCTTCATCTGAAAAGATGATTTTTTTTTAGCAAAATCGGCATTTTCTGTAAGTCGATCGCAGGCAATATTTTTTAGCGTTGTTCAAGCGTATACACAACCATATTCGTTCAGCGGGAGTATAAAACTAATTATCTGTCAAATCAGACATGAGCTAAGTGTTACCATTCACTAAATAAGCACTAGTTGAAAAAAAAACGTTAGATGGCGGACCCTATATATAAATGAAACGGTCCATGTACATATGTTACCGCATAACATGAGAACGGCTGGAGCGATTTTGCTGCTTTTTTGTATTCGATTCGAAATTTTCAGTAGATGGTTTGTAAAGAAAAAAAAATTCTAATTTTTTCTTAAAAACTAACAAAGGGAAACATAATATTTTTAATATAATGCCTCCTTTTCACTTCTCATTTTTCTTAATAAAAGAAAATTGTAGCAGAAACTCGAATTAATTTTTTTAAACACGCTTCCCATTTTTCTAAGAAGGTGTTTTTAATGTTTTTAAAATTCGTAATTGTTTTTATTATATTTCTTGCTATTCACTTCTCAATGTTCTATGTAACATCGCATTAGTGAAAACACGATAATAAATCCTTTTCACTTCTACATTTTTTAACTTAATTTTTAATTTAATTTAGTCGTGTTGGATAATAGCAAAATCCAAAATTTTAGTATACATACATATGTAAATTACCCATGCTTTCAAATTATTGTGTGTGTTTTTATATAATTTTTTGCGAGTATAAGTTTCAGTTACAAGTTTTTATAAAAAAAAAGCACTGGTCGAGTGTACTCAGTCCATCCGTGCAATGACCAATATTTTTACCTGCGTTTGTTATTACCAACCGACCAACGTCTTTTCAATCATTATGGACCGTCAATGGAGTATGGTGCAGAATATCTGGAGAAGCCTGTCAGCTTTTACGCTTGCTAGAGGATGACAACCATTGGGATCTCACTATGGCAAATGCTGTTGTTTCGTTTACGCCCCAACAAATTGGAACACTTTTTGTCATCACTATATCTATATAAAATATTATTTCTATATGAAATAATCATTAGTAAAAAGCTGCCGAGTAAGCCTTGATTTTAAAATATTTTCGATCGATCGAACATTTTCAAATGATCGAGTTCAAAATGTGATCAGCCTTTAATCTCAGAAAGACTTGTGGATTACTGCCAATTTGACTAAACTCGAGATTCGTTTGTTCCTTGACGAAAAAAAATTATTTTTTTATAATGACTTCAAAATGCTTCGTCAATTTGATTTAAGAATTCACTTATTCTTATAGAAATAAAATGGGTATCGGATGTAGGGTTGCCAGTCGTACTGATTTTGTCAGTGCATGTACTGATTTTTCTTTACAGTACTGATATATGCATAACCAGCAAATCAGTACGCAAATATACTGATTTTTCATGTATGTACTGTTTTTGTATATTAATTTTGTTCAGTGTATACACAGAGAAAAAACTGGCTAATAGAAATAAGAAGATTTTCTCTATGAAACGTTTTTAGACAAAGGGGTATTCCAGCAAAAAGAAGCGAAGATTTTTCAATACAAATCCCTTATTATTTTTATGTGGTAATTCTTTTTAATTTTATCAAGAAGAAAACCCCATAAAATCAAGACGAAAACTTGTTATTCACAGTTTTTTATTTTTAGCATCAAAAAACAATCCATAGAGAAAAACTTTTTGATTCTATTAGGTTTTCTTCTGAATTGTACAAAAAAGAGTTTCTTATTGATTTCATTAGGCTACCTTATTGATGTTTTTATTAAAATTTTCCTTATTGATTTCATTAGGTGGCCTTATTGATTTTTCAACAAGGTATTCCTTATTGATTTCATTAGCTAGTAGTAGGAAAATCGCAGTACGGCCCCAATTAAAATTTTAAAATTTGTGAGAAATTTTAAAATTTGGGTAATTAAAAATTGAATTTTGAGAAATTGGGGGTTCGGTGCGCTTTAATGTTTTTTTTTGTTTATATTAAGTGTATGTATGTATGACCGTGGGAATTTGTGCGCGGAATATTTTATGGGAATACATTAAGGGGTTTATAGGGTTGAAGTTTTTTTATGTGTATACGCCGACTGGAAAATCATGAAAATTTTTTTCCTAATGCCGACGGAAACGTTTATTTTTTTTCAAATGCCAACGGGAAAACATCACTATTTTTATTCTATTTTTTTCAAATGCCGACGGGAAAACGTGAAAATTAATTTTTCCTACTGCCGACGGGAAAATCATGAAAATGATTTTTTCTAATGCCGACGGGAAATTTGTGGGTGTCTCTAGCTGTAGGAATTGAAGTCTGGCTGTGATTGGTGGTGGGCGGGCTTTGTCCAACTGTAGGAATTGAAGTCTGGCCTTGATTGGTGGAGGGCGGGGTGTTTTTGTAATATGTAAGGTAACAATAACATTAATTAATAAGAAACAAAGTCAAAGAACCTTTGGCTTTTAATTCTTTTTGCACAAGTTAACAAAAAATGCAATAGTTAATAATAACATTAATTAATAAGAAACAAAGTCAAAGAACCTTTTGCTTTTAATTCTTTTTGCACAAGTTAGCAAAAATAAAGTTTTATGAACTTATTTAAATATTTCTAGCTGCATCAGCGTCAGCAGCAAAACAATAATTTTTAAAGTTAATATTACGACACTTATTTAGATTTAGGCCAAGTAAGTAAGTTTATAAATTAAAGAAATTGTAATTTTAAGCTAGTTGATAATTAAATTTCAATAAAGTTGGTCGTTGACCAAATAAAAAAACTAAAAAAATATTTTTTTTAGAACTTTCATCAGAAAAGTTCTTAACTGGCGCCCGAGCAAAGTTAAATAAACGGTTCGTGTGAGTGTCCTTCTGCAAAAGCCGTAAATTAGTGCAACAGAAAGGTGTAAGAAGTGTCCTCGCCAGTTCCGATTAAATTAAAAAACAATCCGATAGCTGTGATTGTCCTTCTGCAAAAGCCCTAAAGAAGTGCAGCAGAAAAGTGTGAAAAAGTGTTCTCAGCAGTTCCAAATACTAAATTTAAAAACAATCCGATATCTGTGAGTGTCCTGCAATAGCCCTAAAGTAGTGCATCAGAAATTCCAGTCTCGGATCAGAAGGAAGAATTCTACATAGTAGAATCCTATTAAAAAAGGAAAAAGAAGTTGAAACAACAAGAAAAGTACTGCAAAATCGTGATAGTGAGAGGCCCCCGAGTAGCCGCTAAACAGCAAGCAAAAAGGACGGCATCACGTGCCCGCCAACTATCCGGATCAGCATAATGGATATCAAAACATTGCAAGTCAAAATTTATTTAAAATAAATTTTATGCAAGTTTCTCAGTATAAATGAAAATAATATTACTATAAACTAATTTTACCAACACAAAATTAATCAATACAAAGCTTTTGTAAAGTAAAAATTATCTTAAGGATAACAAAAATACAATCTTACCAACGCAAAATTAGTTAATAGAAATTTTTGTACTATAAAATTATCTTAAGGATGAAAAGAAAATACATAAAAAACACAAATAGTGTATAAAAAAAGCAAAACAGTAAAACTAACAAATTAATTCAATAAAGCAGAGCTTCAAATCCCACGGGACCCTCCAGTTCTATAGTAATTAAAAATTTTATAACAATAAAACCAAGTTAATACTAAAAACAAAAGCTGTATTCCCAATATATCTTGAATCTTCTTATCTAATATTCGTTAAAATGTCAAACCCAGAAAATCTCATTCGTCCTGCAGTTTTAAATACACCGAATACAGAACAAGCATCCAGGGCAATAAACATGAACGACTTAACTAATATCATTACTGAAACTACTTCTCAGTTGTTACAACAACAACTACCCAATTTAATTCAGTCAATAATAAATCCAAGTCCTATTATTGTTTCTGATCAAGTAATTGACGAACAGTACCGAGGCAACATTACAGACTTTGATAAAACACCAGATATTGTCAAAAGCCTTTGTGAATTTAATGGGAACCAAACAGAATTTAATTCATAGCGCAAGAGCGTTGAACGGATTGTACAGATTTACGAACCTTATAAAGGGACACCTAGATACTTTGGTATCTTGAGTGTAATAAGAAACAAGATTGTGGGTAATGCCGACGTTGCCCTCGAATCCTATAACACACCTTTAGATTGGAACTCTATAATAATATGTCTTTCTCTTCATTATTCTGATAAGAGGGATTTAGCAACCCTAGAATATCAAATGACCTCATTGATTCAAGGAAGATTATCTATTCAAGACTTTTACCAAGTGGTCTACAAACACCTGTCTATAATTCTTAACAAATTAGGAAGTTTGGAAGCGTCTAGAGAAGCTCTTACCTTGTTAACAGAATCTTATCGCAATAAAGCTCTTGATACATTTATTAGAGGCTTAAATGGTGATCTTCCAAAACTTCTTGGTATGAGAGAACCTGTGGATCTACCACAAGCTCTCCACCTCTGTCTTAAAATCGAAAATCAAAGTTTCCGAGCAAATTATGCTCAAAACTTTCATTATAGGAAGTCTACTCCACCACTTCCGCCTCGTAACTACTCTCGTAACCATCAACCACAATTTGTAATTTCATCACCTCGTTCTAATCAAAATAACTTTTATCCACAACTAGCACACATACCACATACACAACAAAAACCTCACATATTCCCAAAAACTAACAATTATCTAACACAATCCCAAACTTACCCAGATAAAATTAACCAATGCATCCCTACAAGACCCCTTCCTCCAAAACCTCAACCTTTACCAGAACCTATGGATATACATAGTAGCATACACTCAAAAATGATTAATTATGTGAACAAACCACAACAACAAAACTTTAACAAAAGGCCGCCACCGACAATTTCAAACTCTAATTATTAACCTAAAATACAGAGGAACTTTCACATTGACAATGATTTAAAAACCTATAATAATGTCATAGATAACTCTTTCGATACCGACCAATTCAGTAATGGACCTTACAATCAAGACGAAATTCAAGACCTAAATGATATTCATTTTTTAGAATGACGAGCTCTTCGCTCCCATACTTCGAATGTAAAGCAAAGAGCGGTAAAATACTTAAATTTCTCGTTGATACCGGTTCGAGTAAAAACTACATACAACCAAATATCGCAAAACAAACCAAGCAAAATAAAGAAATATTTTTTGCTAAATCAATAGCAGGCAATATTGAAATAAAGGAGCATACGTTTGTGAGACTCTTTAATCTAGAAAAAGAATTGAAATTCTACATTCTCCCAACACTAAAATCATTCGATGGCATCCTTGGAAACGACTCTTTAAAGGAGTTAAACACAATTATATACACTCGTGACAATTTTATGCAGATAGAAAATATAATAAAAATAAAACTTAAGCAACATTTTTCACAAACTGTAAACACAATAGCGATTCGAGATGATCATATGTGTTTACAACAAAAAGAAAATATGAAGAAGATAATTAGTGAATATCCTGAACTGTTCATCGAACCTAATCAAAAGTTAACATATACAACAAGAGTAGTTGGTGAAATTCGTACATCTACAGACACTCCGGTATATTCGAAACAATATCCTTATCCAATGGCATTAAAATCAGAAGTCGAAAAACAAATAAAAAACCTACTGGATGATGGCATCATCAAACCTTCACGTTAACCATACAACTCACCAGTTTGGGTTGTAGGAAAAAAACCAGATTCATTAGGCAACAAACAATATAGACTTGTAATAGACTATAGAAAATTAAATTCATTAACAATTCCCAATAGGTATCCAATACCCGAAATAAATGAAGTTCTTTCACAGTTAAGAGTCAGCAAATACTTTACAGTTTTAGATTTGAAGAGTGGATTCCACCAAATTCCCTTAAAAAAGTCAGATTTCGAAAAAACAGCATTTTCAGTAGCAAACGGCAAGTACGAATGTACACGCCTTCCGTTTGGTTTAAAAAATGCCCCAGCAATTTTCCAACGAGCCTTAGATGATGTTTTACATGATTATATTGGAAAAATATGTTATGTTTACATCGACAAGAAAAAGAACATTATGATCACATTCGGGACATATTTACAACCTTACAAGCTGCAAATTTAAAGGTACAACTCGATAAATGCAACTTCTTGAAAAGTAAAGTAGAATTTCTTGGATTCATTATCTCAGCAGACGGTATAAAAACTAATAAGAAAAAAGTTCAAGCTATTCTTGATTTTCTATTACCTAAAACCATTAAAGAGTTACGATCTTTTCTCGGATTATCGGGATACTATCGTAGATTTGTGAGAGATTACGCAAAGATCGCGAAACCCCTAATAAAAATTTTAAGAGAAGAAGAAGGTCTTTCAAAAAATAAATCAGCTTTAAAACATATTGAACTAGATGAAGTTGCTGTCGAAGCATTCGAAAAACTGAAAAACACTAGTCTCTCAAGATATCGTACTAGCTTATCCAGACTATAATAAGGAACTGGAACTTACAACAGATGCATCAGACTTCGCCTTAGGTGCAGTTCTGTCACAAAATAATAAACCAATAGCTTTTATATCTCGAACATTGAATAAAACAGAAGAGCATTATGCGACGAATGAAAAGGAAATGCTCGCAATAATTTGGGCTCTAAACACACTTCGAAACTATTTATACGGATCTGCAAAAGTGAAAATATTTACTGATCACCAGCTGCTGACTAACGCATTAAGCAATAAGAATAATAATAGTAAAATGAAGCGCTGGAAGGCTATGTTAGAGGAATTTAACTACGAACTTTTCTACAAACCTGGAAAAGCAAACGTAGTGGCAGATTCCTTTTCAAGGATTCCCACTGTAGAACAGGTAAATTCTCTATCAATTGCAATACATAGCGATGATAGTTCCGGACAAAATCTCATAATACACACACCAATAAACTGCTTTAAAAATCAAATCATTCTCTATACACATCCCATAGCACAGTACAAATTTGAAATAATATTTCGCCATTATCATCGACACCATATATTCGAACCTGAATTCAGTCAAAACAAACTTGTTAACATTAAAAAAAAAATACCTCTACCCTTTAATTCTTAATGCAATAAAAACCTCGGAAAAAAACATGGGAAAAATCCAAGAAATTTATTCACAGCATTTTAATAAATATCGCATTCGATTTACTAGACATCAGATAGAAGACGTTCGAAATGAAGAAGAACAAAACAAAATAATTATAGATACTCAACAGAGCACACCGAAATTGTAAAGAGAATAAACAACAAATCTTAGAAAAGTACTATTTCCCAGGTATGTCAAATAACATAAAGAAGATAATAAAACTATGCACAGTATGTAAAGAGAATAAGTATGATAGGCATCCTATGAAACCCTTATTAAAGGAAACACCTATTCCAAAGTATCCAGGCGAAATTGTTTACATAGACATCTATAAAACTGAAGGCAAATTAGTATTAACAGCGATTGATAAATTTTCTAAATATGCTCAAGTAAAAGACATTAAATCCAAAGCCACAGAAGACGTACGACAACCACTTCGAGAACTAATATTTGCATTCGGAGTGCCAAGTATAATCGTTATGGATAACGAAAAGTCTTTTAATTCCTCAACAATTGTTTTTATGATAAAAAATCAACTGAATATTGAAATATTTACTGTCCCACCCTATTCCATTCTACACTCTCTGAAATCATGCGATGCACAAAGGTAGAAAACGTTCATAACACATTTAAAGAATTACTTGAAATTTCAGTATACAAATATAATTGTTCAATACATAGTACAACAGGAAAAAAATCAATTGAATTATTTTTTGGTAGAAGAGTTAGCACAGACCCATCCCAATTAGAAAACGATAGATTAGCGAACATAGAAAAATTAAAACAAAAACAAGAAACAGACATGCATTACCATAATAAACACAGAAAAGAAATAAAAGCTTACGAGCCAGGTGAAATAATATTTGCAAAAATAAACACAAGACTAGGAACTAAATTAACACCCAGATATAGGCAAGAAATTGTTAAGATAGATAAAGGAACATTTATAGTAACTGAATCTAATAAAACCATTCATAAGAGCAACATTAGAAGTCAATAAAACAATCTATTTTCAGCTTCCTTCTCCTTCATTCCATAACTATCCTATCCCTATCCAATGCGGATCTCCAAATTGTAAACTCGGATCTGCAAATTGTAAACTACACACTTTCCCATATAATAACATTAACTGATGGAGTGGCAAAGATCCAAGATGGAACATTTAAAATCAGATATATTATAAATCTAAACGAATATCAAACCCTCTTTGATGAAATAAAGAAATTCATTAACTACAATGATCATTACCAAAATATGTTTATCCCATCCTTAAATCACGAATTGACGCAAGCCATAGAAATGCTGGAATCATTACAGTTGATAGACGAAACAAGGAAGAAACGATCAATAAACCTAATCGGTACTGCGTGGAAGTATCTCGCTGGTTCTCCTGACCACAATGACTTTGAACTACTAAAAAAAGACCTTAACGAATTAAACACAAATAATAATAAACAATTGATCATAAATGATAATTTTGCTGAGAGAATAAATAAACTAACAATTCAAACAAATACAATAAGTAAAATGATAAGAAATCAAGATTCAATTGGCAACACTGCTATAATAAGTATGCAAACTAGACTAAGATTAGTTAAAAAAGAATTGCAAAATATTAAATACGCCATTCAATGGACAAAAAATAATGTAATAAATTCTATAGTACTAAACAAAAAAGAAATAAATATTGTCATTGAAACTTTACATAAAGAAAAATTTCCATTTATATCTATTGAAGAAGCATTAGAATACGCTGATGTAAAAGTTTTATACAAAAATTCTACTTTATTGTATGTTATAAAAATTCCACTTACTTCTCAAGAAACTTATACTAAAATATTAATTAAGCCCGTAAAAAAAGGCAACAAAATTATAAAAGTAAACTTTAAAGAAATTTTAAAAAATAAAGAGAATATTTTAGCCATTAAGAGAAATTGTACTATTATAAATACCATTACAGTTTGTAACAGAGACGAAGTAACCAACATTTTTAACTCAACCTGTATCCCACCTCTTCTAAATGGATCTCGTCATCACCACAATTTCACCACAAATAGTGCAACAAACTCCTCTAGAAAAATAATACATTAAAATGCTTTCTCTTGAAAAACTTAACCAACTTCATTTAAGCAATATAGTCAAAATCGAACGCTTAGAGACCGAAGCAATCGTTAACAAGTCATTGATTGGTGTTATTCTAATTATTTCAATATTAACTTTAGCTTCATTCAGATTAATATGTAAAACAAAAGAAAAAATAATATTCAACAACACTCCAAATAGCAAAATTATTAATAAAAGAAATATAGAAACCATTACAAATAAAGATATCACATCAGAAACTATTTCAAATAATAACATTATAAATGAACCTTTTATTCTAATTACAAATCCTCCCAAACCTCCAAGATTGTCAATATCTCATGTTTAAGGACAAACATATTTAAGAGGGGAAGAGTTAACAATAACATTAATTAATAAGAAACAAAGTCAAAGAACCTTTTGCTTTTAATTCTTTTTGCACAAGTTAGCAAAAATAAAATTTTATGAACTTATTTAAATATTTCTAGCTGCATCAGCGTCAGCAGCAAAACAATAATTTTTAAAGTTAATATTACGACACTTATTTAGATTTAGGCCAAGTAAGTAAGTTTATAAATTACAAAAAATTGTAATTTTAAGTCAGTTGATAATTAAATTTCAATAAAGTTGGTCGTTGACCAAATAAAAAAAACTAAAAAAAATATTTTTTTAGAACTTTCATCAGAAAAGTTCTTTACTTACATACATACATACATATGTATGCTCATACATATGTATGTATGTAACTGCACTGCATATGCATGCATTTAAGTACGTACAGAAAAAATGTATTGCATTCTATTTGACAATAACAAATTCTTTCAACTAAATTTAAGAAGAAATATGAACCGTTAATTAACAAAATAAGTTACAGTGGGATTGTATTTAGCAAAACTTACATGAAATTACAGTGGGGCAAATGAGCAAAGGTAAATAAAGGTTAAAGGAATTCAAATCAATAAAATAATACAAAAATAATTAGAAATTAATTTGACATAAAATCTGAATATGAAATGTTATGCGGTGACCTAACACGTGTTTGGTTTACATGGATGATGTCATAATATTTTCTGATGACGCAAATAATCATATTGCTCATGTCGATAAAATAATAAAAAAATTTTCAAATTCAGGCATGCGAATCTGAACGGAAAAATCAAAATTCTTTAGGCACGAAGTGGAGTATTTAGGATCCGTTGTTTCGCAA
Organism: Nowickia ferox; assembly: GCA_936439885.1. Taxonomy (NCBI): domain Eukaryota; kingdom Metazoa; phylum Arthropoda; class Insecta; order Diptera; family Tachinidae; genus Nowickia; species Nowickia ferox. Next base: position 49,696,544 of record OW387023.1, on the reverse strand, counting down.
AATGGAATCAAGACATCTCCTGATAAAGTTAATAATATCCTCAATTTTCAAATACCAGGAACCCTAAGGGCTTTAAGATCGTTTATTGGTCTAGCTGGATACTATAGAAGGTTCATTAAAAATTATGCAGACATAGTAAAACCGCTAACCATATACCTTCGTGGGGAAAACGGAAATGTTAATGGAAAAATGTAAAAGAAAGTCAAAATCAGTTTATCTCAAGATGCACGTAATGCATTTGAAAAAAATAAAGCGCATATTAGCTTCTGTGGATGTACTACTTCAGCACCATGATTTCAATAAGACGTTTAAGTTGACAACTGACGCTAGCTCTAATGCTATTGGAGCTGTGTTGTCTCAAAACGATAAACCAATAAATATGATTTCGAGAACGCTCTCATCTACGGAACAAAATTATGCAACAAATGAGCGTGAACTACTTTGTATTGTGGTCTTTGCAAAAATTGAGAAATTTCTTGTACGGCGTCAAAAATATTTACATCTTTACTGATCACCAGCGCTTAACATTTGCAACTTCCAACAAGAACCCAAATCCTAAAATCATAGCTGACTTTTCTCCAAAATTTCATTATAAGCCCGGCAAAGAAAATGTAGTAGCAGACTAGAGTTGTGCATAATAGTTCATTTTACTGAATCGTTCAGATTGATCTGAACGATGAAATGAACTAGTTCGTTCATTTCGTTCATAGTTCATCGTTCTTTATTTACTCTGAACGAACGGTAATTGAAAGATCAGATTTGTTTTCCTTTTGTGTCGCTCTTGCTTTGATATTTTATTTATTTGTAAATAATAATGCAAATGAAAATCGAATTCCGTGAAGATTCGTGGAAAATATTATGAGGAACGAAAGTAAATTTCAAGTCGTTTTTTTCAAGCAAGCCATGGAAAAAATGCTGCCACTGAATAGCTAATTTAAAATGTTTAATATTTGAATTTTAACTGGTATATTACTAGAATGGAATACGGAATACAAAACTAGCAAATATACTTTAAAATACTTCCCAATATCAATGAAATTAAATCTAAGACATAAAAAGATAAATCTTGCGTATTAAATTGTTAAAAATATATAAAATCAACAATGTATTAAAAAGATCAACAATGAACGACAAAAAGTTCTACGATGTAAACAATGAACGATTAATTTTTTTCTACTTTTATATGTCAGACGTCATACTAAAATTTGGTTTATTCATTGGTGCAAATTTTAATATCGTTTTTGACGTTTATCAAACCTATGAAAAGAACTATGAACGATAAACTATAAAAAAGACAACAATCCTAAAGTCAGAATCGTTCAATTTACTGAATCGTTCAACTGAACTAGTTCGTTCATGAACTACACAACCCTATAACAGACGCTTTGTCGCGAAGGTATATGTACAATGTACAATCTTACTAAAACAGACGCAGAAACAGTACATAGTGAAATATCCTTTTCAAGAACTATAAAATCAATAATTGCTCCTGTTAATCAATTTACCAATTAGTTAATAATTTCTAAGACTTTTGATAATAGTAAAATAACAAAAATTCTGTTTCAGAAACATAGAAGACACATCATATATTTTAGCAATGTTCAGAAGATAATATTTACAATGCAAACCTGTGTGAGCCTTCGTGCAGTTAACGCAATACATTGTGATTTAAGCACATTGGCGGAAATTCAAGATGAAGTAATTAATCATTTTCCATCAATAAAATTTATTCATACCCAAAAACTTGTAATAGACTTAACAGATTCAAATGATCAAGTGTAGACATTAAATTTAGAGCATTATCGTACTCACAGGTCTGCATCTGAAAATTACAAACAAATTATATCGGAATATTTTTTCCCTAAAATAAAGAGGATGCTACATTCGATCATTAAAAATTTTTAAATATGCCTAGAAAATAAATATAATAGAAGACCTTCAAAACCAATAATTGGTGAATCACCAATTCCGGATTTCCCTGGGCAAATACTTCATGTGGACATTTTTTCAACTAACAAAGTTCATTTTCTTACTTGTATTGACGGACGGAATAAAAGATTGGGCAATAAAGTTGATAAGGTATATTTAGAAAAAGTTGTCGAAAAGGACTTAGGTACTAAGGTTGTAATAGACGGCAGAGAGGTACGCAAAAATAATATACGATAATCATAAATTGTTGTTTCTTAAATATTTTAAACATTAAATACGTTGCTATAAAATATGTTTCAACTGAATTTATAATTAAGTTAGATATGTAATTTACTATCCTCACTCGTATCACTCTATGCTAGATAGTTTACTGGACGTAGCAATAGCTGAACTCAAAAACAAAAATATTCACATAAAATACATAGCAAAATATGTTGATGATTTTCTAGCTATTATAAAAATTGACGACAAAGATGAAATTCTAAAAACGTTCATCCAAAATTAAAATTCACCATCGAAGTGGAAAGAAATAAAGAAATTGTATATCTCATATTGTATAGCTCAATATAATAATGCACAACATTGTCATATATGTAAGATAATATTAAATAGCGATAAAGTTAGAGATCATTGTCATCTTACGGGTAATTATCGTGGGGCAGCGCATAGAGAATTCAATTTGAATTATAAAACACCTCAGTTCATACCGGTTATCTTTCATAATCTTTCTGCATATGATATGCATCTATTTTTCAAAGAACTTTCTAGTATAAAAAATGCCACAATAAAAGTGATTTCCCAGAACACAGAGCGTTATTTCTTCTCTTTCAATTTTTATCAAGTTAGATGCAAAACATGGATTCGAATAAGATTTATAGACTCGTTTAGATTTATGGCTTCGAGATTAGATACAGTAGCGAAAAATCTTGACAGCAATGATTTCAATACTGTTCGATCATGTTTCTCTGATTAACACTCTACTAGGGAGTTTAGTTTCCTTAAACCTAGTCATGGAATCCATGTAAGAGTATGGAAATACACCCTTTCTTCTGATCAGGTTGAAATGATGTTCATCAGAAAAACATGATCGAACAGTATTGAAATTGAGTCTATAAATCTTATTCGAACCCATGTTTTGCATCTAACTTGATAAAAATTGAAAGAGAAGAAATAACGCTCTGTGTTCTGGGGAATCACTTTTATTGTGGCATTTTTTATACTAGAAAGTTCTTTGAAAAATAGATGCATATCATATGCAGAAAGATTATGAAAGATAACCGGTATGAACTGAGGTGTTTTATAATTCAAATTGAATTCTCTATGCGCTGCCCCACGATAATTACCCGTAAGATGACAATGATCTCTAACTTTATCGCTATTTAATATTATCTTACATATATGACAATGTTGTGCATTATTATATTGAGCTATTTCTACTGGGGTCATGAACATTTTCTTTACTTTAAGTATATAATTCTCTGGCAAAAAGGAAAACGCGCTTAAGTCGGGGTAAGCAGAAGCATCACTATGACTTGCGACTTATCTTTTTTATACTTCTAATCTCATTTGGAATAATATTTTAATTTAGGTTATACTTTGGTATATTTCAATTTAAATGTATTACTTATAGTGTATAAAACGATGTTTGCTTAATAAAATAAGGGCTGACGGGGAATTTCCCAATTTAAGTGTAAAAGAAACTAATTTCTGAAAATCGACTTAAACGCTTAAAAGTGGAGAGCACAGTAAAAGATGACTTAAGCACTTTTTCCTCATTGCCACAGAATTAACATAAATATCTGTACAATCGTCAAAAATTTTTTTTAGAAATATATTCGCCGAATCTTCACCAAAATAGTGTCTATAAAAATTATTTTCTCTATTAAAACTACAATTAATAAAATAGCCGAATGCACAAGCACGATGTTTCTATACATTTGTGGTACTTTTACTTACAGCATCGTCAACTTTTTCTAAAATAGACTCAAAGTCCGCGTAGATTACAAATAGTACATCTAACTTTTTGTAGTAGTTCTTAAACCTGATAATAGTTTCATCTTTGGGCATTCTGATGACTTTTTTCTACAAACATTTTCATGCTGATTATACACATAATTATCATGCGTATGATATAAGCAGGTGTTGCAAATAAGGATCTTACTTCTGTGTGATATCATGTTGGAATGAAGAAGACTAAATAAAGAAGATAGAGAAATGAAATAATATGTAAATAAATATAACAATAATAAGTAACTTTTTAAATGGAGATGGGAACACATTTTGCATAAATGCATAAATAAAACTTACTTTGATATATCTTTGATGAGCACATAGTGGAAGTTTTCATTTGACTGGAGTAATAACAGATTAATGTGATGTTCCATTATGACCAAATAAATTTATGCTCACGTCATTTTGATTTTCAAATTGTTTTATCTACTTTAATGGGTGTGGAAAGCATAGGCCTTCAAAATTTAATACAATTGCCCCTATATTAATATTCTCATCAGAAATATTTGTAATATTGTAATTTCTAAAGTTTTTCCGTTCTTTTGGATTCAGACCGCTATTTACATTCAAAGCCACAATGACACACCATTTAAAGCAATAAACATCAGAGTTCTCGATATTTATGCATGCATGTTTTGCTACAATATTTTTTAGGAGAGGGATGAAGTTCGATCCTTTTATTATGAACACTTTTTTTATATTAACATCAAGAGACTTTATTGAAAGCAAGGTCCATCCGCTATCCCTCTCTTGAAATTGTTCCATTTTGGATCTTAGCTCATCGGTCTGTTTTTTGCACATCTCCTCTATGTCATCAGAGAGGGTCACCAACATCATCTTTGAGATGTGTACAAGTTGGCTAACATTCATCTCATCCTTCACCATTTTAATATAATCACATGCGAGCTCGATATTAAATTTAAACGGTGTAGGGATCCTACTACGTTCATTCAATTGTTTGACTATGGAGCTCTTTGCGAGAAACTACTCTGGAAACAAGGCACCCACATTTTTGTTGAGGAGGATGTATGTCTCGATCCTCCTATTGAAGTTACTTATTCTTCTGGTGAGAAAATCGTTGATCCGTTCTTGCTGGCAGCTGTTTTTGTGTTTTATGGTTCTGACGTGAACAATATAACCATTTGATGGAATCATCTCATCACAATCCTCACAATATTTGTTTTTAATATTTAGCTTACTTACTCCCAACTAGCCTTCGATTTTCTAGCATAAGTGTGCGTTTCTATATGCTCATTTGCTTTAGTATTAATTTTATTTAATTATTTTTATTATTTATTTATTCGTTTAAATTTATTTAATTATTTTATTTATAATCAATTTATTGAATTAATTCATTTATAAACATTTTATTGAAATATTTTATTTATAAACAATTTATCATAAGAATAGCAACGTCAAAAGCCTAGAAAACATATACACCGTCATATGTTAATATGTATTTTAATAATAACATTAACTAATAAGAAACAAAGTCAAAGAACCTTTTGCTTTTAATTCTTTTTGCACAAGTTAGCAAAAATAAAGTTTTATGAACTTATTTAAATATTTCTAGCTGCATCAGCGTCAGCAGCAAAACAATAATTTTTAAAGTTAATATTACGACACTTATTTAGATTTAGGCCAAGTAAGTAAGTTTATAAATTAAAGAAATTGTAATTTTAAGCTAGTTGATAATTAAATTTCAATAAAGTTGGTCGTTGACCAAATAAAAAAACTAAAAAAATATTTTTTTAGAACTTTCATCAGAAAAGTTCTTAACTGGCGCCCGAGCAAAGTTAAATAAACGGTTCGTGTGAGTGTCCTTCTGCAAAAGCCGTAAATTAGTGCAACAGAAAGGTGTAAGAAGTGTCCTCGCCAGTTCCGATTAAATTTAAAAACAATCCGATAGCTGTGATTGTCCTTCTGCAAAAGCCCTAAAGAAGTGCAGCAGAAAAGTGTGAAAAAGTTTTCTCAGCAGTTCCAAATACTAAATTTAAAAACAATCCGATATCTGTGAGTGTCCTGCAATAGCCCTAAAGTAGTGCATCAGAAATTCCAGTCTCGGATCAGAAGGAAGAATTCTACATAGTAGAATCCTATTAAAAAAGGAAAAAGAAGTTGAAACAACAAGAAAAGTACTGCAAAATCGTGATAGTGAGAGGCCCCCGAGTAGCCGCTAAACAGCAAGCAAAAAGGACGGCATCACGTGCCCGCCAACTATCCGGATCAGCATAATGAATATAAAAACATTCTTCCTTTTCCTTCATTCCATAACTATCCTATCCCTATTTAATGCGGATCTCCAAATTGTAAACTACACACTTTCCCATATAATAACATTAACTGATGGAGTGGCAAAGATCCAAGATGGTACATTTAAAATCATATATATTATAAATCTAAACGAATATCAAACCTTCTTCGATGAAATAAAGAAATTCAGTAACTACAATGATCATTCCCAAAATATGTTTATCCCATCCTTAAATCACGAATTGACATAAGCCATAGAAATGCTGGAATCATTACAGTTGACAGACGGACCAAGGAAGAAACGATCAATAAACCTAATCGGTACTGCGTGGAAGTATATCGCTGGTTCTCCTGACCACGATGACTTTGAACTACTAAAAAAAGACCTTAACGAATTAAACACAAATAATAATAAACAATTGATCATAAATGAAAATTTTGCTGAGAGAATCAATAAACTAACAATACAAACAAATACAATAAGTAAAATGATAAGAAATCAAGATTCAATTGGCAACACTGCTATAATAAGTATGCAAACTAGACTAAGATTAGTTAAAGAAGAATTGCAAAATATTAAATACTCCATTCAATGGGCAAAAAATTATGTAATACATTCTGTAGTACTAAACAAAAAAGAAATAAATATTGTTATTGAAACTTTACATAAAGAAAAATTTCCATTTATATCTATTGAAGAAGCATTATAATATGCTGATGTAAAAGTTTTATATATACAAAAATTCTACTTTATTGTATGTTATAAAAATTCCACTTACTTCTCAAGAAACTTATACTAAAATATTAATTAAGCCCGTAAATAAAGGCAACAAAATTATAAAAGTAAACTTTAAAGAAATTTTAAAAAATAAAGAATATTTTAGCCATTAAGAGAAATTGTACTATTATAAATACCATTACAGTTTGTAAAAGAGACGAAGTAACCAACATTGTTAACTCAACCTGTATCTCACCTCTTCTAAATGGATCTCGTCCGTATTGTGACGTTTCTGATGCTTTCCATACCCCAGCGGTAGAAGAAATAAAGCCAGGTGTAATTCTATTAAATGATTTCCATGGAATAGTAAATAATCAATCAATGAATGGAACATATTTAGTTAATTTCCATAATGAATCCGTAAATATTAATAATGAAAATTTTCGAAATTTGGAAGCTTCAATAATATCAATTTCAACCCAAATAGTGCAACAAACTCATCTAGAAAAACAATACATTAAAATGCTTTCTCTTGAAAAACTTAACCAACTTCATTTAAGCAATATAGTCAAAATCGAACTCTTAGAGACCAAAGCAATCGTTAACAATTTGATTCGTGTTATTCTAATTATTTCCATATTAACTTTAGCTTCATTCAGATTAATATGTAAAACAAAAGAAAAAATAATATTCAACAACACTCCAAATAGCAAAATTATTAATAAAAGAAATATAGAAACCATTACAAATAAAGATATCACATCAGAAACTATTTCAAATAATAACATTATAAATGAACCTTTTATTCTAATTACAAATCCTCCCAAACCACCAAGATTGTCAATATCTCATGTTTGTTGACAAACATATTTAAGAGGGGAAGAGTTAACAATAACATTAATTAATAAGAAACAAAGTCAAAGAACCTTTGGCTTTTAATTCTTTTTGCACAAGTTTACAAAAAATGCAATAACATTAATTAATAAGAAACAAAGTCAAAGAACCTTTTGCTTTTAATTCTTTTTGCACAAGTTAGCAAAAATAAAGTTTTATGAACTTATTTAAATAGCTGCATCAGCGTCAGCAGCAAAACAATAATTTTTAAAGTTAATATTACGACACTTATTTAGATTTAGGATAAGTAAGTAAGTTTATAAATTAAAGAAATTGTAATTTTAAGTTAGTTGATAATTAAATTTCAATAAAGTTCGTCGTTGACCAAATAAAAAAACTAAAAAAATATTTTTTTTAGAACTTTCATCAGAAAAGTTCTTAACTTGTATCCGTGGAAATCTGTATATTTGTAGGAGTTTAAGGCTGATTATGATTTGAGGTGGGTGAGGGTGTTGTTGTGATGGATAGAATGTGTGTATATGTGTGTGTATGTATATGTAGGAGTTTTATACTGATCGAGATTTGAGGTGGGTTGAGGGTGTTGTTGTAATATATATCTGTAGGAATTTGTGTTTTTGTATATCTGTAAGAGTTTAAGGCTGATCGTGATTTGGATTGTTGAGATTGATCGATTGTATGTGAACTTGAGAGTTTGTGTATGTATATCTGTAGGAATTTAAGGCTGATAGTGATTTTTGAGGGAAAGGGTGTTGTTGAAATAGTTTGAATTTTTCGTAGATGAATTCTAGTATGTAAGTGTATGTGATTTTCTCACGCTAGTATTTCTATGTACGTAGAAATAAATTGTTTCTCATATGGACATTTGGTGCTATAAAATATTATCATATATCTGAACTTCCCTAATCCTAGTATGTTTTTCGTATTGGAGGATGAGATTGCTTTATATTTTGTCAAGATTAAATTTGTCCAGTGTTAAAATCTGTCGGTCAGAAACTTGTTTATATTTGGATAAATATTAATTTCAGATTTTGTAAAATTCTTGTGTACGATCGTGGCGATTTTGTGTGTGTGTATGTGTGTATGCGGGATAGAGTTTAGCTGGCTGTGATAAGTTTGTTTATTTAAGTACATTTGTCTTCTTCGACTGAACGGCTTTTCAAGCATCAATAGCTTGGGGAACGGTTTCTATGTTTTCATGATGTAGATATGTAAGTGTGATTGTTAAAATCCAATAAATACTTGAGCATTGGTGTTATGATTGTACGTTTACAATTATAATAATACAATTTATGAGTTCAAATAATATTATATGTTTTTTTTAACATAAAAATCAGAACTAACTTCAATGAAAAGAAAAAAACAAAAATAAAATCGATAAATTCAAATAGCTTGGAGCTGCCAGACTAAGAACTAATATTGTTGGCTATTGCCAACATCTCTCCTTTTTTTTAATATGGAGAATAACGTTTACGAGAGCGGCGATTTCTGGCGGACCTCCGCAGTATCAAATCCGCAACAGGGGTTTTAGAATGTTCGATTTCTTGTGCAGTAGAAGTTTCTTCTTGGCTTGGTGATTCTGATGATATTGTTGAGAATTCAGTCTCATTTTCGACAGGTTGTTCCGGTAGAACATTTACCTCATCGATTATATCGGAATCAGCAAATGAACATAAATCTGGAACGCCCTCTGTAAATCGCTCGCGTAATTGATTTATATGAGACCTAATAAGTGTATTCCGACGATGAGTTGATAGAAGTACGTTATAGACAACTGGCGATGTTGTTCTTTAGATGATTTCACCGCAGTTCCACAACATTTTATTTTTATAGAAAACTTGTGCATAGACTTTATCACCAGGCTTAAAGCTTCGTGCCTTAGCACCATGTTTGGTATTATATGCTTGTTCCATGGCGGTGTTTCGTTTTCCAGTTTTTGATTGTGACGGCTTCAACAGGTCCAATGGTGTCTGTAGACGTCTACCAATGAAACATTCAGACGGACTTTGACCATTTGGTGCGTTTATGTTCGGAGTTGCTCTATATTGACCCAGAAAATTTAACAAGTTAGTATTGTCATCTGGGGAACTTTCACAGTACGATTTTTCGAGAGCCCTTTTTACTGTGTCCACAAAACGTTCCGCCTGACCGTTTGATTGAGGATGGTACGGTGGCGTGTATATATGCTGTATTCCTCTTTCCTCGCAAAATGTCTTAAAATTTATGCTCGTGAACTGTGTACCATTATCTGACAAAATGAGTTTTGGGTGACCATAACGACTAACAAATTCATGAACGTGTTTTATAATTTCCTTCGATGAAATTGAACTAGTTTGTATAACCTCTGGCCACTTAGAAAAAGCATCAACCAGTATAAAATAATATTTACCTCGCAGTGGTCCGGCAATGTCAATATGTATACGATCAAGGACTCCATCCGGAGTAGACCATGAATTAAGTGAAGATTTAATTGGAGCTCTGGCAGCCGTTGCACAGTTGTGGCACATTTTAACATAACTGGATATACTCGTATCAATATTAGGCCAATAGACGTACGATCTAGCAAGGCTCTTCATTCGTTCGATGCCCTGGTGCCCTTTATGAAGATCTTTCAATATTCTTTTGTGAAAAACTGATGGAATCACAATTCGATCCCCAGACATAATACAATTGTCAACAAATGGGGATTTCGGGATCATAATGTGTCAGCAATAGATCAGACTGTAGTAATTTCTTAAATTTTTGAAACGATGCTTCGCATTCATTTGTCCAAATCCATTTAGCCTCGTTCTTCAATAGGTCATCTAAAGGATGGCGAATATCCCGCATACAATTTATAAACTTTACATAGTAACTAATGGCCCCCAAAAAGGACCGAAGCTCGGATACATTATTTGGGCGTGGCATATTTTTAATTGCTTCAACTTTGGAAGGGTCTGGATGAATGCCTTTATCGTCCACCACATGCCCGAGGTATTTTATTGATGATTTCAACATTTCGCATTTCTCCCATCGTATAGTAAGGTCATGTTCATGAAAACGTTTTATAACTTCCATCACCTTACTTGCGTTTTCTTTCATAGTACTTGATGCTACAATTACATCATCTAAATATGCAAAAACACCATGAAGTCCAGCAAGAATGGTGTCCATTGCTTTTTGAAACGCGCCTGGTGCTGATTTTAAATGCTTTGCAAACAAGTTACCTTTTTCCGTATCGCTTCTTACCCAACCTCCGGTAGAAGTGCGGAGAGGTGGTTTAAACTCAACGGGTGTTTTAAGCTTTTTAAGCCCTTTTTTAAATAGTATTGAACAACGCGCTTCCTCTAGGTGTAATAAGGCGTGAACCCCAGAACGTATGTTTTGCATTGTAGTCTCCAGCTGCTACGAAACAAGGCCCAAGAGATTTGTAGAAATCCTCGTATTCATCCTCAGTTATTGAGAATCTTGGAGGGGAGTAAATTGATGATATAACGAAATTTGTACAAAAATTTTCAACACAAATATTAGTTGCTTGTAAATGTTCTAAACAGATGTTATCAAGAATATAGTGCTTAAGTCTTGACTTTATTAAAATTGCTGATCCACCGCATGCTCTTCCTCTCGGGTCCTTTGTATCATATAAAGTATAGCCATTCATTTTAAAAAGTCTTCTCGAAGTCAAGTGAGTCTCAGAAGCTAACATTACATCAATATTTTTTTCCGTAAGGAAGTGCTCGAGCTCATTTTTGTGTTGGCGAATGCCGTTTGCGTTCCAGAAAAATATTTTTAACGTGTTCATGGCTTGTTAATTAATGCTTGAAGCAGAGTATTCTGCCTTCGCAGCATTTCTTGCATCATGCTAGTCATATTTGTAGTAAAGTTGTTTATAGTTTGCACCAGATTATCAATAGTGGCTTCAAGGTGACTGAAATTAAAGCTTGTGTTAGCATTTGCTGAATTACTTAGTGGTGACACTTTCTGCGTGGGAAAAGAATTTGTCTTTACAGCATCGGCATATGATACACGTGAAGTATATACTTGGTTGGCTCATTGGAGGGAAATTTGCGGATAAAGTGTTTGCTGATTGAGCTGGAGCTAATTTAGGTTTTTGTCCCATAGTCTTTTTAACGAAAGAATATACAGGACATCCTCTGTAGTTAGCAGTGTGATTACCTCCACAATTACTAAATTTTTTTCAGCTTGATCTTTTGCCTTCGTACAGCTAGCAGAACCTTGCAATTTACCCCAGATAACACAAACTGTAGGTAATTTGCAGTAAGTTTTTGTGTGGCCATATTCTTGGCAATTGTGGCCCTGTACGGGACCTAAACGCTTAAGTGGCTCTTCAACTGTGATTTTTCGGTGTAAGAGAAACTTTACGCTATAAATTGGTGGGTTTAATTTTTTTTCAATTGTATGTCATTCGGCTCCAGTTCGACTCGAAATAGGGGTTGGGGGACCTTTTCTCTGTTAATTATATTAGTAACATATAAGAGCACATTTTACTTCTTCGGGATCAACATATGAATCTATGCCCTTTAATACTATTTGTAGGCCTTTAGCACTTTTAAGTTGAAAGGTGTAAAAATTTGTTTTGTTTTTTTCAAATTCACTAATAATTTTCCGGAAATATTTTTCATCATTTCAGGTATACGCACATATTTGTGTAAGTACACGTGCACATACATATATATACATTTTATTTCAACAATATTTAGGGAGTTCACAATAGCTAGGGAATTCACAATGAGTATATTAAAATTTTGATGTGGCAGCATTGAGCCATCTTAATTTTTTATTGTGAGCAGGCAACGATATAAATACACATACTATGTATATCAAAGTCAGCAAACACACATACATCTTTATATTATTTACATACATATTAGTTTAGGTATAATATGAGACAAGGAGAGTAAAATGCATGTTTGTACGAATGCTTATGAGAGACTGAATTATTTTCTTCCGTATGTATTAAAATAAAAAAATTTGTTAAATTAGAAATTATTCTTGGATAAATTTTTCAAAATAACTTTTGTTCTGGGAAAAATACAAATGTTTTTTTACCAACTACAGCCTGCGCTGACAGTTTTAAAATGTTTAGTTTAATATTACCATATTGCCATATAGAAAATGCCATGCTTTTTATGCTTTTGAATTTGCCACCTGATAATAAATTTGATTTCCACATAAACAAAAACAACAAACGCGCCTGGTGCTGATGTAACCCCTGGTGGTAAGCGATTAAACATATAAAGACCCTTGTGCGTATTTATAGTAAGCAGTTGCTTTGAACATTCGTCGACTTCAAATTGCAAATACGCATCAGATAGATCTATTTTGCTAAAAAACTTACAGTTTGCCATTTTTGCAAAAATTTCGTCCGCATGCGGCAATGGATAAAAATTTGGCTCCATACACTGATTCAGTCCAGTTGAATAATCAGCGCAAATTCGAATTTTGTTGTTCGGCTTACGGACAACCACTATTGGTGCTGCCCACTCGGAATGCGTTACAGGTGAAATTATACCACCTGACTCTAGTTAATTCATCTTCGACCAATTTAATTGTTGCGTATGGCACAGGCCTTTTTGGTTTAAATACCGGACTTGAATTTGGCTTGACGTGAAGTCTTAACTTGAACTTAGTGCAATGGCCTGTTTTATCCTGTAATATCTCAGGAAATTGCTGCTTGATGTTGTTAAGAATCATTTCTTTATTTTCTGTGATCGGTATTGCATTACAAATAACATTTAAGTTTTCATTCCAGTAATTAAACTTTTCGATTAAATCAATACCAAAAACGTTTAAGTTTTCCAGCTCTGTTACGTATAATGTTCCAATATGACTGATGTTGTTATGTTCAATTTCCGTTGTAAACTCACCCAGCATTGGTATTTGATTATAATCATAATAATTATTAGAAGCATCTGCTGCATTCTGTGTACATCGGCGTAACTTTGGTTTGCCAAAATCCAGTTGGATTTTGAGATTATTATTACATCAGCTGCTGTGTCAAGTTGAAGTTTTATTTGCTTTGCTGCAACTGTGATCGTTATAAATTTGCGCCGTTGTACCTTATTGTAAATTGATTTTACGCTTTTTGGTTGTATCAATGTAGTCGCAACAGTGTTTGTGCGTAGTACGTTTTTGTTATGTTTATAGCGTCCGTCGTTGTTTAGATGATTTTTCTTGTTTGCATTTTGCCGTTGAAAACATCCACAGTACCCATCCTTATGCCCCAATTTTCCGCATTCAGCACATTTGTGTTGCGTATAGGAACAGTCTCTGACGTAGTGCATTGATCCACACTGCCAACAGGGACGTGTCGGAACATCGTAATTATTTTTACTTCTGAAATTTTCAGCTTCCACGTAGTTTCTTGTTTGTTCTCTTTCTATAGTTTTATGTGATACTGCGTTCACCTGAGGCGTTTGTGTTTCCACAAGGCTTGCATCGGTTTTAAGGGCTAACATTCGTTGTACCTCAGATGTCAATTTTTCTAAGGTGATGTCTGTGTTAATATCTAACATGGATATAAGTTTGCTACGAATCTCCATGTAATTTGGTGATTGTAACCCTATAATAAATATGAGACACTTGAATTGTTGCGAAGACATTTGATTCATTTTGAAACGTTCGCAAAACTTATTTACTTTTCCAGCATAGGAAATGAAATCTTCATTTTCGTCCTTCACATTTTTAAGGCAATTATAACGTATGTTAAAAAGCGATTCTTGGCGATCAAATAAAGAAGAAAGTGCAGTAATAATTTCGTCAAATTTCAGATCCTGAGGTTTCTTTGGCAATAAAAAATCTGCAAATCTTTCGTACGCCTGTTGATTTAATTTCCGCAGAATTAAGCGAACTTTCGATGCGTCATCAAGTGATTTAGCGTCTTCGGCAAACCGCGCTTCGTGATGGCAATACCAATTTGAGAAAAACAGATTTGATTCCGGGTCATGACAAAATTCGTTGATACTTCTCGATAGTACCTCCATTAATTTCTCTTGCCCCATGTTGGGTGCCACATTTGTAGCGTTCTGTGGTGTATTTGTTAAGTTTGGTGTCTGCACCAACATGGTTAGGTGTTCTATGAGGTGCTGTTGCCGGGCTGCTGCCTCTGTTTGTTGCACTAAAATCTTGGAAATAACACTTTCAAGTGTATTATTCATTTTGAATTTTAATTTAATGCGTGTGTCCCTTTAAAAAAAATAATCCTCGTCGCCACTGTTATGATTGTACGTTTACAATTATAATAACACAATTTATGCGTTCAAATAATATTATATGTTTCTTATTTAACATAAAAATCAGAACTAACTTCAATGAAAAGAAAAAAAACAAAAATAAAATCGATAAATTCAAATAGCTTGGAGCTGCCAGACTAAGAACTAATATTGTTGGCTATTGCCAACAATTGGTAAGAAATTTGATAATATGTGTACATATGTACCCTGCAGAAACCATGGGGTTAAGTATCGCCAAGTCACCACTTTTGTCGCCTATTTTGGTGACATTGTCAACAGAGCGTCTATTAATAATGGTTTTAAAGCGTAGAAAACTTTTTTCAGATACACACAACTATGCTTCTTCTTGTTTTATTGGTTTGTTGAAAATAAACGTGACGTCAAGCAAAATTTAAGTGTTTATAAAAATTATCTTATATAATAAATTATCTTATATCTTATAAGGTTAATACATATAAATGTATTTAACAATAATTAAAAACATAATACAGAAAAAAATAAGAAAACAAATAAAATAACAATCAATATTGTATAAAAATATAAAATATGAAAATTGAAGAGTTTTAAGTGAAAGGTGTAAATTATGACCCTGTGGAAGCTTTTGTGCCATCAGGTAAACATTTGTCACATTTTAAGATCCATATGTAAGTGTTTGACTTTACTAATTCAGCGAAACATACAATTTTTAATTTTAATATACATATGTATTTAATAGAAATGACAAACAATTTCCTGCAGGTGGTGACAGTGTCTATAGTGAATCAGTACAGTTTTACTACGGACATCGAGCGAGGAAATATCGATATTGTAGACTAGAGCCCCTAAAATTTACTAGTGAATCTTTGGTGCCAATGTCTCCATGTGGTCCCAAAAAAACTTCTTAGTAAGTAGTGCTACAGTCTAGGTTCGGATTTTCAATGAGAAGCTAATGTAAAATGTCAATAGGCGATTACATTGGCTGGGGTATACCTGATCAGTAGTGCTACTGACAATGTCACTAATAAATCACTACATTTTCACTATTCGCGTTTTCACGAAGGCAAAATACGATTTTAAGACTAATAACATCGGCTCCATGGTACATTAAATATTCAAATTCACATCGCGATTTAAATATGCCACTAGTGACTGAAGAGATTGCAAAATACGCAGGCAAATACTTAACAAAACTCGAGTCTCATCCTAATCCCCTTGCTCGTAACATCTTGAATTTTACTGGACACATCCGCTTAAAAAAGAGGGACACTATGGCTCTAATATTCAACACTCCAGATGAAACATCTTGAAAATATTTTTGTGCTTAATACAATCAGGGAATTCACAATGAGTATATTAAAATTTTAATGTGGCAACGTTGTGCCATCTTAATTTTTTTTTTGTGAGCAGGCAACGATATAAATACACATACTGTATATATCAAAGCCAGGCAAACACACATACATATTTATATTGTTTACATATTAGTTTATAATATGAGAGATAGAGAGTCAAATGCATGTTTGTACGAATGCTTATGAAAGGCTCAATTATTTTCTTCCGTACGTATTACAATAACAAAATTTTTTAAATTAGAAATTATTGTTGGATAAATTTTTCAAAATAACTGTTGTTCTGCGAAAAATATTTACAAATATTTTTTCATCAACTACAGCTGCGCTGACAGTTTTAAAATGTTTAGTTTAATATTATCATATTGCCATATAGAAAATGCCATGCTTTTTATACTTTTAAATTTGCCACCTGGTAATAAATTTGATTTCCACATAAACAAAAACAACAAACTTGCCAGACCATATTAAAGTTGAAACGTTGCAATATTAAGACACATTTTAAAATGCTTATTGTGAAGTCCCTAAATATTTATGTATTATTGATTACTATGACTAAGTATATGCCTTACACTGGTTGGGCCTAATTATTATATATAGATTTAAGATTTGAATACTTATTGTTAGTTAATTTTTTTGAAGATACAATAAATAAATATAAGCATAAACAAAAAAAAAAAATCTTCTGTTTGTAAGTTTTTTGGTACTCGTTCCAATCCAAAAATATTTTCCATAGCCTTGGTTTTTTCGAGTGCACCTTGTATTTCTAGCGGTACTGACCATATAAACTTTGAGAATATGTCAATTACAGTCTACAAAAATTAAATATTTCTATTTTCTGTAGAATAGTTCCCCATTTCAACTAAATCAGCTCCATAAAATATCATCTATTCCTTTCATTACATCTCTATAATGCACAATCAATTTTCGAGATTTATTATAGAGTTCGTTTACTAAATTTCTTTTTAAGGACACTGAGTTTTTACAGATTTTTTCATAGAGTGTTCTAATCTACTTTATTCACTTTCAGCTATTTACGAGTATACTAACATGTAGTTAATTTTCCAATCTATAAATTTTATCGTTCAGCTGTTCAACTTTTGTATGAAAAATCTATCGCCGAAACCCCACAAATATACTACTTCACATCAAGTGTGTAGACGGGCACTGATGTAGTATTACTCGTATCGATATGCAATAATTAGTAATTACTTTGTGTGGGAGGAAGCCTTTCCCCTACTCTTACACCACTATTTCCCGCTGGACTACGCGCATTAACTGTAAAGTAATTCTTACCAAGTGTGAAGCCTGTCAATGATATAGTATTAAATATATGCCGCAATTAATAAATAATTTGTATGGGAGGTACCCATTCCCCTGCTCCTATCACATATCGGAGAAAAGGAACTACCTGACTTTCGTAATTCTTTTCCTTATTGGAGTTTTAAAAAAACCAACAAAATTTTATTTAAAGGAAAGAAAAAACAATTTTATTTAAAAACACATTGATCACTTTGACTAACTTTTCTAAAATACCATCAATTTACATTTATTTTTATTTTATATTCTTATGGTTTGCTGATTTTACTTTTTATATTTCTTATTAAAATAAAAATTACTTTTTTTTACAATAATTTGCTGATTTTGATTAATTGGTTAAGTAAATGAACTTTAAAGTTTCGAAATACAAAAGTAAAAAGGAAATGCAAGTATTGCAAAAATGTTTGAAAAATATAAGTGTAACAGTTTGTTGGTAATATTCTTTAGTAAGCACAAATAAAGCTCATTTACCTATTTTATTTAAAAAGTCATCAATAGTATCTATATTATTTTTATATGTAACTATTCCCCCCTTTAAATTAGAATTCTCCTGAATTCTGTTATTTAATTTTATTTTTATGGTTTTATGCTTTGTCCAAATTAAAGTTATGATAATTATCAGTGTGACTGCAATTAAAGTATTGTATCCATATGTTAATTTGGTATGATATTTTAATTCTTTTATATTTTTAATATTATTTTGATGTTCTATGTTAATTTTTTCAAGCGTTATTTTATGAGTAACATTTTTTATGATATTGGTATTTATATATATATATATATATATATATATATATATATATATATATATTTTTTTTTTTCTTCAGCGGTTTCCAATATGCTTGAAAATAATAATCTCTGACTCTAATCGTTCAATTATTAAAATTTATTAATTAGTTTCCATTTAATACATCATCATCATTATTACAAGTTTGGTTTATTGTTATGTTATTTGCATTTTTAATTAAAATAGTGTTTATATCTAATGATAGAACTTCCAAATCAGTGTTACTTATAAGTTGACAATTATTTTTTAAAACACAATGATTACTTAATTTTAATTATTTGAGATGTTTATTTTCTTCAAATTTATAAATTTTGTTTTCTAATTCAAAATATATTTCTGTTACATAGTCTATTTCGTTACTGTTATTGTTTGGTAATGGTACGATTGTTTTTAATTTAACTTTTATGAATTTCTTAAGAATTTTTATACCAAAAATTAAAAATGAATTATTAAAATATGCGGTTCCTAGCTGAATGTACTTTAGTTTATTGTAATCTACATATTTCATATGTTTGAATTTCATGGCTAGTTAAGATGCTTGGATGTATCATACCATATTTTGCTGAAATAACATTATCTTGTAATTGTTCTATTTTATTTTTTATCAATTTTATATTAGTTAATTGTTCCAAGTTCAAATTTTTATTATATTCTATTTCTACAAATTTATGTATGTATATAATTCACTTCTTTCTCTATTTCTATCATTTATTATTACATTCTTTAGATGATTTATAGTGGTGTTAAACTAATCACTGATTACAATCTGTTGGTTATTGTTTTCTGTTATTTCATTAATTTTAAAAAGATGGTTTTGTATCGTTTTTCTGTCCTCGTCGTTAATAGTTCCAAATAACCATTTTGATATACTACCTACACCGTTAACTATTCTGCGTATTTTTTTTTTTGTTTGGCTTGGTAATAGTGTCATTCGTTTATTTCAAAATTTAATATTTCTTTGTTATCAATATTCATAGAATTAATGTGATATGCTAAGTTGCCTAAAATTTCTTCAAGTTCTTGTAGATTAATAATATTTAAGATTATGAAGATTATGTCTGTTTCTTTAACAATTTCCTGTTCTCTTGTTCCTTTTTGTTCTATCAATAGTTTAGTTGTCATTAGTGCTGTAATCAGCGGAATCCATATCAGTATCGTCAATATTGTCAGCGTTTGTGAATTTAAGGGGTTTCTTTATATTACAAGGGTGTATATTTTTTAATTTTTCTTTCCTATATCTAGGTTGTTCCTTATGTCTTACAGTCTTATAATTCTTTATATAACCTTCGTTCCTAACTTCCTCATAATCTTCCCTAGATTTGTTTAATTTTTCTATTACCTTCTTTTTATTTTCTTCTAGATTCTTTTTAACTTTTTCTTCATCTATTTTTCCTTGTTGTATATCATTTGGTGTATATTTAGTGCTGGAGTTTTACCGTTCATTATAATTCCGCATAGCCCTTTGAATAAGTTGTTTTATTGGAATTTCGTTCTTAGTTTTACACAAGATTCTAAATTTTTCTGCTAATCTATTGTGTAATCTTTCTATATCAGCATTTCCTGTGTGACTGTTTGGCTTTGTAATGTGTAATTGAATTCCCTCTTGGTTAAGAAATTCTTTAATTTTAATTGCATTGAACTCGCCGTCTGCCACAATTTTTTCTGGTTTGCCTACTTTTGAAAAATTATCCTCCAATTGTTCTATAATCGTAGTGGGATTTCTGTCTGTTAAATGATAAGCTGCCCCGAATTTTGAGAATTTATCAATTACTGTTAGAAACCGGAAATTTTTATTACATACATACGTGTCTATATTTACAATTTGATTTTTAGTTATCGGCGTTTCTGTAAGTTTAAATTTTTGTTTTATCGGATTTCTATTATATTTTACTTTGCAAATCTCGCATTGATTAATTACTATCTAAATTAATTCTAATAGTTTTGGATAATAAATTTTATTAATATAGGGTGTTTTTTTAGAGGTATAGAACTTCGAATTGAAATAAAACACAAGAAAATCGTTTTAATGTCCATCAATTTGGCTTTATTGGAAGGATAATTTTATGCCATTAACGTTTAAATATGATTTCGGGCATGTGGCCGCCGCGGCTGGCTCGAATAAAGCCAATTCTACAGGTCCAATTTTCAACCACTTTTTCGAGCATATGGGACCGTATGTTGGCAATAACGCCACGAATGTTGGCTTCCAAGTCCCCTAACGTTTCTGGTTTGTTGGCGTAGACGAGCGACTTCACATATCCCCAAAGAAAATAATCCAATGGTGTCAAATTACACGATCTTGGTGGCCAATTCCATGGTTAACCGAATTAATTGCTCTGATGGACGATTATGTCGACCATAAAATGGACGGAGCTTGCGGTAAACTTCGCGAACTGAACCATTATTTTCAAAATAAATTTGCACGATTTGCAAGCGTTGTTCTTTTGTCAACCTGTTCATGATGAAATGGCAAACCAAACTAAATATTAATCACTTGACAGATGACAAAATGGCCGCCAGTTAAAAAAGTGATGCCAACTTAAAGTTCTATACCTCAATAAAAAACACCCTATATGATAAAAATAAATTTGCTTGATTGCCTCTATCTCGGTTTTATGTCCTGAGCTCTTCTAGTACATTTAATAAATTTTATTTGCTTGTAATTGGAAAACATTTCTATTAGCTTTTCCTGTACTACATTGTAACTATATTCTGATAATTCGGAAAATATCCCTATTTTTCCTTTAGTAACATATCTTCTGAATATATTTCCCATTTCGCTAAAATCGTTCTCGGCTACAAAAACAATTCTTTTTCCATTTATTGTTTTTATTTCTTCTACTTTATTGTTGATTAATATAATTTGGGTTTTATACTTGTAAACTATTTCCTCTTTAATATAAAAATTATCCAATAAATTTTCATCGGCTGAGTGAATTGTCAATATAGATATGTACATTATATTTTTCCACATTATTTATTTTGAGACTGTGTTCCTTATCTGAATTTTCTTGAAAATTAGTTTTTTCATCTTCTGATTTTATACATATAGAAATAACAAAAACAAAAAAAACCGTAAAAAAAAAAACACAGACAAAGTACCCTTGAGGAATACTCTATATGAGTACCTCAAAAACAAATAATTGTGAAGTGAGTTATAACGGCAGAAATGCCTATTTTACTGTGAGTTCTGATGCTCTCAATGATAACAATAAAAATAACAAATCTGATAATAGACTTACTGTGAGTTCTGAAGCTCTTAATAAAAACAATAAAAAATAAAAAATCTGATGATAGACTTTCTCTAACGGCAAAGCCGCATTTTCGTCAGCGATCAACTTCGCTTTGTCCAATGCCAACTAGTGATTCGTTTACATTACCGTTGCCTAGTACCTCTACATTTAACTCAGCGATATCATCCGCTTCGGGCTCGTGGTCATCACTTAACCCTGTTTTCACTATAGGTAAGAGTAGCCAAAAACCCAAGGTCCAAGTCGGAATGGACAGATATATAACTGTGGTAAAGCGCGGGCGAAGCCCAAAATCTTCTAAAATTTCATATGCTCCAAAGATCTCCAGGGATAACAGCGCATCATCTACTAATCGCCAAAACCGTTTTAAAATATTGCAAGATGACAACGACAAACCCGCTGAATCTGCGAACAAAACCTCCAAGCCGCCACCAATCTATTTAAGAGAAAAAAACTCAAACGCTCTTATTAAAAAATTAATTTCGGTAATTGGTGAGAATAAATTTCACATTGTTCCAATAAAACGTGGTAGCATTGATGAAACGAAAATTCAAATTTATGAAGAAAAAGATTTTCGCACAATGGTTTCTGAATTTGAAAAAAGTAAAAGTAAATGCCTACACACTTGAATCTTAAGTACTTGTTAGTTTTTTTTTTTTGTTATTTGAATAGTTGGCTAGCACTTATTATGCTGTCCCTTTTGCTTGCGCTACTCAGGGGCCACTCCTATCACTTTTTATTTATATTTTTATATTTATATATATTTTTATTCGTGTTAACTTTCGCTTTTCTTATTCGTCCTTTCAGGATTTTCAGTTTTTGGTTAAACTTCCCAAGATTTAAAAATTTAAGATTTATTTAATTTTATATTTTTACACGTCCTTACTTTTTATTTTCAGGATTTCCGGTTTTTGGTTAAAATTCTCAAAATGTATTGTCCATTTATATTTTTACACGTCCTTATTTGTTATTTTCAGGATTTTCGGTTTTTGGTTAAAATTCTCAAAATGTATTGTCCATTTATATTTTTACACGTCCTTACTTGTTATTTTCAGGATTTTCGAGGTGGTTTTACAATTTGCTCGGGCGCCAGTTATTATTTTCCTTTCTTAGGAAAATAAAAAAAACGATTTTGTTTTTGTTTAAGTGGACAGCATGTCCGCGCTTTATTGAAGTCAAAATAAAACTTAAACTTATTTACATTTTCATTCTTTTTTATATTTAATTTTTGCTTAATTCTAAAAGTGGCATGATTATTGGGTTTAAGCTGTTGCCCCCATTTCCTAAGAAATGCAAAAATGATTTTTTAAAGAAAAGTGACTGTTGCATTATTTTTTAGGTTGCATTATTTTCGAGTGCAATAAACTTTATAATTTTTTGCTAACTGATTGCAACATCTTGGCGAATTGCGACTTTGCACTTTTTACTTTAATTATTTTATTTTACTTTAAGTAATAAAAGTTTACGTTAACTTACATGCGTGTCTGCATTTCAGGTTTTTTTTCATGCGTATATTTATTTATTGTATCTTCAAAAAATGAACTAACAATGAGTTTTCAAATCTTAAATCTAGATATAATAATTAGGCCCAACCAGGCATAAACTTAGTGATAGTAATCAATAATACATAAATATCGTATTAAGCACAAAAATATTTTCAAGCTGTTTCATCTGGAGTGTTGAGTATTAGAGCCATAGTGTCCCTCTTTGTGGATTAGGATGAGACTCGAGTTTTGTTAAGTATTTGCCTGCGTATTTTTTAATTTCCTCAGTCACTAGTGATATATTTAAATCACGATGTAAATTTGAATTTTTGATGTACCATGGAGCCGATGTTATTAGTCTTAAAATCTTGTTTTGCCTTCGTTGGATTCTCTCTATATTGGAAGCTGAAGCAGTGCCCCATAGCTGTATTCCGTAGCACCATATGGGTTTCAAAAGCGACTTGTATATCAAAAGTTTACAATCTAGACTGAGTGTTGAATTTCTACCAATCAGCCAATGTATCTGAGTTAATTTAAGTTTCATTTGTGTTAGCTTTGAGTCAATATGGTGTTTCCATGTAAGCCGTCGATCAAGGTGTACACCAAGGTATTTTACATGTGAATGTTGAGGAACAACTTGATTGTTGATTAGAATTGGGGGACAAGTATCTCTTCGCAGGGTAAATGTTAGCTGAACACACTTGTTCGTTAACTTTAATTCTGCATAAGTTTAGCCATAGTTCCAGCTGTGTAATAAGGTCTTGTAGATATAGGGAAGCATCGTGAGGGTTTTCGTGCATACTAAGGCAGGATGTATCATCGGCAAATGTAGGTGTATGGGTATTGCTGCTCCAAGGCATATCACAAGTATAAATCAAATACAAAACTGGCCCCAATATGCTCCTCCGTGGCACACGGGATGATATAGATTCGGGCACACTCATGAAGTCTCCTTCAACAACTGTGAACTTCCGGCTAGTAGTGTAACTTTCCAATAGTTTCTCAAAATTTATTGGTAGATATGATTTCAATTTTAAAATAAGGCCTTCATGCCATACTTTATCAAATGCCTGAGAAACATCAATGAAGAGGGCAGAACAATATTTCTTTTCTTCAAATGTTCCTATAAATTGAACCAATCTATGCGTTGGTTCAATGGTGCTATGCTGACTCCTAAAACCAAACTGATGGTCTGGTATGCACCCACTACCAATTAGAATTGGGGACAATTTTATCATGATCAGTTTTTGGAAAAGTTTAGACATTGTTGATAGTAGACTTTTTGGCCTGTACGATTCAGTCTTGGTAAGGTCTTTGCCCGGCTTTGGAATCATTTTGACCTTGGCAAGCTTCCAGAGGTGTGGATAATACTCTAGTCGTAATATGGCATTCAAAATAAATAGAAGGATTCTAATTGCAATACGTGGCAAATTCATCAGCATCTTGTTACTAATTCCATCAATACCTGGAGCTTTCTTCACGTCACACATCTTAAACCTTATGGGTCGAGGGGGTAGAGCAACTACACTCGGTAAATCAACAGCAGCAGTACATCTGTTTGGGGTAAATACGGATTTTAAATGCTTTGCAAACAAGTTACCTTTTTCCGTATCGCTTCTTACCCAACCTCCGGTAGAAGTGCGGAGAGGTGGTTTAAACTCAACGGGTGTTTTAAGCTTTTTAAGCCCTTTTTTAAATAGTATTGAACAACGCGCTTCCTCTAGGTGTAATAAGGCGTGAACCCCAGAACGTATGTTTTGCATTGTAGTCTCCAGCTGCTACGAAACAAGGCCCAAGAGATTTGTAGAAATCCTCGTATTCATCCTCAGTTATTGAGAATCTTGGAGGGGAGTAAATTGATGATATAACGAAATTTGTACAAAAATTTTCAACACAAATATTAGTTGCTTGTAAATGTTCTAAACAGATGTTATCAAGAATATAGTGCTTAAGTCTTGACTTTATTAAAATTGCTGATCCACCGCATGCTCTTCCTCTCGGGTCCTTTGTATCATATAAAGTATAGCCATTCATTTTAAAAAGTCTTCTCGAAGTCAAGTGAGTCTCAGAAGCTAACATTACATCAATATTTTTTTCCGTAAGGAAGTGCTCGAGCTCATTTTTGTGTTGGCGAATGCCGTTTGCGTTCCAGAAAAATATTTTTAACGTGTTCATGGCTTGTTAATTAATGCTTGAAGCAGAGTATTCTGCCTTCGCAGCATTTCTTGCATCATGCTAGTCATATTTGTAGTAAAGTTGTTTATAGTTTGCACCAGATTATCAATAGTGGCTTCAAGGTGACTGAAATTAAAGCTTGTGTTAGCATTTGCTGAATTACTTAGTGGTGACACTTTCTGCGTGGGAAAAGAATTTGTCTTTACAGCATCGGCATATGATACACGTGAAGTATATACTTGGTTGGCTCATTGGAGGGAAATTTGCGGATAAAGTGTTTGCTGATTGAGCTGGAGCTAATTTAGGTTTTTGTCCCATAGTCTTTTTAACGAAAGAATATACAGGACATCCTCTGTAGTTAGCAGTGTGATTACCTCCACAATTACTAAATTTTTTTCAGCTTGATCTTTTGCCTTCGTACAGCTAGCAGAACCTTGCAATTTACCCCAGATAACACAAACTGTAGGTAATTTGCAGTAAGTTTTTGTGTGGCCATATTCTTGGCAATTGTGGCCCTGTACGGGACCTAAACGCTTAAGTGGCTCTTCAACTGTGATTTTTCGGTGTAAGAGAAACTTTACGCTATAAATTGGTGGGTTTAATTTTTTTTCAATTGTATGTCATTCGGCTCCAGTTCGACTCGAAATAGGGGTTGGGGGACCTTTTCTCTGTTAATTATATTAGTAACATATAAGAGCACATTTTACTTCTTCGGGATCAACATATGAATCTATGCCCTTTAATACTATTTGTAGGCCTTTAGCACTTTTAAGTTGAAAGGTGTAAAAATTTGTTTTGTTTTTTTCAAATTCACTAATAATTTTCCGGAAATATTTTTCATCATTTCAGGTATACGCACATATTTGTGTAAGTACACGTGCACATACATATATATACATTTTATTTCAACAATATTTAGGGAGTTCACAATAGCTAGGGAATTCACAATGAGTATATTAAAATTTTGATGTGGCAGCATTGAGCCATCTTAATTTTTTATTGTGAGCAGGCAACGATATAAATACACATACTATGTATATCAAAGTCAGCAAACACACATACATCTTTATATTATTTACATACATATTAGTTTAGGTATAATATGAGACAAGGAGAGTAAAATGCATGTTTGTACGAATGCTTATGAGAGACTGAATTATTTTCTTCCGTATGTATTAAAATAAAAAAATTTGTTAAATTAGAAATTATTCTTGGATAAATTTTTCAAAATAACTTTTGTTCTGGGAAAAATACAAATGTTTTTTTACCAACTACAGCCTGCGCTGACAGTTTTAAAATGTTTAGTTTAATATTACCATATTGCCATATAGAAAATGCCATGCTTTTTATGCTTTTGAATTTGCCACCTGATAATAAATTTGATTTCCACATAAACAAAAACAACAAACTTGCCAGACCATATTAAAGTATTAAAGTTGAAACGTTGCAATATTAAGACACATTTTAAAATACTATTGTGAATTCCCTAAGCATTTTAAAATGTGTCTTAATATTGCAACGTTTTAACTTTAATACTTTAAAATGGTCTGAGAAGTGTTTTGTTTTTAATTGTGTGTAAATTAAATTTATTACCAGGTGGCAAATTTAAAAGTATTAAAAGTATTAGGGAGTTCACAATAGCATTTTAAAATGTGTCTTAATATTGCAACGTTTCAACTTTAATACTTTAATATGGTCTAGCAAGTTTGTTGTTTTTATCCGTGTATAAATCAAATTTATTACCAGGTGGCAAATTTAAGTCATTTTCTATATGGCAATATGGTAATATTAAACTAAACATGTTAAGGTAGAGGTCCATAGCTCGCTTTTTGCGCGTTATGCTTTACACGCGTTTCATCCTCTTGTTTCATTCTATACTTTGTTCGCGTTGAGTTACATGCACTGCTTTTCATGCGCCATTTTATTTTTGTTTTGATCAGCTGTGTGCGTTTGTTTATAAATACTTATAAAGAAAAAATGGAGAGTGAAATCGAGTTTTTAAAAGAATTTGTGGAGTTAGTCGAGTTTGTATATTTAATTTTATGTGCAAAAAATGCCTATGAACAATTTCAAAAAAGAAAAGGTTTTGGGTACGGCCGTTGTATTTAGAACGGAATTTAAGTGGGTTTTTTGAAACCACATTTGAAAAATTAAAACTTCTGACCCTGAGCAATTTCGAACCGCGACAATGTCTGCAGATGTCTTTGACTATTTATTCAGCATTTTAAAAGATAGTCTTGAGAAGAACTCGGCCAGGGCTATTCCAGCAGATTGTCGGCTGTTGTTGACTTTAATGTAAGTAAATTGAAAATTGCATATAAATGTATGTATGCACATTATTGGCTTAAGCAATAACTTTTCTAAGCAGCTATTTATACAGATTTAGCGGAGATGACACTCAGTACGTAAAAGTAATCGATAACTAATATGCAAAATTTGTTACTGAGAAAAGTGTGGTGAAAAGTTGATTAAAATACATCGCATTAATGAAAATATTCACATATTTTATTAAACAAGTTTTTTTTACTAAGAAATTTTTTTTATTGAAAAAAAAGAAAAAAATTATCCACGGCAAAATAATATTTATCGATAACGTAAGAAATAAAGTATTATGTATTTAACATCTTTAGCATTCAAGAACAGCTGACTTTCTTTCATGGTGCTTGTAACGCGTACAAAAGTAGAAAGTATACCTACTTTTTGCTTTGAACGCGCCTACGCGTTCCGCGCTTTTTGCAATGTAACTTGTCACATACTATTACATTGATTCTACTTTTTTGACAGATGCATAGAAAGCGTAACGCGCAAAAAGCGAGCTATGGACCTCTACCTTTAAAGCTGTCTACATGGTAAAGGCCATGATTCACTATCCTACGCAATCGCGCGATCTACGAAAAAATACAACCCTGATCTGATGAATTGTTTTTGTCTTTTGAAAATGTTCATAGACTCCATCATACCAGGGCTGTATTTGCTCAAAAATCGCACGATCGTGTAGGCTAGTGTATCACGGCCTTAATACAATGTATTACGACATGTCAAAAAATGCTGTAGATTATACAAAATCTTATCATGTAAAAGCAAAATGTATCGAGTAGGAGAGAATACGGATAGAAAATTTGACAAGCGGTCGGTAAATGTTTATTTTCTAAACCATTTTGGAAACTTAAGTATTCTCATCACACCAGAGGTGTATATCAAAGTATACATTGCCAGCACTAATGGTATCTATTAAAAGTGTTGACACTTTTACAAAAACAACCAAAATCAACTTAGGAAATTTTAATTCTGTTTTTGTAAATATTTTACGACTGCAACCATCAGCTACTTAACTGGTACACAGAACAAAACAAACAATAAATAAACTTTAAAAAATATATATTTTGTAGTAAAATTACATTAAAATTATAAAATGTTTTCTCCAATATTTAGTTTTATTAGTACAGACACCTTTTTTGCAATTTTCCAATTTTTGTTATTAACTCAACAGTTTAATATCTTTGCTTGCATTTTACTTGTAGTATCAGTGTAAACGTGAAAAATGTCTACAACAGACTTGTGTTCTCTTTTTTTTAACACGGAGAAAATTTCATCATATTTTGATTCTACCAAAGCATATTTATATAAAGTATATGCAGGTCTACAACAACTAAGAAAGTACAAAAACAACAGGCGATTTGTTTGTGTAAGAATAATGGATGAATGTCAAAAACAGATGAATACAACCAGACCTGGGAAACTTGCATCACTTTTGCATAAGCACTGATTGAAAAACCAAAAATTTTAGTGCAAATTTAAATTTAATGCTTGTAGTGCACTATTTTTTCACTTCAATAAAATCTCTTAAAAGTAATGGATTAATATTGCATTAGCATGGCGAAAAATGCACTGATTTTGTATTGATGTGCTTAGTCAACATGAAGTAATGCAATATTATTGCATTATCAAATATTGTACACAGTAATATTGAATAAAACGTTAACCTATTTTATCAGATAGCACAAATAATAAAATAAAAAATACAGTAAAGTTCATTGAGGGCAGCTTTATAAGTACGTACATACAAATTAACGAGAAGGAAAACTGTCAATATAAATACAAACTAGATTTCAGAACCAATTGAAAAAATTAAAAAGTTTCATACTTCAAGTACGTTGCATCTCGACCTTATATAGAAAACCATGCAATTGACAAAAGATCAGAACTTAGGTTTTCATTTATTGTAGTTATATCTTAAAAAATGGTGATTTTATAAACGAAAAATACTACCGCTTGGAACAATTACATCTCTCGAAAAAATTATAAAAAACGTAGTGATATGATTTTTCGTCTTGGGTGTGCATAGGAAAAAATTTACATATTTATGTATGTACGTATGTTTTTATATACATATGTACACATTTACGTTGTATTTTGCACTATAATGCAATAATACTTTTCATAATGTGTGAAGTGGTGAAAAAATAGTGAAATAAAAGTAACAATGCAATATTCATAAATTACTTTTAGTTTAATGAAAAAAAATGCACTAATATTATCAAAGTTAGTGCTAATGTAATAAATTTGTATTTGCATTGATTTGGTTTAGTATGGTAAAATGGTCAATGCGTTTGCTTATTTAATGCAATAGTCCCAGATCTGCATACAACAAAAAGGATATGTATGGATAGACAAAACCAAAGTAAATTTATTAATTGATAAACCTTTAATATGTGAAATAAGTATAATAAAATATTAAATAATTAAATATAATTATTTTTAAATGTTTTGTAACACATTTTTTAAGTAAAAATTTATTTAAACTTTTTCACATACGTTTTCAGTATACACAATTGTGTATAACAAAGCAAAAGAAAACAAAATGGCGTACGAACATTGTAAACAACTTTTGACGTTCAGGCATTGCCACGAAACGAGAAAAAAATGAATCACTTGAGTAGTTGCATATACTTGATATAAATTTACTTTGCAATACGCTTTATGGCTGAGAGTTTGCAATTTGTTAAATAATGATTTCAGCACTATAACAGACCAACCTAAATTACGACGCAAAGCGCAACGTAATTTAGCGCTTAGCTTTTACGCTGAAATGAGTAACCTAAATTAGAGCGTTAACGTTGCGCCAAAAACAGTAATGCTTACTCT
Source organism: Nowickia ferox (assembly GCA_936439885.1). Classification (NCBI taxonomy): domain Eukaryota; kingdom Metazoa; phylum Arthropoda; class Insecta; order Diptera; family Tachinidae; genus Nowickia; species Nowickia ferox. The sequence goes on along the minus strand of OW387023.1, from coordinate 49,666,060 downwards.
CTTTGATTAATAAAAAACTCTAAATAGAAATAAGAAATAAAAATGAAAACGCTAAATTGACCTGAAAGTAGCTAAAGTAACATTACTTAACAAAAACAACAGTACTTTTGCAGCCAACTTCACTTTTTTACGCGCTGTCAAAATTGGATTTTCCAAATGCAAAGCGTTGACGACGCGTTATTTCGGTTGGTTTCATACATTTTGTATGGACATGAGAAATTTTGACAGCCAGACAACGCTTTGCGTCGTAATTTAGGTTGGTCTGTAAGATCCTTATTTCAGTCAGAAAAATAATTTCAGTGTCAGTATTGTATATGGGGACCGCTGGTAATGAAAACGCACATTCTATGATTTTATACTTCCTTTATTTAAGATATATGTCCAATTTCCTTCGTGGTTAATTTCAGAATGAAAAACTGAAAGAATAGCTTACAACTAATTGACACTATCCATACGCAAACAGTCAGAATAGGCGGCATTGCACTGACATTAACATATTGCTAGTGTTGCCATTATAGCGTATTAACTAAATAGTTTATCTACAGTATTCCGTGGATATTGATACATTAGAATTTAACAGTCAGTTTCATTCACGCAGTGATGTCTTTAATAAGCTGAATAATAAAGAGTGATCTTTACACGAATATTCATATGCTGAAGAGGAATTGAATACTTTTGGTTGCAAAACAATGAAAGATTACATGGAACTTTACTTAAAAACAGATGCCCTCTTACTGACTGATATTTTCGAGAACTTTAGAAAAGTTTGCAAAGGTATTTATGAGCTGTATCCATGTCAATATTATACAGCTCCTGGACTTTCCTGGGATGCAATGTTAAAATATACAAAAATTGAATTAGAATTATTGACGGACATAGACATGTACAACTTTATGAAGAAAGGTATACGTGGGGGAATCGTACAATGTAGTCAAATATATTCAAAAGCGAATAATAAATATTTGGAAGATTTTGATAAAGATAAGCCTTCACAATTTCTTGCCTATTTAGACGCAAATAACTTTTACGGTTAGGCGATGTCCGAATATCTTCCTTATGGTGGATTCAGATGGTTATCGCATGGCAAGTTGAATGAAGATTCAAAGAGCATAGCTGACAATTCAACAGACGGTTATGTATATGAGGTCACTTTGGATTACCCTTCTCACTTACGGACCTTGCACAATTCCTTTTTCCGCTGAAAATAAAAAAAAACTATGCAAGCGAAGTATAACAAGTTGATAACCGATTTCTCTGCAAAGCAATCATACGTGATACACTGTAGAGTTCTGAAACAATGCTTAGAATATGGCTTAGTTAAAAAAAATAATACATCGTATTCGAGCATTTAAACAATCTCCATGGTTACAAGGCTATATTGACCTAAATACCAGACATAGAGCCACTGCTAAAAAGGCTTTTGACAAAAAAAAATTCAAACTACTCCATAATGCAGTGTATGGTAAAACCATGGAAAATGTGGACAAGAGGAGAGATGTTAAAATTGTCAAAAATTGGAACAGAACAAATCGGAAGCATTTGGGGGCACAAGATTGGATATCCAATCCCAATTTTCACAGTTTATCTATATTTTCCGAAGATCTGGTAGCTATTGAAATAATAGAGTCAAGACATACTACAATAAACCATTTTACTTAGGATTTTGCGTACTGGAGCTTTCCAAATGGAAAATGTATAATTTCCATTACGGGTACATGGAAACTAAATTAAAGACAAAACTCTCATTAAACTATATGGACACTGACGACTTTTATGCTGACATAAAAAGTGACATAAAACAACAATTTAATACATCGGACTATCCTGCAGACAATATTTATAATTTTCCACTAGTTAATAAAAAAGTTTTAAGTATGATGAAGGATGAAAATTGCGGTAAAATAATGCCAGAGTTTGTTGAGCTGCGAGCAAAGATGTACTTATTTAGTGTACAAAACAAAAATGACGTAAAAAATCGAAGGGGGTAAAGAGAGCCATATTAGATAAGTATAGTTTAGTTTCGTATAAAAATTGTTTGTTTAATAAATCCAATGTATATGATAATATTTTAACGTTTAAATGTAAGTTATATCGAATATCTATAATCTGTTAAATAAGGTAGTCTTAAGTTATGGAAACGATAAAAGAAAAATAAGATCTAATAATATTAATACATATGCATGGTATCATTTTCGTATGACGAACTCGACATGTTGCTAACTTGACATATTGCTCAATACGAACTTGACATATTGCTAAAAGAGATTGCTAGAATGCAAGAAAACGGATAAAAATTAATGTACATAAAATTTTAGTTTTTAATAAAAATTCTGTTATTGTAAAAATTATTGTAAATAAAATTTTAGTTATTAGTTAAGATCTTAGTTATTAAGAAAAATTATTTTACATACAATCTTAGTTATTAAGAAAAAATCTTTCATTCTGAAAATAAATCAAAAACGTAATGTACATGTACAAATTAATTTTTAAGAAAATATGTGAAATAAAATATTGGAAAAAATGAAATATGTAAATGGTTTTTATTTCAGCTTAAATTTACTAAATAGAAATTTTAGCAACAAGTGTCTACACTTTGGTACGTATTATGTTTCTCTACTTGATGAGTTTAGTTGCATAAAAAGATTTTTGTTTTTGCCTATTTGCAAATTTTTGTTTACTTTACTTTGTTTTTGTGTACATATCACTTAATCATGCGCAGTCTTGCTAAATTTTATTTCAAAACCATATCGGGGTTTCTTTAAGAGGTTCTGCACAAGAGAAATTGAATTTCACAGTATTATGAAATGTCATTAAATTTCATTTGATATTTTCATAAAGACAAAAAATTTAAGTTTTCGGATAAGTCCTTATACTTTTCACTACACACAATTTTTTGTTATTCTCTAATCGAAAAGATGATTCCTAGTTATCCTTTTGAAAAAAATAATGCAAAACAAGAAATATTTTATTTTGTTTATATTAATAATACATTATTATTTTATTGTAATTTCAATGATGGAAACATATCATAGTATGAAACTATTAAATTTTTTAAAATAGTTTTTCGTAAAAAATATATAGCACACCTACAAGTGTCAAGTCCTTCCTCACAGTTCGGATCGTACCACCGACAGTTTCCAAAATGCCTCTTTGTGTTGTCTTCATCTTCCATGATGCCATATTCTTCATTTTCCTCCAGCATATTTTGGAAAACTTTTATTGTCTCCCAATGGTCATATAGCATGAAGCTATCGAAATCTGATATAAATTGATTTAAAGTTCTTCCTATTTGACTCATTTTCTTATTTGCTGATGAATGAATGATGATGATTGTTTGAAGGTAGTATCTCCTGATCTTTAAACGTATCGGTCATGTAGAAGGACATGAAATAATAATTACGAATGTCCCCGCCCAATTTTTTAAATGGCAGAACGTATAATTTTTACAACCCAGGGTGTGTGTCAAGTTTCGTAAAAATCGGTTAGTAGAAGCACGTGAAATATAATTTTAAATGGGCCCATCTGTATTGTGTCATTATGAGCGCGCAAGGTGTGTTATAAGTATCGTAGCAATCCCATAAGTAAAAGTAGATAAGTGTTCCCCTCCCTTTTTTTTTTGAAATGGGACTAAATTGGAAGCTTCCTTCCAGATAAAAAAAAGAATTGCTGAAATCCGTAAAAAAATTACTAAAATACAGGCGAATGGATAACCTCATCGTTTTTGGAAGTCGGTTAAAAAGGGGACTAATTTATTAATTTCTTCAGCGTTACCAGTAAGTAGGGATATTAGTATATAGGCGCTCCGTTGACAATGTCGCCAAAAAGTCGACAAAAGTGGGACTTGGAGACACCTAACTCCAACCCTCCTACAGGGTAAATATAATTTCCAAATGTGCAGATTATCTGTTTTTTTTCAGTTTTTTTAATTATGGAGCAGTCCTGCAGTTTTATGTTTCAAAAATCCATTTCAGTTCATATAGTTTTTATAGTTAACAATAATTGTTTATTTTATTATGACCATACAAAAACCTTCGAAAGACAAAATTAAATTTTTTTTAACAGAACCATGGTGCAATGTATGTGTAAGAACCTATTTTTCAATCCAAATAATATACAAATTGAACTATATACTTTTTCGAAAGCGTGCGTGATCATGATAAGTTGTAAACCACTCGTGCGTGACTAACAATATTTTATTCGTGCGCGTGCGTGATCGTGAAAATTTTCAAGAGCATTCGTGCGTTAGAAGTGCGTGAGTAAAATATTTTTATGCGTGAGCGTCGTGAGTCAAACCACGCTCACGTGCACATCTCTAACAAATCTTAAATCTAAATATAATTATTAGGCCCGACCATTATCGGACATAAACTTAGTGATAGTAATTAATAATACATAAATGTCGTATTTAGCACAAGGCACAAGGAACTGTTCGCAAACAAAAACACTGGGCGCACATTTGTGAGCAACTTTCGATCTTCGACTGTAGTCGAAAATACTGATCGAACGAATTTTCATTTGACATTATGACGAGCATTCGAAAAAGAATATCCTTATTGTTAGGATCACTTTACAATTGAGGATTTAGGCGTATATACATATCGCACATTCAGTTCAATAGTGTCATAACTCAAAAAAACTAGTTTTGCAGAAAACTCGTTTAAAGTTTTCAATTTACATACAACTCAATGAAGGCATGTACAAATATTCTTCTCTCACGAGGTGGTAGTACAAGCTATTTTTATGAAATTTTTAACCAATATAAAATACGAAATGCATTATTAACGCAAGAAGGAATTTTTTGATTTTTTATGTCACTATTGAACTGGATGTGCGATATGTATGTACAGATATGGCTTAAGTCGAAATTTCATGTTTTGAGATATTAAGGGTTTTGTCTAAAATAAATTGTGTTTGGTTTTATATAAAATTTTTACCACCGAAAAAGATGCACATTTATTTAGAACAAAACTGCTAATTTTATAAAAAAAAATTTTTATTAGTTAATATTCGTTGTTTTTTAGTTAAGATGTTATTTACAGAAAAATAAAAACTAAAATGAGCTTAAGCTACTATATTGTTAGGCAAAATAATTTTTATTGGTAGTAAGTCAAGATAAGTGCTTTAGGTTAAATTGAAAAATGCGGAAAATCTGAGATGATCATTTTTTCAAAGCTTAGTTAAATATAAGGTTTTATTTTTATGGGGAATAATTTGAATGGGCTGTTACTTATTGAGCTTAAGTATATACAAGTTTTAATGCTCAAACATTTTAATATTGATGTAGCTACCTTAAAAAAATTAAGTTGAGTTAAAATGTTATGGCTTATGTATTATTTTCCAAGAAGACTTTATTTAAAATATAAATGCGTGTAGTTTTATTACTACTACTATTTCATAATTGAAATTAAGCTAAATGATAGATCTTGAAGAAGAGAATAACAGCCAAACCCACGATATCGAACGTTGTCGTTCGCAATCATTTTTAACGACAAACAGCTGATTTGGGACCCACTAAACTTTCTTAGCACGACAAGTCTATTGACAATGAATGCGAACGATAACGTAACAATTTTCATAGAAATTTGGTACCCACTATGAAAATTCAAGCGACAACAAATGTCGAAATCACTCACTTGTGTTGCGGATGTCGACAAATAAAAATAAAGCAATAAATTCTTTCAATTTTATTAATTTACTAACAATAATAATAAAATACAGTTTAATAATAACAATACATAAATATAATACAAATCTAAAATAATATATTATTTATGTACATAAATGTTTACTATTTATACATACTTACTTATTCGTTCATTGGCATATCGAAAACATTTGAATAATATCGCAATTGTCTTCGCGACACCTACTCTACCTCCACAGTTTCATCCAAAAAATAAACAGCTATTGTTTAAGTCCATTTTGAATACACCAGCATAAAAACCACAGGTATTATACACAAATTTATATATTTACAAAAAAAAATTAACAATTTTTATTGTATCACAATATTCAAACATACATAGGTTAGGTTAGGTTAGGTTATAACAGGCTGCCGATTTATAGTAAACCAGCCCACTTGGGTCCTTAGAGGTCCCGTTGTGCTGCCTGGGCGGATTGAGGTGGGCTGCCCATCCTCATTTATCCTATACACTATCCGTATTCAGCTGAAACCAACCCGAAAGGCGTATGAATGAATTCACACTACCGATTTCACATTCCGACAGACTCTCCAAACCTTGCAGTATCGGAGCCCCCATGTGGAGTGAACGCACCTCCGCAAGTGCTGGGCAATGACAGAGAAAATGCTCAGCAGTTTCCTCCTCTTCCTCGTCCTGACAGCTTCTGCAGAAATCATTATAAGGTAGATTTAATCTACCAGCATGTATGCCTATGTAGCAATGTCCTGTTAGGACTGCGACCAAATTACGGAGTTGTCCTCTTGGAATCCTCACCAATATTGCGGACCTCCTCATATCATAACAGGGCCATGTCATTCTAGAGGTTGAGCATGTGACCTCATGTAACCATCTAGCCTGTGCAACCCTGAAAAGGTTCTGCTGTATTTGCATTTTACAGCAATTCATCGGAACACCTACCAACCTATCAATGTCCTCATCCTGCATTTGAGCTCCAGCCTTAGCCAGCTCATCCGCAATATTGTTACCAACACTATTCGCATGTCCTGGAATCCATTGTAGTTCCAGGTCAGCATACATTCCCAGTTTGTTAAGAGAGATTCGGCAGTCATATACCAGATTCGATGTCGTAAAGACGCCCGCAATGTTTTTAATGGCAGCTTTGCTGTCCGTGAATATACGGATATCCCAGTTGTATATCCTATAATACCTCAACCATTTAGCCGCTCTACTTATCGCTGAGATTTCAGCCTGTAGTATACTACACCTACTGTCCAGCTTGAAGCTTATCCTCTTTTGAAAGCGAGGAATAAAGATACCCCCACCCACGCCCCTGTGTGACTTCGATCCATCCGTATACACCTCGAGCACATCCCCCTCTGCCCCTATAGACGAGTTGGATGCGCCCGATGTGTTAGATTTGAATCTATTGTCAGGCAGAGGTATGGGTGATCGGTAATCTATATTGGCCGGTAGATCATTCAACTGATCTCCTATTATAGAATGACCGCAAGTCAGCTTTTTCCACGCATTTGCCGACTGTAATCTAGTTACAGAGTTCATAGTAATTTGCTTTACCATGAGATCCCCTGGCAGCCAGTGCATCATCACGAAGAGCGCCTTGGAGGGAGTGGTCCGTGGTGCACCCGTAATAGCAAGGGCTGCAGATCTTAGAATCCTTTCAATGGTTCCACGATGGATGGCCTTCTGCAAGGCGGGCCACCATACTAACGCGCCATATGTTAATATTGGCTTGATTCAAACATACATACATATGTATTTTTTTTTTAAATTTGTGGCAACTTTAAGGAGCATAGAGTTGTATTTTTTATGGTACACTTTTTCATTTTCAGCGCTTTTTATTTGTAAAGTAGCGTTTTATTTGTGAAATTTTTTATATGGCAATATGTTAATTTGACAACGTAAGGCTTGACGACCAGCGTGGCCATTTTAGCATTTTTGCAGCTAAATATAGTATTTTTTTGTTTGCTGATTTAGTCGCAAAATTTTCGGTTTAGCTGTGTTTAGCTGTCATATCATAACAGGGCCATGTCATTCTAGAGGTTGAGCATGTGACCTCATGTAACCATCTAGCCTGTGCAACCCTGAAAAGGTTCTGCTGTATTTGCATTTTACAGCAATTCATCGGAACACCTACCAACCTATCAATGTCCTCATCCTGCATTTGAGCTCCAGCCTTAGCCAGCTCATCCGCAATATTGTTACCAACACTATTCGCATGTCCTGGAATCCATTGTAGTTCCAGGTCAGCATACATTCCCAGTTTGTTAAGAGAGATTCGGCAGTCATATACCAGATTCGATGTCGTAAAGACGCCCGCAATGTTTTTAATGGCAGCTTTGCTGTCCGTGAATATACGGATATCCCAGTTGTATATCCTATAATACCTCAACCATTTAGCCGCTCTACTTATCGCTGAGATTTCAGCCTGTAGTATACTACACCTACTGTCCAGCTTGAAGCTTATCCTCTTTTGAAAGCGAGGAATAAAGATACCCCCACCCACGCCCCTGTGTGACTTCGATCCATCCGTATACACCTCGAGCACATCCCCTCTGCCCCTATAGACGAGTTGGATGCGCCCGATGTGTTAGATTTGAATCTATTGTCAGGCAGAGGTATGGGTGATCGGTAATCTATATTGGCCGGTAGATCATTCAACTGATCTCCTATTATAGAATGACCGCAAGTCAGCTTTTTCCACGCATTTGCCGACTGTAATCTAGTTACAGAGTTCATAGTAATTTGCTTTACCATGAGATCCCCTGGCAGCCAGTGCATCATCACGAAGAGCGCCTTGGAGGGAGTGGTCCGTGGTGCACCCGTAATAGCAAGGGCTGCAGATCTTAGAATCCTTTCAATGGTTCCACGATGGATGGCCTTCTGCAAGGCGGGCCACCATACTAACGCGCCATATGTTAATATTGGCTTGATTCAAACATACATACATATGTATTTTTTTTTTAAATTTGTGGCAACTTTAAGGAGCATAGAGTTGTATTTTTTATGGTACACTTTTTCATTTTCAGCGCTTTTTATTTGTAAAGTAGCGTTTTATTTGTGAAATTTTTTATATGGCAATATGTTAATTTGACAACGTAAGGCTTGACGACCAGCGTGGCCATTTTAGCATTTTTGCAGCTAAATATAGTATTTTTTTGTTTGCTGATTTAGTCGCAAAATTTTCGGTTTAGCTGTTAGCATTTTCTTTAGCATTTTTAAATTATTTATTTAGCATTTTCTAGCGTTTTAAAAAAATATAACCTATTAAATTTTAAGTAATATAATCTATGCCATTATGGGTATATTATTAATTTTCACGTGTAATAATGTTAGCGTTAATCTGCGGGCTGTTTCTTAAGACCTACAAATAATCTTAGGGCGCACATATTTTCTAAATCTTTGGAGGCCCATAAAAAAAATTTATCACCAAATTCATGAAACTGAGTATAGGGTTTTACTACCCTTTCGTAATACTATCGAACCTATACTGTCCAGTCCGTGTGTATTTATTTAATAATAAACTGCCTTATTCATAAAAATTATTTAATGCTTATTTAGCTTATTCAACTCTTAATTGAAATATTTCCATACAAAATACGTTATTTAAGCTTTGAATAACCATCAAATATTTTTTAAAAATAAGGCAGTAAATATTTTTTTTAATAAATTTATATCTATTTACTAAAAATTAAAATTAAAAAATAGTTTTTAATATCTTTTATGAATTCATGTGAAGATATGTTTATAGTTCTAAATAGTTATACTATCCACAAATATATTTTGTAACTTCTTTTTATAAGAATTAAATAAAATCTTGTTCATGTTATTTCCATATGATTTATTCAAAACGAAAAAACAACGAAGTAACTAAACATTTTTGAAATAACTTCGATGAAACATAAAAACTATTATTAAACTTAAAAACAATGATTAAATTATACATTTTTTTTTAATCTTAAGCATATTTATATAAAGTATATGCAGGTCTACAAAAACAAAAGGCGATTTGTTTGTGTAAGAATAATGGATGAATGTCAAAAACAGATGAATACAACCAGACCTGGGCAACTTGCATCACTTTTGCATGAGCACTGATTGAAAAACCAAAAATTTTAGTGCAAATTTAAATTTAATGCTTGTAGTGAACTATTTTTTTCACTTCAATAAAATCTCTTAAAAGTAATGAATTAATATTGCATTAGCATGGCGAAAAATGCACTGATTTTGTATTGATGTGCTTAGTCTACTTCATGATAAATATTATTGCATTATCAAATATTGTACACAGTAATATTGAATAAAACGTTAACCTATTTTATCAGATAGCACAAATAATAAAATAAAAAATACAGTAAAGTTCATTGAGGGCACCTTTATAAGTATGTACGTACAAATTAACGAGAAGGAAAACTGTCAATATAAATACAAACTAGATTTCAGAACCAATTGAAAAAATTAAAATGTTTCATACTTCAAGTACGTTGCATCTATATAGAAAACCGTGCAATTGACAAAAGATCAGAACTTAGGTTTTCATTTATTGTAGTTATATCTTAAAAAATGGTGATTTTATAAACGAAAAATACTACCGCTTGGAACAATTACATCTCTCGAAAAAATTATAAAAAACGTAGTGATATGATTTTTCGTCTTGGGTGTACATAGGAAAAAATTTACATATTTATGTATGTACGTATGTTTTTATGTACATATGTACACATTTTCGTTGTATTTTGCACTATAATGCAATAATTCTTTTCATAATGTGTGAAGTGGTGAAAAAATAGTAAAATAAAAGTAACAATGCAATATTCATAAATTACTTTGAAGGGATTTTAGTTTAATGAAAAAAAAATGCACTAATATTATCAAAGTTAGTGCTAATGTAATAAATTTGTATTTGCATTGATTTGGTTTAGTATGGTAAAATGGTCAATGCTTTTGCTTATTTAATGCAATAGTCCCAGATCTGCATACAACAAAAAGGATATGTATGGATAGACAAAACCAAAGTAAATTTATTAATTGATAAACCTTTAATATGTGAAATAAGTATAATAAAATATTAAATAATTAAATATAATTATTTTTAAATGTTTTGTAACACATTTTTTAAGTAAAAATTTATTTAAACTTTTTCACATACGTTTTCAGTATACACAATTGTGTATAACAAAGCAAAAGAAAACAAAATGGCGTACGAACATTGTAAACAACTTTTGACATTCAGGCATTGTCACGAAACGAAAAAAAAATGAATCACCTGAGTAGTTGCATATACTTGATATAAATTTACTTTGGTATGTGCATTTATATCGTTGCCTGCTCACAATAAATACATTAAGATGACACATTGTGGCCACATTAAAATTTTAATATACTCATTGTGAATTCCCTAATTATTATTATTTATTATTATTTATTTCGGCTTTGATGCACAAAAATTTGATAACCTTGAACAATACTAAGATTAGGTTTAACAAAGTCAATTGTTATTGTAGATAATATTATTATTAACTCAGATAATAATATTACTCAAACTTTGCTTTTCTTTTGACAATAGTATGATTTGACTGCAACCATATAATTCAATCATAGTATGTTGCTGTTTGATTATGGTTACCTCAACCATATTTTTTCATTGCGTATGCTCTTCGTAACAAATTTATGCCGATAAAACGTTAAGACCAATTATAAATTCTAGAAAAAAAAATGATCTGGATTATAACGAATCCAAAATTAATAATGGTGTTGCTGCGCAAAATAACGATAATATATCACCTACTGCGCATAGAGTCTTACGTGGCGTTCCTCCAAACAAATACATATTCTTATGCCGTCTGACACAACAGCCGAAAAAATTGATACATATGTATGTATATAAAATCTAAACTCGACATGAATGCTGTTATTAACGTATATAAATTTTCCTATTCGCAACAAAGAAGTATAACATCTTTCAAAATCACTGTTTCCTCCTCTATGAATATAGAGGTAATAATCGAAATATTGCTCACCATCCTCCTCGCATATCTACAACGCCAAAAAACTAGATAATTTCTCCGGTAATCAGCTGCATATTAGTTATCAGAACGTTCGTGGGCGTAAACCCAAACTTACTAGCCTATATTTACAAAGTTTTAATTTTAATCACCATGTTTTTGTTTTCACTGAAACCTGGCTGAACAATACCTTTTTAAACTCTGAAATTCTCTGCGATAATTTTAATATTTTCCGTCGCTATAGAATTACAACCACAACTGGTGGTGGAGTATTAATTGCTATCTCTAACCTTTATCCAATGGAATAAATCAAAATTGAATTGCCCGCCAATATTTCGTTCATTGCTGCATCATTAAAAGTAAATCAAATCAAAATCTTTATCGCATGTTCTTACATTCCACCTCATTCTAATTCAATGGTCTACAAACAATTAAAACTTCAATGCTAACCCCCGTTGATATAATTTTTGTGTTTGGCGATATTTATTTAACTTGCATCACATGGAAATATTCAATTTCACACATTTCTTTTTTACCCACGAAAACGGATGATATTGGTGAAGAAATATTTAATAGTATATCAGATTTGTATTTGTATCAAATAAATGGTACTTGTAACTTTTATGGTACAATTCTGGATTTTTGTTTTGTAAATGAGCCCATTGAATGTCTTGTAAACCGTACCGAGCGCGTCAGTTTACCTGAAGATCGTTACCATCCAACAATTGAAATAAGCTTCAACTTATTTACTAATGGTCCAGTAAAAAAACTCAGCTTAAAACGAAAAAGTTTACTGTTGCAACCGGGTTAATTATTCTGAACTTAGTAATATTCTATTTAATAACAATTGGCTTAACTTGCTGTCTTCAACGGAAGGCTTGCCGTTTACAATTGATGATTTGATTGATAAATTTTATAAAATTATATTTGAATATATGGATGAATATATCCCTAAATACATACCTCGAAATAAATCCGGCCCATCCTGGAACATCAAACAACTTTCTACTCTGAAGAATCTGAAAAACAAATACTTCAAAAAATATAAAAACGTTGGGTCTTCTTTTCATTATTTCAAATATTTAGCTCTTCGGGCAGAATATAATTTGCTTAACACACAACTGTACAGGAATTACCTCCATAACGTTAAACGTAACTTTGTTCGAGATCCTAAAACGTTTTTTAAGTTTGTTAACTCCAAAATAAAATCAACTGGATTTCCTAAGGTCATGAAATTATTATGTTCTGAGTCTGATGATGAATTGCTAATTACTAACACATTTGGTGACTTTTTTGCTTCAACATATTCTCAAGCTTTGTATGATCCCTGTACTAACTACCCTTACAAAATTATTGCTCACCAAGGTTATTGTCAATTACCATCACTACTTCTGATATTCTTAACTGCTTAAATAAACATCTTTTAGTGGGCCTGATGATATTCCGAGTTGTGTTATAAAAAAATTTTGCATCTTCTTTGCTAACACCATCATCGCTGATCTTTAATGCATCTCTAAAAAGCGGTCAGTTTCCGAAAAGGTGGAGAGATTAATATATTATTCCCTTATTTAAATCCGGAAATAAGTCTGATATAAGTAATTACAGAGGTATAGCTAAACTAAGTGTTATACAAAAACTTTTCGAAAAATGTTTAATGGATAGTCTTATTCATCAAACTTCTGTTTTATTGTCACCACTTTAACATGGATTTCTGCTATGACTAACATTTTGCATCTAACAACCTTAGAAAATGAGCTTCGGCTACGGCCATCATACCGACGTTCTTTACACGGATTTCAGCAAGGTGTTCGACAAAGTGAACAACCATGCACTGTTATTGAAGAAATTATACATTATGGGCTTCAATAGTAACTTCCTGAGTTAGATTAAATTATATTTGGCAAATAGAACACAATCCGCAAAATTTAATGCTGCAGTTTCGAAGAAAACTTTTGTAAGCTCTGGTGTTCCGCAGGGTAGTCACCTTGGTTGGATTTTGTTCCTTCTCTTTATTAATGACTTGCCAGAATCAATTAAACACTTTAATATATGTATTAATCTATGCAGATGACGTAAAAATTTTGTCCAGTATAAAACTTCGTTCTGATCAACAGTATCTATAAAACGATCTGAATAGTTTTTTCAAATGGTGTAAAATAAACTTAATGGAACTAAACTTAAAAAAATGTAAACATATGCAATTTTCAAGATTACAAAACTCTGCCTATTCCTACCTTCTTGATGAATACAATTTACAATAATTGACATAATTATGGAATTGGGAATATTGTTAGATTCGAAAGTAAACTTTATTCAACACATCACACTGAATGTCAATAAATCTCGCAGCATCCTTGCCTTTATTAAAAGATGGTCGAAGGAGTTCGATGATCCCTTTATCACCAAAAGACTCCGCATTATAATGTTTATAATGATCGCATCGAGTCCGTCCAAAAACAATTTCTTATTTTCTGCCTAAGAAACGTTTATAGCTGAAATTACCAACTTTAAAAGCCGGAGAACAATGCATAATATATCTTTCATGGCCAATCTCGTTAATGGTAAAACCTAATCGGAATTTTTGTTGAATAAGGTTTCTTTTAATATTCCTCAACGCTCACTTCGTTATTTTAACCCACTATATGTAAGAGCATGCCGTACTAACTTTGCTATATCTCACCCGCTTAAAAAATTATGCACTTGTTTTAATGAAATGTATAATTTTGTAGACTTTTCTTTGAACACTTTTATTATCAAACGAAATGTCATTTTATTCTTAAATCAATCATTTTAAACTTTGTTCTATATATTGTATCGTATGATCTTGAATTAATCCTACACAAAATTCAAATTCAAAAAGTTAGTAATATTTAAATAGTCTGTAAGGAAGTTACCCCAAGACCAAAGTAAATTTATATAAAGTATATGCAAGTACTCAGGTGATTAATTTTTTTCTCGTGTAGTGTGAATGCCTGAATGTCAAAGTTGTTTACAATTTTTGTACGCCATTTTGTTTTGTTTTGCTTTGTTATACACAATTGTGTATACTGAAAACTTATGTGAAAAAGTTTAAATAAATTTTTACTTAAAAAATGTGTTACAAAATATTTAAAAATAATTATATTTAATTATTAAAGTGCATATGTATTCTTTATTATACTTATTTCACATATTAAAGGTTTATCAATTAATAAATTTACTTTGGTTTTGTCTATCCATACATTTTCTTTTTGTTGTATGCAGATCTGGGACTATTGCATTAAATAAGCAAATACGTTGACAATTTTCCCACAATAAACCAAATCAATGCAAATGCAAATTTATTACATTAGCACTAATTTTAATAATATTAGTGCAATTTTTTTTGCATTTTACTAAAATCCCTTCAAAGACATTCATCAACATTGCATTGTTACTTTTAGTGCACTATTGTTTGCACCACTAAACACATTATGAATAGTATTATTGCATTATCAGTGAAACATATAGTGCAAAATACAACGTAAATGTGCACATACATAAAAACATACGTACATACATAAATATGTAAATTTTTTCCTATGTACATATCGTCATCCAAGACGAAAAATCATATCACTACGTTTTTTATAATTTTTCGAGAGAAAGACAAAACTTGATGAAATTGTTCAAGCGGTAGAATATTTCGTTTATTTATTTACTTGATATTAAAATTATATAAAATATAACAATAATATATACATTGATAGCACTGGCTGCCAAAGGCCATCGGCTAAATTTCGTTTATAAAATCACCATTTTTTAAGATATAACTTTACAATAAACGAAAACCTAAGTTCTGATCTTTTGTCAATTGTACGGTTTTTCAAATAAGCTCGAGATGCAACGTACTTGAAGTAAGAAACTTTTTAATTTTTTTTAAATTTGTTCTGTAATCTAGTTTGTATTTATATTGACAGTTTTTTTTTCGTTAATTTGTATGTACGTACTTATAAAAGTGCCCTCAATGAAGTTTAGTGTATTTTATATTTTTTTATTTGTGCTATCTCCTAAAAGTATTTTCACGTTTTATTCAATTTTACTGTGTACAATATGTGATAGTGCAATAATATTGCATCACTTCATGATGTGCTTAGTGGCAACACAAAATTAGTGTATTTTTTGTCATGCGATTAGCTGCTAATGCAATATTAATCCATTACTTTTAAGAGATTTTATTTAAGTGCAAAAAATAGTGCACTACAAGCATCAAATTTAAATTTGCACTAAAATTTTTGTTTATCAATCAGTGCTTATGCAAAAGTAATGCAGGCTGCCCAGGTCTGGTTGTATCCATCTGTTTTTGACATTCATCCATTATTCTTACAAAAACAAATCGCCTGTTGTTTTTGTACTTTCTTAGTAGTTGTAGACCTGCATATACTTTATATAAATATGCTTTGCCCAAGACTAAAACTGAATTAAATAAATAAATAAAAAAGTACACATATCGAAAAAGTACCAAACACGTGTCGGCTTATTTTGTTAGCAGCATTCGTGTGCTTTTGGAATTTGCAGTCTATCTAATGTAGTTTCCGAGATATAAAGATAAATATTTTACCCTTTTTACCCACTTAGCATTTGAGTTTGCAAGAATCCTTTCTTAGTGGAACTAAACACGAAATTTTAGATAAAGTCGTTGGGATGTGCGTTGATACATCAGTCAGTCAGTAACGTTACTCTTTTATATATGTGCATAATATAGATGTACATTTTGTTGATGTTGATAAAAATATACTCCTTTTGTTCTTATCATGACTTGCTAAAACTGAAAATAAATTTTTCAATATTCCAGGAACGTACCATACATCGCACAGTGCACTGTGATGCAGTGGCGTGAAATTAAAAAAGTGGTAAAAAGTACGCAACTTTTGAACTAGTCCACCGATTTCGATGAAACGAACTGTTTTGCAAAGAAGAAGTGTTGAAGTTTTGAGGCAGTATATCTGAAGGCACTCTGTTGTAAGACAAGGTAGCTCCAAACAGCGTCAAAGTTGGAAACTGCTGGTATCGAAATTCTTTCGGAGCTTGTAACTTTTGCAAATATCAACCGATCTTAATAATTTTTCCAGCGGGACAATCAACGTTAAAAAACAAAAATAAAACATGCTTAGAGCACTATTTTATTTCTTACAGTTTCCAAGTTATTTGACTTACAAATTTTTTTTTAAATTTTTGGGCATGAATTTTTTTTAATTTTTAGTACATAACTTCTTTAATACTTAACAAAAATAAATAAATCTAAATAAAAAATTTGATTTGTTTGAATTTTAAATTATTTGGCCAATACTGTTTATGTTTGTGTTCCAATTGTTTGAGCTAATAAGGCCTAAGTTATTTATAATGTTAATAAAACGACTTTATTACATTTTTTCCCAACTTTTCGTCAATTGTTTGTTGACTTCTTCAGGGGATTTTCTTCGTAATAATTGTTTATTTTTACATTAAATTTTTTTTTCGTTTAAAAAAACCAATTTACTTAAAAACTGTAAACGACAGAAACATGAAACAATTTATTAAACACGGTATCGGTTTACTTTATTACAACAATGAATATCCCCTGAAGAAGTCAACAAACAATTGAGGAAACGTCGGGAAAAATGTAATAAAGTCATTTTATTAACATTATAAATAACTTAGGCCTTATTAGCTCAAACAATAGGAACACAAAAAAAAATTTTTATTGTTTCTAAGAGAAGAGTTATTCAGAAAGATTGTGAAATAAATTTTAGCGATTTTTGTTGGTGCACCCTACATCCAACATTGGTCGAAAGTTACCATTTTTTTTGCAAAAAATCTAATTTTTGGATGTCGCAAAAAAATTGCACGCTCTGTTTTGTATTTTTTTTTAATTTCTTATTATAAATTAAGCTGTTGTAAGTAATTTGTAAGAAGCTCTTGACATCCTACACATAAATAGAGGCAGGAGAGGAGATTTTCTAAAAATGTTCAAATTTTTCTAACAATTTCTTCCCAATAAAAAAAAATTTACAAAATAATATATTAGGAAACATTTTAATTTAATTCAATAGTATACACTTAGCTTTGCAAACTGAAAAAAAAAATTATTTTCATACCTCTAATACTTTTCGAAATATTTACGGCCTGGCCCACGATGTCGACAAGAAAGTTTCTTTCTCTTACTTACATTTAAAACAAAAACAAATTCTCTTATTTTGTTTTTGTTTTCAATATAAGCAAGCGAAAGAAACTTTCTTGTCGACATCGTGGGCCAGGCTGTTAATATCGAATTTTGATTATAAAATTCAATTTTCTATATTTTTTTCTTTTTGCTTGTAATATCTTGAACTTTACTGAACACGTCCGCTTAAAAAAGAGGAACACAAGGGCTCTAATACTTAAAAATCTTATAATCTTCAAGTTCCAAGTGCTTGAAGACAAGAAAAAAAAATTAGTACGTTGAAATTTATGTGTTTGAATTGATTCATACTAATAAAGTTTGAAAAACACTCAACAGCGCAACATATTACCGGATATCATCCAGTCCAACATAATTCACCAAGATAACATTCTTGGTGACCCCGACCACCGTTCAATTTTAAGCTTCCCCGAGCAGCGGTAAGGAGTTTGGAAAGTTTATTGGTGGCTTACAACTACGCGCAGCCTACCCAGTAACATTGCTCTTCAGTGGAGATTTGCAGCACAAAATCCGCCCAGCGAGTCCTTAAGCGGAGGCTATTACAAACATCGTACCTTTGGTGCGACGAACATCATCAGTTCCAGCAATTTGTTTGGAGGATTGACAACAGGCACCAGCACATTGGTGACCAGATCTAAAGTTCAGTGAACATGTACAACGAGCAGCATTATATTGCTGCCAACAGGTTCATCAGTTCCTGAATCTTAATCTACACCTCAGACAGAACAGAACGGCAAATATTTTGGATACAATTCAATCGATAGTGCGTAACTTTAAAAAGGATTCTGCGTAAACGGCGACTTTCGGAAGCTTGGGATAACTTTGAAGCCAAGGATACAGAATTGCGTATGCGTGACTATGTTGAATATTTATGGCAGATTACACAAGTCAACACGATTTCTAAGACCCGTGCTTCGATAATAAATTTGCGTACATACGATACTAAACTTCAATGCCTATAAATTATTATTTTTTAATTGACTCTGTATCTCGATATTTTCCGTTATAAATAAAACGGATTCTGCATAACATAATTTGCATTTACTCGAGAACCAGTTCTTCGATTAAGTAAAAAAAATACACATAAAGATAGGCAACAAATTGACCTTTAAACTACGCTCTTATTAATTTTTTTAAAGTCTCATAGTTTCGGAGATATTCAGTCTTATAAAAAATACATTAAACTCATTAAAGTTTTAAACTGAAGAAAATTTTAAATTGAATTTTAAATTGTCATGCCTTCATATGTTACAAAAAAAATGAGCCAAATTTATTAAAATCTCTTCATTAATTCTGATTTTATTCACAATTGAGTGGTAGCTCATATTTTAAAAATTTTTTTAATTATTATTTATTTTAAATTGATTTACAAAATTTAAAATAAATGTTAAGAAAATCGTTTTTTTTAAATTATTTTTTCGTTTTTATATGAGAAAAAAAAATATTTCTAGGCATTTTAATTTAATGGGCTTTCCTGTATACCAACCATCAGACTGGCGACTTTTTACTGATAGTTCCAAAGAAGAAGAAGTTTTAAATGCGTTTTACTAAATATGGATCCACATATGAAGAGCTTCATAATTAATTTTCCATATATGAGCTCATATACATATTATAATACATTTCATATATCAGTCCATATATCAATTCATATTCATACTTTTGCCATGTATTATACATACATTTCCATACATGAATTCATTCATATTCATATATATTGATATATATGAACCATACATACATATTTTTTTAGCTGGGCTAGTACTATTTTATACATTGTGACCCTATTAAATAAATCAAATAATCAAAAGGAAAATTCAGTCATTAATTTTATAGAAAATTACGGAATACTAGATATTTTTAAGAAACAAAGTTCATATTTTTTCTTTTATAATTAATTGCATTAGTTTTTAATCTGGTTTCTTAAATTAAATTTTATGTACGAATATGAGTTTTGTGTTTTCTAAATAATCGATTCACCTTTTCTCTTAAAACGATGAATAAAACGTATTTTAGTTCGTTTTTAAATATTTGTCCAAACAAATATTTCAAGATCTTAAAAAAAGTAAATTTAATAACTTACGGCCTGGTAAATTCTCTTATTTTGTTTTTGTTTTCAATATAAGTAAGCCAAAGAAACTTTCTTGTCGACATCGTGGGCCGGGGCGTTAATTTATTGCAGAGCAGTGCGCTTTTTTGAATCAATGGATTATTAAGATGAACTTTGCAAACTGTATAGGATATACTTACAAATATATGTATGAAAATGTATAAATGTATATTATCATATATGTCCATTAGGGTGACAATGAAAAATCAACTTTGGATTTTTGATGATAAATGAGAAGATTCTTTTGCCACTTGGTCTAAAACCTACTTGCTGAAAATTTGAGCCAAATCGGATAGCTCTATCCCGTGCACCTTTGAGGTCAAAGTTCAAATTTTGGGAAATATAGTGTATTCGCCTATATTGGAGCTAAAAAATAGCTTTTCGATATGAATTATACCGAAATCCAATGGGATTAATGTGCCACATAGTGTTGAACTTGCAGACTGAAAATATTAGCCGAATCGGGTAACTCTACGCCGTGCACCTTTGAGGTCAAAGTTCAAATTTTGGGAAATTCTGTATATTTAACTATATAATTGATCTAAAAATATCGTGTTTTTAAGTATATTCATTTAAATTTTTCAGAAACTGGATGTTTTAGATATTTTTAAAAGTATTCTGAAATATTATGAGTAAATTTAACCCTTTTTTGCAACGGGGGTCAAAACTACACTTTTGCTTAAATTAGCTATAAATCCAATATTTAAAAAAAGTGTGAAATATAATTTCTAAAAACGAAAAACTGAAATTTTAAAACCAATATTTAAAAATATATATTTATGTGAATGTTTTTCGTATAGAAGCAAAAGCAGTATATTTTAATTGGAATAAAAATATGTTTTTAATATAAAAAGTAAGGCAACTTGAAAGGTCTTTTTCGGTAAGTTTGATTAAATGTAATAATTTCTTGAATTATTTAAATTCGCATGCTTCGTATATTGTTGTCGATAGTTTTGAACAACCTAAAAAGAAACACAATAATTATTTAAATGTAAATTAGTTAAATTTAAATATAACTTACTTTGAATAAATATTGTCGCTGCTGTTCATCTTTTGTGATCTTCTCATGATAATCTTCAACAAGCTTAATACCTCGTTCGGCGCAGTCATTAACAACCTTTAGTTTTTGAATAATAAATTTTCCTTTTCTATAATCTTCACAATCTTTCCAGCTACTTGGGTCTTTTTGTAAAAAATCCATTGAAATTTGGAATCTCTTCAAAACACTTTTCGTATTTTTGGATACAAGTTCAATCAAAATTGATGAATTATCTTTAGCGAAGAAAGTATTAAGATTTTCTTTTTTAATTAAAAACTTTTTCAAAATTTCTTCTTCCTCAAGGTTTTCTTCTTCCATAAAAGTCAAAATTTTTTTTAGCCATTTTGTTTTTTGTTCCAAAGTCTATTCTATCATCGAATAAACTGAATGCTACGCATTCTTCATTAGGGTAATATAGATGATTAATAAACTAAGAGCACCGGGTTTAAAAAATTGTATACCTAGTGGGAGGACTTCCATTCAGAAATATGATAATCAATTCCAGGAACTCTTTGTAGTCATTTCGTGGAAAGTCCTGTTTAAGTTTTATATTTGCAAAATCTAAAATTTTAGCGCAATCACCACCTACTATTTCTTTTATTCGAGGTATTGCTAATCCCGTCATATACTCATCCTTTTTTATGTTCGACCATTGTTTTTTGAATTTTTTAAATAAGCTGGGCCAGTCGAAGAACAAATTTTTGTTTCATTAAAAACAGCTGCTAAAATTATTTCAAACACATGGTGTCTGCATCCTAGGAACAAAATGCCTCTACGTATTTTTTTTTTATATATTGCAGGCCCCTTTAAATTTGCCAGTGTTTGAGGCGGTTGTGTCAAAGACAAATGCCTCGATTCTATCCAAAACTTGATACTCTTCTAATGAATCACATACTGCAGATGCTATTTCAACGCCAGTTCCAGCCGGTATATCAAGAATATTAATTATTTGTTCAAAATCGGGAGCGGTTGCAATTATTGACAGTCGGTCTTCATTTTTTCCTGATATGCCAGATAACAGTTTTGTATCCCAGTGTATCGTTAGTGGCTGAGTATTGGATTGAAGTTTTAACCCGATTCGAGAACTATTTGCTTTTCTGAATGCATCCCTTTGCTGATGAATAGACGTGCAGTTAATAACATACTCTGATGAATTTAATCCAACTGCATCCAAAACTGCAATAAGCATGTGAACAGTATCTCTAGAGCTTAATTTTAATTTATCTAAAACTGCAGCAAGTCTGGGCGTTAAAATTTCTTTAGATGACCTTTTTGTGTTTAAAGTATTTTGGTTTTGTGAACTATTCATAGTATCAGGACAACTCGTTGCCATTGGGTATATTATATGATCATTAGCTTCCGTAGATTCACCGTTTTCTGACTCATCTGAACTTGTTACATATGTAGTAAATCCTATAATTTTTTTTATATGATTATAAAAAAAAATCAACAAGTTTTTAAATATTTTAGGTGGAAATAATGATTTTAGTATATTAAACCCATTACAGGGTAATAGAAGGCTTTGTTGGGTTTGTAAAAGTTTCACAGATTTATAAAAAATAGTTAATTACTATAAAAATTACCTTTTGATGTTGAAGGAGCCTCTTGATACATTTTTCTTTTAGTTTCTTCCCGCTGCTTCCGGGTTTCACGTCTTTCTTCAGTTTTCTTTAATTTTGCATCAACTCCTTTTTCTCTCTGTAACAACAAAAACCATTTATCCTCCTCGATTTTCATTAACTTAAGTGCATCGGGATATGCGATATTAAACAAATCATCGAGTGCATCTTTCCATGCTTCTCTCTTTTTCTTATAAATTTCGGATGTTCTGCTTTTCCGTCTATTCATTTCCCTCCACTCCTCGTACAAGCGAGTTAATTTCTTCTCTGCATTTTGAATTGACATAGTAGGAATCCGAGTTTTTACCCAAAAAGTAAAACACTCCTTTACCACCAGTCGTACACTGTCTTTAATTTTTAATTTCACAGTTCTTAAATTATAAAATATAACCCTGAGACAATCCCCTATTGATGGAAGTTTACTCCCAGTTAATTGACTTTTTTCAAAACCGATGAGATAAATTTCAACTCTTAATAAAGGCATTGTTTAAAACTATTTTTTTGACAAAATACCACTTTGCACTGTTAAATTACAATAATAACAATCCCAAATTTAAGAAAAATAAAACAAAATTTGTATGATTAAAGCTCTCTGCATTTAAAGAAGGTAAACCAGACTGGCGAATGTATTTTGGATTTAAAGGCCAATACCCAAAGTGAATATTGCTTATTTAAAATACTTGAACCAGCAAGCGTTTAAGGATTAGAAATAAAATAAAAAATTAAATTCCCTATATAAATTCGCATTTCCCAGCGAATATATCATATAAATAAAAAACTTTACACTGTTCAACTCCTAAATTAAACTTCGCAAATCCCAGCGAACGGTTAATAATACAAATTAAATTCCCTACATAAATTCGCAATTCCCAGCGAATATATTAAACAAAATAAAATCTTTAAACTGCTCAACTTTTAAATTAAACTTTGCAAGTCCAGCGAACCTTTATTAATAAAAATTAAATTTACCAATTTAAATTCGCAAATCCTCCGCGAATATAAATATTTACTTAATTAAAGTTCACAAATCCCAGTGAACATTTTAATAACTCATTAACTGCATAGAGTCGAAAAAAAAAAATTAATAAATTCGCAAATCCTCCGCGAATATAGATATTTATTTAATTAAAGTTCGCAAATCCCAGTGAACAATTTTATTAACTCATCAGCTGCGCTAGATTCCCAAATCCCCGGGAAATAAAGCCAATATCGCATATATCAGCAAACATTAATAGCTGATCAAACCCCGAGCAAATCCAATCTCTGTGAAAACCTTCACAAACATAGTCACGATTGTGAATACGAGAAGTAATCAGCCTCTATCAAATTTGGAGGAATAAATAATTTTCGATTCAGACGATCTGATCAAATTCTGCACACAGAAACCCTTCTCGAGGTAAACTTGCAAGATCTCAATGATCGATGAGCAAATTTACAAAAATCCTATAGATCGGTTTGCGTGAATAGGGATGCAAAAGCAGGGAAAACGTTTTTAGAATCGGTAAAGGCAAAGCACTCAACTTGCACTTAGGCATATCACGAGTCGAAGTCACGAATTCTGGAACTTCAGAAAATGCTGGTTGGGGATAGTACTGCACCTACCTTCCCCCCCTCCTACAGTGAGGACAACTTTGCTCACGTCAGAGTCCCACCCTGTGAGACAGAGGTCTTTTACGGTGGCTATGAAGAATGGCCGTCCTTCCGGGACATGTTCACAGCCGTATATATAGACAACCCAAGAATCCCACTAGTTCAAAAGTTATACCACCTAAGGCTGAAAGCTCAAGGCCAGGCAGGAAGTATAATTAGTAAATACAGTTTATGCTCCAATAATTTCATCCTTGCGTATGAAGCATTGAGAGATCGTTATGAAAATAAGAGAATTCTGGTGGAAAATCAGATCAAGATTCTCCTTAATATACCCCAAATTACCATTGAAAATAGTAAGGCTCTTCAGAAAAATCAGGCTACAATCAACGACTGTCTCGCGGCCATAAAATCTCAAGATGTCAAGGTAGGGGAATGGGATGCCCTTAGACACTTTATCGCTATGGGAACAATCCCTAGAGTCCCAAAGAGATTTAGTTAAATGGGAAAAAATGGAAAAATTTCTCTCTCATAGATGCGAGGTGGTAGAACTTCTTGAATCCCGTAACCAAGAGTCACAGCCTCTTACTCAAAATAAAAATGCATACTGGTCAAGTAATAGATTCCCCAGAGTAGAACCAGCTCAATTCCCCTGTAAGATTTGTGGTGCTAATCATCCACTGAAAAACTGTTCACGGTTTCTAAGTTTCGACCCCCAAGCGAGAAATCAATTTGTATCTAGCAATCAAGTATGTTTAAACTGCTTAGCATATAGTCACATCCCTAAGGACTGCCCAAGTAAGTTCACTTGCACCCATTGTCAAAAAAATCATCATACCCTACTACATTTTACTAAACCTACTAAGACCACCCAAGAACCTCCCCTTGATTTTTCACCCGGAACTTCCGCACACGCAAAGAAAAGGGCTGCTGCAATGGCAGCTACCCATGTTTCGCAGACGCACAGTCAGTCACGTTCAGACCATACATTGCTTCCCACGGCAGTGGTACAAATACAGCATCGGGGGGAAGGTTTTAAAGCACGAGCGTTCCTTGATCAAGGCTCTGAAAGAACATTTATTACCCGAAAGCTGCAGCAGCAGCTAATGTTACCAACAGAGTCTAAACGGATCCAAATCCTTGGAATCGGTGGGGAACTAATAACAAATTCAAATTCATTATGCAAATTGTCACTATATTCTGACAATCATAAACGATTGCTGCATATCAACGCGATAGTAGTGCCTAAAATAACTCGCGTGTTACCTAGGCCTACGCTAGAAAGATCTGACATTCCGCAAATGAAGCTAGATGATCTTGAGTTAGCTTATCCCGAATTCCATTTGCCAAGTCACGTAGATATACTCATAGGCAGTGATGTGCTCCTACAAGTGTTACCCGAAGGGGTAAAGAAGGTATCCCATTCACTTTTAGCCCAAAACACCATATTTGGCTGGATAATCAGCGGCCCAATGGTAGCCGAAACAGTTGCTACTTTTTCCATTGGTGCCAATGAAGTTTCTCCTGATCCAACCAGTATTCAATTGAGAAGGTTTTGGGAAAACGAAGAGGTTCCCGACCAACCTTCGGTCACAAAGGAAGAAGATTTTTGTGAGGTGAGAACAACCGAGCAGAATGAAAAAGGGCGTTATGTCATTAGACTTCCATTCAAGCCCGACTTCCCAGAAATTATCTGCCTCGG
The DNA here is from genome assembly GCA_936439885.1 of Nowickia ferox. NCBI lineage: Eukaryota > Metazoa > Arthropoda > Insecta > Diptera > Tachinidae > Nowickia > Nowickia ferox. The sequence goes on along the minus strand of OW387023.1, from coordinate 49,640,160 downwards.
AGTCTCCCGGGCGGCAGCAATGGCTCAATATATCAATTTAGAGCAGTCTCTCAAGAAGAAAGGGGAACTAGCAGAGACCTATAACAATGTGTTAGAAGAGTATATCTCACTAGGTCATATGAAACTGGCAGAGTCTCTAGAAACGGTATCTGGACAAGGCTGCAATAGCTTTTACCTTCCTCATCATGCGGTAATTAAGCCAGAAAGTCGGAGCACGAAGGTTAGAGTAGTTTTCAATGCCTCAAAGAAAACTAGCTCTTCAATGATGTCCTTTATGTAGGCCCCACTCTACAAACTGATCTAATGGGTTTAGTATTGAAGTGGCGGTTATACAAATATGTATTCAACGGCGACATACAGAAAATGTACCGCCAAATTCTCGTACATGAGGACGACACTCAATTTCAGCGAATACTCTTTCGCCGAACCCCAAACTCATTAGTTCAGGATTTCGCACTCAACACAGTAACTTTCGGAGTAAACTGTGTCCCTTACTTGGTTATACGAACACTCTTTCGCTTAGCACAGGACTCTGCAGAAGAATATCCACAGGCAGCATATGTTTTGACAAAAGAAACATATGTGGATGACATTTTATCTGGCGCCCATGACATTCCATCAGCGATTGACTCACTATCCGAAGTGATTTCGGCTCTAAAATCCGCAGGGTTTCCATTAAAAAATATCACGTCAAATTGCGCTGACATTTTAGAATCTGTGCCAAAAGAGGACTTGTTAGACTCGGAATTTCTTAAGTTTCATGATACAAGTACTACCAAGACTCTTGGTATTCAATGGGAAGCAATATCAGATTGTTTCTCATACGCAATTGAACCCATCAGCGCTGTTAATGTTATCACAAAACCGAAAATTCTTTCCAATGTCGCCAAATTGTTTGACCCGGCCGGTTGGATCTCTCCAATTGTCATTTAGGCGAAAATAGTTCTTCAGCAGCTCTGGTTAGAAGGCACAGGCTGGGATGACAATGTCAGGCCAAATACATTGGAAAGCTGGAACAATTTTGTTAGAAATCTTTCCGTGATTTCGAAATTGAAAATTCCGCGATGGATAAAATTTGCTCCGTCACTACTCATTCAGATACATGGTTTCTGCGATGCCTCGGAAAAGGCATATTGTGCGGCAGTATATTTCCGCGTACAAGACGACACGAGTGTAAAATCCCATCTCTATGTCGCAAAGACTAAGGTCGCTCCAATTAGTCCAGTGAGTCTCCCGCGGCTAGAGCTTTGTGGAGCCCTTCTACTGTCAAAACTAATGAAACAAATCACTAAACCATTACCATGTCGAAATAATGATATATATCTGTGGTCAGACTCTTCTATTATTCTCAGTTGGCTCGATAAACCTCCAAATTCTTGGAAAACTTATGTTGCCAATAGAACAGCAGAGATACGTCGAAATGTCGGCAATACGTCTTGGCGGCATGTAGGATCTGCTGATAACCCAGCTGACTTAGGGTCACGTGGGTGCAGTGCTGACCACCTCATAGATAACACTCTATGGTGGAATGGCCCAACTTGGCTTCAAAAGTCCCCCGAAGAATGGCCAAAACCCATAACACTGATCGAAAAGACCCTTGAAAAAATCACAAAATTGAAGTTTTTCACATATTCACAGAGGAAGAGGAAATCCTCGATCGTTTCTCCAAATGGGATAAAGCCATCCGAGTTCTCTCTTACGTGCCTCGCTTTATTGCAACTCTATGAGAAAGAATACACACCCAGGGGAGACATTCCCTAACGCTGGATTCCAAAACTCAAGGCGTAATCCCAGCGGAATCGATTAGACATCGAATACTACAAATTCAAGTTATTACCCACGAAGAGTTCTCTAAAACAAAACACACTCTGCTCCGTGTAACACAATGGTGTTACCACCCTAAAGAGTTACATTGTTTACTGAACAAGAAATCAGTCAGTCGTAAAATCTCGCTACACTCTTTAAACCCTTACTTGGATGAATATAATATACTTCGAACGAATGGCAGAATCTCTAACTCCGCCTTGTCCTCTAAAGAACGGAATCCGATTATTCTTCCCGTCAAATCTACATTTTGTAAATTGTTTATCGAGTTTTCTCACAACCTCCTGTTGCACGCGGAAATAAATCTGCTACTCCGAGCAGTCCGAGGAGAATATTGCATAAGAAAATGTGTAATTTGTGTCCGCTACAAAAAGAAAGTGAGGACTCAAATAATGGGGGCTCTCCCAACCGACAGAAGTATGTTTTCTCTCCCCTTCACCATTACTGGGTTAGATTTTGCAAGTCCATTCCCTATAAAGACTTCAGTTCTCAGAAATGCTCCATACCACAGGATATGTCTACATCTTCGTCTGCTTCTGCACGAGAGCAGTGCACCTCGAATTGTGCTCCGACCTGTCCACCACCTCATTCAGAGCAGCCTTGACCCGATTTATTGGTCGCCGAGGTTTGCCGGAGAAGATTATGTACGACAACGGAACCAATTTTGTAGGTGCAGAACGAGCCCTTCGACAGGAGTATGAGGAGTTACTCAGCACAACTTCAAAGGACATGATCGCAAAATACTCCGCTCACGGTTTCCAATGGCATTTTATACCACCCAATGCCCCACATATGGGAGGGCTATGGGAAGCCGGGGTAAAGTCCGTCAAGTCTCATTTCAAAAAAATAGCCCATAATCACGTTTGAAGAATTCACAACTCTTCTAACTCGAATAGAAGTGGTTCTCAATTCGAGACCACTGTCACCTATGTCAGGCGATCCCAACGAACTACTGGCAATTACGCCGGGCCACTTCTTACGTGGAGCCCCTTTAACGGCGGCCCCGGAGTCTCCTATCGCCCCTATGACATTGCGAGACCGATGGGAGAATTTGAAAGCTCTCCATTATCAATTTGCTCAAAGATGGAAAGACGAGTACATTAAAGAGCTCCAGAAAAGGTATAAGTGGAAAAATCCCGAAGAAAACGTATCGACGGGTCAGCTCGTAATAATCAAGGACTACCTTTCTCCTCCTAATGAGTGGAGACTAGGTCGTATCGAGAAAATATACCTGGGGAGTGATGGCTTTGTACGGGTTGCTGACCTAAAAATCCAGACTGGTCCTTCGAACCACTTACAGTAAGTGACGTGCTCAAGAGAAAATAATCTAGCAAAGAACAAGATCCAGAATGTGCATAGTGTGTTGGTAAATTGTTGTGGCGATATGTCAAACACAATCGTCTACACATAGTAAGTATAAGGTTGGCATTTCTAATATCGAATAAATTCAGGTTGAAATCACCCATAATTACTATATTCTGATATCTTACCAATAAATCACTTAAACGATTTTCCATTACTTCAATATTCCCATGTGGAAGATAAACTACACCCAGAAGAAGTTTTGTATTAGAATAATTAATTTCAATAAATATGGACTCAAAGATACCGAAATCCGTTGATGTGAAAACAACTTTGCCCTTTTATTTATTTGAAAGATACACACCAACTCCACCGCCACGTTGACCATACCGATTTTCTACCTGAGACATTGAAGCAGTCCCCCGTCCAGGCCTATCACTTCTGAAAAGAGTATAGCCTGAAATGGATACAACATTAGATGATATATGTGACTTAAGCCAGGTCTCACTACAAGAAGCACTAAAAGTCTGACAATTAAAGTGACCGATTTTAAAACCATTAGCTGAGTTATACTACATAGAATGCAAATACATATTGTCATGCGACACCGTACCTAGATGGAACTAGATGCCATTAAAACTAAAAAAAAAATAAAAAGATTTATAAAATTAAAATAAAACGTAAAATAATACAAATACTGATTGATAATTGTAAAAAATATATTTGTATAATACTTAATAACCAGCTGATGATAATTGAAGGCAGAAAATCACTCCATAAAACAACAACAATTCATGCATTTATTCTACATCTTCCGCAAATATCCTTTCACATTCATAAAAGTTCTTCAAGGTAGAGGCTCCATCTGCAAAAGTAATCATAACTCTAAGCTTATCGGCATTATAAATTTTAAATTTAGTGATATTTTTCTTCATTAAGAACTGCTTACTCATGTAGTTCAATTTCGCTGCCATAGGTGCAAACTGGTCATTAAGATTCACTCTAGAATGAATATCCCCTTGAATAATATCACTCAGCTTCAGTGATCTAAACTTATGGTATTCAAACATCCAATTGTCTCGCATGCGTACTTTTTTAAATTTGACTAACACGGAATTCATAGTAAAAACATACTGAATATCATTAGCGTCCATTGAGATACCAAAGAAATTGCACAAATCCACAACAAAATTTTCAAGGTTGATAACAGTGATAACAATATCAGTTTTGTTCGCTCTATGGTAGATCACATTGGTTATAGCTTCTTGTTTCATGACCTTGCTTTCAAATGACACTTAGTGCATTTAAAGAAAATGCCGTGTTGTTTTGCCATTGTGGAACAGACCTCCTCCGTTACTTCCGTACAGCGCCAATGAAACCACATAGCACATATGTCGCATTGCACATATCCACCTTTGCCAATAACTTTATTGCATTCCCCACAGAACACCTTTTTACCAGTCATTGCAAATAATTGTACTTGATATATTGTATCACAGCTAAAGCTCACGAAATGGCGACTAGAAACAGCAACACCAATCAATCAATCTCGACACTTGTACAAATTATGTATGGAAACCGCAAGCAGCAGCAGCAACAACAAACAAATTCAGTAGTTATGCCAATCAATGTTTGAAACACTATACTACTGCTTAAAAATTTCACAAAACTTAGATAAATGTATAATTATAAACAGCAATTTACAGTAAAAGAATTTTATTTGCGAATTATTAATAAGATAAAAGCTAATAAAAATCAACAGCTGAAGTAAAAACACTCTACTCTTTCATAGCGTTGTTAGATATTTAAAGCTCTTGCGTAGATATGAGAGTGGTAATAAAAACGAAACGCTTGTTTAACCATCAAGAAAATCATTACATCAAAGAAAAATAGACTACGATAAGGCAAGACCATTGAAGATCATTGAAGAAGAAATTAAAACTGAAAGTAAAAAATATAAAAAGATACATAAGTTAAGAAATAAGATTTTTAAAGTTAAAAGGGCAAAAAAACTTGTGGTGGAAACTGTGGTGAAAGTAGAGAACTATAATAGGGTTTTTGCAAATAAGATTCGGTTGCTGGAGCATGTTGCATAGGTAGAAATGCGTTCTCATTTTTGAACGACTATAAAGATTCTATTATTAAGCTAAAAAGTCAGAGTGTAAGAACTGCTAGTGGAGGAAAAGTACCTGTAATAGGTTTAGTCACTTTACCAGTCAGTCGTATGAGATGGGTCAACTAAAGATCTAGATTTTCTGGTAGTACCTGATTTACAGCAGGAGTTTTATTTTGGGATTGATTTCTAAAGATCATTGTCACTGCCAGTGGTGGGAGAGTCACGAGCTCTTGTATACGAAATATCGCGGGAAGAGGATATAACCGAAAGTGATAAGGAACATAATTTGTTAAGGCCAATTTCCCTTCCTTTGCTATTCTAGAACTTGGACCTCTCTGGAAGAATATGTTATATAAGTAACAAATGAAGACATTCCTATTAAGAAAATACACTATCCTGTATTGCCTGTTATTCAGGAACTTTTATTTAAATAACTAGATCGAAAGTTAAAGCTCGGTGTTACTGAACCTAGCAATAGCATTTGGAGCTCGCCCGTTACTCTAGAGATAAAAGGGACAAAAAATAGATTATGCTTAGATGCGCGCAAGGTCAATGATCGTACTATAAAGGACGCGTACTTACTGCCGCATATTGAAAGAATTTTGAGCCGGTTACAGGAAACAAAATATATATCTGCCATTGACCTCAAAGACGCATTCTACTGGAGAGGAAGTCGAGAGAAAAGACGGCATTCACAGTCCTTGGGCGTCCATTATATCAGTTTAGAGTCATGCCGTTTGGACTGTGTTATGCCGCCCAGAGAATGTGTCGCTTGATGGACAAAACTATACCAGCGACGTTGAGGAATATTGTTTTTGTGTACCTCGACGCTCTCCTAGTCGTTTCTGCTAGTTTCGATGAGCATATCGACTTTTTGGGTAAAGTTATCCAGTGTTTGGCAAAGGCTGGTCTTACGATTAATTTAGATAAAAGTAGATTCTGCCACAAAGAGGCTAAATACTTAGGGTTCGTAGTGGGTACCGGTTGCATTAGGACAGACGAATCTAAGGTGGAAGTCGTAAAAATTTTTTCTGTTCCGAAAACACCAAAACAGCTGCGACGTTTTCTAGGTATGTGTGATTGGTACCGTAGATTCATACGGGATTACGTGAGTATTGCCGCACCACTCCACGACTGCCTTACGAAGGAGCGCATTCGAAATTTTTCCATGTCGGAAGATGCGCTTACACCATTTAATGAATTAAAAAATAGTCTGATATCCGCTCCTTTACTTGTCAACCCTGACTTTTCCCAAAAGCTTTTTATACAGTGTGACGCATCCACGCAAAGAGTTGGGGGTGTTCTTTTTCAGATAGATAATGAAGGTCACGAACATCCAATAGCTTATAAGTCCGCAAAGCTCAACAAAGCACAGAAAAGCTATAGCGTGACTGAGCTAAAATGATATACCGCAGTGCTCGGGGTAAAAAAGTTTAGACCCTACGCTGAAGGATTGCCTTTTACTATAATTACCGACCACTCGAGCCTCAAATGGCTCACTCGACGATTGGTTAGATGGAGCCTTAAACTACAAGTTTTTGAGTCTCATATACAACATCGCAAAGGATCACAAAATGTTGTGCCCGATTCTCTTTCACGAGCCTATATAGAAGAGTTTGTGGTAAATCGTCGTTGTTTAGATATTGACCTGAAAAGCCCATATTTTAACACTCATGAGTATAAAACGCTTAGAGAAAATGTAGTGGGTGGTAAAATTAGTACACCAGATATCTGCGTTTCAGATAACTATGTTTATAAGAGAACAGCATTTTCAACAGGCGATCTTTTGGAAGAGAATAAGGGTTGGAAGCTTTGGCTTCCGATAGAATTACAGAACAAAATAGCTCTTGCAGCACATCATTAGCCAGACTAACGTCTAATAAAAATACAAATGTATTCAAGAAACCCTTAATGGGGCAACAACTAATCTCTGAAAGACCGTTCCAAAGGATATATATTAATTTTATGGGTCCCTACCCTCGATCCAAGAATGGAAATACCGTTATATTTGTATGCCTGTGCCCATGTTCTGTAACTTTGGTGAGAACTTCTCGCGTCGAAAAGACGTGAAACAGAATATTCCATCGTTTCTCGCAAAGTGAGAAAATAATCCGTCTGTAAGTCATGTCGAAAACTATCAAAAGTGATTACGTTATTACGTTAGAAATGTCAAAATATAACAGTCGAAGCCGACGTGACATCGCAGACGTTGTGAAAACTTATCACAAATGTCGTGGACGGCGACCAAAATTTACTAAAATTGAACAATTTTCAACGACGGCGGCGAAAATATAACAGACGGCTGTACCAAATAATGTATAGTGCGACTTTAATGTTTATTGTTTACTAAATATTTTTCAATAAAACAAAAAATAAAAATAGCTTTGTGGTGTAATTAACTGATTATTAAAACAAAATTGTTGAAATGGTACATATAAAGAGTTAATGCCATCAAATTGTCTTCTTATGAAGACATATGGTTTTTTCTTTTTGCTACTTAGAAATTCGCATAGTTTTCTAAAATTATAAAAGAAAAATAGTTAACAATGAAAAATCACTTTAAAAAAACAAAATACTAACTTTTACTAACCTTTCCTTGTTATTATCCATCGCGCTTGGCTTTTTTAATATATTTTTATTTTTGAAATAATTTCTCACCGAGTTTTTATTTGTGAGTGAATTTGACAGTTCAAAGCGAGAACTTTTCTCGCAAAAGTTTTACAGACACACTTTTTCTGTAAATTGGCGAATAATTTCTTTAAGTGACAGCTGTTACTCGCCAAAAAAAGTTACAGACACAGTTTGGTGAGAAAATCAGCTGTTTGTTTCAATTTATTGGATTTTTGTTTCATTTCACACATTTCAAGCGAAAACTTTCTCGACGCGGGAGTTACAGAACATGGGTACTGGATCATTTCAGTAAAATCGTTTTTCTTGAGAAAATGCGTTTTGCGACAGCCGTAAATGTTACTAAATTTATTGAAAACAGAATTGTTCATATCTTTGGAGTGCCGGAATTCATACATTCCGATAACGGTCGGCAATTTGTGTCCGAGATATTTCGCGAATTCCTAAAAAAATATGGCATTAAAAATATTCGCACTGCTTTGTAGACTCCACAATCCAATGCTGCCGAAAGGGTTAATAGTTATAGTAATATTGCAAATGATAAGGTCATTTATTAGCAGTGATCAAAGGGATTGGGATCAGCACCTAAGCGAAGTGGCTTTTGCACTTTGAAGTACTAGCCATAGCTCCATAAGAATGTCACCCTACTATGCAGTTTTTGGTGTAAATATGGTACAACATGCAGCCGCATATGATGTACTACAAAATATCGGAAATATAAAAGATGTGGATTTAGTCCTAGAAACGCCATCCGATAAATTGCAGTAGATAACGGATATGATATTTATAAATTTATAGAAAGCTCATGACCGTTCAACCAAAAACTACAATATAAGATAAAAAAATTTAAAATTTAACGAAGGTCAAATTGTATACCGCAGATATTTTAGACAAAGCAATAAGATAAAGAATTACAATTCTAAGCTTGCTCTGTTACACATCAAATGTATTGTTTTAAAGGTTCTTGGAAACTCGTTGAATGAGTTAAGATGGAAAAAGTAAGGGACGGACCTGATATATTTGTAATTTGAATTTGCTATTCTTTATATAATATCCGTCTAGCGTCAGATTAAGTGGGTCGATGTCAGACGAGTAGTAAGGATACCTTTTTTTAACTGCCTTAGAAAATTTATAGCTTTTCATGTTATTGCATATCCAATTAGTTCTTTTTTTTTTGCACGCATTCCATACCTAGTATCATTATCGTCGGCTGCGAGTCTATTACGGTTACGGTTAAAAAAAATTATAGCTCTGAAAAGAGTGCACTTTAGTTTCAACCCTTTTTTATGCGTATATTTATTTATTGTATCTTCAAAAAATGAACTAACAATAAGTATTCAAACCTTTAATCGAGATATAATAATTAGGCCCAACCAGTGTCAGGCATAAACTTAGTGATAGTAATCAATAATACATAAATATCGTATTAAACACAAAAATATTTTCAAGCTGTTTCATCTGGAGTCTTGAGTATTAGAGCCATAGTGTCCCTCTTTTTTAAGCGGATGTGGCCAGTAAAATTCAAGATGTTACGAGCAAGAGGAATAGGATGGGAGTTGAGTTTTGTTAAGTATTTGCCTGCGCATTTTGCAATTTCTGCAGTCACTAGTGGCATATTTAAATCACGATGTAAATTTGAATTTTTGATGTACCATGGAGCCGATGTTATTAGTCTTAAAATCTTGTTTTGCCTTCGTTGGATTCTCTCTATACTGGAAGTTGAAGCAGTGCCAAATAGCTGTATTCCGTAGCACCATATAGGTTTCAAGAGCGACTTGTATATCAAAAGTTTACAATGTAGACTCAGCGTAGAATTTCTACCAATCAGCCAATGTACTTGAACTAATTTTATTTTGATTTGTGTTAGCTTAGATTCAATGTGGTGTTTCCATGTAAGCAAGGTGTATACCAAGGTATTTCACATGTACGTGTTGAGAACAATTTGATTATTGATTCTAATGGGGGAACAATTATCTTTTCGTAGGGTAAATGTTTTCTGAGCACACTTCTGTTCATTTACTTTTATTCTCCATAAGTTTAGCCATAGTTACAGCTGGGTAATATGTTCCTGAAGATATCGAGATACCTCGTGAGAATTTTCGTGCGTACTAAGGCAAGCTGTATCATCGGCAAATGTAGATGCGTGGATGTTACTGCTCACAAGCACATTACAAGTATAAATCAAATACAAAACTGGCCCCAGTGTACTCCCCTGTGGCACACCGGATGAGATAGTTTTGGGCACACTCATGAAGTCTCCTTCCACAACACTGAACTTCCGCGCAATAATATAACTTTGTAAAAGATTAAGAATGTTTATTGGTAGATGCCATACTTTATCAAATGCCTGAGAAACATCAATGAGAGGGCAGAACAATATTTCTATTCTTCAAATGTTCTTCTTATAAATTGAACCAATCTATTCAATGGTGCTATACTGACTCCTAAAACCAAACTGAAGGTCTGGGATGCACCCACTACGAATTGGGGACAATTTTGTCATGAGCAGTTTTTGGAAAAGTTTTGACATTCTTGATAGTAGACTTATTGGCCAGTATGATTCAGCCTTGGTTAGATCTTTGTCCGGACATGAAATCATTTTAACCTTGGCAAGCTTCCAGTGGTGTGGATAATACTCTAGTCGTAATATGGCATTAAAAATAAATAGAAGGATTCTAATTGCAATACGAGGCAACTTCACCAACATCTGATTACTAATTTCATCAATACCCGGAGCTTTCTTTGGGTTGAGCTCAGCAATTAGTTTTTGTACCTCATGCATCTTAAACTTTAAGCGTCGAGAGGGTAGAGCAACTACACACGGCAAATCAACAATGCCTGTGCATGTGTTTGGGGTAAATACGGATTTTAAATGCTCAGCAAATATGTTACCTTTTTCAGTATCACTTCTTGCCCAACCTCCGGTAGAAGTGCGCAGAGGTGGTTTAAAATCAACGAGTGGTTTAAGCTATCTCGCAGCGCGCCACAAAGAGTAATTAGATGCTGGTGTGTCATCGACGTTTTCCAGATAATTTTTAAGAGATGCAGTTCTTTCAGATACAAGCAACTCTTGGAGTCGTTTAGTGCACTCCTTAAATCTTATTTTATGTTGTGGTGATCTGTGTTGATGCGATTCCCTTCTAGGTCTTCTTTTTTCATATACGAGACGTTCAATATCCGTACAATAAATTCTATTAAACCCAGTCTGCGGTTGGGAGGTAGTAGAATGTTCAGCAGCCTGCTTAATATTTTCGTTAAGATTCGCAATGTTAGATTCAATATCATCGGATGTTCTTAGCATTATGTTTTCCGTGCAATGACTACTAAGATATTTTTTGAATCTCAGCCAATTAACAAGATTGATCATCTTCACATATGGGTGAGGTAAATCATTTCTAAATGAGTTACAGATTGTAACGATAGTCGCATAGTGATCGGAGGAGAGATCTAGGGAAGCTTCGACATGAACTAAATCCCTAGAGATATTTTTCATGACTCCAAAATCTATAACATCCGGAATTTTTTTTATGTCTCTAGGCCAGTAAGTGCTCTTCCTCTAGGTGTAATAAGGCGTGAACCCCAGAACGTATGTTTTGCATTGTAGTCTCCAGCTGCTACGAAACAAGGCCCTAGAGATTTGTAGAAATCCTCGTATTCATCCTCAGTTATTGAAAATCTTGGAGAGGAGTAAATTGATGATATAACGAAATTTGTACAAAAATTTTCAACACAAATATTAGTTGCTTGTAAATGTTCTGCACAGATGTTATCAAGAATATAGTGCTTAAGTCTTGACTTTATTAAAATTGCTGATCGGGTCCTTAGTATCATATAAGGTGTAGCCATTCATTTTAAAAAAGCTTCTCGAAGTCGAATGAGTGTCAGAAACCAACATTACATCAATATTTTTTTCCGAAAGGAAGTGCTCGAGCTCCAGAAACATATTTTTAACGTGTTGATGGCTTGTTAATTAATACTTGAAGCAGAGTATTCTGCATTCGTAGCATTTCTTGCATCATGCTAGTCATATTTGTAGTAAAGTTGATATAGTTTTAACTCTGAAACTACTGACGAAAAGAATTTTTTTTAGAGTTTGAAGAAGAAGAATTGAACACGTTTTGGAAAGAAAAAGGAGGAGAGTTTATTTGGCTGGTGAGGTTCGTTTGAGAAAGGAGGAAAATGAAAAACGGCCAAGAAATATTAAGAGTCGTTCAATTTAATTTTTTTATTAACTTAATAAAAATTAATATAAAAAAAGAGGCTAAAGAAAAGTAATAAGTGCCTAAAACTTGAAAATTAATTAAATCTGAATATGCAGCTGCATACTACTATATGTACATAGAACAAATGTGCAAAAAAATAAGAAGCTGTGAACAAAAATCAAACGAGACCAATTAAACAAAATAATAGTATACAACAAAATAATAATAAAAAAAAAATTATGCAAAAATTGTACAAATTTGTATCGACAAAAATAATTAAGGATTTAGGCGTATATACAATGTATGTACAGACACATATCTGTGGCAACAAATAATAATGGCTTAAGCCTAGTACTCTGTTCGAAGTTGCGAAAAATTTTCAGCAACATTGATTATTTCGCGTGAAAAATTTGAAACACAACCAGTGATGCCCATATCACTTTTTTTGAAAAAATGTTCGTTTTTATTGGTTACAAGTATACAACCATGATACAAATATACAAGGTACTTGCACGATTACAACAAAATTGCAACACCAAGAAACACACGTATTTTGTTGGTAGAAAGATACCTATAATTGTCAGAAGAAGATGTCTTTTGTTTTTAAAAATAACAATCACAGGGTAACTAAAGTACAATTGCAGAGGCGGCATTCATGCATGATTATAGTCATTAAGTGTTGCCAATATGTGTGTAATACACAGTGTGTAATTTTTACTCTCATCTGTAGACCATGTAATGTGTATGTGTGTTCATGTATAATATGTGTGTAATTCTACTTCGGTTTCTATTTTTATTTAATTTTGTTTTAATTTTAATCTACACAAAGCATGTGTAGTGTAATTTTCTTCAATGTGCAAATTCATTGGCAACACTGTAATCATTTTATTCACACACATACACTAACATTTTTGCAGCTTGTAAACAAAGTTTGACAACTTTCTGCATTGTATACATTAACAGGCTGGGCTTGTGCAAGTACCTTGTATAATTGTATCATGTATACAACATTGATCGACATTTGTAAACAAAAACATATGTTAAATTTTGCTTGTTTGCGCCATTATTAAAATCACAGGTTATATCTATATAAAATTGTAAATCCTGAGATATTTTCTTCTGTAGTGTGTGAAATAAAAATAATTATAAAAATATGGATAGTGCATTATTATTAGCAGCTTGTGCTGCATCGCAAGAACTTATATATATAGCTCTTGCTAATGAAGAGCTTTTGGATGACTCACGGTCTGCAACAAATCCATATCTTCAGAAAAGGAACGAAAAAGGACGGTTTGCTACAGATGTAAGTGCAATTTTTTAAATGGTTCATACATTTTATATATAGTTTATTATACTTTTATGTTTTAGTTCGAGGATATGGTTCAAAACAAAAAAAGCGTTCAAGGAAAACTTCCACATGGATAGCTGTGCGTTTTTTGATTTTTAGTAGAAAAATTTATTTCAAATAAGATTAATAGCCATAATAATGAACATGTTCACACTTTGTGGAACGTCATATTTCCTGCATGCACAGAAAAGTTTTATTATGAATGCGTGAAGAGAACGCATGTTTATTAAAATATTATTTTCACAGATATCTAGCATGCGGCACATTGCAGCGCCATATTGCTAGTTTCTACCGAATTAGCAAACAGAAGTTCGGCGTCATTATTGACGAAGTTTGCAATGCCCTGTGTAGAGCACTAAAACAACAGATTCCTCCGCTGGCGAAAGAAGAAATAATTCGTATTGCTGCTACATACAAAAAGTGGAATTTTCCAAACTGTGCTGGAGCTATAGATGGAAAACATGTAGCAGTGAAATGTCCTCCAAGTTCAGGAAGCCTTTTTTATAATTACAAGGTAATATTTTAGTTCCAACCACCAATAACCTGTTAATAATTAATCAATATAAACTTTAAGGGATTTTTTAGCACGGTGTTAATGGCTGCAGCCGATGGAGACTATCGTTTCATTTATATGGATATTGGGGCTTACGGTAGTGAGGGAGATGCAAGCATATTTGATAAATGCTCGCTTGGGGCTGGAATTCGCCAAAATATCATAAAATTTCCTGGAGTGCTAGGCAGTGAAACCCCCTATGTTTTTGTTGCAGATGATGCATTTCCTTTGTATCGATACCTCATGAAACCATTTAAACCGAAGGCTGGTAAGCGTCTTGATGACGTTGAGAATATTTTCAACTACAGATTGAGCAGGGCGAGACGATGTGTGGAGAACGTATTTGGATTGATGTGCTCTAAGTTTTTCTGCTGTCCCGTAAGATGTTCTGCGGTCCTGATCGGGCTAATTTAATAATTAAGTCTTGCGTGCATTTAATTCAAACGAGAAAAGAGCAGTATTCGCCTAAAAACTATGCAGATTACGTAAATAAATCTGGAGAACTTATCTGCTGATTCTCTCTTCTCCTCCAACATTAATGCCACATATTCCGGGAGGCAAGACGAGTGTGGCCGTTTTGTTAGCAACAAAATTGCTAACTATTTTATTTCCGATGTTGGTTCTCTTCCTTGGCAAAGAAAATTTGCATTTGTAGAATAAAAAACATACTACCACATTACATTTTTTTTTGCCGAAAAAGCAATAAATAAATTAAATAAAAACCATCTCTTATGAAACAACTTTCTTTTATTTTAAAGAAATAATTAAATTTTAAAAGTAAGTAATACATTTATATAAACATAAAAATAAAAAAATAAACAAAAAGACTAGGTTATTTAATAATTCAAGGTACACATTTCATCAGTCTTTAAAATACAATTTAAATAAGTCTTAAGAGCACTTATACAAAGTTTTGTAATATATTTCGAATAATTATAAAACCAATTCAGCGAATAATTATAGGACAAATTCAATATTTCTTTGGATGGAAATCTCCTCATGCAACATAGATATAATTTTAGATTGCATATCTTGTGCAACTTCTGTCGGTAGTTTCAGTAATAAAGTATCGACGCAACTTAGAAACGAAGTGTTGATACTCGTTTCTTTTTTTTTTTGCAATATCAACCAGCGTTCCTTGGCAAAGAAAATTTGCATTTGTAGAATAAAAAACATACTACCACATTACATTTTTTTTTGCCGAAAAAGCAATAAATAAATTAAATAAAAACCATCTCTTATGAAACAACTTTCTTTTATTTTAAAGAAATAATTAAATTTTAAAAGTAAGTAATACATTTATATAAACATAAAAATAAAAAAATAAACAAAAAGACTAGGTTATTTAATAATTCAAGGTACACATTTCATCAGTCTTTAAAATACAATTTAAATAAGTCTTAAGAGCACTTATACAAAGTTTTGTAATATATTTCGAATAATTATAAAACCAATTCAGCGAATAATTATAGGACAAATTCAATATTTCTTTGGATGGAAATCTCCTCATGCAACATAGATATAATTTTAGATTGCATATCTTGTGCAACTTCTGTCGGTAGTTTCAGTAATAAAGTATCGACGCAACTTAGAAACGAAGTGTTGATACTCGTTTCTTTTTTTTTTTGCAATATCAACCAGCGTTGTCATTACATCTGCCGCCTTGGTAACACCTGCTCTCATATCATTCAAATACAAGTTTTTTGGAGAAACATTTGTATTTTTCTAAAAGAAAATTGTAACATACATAACATCGTCACCTTAAATGCAAACGGACGTAACTACACTTTTATATTTTTTACAGGAGAAACAAAAAACTTTAGACAATCAATAATAATAAAGTGTTCTTGAAAATTTTCTTCGAAATTTACTTGTAGTATGGATACTTATATGTCTTGAACCATTTATTTTCTTTTTATATATATTTGAGATTTTATGTTAGTTACGTTCCTTGCTATAATAAAACTTTTTTTTTTTGAATTTAAGGTGACGATATAATAACAGGCTGTTTAGAGAATAAGGTTACAAATTCTCAATTGTCAATAAATAGACAATTGGAAGTTAATAAAATACACAAAAACTTGTTTTTGTTTTCAACATACATTTTTTAATCGTCTTTTGCAAACAGGCAGTAACAAAGTTTTGTTTAGAGTTTATCTATAAGCAACGAGGATTTTTTAACATTTTACAATTGTGGTTGAAATCTACTAATGAGTCTTTTAAATAGAGACGAAATGCATATATATGTAAATATGTTATTTACTTCCTAATAAAACAAATTTTTAAAATTAAAATTTTTGTAATAAGCGTAGGTCATATATTTGGCTCCTATAGGGGCACTTTTTTTAAACATTAGAAAATTAGGGGTCATAGCGTATCGAAATCAAAAAGTCGTACACTATTCCACCCCTAATTTTAATAATTGTATACAATTTTATGTGTTGTGATATCCGAAACAAAGTGAGAAGAATAAAAACATTTTAGAAGCGAGTCAGCCGTTTCTAAACGGATGTATTTTTTTGCTCAACAAGCAATTACCAATAATTGTGCCCTTAATTATGAAAGTGGTCTAAGTCATATATTTCTCTGGTTGAAATATTTAGTAGATTACATTTGAACAAATCAAACAATATTATGCAACATTTTAATTTACAGTTGTGCTAGTCTTGATTAATATAAATTTATTTAATATCTATTAAATACTTATTGAAATTTTTATATGATTTATTTAATATTTTGAAGCAAAAATACAAATGACTTACACTACTTTCATAATTAAGGGCACAATTGTTTATGTTTATTTGATTTATTTCCGAAACATTTTAATTCTGCTCCACTGAGTTTAAAAGAGGAAATACAAGAAAACACTTACGTATGAATAAGTTGGCTTCTTTGAATCTGCTGACGTAGTAGGTAACAACTTAGAATCTTCAAAGGAAAAATCTTGCGATAGCAGACAATCCGGTGAAAACAGTAGTTTTGAGCAACTTGTTCTACAAAATGGAATTTTTGAATATCAATATCACTGAAATCAAATTTAATAATACTTCCGTTCTTAGTTCAGAAGTCTCAGTCAAGTGTTCAGAAAATTGCCATGGATCTTCAGAATCATCTGACAAAAATTCGAGTTCGCACCCACTTCCGGACTTCTTGACCACTTTGCGTTTCAGCTTATAATAGCGCTTGCTGTCGAGAACGCTCTTCCAGCTTTGTCTGCAGTCTTCATCTATGGAAAATGCATATAGTAAATATGTGCATACACATAAACTTAAAATCTTACCTGGTTTTCCTATTTCATCAGCGATTTCCCTCCAAGATGCTTTTATGGCGTTCCGGTTGCTGTGCAGCTTTTGGGACTTATCCCAAATAAATTTTCTTTTTTTTACTGTTGATATAAGTAGACGCTTCTCCATTTCACTAAATTTACTTTTTTCTTTAGTATTTATTATGATTTTACTCATTTTATTTTATTTAAAAGAAATTTTTGGCACAGAAAATTAAAAGTAAAAAACTACAAAAAAAGTTGTGTCAGCTGTCAATATTCCGCACGAAATAAATGCCAGTCACAGTATTTCACAGATGGCAAGAAAATGTTGCCAGATACATTTCATAAGTTTTTCACGAGTTGAACAGAGTACAAGTTTTGCAAAATTTTTTCATGAATATTTCATGTGGAATTTTTTTATATGGATTATGTCAACATTTCGCGTGAAATTTTGAACAGAGTACCAGGATTTAAGTCGAAATTTCTTGTTTCGAGATATTAAGGGTTTTGTCTTAAATAAATTATGTTTGGTTTTTATATAAAATTTTTAGCCACCGAAAAATATGCACATTTATTTAAATTAAAACTGTTAATTTTATAAAACAAAACTTTTTATTAGTAAATATTCGTTGTTTTTTAGTTAAGATGTTATGAAAAAATCCATTTACAGAAAAATAAAAACTAAAGTGAACTTAAACTACTATATAGTAAGGCAAAATAATTTTTATTGGTATTAACATAACATAACCTAAATTGAAAAATGCGGAAAACCTGAGATAAGATCATTTTTTAAAAGCATAGTTAAATATAAGGTTTTGTTTTTATGAGGAATAATTTGAATGGGCTGTTACTTATTGAACTTTAGTGTATACAAGTTTTAATGCTCAAACATTTTAATATTGATGTAGCTACCTTAAAAAAATTAAGTTGAGTTAAGATGTTATGGCTTATGTATTATTTTCCAAGAAGACTTAAGTTAAAATATAAATGCGTGTAGTTTTATTAATAATACCATTTTTTAATTGAAATTAGGCTAAATGCTAGATCTTGAAGAAGAGAATAAGAATATGTAATAAAATGTGAAAGCACTTATGTCAACTTAAGCTAGTTTCATATACTGGAAAGTAAAATCAATTGTAGAAAGTAAAAACAATGTAAACATAATATCCACTACAATAATACTTACATGTATGCACCGACGGTACATCCAATAATTAAAAATAATTAATGTGATGATCGTAAAATATAAGCACGAATAGTTAAACATACTTAGATAGAGTGATATAACTTCGTGCTAACCTGAATAGAAAAATGAAAAAACAGATAAACAGAAAATGAATAGTGATACTTACAAATGTGTTTACCAAAGGTAAATCAATAATTTTATACACAACATTTCTCATATTCCATTTCATTGAAAATTTGCGTTAAATAGCTTATGTGAATAGCAATCTCTACCCCAGTAGATGGACTTGGGTGCTGATGAAGTGGCTGCACAGAAAAATATCGGTATTTCCCCCAGCTTATAAAGTCTAATTTATTTCTTCTTCTCTTCTTTAGAAACTCACATTAACTAATAAAAATATTTCATTCAACAAGAATTAAAATTACTGAACTTAAGCCCGACTAAGAAATTATTTCTGATTAAAATTTACTATAGTTCAACTAAACATTTAAAATTGTCTCACTTAAGCTATTATTATTTATTGTCACAGATACATATCTGTGAGTGCAGATGACACGGATGGTCGGGAGGAGTAAAAAAGGCGAAAGCAAAGTCATATAAAAAAGAAAAAAATATGTGTATAAAAAACTAAATATATACATATACTCGTATATATATGTATATTAGGGCGGTTCGATTTAAAAATCGTTCAAATTACAAGGAAAATCGCATTCTAGGGATCAAAATAAGAAACTTTGCCGAAGGAACCATACCTCTAAAATGCATTTTGATGTCCCGACTTTTGATCCGAAGGGTCAAATATTTTTACAAGAAAAAATCAGCGAAATGGCTATGTTTTTTTATTTTTGGAGTTTATTTTTCTCTTTAGAAATTGATTTAGTCAGAATGAAATGAAAAAATGAATTTTACTTAGTTATAGAAAAGAAAATAAATAAAAATTATTGTTTGTCTATTTCCTTTTTTGCTTTCAAGTCTGGGCAATTTCGCACGGCTCTCTAATGTCGTCGCCATAACAGCCTTTATATTTCCCGGAATAACTTGTTTGGAAACGCTAGCTAGCAATTGAACGTGTGGTTCCGTTCGTTGTATGTGTGATGGAATTTTTGGATAAAAAAACGGTGGATCATCTTGATTTAAATATTCTATCAATGTATCGTACGGAATGCTTCGCGTGATTGGTGGTTCAAATACGTTATTTATGTCATTCAAATTTATCATTTCCGTGTAACTTGTGCAATTAAAGATTATATCTGATTTTTTATAAACTCTAACTTCCGTTGGGTCTTCAAAATCGGTTCGATAGCATAGAATTTTCTTTATTGCACAGTCTCGCTTTTCTTTGCTATCATCAAACAACATTGATAGCAAGATATTTTCCGAATGCGCATAATATGAATTATCTTTAATTACTTTATTGACAATACTGCATAAATGAGGTTGTAGACACCGTGACCAACTAATGAACTTAAAAAAAAATGCACTACGACAGAGCTGAAATACTTGATATTGAAGTACATTGGCACATAACATTTAATTATAAATTCAACCAGAATCCGTAAATTTTCGGATGGATTTTCCGTTGTCGCATACAATCGTAATAATCTACCGGCCTTGGTAAGCCAGCGAGAATGTACAATTTTCCCTGGTTTGATGTTAGCCAGATCCACCGAAAGCACGCCGCTAGAAATTGCATGAGCCATGTCGTATAAGTACTTCGAATCGGTGGAAAATTCAATTTTTTCTGGAGCATGGGGCATATTTTTCAACTCAATTTTCTGAAAGCCGTCCACCACTTAAAATATATAATAATAAAATAATTAAAAACGGTTGACAATTATAATAAATGAGTGAAAACGCTAACAAATTGGTATCATCTAACCGTTTGCGAAGCACTTCTTGTCTGCATTTCTCATTTTCTCTGCGAACTTTCGATTTATCCATGATGAGAAGTTCGCCATGCTTATCTTTAATTTTTAAATCTTGGAAAAGAGCGGTTCCTAATGCTAATGCTACTCTATCAGCACACCAAATCTGTCACATATCAAGACAAAGTTAAAACAATCGTGTCTTTCTGCGTATTGTGAACTTGTGCTTGTATCCATATCTTCTTGAACCGATGACGGTGCGTATGTTGAATCATCGGGATCTTCGTATGTTGCCATTGATGACATAGATGTTGCTCCTTGTTCTTCAATTTCCATCATAAATGCCTTCAAATCGCATTTACATGTTCCAATGTGAAAAATTCTTTCCAGAGATTTTAGAAACCTTAAAACTAAATAGTACATATTCGTACCTGATTTTAGGCATGCTCTTTACTGCATACAGCTACATATTGTAAACACATGGAAGATGTATTTTATTACCTAGCTATGAGGGATTACCAGTATTTAACCCAAAAATAACACAAGCTTCTTGTTTCATTTACATATGTTCTGACTAAATAAATTTCTAAAGAGAAAAATAAACTCCAAAAATAAAAAACATAGCCATTTCGCTGATTTTTTCTTGTAAAGTGCCAAAAATGGTGATTTTTTGAAATGTTTATATGGGGAACCTCCCAGGGATGGTTCCAGAGGGTGTGCCACTGGCATAGGTGGGTCGACCCTCGAAAATTGGTGGGGCTCGGTCATACATTTTGACTCTTTTGAGGAACTCTAAATGGGTCAAATTGTGATTTTTAAATATTTGACCCTTCGGATCAAAAGTCGGGACATCAAAATACATTTTAGAGGTATGGTTCCTTCGGCAAAGTTTCTTATTTTTATCCCTAGAATACGATTTTCCTTGTAATTTGAGCAATTTTTTTGCCTCCATACAAATCGACCCGCCCTAATGTGCATATATAGTACTTTTCAGAGTTTCGGTCACTAATAGAAGTTTCATTGTTATATTTTTATTTTTTATTGCAGGACGCCAAACGTGGCACAGAGTTAGATTATGTGATTGCTCGTAAGAACCTGTCTACCTCGAATTATGGGTAAGTCGCCATTCTTTATTAAAATCCATAAGGCAGTTATTAATTAATAATTTGATCACTTTTTTATATATTTTTTAGGGATCTCCCCTTTTTGCCATACGACAAAAAATCGTTTCTCCTGAAACAACAGAAGGAACTATCTTTTTATTGGGACCATTGGATTTCGAGAAACAAGCCATGTACCATTTGACCATATTGGCGAATGTAAGTAAACAGATTTTTAAACATTCAGATACGTATGTACTAGGGCAATCATTTAATCGGGGTTTTGTTTTAATCGGTTCATCGCTCGATTAATTAATCGAGGTTTTTGCTTAATCGATTAATAATCAGTTAATTCAACAAACAAAAGTGCATAAATTATTTATTAATTTGAGTTTATTAGTAAAACAAAAAATACATAATAATTCTTAAACTATGTGCATATATCAAGCAAAAAAGTAATAAATGTGTATTCATTAAAAATTAAAAAGTTTGTGAGGACATTATATTACTTACTTCAATAGTTAAAAGAGATTTTCTAACACAATCTTTCAGAAAAATAATTTAATTTAAATATTTACTGCCTTATTCATATAAAATATTTCTGTTTTGATTTGATTAACCCGACATTGAATATGTATGTATGTATTCATACAAAAAAAACGAAAGAAAAATTAACTAAGAATATTACTGGAGTACAAGAATTAAAACATACTTACAGACATACATATCGCACTTAATCAACAAGAGGGTATTAAGTCAAAATTTTAAAATTTTCAGTAGAGACGAAAAACTGTTTGTGGTTACATTTTGAGAGTATATGATAATCCGAATATATCATAGTAAGCAAATACCATTTGCAAATATATTTATATTTTTTTCATTTTAAAATCTTGCAATTATTCGGGAAGAATATCTATGTATGTTTTGAAGAGAGTCACAACTCAGAAAAAATCGGAGCAATTTTATCATAAAACAGTCACATTCCAAATTAAAATCATAAAGTAAAACAAATTTTATCAACAAAAGAGTAATCGGAATACGTTGAAATTTTTACAGTAGATAGATATTAATGTTGTTAGTTGATTTCTTGCAAAAAATTAAATTTTTTTGTGTTTTTTTAACCTAGATAGAACTTTAAATTGTAAAAAGTAACACAAAAAATTAAATTTTGATAAAACATTTTTTTTTATTTGTTTCAGTATACTCTGACAAATCATCATGAATAGACTCACGCTTGAACAACGCTACGAAATTATCCAAATTTACTTTGAAAATCAGTCGTCGATTCGCGCAACTTATAGACGACTTCGTCATTTTTATGGCGTAAATAATCGTCCATCTGAACAAGCCATTCGTTGAACTGTGGATAGATTTCGTACCACATACTCTCTAGAGGATGCAATAACACCAACACGTCGAAGGAAATGCACCGTTTGGTGCGGTTTTCACGCTGGTGGCATCATCGGACCTTATTTCTTTAAAAATGAGGCCGGAGCTCGCGTTACGGTCAATGAAGATCGTTACCGCACCATGATCAATGATTTTTTGTTTGAAAATATGGATGACATTGATCCGGAGGAGATGTGGTTTCAACAGGATGGCGCTACGTGCCATACGGCGAACGCAACCATCGACTTATTGAAATCAAAATTTGGCGATAACTTGATTTCGAGAAATGGACCTGTCAATTGGCCTCCAAGGTCGTGCGATTTGACACCTCTCGATTATTTCCTGTGGGGCTACGTGAAGTCACTGGTTTATGCTGATAAACCAGCAACAATTGACGCCTTGGAGGCCAGCATTGTTCGTGTTATTCGTGACATACGGCCAGCAGTGCTCGAAAAAGTGGCCCAAAATTGGACGTCCAGAATGCGCTTCGTCAAGAACAGCCGCGGTGCCCATATGCCCGAAATCATTTTCAAATGTTAATGTCACGTATTGATCTTTCGAATAAAAAAAAAATTTTGATTACAATTTAATTTTTTGTGTTATTTTTTACAATTTCAAGTTATATCGGGCTTAAAAAAACACCCTTTATATACGATTATACACATCTATATGCAAAGATAAAAAGAGTTTCGATAAATAAATATAATATACATACATACATAAGGTAAAATAAAAAAAGACAAAAAAAAAGTAGCAATGAAAATATAAGTATATAATGTACATTGTATGCAAGCATATTGATTGAAATGAAAGTATACATATATGTATATATATAAAAGAAAAAAGAAGAGAGTAAAAATAAATGTAATTAAAATTAAGATAAAAAACGAAACAAAGATTAAAAATTAAAATTAAAAAAAGAGCAAAAAACATAAATTTGTTGTTCTTTTGTAAAGAAGAGTGCAAACGTAGCCGTTAATTAAGATTTTTAATATAAGAGATAATGGTAAGAAACGAAGAGTGGTGAATTAAAAGCATAATTTATAAATGGAATGGATATTGACGTTTTATATGAATGACGTTTACACTCTTCTATTTAATGTAAAAACTTAAGCTGATTTGTTAGTTATAGAAGAAGAGGAACATTCGTATATTTTTATCATCTTGTTTTTTTTTATAGTTTGTTACACATTTAGATTCCAAAAAAAAATATAATAATACCCACCCAACTAAAAAAATATGTATTGAGCATATATGATTATTAGGTATATGGAAATATATGATAATATATATACATACATTTTCATACATGTACATAGGTATGTGTAAATATTTCCTATACAGTATGCAAAGTTCATATTCATACTCCCTTGATTCAATGCACTGCTGTGAAATAAATGAAATTATTAAAATTAATTTTGTTTAAGATTTTGAACAGGAAGGTTGCATTTAATGAAACATTTGTTTGGACAAATAATTAAAAACGAACCAAAAGACAACTTATTCATCATTTTAAGCGAAAAGGTGAATCGATTATTTAATAACGATTTTGTTAAGCTTGAGGTCAATTTTGGATATTTATTTATTATCTAATTATTTATTTCGCCATCCTCTGGTTAGCATAATCAGGAAATCTACAATACATTTTTTTTACAAAACATTACATTATTTTAATACTCTGGATAAATAAGACAAATACACTTACAATGGGTAACAATAAACAAAAATATATAAAAACATAAAATTTAATTTACGAAACCAGATTAAAAACTAATGCAATTGATTATAAAAGAAAAAATAATCCGTTTTTTTACTAACACTAGTTTTCAATATAATTTTTTTCAGTAATGTGAAATTTTTTCTTAACAATATCTATAGTATTCCCTAATTTTCTACCAAATTAATGAATGACTTATCCTTTCGATTATTTGATTTATTTAATAGGGTCACAATGTATAAAATCCTACAAGAATGTTTTTTTAAACGTTGATGTGTTACGCATATAAACTTTGCATACCGTATGAATTTTCTAGTGATAAAAAAAGAGAAAAAAAAGATCGAGTAAATATAATGCAAGGTTTTTTGATTGAGATTAAGAGTATTCATACATTTTTGTATGGCTCCATATATTATATCTTATTTCTTAATGTGGATTCACATATGAAGAGCTTCATAATTAAATTTCCATATATGAGCTCATACACATATTATAATACATTCCACATATTAGTCCATCCCAGCTAAAAAAAATATGTATGGAGCATATATGATATCCCATATATGGTTTGGATCCGAAAAATGAGGGTATATGGACATATATGATAATACATATTCAGACAATTTCATACATGTGTGTGTAAATATTCCCTATACAGCATCCAAAGTTCATATTCATACTCCTTGAACTCAAAAATGCGCACTACTGTGCAATAAATTATATTATTAAAATTATTATTTTTTAAGTCTTGAAGAGGGAGGTTGTATTTAATGAAACTTTTGTTTGGACAAATAATTAAAAACGAACCAAAAGACATTTCATTCGACATTTTAAGAGAAAAGGTGAATCGATTATTAAAAAAACACAAAACTCATATTCGTGCATAAAATATAATTTAAGAAATCAGCTTAAAAACTAATACACTTGTAAAAGAAAAAATAATAATTTTTCTATACTAACACTAGTTTTCAATATAATTTTTTGCAGTGATATGAACTTTGTTTTTAAATATGCATATCTAGAGTATTCCGTAATTTTTTATCAAATTAATGACTGACTTATCCCTTTGATTATTTGTTTTATTAAATAGGGCCACAATGTATGAAATCGTACAAGAATGTTTTTTTTTGTTACAAGAGTTTCTATATTTGAAACGCTGTGGCTCTACGCATATAAACTTTGTATACCGTATGTATTTTCTAAAGATTTCGAATTCAGCATATATATTTTTTATGTCTCCAAATATTAGATCTTAATTCTATATATGGATTCATATATGAAGAGCTACATAATTAAATTTCCATATATGAGCTCATATATTATAATACATTTCATATATTAGTCCATATATCAATTCATATATAATAGCTTTGCTATGTATAATCCCATACAATTCCATACATGAATTCATACATATTCATGTATATTTATATATATTTTTGATATATGAATGTATATAAATATATATGAATATGTATGAATTTATGTATGGAAATGTATGGGATTATACATGGCAAAACTATTATATATGAATTGAAATATGGACTAATATATGAAATTGATTATAATATATGAGCTCATATATGGAAATTTAAGTATAAATATGAATTCATATATAGAAATAAGATCTAATATAAGGAGCAATATAAAAATGTATGCATTCATGATATCTCACATACGATTGTATTTGCAATAAAAAAAATCACATTTTCTGGAAAATACATACGGTATGCCAAAGATTATATGCGTAGAGCCTCAAAACCCTTATAACAAAAAAACATCTTGTAGGATTTTATACATTGTATAGGGTCTTAAATATATCAAATAATCAAAAGGATAAATCAGTCATTAATTTGATAGAAAAAGTTCATATTACTGGTAAAACTTATTTTGAAACTGGTGTTAGAAACGTATTATTTTTTCTTTTATAATTAATTTTTAAATAATCGATTCACCTTTTCTCTTAATTAATGAAAGAAATGTCAAAAAAACAAAAATGTCAAAAACAAATGAATAAAATGTGTCAAAGATCAAAATCTTTTAACGCACTGATGAGTTCCAAAAGCGGGAACGAAATGCATATAGACAATTGCTTAACCATAAAAAAAGCCAAATTTTCAAATTTACTTATTAAGTAAAATATTTTTTTATTTTTATTAAATATACATTGAAATAGATTATTGAGGGGTTTAGCTGGATGCTATGCGCATTTCACTGCTGCTAATGCAGATCATCAGGGAACCTTTACCCAAAAATTTCTTAGAACAACTAGAGTTATTATGCTAAACTTTCATTTAAACAAATGAGAAGCTC
This sequence comes from Nowickia ferox, assembly GCA_936439885.1. Taxonomy (NCBI): domain Eukaryota; kingdom Metazoa; phylum Arthropoda; class Insecta; order Diptera; family Tachinidae; genus Nowickia; species Nowickia ferox. The sequence goes on along the minus strand of OW387023.1, from coordinate 49,613,352 downwards.
AAATACAAATAACAAACTTGAAACAAGAACTCAATAATCAACATGTTTCTTACTTTTTTACTTTACCATTGCTACATTGGCTGACTTTTTTCAGCTTCAAATTGTAGTTGCAAGAGTATGTAAAAACAAAATAAATTAAAATAACAACAACAGCTATTCAAGAATAGAGTGTTGCCACACAAGTGTTATGTTTCACTAAATACAACCTCCCTGTACAAAATCTTACAAAAATGTAATTTTAGTAATTTAATTTATTTCACATCAGTGCGCTTTTTTGAATCAAGGGAGTATAAATATGATGTACGCATACTGTATAGGGAATATTCACACATACGTGTATGAAAATGTACAAATATATATTACCATATATGTTCATATACCCTAATTTTTCGGATCCGAACGATATATGGGATATCATATATGCTCCATGCATATTTTTTAGCTGGGTTCTTAACAATATCTAGAGTATTCCGTAATTTTCTACAAAATTAATGACTGATTTATCCTTTTGATTATTTGATTTATTTAATAGGGTCGCAATGTATAAAATCCTACAATAATGTTTTTTTAAACGTTGAGATTCTACGCATATAAACTTTGCATACCGTATGAATTTTCTAATAGATTTCCAATTTCCAAGTGATAACAAAACAGAGAGAAAAAGATCGGGTAAATAAAATGCAAGCTTTTTTGATTGCAAATACGATCTTATGTGAGGTATCATGCACGCATACATTTTTATATGGCTCCATATATTACATCTTATTTCTATATATGGATTCACATATGAAGAGCTTCACAATTAAATTTCCATCTATGATCCCACATATTATAATACATTTTATATATTAGTCCATATATCAATTCATATATAATACTTTTGCCATGTATAATGCCAAACATTTCCATACATGAATTCATACATATTCATATACATTTATATACATTCATACATTAAAAATATATGGACCATACATATATTTTTAGCTGGGTAATTATAAATAATAATAATGAAATAATAAACAAAATAAAAAAATTTTAAATAAATACTCGCAATAATCCATACAAATGAAATTACAATTAAAAGTAGTTTTCTTTTACTACAATGTTTAGTTGGTTATGAACCTTACCTTTTAAGTGTTGTGCTTAAAGCATAACAAGGGTCATATTTTATTTGTTTTACTTTTTATTTTGCCGGGAGCCTGAAAGTCATGCTCGTCTAAACAATTTTTTTCGGTGTAGGTGTTGTGTGCGTGGTTTGATGTGGTTCTCTGGGTTGACAAAAATTGTATTGATGGACTAGACATGGGGTGACAATTCGCCAAACTAATTATGGGTATTATTTGGAATGATGTAGAGCCAGAAAGAATACAAATGCTGTATGCTCACGGAGTTGCAGAAGGGGTGGGAGGCTCAGGTCACGGGACGGACGGACTTGTAGACAATATGGGGTGGAGGACTTTTAGACATACATACTTATTTTTATCATGATAGTATCACTATAGACATCAAAGGTATAGTAATATATTTTTCTTTTGACACGAAAGATTTTTATGTTTACGGTTTGGTGTGCGGATCAGTGAAAAGAACTCAATTCAGCACGACGAGTAGTTGAATAAAGCCACCGATTCAATATTTTATCTATTGAAAGTACACCATTTACACGAAAAGAAACCATAACATATGGCGCCCAACGAAGGATACCTTAGTGTTAATTTTATATACGATTTTTTTTTGTTTTGATTTTTTTTTAACTAATTATTAATACTTTACGCGTATATTTTTTCATGACAACACCAAATATGAAAATTATAGGAAAATTTTCCGAATATGCATCACTTTGTTTAATTTATGCACACAAAAAATATAGTGCTTTGGAAAATTTAGTGTCTTTAATTTGCAGCAATATTATCAATATGCTCGAAATCGAATATACATTTATATTTTTAATTAAACAATGTTCTAAACCATAAAACGCCTCATTATTTTTCTATGCAGCCTCTTTATTTAAAATTATGTTACACAAAAATTAAGGGAAACAACTATTAATATTAATTCAGTTGCTCAGAGGAGCAAATGTTTTTGCTATTCCAAATACTTAATTAGCATATATTTTTGTTCCTTTGTCACCATTTTAGCTATTTCTTCCATTATACTGTTAAAATTAATTTCTTTTCCAATAAAAATTTAATTAAAAACATTTGTGTTTTACTTACTTTATAGCACCTTAAAATTTTCGTTTCTAAAAATTTAGTGTTTTCGAGAGCAACAACTACTTTTTTGACGTTCGAATATACAAAATTTAAACATTTTGGCGATGGCATTAAATGTTAAAATTGCAAATATATCAACGCACGTTACAGAATTGCAATCGCAGCCAAAAATGGCTAAATAAACTTTTTAGACTTTTAGCGATTGAGATTTAGCTTTAGCGCATTACGACTGCAGAACGAAAGAAAAATAAAACTTCTCCAACTGATGAGCTTGTTTTTCTAGCCGCTGAACGTTACAATCACTACATTGCAACTGTTTAAGCGGAAAAACTTTCACAAATGGACCAAAACCAACGAATTTTCGCGGAAAAAACTATAAACGATGTTTTACTCCATGGTAAGCCAGGGCTGCTAAGTTTGAATACTGTTTTAAGCAATACAAGTATTCCTACTAGGAAAAGCCCGTCATTAATATACGTTGACAATATATCACAAGAACCGATGTCCAAAAACTATACATTTGTTGGCACTACTAGTCCCACACCATCAGATATTCCAAGAAAATTTGTAGCATATCGCCATCCAGTACAAAACGTATTTCAAAATCTACCAGCTGAAGGTTACGCAAGTGAAGAAATGGTTGAAGAGCATGTCACTGATGGATCTCACTCATCAATTGATCTAGGTACATTTTATTCTACTTTCGATGAAAGCAGCTTTTAAGTTTGGCGGACTTCCAAATCGTGCGCTTGCACTGTATCAGTATTTTATATTTATTTAATTGTATATTAATAAAACAGGCCAAGGAAAAAAATACAGCATTTCTAACCCGTCTAATGTGCTTAAAATACATTTCACCCTAAAAAAAACTGATTGATTTAAGAAGTCTTCAAAAGCTTGAATTCATTGGCCTGTGTAATCATAGTTTTTAATATTCGGCAATTTAAAACTTTTCAGCAATACGCACGATACTATTTTATTTTCATTGCCCTTGATTTCATTGCATCAATGAATGCCATAGTAAGGGGCCGTCCACATATTACGTAACGCTCTAGGTGGTGGCGGGTTCAAGTTTTGTACGATTTGTTATGGTGGGCGGGAGGAGTTCTTTGAAAAAAATTACTAGTTTCGTACAAACATACGTATGCTTTTCTTATTTATTTATTTTATAGATCATATGTGTTACCTACATATACATAATATATACAATATACGAGATTATACAATATTAGTTGTAGATTGGGGTATCGGGCGCCGATTAAAATTGGGAAATTTGGGTGAAATTTCAAAGAATTCTTTAAAATTTTGCTGAAATTTGTCTGAAATTTCTAGCAATTCTTTAAAATTTGTGTCAAATTTGAAAATTTTGTTTTTTTGCTTACATTAGGAGTTTTTTTGTTTACATTAAGTGTTTTTTGTTTACACTAAATGTTTTTTGTTTATATTAAGTGTATGTATGTATGACCGTGGGAATTTGTGCGTGGAATATTTTGTGGGAATACATTGTGCGTCTAGCTGTAGGAATTGAAGTCGGGCTGTGATTGGTGGATGGCAGGGCGTTGTTGAAATATATTATACATGTAACCGTGGGAATTTGTGGGCGTATATGTATGTTGGAATTTAATCCAAGCTGTGATTGGTGGGAGGTGGGGCGTTGTTGTAATATGTATCAGTGGAAATCTGTGTACATGTATGTATGTATGTCTTTAAGAATTTAAGGCTGATCGTGGTTTATGAGGAGCGAAGTGTTCATGTAATATGTAACCGTGGCAATTTGTGTGTATGTATGTCTGTAGGAGTTCTTGATTTGAGGTAGGTGAGATTGATCGATTGTACATGACCATGGCAATTTGTGTATGTATATATATCTGTAGGAATTTAAGGATAACTGATTTGTGATTTGGTGCTATAAAATATTGCCATATATCTGAACTTCCCTAATCCTAGTATGTTTTTCATATTGGAGGATGAGATTGCTTTATATTTTGTCAAGCTTAAATTTGTCCAGTGTTAAATTCTGTCCTTCAGAAATTTGTTTATATTTGGATAAACATTAATTTCAGATTTTGTGAAATTCTTGTGTACGATCTTGACGAATTTGTGTGTGTGTATGTGTGCATGTGCGGGATAGAGTTTGGCTGTCTGTGATAAGTTTGTTTATTTAAGTACATTTGTCTTCTTCGACTGAACGGCTTTTCAAGCGTCAATAGCTTGGGGACGGTTTGTATGTTTTCATGATGTAGATATGTAAGTGTGATTGTTAAAATCTAATAAATACTTGAGCGTGGGTAAGAAATTTGATAACATGTGTACATATGTGTCTACAAATTGATTTTATGTATGTATATATACCTATATATACATAAATAGAAATAAGTGTGTGGCTCCCTGTTTAAATACATTTTTGTCATGTGCGGTCTTTTGTTGTTGTTGTTAATATTCGCCTTGTGTATAGATGTGAAATTTCTTCATTGTCTTTTTTTATTTGAAATTAAAAAAGGTGTCTTAATTTTTAGTTGTATTTACTTAAAAGTTTGTGAGGAGTTTCAGTTTTAAGTAAAATTTAATTCCTCTCTACTTGTAGTAACTATAAAAGGATGCATCTTTTTTCTCAAAGTTTCGTCAGCTTTTTTCCGACGTCTTCAGGAGAATTTTTTATTAAGTTCTATCAACAAATTACAAAATGTTTGTTATTTATAGTTTTGTGTATGTTATATTAGTTTTTGTGTTGTACTCACGATTCTTCAGTTACATTACTAAATAAATTATAAAAAACTGGACTTCACGAACAATTAAGTGTATAATTTAAATAATAATAAATAAAAGAAAATATCACAGACGAACTTAAAAAACTAATATCACAGAACTGTACTTGTCAGGTTATTGCAATGGTATATTATAGTGTCGTGTTGTCTTTGTCTTCTTTGGTGTTTATACATAGATTTCTTTATGCGTTGCTGTATCCGTAGGCTTTCCAGTGTATACCTTTTGTTTGTTTTCTTTTCTCTGTCTAGTATCTTCACTCCTTTAAAATCTATTTTATGTTTCATTTATTTTGCATGTTGGGCTAGAGCTGTTGTCTCCTTTCCTTTATTTATATCTGCTTCGTGTTCTGATATTCTAGTCCCGAGTTTCCGCTTTGTTGTTCCTACATATACTTTGTTACACCTTTCCCCTTCATTCCCTTGACAAGTGATCTCGTATACAATAAAGGGCTGCGTAAGACTTTTTAAAAGTTTTGTATTCTATTTCACACTACTAGCACTGTGTTCTAGTGTAAACATAAATAACAAAACTAAACTAACCAAACATGACTCTCACTAAAATAAAGCAAGCATGATTCGAAAAGTTTTTCTCTACAGTTTTGTTAGTGTAGAACATCAAAACAAAAAGCGAGAATGAAACAAAACAACATAGCAGAAACACCGAGTGCAATATAACACGAGCATAAACATGCGAATTATACATACATACATGCATACAAAAAAAATTTTATATATAAATGTACATACATATGTAAGTATGAACGAGATTATTTCATTGTAAATAAAAACTCATTTCAGCTTTCATATTCCTAACGAAACGCAAATATTTCTTTTACATGGAAAATTGTCTTTGCTAGCAGAACATTCAAGCAAAATACATCTCTTTTGGAAGTATTTGTTTTACAATAATGGAGCAATATACACACACATTTTGAACTTAATGAGATTGCTTGTAAGATATTTTTTAAGCATTGCACCGCACTCTAGCATACAACGTTGTCTGTTTCTAGTTTGTCCAATTTTGTTGTTTCCCGCGTAAATAGATGTCTCAGTGTTTTGTTCGATCTGTGTGTGATTATTGTTGCATCATTTACCATATGCTTTAATGTTTTGTTTTCAGTAAATTTTGGAACATATAGTACACTGCAAAAAACTTTTTCTACTTCTTTATTAATAGTGGTACCAGTTTGTTTTTTCTTACTTAAGCATTTGTGTATTAGGTTGTTCGTGATATATATTGGGAAGTTGTTTTTTGTCATTGTATTTGTCATTGTATTGTCACTAATGTTGAGAATTTTGGTAATGAGGTTCATTGCCGTGTTTATTTTCGTGTTCATCTTCCAGATGCGGTTTTCTTGGCATACCAGTTTGTTATTAACCTATACTTGTCTTTTATTATTTTCATGTCTCAATAAGGTAGGTATTTCATTGTTTTCTTCAACTTCAACTGTAGATTGCAGATTCTTGTAGTATAAATTTAACGTTTTCAATATAATTTCCAAGTCGTCTTTAATTATAACCGCAAATAAATCGTCAACGTATTTAGATATAAATTTTATGTGTATGTTTTTAGTCTTCAATTCTTCAATAACGTAGTCCAAATAGAGAACATTATTGAAAAAATTTACATATGTGAGTGTGTACATATGTAAATGTATTCATATCTACATATATGCGAATACAAAGAAATTAAGTGTCAGAAACATTGGAATATCTATTTTTGAGAGAATTTTTGTATCAAATATTTCTACATGAGTTTTGCTGGTTGACGCCATTGAAGTTATTGTTATTGATGACGTAAGCTCACTTGGGTCCATTACAATGATCCCTTTGTGCTACCTGTATTAAAAAGGATACAGAAAGAGAGAGAGATGAAGGAGGGTGAGAAGGATAGAAGTAGAAAGATATGAGTTATTTTAGGAGAGGTGATACTGCGTCTCAATTTGGCTAGGGGGGAGTTAGCGGCTATAACAATCACTGTTCCTTATATAAAGGCTCAAGTTTTTGAGCTCAATTTCCGATAACTCGGATAAGCTGCCGAAGGATATTCTGCCAAAAACGGGACAACGACACAGGAGGTGCAGGACATTTTCCTCCTCTTCCTCGTCATTGCAACTATAGCAGTAGTCATTATACGGAAGACCCATACGCTTATCATGGGTTCTGAAGGCACAGTGACCGGTCAACTGACAAATATTGGATGTGTGTGAAGATAAATATGCCGAGTTAAATATATTTAAGATATTTAAGTGTGAAGATAAATATGCTGTGACGTAACAACATGGGAGTTATTTAACTGACTTTCTGAAAATTTTTAGGAAAAGTCGCTTTTGGTCATACGAATGACCTCTGAGGGATTTTGGCCAAAGTGGCCAAATGAACGGTTAGCATGCAATGCCACCTAATAGAGAGTAACTACTAGGACACTTACTACAATACGTAATGATTAGAATTCCTGAATTGAGTTTGTCAAAAAATGTACAGCTCGTTTAAAATGGTCTAATGTCTTATGTTTTGAATTATTTCATGTTTATTAAAACTGAAATAAAACCGCCAGAAAATGCAGCAGAAAATGTCTAAGTTAGCATCCTTGGTTGCGTGTTCGGAAAAAACAAATATAAAATAAAAAATATGAGCTGAACCTTTTTTCACAAACTCAATTCAGGAATTCTAATCATTACGTATTGTAGTAAGTGTCCTAGTAGTTACTCTCTATTAGGCGGCACTGCATGCCAACCCTTCATTTGGCCACTTTGGCCAAAATCCATCACAGGTCATTCGTGTGACCAAAAACGACTTTTCCTAAAAATTTTCAGAAAGTCAATTTCAGAACAGTTGCTATATTATATATAATTATATTCTGGCAGAATCTAATATAAAAATGACCAAAAAACTTTTAAATTTTTTTTTCCATATACATAACTTGTTAAATAACTCCCATGTTGTTACGTCACAGCATATTTATCTTCACACACATAAATATTGGCAAATACTCATAGTCAAAACAACCTAAAAATACATTGGTACGAAATATTGATGATTCATCGAATGTTAGTTCAAAAATACCATAGTACCCTTCTACGAAATTTTATTCGTGTAACAATAGTTGATCTGTCAAATTGTGAAAAAAAATGTTATTGGCTTGCCAGAAAGTCCTGATGGAGTAAAGTTTGACAACATTTATTTATACTCAAAATCTCTATATCAACCCAAATATGAATACCTGAAGAAATTAATTTCATCAATTAAAGGCATGGGGTATTACACATTTACAGATAATGAATCTATTATTTCTCCTATCGAAGCTAAAAGTAATTCAAATATGAAATTTAACGATGTTGTGTGAGAGAAGCATATTGATTTATGGGGTGGCATAAGAATGTTGATTCATTCCACTTATGCCAAACTTATACCAGAATTTCTAAACATTTGATACGAGACAATTCTAATGTAATTAATAATTTTTAAGTAAAATGAGAAAAATGTAAATCATTTTGAAAGGATAAATATGGGTCTATGATTATAAGCAAAGATACTGAATTAAACTATGATCGTTATAGAAAACAATTTTAGCACATAAAAGTTTACTTTTTCGTACTTCATTTGACCTTAAACCTCATTCATCTAAATGTTATAAATAGCCAGCTTGTAACCTGTTCAGATACCTAATCTGAACTGGATAACCTGATCTGAAAACCAGACCAGCTACTGATAAGCTGATCTGATACCTGATTATCTGATCTCAAAACCAGACTAGCTACCTGATAAGCTGATCTGGAAACCAGACAAGCTGCCTGATAACCTAATCTGATACCTGATCTAATAGCTGATAGCTGATATACTATTTGCTGTTAGCAAACATGGATGAGAAAGTTTTAAAGCAGTTGGCGTCGACAAGAAAAGTTTTGAAGAAATAGTATAAAAACTGGTCATACATATATATGTTAACAACTGAGAGATACATTTATACCTATAACAGAACCTCTCAAAGAATTGATAAATGGTTATAAATTTATTGCAACAACTTCCGAGAAAGAAGAAAATAAAATGATGACAGAAGTTGAAAATAATAAAGTTTAAAGTCTCAGAAACCTTCAGCCAAGATAGAGATAAGTACATTAACGATATTTGTAGAAGGAACAATATATGGTGTAGTCAAACCATCTTATTTAATGATGCTAATAATGACGATGATGCTGAAGATGATTTTTACTCAGACTTCTAATAGGGAATACCTTTAAAGTGATTTATCTTAGAAGCGAGAAATGAAGTATATATTAACTATGTTCTGCACTGGAATCATAATAACAAATTTAAAGTTGGTAGCAGTAACAATGAGGATAAAATTCTAGTTTGCAGTCCAAGACGGGCTGTAATACCGGACTTATTTTCTTTAATGTTTGATAAAACATCAAAAAAACAATGACAAATTTGAATTTGAAATTTAAATAAAAGATATAATTTCCACTAATGTATGCATACAGAATCAGCATCGTTCACTGGTGTACAACAATGATATCAGTAAATTGTTTCTGGAAACTCAAATCGACAAATTAAAAGAGAAATTAATAATATGCTTAAGGGTGGTATTAATATAACTCAAGAATATATTCAAATGGAAATCGAGGAATAACAACGCAAAATAAAATTAGAGACAGAAGACAATTCCAACACCCTTAAAATTTTTCGAAATTCATATTACTGAGAAAATTATCACTATAAACATACTTCATGCTTCTATATTTATGATTTGATCAGGCTACAATTCGTATCGCTTTGTAAGCCAAATTACTGCTGATAATTATTAATGAACAAATAACACCAAAGATAGTTGTAAATATTCTGACAAGATATTCGAAGGCTACTGCACCTTTATCCTCAGCGTTTTTTGTGTTTTTTCCACTGTGTGTGATGTAAGTTGATGTACATTTCTGCTTTATATACGCAACTTTTATTGCAAATGAAATATGTGAATTGTTTTTATCCATCCATTCAGACAAACAGAAAACTTGTCGAACATGTCGACAGCTAACTCTTCGTTGTGTATAGCTATTCGCTTATTGTGTCAACTTCTACTGCGACTCTTAAATTTTCAAAAGCAGAAGTATGAGCAGAAACAAGAGAAAATACACAAATCAGACGATAAGATAAATAAAACTGTATGACAAAAAAATGTGTGCCGTATTTATATATAAGATAATAACTTGATTTCCACTTCTTTACTTTGTGTAAGTAGTTCCATGATTTTAAAATATTTATTTACAAGATATAAAATAATTTCCATTTTAGAGCGAATTGTACAACTTCCTAGTTATTCATACAAAGAAAGCTGCTATACAGTTTGTCAAATAAGTGTTACAAAAAGCAGAAAATAATACACCAACAAATATACGTATTTCTAAAGGAGATTTATTTTCAAATTTATTATACCCTTCACCAAAACTGGTAAAGTGTATATATAGGTTTGTCATTCCTTGTGTAATTTCCACAATATTAATATGGGACACATAAAGTATATATACTCTGGGTACTTATGAATAAGGAAGTCAAATAAGCGATGTCCGTCCGTCCGTCTGGTACACGTGAAATCGGTTTTTCAAAGCTCCTAGAAAAGATAGAGGCTTCGGTTTTGACTGGTGTATCAGAAATGGTCCAAAATAGATTGGTATTGAAAATCAGTAAAATAAAAAATACGGTTCGAAAGCTTTAAAGCTTAAACGTTTTTGTCATATAAAAGTAACTAGCTAAAACTAATCTTTGTTTTTTTTTTTGTTAAATAAGAATATTTTATAATTCAGTAAGAATAAAATTAGTATTAAAAATGCAAAAAAATATTTCAGGGTTGGAAAATTTTTAACTTTTTTTGGTATATAAAAGTAACCTACTACAATTAATTTATTCCCCTATAAATTAAGCATATTTTATATTTTTAAAAGAAGATTGGAATCAGAAAAATCTAAAAGAATTATTCCAGGGTGGGAAAATTTCACTTTGTGGTATATAGAAATTATTAGGTCTAATTAATTTTTTATTTTACCTAACAAATTAAATATAAAGGGTATTTTTTATAGAGTGACACAAGTTTAAATCATAATAAAACAAGGAAATATATTTTTAGTATCAATGAAACGGGCTTTATTGCAAAGAAAATTTTATGAAATTAATGTTTAAATATGATTTCTGTCATGTGGCCGCCACGGCTGGTGCGTAGAAGGTGCAATCTGGAACACCAATTTTCAGTAACTTTTCACAGCATTTGCGGCCGTATTTCGCCGATAACTCTTCGAATGTTGATTTCCAGGTGGTCAATTGATTGTGGCTTATCGACGTAGACAAGTGACTTAACATAACACCAAAGAAAATAATCCAATGGGGTTAAATCACACGATCTTGGTGGCCAATTAATTGGGCCATTGATTAAATTATTTTTTCATCAAAAGTTTTTTTTTGAGTAAATCAATTGTAACGCACGCTGTGTGGCACGTGGCTCCGTCCTGTTGGAACCACATATCAGCAAGATTAATGACACGTAATTGAGGAACGAAAAATTTTCGAATCATGTTCCTATACCGTTCACCATTGACAGTAACATTCTGACCATCAACGTAAAAAGGGGGTTTGTGCTAAAAAATCCGTTACAAACTGACTGAGTTATTAAATATTTTATTAAAAGACCTTTTGTTAAAAACTACCTGCATAATGGGTTTCTTGTTCTATTTATGCTTTTTCAAGACATTTAAGCTGAAAGTGCAATTCAATAAACATAGATTAATACATAGTACAAAATTTTTACAACAGTGGTCGCCAAACTCTTTTCATTGGTAGCCACATTTTTCACATACACCAAGAGGTCTGCTAATAAAATATTTAATAACTCATTCAGTTTGTATCGGATTTTTTAGCACAAACCCCCTTTTTACTTAACCAATTATGTTTTATAAGTAAGCTTATAAATAGTATGGTTCCCGTAAAAAAATAATGTGTAAGAACGAATCGAATGGAGAAAAATTAAAAAAAAAATCTGAAAAAATAAAAATGGTAAAAAATACTCACGTATATCTGAAATTTACTGAAATAGAATTTATATTGTTCAAAAGGTCTAAGTCTCTTCTATCTAAATCCATTTATAAATTTAAAATCGGTTAATATTCAACTTAGTTAAAGGTTGATAAGTGCGAACGGGTACGAAAACCCGGTTTTTACCCGTAACTCATGTTTGAAAAATTTCAAAGATAGAATGTTTTGCTTAACAATGCCTACCAGAAAAATAGTAACACATTCCTGTTATTTCGACTTCATTAATTTTTGTCGCACAGTGTAGTTTAAAGAAACTCAAAGCTTACTGCACAGAAAATTATACATACTCCCACTGTTGGTCAGCGATACTTTTCCATAAAAAGAACTTACACATGTTTTGCCACTACGTTGTAATACTTCATGTCTCTCAGTTAATAATTGAAAAGGTTTGTAATCAGTCGTTCTTAATTTTTAGTAACAATGTGTCCAAAAGTTAAAGAAATAAAATTAGATATTAGAAATCTGATTGTTCAGCATCAAAAGAATGGAAAATCATTGCTCGAAATTTCTGAAATTAGTAGGCATTTAAAGTCTAGTATACAAACCGTAATAAGAAGATATAAAAAGAACAACAGAGTTAATAGTAGGCCAAGAAATGGCCGTCTGCCAAAAATTAGTCAACTTATAAAACCACACATATTGAAAGAAATTGACAAAAATTCCAGGACATAGCACAGAACGTGGAAAAAATATTGATTGTCACAGTTCATCTGGAAACACCACGCAGTGTATTGGGACGTGGACGTTATCATAGCCGAGTGCCTCGAAAAAAAACCATTCAGAAGCGCTATTAATAAAGCCAAGTGGAATTTGCTTAAAAGCATTTAAATGAAGATGAAAACTTTTGGAAACATTTTGTGTTTAGCACAGAGAATAAATTTAGCTCTTTCGTATACAATGGGAAAGAAAAAGTTTGGCTCAAAAAGAATGAAGAGCTGGAACATAAAAACCGTATGCCCACAATAAAACAATATCACTGCTCTATTATGGTTTATGGTAAACTGGTATATCCTATGAAATGTTAATTTTTTGCTGGGTATCAGAAAAATTACCAAGAAATTTTTTGTTCAAAATTTTCGTTATTGAAGGAACCAAATTTAAGGCTGTTTTCCTCAAATTCCAAAGCTGGGGGCAAATTACGGCACTCGTTATCGAACGAAATTACGAAATATTTCAATAGAGTTTATATGGAAATATTTTTAAATTTCGAACCGTTTTGAATGCCGTAATTTGCCCCCTGGAACCAAAAAATTTTATAATGCGATCTTAAGACAATATATGTTTTTAAATAGTCCAAAAATATTATCTGCGCTCTTCGAAAAATAAGAAGAATACAGCAAAAATACTGGAAAAATCCCATTTTTGGGATTTTGCGAATTGCCGGCAATTCTTTTTGATGTATTTGAAAATTATCCTACAGCTCGTGATCCATTGAATCAAAAATGGTCAAGGCCTATTACGCAAAGAAAAAAAAAACAAACAAGTCTCGTCTGCTTATTTAAACCAGTCGGTACAAATTAATATGTATGTATGCATGTATTAAGTTTATGTATCCGAAAATGGTCAAGAGTGAATGGAAATTCAATGAATCCCGAAATTGTTTAGTAAGTTTTGTTTGTTTGTAAAAATAAATTCATCATAATTGGGAGAAGGTCATGATAGTAACCGTGGCAACACAATATTGATCTTTTATAATTGAAATTTATTTGCTGGTGGTTAAGCATTGTCTATATATTTATTTCATTGATGATTTGCCAAACCGTTAGTAGACTTCAACCAGATATTTTGAACAGTCACAAACTTCTTATCTTATGCACAGGCTTTCAAAAACTATTTAAGAATTAACAAATAATAATATTTTTTAAAATCACAAAAGCGTAGTAAGCTTAGAAACTTTAACAAAACCCAGCAAATAATTTATATTCGATATGAATGTGGATTTTGTTAAAGTTTCTTAGGCTACCACGCTTATACTCGGCATATCCTAAATAAAATTTCGCATGGAAATTTCCGAACGTGTGAAAAATCGGTATCAAAAACTTCATACGGTTGCGAAATAATCTGACAATTTATGAAAAAAATCATTCACATAGATTAGTCTGTTGGAAAAAGTGGAAATATGTTGTAATATAGCTTTTGACTATGTAATATGAAATAATAAAACTTTTCTATATTTATGATTTGATCAGGCTAAAGTTCGTATCGCTTTGTAAGCCAAATTACATGTGATAATTATTAATGAACAAATAACACCAAAGTTAGTTGCCAATATTCTGACAAACACATAGTTGAACGGAACAACTAGCTGTTTTCGAAGGCCACTAAACCTTCATCACCAGCGTTCTTTTGTGTTTGGTACACTGTGTGTGGTTCAGTTGATGTAGATTTCTGCTTTATATACGCAACTTTTATTGCAAATGGAATATGTGAATTGTTATGATTCATCGTATTACAATTTGCTGAAAGCTTTTTTGTAATGAAAGCTAATTTTTACCATCTCTAAATTTACAACAGTCTTGCCATTGTCGTTTGTTCTTTACTTCATGTTTTTCTCACTCTGCTGAAAATGGGACTTACTTAAATATTCATTCGTTTTAAAACTGCTTTAGCTAAAGTTCTGTTGAAGTTGTAATAATAAACATGAGCAAAGAACAAAAATAAATCCAAACAAAAAATCGATAATGAATATAAACGGAATCAAAAAATTCATCTTTATCCTTCCAACACTCTACAAATTTCTTAAAATTTTTCGAAATTTATGTCGCTGACAACATGCTTACTATAAATATGCTTCATATTTTTCCCACGCTGCTAAAAAATGTCCCTTACTTAAATATTCATACGTTTTAAAACTGCTTTAGCTAAAGTTCTTCTAAACAAAAAATCGAAAAAGAACATAAACAAAAATATTAATATATTAAACTACCAGCAGCATAATATTGTTTTCGGTAAGCTTGCAATATTGAATCTACTGTTTTACTGTCACAAGACGTAAGATATATTTTCAAAAATGCTAGTAAGCTCTTCAAAAGAAAGAACTCTTTTCAGTCACTAATTGTCATCCAACCAAAAATGAGTTTGATAAGGAAGAACATTACCAAATTTATTAAGGATTTTGGAGACAGAATGATGTGGGAGCATAAGGAGATGCTCCCAGTATGCTTTCTTAATATACTGGATGAGGATGAGGAATTTGGTGTGATGGAGCATGAGGATGAAGATGGAGGACACTTTGCTTGCTGTGAAAAAGGACCTGATGATTGTCGCTGCACCGTCTACTACTTGCGTAAAATAATAGTGGAGAATGTCATGGCGACATATTTCAAAATATTTTGTGAAAAATAGTAAAATAAAATTAATAAAGAAAAATCTAATTTGTCTTGTTTTTGAAGGATTATTTAGGAATCTTAGGTCTTAGGAATGATGATTAACTTAATGAACTAGAATTCCCTAAACTTGTTGGTCTGTATGAAATATTGTGAAAACTTAAGCGTTTAAAATGAAATACAACACAGTGTAATATCCAGTAAAACATCATATTATTACTTTTTATAGTAAAAGTTGTACATTTTCCATTTCAATTGTTCTAGCACACAAAATTTTAAATATCTGAACGGGCTTATTATAATAGATCTTTACTCTATTCATTTCTATAGCTATCAGATCTTTATAAAATATAGATAAACTACAAAAATTGGACTTTGGTTTCAATCTTTAAGAATGTATCTGTGTATGAATGAGTACCAATCAAAATTACTGAATAAATATGGACTTCAACTATAATCATGCTGAAGCATACATAAATTGTAAAATGCAATGTAAACAGATCTTACTTTATATATGTATCTGTATCAGTATCAAATAAATTTATAGAAAAAACATTGAAAGCATTGTGGTAAATGAAATACATATGTATGTATCTACTTTATAAAAGATTCAATAGAGCTAATTCTAATAGTATAGCTTTTTAACTGAAATACCACTACATCTCGGACTCTCGCGTCAGTATCAAAAGAAGAATGCATAGGCATTCATGCTAGCAAAATATGAAAACCTATTAGAAGGTGATGAGGACCTTTTTTAAGTGATAAATCATAACATCTGATTCCGATACAACCTAGCTTACGTCATCAACAATAACTTCAAGGGCGTCAACCAGCAAACCTCATGTAGAAATATTTGAGACAAAAATAGAAATTCCAATGTTTCTGGGACATACAAAGAGTATGTGAACTAATTTCAGCATACATGCATATATTCGCATATATGTAGATATGAATATATTTACATATGTAAACACTCACATATGTAAATATTTTCAATAAAAAACTGCATTGAAAAATTATATTAATGTTCTCTATTTCAAGTAGTAAAAATCAAGAACAGCCTTAAACTTCTACAGACATACATATACACAAATTGCCACGGTTACATATTACATGAACACTTCGCCCTTCATAAATCACGATCAGCCTTAAATTCCTAAAGACATACATACATACAAGTACACAGATTTCCACTGATACATATTACAACAACGCCCCACCTCCCACCAATCACAACTTGGATTAAATTCCAACAGACATATACGCCCACAAATTCCCACGGTTACACGTATAATATATTTCAACAACACCTTGCCATCCACCAATCACAGCCCGACTTCAATTCCTACAGCTAGACACACCCCGCCCTCCACCAATCACAGCCAGACTTCAATTACTACAGCTAGACACACCCACAAATTTCCAGTCGGCATTAAGAAATCATACACATATAAAAGCCTCAAACCTATAAACACCCTTAATGTATTCCCACAAAATATTCCACGCACAAATTCCCACGGTCATACATTGAGTACATACACTTAATATAAACAAAAAACAGTTAATGTAAACAAAAATCACTTAATGTAAACAAAAAACAAAATTCTAAAATTTCACAAAAAATTTTAAGGAATTTCAGAAAAATTTCAGCAAAATTTTAAATAATTTTTGGAAAGTTCACCTAAACTTCACAATTTTAATCGGCCCCCGAATCCCCAATCTACAACTACTCACTTGTATTCTACATCTGTCTAGTTCACAAATGCCAAAACAGATTTGACATTGGCCGCCATTTGTAAAAATAAGAGCATCTTTCAATAGGGTGATTTCTTTTGGCCCACCTTTTACATACATACATGCGTGTAATTACCTTTGTTTTCACTACTTTAATGCTAGGAACACAACTGGGACGAACGACGAATTTCATCCGCGTCGACGAATTCGTCGATAAGAGTTCTTTGCAACGACGAATTTACTCAGCGAATTCCTCTCTTATATTTGATAAAGTTGGTTATTGTGTGTGCAAAGACAGAGAGAGAGAGAGAAAAAATTGTTTTTTCTTCGTTCGTCGGCGTACAAAATAGAAATAAATCTATATTAGAGTTCGTCACGCACGACGAATTTCGTTCAACGGCTGTGTTGTGTTCATTTTCATATGCATAAATGTGTTTTATTTTTTATGACGAAAGTTCGCACCGAAAAATTCGTCGTTCGTCCCAGTTGTGTTCCTTGCATAAGTCATATGAAGAGCCTGACCGATAAAAGTAAGTATCGATGCTTTTTATTCGATACTGAGTATGTATCGATACTTTTGAACCGATGTCGTATCAAGTAAAAGTATCGATACCTTAGTGGTATCGTTTATCCCTATGTCCGCTTTTACAATTGGGAAATTGAAAGGCAGACATTTTGCTCATTCTCTTTTGAACTTGCCTAATCCTTTTACAATTGTGAAATTAACAGACAGACAGAAAATTTATAGTTTGTTTACTTCTTGACGTTTGGTACTTACATACACTTACACTTAAATACATACATATGTGATATTTAGATTTAAGATTTTATTACTTATTGTTAGTTCATTTTTGAAGATACAATAAATAAATATATGAAAAAAATAAAAAATAAAAAAATATGTGACAGCACATAGAGAAAGGGACCTAAGGGTAAAAAAAATAAATTTTCACTTTTTTTTTTGATGGGACAACAACGACGATATAGCTACACCCAGGGTGACCGATGATATTTTTCAAAAAATGGCACAAAAGGGATTTTTAAAAAAAAAAGTAGCACCAAATAGGAGATTTACGAGATAAATGCACTAAAATTTTTGTTTTTAATGTATTATGTTCAATTTACTTTAAAATATCTATATATACCCACCAAAAAAGGTGAGGAAAAAGTAGCAGAAAAAGTACATCTACTGAATCAAACCTAGCCTTGCAGATTGAGAGTAACAAAAAGCTGTACGATTGAATTAAAAAAGCGGGATTATTAAAAAAAGCTGGACATTTTGAAATAAAATGTTCACGAATAGTTAATTTCTTTGTTATACAAACAATTTTATTAAAAATTATAAGTTTACATTTTTAAATTTTTTAAATAATACTCTAATATACTATTAACACAGCAAAGTATAGCTAAACCTAAATTTTTTCTTTTTAAAATTTGTTAACGCACTAATAATCCCAAATTATTATTTTACTCATTAAATAAAACCTTCATAGTGAACAGACGACTTAGCGGAGTTTTTTTTTTCAATATACGTACTAAACAAACAAAAAATCATACAAAAAATATTCGTAAGACATATTAACTTTGATAAATAAGCAAAGCACATAATGCTAATATTTTTTTTTACATAGCAAAAAACAAAGTGCCTTTGAGGAATACTTTATATAAGTACCTAGAAAACAAAAAATTATGAAGTGAGTTCTAACGGCAGAAATGCCTATATTAGTGTGAGTTCTGAAGCTCTTAATGTTAACAATAAAAATAAAAAATCTGATGATAGTCTTTTTCTAAGCCACTTTTACGTCACCGATCAAGTTCGCTTTGTCCAATTGCCTAGTACTTCTTCATATATGTCAGCGATACCATCCCCTTCGGGCTTGTGTATATCACTTAACCCAGTTATCACTACAGATAACAGTAGCAATAAACCCAAGGTCCAAGTCGGAGTGGACAGTTATATAACTGTGGTAAAGCGTAGGCGAAGCCTAAATTCTTAAAAAATTTCATCTGCTCCAAAGATGTCTAGCGATAACAGCGCATCATCTACTAATCGTTTCATTATTGCAAGACAATAACAACAAGCCCGCTGCATCATCGCAAAAGCCTTTTAAGCCACCATCTATCTATCTGAGACAAAAAATTATAATGCGCTTCTAAAAAAACTATTGTCGGCCATTGGTAAAAATACTTTTCACATCATTCCAATTAAACGAGGTAATATTGATGAAACTAACATCCAAATATATGATGAAAAAGATTTCCGAAAATTTATTAGTGAATTTGAAAAAAACAAAACAAATTTTTACACTTATCAACTTAAAATTGCTAAAGGCCTACAAATAGTATCTCTTATCGACAAAGGATTTAAGGTTAAAAATGTTACTAATATAATTAACAGAGAAAAGGTCCCCCAACCCCTATTTCGGGTCGACCTGGAGCATACAATTGAAAAAAAATTAAACCCATCCAATTTATAGCCTAAAGTTTCTCTTACACCGAAAAATCACAGTTGAAGAGCTACGTAAGCGTTCAGGTCCCGTACAGTGCCACAATTGCCAAGAATATGGCCACACAAAAACTTACTGCAAATTACCTACAGTCAGAGTTGGGCAAAATACATGGTTTGCGGTATTTAAAATACAAAATACTTACTGGTCATGTATTTAAAATACAAAATAATTGCTGGTCGTGTATTTAAAATACAAAATACTTCCACGTCATGTATGTATTTAACAACTTCCCTGTCCCCATACAAAGCACTTGGTCATTGCACCACTTCCACTGGTTTTTGCATTGTTTAAATAAATAATATGCATATAAACTATAAAATATTGTTTTTATATAAAGTTTGATATATATTTATTTGCATGACAAATGCGTTTTTAAGCGACAATAACAGTTAATGAGAGATCATTGCCAATTACATTGTTTAGTGTGCATTTTTATATAATTGAGGTTAGGATTACAATAAAAATCTAAAAAACTACTTTCAGAAAAAATTTCGAAATTTTTTTTCATCATATATGATTCATTGGACAGCGAAGTTTTTAAAATACAAAATACTTAAAATTTTTGCATGTATTTCAAATACAAAATACTTCCACACATCATGTATATATGTATTTAATAGGGTATTAAATTAATCTGGTTTTTGTTTTAATCGGTTATTCACTCGGTTAATTAATCGAGGTTTTATTAATGATTAATTTGTTAATTCCAATAAATAAAATTACATAAATTATTCATTATTTTGAGATTTTATTAATGAAAAAAAGGTAACATAACAAAAATAAAAATTTTTGAACAACATCGTACGAGGAAAAATTTATATACATATATGTATTAATAAAAAAAGTACATAGGTGAGTTTTATAAATTGTGTAATAGCTTAAAGAGACCTAAAATAATCTTTTAGAAATATTATTTAGTTTAAATGTTTAGGTTTTAAAAGATTTTTTCTTTAGTTTTAATAAAACTTGACTTAGAAAAAATCCTTTCACTAATCGTTATCGTATAGAACAAAATAGTTTTCGGTTATTTTTTTTGAACTTTATTATAAAATTAAATGGAAGAAAAAACTGTTGTTAAATAAAATGAAGCTCACTGAAAATACTTCTTTGTTTGCATGAACATCAATTTCACATCATATGCGTTTTGTTTACGAACAGAGCTGGTTTATTTTGCTTATGTTGACAACACAATCTCCCAAAGCAAAAGCAACCATATTGTTTTTGTATTGTTATAATTGTTGTGTCGTAATAGTAGCACCTGCAAATAAAACGCCTTGTGACAAGATGCTTCAGAATTGACAACGGAATTGTGGTGATGCCAACTCTAAGAGTTGGTATAGTTATGTTTTTTTAGCGATGCTAATTTTTTGTTATTGGTTTGACTAATGATACATTATATATTCATCAAAATGCAAAACACCAAAAATGTAATGCATTTTGTAAATTATGTATTTCAAATACAAAATACTTCCATTTCATATATTTAAAATACAAAATACTTCTACGTCATGTATTTAAAATACAAATACAAAATACGTATTTGTATTTTAAATATGTATTTCAAATACATGTATTTCAAATACTGCCCCACCCTGCCTACAGTTTGTGTTATCTGCGGTGAATTGCACTGTTCTGCAATCTGTACGAAGCCAAAAGATCAAGCTGAAAAAAAATTTTAAATTGTAGAGGTAATCACACTGCTAACTAAAGAGGATGTCCTGTATATTCTTTCGTTAAAAAGACTATGCGACAAAAACCTAAAATAGCTCCAGCTCAATCAGCAAACGCTTTCTCCACCAATTTTCCTCCAATGAGTCAACCAAGTACTTCAAATTCTTTTCCCACGCATAAAGTGTCCCCACCAAGTAATTCAACAAATGCTAACACAACCTTTAATTTTAGTCGCCTTGAAGCCACTATTGATAATCTGGTGCAAACTATAAACAACTTGACTAACATGATGCAAGAAATGCTGCGCAATGCAGAATACTCTGCTTCAAGCATTAATTAACAAGCCATGAACACGGTAAAAATATGTTTCTGAAAGGTAAACGGCATTCACCAACATAAAAATGAACTTGAGCACTTCCTCACGGAAGAAAATATTGATATAATTCTGGTCTCTGAGACTCAAGAAGCTTATTTAAAATAAATAATAACACTCTATATGATTCAAAGGACCCTAGAGGAAGAGCATGTGGTGGATCGGCAGTTTCAATAAAGTCAAGACTCAAGCACTATATTCTTGATAACATCTGTGCAGAACATTTACAAGCAACTAATATTTGTGTTGAATTTTTTTTTTACAAATTTCGTTATATCATCAATTAACTCCCATTTTTATTTATTTATTCTACGGATATTGAACGTCTTGTATGTGAAAAAAGAAGGGCTAGAAGGGAATAGCAACAGTATGGATCGCCCCAACATAAAATCAGACTTAAAGAGTGCACTAAACGACTCCAAGAGTTACTTGCATCTGAAAAAACTGCATCTCTTAAAAATTATCTGGAAAATCTCGATGTCACTCCAGCATCTAATTACTCCTTGTGGCTCGCTGCGAAAAAGTTTAAAACAGCCATTGAGTTTAAACCACCACTGCGCACGTCTACCGGAGGTTGGGCAAGAAGTGATACGGAAAAAGGTAACTTGTTTGCAAATCATTTAAAATCCGTATTTACCCCAAACACATGTACTGGTGCTGTTGATTTACCGAGTGTATTTTCTATACCCCCTCGACCCTTAAAGTTTAATATGCGTGACGTACAGAAACTAATTACTGAACTCAACCCGAAGAAAGCTCCAGTTATTGATGGAATTAGTAACAAGATGCTGACGAATTTGCCACGTATTGTAATTAGAATCCTTCTATTTATTTTTAATACCATATTACGACTAGAGTATTATCCACACCACTGGAAGCTTGCCAAGGTCAAAATGATTCCATGGCCGGGCAAATACCTAACCAATGCTGAATCATACTGGCCAATAAGTCTACTATCAACAATGTCAAAACTTTTCCAAAAACTGCTCATCGCAAAATTGTCCCCAATTCTAATTGGTAGTGGGTGCATACCAGACCATCAGTTTGGTTTTAGGAATCAGCATAGCACCATTGAACAAACGCATAGATTGGTTCTATTTATAAGAAGAACATTTGAAGAAAAGAAATATTAATCTGCCCTTGACGTTTGACTTTTCTCAGGCATGTGATAAAGTATGTCATGAAGGCCTTATTTTAAAATTGAAATCATATCTACCAATAAATTTTCTGAAGCTATTAGAAAGTTACATTACTACCCGGAAGTTCACGGTGGTTAAAGGAGACTTCATAAGTGTGCCCGAAACTATATCATCCTGTGTGCCACAGGGAAGCATACTGGGGCCAGTTTTTTATTCGATTTATACTTGTGATATGCCTTTGAGCAGCAATATCCATACATCTACATTTGCCGATGATACAGCCTGCCTTAGTATGCACGAAAGCCCTCATGAGGCTTCTCGATATCTACAAGAACATATTACACAGCAGGAACTATGTTTAAACTTGTGGAGAATTAAAGTAAACGAACAAAAGTGTGTTCAGGTAACAGTTGCTCTGCGAAGAGATACTTGTTCCCCAATTCAAATCAACAATCAAGTTGTTCCTTAACATTCACATGTGAAATACCTTGGTATACACCTTGATCGACGGCTTACATGGAAACGCCATATTGACTCAAAGCTAACACAAATGAAACTTAAATTAGCTCAGATACATTGGCTGATTGGTAGAAATTCAACACTTAGTCTAGATTGTAAACTTTTAATATACAAGTCACTTTTAAAACCAATATGATGCTACGGAATACCGCTATGGGGCACTACTTCAGTTTCCAATATAGAGAGAATCCAACGAAGGCAAAACAAGATTTTAAGACTAATAACATCGGCTCCATGGTACATTAAAAATTCAAATTTACATCGTGATTTAAATATGCCACTAGTGACTGAAGAAAAGAAAAAATACGCAGGCAAATACTTAAAAAAACTCGAGTCTCATCCTAATCCACTTGCTCGTAACATCTTGAATTTTTTTTTGACTATGGCTCTAATACTCAACACTCCAGATGAAACAGCTTGAAAATATTTTTTTGCTTAATACGATATTTATGTATTATTGATTACTATCACTAAGTTTATGCCTGACACTTGTTGGGCTTAATTATTATATGTATCTAGATTTAAGATTTGAATACTTATTGTTAGTTAATTTTTTGAAGATACAATAAATATATATATACGCAAAAAAAAACTTATTAAGTAAAATATTTTTTATTTAAAATACATTGAAATTGATTATTGACTGGTTTAGCTGGATCCTATGCGCATTTCACTGTTACTAATGCAGATCAGCAGGGAACCTTTATATATGTATGTGCATATGTATTTAAGAATTAAAACTAAATAACGAAAAATCATAATATAACTAAACTTAAATTCTTTCAGTTCATTTATTCATATGTATATACGTATGTGCCACCTCTGTTGTGTTTATTATTTTTTAAACAACAAAAATATTTGGCGCATAAGACGTATTGCATGTATGTAACTTGAATTTAGCAATGGGGAGGACGTACAGAAACGCATATGCATAGAACGGATGTTATGGACCTTCCGCCTTAGTATGAGATTAGCTGTTCAAGTCGTCGCTGTTTTAACTAACTGACCTAACTGAAATTTTTTTGAAAAATGAGTTAATTCCTTTACTAGACTTTATAATCATAATACACCTTGTCTACAATTTTCATGACTGTAAGCATTACTGTTGTGCCTATATAAGTAAAAAGATTTCAGACGTAGCATAAGAATGAATGTATAAAACAACCATAAAAGCTATTCTCCTGTTAAGTTGTTAAAATGTTAGTTAGGTCAGTTAGTTAAATCAGCGACAAAGTGTTGGATAATGTTAGTTAAGGCCGTGATACACTATCATACAAAGTCGTGCGATCTACGGAAAAATGCACCCTTGGTATGATGGAGTTTATGAAAATTTTCAAAAGACAATAACAATTCATCACACCAGGGTTGTATTTTTTCGTAGATCGCACGACTTTGTATGATAGTGTATCAGGGCCTTTAGTGATGATAGAACAGGGAAAACAAAAGAGATGATACTTTCACCATATACTTAAGTAGTTACAGAAACTATGTAATCAGTAATGTGCAATACGATTTAAAAAAGCGAAAATAAAAACGACGACACTATTGCAAATATATCATTTCCCATAAGGAAATTTATACAGCAAAATTTAAGCCACTAAATATTTAAGAACATTTTGTGGAAGATTGTTTTAGCTGGACAAATTTTATTTTAGCTTGAAACTGGACAGGTACTTAAAAGGCTGGACAATCCAGCCAAAACCTGCCCGACTGGCAACCCTCATCAAACCACTTCAAATTTAGGTAAAAAAACCAATGAATTTTACATTGACGTGTCATTGGAAGAAAGCTTTTGACATTTTTTTAACTCAAAAAAAATCATGTTTTTGGTGATATAAAAGTCCGATATTTGGATGTGAAAATAATTCACTTCACAAAAGTAGTTAAAAAAGTGGTTTTTAATCAGTGATTAAAATCTCTTGTATATGGTTTGAAAAGAAAAAAGGTTAAATAATTTAATTTTTAATTATTTTGGTCCGTTGTTATTTTTAATAATAAAAATTTTTCATTTGAAAAGCCTTAAATGTAACAAAAAAAACACAATGTAATGAATTTGTTGAAAACAAAGTAGTGATTTAAAATTTCGTTTGATATGTGGTTAAAAATAACTTCTTTAACATCTAAAAATATGCATTGGATACTTTCGAAGTAATTTAAAAGTGGTTCGTAAGAAAGTACCTACTCCTTTTATTTTTTGTTGGGTATATACAGTGTTTAAAAAACTGTAATGATTTTCATTTCATTTGATTCTTCTGCTTTTGTTTTTGAAAAATGCAACAGTTTCAGTCAAAGCAAAATCTCAAAACGATTTATGACCAATTGCGCAGTACTTTCAGCAGTCGACGATTTGAAAAGTTTGAATTTGATGTTTCAAGTCTTATTGCTAAGCTGATTAGTTTCATAGGAAAGAGGGACGAGGGGAAATGAAACGTTACTGTTCCCCTCGTCTCTTTCTCCATCAAACTAATCAGCTTAGCAATAAGACTTGCATAGTGTAAATATGGACTTAGTATCGCAAGTAAAAGCACTTTACTACTTTCGGAAATCGCAAACAGTCAAAGTCGAAGAAGCAAAAAGTCTTTGTTGTAGAAGTTTTAAGCAATCGCAGTAAAGAGGTTTTTGTTTTTGCCTCTTGTCTGATGTGCAGAAACAACAACAAAAACAAGACAAACACCACAAAATAGTTGACTGAACCTGCAGAAAGCTTTTAAAAGCAAGAGCTTTTGCTTCTTCGACTGTGACTGTTTGGTACTTACAAAAGCATACATACTGCTTATGCTTATACTACCGAAACTAACCAAAAGAAACAGCAAATCAAATTCAAACTTTTAAAATCGTCGACTGTTGAAAGTAGTGCGCAATTGTTCATAAATCGTTTGCTGCAAAAGCATTGGTTGATTTTAAACAGTTGGAAAAAGTCAAAGCAGCGAAAAGTAAAATTTTTACGACTCTTGCTACTTCGACTTAAGTTTTTTAAACACCGTGTTTACATATATATTTGTACATATGAAGGTATTAGGAGGATTCAAATGGTCCTAAGTGTTTTTTTTAACAAGATCTGCACTGGGAGCCCAGATCAACATCTGATAAATTCAAATATGAAAGCATGGGTTTGAAAGTATTTACCTTTTTAGTTTTTTACTAGGACTAACTTTGAAAAACTACGTTCAGCGGATGCATTACTGTAGGGTAAAGTAAATATATAAAGGGAAATGTGTATAGGTTTGATAATAAATACTTTCCATGGCCATTGCTTAAACTTCCTTCTTCACGGCAAAATTGTTCAGCAATATAAATTTTAAATATGTGATCAAGTTTGATCATTTACTTTGGATTATAATAACTTTAATTCATTAACAAATGCGTCTGTGTTAGTTATTATATAAGTAAACTCTGATTCTCAAAAAAGAATCATCTATATTCTACTTGAATGCCTGCGTGTAGTAGTAGTCAGATCCTTTCAGACCTATTTCGCCCAATTAATTTTAAAAGTCGCCAAAAATCGGTTTTGTGTAGTTTTTCGTAGTATATATTTTATAACAAATTTTATATTTTTTTTATATAACACTTTTTAATATAAATTTTTATAAAATAATACTATAAAAATTTAACAGAAAATCGCCAAAACCAGATATAAGATGGCCAAAAATTATTTCATATAAATGTTTTTAATCCAAATTCAAAACGCACTAATTACTATTATTAATGTAAGAAAAATCATCAAAATCAAATTGTTTTAATTTCTTGCAGACGAGTTTTTGTAGGATTTATTTACATATTTTAAACTACTCCTTCAGCAAACTAATTTCTTGAATGATAAAAATTTTGAAGTTTAATTTGGTAAAAAATAGACGTAAAAATCGCCAAGTTTATTTATCGCCAGAAAAATCGCCATGTCGCCGAAGCCAAATTTTGGACGCCAAATTAGTTGAAAATCGCCACATTTGGCGAGAAACCGCGATATCTGACAGCCCTGCTGTTGAAGTGTAAATTTAGGATATACAAATTAATATCATGTGCTCTCACATCCGAATCACAAAGTAACTTTTTCTTTCGCGTGGTATTATTTTAAAGTAATTACATTTTATTCCTTGTGGTCTCATTCGCAGCCTAGTTTTTGTAAATAAATGGTAAAAATTAATATTTGCGAACGAAAATGCTTAAAACAAAGTCTCTAATCATTTGAAAACAAATTTTAGTCACTTTATTATTACTAATAATCCTTTTCGCATTGTGTTTTTTTTAATTCAATACCAAAAATTCCTCCATTTAATTTTGTGCAAATGTTCATGTGCTCAAGTGTATTTTCAATTTATGCTTTGTGGTCTCATTCGTTGTTTGCCTTTTGCACCTTGAAGTTAAAAATTAATATTTTTGAAGGAAAATGTTTAAAATTGAGTTTGTAAGCATTTGGAAACTAATTTCTTACTCTAATCACTTTTATAATACTAATAATATTTTACACATTGTTTTATTTAGTTCAACACTGCAAAATCTTTCATTTAATTTTGTAAAAATGTTCAATTGTTCATTTCACTAAGTATACATTTCTGCTGTTTGTTTTGATTATTGTACTAAAAATATTCAATAACAAACACACTATATTTGTCCCTTTTTAACAGTGATCAAATCAGCGGATTTTAGCTTTTTTCATAAGTCACTTTCTACAACTCTGGTCTACTTTGTGATCCGAATGTACGAGCAAAATAAATTGGAAATGGACGAGTTAAATTTTTTTTATTTTTTTGGTGCGCAAAGAAAATAACAAGCAACCAAGTGAATGCTGCTGCGTCAACAAATTAATGCAATATACGGGTACTAGGGTTGTTCAGTTGTGATTCACAACACTGTTCATAATTGTTTGAAAACAAATACAGTGTGAAACTGTGGAGATTCCTTAAATGTAATAAATTAACCATTGGTGTACTATTGTACATTTCGAGTTTGAACAGTACCAAAAAAATACAATTGCACAAATTTTCCCAACCCTGTACCACATATAAAAAATTTATAGTATAGAATTCAGTGTTGGTATCTCTAGGAAGAGCAAAAGCACATTCACCTGTTGCAAAAAGGGTAAAAAGCGCAAAAAAAATACGAAAAAATGTGTAAAAAAGCACCAAATTTGTTTTTTAATTTAAACACATTAAGCCATTTAAAAAAAGAAAATTTAGAATGTAAAAGCTCAAAATATAATTCTAAGTTTTTGCTTCAAAATAAAAAAAGGATTTGAGATATAATAACAAAATTTATTAACATTAAATTATTTATTTATTTATTAACATTAATTAAAACAAAAGCAGGATTAATTTAATAAAAATAAATATATGTAAAAACAAATAAAAAAAAACAGAATTCAATTAATATAAATTCATACATACATACAAAATTAAAACATAGATGCAGAATTGTCATACCTCTAAAAGTGAAATTTTTCAGAATGTTAGCAGTTATATGATCGGTATTAGATATTTGGTACATGAAGCTTAGGCTTAGATTAAGATAAATATGTATGTTACTTAAAAATCATTTACACATATCACAGCGTCTACAACTGCGGTTAACTCTGATATAATATGTGAGAGAACGTCGGCAGAATAACAAAAATAAAATGCCGATATTTCTATTCATTTCGTACAACAGGAACACGTAGTTTTACTTTTCTTATAACATTTCACTTAATGCAAATTCTCATCAAGTTAAGATGTATTAATTTTATATAATTAATTTTGATTTCACTTTTTCACACAAACTTTAATTTATAAATCAATTAAACACTTATTTTAACATATAAAATCCCAGAAATTTTGTCCAAAACATTATTTTTCATTTATTTTAATAAACACTCACACATGCACACTAATTTATGTTCATGTACGTGTGTTTTTTCTGATAAGATTGTTGTTATAGGATTTCTTATAACAACGCTCTTATAAAAAATCTTATAAGATTGAGATAACACTAATTTGAAATCTAAACGTAACATAATTCTTTCTACGATTGAATTTGACGCTCTTATCTCACATATTATGTTAGGTGTAGAGTCTACACTGTAGACCCTATGTAAAGAATGCATTAAAAGCATCACTTGTTTTGAAGTAACTTAAAAGTTTTTGTTTTTTGTGATATTCACCCTGATTCCAGTTGTCAACATTGACGGCACGTCAATACCAAAAATTGGGGCACAAAACTTGTTCTTAGATGATTAAATATTTGTGTAAATTTTAACAAATGTTTATTGCATACTACTTTCAATCAATTATTATGCAGAGAAATGTGTGACACTTTCCAGTTACTTCCGTTTTCTACTTTGCAATAAAAATTATAATTTTTTAATCCCAATTATGAGAAGTTTTCTACATTGTTTTTAACAAATGTTGTTTCCGTTATTGTCATGAAAAAGAATTTAAGAAGACTCAGTCGAAAGATGGTGCTGTATTTAATTTTTGTAATATAAAAATATTTTTGTTTTAGAAAATAGCACCAAAAGCACTGTGATAAATTGTTAAAAAGTACTGTAAATACCCGCTTTTTAAAAAAGGGTATTATCAAAATTTTGCATTTATGAAGAGGCTAAAAGCACCAAAAAATACCCGAAACACAACCAAAATACCATCACTGATAGAATTCGCGTCGTATTTTGCCGACGGCTGCCAGTGTTCTCAGATTAGGGGATTTATCCCCAAATCGGAGATTTTTTTCCAAATGGGGATAAAAAGTTTAGTTTGGGGATTGAGGAATTAATTGGGGATAACTTTTATGTTTTGGGGATTTTATGAGATTTTTTGGGGAGTTGTATTTTACTTAATATTTATTTTTTTATTTATTTCTCGGCATATTTCAATTTCAATACATATTCCAATTGTTCTTATTTTAGTTCATAAATAATATTAAATGATAAATGGTAACAATGAACTCGTCTTTAACATTTGTTGTTAGCAAGATTTAAATAAGGTTTATTACAAGACAAACAGGTACTTGCATTGGGGACATTACTCATCAGCTAATTTTATTGCTTACACGTATGTATTATATAACTTAAATTATTTGACAATTAGTTCTTTACCTTATTTGATGCTTACAATTTTATTTACAAATAACAAGCAACGAGCAACGCTTGCATTGAACAAGTTTTTTCGGCAATGGAGTCAATAAAAAATTAAATTAGAAACAAAATTCAGTGCTAAAATCTCTGTTACGAATACATTTTAAAAATAATTGAATTTGTTGTGACACTTCTGATCCATCTCCAAGTGGTAAAATTAGTAAAAATTGCCTTTTGGGGATAACAATTTTAAAATTGGGGATGCCAGTCGAAAGAAATCTGGGAACCCTGACGGCTGCTGTTTAATATGAACGATTGAGTCTTTAGAATATAAAAAAGTTTAGATAAATTTTGCTCTGGGTTAACTTTAGTTCTCTTTCAAACGTGAGTACGTTAGCTGCGTGCATACATA
This sequence comes from Nowickia ferox, assembly GCA_936439885.1. Lineage (NCBI taxonomy): Eukaryota > Metazoa > Arthropoda > Insecta > Diptera > Tachinidae > Nowickia > Nowickia ferox. Next base: position 49,582,568 of record OW387023.1, on the reverse strand, counting down.
TTCTGTTATTTTGCAAAGTGCTCGTTAGTCATATTTTTTTAACCAATATACTATAATATTTCGCACTTGGATTTAAAGTTTCAATAGCAAACATCAAAAACAACACTGTAACGACCTTCAAGAAATAAATCGATTGTGCCCCTAAATTGTAAATAGCACGTAACTTCTTTAAAATATAAGTGAAGTCATCATGGATGAAGAGAAAATGTGGAAGAACTTCTATGAAAAATTGCAAGAAGCTAAAATGAATCCTCAAACTGAGCATGAGTGCAAGTAAGTTTATTTAAGAGAGTATGTTGCAAGGCATATCAAACGTATTTAATGAGCTTGAAAATGTGGCACAGTTGTGCCATTTTGGGCACTTTAGATGTTGGCTGGTACTGTGGTTTCTTTTCTGGCACTTCTCCATTAAGGCTGGTACTCTGTTCAAAGTTGTGAATAATTTTCAGCACCATTGATTATTTCGCGTGAAAAATTTGAAATGTACTAAATGTAGCCCAACTCGCGGTTTTTTTTTATAAATTTCTTGCTTTTATTGCTTGAAAGTATGCAACATTGTTACATTGTACTTTTTACGTACTGACAACCAAAGCATATTTATATGAAGTATATGCAGGTCTACAACAACTAAGAAAGTACAAAAACAACAGGCGATTTGTTTGTGTAAGAATAATGGATGAATGTCAAAAACATACAACCAGACCTGGGCAACTTGCATTACTTTTGCATAAGCACTGATTAAAAAACAAAAATTTTAGTGCAAATTTAAATTTGATGCTTGTAGTGCACTTAAATAAAATCTCTTAAAAGTAAGGGATTAATATTGCGTTAGCAGCTAATCGCATGACAAAAAATACACTAATTTTGTGTTGCCACTAAGCACATCATAAAGTAATGCAATATTATTGCACTATCACATATTGTACACAGTAAAATTGAATCAAACGTGAAAATATTTTTAGGAGATAGCACAAATAAAAAATATAAAATACACTAAAGTTCATTGAGGGCACTTTTATAAGTACGTACATACAAATTAACGAAAAAAAACTGTCAATATAAATACAAACTAGATTTCAGAATCAATTGAAAAAAATTAAAAAGTTTCATACTTCAAGTACGTTGCATCTCGAGCTTATATGAAAAACCGTTTACGTTGTATTTTGCACTATATGTTTCACTGATAATGCGTTTAGTGGTGCAAAAAATAGTGCACTAAAAGTAACAATGTAATGTTGATGAATGTCTTTGGAGGGATTTTAGTAAAATGCAAAAAAAAATTGCACTAATATTATTAAAATTAGTGCTAATGTAATAAATTTGCATTGATTTGGTTTATTGTGGGAAAATTTTCAATGCATTTGCTTATTTAATGCAATAGTCCCAGATCTGCATACAACAAAAAGAAAATATATGGATAGACAAAACCAAAGTAAATTTATTAATTGAGAAACCTTTAATATGTGAAATAAGTATAATAAAAGATACATATGTACCTTAATAATTAAATATAATTATTTTTAAATGTTTAGTAACACATTTTTTAAGTAAAAATTCATTTAAACTTTTTCACATATGTATGTACGTTGTCAGTATACCCAATTGTGTATAACAAAGCAAAACAAAACAAAATGGCGTACAAAAATTGTAAACAACTTTTGACATTCAGGCATTCACACTACACGAGAAAAAAAATTAATCACCTGAGTACTTGCATATACTTTATATTAAGTTACTTTGTTGACAACTGTTCGGTTATGATGGGAGAATAGTAGCAGTGAATACTCATACACTATTAAAAGGAATAAGTAAGTTTTTTTTTGTAACTGCTTCAGTGATGGGAAAATAGGCACGATCGTACTTTTTTTGATACTATATGGCTTGAAAACGTACCGTATTACTCCCCCAACACATTTGATACTCTCACGGCCAACTTATGAGCTGTTTTAAACCATTTTAAAGAAAATTTTATATTAAATTCCGTCAAGTTCTAAGAGCAAAAGTGGACTTTGACAGAAATATTAGTTTGGTTTAGTAAGCTTTCCCCTGAAAATGTTTTATCTGGTAAAACCAACAGCATTATACCACTTTTAATCAAAATTTTTCTGGTTTCTGGTCTTCATAAAACTAAAAACGCATTAGATGTATAAATACATACATATGTATGTACAGTCAAGAGCACACATGGATACATGTTTTGCAACTATAACTTAAAACACCAATAATGATGTTTTATTTAAAATGTTAAATAAATAAAATAAAAAAGAAAAGAAATTAAAATTCATGAATTATTAAAGCGAATGTAAAGTTTTATTTAAATTAAAGTAAAATGGCAATGTATCCAATTTTGCACGTTTTTAAAATACCGAAGTTTTAATATTTTGTCCAAAGACCTTTTGCTTTAATGACGCTCTTTATTCGCCTCGGCATACTTTCGACCAATGTTTCGATGATCCTATAAGGAATATTAGCCCATTCCGTTTGGACCCTAGACCAAAGAAAATTTATGTTTGTTGGCGGATTCTCATACTGGGCAAGCCGTTTTTTTTAACAAAGCCCACAATTTCTCAATAGGATTGAGGTTCGGGTTTTGTGCAGGCCACTGCATTATCGTAAACTTTTGTTTAGAAAGCCACTCCTTTACGATATTTGCCGTATGTTTTGGATCTCCATCCTGTTGGAATATCACCTCTTCTTCTGGGTTAGCGCTTTCTTCTACAAAATCGGGAAAATTGTCTTCTAAGATGCGCAGGTAATCTTCCTTTCTCATAATACCCTCTATTTTTACTAAGGGACCAATATGCCACTAAGTAAAACATGCCCACACCATCAAACTTCCACCACCATGTTTCATTGTTTCTTTGACTTGGTGTTTTTGTAAGCGTCCATAGGGGCGGTGCCAGTAGTATTCTTTGCCGTCAGACTGGAAACGATTTATTTTGGTTTCGTCAGACCAAATAACCCTTTTCCAGTCTTCGACGGTCCAATTTTTGTGCTCTTTACAAAATTTTAGCCGAGACTTCAAATTTTTTTCAGACAACGCAGGCTTTTTTTGTTTAACAGCTGATATAAGACCAATTTTACGAAGGACTCTCCGTGCTGTCCACTCGCTTAAAGGTTTGTTTATAGCAGCCGCAGCATGTTTGGGTGTTTTTACCTGTCTGGAAGATAATAATCGATCCGTTGTCCTGGCATCTCGTTCCGAAAGCAGACAAATACGTGGTTTTTTTTACAGCTTGTGGGCTAATGTTCTTTCTTTTTCTCACTTGTAGCACTGTTCGATGACAGATTCCCAACTTCTTAGCAATTTCGCAGGCTGAGTAATTATTATTTGTCATATCCACCACTTGGTTTTCTAAAAAGTCCGATATTTTTCTCATTTTGATTTTAAAACGCGCGAAAAGCATAAAATTGGCAAAAAAATGTGAACAACTTGAAAAATGCAATTAACTGGTTGCTTTGATATTTATACAAAAATTTCAAATAACGGTGCTATCATAAATTCGCCGCTGTCGCTTTATTCGTGCTGCCAGATTAAATGAACTTTAACGTGCAAAAGTGGATACATTGCCATTTACGATAAATATACCAAAAACTTCACATTCGAGAAGAGTAGCTGGAATTTTTTCTATACTCCACTCCTCTGAAAATGTCGTAAAGATTTTTCCTTACCACAATCTCATGAACATAAAACAACGCAACAGGCTTTATGTTCCAACAGTATCAAGTCGTATCCAGGCCAAAGATTTATTGAAGTCTAAAATTCTTCTTTTTATAACTAACATTTGTACCTATGCACATATATTATTTGTGTTTCTTTTATTATTTCTTGGCAAATAAATTTTATATAGTTTTTTGTTAATAAATTTTAAATAAAAAAATAATAATTTTTTGTACTCTCGGGATCAAAAAAGTACTAAAAAAATTTTTTTTATACATAAATGCAAATCTCATTCCTCATCACTGAACTGCTCTCGTCGAAAAGATGATTTTATAAATTTTCAAACGTATTTCAACTCAGAAGTTCATGTAATTCTTAAGTAGTACTCACCAAAACGTTACTTGTCTCGACATGTTGTTAGATAAAAACCCTGAACAATGGGAGCCCTTAAAATATTTCTTCACATTATAAAACTTTCAGTCAAAATGCAATGATAAAACTTAATAGATATGAAATAGTGCGATTAATGATACGTCTAAATTTTCCACAGTTTAATTATTAATAACCAAAAAATCAGATGCCCTAAAATAAAGTTGTAAAATTTTAAAATACAATAAAGACTTTACATTTCGTTTATGTAATATTTGAAAACTAAATACAAATGCATGTATAACTTTAAGGACTATTATTTGATTTGGTTCCCACAGTTTGCATAAGTAGGCCCCTGCTCTCGCGTCATCGTCATTATTTCCCTGTCGGGATTTGAGCTAAGGTAACTAATGGTTAATCATAAACGAGTGACAACTGACTCAAAAGCTAACTCGTTTTACATGTTAAACGCTATTCAGTTTTTCAACGTAATGTCCTCAGAATGAGTCAGTACTCATCCACGCTGCATAAGTTTCAAATAACCACAAGTGAGCTCATTTCGAGTTAATTTTTGGCTGATAAAATTCAAGTGTACTATTAGTTAGCTGCGAACTGACTATCTAATGGTTGTCCCATAATGAGTTAGTTTGTGGCGCATCAAAAACAGAGTAAAACACTCTAGCTAGTCATGATTTAACTTATTAATTAATTATTAATATTTTTAGTTTTGTTAATTTAATTGACACAATTTTAAATTATATTTTTTAGAGACGAGAATGTGTATCGAACCGTTATTACTTTGTTTGTCAGCCATCATACTGAACACTTAGCTATTGCACCATATGAAATATAGACGGCACAGAGTTAACATAAACATGAATTTTAGGCTGACATCTCGTTAACTTTGACTTATCCCTGAGGGTGGCGTTGGCTGAAGTAGTTAGTTGACTACGAAACCGAAGGTCCTGGGTGCGAGGCACTGTATCCAACAGTCATTAAATAACAACACCACGCATTTTTCTGATGTGCATTAATGTATCTTTGTGTCAGTTGTTGTAGGGAAGTTCATGTGATGAAGGCATAGTCAGTGGTAACTGAATTATACCGAGTTCAGCAGATAATAATCCTAATGTAAGATCATAGCGCCCTCCTTCCTTATAATAACCAATAAAATTTGCTGCTAATCACAGCTTTAAAAATTTAATACGCCTCATTCAACACCAGAGGCGCTGCAACAGTGCATTATAAAAAACGTGCAAAAATCAGAGTTGTAAAACAATGAAGCTTTCCTCTATCTCTTCCTTCACCACCTGTCTTCTCTATCACTATCCCTTTCCTAAAAGAAGGTAACACCTAGTAATAGTAGTAGGCATCCATTGCCTGAGTGTGCGGTCAGGTTTGTGTGTGTTGTTTAGCCTTCGAGAGTTCGTGTCGCTCGCACTGGTTGACTGATCTGCCACGGATAACAGTATAATCTTGCGGTTCTTTTGTGGAATTTCGTTGACAACCACGTTGCAACTTCCTATGTGAAGGCATACATAGGTTATGTATAGTCAGTTAGAAAAACTTATTTAAAAATACTGTTAAAAACATCTGGGGCATATGGTCTAGTTACTCCACCCATATTTGTGCAACCATATTCTGCAAATTTACTTTGTAGAATATGTATTAACAAATAAATAAATAAAACATTGTGCACACATATAAACATATGTATGTGTGTATATAACTATCCTGTCGGAAATTACGTTAACTTTAAACTACTTTAAGCTAACTATTTCGCAACTAGTACTGACGGACACTTGGATTACTTTTCAATGTAATCAACTGACTATTTTAACATTGCGATGTCCTAGGCGGTAGTCAATTGTCTCACTCTGCATTACTTTCCAACTAACTTAAAGTTGATTTTTTTTTAAATCACCTGGTAGTCAGTAAATTTAAAAACAATTTCTGGGGTTCCAACATGTATCATCTCACGTTGTGTAGTCAACGCGCTACTACCCAGCTAAGGTACTATCTCACCAAATTCGATTACGCACTCTCACCAAATTCGATTACGCACTCATTTTGAGAATTAATTTTGGATCTGTTCTTGATGACATTGCAGTTAGCGCTAGTTAATCGAAAGTGGGATACACACTATCGAACATGAGTGACAGTTTTGCTAAAATTTTACATTGATAGATAGTGCGAACACGAATTTCGTCATTCAACAGTCAACCACAGAATTTTTTGTGCTTGGGTGACAGTCAACCGCCATATTGGTTTTTGAATGATAGTGTGTACCAAAAAGCGTCAGTCAAGAGAAATTTTTGTAGCATAAACAACACAAGATGCACGCGGAAAATAATTTTTTTAGAAATTCATATTTATTTATGAATTGCAAGGCTGTGTGTGATGTTAAAGACAAAATGTTAAGACAAAATCATACGAGGAGTTGTAACAGATAGGAAAACATTAAAATAATTTATTATAAAAAATTTTGTTAGCAATAATGCACATCAAATTTGAGTTTTTTCTTTGTTTGTGTGTCCAATTTTTTTTTCTTGAATGAAGGGTTGAGTGTCGAACATGATCGATAGTCTGAAGAGCCAATACTATCATTCAAAACAGATGAATTTTTCATTGTCACTCATGTTCGATAATGTGTACCCCACTTAAGAAAAGTTAACTATAAAGTACCCCATATACGTTTCAATTCAATTGTCCATTAAGTCTTTCAATTGAATTGATTCTTGGCCACACACTTCATAAACTGAATTCAAAGATTTTCATTCAAATGTCAAATTTATATTTTTTTTTACAATGACAAATTTAATAATTTAAAACTTCTATTGCATGCATTCATTAATTTTTATATTTTTATTTAAAATTCAATGAACTTAAATACAATTTAAAAAATATATAACTTTTTCTGTACAAAATAAAGCTACAAACATAAATTTTGACAGCTAACCAAGAGACTCGAACACACGGCACAATCGAATTAAAAGATTTACTAGTCAATGTGAAAAATCAAAAACTTTTGATTTTTCTTCAACCAACTCGGGAACTGCCAAACTAATCAATTGACAGAGCCATATACGCTTTGATTTGGACAACAACAGACTCAACTAAAAATTCAATTGAATCGTGTATGGGATGCTTTAGTTAATTATTTTTGTAGTCAACCACACATTCTCCGACAGAGTAATGTTGTATCGAGTTTTTTGGGATATTTATGGAATTACAATAAATTATCATTCAAGATCCATAGTATAAATGAACATCAAGTGCCCACATCTAAATTATATGTATGAGTATTTATAAAAACTACTCAAGAGATTTTGGAACTATTTATAAGCAGATTCGGCACGTGATCATATTTCCAATTCCCATCACTGTTATTATTTATTTACTCAGTGCTTTTTATTACTGCAGTGTAATTTTAAATATTTCTGACCAGGAAAATAAAAATAAATAAAATATTGGAACTTTTTCTAAAGTTTCGGTTTTTTTAAATGTTGAACACAAGTTATTTTATTAATTGTAGGTAATGTTGATTCTGATTAAAAATTGCAGAATTATGTATGACATACATACATATGTATGTATGTACTCGTATGTATGTATGTGTATGTATATCTTTGGTCACAAGAACAAAAGGCCCTAACTCAAATAACAGTAACTTTACAAGAGAAGGTAAAAGCATAATAAGTACCAAACAATGAGGTACGAGGTGTATTTGGGTGAATTGAAAAACACAATCTCGCGAAAATACGAGTTAAAGCCTTTCTACTTGTGACCAGTGTGACCAAATTTTAAAATAACATTAAGCTAAATCACGTTTGAAAAATAGCTAAAAAGAGCTAAAATATTTAATATTAAGCCAGAAAATAAAGCTAAACTTTTTTGTACTTTTTTCATCACTTTTAAATAGTTTAATGTTGCTAAAAGAACGTTAAATATACATATGCACATGTATTCTTTTATTTATTAAAACAAATGAAATCATTTATTAATTATTTATTATATTTTAGTTTTAAAGAAAAACAAAATAAAAATTTTTCAAAATAAGCTTAAAACGACTTATAAATTAAACAGTCTTCAAAAATGGAAAAGCATTTATACTAAAATACAAACGCCTTTTTAAAGCTAATATACTTACATATACATACATATGTACATATATGTATATATGTATACTTATGTATGGAATAAACACATATTCATATAAACAAAAAATATAAAAAAACACAAAAACTAATTTGTTTAAAGTAACATAAAAGAAATTAAAAAGTTATCACAATTCTGAGGTTTAAGCAAATCTTAAAACTATGTATAACAAAAATATTTTGATATTAAAATTTTTTTAACAACTACATGTCAAATATATTATCAAATGAATCCTCTTCTCTCTCTTCCAAAAAATCATCATCACTTTTATAAATATTTGCATCCATTTTTGTTACGAGATCTTTTCTTATTTCATAATCATCACTTTTATAAATATTTGCATCCATTTTTGTTACGAGATCTTTTCCTATTTCAAAGCTTTGACAACACTTATTTATTCCTTTCAAGCCGCATCTGATATATAAAAGTGAATTAATGCTATTTAATGTAAATCTATTTATAATTTTTGTTTTAAGTAAATTCGTGCCGCTGAATACACGTTCCACTTCCGCATTACTTAGAGACAAAACTAAAAATTTCATCACAAAGGAAGATCGCTCTTGAAAAGGGTTTTCAGTCATCGCATTTTTATATTCAAAAATGTAAGTCCAAAATTCTATGGTAGACTTTTGATTTGGCCACTCATAGGAATTCAACTTCTGCCATTGTAACTCTAAGACTGTAATTTCATTTATTTTTAAATTTGCCATTTAGTCTTTAAAATTGTCGTACAGTTTACATTTTATAATTTTAAAACTATGTATTTTCCAATGAAAAGAAGTTTATATTTTTTAATATTAAAAAATTATTTGGCAAACGTTGACGCAGTTGTAGTATTAGTTGTTTAATAAAATTTCCACAGGTACTTACTTCTTTTTCCATTTCTAAATCAATAATTTGTCTTTGTGAAACGAGATAATGTTCAAAATTGTAATTGAAAAAAGGTGTTGGAATAAGGAAATTATCTATGTCTGATTTTAAAGGGTCAAAGTTTTCGGACTTCAAAACAATTTGATTAGAAATATCTTTTATAATACTTCTGAAAAAAATAGTGTTGGGTCTGCGTCATTACTCTCAAACATTTTGTTGACCTTTTGAACATCGGATAGTAACGGTTTCAAAAACTTTAAATAAAGCAGATTCTTTCGCAATAAAATGGGTTTTCAATTCTAGCCACTGATTTTCAATTCGATTTACGACTGTTTCGATTGACAACCATCTGGTGTCACAAGCTCTTACCAGTTTAAGTGGTTGCATGTCAGAATTAATAGCAGCGTATATGTTTTTATAATTTTTTTGTCGTAAACTTGATTTGGAAAACCAGTTATATGTTTCTGCTACTAAGTATTCAATTTCATCTGGCAAACATTTGGATGCAGAAGAAACAGATAATTGTTTAGAATGACAAACGCAAGGAATAAGTATAATTTTTTCGTTACTTTTTCTTAAATTAGCGATAACACCACGATTTATTCCTGTCATTACTTTTGCGTTATCTGTTCCAAGGCCTATCATATATTTAATGTCTAAGTTAAAATCCTTCAAAACTGCCAAAATTGCTGAGGTTATTCTGAGAGCTGTTGAATCTTCCAGAGCATACAGTTGCAAAAAGGTGTTTACAATGTTTTTAATGATTTACTATGGTACCGAATAACAATACCTAAATACTTTTCAACAGTAATGTCAGTTGCCTCATCGATGATTAAGCTGAATGGACTTCCTTTAATGTCATCTGTCAATAATTTTTTAAAGTTTGGACCTAATATTGATTTAATTATAGCGGTGCATTTGGTCCTCCCACTTTGCTATCACTAAATAAATTTTTTTTGCAGTTTTACTAAGTGGTCTACAGATCTAATAGAAGTATGCACCGCTACATACAATGCCTCAAACAATTCGGCCTCTTTAGTTTTTTTGATGTTAGATAAGGTTTGAAGCTGTAAGGTTTTCTGGTTGTTGCTCCTAAAGGGTGAAGCAGCTGCCAGATGTTTATTTGATTTCCCATTCGTTTAATTCGACAATCCATTTTGAAATCATTAAACCAGGGTTTTCTTGGTTTTTGCATGTATTTTCTAAAATGAAAAATAATTTTCGTAATGGGTTTTTTATTTCTTTCTTAAACATTATTACCTTTTGCTGCTATTAGGTAAATCGTCTTCAGTGTCACTGCTTCTTCACACAATTTCATTATTTGGTTGAGTTCTTTTTAAATATCTAAATGATTTTAATTATATCATAATTTTTCTTTTATATTTTACTTTCATACAAACCTATCCATTTTAACTTTTTCTGTTTAAAATATAAACAAACCAAAAAAATCACAAACACAACCTTATGACGCTTAAAGTAACTGAAAGCACCAAACGTAAACTTCATAAACAAGGTACCTGTTTGCTGTTCTAGGTAAATTAAAACACAACGATATTTTCAAAAGGCTTTTAAATTTTTAAGCTGTCAAAACAACACGGGCAAATTCGAATGAATTCGCCTTGTGTGCTGCATATGAAATATGCGACTCTTATTTTTTAGCACTGCCAGATAGATTTCCTTATAACTTTTTTATGTCTAACATATTTTTGTGAACATAAAATTGAGATTATAGAAAAGGCTAAAAAAAAGCTAAATGATTTAAGAAAAAAAGCTCAAAAATAAGCTAAGAGCTTGAAGCTAAATCCAAAAAAAAAGCTAAATTTAGCTCAAAATAAGCTAATATGGTCACGCTGCTTGTGACCATCGATTTGTAAAGCCTACAGTACAAGGCATGTAAAAAACCACATGTGCATGTGGTTCTGACGTAATTTTGACATCATCACGAAGCTACATTTGCTACATGCTGTGTACAAGTAACACATATAGATATTCACATGCTTACAGATGTGCTTCCTAAGAACATGTGTTCGATTTGGCTACATGTGCCACACTTGTATTTCGAAACATAAAGACCTACTATCAAAATTTTAAGGCCTGTAGCTACTACTAGTAACTGTAAAAAATGCAACTAACATGCTGAAAATTACCGTGACGTCATCGCCACATACACATGTGGCTTTTTACATGCCGTGTACTGTAGGCTTAAGTCTATATGAACGTAAGTATGTTTGTACGTATAGTATAGATACATATGTACATATATTTAATTTAGATGTCGAATGTGAATATGTATGGATGTATGTATGTACTTATTTAGTCATGACAAAACAAATTACATGTTGCTTTATGCCATAAAGTTTATGGTGATCTTTGCAATGTACATACATACATATGTGTGTATGTACTTGATTCATATTAAACCCCTGCAAAAATAGATTTGTAAATAAAAAGTACATATAATCCAAGGCATATCAAACAGGTACATGCATCAGGCAAATTGCTCATCCGCTGATTTTTTGTTTACACGTTTATAACGAAGAATTCATTTGACAATTACTTTTGTGCCTTGTTTGATGCATACAATTTTTTGACAATTACTTTGTAAAACTATGTGAGAAGCACAGAGTTGCCACAGTGTTTTCTCTAATGCGTGTACCTGTAGTAAATGTGCCTTGATATAATCTAGCAAAGTTGAACACTTACTCGAGCTTTGCTAAAAAACTATGTACATGTTTTTGAAAACAACACTTGAACATTCATAAAGCGAACATGTCAAGTACCAGCGACAGCCAAACTTCACTAGGTACCAGGGCTGGCGATATGGCGATTTCTCGCCAAACATTACGATTTTTCAACTTGTTTGACGTCTAAATTGTTGGTTTTTTGACATGGCTATATATCTGGCGATAAATAAATTTGTTGGCGATTTTTTAACAAAATTTAAATTAGAAATTTTTGTAATTCAGCGAAATAAGTTTCGTTGAAAGAGTAGTTTAAAAAAATAAATCCTGTCAAAACTCGTCTGCAAGAAATTTAAACCATTTGATTTTGATGATTTTTCTTATGTTAATTATATTAATTTATTTATTTTGAATTTGGATGACTTTAGTTCTACTTTTGGCGATTTTCTGCTTAATTTCTATATGTTATTTTATAAAAACTTATATTAAAAAAGTGTTATATAAAATCAAATTTATTATCAAATATTTATTAAGAAAAACTACATAAAATCAGTTTTGGCGACTTTTGATGATTTTTAAAATTAATATGTCGAAACAGGTCAGAAAAAATCTGACAACCCTGCTAGGTACTTGCAGTACTACCTAAAGTTTGGAAAAAAATTGTTATTTGATACAAACAAAAAATTTAAATAAATGACGCAATTTTACAATTTCATTTATTTCAACTTTTGTTATTTATTTAATTATTTATTAAAATTAATATACATACATAAGTAGAAATTTATATGCATTGATAAACGTTAGTTTAAAATTATTTTAGTGACGAATCACCATTGTATGTACATATGTATGTACGTACATACGTGCCCTTAATTATGAAAATGGTCCAAGCCATATGCGGTTTTATTTATATTAATCGAGACTACTAATTCTAAATTAAAATGTTGCATAGTATAAAAATATCTTTTGGTTTGTTGAAATGTAATCTACTAAATATGTCCACCGAAGAAAGACCTACATATACATACATGTACAGATTATATGTATATATCTGTGGAAATAAATAATAATGGCTTAAGTTGACATAAGTGCTTTTTCATTTTATTACATATTCTTAGGGCTAATAAATCAGTCAATAATTATATGTATTTTATTTTTAAATCATGTTTAAACACAAAAATTTTAATTTTCATCCCAAAATTAAATGAATCTTAAATATCCAACATTGTGCATTTAAGTGTTGTTTAAGTTTTAAAAATATACCATATGTTTTGTGCATGTGTGTGTTTTTTGAATGCATGTACATGAACTTCATGTGGTCGTATTAAAAAGAATTTCGTTTAATTTTCGCAAATATACAACAAATGTAACACATATTTTCATATCATGAAATATATAAATAGAAAAATGCATTCCGATGCTCTTTTTGTATCATAAAATGTGTTTCTTGCTATTCACTTTTCTGCAAATTGATAAATCAACTTTCTTTTTTATTTATATTGAACAGCGGTTCTTTGGGAAGCTTTCCATAATATTTTGAAATCTTGTAGTGCTACCGTACTTTCAACGTAATTTGATAATAACTTTAATTCGCCACTGAAAAAATTAAAGTGTATTTAAATACATTTTAAAGTGTATTTAAATACATTTTAAGTTTTTATGAAAATTAACTCAAACTATATTTAAACATTCACTAATTTATTAGCTATTAGGCTTTATAACACGTGTTTTGACAGACTTCTGGCTTAAGCTGGAGAGGAGTTACAGGGGCCCAAACTGGACCAACTGGTAATCAAAAAATTCTCAGCCATGTAACTTTTTTAAAAATTATCCGATTTTAATCGGATAAGGCATTTTGAGCTAACCTAAAAGTTCTGAGGAAATATTCTCTCGAGATATGTTTCTGAACCTATCATGCCTTAAAAGATATTTCACTCAAGACAAAAAAATTTTTTTTTGCCTTGACTTTTTTTAGTGTTTCGTCTATAACTTTTAAGTTTATTACAGGACTTTAAAATAAAAGCCAGCACTCGATTTTTTATAATATTTTAAATAAAACTGTAAAGAAAGTTTTTTCTACATTTGTGAAATTGGGAAAACGCTAAGAAATCTAAATTTTAAAATTTTCCTGTAAAAGTTATGTTATTTTAAAAAAGTACATATTCATTTTTTTAACCACATAGCGCTAAAATCAATTCATTAAGAATGTGCCTAGAGCCAATTATTTTGTATTTTTGACATGTACCCTACATTCAGCAATGTCCGAAAATCGTAAATTTTAAATTTATTTTTTGTGTTTAAGCGCTCATAAAAAATAGTGACGGTAAATTTTGAAAATTTCAACAGTAACATTATTATTGTAGATAGTTTTAAAAATTTTTAACAAAAATTTAAGACAATTTTTCATTAATGCGGATATGCGCGCAGATATTCTGAAAAAAGTCAAAATTTGGTGAAAACATTAGTCTTGTGTAGTTCATGAACGAACTAGTTCAAATGAACGATTCAGTACTTTGAAATAAGTGAACTAGTTTACTCTGCCTTTACACATACGAGTACTCTCATGCAAGTGCTGTATACGTATTATCAACGAAAAATTGTTCGAAATACTCGAATCTCTTGCAATTTGCATTTCTGTTTACACATGAGAGTTAAAGTTCATTTTAAAAATGTCGCCAAGGAGTAAACTTCAAAAACTTTGTTTGATTTTAAAGCTTCAACAATTAATAAAAGCAAATGAAAAAGAAAAAAAACGAACACAATTTTACATCCATTTTTATTTCTTTAGTTTTTAATCCCAACTATAAATTTCTTTTCATTTCATTTTGTTTTGTTTACAAAATAGAGTTGCCAAATTCTCAACATAGAATCATTTTTAAGGAAATAATTCGCATTAATTATTATCATTATTTTAATGATATTAGCAAACTCACACACAATTTAATCGAAAACAATCGAAATTTTTAGTTTTAATTATAACATGTTAATTTGCTTAATATTGTTGACAGGGTAACTCCATTAGTTTATTTGACATTTTATTGCATGCGAGTGTCAAAATTTCACTCGTATGCAAAATTGGCTGCGAGTAGAGCTGCGAGTGCGAAAAATGTGAATGTGTTAGTAAAAAAGTGTGAGTGTATTGAGCTATTACTCTCATGTGTAAACTCACGGTTAATTATCTTACGCTTACTAGTTCAATTTTTTAACTAAGAACTAAAGGTAGAGGTCCATAGCTCGCTTTTTGCGCGATACGCTTTCTATGCATCTGTCAAAAAAGTAGAATCAATGTAATAGTATGTGACAAGTTACATTGCAAAAAGCGCAGAACGCGTAGGCGCGCTCAAAGCAAAAAGTAGGTCTACTTTCTACTTTTGTACGCGTTACAAGCACCATGAAAGAAAGTCAGCTGTTCTTGAATGCTAAAGATGTTAAATAATACTTTATTTCTTACGTTATCGATAAATATTATTTTGCCGTGGAAAATTTTTTTTATATTTTTTTTCAATAAAAAAAATTCTTAGTAAAAAAACTTGTTTAATAAAATATGTGAATATTTTCATTAATGCGATGTATTTCAATTAACTTTTAACCACACTTTTCTCAGT
Source organism: Nowickia ferox (assembly GCA_936439885.1). Classification (NCBI taxonomy): domain Eukaryota; kingdom Metazoa; phylum Arthropoda; class Insecta; order Diptera; family Tachinidae; genus Nowickia; species Nowickia ferox. The sequence continues at coordinate 49,567,224 of OW387023.1, read as the reverse complement.
AACAAATTTTGCGTATTAGTTATCGATTACTTTTACGTACTGATTGTCATCTCCGCTAAATCTGTATTATTTACTTTGTGTTCATTACATATTTTTAAACAATAAAATGGAAGAAAATTTAATTAAAAAAAAAAAAAATTTAATTCTACCTTAAGTCAAAAAATGAACTTACACAGAGGCTGTGAACAAAATGTTTTCAAAGTTTTGCTTACTTTTTTACTGTGTGTGTGCTTTGCTTCTACAGTCATCCATATATACCTTACATAGTGTCCACACCTGAAGATTTTATCATAAATCGTGATAAGAGACGTTGATGATTTTATATCATGATGAATCAAACAAATATTTGCAAAATGTTTGTCAAAAATATTTACTTTGCGTGTTGTTTAATTTTTTGGTCACAAATAATTGTTGTGTCGCCTTTTTTAATCAAAAATTGTGTAATCAATAAACATTAAATGCACAGTGAAACATAAAATGACATTTGATATCAGAGCTCACGGCTCAGAGCCGCATTGATGATTATATACATATGTATATCATAAAGCTACCATAATATACATAAATTGAATCTATACGTTATGAATTTTCATCATGATGTCAATTTGAAATTCGTCATGATATAAATTCGTCAGGTGTGGACACTATGTTACAAAAAATATTTTTGATTAAGGAGATTTTTAAAACAGATTTTCACACTTTATAAAGCTGATTTATTTCTTATTAAGGGAATTAATTTTCGTTTTCGTAAAGTTTTTTAATCACAGATCTGTGTTTTTAATATCTACTAATAAAGACCACAACATGTCTACATACATACATACAATACAGTATGTCAAAAAAAATTTTCAATGTTCAAACATTCTAGTAATTTTACATTCAAACATGAATTACAAGAACAAATAAATACCTTTTTGTTTCGTTTTTTCGCATGCCGTTAGCTCTGCTTGTCTACGACAATATGGCGCCAAAGTTGTACAGACATATTCACTCATTACAAAAAAACAACAACATATAGTAAACAATTTCTTGTACGTGGTGTCAAAAAAATGTTTTCAATTTAACATCAAATAGCAAATATTCGCTATTTCATGGAAATTTTTTCGTCTGCATTTTTTTAAAACATGACATTGTATTCGAAATACTTTTTTTGCGTTCATTCATAAAATATTTGTCTTACCTACAACAACTGACGCTCGAAATTCAGTTTAAATAGTGCCCGGAAAATAGGTTCACAATAATATAATTCAATTTGTATATTTCAATTATTACAAAGGAAAATCCCGAGGAAAAGGAAAACACCGAGTCTGTGTCTTCTTTAATGTTTCTTTCGTAGTGGCAGTTAGTGACAGTTTTTCATTTTATGCTTTGTGTTCCCATTCATGGTAAAATTATACAAGGTACATGCATAAGCCCAGCTTGTTTATGTATACAATGCAGAAAGTTGTCAAACTTTGTTTACAAGCTGCAAAAATTTTAGTGTATGTGTGTGAAGAAAGTGATTACAGTGTTGCCAATGAATTTGCACATGGCTGTGTCTCTTATTACACATTGAAGAAAATTACAATACACATCTTTTGTGTAGGTTAAAATTAAAACAAAAATAAATGAAAATAGAACCCAAAGTAAATTACACACAGATTATACATGAATCTCATTACATGGCCTACACATGAGAGTACAAATTACGTACTGTGTATTAGACACATATTGGCAACACGGAATGACTATAATCATGCATGAAAGCCGCGTCTGCAATTGTACTTTAGTTACCCTGTGATTGTTATTTTAAAAAACAAAAGACATCTGTTTTTTACTAAATTCTGTTTGTTCCCATTCGCTATGAGATTTTTGTAAATAAATGGTAATAACATGGTAAAATTATACAAGGTACTTGCACGACTACAACAAAATTACAGAACCAAAAAACACACGCATTTTGTTGGTAGAAACAAACGGATAATTGTCAGAAACTGATGTCTTTTCTTTTTAAAAACAGCAATCACAGGGTAACTAAAGTACAATTGCAGACGCGACATTCATGTATGATTATAGTCATTCAGTGTTGCCAATATGTGTGTAATACACAGTGTGTAATTTCTACTCTCATGTGTGGGCCATGTAATGAGATTCATGTATAATCTGTGTGTAACTATACTTTGGGTTATATTTTTATTTATTTTTGTTTCAATTTTAACCTACACAAAAGATGTGTAGTGTAATTTTCTTCAATGTGTAATTGGAGACACAGCCATGTGCAAATTCATTGGGAACACTGTAATAATTTTATTCACACACATACACTAACATTTTTGCAGCTTGTAAACAAAGTTTGACAACTTTCTGCATTGTATACATAAACAAGCTGGGCTTGTGCATGTACCTTGTAATATTTGTGAATGAAAAAAATATTTGTGAACGAAAATGCTTAAAACGAAGTCTCTAATCATTTGAAAACAAATTTTAATCACTTTTTTTAATACTAATAATCTTTTTCGCATTGTTTTCTTTAATTCAACCCCGCAAGTTCCTCCATTTAATTTTGTACAAATGTTCATGTGCTCAAATATATTTTCATTTTATGCTTTGTGGTCTCATTCGTTGTCGGCTTTTTGTAAGTTGAAGTTCAAAATTAATATTTTTGTAGGAAAATTTTTAAAATTAAATTTGTAAGCATTTGGAAACTAACTTCAATCACTTTTTTAATACTAATAAGTTTAAGTTGTTTTTCACACAGATATTATTATTAACAAAAGTACCGACAAACAGAGCCAAAATACCCCCATTCCATTGAACTTACAATAGTGCCATCACTGGTATACAAACGTCACTTAACAACGTTAGGAAATTCTATTTTATGCAGGTTGAGACGTGCCGTCAGCTGTTTCGTTAGGGGACGGAGACGTTCGGCTAATTCTACCTTAAGGCAGTGAACCGCACGCTATACCACAATTGTCAAGGCATATCATACAGGTACACGCATCAGGCATATTGCTCATCCGCTAATTTTTTGTTTACACGTTTACAACGAAGAATTCATTTGACAATTACTTTTGATGCATACAATTTTTTGACAATTACTTTGTAAAACTGTAGGAGAAGCACATAGTTGCTTCTAATGCGTGTACCTGTATTTAATGTGCCTTGACAATTGTGTACAAGAAGATCATACACATGCCCAGCAAGAACACTCCCAGTCAAATGACCGGTCATTTGACTGGGAGTGGTGATGGCTTTAGGCATCTAAGTTTCTATCAGTTTGTTAAGGCCAATGTGGAAAAAGTGATGCAAACTTTTGTATACGTGTGATTTTGCATCTTTGTCTAACTAATTAAAAATATCTACTATGGAACATATATATCTGATCTGCTCACTCTACCGTATTTTTTTATCTTTGAAGATGCATATGGTAGTCACGTCTGACTGATTTTGCATCTTTATCTCACTAATTAAAAATATCTACTATTGAACATATATATCTGACCTGCTTACTCTGCCATATTTTTACTTGGCATTGGTGATGCATGTGGTAGTCATGTCTGACTGATCACATCTGCCGAATTAACCGTCATTTCAAACTAGTCAGACCTGCATAATTAATGCATCACACTTGACTAATCACACGTGATGTATAAACAAGGCAAGCCTCACCCGTCCTACTTGCAGAGTATATCCGTCTGTTAAATTTAAAAACTTTTTTCATTTTATATATTTATTTTAAAAACAAAATACATACATATATAAAATCTTCTAAAACTAATTACCAAACTTAAACAAAATATTTTGTATATAATAATAACATTAATATATATAATAATAACATTAATTATAACAATATAATAATAACATTAAAAATATTATAAAAAAAATTCATTACATATGTACATAGAAACAAACAAAAGAAATAAATCAAAAAAAAAAAAAAATAATAAAAAATTTAAATCAATTGCAGTTCACTTTAACAAATTCATTTGCAATAAAAACGAATTGCAACTCATTCTACAAATTCATTGGAATTGGAAACGAATTGAAATTCATTTCAGACTAATACGTTTGAATTGATTCAAATTCCATTCAATTCTTTATTGTTGTAAAAAGAAATAATTCAAAATTTGGTAAAAAAAAAAGATTTTTTTAAATTTACTATTTTTTTAAATATTTTTTCTGCTTAAGTCTATGATGACTGCGCTCTATGTATTTTCTCACGCTTTTTTCAAACTCCAATGGGCCTTGCTTTTGGAAGACTTCTGAAATTTGCAAAAGAGTTATATATAATAATAATATAACTACTTATGCATGCGTAAGTAAAATATGTGCACATACCTCTAAGAGTGTTGTCAAAAAGCTTAAGAGATGCTAAAGGTTTTTTGTCACATCTCCCATCCCAGTTGAATTTTTCTAGCAGGTTGTCCGTAAATATATTACGGATAACGCTGCTGACGTCGTCTGAAGTTCCTTTTAACTTGTGGATGTACATTATCTTCAAAATAATATATATAGTTGTCAATGGTTAAAAATATTGCAATTAAAAGTATTGAAGTACATTTACCGTAGCTTGGGAGAAGTCTTCAGTGGCCAGCTTTTCTTCAAACTCTTTAAGGGCCTCAAGGGAGATTAAAGGAAGCATGCTGGCGACTTCGTCCATTTTTGGTTCAGTTAGTTCTCCCGTCATCCGGCATACCGATGCTTCTACTTTTTTTATTGATAATTTGCACTCCATTAACAATTTGGAGTGCGCCATCATCTCCGGTTTTGAAATAACCTATGGAAGAGGTTTGTTATATTTTAGAAAGCGATAAAAAGCAACATCAAAATTGTGAAATGCTTACGTTTTCAATTTTTTCAGCTATTTGCTGCTGATTGCGGACAATAGCCGCTTGCGCACCACTTAAAATGCCAAGATTTTTTATAATTGCTTGAATCTAAATGTAAAGACAAAATGCTGTGCTAATTAAAAATAAATTTTGGAATATAATAATACTTACGCCTTGCTCAATTTTTTCGAGCCGATTACCCAGCTCTTTTTGATCGTTTATAATAGTTTTAAGTGACACATTAGAATTTTCCTCTCCACTTAATTTATAACAGACCTTCTGTATTAATGGTTGGGCTGAAAAAATTTAAAAATTATATATATGTTTATATACAGTGGTGTATATACATATGTATACACATATATGTATTTATATGCTATTGTGTTTTACTCACCATTCGATTCCTCCGAACTTTCTTCCTCAAAAATATTCTGCGAGACACTCATGTAATTATTAAAAAGAACTTATTGTTATTCTTATTATTATCATTATTATTATTATTATTATTATTATTATTATTCAAAAAAGGTTATTTGACTCCAATATAAAAATTCAAAATACATAGTGGTGTGGGACGATGATGGGCACATGGGTTGCATTTAAATGCAGGTGTTTCTGGTGTAACTAGTTATATTGACCAGGTTTATAATAAAAACACTGTTAATACAAAAAAAAATTTGCAAAAGATATACCAACAAATATAGTTAGTTAGTTAGTTATAGCTTTAGAAATTACTTAAACTAAAAATCAATAAAAAGTTAATATATGTTCAAAATAAGTTCCACTTGAATTTTGCAGAAAGCCTTGCAACTTAGATAATATAATTAGTTCGAATCCATGGAAATATTGTGTCAGCAGTTTAGCATATTTTTGGAAACAATTTGTATCATTAAACTATTTTTGGCGTATAAATATGAAATTTATGTACAAAATATATTAAAATGTACCTAATGAGAAAACTCGTGAAAGAGATGATGTAGAATTGGAACCAAAAGAAATTTGTTTTCATGTGGAATACAAAAATATTTGAATTCTATATCATCTCTTCTTACGATAGCTGATTCCTCACTCAAATTACTTGCAGCAACTATGACCAGGTTTAATGAAAGTAAAGGCTGCTCGAAGAAATTTTCACATGTTGAAAAAACTTTACACAAAAATACTTCTGCTTCAGATGAGCTAATTTGCTCAACTATTTTCACCGCACCTAAAGTTTTGCAATGAAAACAACTGTCCTTTGCTTTCTTACAACTTATTCTAAAATTTCCTAATTTGGAAGCTTTAGAGTAAACTGAAGTAAGGCCTTTACTTTCTTCGATCCTACGATATAGTTGTTGCAAAATTTGATTAGGCTTTTTAACGATTTTTTTTATATACTGCATATAATTTTCAAATTTATACGCTGAAAAGGAATCTAGTGGTCCAAATTGTTTGCAGCACTCTGTTAAATGCAGTAACCCATGCACATTAAAACTTATTAACTCGTCACCATATAACAAACCGAAATGTTCAACAAAATCATCAATTAATTGTTGGACAACTGCGGTCTCGGTAATACACGAAATATTACTAGATAGAAGTCTTATACCGCTGTGTAGGAGTAGAAAATGATAATATTGATCACTACTGACACAATCTTTCAGAATGAAAATTCCCGTATATAGTAAAAACTGTCTAAATTCAGTAGCTTTCCAATTACTTATTTCATCTAAGTTTCGAGGCATTCTACAAAACTCAAATGGAACATACTCCATAACATAATTGAAATTTTCATTAATTTTTGTAATATTGCCTCTGTTAATTAAAAGTTTTAGTAATTTTTTAGTGACACCTAGATCAACCAAATGCATGCAGTCTAAAGGAAACTGAGAAACCATTCCAAAACCTGTTTCTTCTAAAATAGTTCTCTTCTCTCTAAAAGCTTCAGTATGGTGATAAGGATCACATCTAAAATCGAATGACATATCCGATCTTACATTGGCGGATTTTTTTAAAAAGCACACTCTTTTCTCTTTGTACAGTCCCTCCTGACTACATTTGGGACAACCATGCTTAGCATTATGAGAAACTACTCCCGTAATAAATGCTCTAGCTGGGGAATCACATGAGAATAACCGCACATCAAACCGCAAAGTTTTATTTGTTCCCAATTTAACACCGTTTTCTCTAAGGAGTTTTACCTCTGCGCAAAAGGCTGTCATAAAACTATCTAAATTTGTGGGCTTTTTAAAGCCCGAAAAACAGCCAATCATAAAAGGACTAGCATTGGGAATACCGACAACTGCTCCAAGAATTGGCCATAAAACTCTATTCGAACTTTTAAAAAGTTTTAGACCGTCGATACCTACATCAATTAAAATTTCGTCTCTCCCTTCTAAGTACCCACAGGTATCCGAAAGGAAATGTTTCTGGATACCTAGATAAATAAATTCTCCTACAGGAATTTTCGTAATACTAACACTCTTTTTATTGGACTTAAACAGTGTTTTGGACGATAACGGCAAATCTTTTACTCCCACCCTTTTCAATGTATGGAGTAAATCATCGAAGGCTGTTTGTGATATTTTATTCCTAACAGCCCATGATTTCAACTCCTTAATTTTTCTTCTGCAATCGGATTTTTCGAAAGTAGAAGATGTAGCACGCTGGTCAATATAATTGTTTACACCACACTCACTTTCGTTTAAATTGGACCCCTGCTCAGACGTGGACGCAACCGGCTCAGAATTAATTTCGTCCATGGTAGAAACACTTGGTATAGTTTCAAATGATGCACTTTTCACTTCACAATGTCTTTTAAACATTTCTACATTGGATTCAAATTTCCTTTTCTCTTTATAAATTAAATTTTTTATATATTTCTTTGACATTTTTTATTTATATATATATATATATATATATGTATGTATATACTTATCTTTTATACAACAAACTTTAATCTTAAGTTGAATTTAAATTAATTTATTTATTATTATTATTTATTGATATTTAAATTTCTTTTTTAAAATTGCACATAACACGACAGTTGCTAGCAGCAAGCGTAAATTTTGTTATTCCCCAAAATATATTCATGTTGGTATATGCACAATATTTCTTTCACTCTAACATATATGTTAGAGTGGAACAACTAATGAATTTGTTGCATGTAAAAATCAGTGTTACCATTCATAAAAATTTTGCCTGTCCACACAAATTTTAGCAAAAATCGCCAAAACTTCTCAAAAACAGTTTTTGTATTATATAATTTTTGCATTACAGTTAATATGCAATCAAAAGCTCTTTTTTACTTTGAAATAATGTTCTACTTACACAGACATTATTTGTAAAACTTATGGTGGCTTAAATAACATTAGTTAATGCATACAAAAGTTTTCACAATTTTAAACATAAAAAAAACTTTAATTCAAACCAAAATCAATTAAATTAGTATTTAAATACGTGGGCAGTTAATAAATAAAAAATTTACGTTTGTTAAAAACTATAATAATATTTTAAGGTAGGTAATAAAATTTAACAATGGCAACGTTTGTATCAAAAATTTCACACAAAATTCTTGCAAACGTGTTAGTGTAAAAAATGTGTATGTATTAGTTTCGGTCACACATTTCTTGCAGGGTGCTTATGTTCTTTCATTTAATCGGCACTGACAGTGCTGCCAAAAGTAGGGAATTTTCCCTTTTTGTAGGGATTTTTTCGAAAAATTTCAAGCTGTGCGTAGGGTAAAATGACATATATTTTATTTTAAGGCAAATGTAGGGAATTTTCATAATATTATCAGCCAAACCGAACGTTGTCGTTCGCAATCATTTTTAACGGCAAACAGCTGATTTGGGACACACTAAACTTTTTCAGCACGACAAGTCGATCGAAAATGAATGCGAACGATGACGTAACCATTTTGATACAAATTTGGTACGCACTATGGAAATTCAAACGATAACAAGTGTCAAAATCAGTCACATATATTGTGCTTGTCGACGAAATAAAAAAGTGCACACAAATACCAAATTTTTAAACATAAATTTACATTCATGAAATTCAAAAATAAAAATTTTAAAATTTGTTTTTATTTTATTTATTTTGATCACAAACATATATGTAGATATTTGTCACACAAATCTACTTTTCTTTGAATTATATACATGTGTATGTATGTAATTTCTCTAACCAATTCTTCTAAAACACTCTCAATTAGGCACATGGCGCTTTTCACATCAATAGGTTGTTTGTCCCATTGGTTCTACTCCCTTCCATTCTTCATTACACTCCGCTTGCATTATTTTAGGAGTATCTACATATTTCAACCAATATGTTTTTGTATATCACGGAACATAATCATATTTATTTATATTTCACATATAAAATTTTTAAATAACTTTTTATTTTATTTTTGCATTGTCTTATGTTTATTATTATTGTTTTTATTTTATGTTAACAACGTCAAGCCTGACGATCGACAAGTCGATTGTTAGTGGGTCGCTCAAACGGACTATAATGAGTGACTTGTCGTCAGTCGCTCGAGTTGTCGATCGACATCGTGGGTTAGGCTGTATATATTTTTGAATATACGAGGTTTGTTCAAAACGGTTCGCGAATTTTGAATTTTCGCGGGTTACGTATATTCGAATTTTAATTTTTTTGTGGCGTTATGTTGGTACTTATACCGACAATTTCTGCCATTTTTAATGTACAGTTAATTGTTGACAGCTGCTTTGCTTGCACGTATTTTGAATCGGTTTTTGGCTTAGGTTTTTTGAGCACACGGAACGAAATTAAAGTTCAAATTTAATAAATTTGTACAGCAAAAAAATATAAAAAATAATTATGGATTTCGTGATAAAAATGCTTTTGGCAATATGCAATGCATTTTATGCTATGAAACATTTAAAAATAATAGGGAAGATAGTTTAAAAAGACATTTTAATAGTTTTCACAGAGCTGTGAATAAATTTCATTTATTCTCTTAGTACTATAATCATGAGTTTGAAAAAATGAGCGAAGCCATGTCCATTTAAATTAAACGTTATATTTCCCGTGCATCTAATTAACAAAATCAAACGAAACTTGGCACACATTCTGAGTGACACGATTTAAAATTTTAAAAAGTGGACGGGGTCATGTCTATTAAATTTTACTAGCATATTATATGTAGTCTTATTAACCCGATTCTTACGAGACCTACCGCAGACCTTAAGCTCTAAAAGGGACGCGAAATTATGTTTAAAAAGTGGGCAGATCCATGCCCATTAATATTTAATATAATATTGCATTTATATCCACTCCTCCGATGCCCACGAAACCAGACAACCACTTTGAGCTCTAGGATTGACATAATTTGTTCTTTAAAAGTGGATTTGGTTACTCCTATTATAAATTATTTTGGCATTTGTTCAATTACTTGGCTAGGACATCTTGCCATAAAATGTAAATTTTGCAAACCTCAAATTTGTTTCATGGCATTAATAATTTTTATCAAAAAAATCTTTTACTATATTTCCATCAGTACGAAATCTAATAGATTTCAATTGAAAGCTTCCTGTAACTCTAACTCATCTAAATCTGATTTTCGACATTTTGCAAATTTTCATTTCAACAAAAAAACGGAATTAAATGTGAAAGAAATAAAAAAAATATTTTATATTTCTTTAACAAATTAAAAATTAATCATTTGCGTTAAGTAAATAAAATTTTTAGGATATGTTTATAGTTTTATTGACCATATAAAATCACTGTCATATTGTTTGTGAAAAATAATTAAATAAAATACATATTTAATGTACAATATTTTACGTTAACCCTATGTACAAATAGCTCTGCTGCCACTTTACAACCTTACAGCCTATTATTCGTTGAATAAATAATAATAGCGTATTCTTAATGAACATACATATGTATTCGCAGAAATATCAGTCAAATTATATAATTTTTAATAGCATTTACATTTACTTATTTGTCGGTTGGTTTCTGGTTTGCGGCACAGTATCTTCAAAATACATTATGTTTGCAGCAAACCAGAAACCAACGTATTGTCAAATTAATATAATAACTGCCTTATGCATTGAGAGCTTATTTGACATATTTCTATGGGAAATTGCGCAAATAGACCTGTAGTATACCGAAAATATTTTTTATGAATACTGCAGTAACAATTAAAATTTACAAAAAAAACCCTAGTTTGAAAATAAAAAGCACTTAAATGTGGAAAGTGTCAAAAATACGACCCCATGCTACTTAAACTTCCTATAAATGTAAACATAAAACATATGTATATGAGTGCAGCTTGGTATAAGCATCTTGAAAAAAATAAATAAAAAATATTGTGCTAGTGTAATTAAAATAAATATACTTGTGTGTAGCTCACGCACAGGGCACTTTGTGGCTCAGAGCTAAATTTTAGTGAATTTAACTGCGGATACCCAAGCTTCTGATGGTATTGTTACATAACCTATTGGTGTTGGCTTCCGCCAATGGTTTTCATGCTTACACAATAGCAAGGCTAAATCTGAGGGTTCCAATTGTTGTGAAACATTTTGTACTATGTACGCAATAGCAAGTGACAATAAGGACGACCACGATGATGGTGGCATGACCGTTAAGTGAAGATGTTGGATGATGAGAAAGCTGTACTAGAATCAAGCCCTTAAACATAATGATATACTACAAAAAACACATGATGTTATTTGTATTCCTGTTGGTGATGTATAAATAATATGAATACTACGAGAAAAAAGTTAGAAATATTTACACATGTATTTTATAATAAATATCGTTCACACGTCACGTCACAAGTAGAAAGGCCCTAACTCAAATAACTGTAACCTTAAAGACATAATAGAAACAATACAATTGCTTTGGCCAAGTAAACATGTTCTCAAAAAAAGGTAACCACTATATTAATAAAGAAAATTTTTTTGATTCAGATATATATTTATTAATTTAAACAGTTTCCAATTGTATATTAGTTGTGTATGAAACTGTTTAACTTAATAAATACGTATCTGAATCAAACAGTTTTTCATTAGTAATGAGTGGTTACGCTTTTTTGGACACATATCAAACACAGATATAAACTCGGCCTTATATTTACAAACTTTTTTGTACAACTGCTTGTAAAAGCGTTATTTTTTTGACTTTTTGTGACGAGGTGTATTTGTGTCAAATGAAGTGGAATCACTCAAAAACTCAATTAACTTGTGTAAGAAATATTAAATTAAAATAATTGAAATGTAATTGCTGGTGGTTCAGCGTTATCTATATACTACGTATTTCATTGGCGCTTCAGCCAAATCATCAGTAGACTTCAAAGACAAATTTTGAACAGTCACAAACGTCTAACCTTATGCACAGACTTTCAAAAACTATTTGAGAATTTACAAATAATATTTTTGAAAATCACAATAGAAAAAATAAGCCTGATAGACCTTTAAACTGATACAGAATCCAGCAAATAATTTATATTCAGGTGAACTCATTTTATTCTCCTGCATCCTTATATTGGGTGTTTTTTATTGAGGTATAGAACTTTAAGTTGGCATCACTTTTTTAACTGGCGGCCATTTTGTCAGCTGTCAAGTGATTAATATTTAGTTTGGTTTGCCATTTCATCATGAACAGGTTGACAAAAGAACAACGCTTGCAAATCGTGCAAATTTATTTCGAAAATAATGGTTCAGTTCGCGAAGTTTACCGCAAGCTCCGTCCATTTTATGGTCGACATAATCGTCCATCAAAGCAATTAATTCGGTTAACCATGGATCGTTTTCGCACTACGTTTACTCTATGTGATAATACGCATCCGCAGAGACGTCGAACAGTGCGCACCGAAGAAACAATTGCCTGATCTCGATGCTGATTTTCATCGCAAAATTTTGTTCAGTGATGAGGCTCATTTTTGGTTGAATGGCTACGTCAACAAGCAAAATTGCCGCATTTGGAGTGAAGAGAATCCACATGAGACCCTTGAGACGCCATTACATCCACAAAAACTGACTGTTTGGTGTGCTCTATGGGCTAGTGGAGTCATTGGGCCATACTTCTTCCGAAATAGAGCCATGATAACCGACTATTTTGTTCCCGAATTGGATGGCATGAATGTGGATGAGTTGTGGTTCCAACAAGACGGAGCTACATGCCACACAGCGCACGTGACAATCAATTTATTGAAGGAAACATTCGATGAGCGCATAATTTCGCGGAATGGATCTGTCAATTGGCCACCAAGATCGTGTGATTTGACACCATTGGATTATTTTCTTTGGGGATATGTGAAGTCGCTCGTCTACGCCAACAAACCAGAAACGTTAGGGGACTTGGAAGCCAACATTCGTGGCGTTATTGCCAACATACGGCCCCATATGCTCGAAAAAGTGGTTGAAAATTGGACCTGTAGAATTGGCTTTATTCGAGCCAGCCGCGGCGGCCACATGCCCGAAATCATATTTAAACGTTAATGGCATAAAATTATCCTTCCAATAAAGCCAAATTGATGGACATTAAAACGATTTTCTTGTGTTTTATTTCAATTCGAAGTTCTATACCTCTAAAAAAACACCCTGTACAAGTAGAAATTCATCGAATAACAATAAAAGTATTTACAAAGCTAAATGAAAAAATAAAACATTAATTGAACAAAGATGAAGTAGAGTAGAGTTATGCGATTCAGTAAGTCATATTTCTGAAACTCAAATAATTGATTTAGAAAAATATTATTTTTAATGAAATTTCTTGACAAGATTAGTAGAAATTTTGGTAAAAATATGGAATCGCATACTTTTTTTTCATGCGTATATTTATTTATTGTATCTTCAAGAAATGAACTAACAATAAGTATTCAAATCTTTAATCGAGATATAATAATTAGGACCAACCAGTGTCAGGCATAAACTTAGTGATAGTAATCAATAATACATAAATATCGTATTAAGCACAAAAATATTTTCAAGCTGTTTCATCTGGAGTGTTGAGTATTAGAGCCATAGTGTCCCTCTTTTTTAAGCGGATGTGTCCAGTAAAATTCAAGATGTTACGAGCAAGTGGATTAGGATGAGACTCGAGTTTTGCTAAGTATTTGCCTGCGTATTTTTTCTTTTCTTCAGTCACTAGTGGCATATTTAAATCACGATGTAAATTTGAATTTTTGATGTACCATGGAGCCGATGTTATTAGTCTTAAAATTTTATTTTGTCTTCGTTGGATTCTCTCTATACTGGAAGCTGAAGCAGTGCCCCATAGCTGTATTCCGCAGCACCAAATGGGTTTCAAAAGCGACTTGTATATTAAAAGTTTACAATCTAGACTGAGTGTTGAATTTCTACCAATTAGCCAATGTATCTGAGTTAATTTAAGTTTCATTTGTGTTAGCTTTAAGTCAATATGGTGTTTCCATGTAAGCCGTCGATCAAGGTGTATACCAAGGTATTTAACATGTGAATGTTGAGGAACAACTTGATTGTTGATTCGAATTGGGGAAAAAGTATCTCTTCGCAGGTCAAATGTTACCTGAACACAGTTTTATTCGTTTACTTTAATTCTCCATAAGTTTAACCATAGTTCCAGCTGTGTAATAAGTTCTTGTAGATATCGGGAAGCATCGTGAGGGTTTTCGTGCATACTAAGGCAGGATGTATCATCGGCAAATGTAGGTGTATGGGTATTGCTGCTCCAAGGCATATCACAAGTATAAATCAAATACAAAACTGGCCCCAATATGCTCCCCTGTGGCACACGGGATGGTATAGATTCGGGCACACTCATGAAGTCTAATTCAACAACTGTGAACTTCCGGCTAGTAGTGTAACTTTCCAATAGTTTCTCAAAATTTATTGGTAGATATGATTTCAATTTTAAAATAAGGCCTTCATGCCATACTTTATCAAATGCCTGAGAAACATCAATGAAGAGGGCAGAACAATATTTCTTTTCTTCAAATGTTCTTCTTATAAATTGAATCAATCTATGCGTTTGTTCAATGGTGCTATGCTGACTTCAAAAACCAAATTGACGGTCTGGGATGCACCCACTACCAATTAGAATTGGGGACAATTTTATCATGAGCAGTTTTTCGAAAAGTTTAGACATTGTTGATAGTAGACTTATTGGCCTGTACGATTCAGACTTGGTAAGGTCTTTTCCCGGCTTTGGAATCATTTTGACCTTGGCAAGCTTCCAGAGGTGTGGGTAATACTCTAGTCGTAATATGGCATTAAAAATAAATAGAACGATTCTAATTGCAATACATGGCAAATTCATCTGCATCTTGTTACTAATTCCATCAATACCTGGAGCTTTCTTCGGGTTGAGTTCAGCAATTAGTTTCTGTACGTCACGCATCTTAAACTTTAAGGGTCGAGGGAGTAGAGCAAATACACTCGGTAAATCAACAGCAGCAGTTGTACATCTGTTTGGGGTAAATACGGATTTTAAATGCTTTGCAAACAAGTTACCTTTTTCAGTATCACTTCTTGCCCAACCTCCGGTAGAAGTGGGCATAGGAGGTTTAAACTCAACGGGTATTTTAAGCTTTTTCGCAGCGCGCCACAAAGAGTAATTAGATGCTGGTGTTTTTTTCCTTTTAAAATTTATTTTCTCTTCCCATATCTTCTGCAAATGTTGAAATTTGATTTTATGGAAATTGGTGTTGCTTTTTTATTTTAAAATAAATTGGACTTGTGATGATTTTGATCCCAAAGTTTCTGGCAGCGCTGTTCACACGTATTTAATTTAGTCGTCGATGAGACAGCGACGAATGCATATGCGGCGGATGTTTACATATTTTTTAATATTTTTTTTTAAGAATATTTATCCAGCAAACACATGTGTTTCATTTCAAATCAGTGATGCATTTTGAGTTTTTTGTTTTAGGGTAAAATAACAATTTAAAAGGGAAAAAATACCTTTGATAAGGCCAAAAAAAAATTAATGTACTTGACTTCAATATTTTCATTTAAATAAAAACAAAAGGATGATTTGTTCTGCTTCCTTTGGAAAAAGTTTAATATCAGGTGGTACAATACTATTGGCTTTCTCATTTAAAACATAACCTGTCGTAGATTTCGGAAACCAGTTTAATAAAAATCTCCAAAAATAAAAGTAGTTTTTAAAACAGAGAAATCTCCATTAAAAACTGTACTCAAATCTTTGAAGACTTTTGAGCGGCCAAAATATCCTAGAGAGTACCACAGGACTATCAAACATCGAAAAGTGCCACAAAATGCTCAATTGTACCACATTTTGCATCACTGTTTCAAATTGATAATATGCGATAAATACTGTATTATAAATAATACATTTGATAACATACAATGCCTTTTATGTTATCAAAGATTTAAGGAAAAAAGGAATATGTCTTTAAAAGACATTCTGATGCTTTTCATGGCTGTATTCAAACATTTATTTAGAAAAAATAAAAAAATTATTGCTATCAGTGGACCATACCAAAATAAAGTTTTTTTTACAATTGACTGTTTGCTTAGAAAATATTTTATTTTTAATTAATATTTTAACTGTGTGGCTTTGTGTTTGCTGGGCAGCTCGTTCATCAATATATTCACGCGCCCACCAATGATTTACATAAAAAAATTCCAAGACGAAGCACGAATGCACCGTGTAAACATGATTGACAAAGCGAATCATGTGATTCAACTCGTAGTAGAAACATAGCATTAGACACCTAATCGTAATAGGTTCTTCACCTCTCTTGAGGTGAAGAAAAGTACATAATTAATTGTACAAGTTGTTTGTTTTGCTTGTTTTTAAGTTTGCTACAAGAATATTTAGCCTTATTCCAGTTGTTAACATCGACATCACGTCAATAGAGAACAGAAGTAGACTGTCAATAATAGTACAAAATTGTTCCCGAGAGCGAGTGGATAAGGCCCAATTTTTGGTATTGTATTGACGTGACATTGATGTCAGCAACTGGAATAAGGGTGATTGTTTATTCTTTGAATTGAAATAAATTTCTTTTTTAAATTATTACAAACAAAATTTGGAAATTCGAATACGTATATTCGCGCATAGCTGATACATACACGCAGTTTAGGAATAAGCTCTTGTTACGTGACATCTCAATCACTGACTATGCTGGGATGCCAACTAGCTCAATGGAGGCATCTGCAGGGCAGGTCCCAACTCGCAGCCACAACAGAGACACGATCAATAAAAAACATGTTAAAAAAACAAAGAATATATAAAGCTGGAATTCGAAAGATGGAAACAATTGGGAGAGTGGACTAGGTGGGCGTCCACTACTTGCCATCCCTACTTCGTACACTAATCATCCTCGCAAAATTTTAATTTGTCCCCAGAATCCCACACACACTTACTTCACAACCTTGGTCTCACATATCCTCACCCGAACAAATAAAATCTAGCACTCAAACATTTTTGTGTTACTACACTAAAAACGATTACATATTTATTTAAATTAAACCTTAATCTACTAGTAAAATTTCTTACAAACTATTATTTATATATAGTTTGAAGATTTGGCTTGTTTTTATGGTTAAGTAATTGTCTATATGCATTTTGTTCCTGCTTTTGGAACTCATCAGTAGACTTGAACATAAAAAATGTTTGGATTTAGTTAAACTTCGTATGTTTATAGTAAGACTCTTAATACTATATATATTGAGAATCACAGTATACAAACATAATAAGTTTGAAAGCTTCAAACAAAAATCTTTACAAAACAAGCATCTTTATACGATTGTGCATCTATTTTATTTTCCACCACGAAATGCATATAGACAATTGCTTAACCTTAAACACAAGCCAAATCTTCAAATTAAATAAATAAAGACTTTATGTCAAATAATTATACTCCGGTATTTCATATATTATTTATAATACCATGTGTTTATATCGACTTTTTTCTTATAAGAATAATTTATTAAAATTTGATTGCCCCTGTTAAGCTAAATGCGTTTCTTTTTATCTTTTATTTTATGTTATTTTAAATCGAAGGGTCTTTGACCAAATGTCCTAATGTTTTTTTTTTTGGTTGAACAAAATAAAAGTGTTTGTATATTTTACAAAACACTAACTAACATACAAATACAAACTTAGCTTAACCTATTATTAAAAATTGCAGTTGCCTAAATAAATAAAAGAAAAGACGATTTATTACCAAAAATACAGAAAATACCACTTTGAGGTCCAAATACCTAAAAATTTTTACTCTTTTTGTTTTCAGTAATTATTACTTAATTCACTATAATACTCTACCTAAAGGATCTCTCTTTGGTGATTTATTTGTCCTTGGGTTTTTATTTGGACGTTACTGTACAAACTTTTCTAATTTACAAATTTCCTATAGGTTGTTGAAAACCTTAGCGTAATCCATTAATAAAACTTCTAAGCTTTCTTTTCTTATTTCTTTTGTTTTATTTAGGCACTAACAAGACGAACACTTAGGGATAATAAATTAGTGCAAGTTAATCTCTATTTTTGGTTTAAAATGTGTTTAAACTTACAAACCTATAAATCAATACAGTATGTAAACGCATAAAATTGGGCGTTTAAACTACCAATACAGGTCATATGGTTTTGTCACTTGCAGACCATATGTTTTGCATTAAAAGAGCACACAACTTTTTACCAATTCTCTACTTTTTCTTCAGATCTCGTTCGACCTGTTTTCTTACACTCTATTATTCTTGTATACTATTCTACTTCGCCAAGTATGAATATAATTCCTTTCTAAGTAAAATTTGGCGACTTTTAATTAACATTTCTTATCTTTTTTGCATTTTGGAATGTGCAAAGAATTGATAGCTGCCACAATATTATTTTTTAAATTACACATAAGGTGTGGTTCACTGATTTCCTCCTGTTGAGCTTAAACTACATATAAATTTGAGTTTAGTTTAACTAAACCAGAGTTTAAACTTTGACTGACTTATTAGCCCTTAGCCTATTAACGCAATTACAAACGGATTTTCAATTAACACAAAATAAACTACTTTTATATATTTTCACGTTATTATAAATTAATAGTTTTTTGTCTTAACTCTATGGCTTGGCACTATACCAGGCAAACTATAATCGCGTTTTGCCTCAAATAGCAAGCTGAAGAATATTATTAAAAACCGAAACGAAAAAAAGTATACATACTTATTTATTAGTGTTGTCATTCGAACAAAAATTATTCGAATATTCGAACATCTTTTTTCATTTTTGTTCGAACGATTCAAAATTTTCAATTTAGAATAAAAATTTTTTCGAATATTTTTTTGTCGAATATTCGAACAATTTGCTTAATTAAGTTGTATAAAAAGTATTTTACATTTCATAACTTTTTAATTTGTTAACAATAGGATTTTAAGTTATCAAATTACTCAAAATTATAAATACTTTTTGAAGCTTGTTTGTATATGTTCGCTAAACGCATCTTTTGTTTTCTTGCTGGGAAAAGATAATGCTTATTCAGTGGAATTATAAGGTGTGTTACAATTCCTGATAAAGAAGTTAAAAAAAATAAATGTTTTTCTAAAGATCTAATCAAAAGCCTTAGGAATCGAATTAATGAACGACATAAAAAATCATTAAAATATTATTATTCCTGAGCTTTCCTATTCAATATTAACTTTTTAAAATATGCAAAAAAAAAGCGAGTACGCAAATACTTTGTTTTCATGATTATTTTGTAATCAAAATATCGCAAATAATCTGAAGTACGATGAAGTATATATGTATATGGATTTTAATGCTATTTTACTTGTTTTTTTTTATATTAAAAGTAAAAACGAATCGTCTATAAGTTACGAGTAAAAAGTGGGATTATCTGATGTTTTTAAATGACTATTTTAAAAGAAATCCGTGACATATTAAAAAATGTATATATAAATATGTATACTTTTTAGATAATTTGGTTTCGGTTTTTAATAATATTTCATAGTTTGTTATTAAAATTATTTGTTTTTCTTGTGTAATGAATTATTTTTTGTTTGTTAATAAAAAACTTGAGCAAATACACATGCGTGTCGTTTGTTGCAGACTTTTTCATAATTATTCGAATATATATTTTTATTCTTTGTTCTTTCCAATATTCGAACAAAATTTCAAAATTATTCGTCCGTTCGAACAAGAAACAAATCATGAAATTTAATTCGAACAAATATAAAACACGTAATTAACAACACTAGTATTTATACACATTTAAAAACATTTTTAATATGTCATTGATTTCTTTTAAAATAATCATTTGAAAACAGCAAATAATCTTTATTAAATTCTTAATGCTGTTTATATAGTTAAAATATGTATGTAGCATTAAAAACCATATACAGTTTGTTTGTAATCCCTTCTTTGATTTTTCCAAATAATTTAAATCAACCTCAATATTGTTGACAGCTTTTATATTAGTACAATTTTTTACTTTATTGATAAAATTTTTTAGATCATTTAATAACACATTATCACTTGCTTCAGAAATGTCATCTAATGCTTCATCGCACATCAGATTATTTGCGATTTTTGAATAAAAAATAATCGTGAAAACAAAGTATTTGCGCACTCTTTTTCACTTTTTGTTGCATATTTAAAAAGATAGTATTAAATAGGAAATTGCAGGAATAATATTAAAGCATTTAATGATTTTTTGCGTTGTTCATCAATTCGATTCTTAAGGCTTTTGATTAGAAAAAAGCAGTTATTTTTTTAATTCTTTATCAGAAATTGTAAGACACCTTCTAAATTTATATAAAAGGTATTATACTTTCTTTTTTTCTTTTCGTTTAGCGACATTGTACAAACAAGCTTACAAAAGTGTTTATAATTTGGAGTAATTTGATTACTTAACATCCTATTGTTAAGAAATTAAAAAGTTATGAAATGTAAAATACTTTTTATACAAACTAATTGAGGAAATTCTTCGAATATGCGACAAAAATAGTTCGAATAATTTTTTATTCTAAATTGATAATTTTTGTTCGTTCGAACAAAAATGAAAAAAGTTGTTCGAATATTCGAAAAAATTTAATTCGAATGACAACACTATCTATATATATGGCTAGTTTTTTCTGGTATATAGTTTGACACAGAGTACCTATTGATCCGTTTTTGTAAAACTTTTTTTTGCTTTGGTATATTATAGTGTTGTTAATTATTCGCGTTTTATATTATTTCGAATGAAATTTCATAATTTTTTTCTTCTTCGAACGGAAAAATAATTTTGAACTTTTGTTCGAATATTCGAACGAACAAAGAATAAAAAAATTTATTCGAATATTTTCAAAAAAGTTTAATAAACTTTAATATGAGTTTAATTTTTTTATTAACAAACAAAAAATAATTCATTACGCAAGAAAAACAAATAGTTTTAAAAACAAACTTAGAAAAATTATTAAAAACCGAAAGGAAATTAGTTAAAAAACTTACGTTTTTATACACATTTATAAAAATTTTTAATAATTTTAAAATAGTCATTTAAAAACAGCAGATAATCCCACTTTTTACGTTGTAGACGGTTCTTTTTTTACTTTTGATAAAAGAACAAATAGAAAAATATCTTTCGCAAATATTTGATGTTAGTGATACCGTTTAAAAAGAAGAGTAAAAGGAATATCCAGTTTGTGTGTTCTATTCTTTGATATTCAAATAATTTAAATAAACCTCAAAATTGTTGACGCTTTTTATATTAGTACAATTTCTTACTTTATCGATATAATTTTTTAGATCAACTAATAAAACATTGTCAGTTACTTCAGAAATTTCATCTAATACTTCATCGTACTTGAGATTATTTGCAACATTTTTATTACAAAATAATCGTGAAATCAAAGTATTTGCGTACTCTTTAATTCGCTTTTTGTGGCATATTTTAAAAAGTTATTATAAGAAAGCTTAGGAATAATATTATTTATTTGTTTATAATAATATCCAACCGACCCTATAGGGCTTTTGATTAGATCTGTAGAAAAGCTGTTATTTTTTAAACTCTTAACCAGGAATTGTAAGACACCGTCTGATTAATTACAGACCAACCTATATTACGACGCAAAGCGCAACGTAGTTTAGCACTTAGCTTTTACGCTGGAATGAGTAACCTAAATTAAAGCATTAACGTTGCGCCAGAGACAGTAATGTTCACTCACTTTGACTAAAAACTCTAAACAAAAATAAGATATAAAAATGAAAACGCTAAATTGACGTGAAAGTAGCTGAAGTTACATTACTTAACAAAAACAACACTACTTTTGCAGCCAACTTCACTTCTTTATGCGCTGTTAAAATTGGATTTTCCAATCGCAAAGCGTTGACGCCGCGTTATTTCGGTTGGTCTCATAAACAACGCTTTACGTCGTAATTTAGGTTGGTCTGTTAAGGAGTCATTATCTTTTCAAAGCAAGAAAACAAAAGATGCGTTTAGCGAACATATACAAACATGCTTACACGAGTATTTATAATTTGGAGTAATTTGATTACTTAACATCATATTGTTAACAAACTAAAAGGTTATGAAATGTAAAATACTTTTTATACAAAGTAATTAAGGAAATTGTTCGAATATTCTACAAAAATGATTCGAATAATTTTTTATTCTAAATTGAAAATTTTTGTTCGTTCGAGGAGGTTCGTGGAGCTACCTGTGCCTTAAGACATCCTTTCACTCGTCTTATAAGTATTTGCCTGTTAATACACATTTAAAGATTTATACTCGTATATTTGTAGAGATTAATATATTTTATGTTAATTAAAATTAATCTTTATTGTTCAAAAATTATTTTATTATGGAAAAAAGTTTAAATACAAATTTCAAAAAAAGGTATAAAAATAATTATAATATCAAGGAAAACATAATAATAAATTGGAAAGTAAATTTGTAAACCCTACATTACTTCCCTCCCGGAAAAGTTTATATTCAATAAATTGAATGTTACTTTTTTTCGTGTTTTATGTTTCGTGTAACTGTTTTCTGTTTTATCTAGTATGTTAAATTGATATATGAATGCAGGTTTTAATCTGTCTACAGTTATTTTTCTTATATTTCCATCAATTTCAATTTTAAAATATTTTTTATCTTTTTCGAGCACTTTATATGTCCCTTCATATGGACAAATACATATTTACATGTATACAACTTAGTCCAAAACTGTGGAAGCTTAACAGAAGTAGCGGAAATTTAAAGGTTGAGGACCATAGCTCGCTTTTTGTGCGTTACGCTTTCTATGCATCTGTCAAAAAAGTAGAATCAATGTAATAGTATGTGACAAGTTACATTGCAAAAAGCGCAGAAAGAAAGCAAAAAGTAGGTATACTTTCTACTTTTGTGCGCGTTACAAGCACCATGAAAGAAAGTCAGCTCTTCTTGAATGCTAAAGATATTAAATAATACTTTATTTCTTACGTTATCGATAAATATTATTTTGCCGTAAATAATTTTTTTCTTGTTTTTCAATAAAAAAAATTTCTTAGTAAAAAAAAACTTGTTTAATAAAATATGTGAATATTTTCATTAATGCGATGTATTTTAATTAACTTTTCACCACGCTTTTCTCAGTAACAAATTTTGCATATTAGTTATCGATTACTTTTACGTACTGAGTGTCATCTCCGCTAAATCTGTATTAAATAGCTGCTTAGAAAAGTTATTGCTTAAGCCAATAATGTGCATACATTTATATGTAATTTTCAATTTACTTACATTAAAGTCAACAACAGCCGACAATCTGCTGGAATAGCCCTGGCCGAGTTCTTCTCAAGACTATCTTTTAAAATGCTGAATAAATAGTCAAAGGCATCTGCAGACATTCTTGTCGCGGTTCGAAATTGCTCAGGGTCAGAAGGTTTAATTTTTTAAATGTGGTTTCAAAAAACCCACTTAAATTCCTTTCTGAATACAACGGCCGTACCCAAAACCTTTTCTTTTTTGAAATTGTTCATAGACATTTTTTGCACATAAAATTAAATATACAAACTCGACTAACTCCACAAATTCTTTTAAGAACTCGATTTCACTCTCCATTTTTTCTTTATAAGTATTTATAAACAAACGCACACAGCTGATCAAAACAAAAATAAAATGGCGCATGAAAAGCAGAGCATGTAACTCAACGCGAACAAAGTATAGAATGAAACAAGAGGATGAAACGCGTGTAAAGCATAACGCGCAAAAAGCGAGCTATGGAGCTCTACCTTAAATGTTAGATTGTGACATTAAATTAGATGGAAGCGTAGAACAATTTGGGTTGTTATTAAGTGTACTATTGTTGTTATTGTGTTCAACTTCTGTATTGTTTCCCGAATTTTGTTGGTTAGTATTTGGTTTATTTGTACAATGGGGTGAGTGTATCATTATCCGGATTAGGAGTTTACAGGAATATAGCAAAAAAAAACTTCAAAGCTATGCGTATGTATGTATAAAGGAGATCTTTAAGTGATTATAAAGATATTTAATAACTAAGCAAATGAATGAGTACTATATTATATAAATATACTATTATAAATTAAAAGAATTTTCAAAATTTATAAATACCTGGATATTGATTGATTTCTTAAATATTTGAAATATCTTCAGTCTTGATAAAGAAAATTCCGTTGGTAATCGGTTGTTAAAATTTTATTAGTTTGAACGTGCTGTTGCTATTGTTTTCAATTGTTGAATTCGTTTGAATTTTATTTGCATCAAGTTTGCGGTCCCAAACACATTGATTTAAAGACGTTTCATAAAAACAACATCTCCCCATTTAAATTGGTTTATTTTGTTTGTTGAAATGATCGATAGGTCGTGTTTCACCAAAGAATCGTTTTTTTATTATAAAAAAAACAAGATTTCAATACTTTCAAATATGTAATTATAAACTACGATGTTCTTTATAATGTATGAAATCTCATCAAGATATTGAGGCAGGATCGCCAAATGTAGAGATTAATATATTTTATGTTAATTAAAATTAATCTTTATTGTTCAAAAATTATTTTATTATGGAAAAAATTTTAAATACAAATTTCAAAAAAAAATGGTAAAAATAATAATTATCACCGCGTTACACACATTCTGTCCTATGAACCAAATATACTTTTTCGGAAAGGGGAGAAAAAATAAAAAAATACACGTGTATCTCCGATTTTCATGTACACGTCTGAATTTTATTTTTTTTATAAAATATAAAGCTCGTAGTGTCCGTGTGTCTGAAAAACTTTGGATAAGTTTTTAAGCCTTTTTCC
The DNA here is from genome assembly GCA_936439885.1 of Nowickia ferox. NCBI lineage: Eukaryota > Metazoa > Arthropoda > Insecta > Diptera > Tachinidae > Nowickia > Nowickia ferox. The sequence continues at coordinate 49,542,244 of OW387023.1, read as the reverse complement.
GTGATCCAATCGAGCTGAGTTTTTGCAAGCAGACTCGTGGAAATGTCTGTATCATGTCAAATTAAAAAAATATAGATTTATATCAATTCTCAGATTTTTTTGAATTTTTTTAAAAATTTGTTATCGATGTTTTTGTAACGGTTTCAGCTCCTTAAAAAACCGATTTTTTTTATTAATTTTGTTATATTAACATTGAGAATTGTTACATTAAAAATTTTAATGCTTTTAAAGAAACTTCGGCCTTTTATTCTTGCGTTTGTAAGCATTTGTGTCACCATCGCGACAAATAGACCAACAGTATTCGCCAAGCATATGCGTAATATCTTGTCCTTTAAAGCGCTTTTCAATAGCCGCAATGTCCTAATGGAACCTTTCGCCATGCTCATCGCTACAAGCTCCTAAATCATCAGGGAAAAAATCTAAATGATTGTGAAGAAAATGGATCTTTAGCGACATTATTATGCCCATTTCGCCATATGCCGAAATCATTTCTGCGACAATATTTTTATAATTGGCAGCTCGTTTGTTGCCAAGAAACTGCTCAATAACGGCAACTGTGCCTTTCCATGTACGTTGTTCGATAGCATTCAATTTAGATGAAAATCCATTACTTGCAACTATTTTTTTATCTGCGGACCATTAAAAACACCTTAAATCATACACATCATAAAAAAAAAATTTACTGAATGACTTCTTAAAAAGTACCTGCATGAATCTTTGTGCCGCTCAATTTTGGAAAAATTTTGCTCAAACTTGCAATCGCCTCGCCCTCACGATCCAGTTTTTTAACAAAATTTGATACGAGACCGAGCTTAATGTGTAGTGGTGGCAAAATGATTTGAGATGGCTGCACCAATGGTAGATGCTCTATACTTTCTACGCCTACTTTGTAGCATGTTCGCGGCTTCCACTTAAATTCAGTGTAATGCTGATCTCTTTTGCGACCTTCCCATGTACACAAAAAGCACTGGTGAGTTGGAAATCCACGCTTAACACCCATGAGTAATCCGACCACTTTCAGATCGCAGCATATTTTCCAATTATGCTCTTGGTACTTTATCAGCTGTAATATTAATTCCATGCCTTCGTATGTTTCTTTGAGGTTTATGCGATCGGGACAGATGGATGTTTGTTACCTATATGAAGCGCCATTCCTCTGAAATATGAGGGTAACCAATATTTGCAAACATCGAATCAATATCATAACAATAAGCCAGGTTTATTCCCGATCTTCGTGCAATTTATAAAATTCGTCATATGGAATAGTGCTACCTCGATCACGAGCGGCTGTTATTTTAAAATCAGCCGCCACTAGATTCCACTACTTAAAGCGTGATGCAAAGAGTTCCGCGGTTCTCCTCGACAAATTTCCGTCTCGTACAAGGTCATTGAAGTCGGCTTGTGTTATTGAATGCGGCACTGCAGTCCCAAGTTCACTGGATGTTGGTACATATTCCGATACCGAATAACCGATTCCACATTAGCGTAGCGAACTTTTTTGCGGCGAAAGTATTGGTACCCTTTAGTTTGAGGAAAAGTTACGCAAAAGTAGCACAATTCATTCCAGTGCTTCGTACGTGGTAGCCAAATTGTTGGTACAGCGTACTTTATTGTTGACCTTCCATCAGTAAACTTGCATAAATTTCTATAGCAATAGTCGCACACGACTTCCGGAGTATACCACAAATAAGGAACATAAGCAGTCCTGAATATATCCTGAAACGAATTAACCACTGTTTTCGTAATATTTCTCAAATTTTTACTTGGTGCGAATAAGCCACAAACGTAACAAAAGTTATTTCGAGTCGGGCACTGCATTGATAAACTGCAAATACATGGAGTAGGATGGGTCGAAAAACAAATCTTTTTTTTCGGAACGCTTTAGTAGTTTAAAAATTTGGAGTCCCTTCAAGTTATGCTGAAAAAAGAGAAGAAAAAAATTTAAAAAAAAAATCTGAGAATTGATAAAAATCTATTTTTTTTTAAATTTGACATGATACAGACATTTCCACGAGTCTGCCTGCAAAAACTCAGCTCGATTGGATCACGGAAAAAAGCTTAAAAACTTATCCAAAGTTTTTCAGACAGACGGGCACTACGAGCTTTATATTTTATAAAAAAAAAAATTCTGACGTGTACATGAAAATCGCCGATACACGTGTATTTTTATTTTTTCTCCCCTTTCCGAAAAAGTATATTTGGTTCATAGGACAGAAAAAAAGTTCGTTTTTGTAACGCGGTGTTATAATATCAAGGAAAACATAATAATAAATTGGAAAGTAAATTTTTAAACCCTACAATATGCATATAATTTTACATTTATAGTTTTCTGCTTTTCTACCTGTTAATACTATAATGCCTTGAATTAAACTTATCTTTCTGTTTAAACACTTGGTTTACTTGGCTGTTCAAATCTTTATTTTTTTTTTTTTTGTTTAGCAGTTTATTTAAACAGATTGTATAACGCAAACACTTTGAAATAACTTTGAATTTTCGCTGCGCTTTTCTGTAGTTAATTTATTGACTCTGATCTCCACGGTTCGCTTTTTGATAATGACTTCTTGTCCTTTAACCATTATAATATGTACTATTTTTCTATTCTATTTTTCACTTGTCAGAACATAAAACTATTTTTGTGTACCATTTATGAATGAAATACAACATAATACATACAACACTGTTTTCATTGGCACAATTTTTGTTCTTTTTAGAACACACGAGAGTAATTAATCTGGGGTAAGAATGTATACGTTCACACAGTTTTGTGTGCATTAGTGTTTTTTGTATTCATTTAACATTTGCTGTTTTTTAAATTGTGTGTGTATTGGTTTTGTGCTGCTGATGCGGGGTGGTACATGGTTGAAAAATTATGCCAACCGCAAAACCACTCTCTTTGCCTCTCTCACCAACAAACTGGAATGTTATGCCAGCACAATAGTGCTCGTGTGTGAAAGGGCATTCACAATAGTCACAGTTAGTATTTAACAGTGTTGGAATATGGCTATTCTTAAATTGTACCATGCAAATGGTAAAATTGTACCAAATTAACATCAATTGTACACAAAATTTTTTCTTTCCGGCGTAAAAAAATTCAACAATTTTAAAGATTTGTTTTTCAAATTCGAGGATACCAAGTTAGCATATAATAATGCAACGCTATTTATATTTTGTGCATATACATAATTGCTTTTAAATAGTTAAACAAAACATATTTATATTGATGTTGCAATATCCAACTTCAGCCGGCTAATGCTTCCGTCAGTAGTGGACCATCGCTACTTGTTTCCTCACGTATAGATTTCGCACGACATATTTTTCATAATAAGAACAGCTGCTTTACAGTGAGAAATTTGACAAGTCTGACGTAAAAAACATGTAGTCTACGGAGGCACAAACAATACTATAAAACAAAACAGTTTTTAATGTATGTATTTGTATTTAAGTATATGTATATGCAAAGTGTAAAGAACTGGGACAAATGCTACCAAAAAAAATTAAATATGTTAGGAGAAATTATTACTACTGTAAGCCAAAGTACAACTTTTTTCAAATTGTACCACTGAAGTATAAAGTGTGTTACAAAACATTTAAAAATAATTATATTTAATTATTAAAGTACATATGTATCTTTTATTATACTTATTTTACACATTAAGGGTTTATCAGTTAATAAATTTACTTTAGTTTTGTCTATCCATACATTTCCTTTTTGTTGTATGCAGATCTGGGACTATTGCATTCAATAAACAAATGCATTGACCATTTTCCCACACTAAACCAAATCAATGCAAATACAAATTTATTACATTAGCACTAACTTTAATAAAATTAGTGTAATTTTTGTTTGCATTAAACTAAAATCCCTTCAAAGTAATGCACTATTTTTTTCACCATACACATATTATGAGGAGTATTATTGCATAATAGTGCAAAATATAACGTAATGTGTACATACATAAAAACATACGTACATACATAAATATGTAAATTTTTTCCTATGTACATATCGTCACCCAATACAAAAAATCATATCACTACGTTTTTTATAACTTGATGAAATTTTTCCAGGCGGTAGTATTTTTCGTTTATAAAATCACCAGTTTTTAAGATATAACTTTATAATTAACGAAAAAATAAGTTCTGATCTTTTGTCAATTGCACGGTTTTTCATACTTGAAGTATGAAAAGTTTTAATGTTTTTCAATTGGTTCTCAAATCTAGCTTGTATTTATATTTACAGTTTTTCTTTTCGTTAATTAGTATGTACGTGCTTATAAAGATGCCCTCAATGAACTTTACTGTATTTTTTATTTTATTATTTGTGCTACCTGATAAAATAGGTTAAAGTTTTATTCAATATTACTGTGTATAATATTTGATAATGCAATAATATTGCATTACTTCCTGATGTGCTTAGTGGCACTACAAAATCAGTTAATTTTTCGCTCCATCCACTATTTTTAAGACATTTTATTGAAGTGAAAAAATAGTGCACTACAAGCATCAAATTTAAATTTGCACTAAAATTTTTGTTTTTCAATCGGTGCTTATGCAAAAGTAATGCAGTTGCCCAGGTCTGGTTGTATTCATCTGTTTTTGAAATTCATCCATTATTCTTATACAAACAAATCTCCTGTTGTTTGTGTACTTTCTTGGTTGTTGTAGACCTGCATACACTTTTATTTGAAGTGTACCAGCAAGTGCGATTGAACCAAATTTGGTACAATTGTACCACAATTCCAAACAGTGGTATTTAGTACAAAAATCTATTTGTCATCCATCACCATACAGCACGCCACATTTTCATCACTGCAACTATTGGAACGTAAACATCTCCACAGAATTACACAACACCCAATATAAAATCCGCTCATACACCAACTCAAAACATTCAACCACTCCACATAAACCATTCTAATTCAACAGACCACAATATCAGAAATCGTACCACTGGTCTCCAAAAAAGGCAGCCTTCATACATACATAATTCCACAAACACCGGGTGCAATACTATAAACTATGGTGTGGAGCTAGCCCTTGTATGGTTACGAGTATTTTGACCAGATTTATGTAACTCTAGCGAAGAAACGGAACGAGCAGCCTATGTTCTGGATATTACTCTGGCATATCCTCAATGGGGGCTGTCGCATCTGGTGCTGATTCGGTTTCTGCATGTAGCGCGTTCATACCTATGGCAAATTGCGGATGCATCTTGAAAACAAAGTAGGGCAGAAAATCACTTTCCTTAAGAAAAGGTCATGTACAATGTCCATGCATATTAGTCGACGGACGATCCAACATTCACAACATTCATACCATCAAACGCCAATTTTTACGCTCAAGTTGCGCAATCGCCTTTTGGCAACACACACACCAGACGCAACACTGTCCATAAAACCATAATTTTTGGACTTTGAGAACACTTGAAAAGAAATTAAAAATAAATTCTTTTATTATTATGAATAAAAATATACAAGAGATTTATTATTCGACATATTGTCATAATTATATTATAAGTGAAATTTATTTGCTGGTAGTTAAGCGATGTCCATATGCATTTCACTGTTGCTTTAACAAATCGTCAGTAGACTTCAACAACACATTTTGAACAGTCACAAACCTCTTATCTTGTGCACAGACTTTCATAAACTATTTGAGAATTCACAAATATTAAAATTTTTGAAAATCACAAAAGAAAAATAAGCATAGTAGGCTTAGTAACTTATACAAAACCCAGCAAATAATTTTTATTCGATATGAATCTATTTTATTTTTCTACACCTTTATACAATTAGAAAACCATTGGATAACAATAAAAGTATTTATAGGCAAAATGAAAAATAATATTTTAATGAAACATTCAAGAGATTTATTATTCGACATATTGTCATAATTATATTATAAGTGAAATTTGTCTACTGACGATTTGTTAAAGCAACAATGAAATGCATATGGACATCGCTTAACCACCAGCAAATAAATTTCACTTATAATAAAAATATATTAAAAAAATTCTGTAATAAAACACAAAAGAATTTTATTTGAAAAAATCGTTGACCTAGAGAAGGGATGTGCACTAACACATAAACACACTTGCGCTTGTGTGTGGAGCAGAGGAAAACCTCTGCTGAATTTTAACAGAGGTGGAAATGTTTCTTGAATCACTTTCTGTTTATCACTTGTTGAGACAACACCACGCGCTCAAAATGCTTAAAGAAAATTATGAAAGCGAATTCTTCTTTATAGAAAATGTTGATAGTAATGCACAATGCGTTATATGTTATTGTGTTTTACATTTACCACGCCATCTCAGTCCGATGGTAATAAATAAATTTATTGCGTTATTTACAATAAATAAAATTATAAATACAAAACAAGCCCTTCAACTCAAAATATAGATAAAATTAAAAATACTTGTTATCCATCCCTGCTCTATGTTAAAGAGAAGAAGTGCTGTCAAATTGGGGGATTAATCCCTAATTTGGGGATTTTTTTGCAAATGTGGATACAATTTTTGGTTTGGGGATTGAGGAATTCATTAGGGATAATTTTCATGTTTTGGGTATTTTATGGGGATTTGTATTTTACGTAATATTTTTTATTTATTTCTTAGATTATTTTAATTTCAATACATTTTCCAATTTTTATTTCATAAATAATACATATAAAACGTTATCCAAAACGCTTAAAATAAAAATTGTGACTCGTAACAATACGAGTTCATTTTAACATTTGTTGTTGGCTAGACTTCAACAAGGTTTATTACAAGACATATCGAACAGGTACAGGCATTTGCGATATTGCTCATCAGCTGATTTTTGGTTAACACGTATATAATTTCCAAGTTATGTGAAAATTAGTTCTTTAAAATTGTATATATTTGTAACAACTCAAACATGAACGAATTTTTTCCGGCAAGGAACTCAATAAAAACTAAAATAAGCAAAATTCAGTGCAAATTGCTATACATATACATATTTAAATATAAACCATGTGTACAAATAATATGAACCACAGTGCAAATAAAATATTAATAAGAAAATAAATAAATTACAATATTATTATTTTTAGTAGGGATTTTTGGGGATAGTACAAATTACTTTTTAGGGAATTTCGGGGATCAAAATTTTCAAAGTGGGAATGACAGTCGAAAGAAATCTGGGAACCCTGAAGAGAAGCCAAAACCTAAAGAGAGCCAGAGTAACAAAATTTTTTTTGGTGTACGTCAGCGTTGCCACTTTCTGTGTAATAGTGCAAAATCTATACTATTTAAAGTTCTTTGCACTATTTTTGCACCATAAATTTTTTGTCTTTTTTTGCACTATTTTATATGTTTTAAAGCGATAACAGCATAAGTCGACTTAAGACAAAATCGAATTATACATCCCACAAAAAATTCTACAGATGAAAGTTTATGCCTGCGGGAAATCTTTATGTCTCTAGCAAAGTTTATTATAAAGATATTAATAAAACAATATTGCTGCAAGTCTTAATGAAAGTCCAACAAAATTTTTAATAAGTCCCAAATTATACTAAACATATTTAGAAGATTTGCTAAGAAATCTCGGATCCCATTATAAACGTAATGCAAACTCCGAGAATGTCTACGATATTTCCCACTAGAGAGCCATACAATCATATCACCTATTATAACGCAATTGTTATCATTAACAGCTTGTTGCAATGAAAGTGTTCTAGAACAATATTAAGTATTGAAATTGTACTGAAGATTGGACGTTTTTGAAGATCATTCAAAAATAACTGAATCAATGCTTTCTGCATTAGATGAAAAATCTACAAAATATTTGGAGTTCCTTTCACATTCTCTTGGACGTTTAACTAAATTTAATTGAATGTTTTAAAGCGAATCCCTGCTTTTGTACAAATTACAATCTGAAATAATCAAAGTTGTGCAAATTTGTTCTTGTCTAATTACATAAATGCTGATATTTTTTTAAACAAAATGAGTTATTTTGGTTGACCAATAAAAACGAGGAAGTTTTCATACAGCGAAGTGAAATTTATATTTATTTAGCTGATTAAAATACTTTTCCGAGACACAACAAATTGTAATGTATAAAGATTTTAGGAAAATGAGTGGCGTAAATATGGACTTTTAGACCATAAAGAACTTAATCTATGCGATAAATTCGATGTTTCGGAATTTACAAGTCTAAAATTTTTCAAAGTAAAAAGTGTGCTGGCAATATTCTCTTTCTAAATTTAAAAATTGTGATATTACCATTCTTAAACGCTTCTGTTGAAAGAGTTTTTTTTTAGTAAACTGAATTTAATTAAAACTAGTACGCCAAAAATAAGTTATTAGCTAATACAGTAGCACCGATTTCAAAATTGTAGTGCAAATTTTTAGCTTAAAATGATGAAAAAATTATATGATTTAAAAAAAAAAACTAAAGAATGTACAATAAGTATCGCTCAGTACTTCTAGTTAAATGAGTTTAAATTAAGAAAAGAAAAAAAATGGAGAGCACCTTCTTCTCAGACATCTGGCTTAAATAATATTTTATTAAATATTGACAAAATATTAAGAAAAAAGTGGTAAATTATTCTTCGTGGAAGTAAGTATTTGTGAATTATTGAATTTTATATTCTATTTTTAATTTTGTTGTACGTTTTTTATAAATTAAAAAAATTCTCTGCTTTTAAATTTCAATCAACCAAAAAACTAATTAAAAATAAAATTTTTTTCTTAGATTTTTTGCACTATTTCATTTGGCTTTGCACTATTTTAGACTTGCAGCTGTGTAATTTTTCTTTCCACCAGTGGCAACGCTGGTGTGCGTATTTGTTTGCTGCCTAAGCAGAATTTGTTTTTTTCTTGCTTTCCTATAACGCGTTATAGGGAAAGAGATGCTTGCTCATCTATGACCTAGAGCCTGAAAAAAATAATAAAATAATTTGAAATACATAATAAGGTCGAATAAAAAAAATAAACTAATAAGAAATTAAAAATATAGTTTTACCAATATTTGGGGTACATGTGTATAAGTAAATTCATATATAAGCTTATTTGATTTTTGTCTACACACAGTGCTAGTACAAAAAATTAAAAATAAAATGAAAAATTAAAATTTTTCCCCACAGGCAAATATTTTTTTACCATAGTACTTTTCTACAATTTGGCACATGCTCAATGTCTTAACATTTATCGTTAGATACATGAGTTGAAAAGCTTTTTAATAAAGGAAGAATTTCAGAGTCCTAGTACTGTAATTAAATTGGAATTTTTGATAATTGTGTTATCGAAAACAAACCTTTTTTCTGCAAAGCCTTGTTGGCATATAAGTGTACTTAACAGGGCTGTGTCGTTCATGAACGAACGAGTAAAATTGAACGAATCACTCAAATGAACGAAATGAGCCGGTCATTTTATTGAGCTGTTTTGGTTCAGTAGTACTGACACAAAAATAAAATGAACGAAATGAACGACCGATGACCGAGCGCACTTGGCTCTTTTTTTGTTTTGTTTTGCTTTTTCATCGTTCATGTGGGATTTTTTTTGTCATTTTCTCGTTTTCATTTGCCTTTTTATCTACTTTTAGTAACAGTGTTACCATTTTGAATTTTTTAAACTGCTTTAACTTCTCACATACGTAATTAAGTTATTTTCGCTCCCGCTTTTTGACTTTTATTCATTGGCCAAAGATTTATTTACCAGCAGAGACTTAATTGTGGCAAAATAAAAACACATCTTGAACACTTCTTAATGCTATTAATATTTTCCAAATTCCTTATTTTATGTCACACAAAAAAATACTTTAATATTGCAAAAAAAATTTACTTGCTGATTTTTCCTTTGTGTTATTTTGTTTGTTTTGATCATTTTGCCAAAAAATAACAAAAACATTGCATTTGTCTCTTTTTATTGACCGAATCAACTGTTTGTTTTTTCATTTCGTTCTTTTTCTTGAAAAGAGCGGATGAACGAAATGAACGAACTCGTTCTTTTTTACAAAATGAACGAAAATGAGCGGTCACTTAAATTAACGATTTGGCACAGCTCTAGTACTTAAATATCTTACTAAATACTTATTTCAATGAATCGTCAAAATATGAGGAATATTTGAAACAAAATCGTCAATGCTCTTTTTATGAAATTTGCTATAAAAAATCGTAAAAATTAAACTAAAATTTCCAAATTATTTTTCTCCTAAATTCGGATGCTAGGGCACATCCTATTAATTTGTATATTCTAAATTTCAACTTAAACAGGTGTAGCCAAAAAGGTAAAATTTTTGAAAGTTATTGGTACTATTTTAAAACTTTCAATCCCATCCCTGATAAAAAGTAATTAATTTCTTTCTTTCTCGTCAGTAAAATAACAAGATCGTACATGAGTAAAAAGTGTTTATAGCATGTTCACATGGACACTAATTATCAAGGTTCGCTCTTTTATTCGAGGTTCGGTCGAATCTTGATTGAATCAACATGGTTCGCCATAAAAATTTTTGAGGGCGAACCATCTTGGTTCATTTTGAACCTTGCTGCGAACATGGAGAAATTGCTATCATCGCTAGTTTTGATAACAAATTATCGTTAATTTATCTGAACTAGCTATTAAAACAAAATGAGTACACACATACACATGTACACATGCGTAAACAAAAAACAAACCAAAAAAATTGATGCGAGTATGAATTAAAAAAAATTATAACACATTTTATTATTTTTGCTTAATTTGTTTATCTACTGTAAAAGAGCAAATAACACAGAATATAAAATTCGTACAAACTATTCACGTACATATGTGTGTATAATTGCGTTCGAGTACCCAAAAGTTTTTTTTTTACTGAACTTTACTGCAATTTACTAAATTGCGTTCGTTTACCCAAAATACAATAAATGAGAACACAAATTGAGAGTAAAGGGACAGTTCTTACCTCAATATTTAGCAAATTTGTACTGCAGAAATTTCTCGTAGTAAAGTTTAGTAAAGACTGGAACTCTATCAAAATTTCACGCGAAATCTTGACATAATCCATACCAAAAAATTTCACATGCAATATTCATGAAAAAATGTTGCAAAACTTGTACTCTGTTCAACTCGTGAAAAATATATGAAATGTATCTGGCAACATTTTCATGCAATCTGCGAAATAATGTGACTGCCATTTATTTCGCATGAAATATTGACAGCTGATGTTTATGTCAATCAATGTTGCATACTTCTAACCAATAAAAACTATTATTTTTTTGGAAAAAGTCATATGGGCACCACTTGTTACGTGTCAAATTTTTCACGCGAAATAATCAATGTTGCTGAAAAATTTTCACAACTTCGAACAGAGTATTAGGCTTAAGATAAAAACATATGATGCAAAATGTAAACATAATAAAAAGTAAGCAAACGAAAAGTGTAAAAATGTTTGAAAAGGTTAAATAAAAACTGTGAAACTCATTTCAAAATAGAAAATTTATAAAGAATTGTAATAATAACTGTTAATATACGTATTTTATAATATAATTTATTAATTCTTTTGTTTTGTAGATGACTCTAATTATTCAGAGTAGTAAAACTGTAAAGTATCTGGTTATCTGGGTTTTAAGGTAGTCAGTAACATTAGGTCTTGTTTTAGCCTCGGCAGTTTTTCTTGAAGCAATTCTCTTCAATTCTCTTTTAAAATTGCTCGTTTGTTTACACTCAGACGGTTTCTTGTTCAATTTTACTGTTGTTTTAATACAGCGAATGAAATAACAAAAGAGAATTGAAGTAACTTTTCTGTACAAGCAAGTCAGTACCCCTCTTCTTTCCCCTCTCACCCATAAACTCAGACTTGCTTCAAGAAAAACTGCCAAGTCTAAAACATGACTAACAAACATTCATGTAATAATTAATAGATTTAACCAACATCAAATCGGTAAAATAAAAAATTAATTAATTGCAAATAGGTATCACATAAAATAAATTAAAAATTTATCTTTAGATTGGCCGTTTTATAAAAAATATTGTATCGAGTACCACTAAGAAAAAGAATTGAATAGTCAAAAGTGCAAATATTTTTCAGCACTATGTGGAGTTGAAGTCATCTTACTAATTTTTACTATTTGTCTGTTTGCGTACTTTTTGCGGCAACAACTCTTTTTGAGAGTAAATTTTAAAATTTTTGAAGTACATAACTACTCATTTACTGCATTTTACTTCAAATTTTGAAGTTCAAAAGTAAAAAACACACCTTATGCATGTACATATGTACATATATGTACATCAAAACAGTGATGCCAACTATTGATACTCAAAACGTGTAAACATTTTTTGAAAAAAGGGCTAAATTGAAAAAATATACGTTTAGCGCAAAATAAAGTCAAATTTTTAGAATAATCGCGAAAAGGGGCTAGTTTTAAAATGTTTCTGTTGTAAATCAAAACATTTTTGTATAGTAATTTTTTAGAAAATAAATAATTATCATGAGATCAACACATACATAGTTTGAGATTTTACATTTCATATTACATTTCAATAAGGTATATATAAATAGTTTACATATGTATGTACATACATATCGTCGGTTGGTTATTGGTTTGCGGTACAGTATATTCAAAATATATATGCCTGGAGCAAACCAATAACCAACCGACGATATATAATAGAAGTATATATACATATGTATGTATGTATCTATGTTTACATAAGTACATTCATATAAAATTGGTCGTTATTAAATAAAATTTCAATTTCTCGCTCTTAAAAAAACATACATACATTATCTGTTTTTAGGCTTTATTGAATATCTTTCAAGGCACAAACAATTTGGAAGAAATAGAAGATTATAATATGTTAACACTTAAACTTGTTTAATACCATGTTCACACTTACGTGTTTAACATCTCATTCGTGCCACTTCCTTAAACACGTCAATGGAGTATGTTCAGTCCGTTTTTTGATAACTCTGGCAAATTTGTGTTGTTATTAAATGGCGGCACGTGAAAAATTATTTGGTAAACAAGTAATTAGTTAAAAAATACTTAATTATTTACAAAAACATTTGTTGTTTGAAAATAATAAACCAATAAAAAAGCATAATCATTCGTAATTTTTTACAAACACCATAATTTACGGACAAAATGTCAACCTTAAACATCTCAATGCAATGTGAACGGTTGTGTGTAGTTTTTTAAAGCACTTGCCTTAAACACTTTTAAGACCATATGTGCGAACATGGATCAATATGAAAAACATATGTACATAAATATGTGCCCTTAAACAAATATTTAATAAATATTAAATAAATTTAAATTAAGCGATACCAGTACAACTCGTAATTAAAATTTATCATAATAGGTATAAAAATTATTTTTGATTTGTTCAAATGTAATCCACTAAATATCCCGATCAAAGAAATATATACTATATGACTTAGACCACTTTCATAATTAAGGGCACATAGTATGTATGCATATATCGTCGCTGTTTTAACGAACCGACCTAACTGACATTTTTTTGAAAAATTAGTTAAATCCTTTACTAGACTTTATAAGTCATAATATAATGTATAGGGTTGTTAGACGGCCTGGATTTTTCAGTTTTTGGAGCCTTGTCCAGTTACCAGCTAAAATAAAATTTGTCCAGTTAAAAAATAATATCTTTAATTTTGCAAAATAGTTCTTTTGTCTATTATATATTTTCAATTAATTAATATGTATAATGTCTTCTACAGAAAAAAATTTTTATTCCCAATTCATACGAGGAGTTAAAAATTTTGTTTTATTTTCAATTCTCTTTAAAAGTTGCTTCCGAAAACATTTTACATTCGTACGACGATTTTTTCATGTTTCCAGGAATGATTTTTTCCTTGAAAAATCTTATCAGTACTGCCAGTAGATTTTTTAAAAATCCCTTTTCCCCTACATGCTTAAAACTTTTCCCTAAACCTTTAAAAATTTTAGTAATTTTAATATAAAGGAACATAAACTAGAAATATTTATTACTTTATTGGAGCATTTCGAAATTAATGCACACTTTTCTGCAGTGTTTCAGAAATTTTCTTGTAATACAAATCTAACATACAGCTTTATTTGGGTTTTCTCCACCTATGGAGTTTATTAAGATTTAAATTAGATAGTTATAAGTAATTTGTTTAACTATGAAATCATAATACAAATTTTAAATTTTCTGAAGGGCTGCCATTAAATAAATGTCGAGGTAGTTTTAAGAAAAAAGTAAATTCGAAACGTTTTATGATAAAAATATATTTTAATTGTAGTTATTTTTACATTTATATAAAAATAATGTAATCTGAGAATAAAACAATTAGGCCAAAATGAAGTATTTGTCCGATATTCCCTACACTCCTATGTATATTGGCGACAAAAATAACTACATACATGTACGGATTCTCCCTACTTTTACGAACACTAATTTTTGTTATAAAAATCTGTTGTCACATTGAATGAAAGAAATAATAATACATACATACGTTACTTTCAAATGTACAATCAGTTGTATTTTTTCCCTAACACTGATTAGTATATCTATTTTGTACATCACTGACAACTTACAACAACATTCAACAGATTTTTGAGCTATAAGTGCATTTTTAAATTGTCCAGTTATTTTTTCAAAATCCAGGTGAATTTTTCCAATGTCCAGTTATTTGACTTTCGGTATTTGGCAACCCTAACTATGTATGATGAAAATGGGTAGTATGAATAAAAAAAGCATTTGCATTTTACTTAAAAATGTGTTGTAAAGCCCCAAATATAGTATACATACAAACACATGTTTTTTTGTTTTTTTTAATTATAAGTAAAAAGCAAATGCTTTTTTTTATTCACACTCACAATAACTGTGATTAAAATTTATGTGGAGCAAGATCAATTTAACCCTGGATGCCCAATGTTAGTCGTTTCGACTAACACCTCTGTTTTTTCTTTTACAACTTTTTTTTTAACATTTTGTATCATTCTCAGCTTTCGTGTTCAGAAAGCTATATATGTATGTTGCTAAGTTAATTTTTATTATGATGTGCACAATAATAAAATTGTCCCAATCAAATACATTGCAGTCACATGATTGCCCCATTTTATAAAAATTTTATTGCCGCAAATTTTCGAAGAATGAATTTGTGTCAATAATTGACGGATTATAGTCATACGATTATTCTAACTTGTGGCAACACAAACAAACAGCTGCTGTGGTAGTTTTTAGTTTGTTTTGTTTTATGTGCAAATAGTTTTCTTTTAAAAAGAAATAAATTTTTATGTTTTATTTTGCACGGGAAAATGTTTTATTCGTTTAAAAGAAATAAAATTGTCTATGCTTTGTATATTTTGTGCTCATTAAAGTAGAGGCGATTTTTGTTCTTTTAAACCAGTGATAGCCACTCCATAGCCTCGCGAGGCAGTCAATAATCGTATTTTTCACACAGACACGGTCGGCAATTCACATGTATACAACAACTTTGTTCGTTTCAAAACATCAGTCTATCATCAGTCTCTGCTCAAGCTTTGTGAAAGCAACACCACGCACGCTTGTTTGGCTTTGTTTTTGTTTTTTTTCGTAATCAACACAAAAGCACACAGAGCAAAAATGTTCAATAATTCTTGGGAACTGGATTTTTTTTTTGAAAATCGTGAAAGGAAGCCGCAATGTTATATTTGTTTGAAGCAATTAGGAAAATGCGACAAATTTAATATAAGGCGGCATTACTTATCATGCCATATTAATTATGAAAAATACAAAGATGATGAAAGGCAAAAATTGCTTGATGAAATGAAAGTCAAAGTCCCAAGTAAATTTGTAAAACAGCCAGATCACATTGAAAAAGATGATGATAGCGAAATATTAAAAGCTTCTTACGTTGTTGCAGTTGCGGTGGCAAAGCAATGTCGCCCGTATGAACACTGATTAGTATATCTATTTTGTACATCACTGACAACTTACAACAACATTCAACAGATTTTTGAGCTATAAGTGCATTTTTAAATTGTCCAGTTATTTTTTCAAAATCCAGGTGAATTTTTCCAATGTCCAGTTATTTGACTTTCGGTATTTGGCAACCCTAACTATGTATGATGAAAATGGGTAGTATGAATAAAAAAAGCATTTGCATTTTACTTAAAAATGTGTTGTAAAGCCCCAAATATAGTATACATACAAACACGTTTTTTTGTTTTTTTTAATTATAAGTAAAAAGCAAATGCTTTTTTTTATTCACACTACACAATAACTATGATTAAAATTTATGTGGAGCAAGATCAATTTAACCCTGGATGCCCAATGTTAGTCGTTTCGACTAACACCTCTGTTTTTTTTCTTTTACAACTTTTTTTTTAACATTTTGTATCATTCTCAGCTTTCGTGTTCAGAAAGCTATATATGTATGTTGCTAAGTTAATTTTTATTATGATGTGCACAATAATAAAATTGTCCCAATCAAATACATTGCAGTCACATGATTGCCCCATTTTATAAAAATTTTATTGCCGCAAATTTTCGAAGAATGAATTTGTGTCAATAATTGACGGATCATAGTCATACGATTATTCTAACTTGTGGCAACACAAACAAACAGCTGCTGTGGTAGTTTTTAGTTTGTTTTGTTTTATGTGCAAATAGTTTTCTTTTAAAAAGAAATAAATTTTTATGTTTTATTTTGCACGGGAAAATGTTTTATTCGTTTAAAAGAAATAAAATTGTCTATGCTTTGTATATTTTGTGCTCATTAAAGTAGAGGCGATTTTTGTTCTTTTAAACCAGTGATAGCCACTCCATAGCCTCGCGAGGCAGTCAATAATCGTATTTTTCACACAGACACGGTCGGCAATTCACATGTATACAACAACTTTGTTCGTTTCAAAATATATCATCAGTCTCTGCTCAAGCTTTGTGAAAGCAACACCACGCACGCTTGTTTGGCTTTGTTTTTGTTTTTTTTCGTAATCAACACAAAAGCACACAGAGCAAAAATGTTCAATAATTCTTGGGAACTGGATTTTTTTTTTTGAAAATCGTGAAAGGAAGCCGCAATGTTATATTTGTTTGAAGCAATTAGGAAAATGCGACAAATTTAATATAAGGCGGCATTACTTATCATGCCATATTAATTATGAAAAATACAAAGATGATGAAAGGCAAAAATTGCTTGATGAAATGAAAGTCAAAGTCCCAAGTAAATTTGTAAAACAGCCAGATCACATTGAAAAAGATGATGATAGCGAAATATTAAAAGCTTCTTACGTTGTTGCAGTTGCGGTGGCAAAGCAATGTCGCCCGTATGAAGACGGCATTTTTATAAAACATGTTTTGCAAGACGTTTTAAAATTAGATTGTTACACAGTGTACAATTCGGCAGCGACCGCAGCTTCTGTTTGCGACCGCACACAAGCACATAATATCTTTGTGTGCGTGCGTTCGGGGCTTGGCTATCACTGTTTTAAACGAATAAAAGCTAAATATATGGGTTAAGGATTGGATCAGAGTTACATGCTAACGTTTCAAGTAAGTTATAATTACATAAGAAGTAAGTTGAAGTTTACAGTACTTACAAAAACTCTTAAAAAATTGTCGCGTATTGTCTTCTTTGATTGCCGCTCGAGAACACAATAAATATTGGTGCATTTTTAGCATTTTTATTGGGGCATGGTTGTATATCAACCGTTCACACGATTGCTGCACCAGAGTTGAATTTGAATGCGGCAAATCACCACAATATTGCTCTCGATTGTCATATTGGACAATAAATTGTGAAATCACACGATTGGCATATAAAATGGAGAAATAATTGGTGCATTGCGGCAATCGTGTGATCCTACCTTAACATTGGTTTTAGTGTAACATTTTCTTTTATAAAAAAATGGCTGCAACAAGAGTATCTGGCGATGAATTTGAAAGTTTAGTGACTATATCCTATGTATATGTTATTATTTTTGAATGAAAAGGCCTCATCTAATCATATGAAGGTTCAACGAGAACTCGGGGATGAATACGCAGCAAGTTAGACGAAACAGCTGATGGAAGAAAGTTCACTGGAAAATATCATAGTTAGTGAAGGCAATGAAAACGATCTAAAAGAAAGTAATTAAGAAAACAGTAAAAATTTTATCAGCCGATGCACGAAAATACTATACCGTTTTCAACAAACAAAATACACGGAAAAAATTTACAAAATCCGTATGCACGACATGGGAAAAGTATTAGCGTCGAGCACAAAGTTGACCTTTGTGGCTTTTGTACTAAACATTAATTTATAAATTTTTTTAACGTTTTATAATAAAAAGTGATGCTTAATTTTATAAGGGTAAAGATATTTTTAAGTTATTGAGCTCATGTTTTCTTATATTATTATTTTTTAACACTATGATTTTTTACCAAGGCTCACATCAAGAGGAAGTTGATAACTTAAAAAATAAATCTAAGACAAGCCATATCATAGATTGTTTTTATTTTTATTTTATATTGTATTTAATTTTTTTTGTCATGTTTTAAGAATTACGTCCACCGAAATTTTCACAGGATCGATTCTATGGGTGTGTTAGTTGAATCGACTAACATTAGTCATAATGTATTAAAAATAACGTTGGGCATGCAGGGTTAAAACACTTCTATAGTCTTTGCTTCTAGCTATTTGAGTCAATCCTTAGAGTCTAAGGCTTAGGCAAACAAATAAATAAACATCATACATATGTACATATTAAGTGTTTCGAAACAGCTTTATAAAAGAGAGAAAATAAAATAATAGACAAGTTAATAAACCAAAAAAATCAACAGTGAAACATGTAGTAGAATGCAATGCCACAAAATATTGAAAGAAGTATGTATCTAAAGTTTAGTTTCTAAAGAGTGTTGCCGCGTCCAACTAAATTTTATAAGCAAAATATAATAAAAATGCAGAATTGATAACCTCCTCAGTATTTTTTTAATCGGTAAAAAAATAAAATAATGAACCTATTCTTATTCAAGAACTTTATTATTCGACATATTGTCATAATTTTATTATAAGTGAAATTTATTTGTTGGTGGTTAAGCGATGTCTATAAGCATTTTATAGTTGCTTTAACAAATCGCCAGTAGACTTCAACCACACATTTTGAACACTCACAAATCTCTTATCTTATGCACAGACTTTGAAAAACTATTTGAGAATACACAAATAATAATATTTTTGAAAATCCCAAAAGAAAAATAAGCGTAGTAAGCTTAGAAACTTATACAAAACCCAGCAAATAATTTTTATTCGATATGCATCTATTTTATTTTTCTACACCTTTACAGGCACAATTGTCTTAAAAAATTAACTGAGCTATGGTTTAAAATAACGGTTTAGAAAAGTAAAAAATCGGGATAAGCCTCTTTTACTCCAATCGGATGCTTTAAGTCCGTTGGAAGCTACATATAGGTATCAAACAAAAAAGAAAGTTAGGCTCAAGCTATGTACAGATGATTGTAAGATCTTACAATATTGTCAGATCTGGCAATGTGCTGACAATGTACTGGCAATCAAAAATTGCCAGCAAAAAGTAGATTTTCAGTTCACACGGGTGTATCAAATTTGTCAGAAAATCTTACAATTTATTGCCAGACGGTTGTATGACAATAAATTCATCTGACAAAATCGTCAGTCGAAAATGTGTCAGTTCACACGGTTGTCATATACAAAAATTTTCAGATCTGTTGTTTGCGTTGCCAGACTCAAAGAATTTATTAGAAATTGTTAAATATCAATCCCTTTTGGTTGTTAAATGTAAAAAGTGAAAATATAAATTATTATGAACAATAAAGAAGCAATTGGAATGATTTAGTCGGCATATATTTTTTTAATTTATATTTTCTTTAAAATAAAGCGTATGCAGTGTTGCCCATAGAAAGAATTCTCTTACAATGACGCCATTGTCAGATGCATATAGTTCGCACATCTGACAATAATAAAATGTCTGACAAATATCTGGAAATAATTTTACAATGTGTTCACAAGATTGTAAGATGTCTGACAATTTGTTATCAGCTGCTAGTCTTGCAATGAACTGACAATGCTTTTTCTGGCAACGATGTCAGACAAAAATTGCCAGTTCACACAGTTATAAGAAATTTTTAGCACATTTTACTAACAATATTGTAAGATCTGACAACCGTCTGTACATAGCTTTAGCCATACTTGTCGTAATTGTGAGTTAAATTTATTTTCATCGTTTTGTAATTTTTATGGCAGTTTTCACAAAGTTCACAAGCAACGGTTAATATTTTACCGTTCACCATCTTTCGGTTACTGAGCAGAAGAATTTGGTAGAAAGTATGAATATGTCTACCATGAGTTCGTTTACAAAAAAAGTTGTTTCCAAAATATGTGCACGGTAAACCCCGGTTTAACTAACCATCAATAATGTCATGATTTTTGGGGTGTTTATCCGGGAAAGGTATCAAAGCGAAGACGTTAATTACCTCATATACCTATGTAGGTAATTATGACAATACGCTTAAATACATTTAGAAATGCATTTATCCGAACACACAGTGGTATGTAAAGGATCCGCAAGATAACTTTTTTTTTTTGAAAATACGGCGCAAAACATCGAGTGTAGCTTCGGCTGTGTGGCACGTAGCGCCGTCCTGTTGAAACCAAATGTTGCCAATATCCTCCTCTTCAATTTTTGTGAACAAAAAATCGTTCAATATGGCCCGATAACGATCGCCATTGACAGTAACGGCTACTCCTTGCTCATTGGGCCAATTATGCCTCAGGACCAAAATCCGCACCAAACAGGGGCTTCTTTTTGGGTGCGTAGGCTTTTCAATATATGCGTGCGGGTTTTCTGTGCCCCAAATGCGACAATATTGCTTGTTTACATACCCGCCAAGATCAAAATGAGCTTCATTTGAAAAGATGATTTTTTTTTTTTGGCAAAATGGCATCTTCTGTAAGTCGATCACAGGCAAACTTAGCGAAGCGTTGTTCAAGCGTATACACAACCATATTCGTTCAGCGGAAGGATAAAACTAATTATCTGTCAAATCTGACATGAGCTAAGTGTTACCATTCACGAAAAAAGCACTAGTTGAAAAAAAAAACGTTAGATGGCGGACCCTCTAGTACATAATTACTTGAAATAGAATGCACACACATAAGTATG
The DNA here is from genome assembly GCA_936439885.1 of Nowickia ferox. NCBI lineage: Eukaryota > Metazoa > Arthropoda > Insecta > Diptera > Tachinidae > Nowickia > Nowickia ferox. Next base: position 49,521,160 of record OW387023.1, on the reverse strand, counting down.
TACATATGTACCATCTTCGAACAAAATATTTTATTATATAACAAAAACAATTCATATTACAAAAAATAAATACATAAGGTGGATATGGTCGATTGTAGAATTGCATAAATATGTACATGGTACATATTTATGTTTTAAATTTCCAAAAAAAAAATATTACAAAAATTATTTTTTTCCATTCTCACACTACTAGAAGAAACTAACAATTCAAAACGGTAAGACTGTAAAGGCCGAGGCAAATAGAATTCGTTTTACGTTAAACTTTGCCTTTTTGAACTGATAGCCAGGTTGAAACACATGGTTTCTTATGAGGTCTTTTACATTCAGTACGTGTCCATCAACGCAAAGTGCAAAAATTGGTAAACTTTTAACTTTTTGCGTACCTTGAGTAGTTTGACCGACATTGGTTGATATTTTTGGTAGGTATGTTCCGATTTAGGTTTTTGTGTTTTGTGGCAGCAAAAAAAAAATTAAACTAAGAAACAAACGAAATAAATAAAAAAGTAGAATTTAATAAGTAAAATGGAGAACCAACCTATTGAAGTTTTTCAAATGCTTACGTCAATAAGGTAATCATTGTGCCAACCTTCTATATCGTTACGTTAGCACAGAACATTCTGTGACGTTAGTGTCAGTTAAAAAAGTTGAAGTGTAGCGTATGACGGACTCTACGTGCCTGGGCCTTAAAAGTACACAAAAGAAAAGTTTTTTATTATAGTACAAGAACACGGTACATAAATATATACATACATACATACATACATACATAGTTGTACCCACATTTAAATGCATATAAATATGTACATACAGATGTATGTCTACATATTATAGGCCCGCACAGATACACCTGTTTGCAACAGCTTTGCGTGTATTGGTTCTGGTATGAACAAATATGTTAGGCCTGGTTCACATCTGTGTGCCATGTGCCACACATGCATAAAAACAGCGTAACCACTAATTACTAATGACAAACTGTTTGATTCAGACACGTATTTATTAAGTTAAACAGTTTCATACATAAGTAATAGACAATTTTATAGAGTCCAACATGATTGGAAACAGTTTAAATCAATAAATACATGTCTAAATCAAACAGTTTTTCATTAGAAATTAGTGGTTACGCTTTTTGGGCACATGGCACACAAGAAATGCCAGATGTAAAGTCAGCCTCATTCAGCGTTTTTGTTACTAGTTTATAATGTTGATTTTTGTATGGTTATGTGTGGTTATTATATGGTTGTTTTGTATAGTTGGGCAATGAGCAAATGAGAATAACACATTTGCTTGTATTTGTTTTTCTAAAACAAATAAGATACATAAAACTGCTTTTTCCATAAGTACCTTCCCTGCAGAAAATGCGAATAGTGAAATTGTAGTGATTTACTAGTGACTTTGTCACCAGTACTACTGACGAATTGTACCCCAATCAATGCTTTTTGCTATAGACATTTAGCATTTACGTGTCATTGAAAAGCAACTACTGAAGTTGGTACGTCGAATTATTAAAATCAAACACTTACGTATGAATCTGGACTTACCGGACTGGATTTTTTAACTGATCCCACAAAATCTTCTACAGGCTCATAAAAATTTCCACAATTTCATTTTAAAATATTTTTATTTTTATAATTACAAAATGGATTGCTTTTTATTTGTCTTTTGCAATTTCTTTTTATTTGATTCTTTGAATTATTTTTTAATACATTTTTTTATTTGCCTTTTATATTGATTTCGTAAACTAATTTTCATAAAAACTTGAATTTTGCTTGAAGCCAGGTTATGATGTGTTCAGAAGAAATATACTTGGCCGATGAATGAATGAATAATAGTAAAATTTCACATACATACATACATATGTAAGTAAAGATACATGAAACACATGAGCTGCAAATGCAAAAAAAATTACACAAAATATGTATGTGTAATTACACGCACAGCAAAGTTCTCTCTCTCTCTCTCTCTATCCTTGTCTGCGGCACAAAAAAACCTAACGAACGCGCGCACGAACATCTGCTCATCATGTAATTGTTTTAAAAGTGGTTTTTTCATTTAGTATTTGTATTACAACATGCATTTTTGAGCAAAAACAGATACAAACAGTTCCTCAGAAGCAATACAATAAGCAATTGATATCTGCCCAGCAGTAAATGCGAATAGTGAAAATGTAGTGATTTACTAGTGACATTGTCAGTAGCACTACTGACCAGGTGTACCGGAGCCAATGTAATCGCCTATTGACATTTAACATTAGCTTGTCATTGAAAAGCCACCACTAGATTGTAGCACTACTGACTAAGTAGTTTTTTTGGGACCACATGGAGACATTGGCACCAAAGATTCAGTAGTATATTTTAGTGAACTTCATCTATAATTTAATAATGTTAGGGCAACAAACTTAAACACATACGTTCATGTGTATTTTAACAGTATTGCACAACATAATAAAAAAGAAAACCAAACTATCGACGCGTTCATTGACAATGTCTCTAACGTATCTCTACTCGCGCATAAAAGGAAAGTTGTCGATATTTCAACTAGTACAATTGTCGCTATAGAAAAAAGTGTTGACATAGAGACATATGGTTCTAGGCTGACTAGAGGGTGATTTTAATTGTATTGTAATTTGGAAAAGCACACACTCACGATAACTCCTATACAAGTTCTTTCGCTCACACTGCAATTATATGGTACATGCCATGGTATATATGTTTTATATGTTTTGGCTATACTAATATGTATACAAATGCAAGCCTTTAATATATATTTCATGTACAGGTATATGTATGTTTATATAAGTATGCATATGTATGTTTGAATGTATGTATCTCTTAGATACTTTCATATGTACATACATACATACATATAAAATTTTACAATTTCCACTATCCACTTACATAGTTATTAAATTTATGAGAATAGAAGAAAAAGAGCGTAAGAGTTGTAACCAACGAAGTGTAAAGTTTATGTTATTTCAGTGGAATCGTTGGGTTTTGGTCTTTTATTAGAGTTAATTTTGTATTAGTTTAATAGTGGCAAAGCTAGTGTTTGTTTTAATAATAAGTTCAAAAATGTTGTTAACAATAAAAATCAATGCCGAAAAATTATAATACTAAAAAAAATGTTTAAAAATAAATAAATAACATTGTACCTAAGACAAAAGCCTGCGTAATATTCTCTTCCTTTTCCCAAAAGGAAATTGCATACATATGTATGTATATAGTAACATACATTTAAAAGGAGTTAAATGAAATTCAAGCAGAGATTTAAGGAGTTGAGGGACGTTTGTGCTCAAAGTATTGTGATGTGTGGTCACAGAAGGTACATTTATACAGATACTACTTCAATAAATATGTATCCAGCGGGAAAAAGAAGGAGTAAGGATGCCTTCCAAAAGGCCTCTGTACACCTTCTTATGAATGTAAAAGGCCTGCTCGCTCTATCCCATCTTCATATCTTTTTATCACACGTTGTCATTGCGAGGTAGACCTTCCGTTCTCGCTTCTTTTGCAGATATTCTAAAAGGCCTTCAAATTAATGGCTCTTTAAGGCCTTCCAGAGAATGGCTGTTACAAGGCCTTCAAATAAAGGTCTTATTAAAAGGGGTTTAATAAAGGTATTCAACTGCTGGGGCCTGTATCTCAAGACTTACAAGTATTGAAATACGAGTAAAATAGTTGTGAAAATATATTTTTTACATGAATATAAAATATTTTCCCAACTGTTTTACTTATATTATAGCACTTGTAAGTTTTGAGAAACAGGCCCGAGATGTTCAATATACACATCCATACATATAGTGTTTTGACGTTTATTTTGTGATCAAAAGGGTCGAACATATTGAAAGGAAACTTCTGAAATAACAAGAACCCACATAATATTTATATACATACTAATGATCGAAAAACACAACTGTCTTTTTAAACGTACAAAACTCAACTAAAATCATTTACGTTTTCTTTTCTTTAATCGTTCTGTATTTGGTATTTTTATATGGAATTTTGTTTTTTATAACGGCATGTGAATTCTTTGGCTTTTGCTTTGGCAACAAAAGCAAAACAAAATACTTTACTCCTTCTGTTCTCCCTTCTTATAGAAGGGAATGTGGAATGGGTATCCTATCTTTTTTTACTAAAGAGCCGAAGTCTTCTATGAGGCCTTCTTCAGAAGTTACATAAGAATGGTAACTGAGTCAAAAACATGAATTCGTTTGCATTTGTTTTGGTAAAATAACAAAACAAAATACTTTACTCCTTCTGTTCTCCCTTCTCATAGAAGGGAATGTAGAATGTGTACCTTATCTTTTATGTGAAAAGCCGAGGCCTTCTATAAGGCCTTCTTGGGCAGTTTGATAAGAATAGTAATTAAATCGAAAAAATTAATGAGCAGGCCTTTAATAAGGCCTGAAGTAAGAAGGTCTTCTGAGTTTTACCGCTGGGTATTTATGTATATCGTGGTATATGTGTACGCATGTTTGTATACCGATACTCGTTTTTTACTTGCGTAATTCCAGCTGTGTTGTCAGATTGGGGGATTTATCCCCAAATCGGGGATTTTTTTGGAAATGGGGATCAGAATTTTGGTTTGGGGATTGAGGAATTAATTGGGGATAATTTTTATGTTTTGGAGATTTTTTGGGGATTTGTATTTTACTTAATATTTATTTTTTTTAATTTTTTCTCGGAATATTTTAATTTTAATACATATGCCAATTGCTCTTTTTATATCCCCAATTAATTCCTCAATCCCCAAACCAAAATTCTTATCCCCATTTCCAAAAAAATCCCCGATTTGGGGATAAATCCTCTAATCTGGCAACACTGTTCTCGGATACTGTCCTCTTTTTGAGATCTCTGTCCTCGGAAAAAATTTGCGTCCGGAAAGGTCCTACTTTTAAGGATATTTTTTTCGATTTCACATTGCTTGAACAATTATATTAAATGCCCTTATCTTATATGTCCTTATATCTTATAAATAGGGAAAGGATTTCCATGCAAATACATGTTTTCTGTCGTTGGTAGTAATTCAACATAAATAAAATATCTTTGCGAATCAACAAATTTGCGACAAAATGGCATCGATTTGTTAGTGCTTATTTTTGCATATTTTAAAATAAATACATATTTTGCATATTTCATTATTAATGTACATTTTTAATAAATTTTTTTAATTTTATTAATGCTATAAAACAAATTTTGTTTCTATATTTAATGAATTGAACAGGCTAATGTTCGTATCGCCTTTTTTTTTGTTTTTTGATTAGTTGCAAAGTATTTTTTCAATTCTTATAACTGTGTAAGAACAAAAAAGAAGAAAACGAAAACAATTTCAACTGGGATGAGAACTCAAATCATTTGAAAAATTCAATACAAAAAAAAATTGAATAGCATGGGATAAAAGCCCTTTTGAACCCAAAAATATTTGTGTAATTTTTTTTTGCGCTCTTTAGCGGTTCCGTACTAATTTCATGTGGATAGAAAGTTTTTAATGCTCCTTTGCGTGTTGCAGCCTTTAAAAGAAAATATTCAGGGATACGAATTTCCCTATATAGATGAGGAGCGTGGTTGAATGCTGTCGAATACTATATTTATATTAACAAAGTTAAAGAAATTTAAAATAAAAAAAAAAAACTTAAACACTGAATTGCTATTTGTGCAACCAGAGAATGGCTTTCGTGTTGACACTATAGCCCAATTAGATGCTTTTGATTCTTTTACAGCTTATGTAAAAAAATGTGTGCTCTGAAAGACAGAATAAGTGAAGAAATTAAAAATAAATTAGATAAATTTATACAAAAAAATTATGGAGTTAAAAATGCAACAAATTGCATCAATATAGTTTATAGTTCAAACAGCTAAAATTTAGAAACTGAATATCCCACAAACGAACTAGCAACATTTAAATATGCACCAATAACTTTTGCTGACGAGGAATGTTATTTTTTACAATAAAAATGTTTTTTCAGAAAAAATAGTCAAAGATTTACCTTTGACAATTTATAAAAATACTTGTACAGTTACGTAAATAAAAGTTCTTCTTAACTGTATTTTGTATATAGAATACAAATGTTTGTTAAGAATTTTTTTTTATTTTTTAATGTTATTAAATGTTGAAAAAAAGAGTTAATAAATGCATATTTTATTAGTTTTTAATACATATTTTTATATTTTTAATGTATATTTTATGCACATAAAACGCGATTTTAAATACATGAAAATCCTTTCCCTACTTATAAATAACACTGTTCATGAGGATTGTAATATGTTATTTTAACACGTACAATTATTAAGATATATTTAAAATATTGATGAAAGTGCGTACAAAGGTCCAAAATAATATAGTGCACAGCTTTAAACGAGAGTTAAAAATTTTTCATGAACAAATAAGCCGTTGCAACCAAACAATGAAAGTGTACATATTTAAACTTTTACCGGCTTTAAATTTTAAAGTCGGTAGCCCTACCGTCTGAGATGTTTGGTGAGTAATCGGTTGAACTTTGGGTTCTCAGTTGATGAGGAATTACTTTTTAATTTTTAATTCATGTGCTATAAACCTTTTTTGATAAGTATAAACGACAAAACTATTAGTTTAAAAAAATATTTCCAAAATTTTCAATGATATTTGAAGGGCGTTTATGTATGCAAATATTCCCAAATATGTATATACATACATCGCATAATCGGACAAGTGTTTGCTTAAGATATGTGTGCTCTAAACTAAAAACAAAAATACTAACGGTCTAATTCTTAAAAAACATTTTAGGTTTATTTGACAGATTTCCCATAGAAATATGTCAAATAAGCGCTTAATAAACCTGAATTATTTTTTATGAATAAGGCAGTAAATATATATATTTTTTTGGATTTTACTTATACTGTACACTCTAATCTTATAAAGTAATAAAAAAAACAACAACATATTTCATAATAACGCTCAAATCATAATCGAACAAGTTAAAGCAGCAATGTTAAAAAAGTCGAAAAGGACAAATTAATGTTTTGTAACATATCCTTTATTTTCCAGAACGGCCTGTAAACGTTTTGGAACCGATGTTACTAGCTTAAGACATACTGCAGGTTCTATGCAGTTCTATGCTTCCAGTAAAGCCGCCTTTAGCTGATTTAAGAAGTTACATTTTTGTTGGTTCACTCTTCTGGCTAGTTCCTCCGAAAGATGTTCAATGACATTAAGATTTGGGCTCTGTGCCGGCATTGCTAAGTTGGGGGCAGTTGTGGATCAACTAAAGCCTTGCCACACCTGAGGTCTTTGTAAAAAGCGAAATTATTTGCACTTTGCTTTATATTTGCTTTCAAAATATTGAGGTAGCCAAATTTGTCCATTTTACCATCAATAAAATGCAAATTGCCTACCCCGGCACTCGACATACAGCCCCAAACCATAACAGACCCTCCTCCATGCTTAACAGTGGTTTTTGTGTTTTAATATTTAAATTCAGTATTTGGTTTACGCCACACAAACATCTTGCCATCTAAGCCGTGCAAATTAAATTTGCTCTCGTCAGTGAACAGAACCATGAAAACTATCAATAAAAACATATTTTAATACATCTTAAAACCAAATTACCGTATTCCAAAAATCCTCGGTTTTTAGCAAATATTCTTTAGCAAATTTAACTCATGTTTTTATTTTTTGGGCTTATAAATGGTTTTTTTCTAGCAATTCTTCGATGGTAGTTATATTTATGTAATGTGTTGCGAACAGTAGTTAAGCAAACATCTTTTCCACTGCTGTTTTTTAAAGATATTTGTAGTTCTTTTGCAGTTTTAAAAGGATCTTGTTTTATTTCGTTTACTAAAAGCGCTCTTCTCGCTTAGTTAATATTTTTCCTTGACCTTCTCTACTTTTATTAGCTAACCTACCCTCATTCCGGAACCTTTTTATAATGTCCTAGACAGTAGATTTGCTTCTTCTTACCAATTTAGCGATTTCTCTCACTGTTTTACCTTCAAAATTCAATTTTATTATCAAATGTCTTATTTCAACAGCAGATTGTTTTCCGTTTGGGGCCACTTCAAAAAGATTTTTATTAAGAACTGGAACTGTCTGCCAATATGTACAATTTCTGAATAAATGTGACAAAAAAAAATATATTTTGAGGTGCATACATATTTGTAACCTAACGGCATTTTAAGTATTGATACTTTAACTTGTCCGATTATGCTTTGAGAGTAGATAGGTAATGGGGGAGGGAAATAACTGTCTCTTTCTAACACTATATCTATCTCTTTCTATCTCTGTCAGTTGTGTGAGGTCATGGTTTGTGACGTCATAAATGAGTATGTATGTGTGTAATATAGAGAGAGGGGGCGTTGACTTTTATATTTTGTTGTATTTGAGAGCTGGAGGAGTTGGCTTGTAATTTCTGATATCCCATCGTTATGTATTTAAAGGTTCGATATTTGGTATTAATAAATATTATGATCATAGAAATTTGGTTCTCCAGTTTAATATGTGTCGCATCATAAGGGATTTTGAGGTTCGTCATTGCCTGCCTATCATCAATGTAATCATAGAAATTTGTTTTTTGCAGTTACATACTGACTTAATAAGAATTTATGTGTTGTGTATGTGTGTAGTTTTTTTATTGTTGGATAAATGTATGTGTGCTCGTATCAGAGGAGTTGGTTCTTCAGTTGGGATACATGCTCGCTCTCCTACTACAAAAAATAATGTAGTGGGTGTGTACATTTTTAGTGTTGGATCTATGTGTGCCCGTATCAGAGAGGTATAGATATAGTGTTAGAAAGAGATAGATTTTGCGGGACACTTATCAATAATTGATAGCGCTTAGTTGTATGTGTGCATATTTGCGTATCAGAGAGGTATAGATATAGTGTTAGAAAGAGATAGATTTTGCGGGACACTTATCAATAATTGATAGCGCTTAGTTGTATGTGTGCATATTTCTTATTTTTAATATTCTATGTATGGATAAATTTTTTCTAGTGCTAAAATAGATGCTCGCCCAGTAAAAAATTTGTGTGCTGCTGTATTAATCGATCTACATACTTAGTCCTCGTTCACACTACAGAAGTCTTATTGCTAAATTTATCACTTTTTCTTTGAACTTTCATCGGCGCTCTCACAAAACAAGTTTTATATATGAGCTCATATTTTTTCTGCATAGTTTTGTGTATGCATGTGCGCGTTTTTCTAACATTATGAATGAGTAAGCAAAATGTATTGACAGTACATGTATAGTGAGTAGTAGGGAATTGCCAATTCTACCGCAATTAAAATTGTTAAATTGTGGGCTGAAATTGTTAAATTGTGGCTGAAATTGTTAAATTGTGGGCTGAAATTGTTAAATTGTGGCTGAAATTGTTAAATTTTGGCTGAAATTTTAAAATTCTTGGAAATTTGTTTACATTAGGAGTTTTTTGTTTATATTAACTTTTTTTGTTTATATTAAGTATATGTATGTATGTATGTATGTATGTATATATGACCGTGGGAACTTGTGCGTGGAATATTTTGTGGGAATACATTAAGGGGGTTTATAGCTTTAAGATTTTTATATTTGTATGATTTTTCCTAATGCCGACGGGAAAACATGTTTATTTTTTTCGAATGCCGACGGGAAAACATGTTTATTTTTTTCAAATGCCGACGGGAAAACATGTTTATTTTTTTCAAATGCCGACGGGAAAATCTTGGAAATGATTTTTCCTAATGCCGACGGAAAATTTGTGGGTGTGTCTAGCTGTAGGATTTGAAGTCTGGCTATGATTCTTGGAGGGCGGGGTGTGTCTAGCTGTAGGAATTGAAGTCTGGCTGTGATTGGTGGAGGACGGGGTTTGTTTGTTTGGTGATTGTGAGACCTTAAGGCTGACCGTAATTTGGGTAGGTGAGGGTGTTTTGTAATATGTAACCGCGGGAATTCGGTGAAGTTTATGCTTGTTGGAATTTAAACCAAGCTGTGCTCGTGGAGGGGCGGGATGTATTTGCGGTAGATCGACTGGTGTAGGGTGGGGAGTTGTTGTAATATGTATCCGTGGGAATCTGTGTACATGTATGTATGTATGTCTGTAAGAGTTTAAGGCTGTCTGTGATTTATCAAAGGTAAGGTGAGAGTGTTCATGTAATACGTATCCGTGGGAATCTGTGTATATGTATGTTCGTAGTAGTTTAAGGCTGATTGTGATTTGATACGGGGGAGGGTGTTGTTGTGATAGATAGATAGATAGAATGTGCCTATGTGTGCATGTCAGTATATATATGTGTGTATGTATATGTAGCAGTTTAAGTCTATCCTTGATTTGAGGTAGGCGGGGAGGTGTTATTGTAATATGTATATATAGGAATTTGGGAGTTTATATGTTTGTAGAAATTTTTGTGCATGTATGTCAGTAGAAGTTTAAGGCTGACCGTGATTTGGATTGTTGAGATTGATCGATTGTATGTGACCTTGAGAATTTGTGTATGTATATCTGTAGAAAATTTAAGGCTTATCGTGATTTATGAGGGGCGAAGTGTTCATGATTAATGAGAGGTGAGGTGAAGGTGTTCATGTATATGTATACGTATTTGTGCGTATGTATGTCTATATGAGTTTAAGGCTGATCGTGATTTAGGTTGTGAGATTGATAGATTGTATGTTACCTTGAGATTTTGTGTATGTATATCTGTAAGAACTTTAGGCTGACTGTGTTTTGTGAGGGGAGGGGCGTTGTTGAAATAGCTGTAATTTTTCGTAGATGAATTTTAGTATGTGTGTGTGTGTATGTGATTTTCTCACCCTAGTATTTATATGTACGTTGAAATAAATTATTTCTCATATGAACATTTTTTGCTAGAAAATATTTTCATATATCTGAACTTCCCTAATCCTAGTATGTTTTTCATATTGGAGGATGAGATTGCTTTATATTTTATCAAGCTTAAATTTGTCCAGTGTTAAAGTCTGTCGGTCAGAAATTTGTTTATATTTGTATAAATATTAATTTCAGATTTTGCAAAATTCTTGTGTACGATCGTGGTGATTTTTATTTTGTGTGTGTATGTGTGTATGCGCGATAGAGTTTGACTGGTCTGTGATAAGTTTGTTTATTTAAGTACATTTGTCTTCTTCGACTTTCGTCTTCAAGCGTCAATAGCTTGGAGAACGGTTTGTATGTTTTCATGATGTAGATATGTAAGTGTGATTGTTAAAATCCAATAAATACTTGAGCATGGGTAAGAAATTTGATAATATGTGTACATACATATGTACATATGGATCTACAAATTGATTTTATGTATGTATATATGTACATACAAATAAGTCTGGGGCTCCCTGTTTAAATACATTTTTTTTTGTCATGTGCGGTCTTTTGTTGTTGCTGTTGTAAATATTCGTCAGGTCTTTTGTGTATAGATGTGAAATATATCCATAGTTTTTTTATTTGAAATTAAAAAAACGTTCTTTTAATTTTTAGATGCATTTTCTTAAAAGTTTGTGAGGAGTTTCTGTTTGAAGTAGAATTGAATTCCTCTCTAGTTTTAGTAACTATAGTATAAATATTTAATATATTTTATTTCCATTTGTTTAAAGTTGATGTAGCCTATATAGTCAACGTTAGAAATTTTTCGGTGTAAAATTTTTTCCAACTATCATCTTTTTTCTTCACCTGTTTCATATATTTTAGAACATCTTGCATTGGCTTTAAAAATAATAAACGCTTTGAAATGAAACTGATCTAGCAGTCCAGCTTTTTTTAACCACTTTGCTTCTCTTTCCTTTTTTATTGATAAACATTTAAAATCAAATGGTGGTTTTATAATGAAATTGTTATACTCATTATTGTTAAAAACATCCGCTACTTCTTTTTGTAATGAAAATCATTCGAAACCTTACTCGTCTATTAAAACCATTTTTTCATTCATATTACTTAATTTATAAGACTTTCAGGACTTTCTATTATTCGATCATTAATAAAAATGCAGTAGCTGAGGTCCTTGCTTACTGTTTCATATTAAATTTCTATATCAATTGGGCCGCTATTGAATAAAAGGAACTTTTATCTTAAACTTTAGTGCATTTGGAAGTGCTTGAGATTCTTTCATATAATAGCTTTGTTGGAATCTTAGATACGAGTACATATAATATAGAATTGCATAACGTTTATTTTTAATTTTTATGTTAAGATCATCATCATTTAGATATGAGACTAAATTTAAATGTACTTTTAAATTAGTTAAATCATAATGAGGAAACTTGTTTTCTTCTTGAATAGCGATCAACAGAAAACGAAATCGTTTTCTTACAATTTAGGTCTGGCCTCTCAACGGTTCCTCTAGTATACAAGATGACTTTCTATGTCAACATATCTGTCTACTCTTTGTCAGCGTTAAGGGACAATTAAATGTTAAAATTTTAATTCCTCAAATTGTGTTACTTCATACTGATAATATGTTTTCATTAATAAGGTATATGTTTATCTTATGAAGGTTACTCGCCTATGGCTTTTATTTGATGTTCTAGATGATTTTTTTTCTCATTTTATTAAAGTTCAGTGTATTGTACATATATTTCTGATATTTTTAAGCGCGCTTTATTTACCTGTCAGACAAAGTGTACGTATCAGTTGATCACTCAGTCTCTCTTTTTAATATTTTTTTTTTTCTTTTAATGTATCACTACTATTTTTTCAGATTTTACTACTTGAAAAAGAGAATATTTGTATAATTTTTAAATGTGTTCATATATACATATAGGTAAATATATGTATGTATGTATAGAGAAATTACTTTATCTACAAAGAAATACATGTTTAATAATCAATTATTCTAGAAAATCGATCTCAAATAACGCAGTTACCTCCACCATCAATTCACCGTCGGTGTTTTTATAGTGTCAGAAACACTAGAATATCTATGTTTGAGAGAATTTTTACATCGAGTTTTTCTACATGAGGTTTGCTGGTTGACATCCTTGAAGTTATTGTTGACTTAGGCTGGGTTGTATCACATTCAGATGTAATCATTTCCTACTTAAAAAAGGTCCTCATTACTATCAACTATATCTGTATACATTTCATTCATGAGTTGGGTTGATCCAGATACAATTGCTGTCTACAGATTAATGATTAGAAACAAGTTTCTCATCACCTTCTAACAGATTTATATATTTTGCTAGCATGCATGCCTTAGCATGCTTCTATCGATAGTGACGCGAGAGTCCCACATGTAGTGGTGTTTCAATTAAAAATCTATACTATTAGATTTCACGATTTCGCTCTTTTTATTCTTTTACAAAGTAGATACATATTTATGTATTTCATTTAGCACAGAGTCATAAAATTTCTTTGCTTACAAAATTTTGTGACATTCTTTTTAATTTGCATGCTTAGGCATGCTTTCAATATTTTTTCTGTAAATTTATTTGATACTCATACAGATACAGATATAAAGTAAGATCTGCTTACATTGCATTTTACAATTTATGTATGCTTCAGCATGATTCCAGTTGAAGTCCATATTTATTCAGTAAGTTTGTTTGATACTAATTCATACACATATACATTCTTAAAGATTGGAAATCTAAGTCCAATTTATGTAGTTTATCTATATTTTCTAAAGATTTGATAGCTATAGAAATTAATAGAGTAAAGATCTATTATAATAGCCCATGGGCATATTTTAAAATTTCGCTTGCTAGAGCTTTCGAAATGGAAAATGTACAATTTTCACTATAAAAAGTGATAATATTAGGTGTTACTGAATATTACACTGTGTTGTAATTTATTTTGATCACTTAAGTTTTCACAATATTTCATACAGGCCAACAAGTTTAGAGAATTTCCAGTATATTAAGTTAATTATCTTTCTTAAGACCTATCATTCCTTCAAAAATACAAACCAAACTAGATTTTTCCTGTTTAATTTTATTTTTTACTTTCATTAAATTTCAACATTTTGTTCATCTTCAAATTATTATATTTATCAGCTTTTTCTCATTTGTTGAGTTAACTTTAATCGGAAAAATTTAAATAGTGAGATGAACTTTTATATTGTATACGAGTACATTAAGTAATTCTTGGTATATTTCATTTATATGAACCATCATCACATAATTCCTTTGGATGATCTATTAAATCATTCTACTATTGATGCTTTCATATTAAGTAATGTTTAATATTCTACATATGCATGAATTTTCCAGTGTCTATTAAAAAATTCTTTACAATCATCCATTTGTAAGCTTTTTGGTACTCATAACATTTCAAAAATATTTTCCACAGCCTAGGTTTTTTCGAATGCAACTTTTATTTTCAACGGTATTGACCATAGAAACTTTGTGAATGAATCATTTACAGTCTACAATAATCAATAATTTCTATTTTCTGTAGAATAGTTTCCCATTTCACCTAAATCAGCTCCATAAAAGATCAACTATTCCTTTCATTACATATCTACAATGCACAAACAATTTTCGAGATTTATTATAGAGTTCGTCTACTAAATTTCTTTTTAAAGACATTGAGTTATTTTAAAGATTTTTTGGAGAGTTTTGTGATCTACTTGATGCACTTTCAGCTATTTATACTATCATGTAGTTCATTTTCCAATCTATAAATTTTATCGTTCACCTCTTCAATTTGTTTTTTCAAAAGATGATTTGATTTTTAGTATGTATTTTATCAATTTTATAACTATCTTCTATCTCTAATTGTATTTCACGTTGTACTCTATCAATTTGCATTTTAATATATTCTTGAATTATATTAATTCCTTAAGCTATATTATTAATTTGTCCTATAGTTTATCGTTGGGAGTTTCCAGAAACAATTTACTGATAACATCATTCTCTGTCAGTGAATGATGATGATGATTAGTAGAAATTATATATTTTATATATTTTTCAACATCAAATTTCTCATAGTATTTCCATGTTTTATTATCAATCATTATAGAAAATAAAGCTACTATTAGGGCCTATATTTGACCATCAACTTGTATTTTATCTTCATTTAGTTTTAGGTTACTATCACCAAACTTTCATTCATTATTCAAATCTTGATGTGGGCCATAGTTTGTATCTAATTCAATTCTTCCTTCCAAGACTGATAAATGAGTATAAGTGTCTTCAGAATTGGAAGTCTATGAGTAAAAATCATCTTCATCATCCTTATCATCATTCTCAGTATTAGCATCATTAAATAAGATGCTGATATCATCAAATATTGTTCCTTCTGAAAGTTTCTGTGGTGTACTTGTCTCTATATTGACTGATGGCTTTAAACTTGTATTATTTTCAGCTTCTATCTTGATTTTACTTTCTTCTTTCTTGCGAATTCTTTCAATATTTCTAGAACTATTTATGAATTCTTTGAGAGGTTCTGTTATAGGTTTAAATGTATCTTTTATTGCTCACATGTATCTATTTCACCAGTTTTTATACTACGAAGCTTTTTCTTCAAGACATTTCTTGTCAACACCAACTGTTTTAAAATTTTCTCATCCATGTTTAATAATAGTAAATAACAGGTATCAGATATTAGATCAGGTATCAGCTATCAGATCAGGTTATCAGGTAACTGGTCTGGTTTTCAGATCAGCTTATCAGGACCTGATCTGTTTTTCAGATCAGCTTATCATGACCTGGTCTGGTTTTCAGATCAGCTTTTCAGGACCTGGTCTGGTTTTCAGATCAGCTTAATAGGACCTGGTCTGGTTTTCAGATCAGCTTATCAGGACCTGGTCTGGTTTTCAGATCAGCTTTTCAGGACCTGGTCTGGTTTTCAGATCAGCTTAATAGGACCTGGTCTGGTTTTCAGATCAGCTTATCAGGACCTGGTCTGGTTTTCAGATCAGCTTTTCAGGACCTGGTCTGGTTTTCAGATCAGCTTATCAGGACCTGGTATGGTTTTCAGATCAGCTTATCTGATTCAGATTGGGTTATCAGTTTACAAGTAGCTCCCCATTTATAACATTTAGATGAATGCAGTTTAAGGTCAGATGAAAAACGAAAAAGTAAACTTTTATGTAGTCAAATTCTCTTTTTTTCTATAACGATCATCGTTCAATTCAATATCGTTGCTTATAATCAAAATCCATATTTATCCTTCCAACATGCTTTATATTTGTCTCATCTTACTTAAAAATTATAATTACATTATGATTATCTAGTATCAAATGTTTGGTGATTCTGGTATAAGTTTGACATCAGCAGAATGCATCAACATTCTTATCTCACTCCATACAAAAATATGTTTCTCACATCTAACATCGTTAAATATCATATCGGAATTACTTTTAGCTTTGTTAGGAGAAATAACAGATTCAGTATCTGTAAATGTGTAATATCCCATGCCCTTAATTAATGAAATTATGTAATATCTTTAAGTATTCATATTTAGGTTGATAGAGAGATTTTGAGTATTAATATGTAGATTTTTTAAAATTTTAGTTCATTAAGACTTTTTAGCAAGCCAGTCATAACATATTATTTTTTATTTTATTTTTTTACAATTTGACAGACCAACTATTTTTGCGCAAATAAAATTTGGTAGAAGGGAACTATGACTTGTTTTTGAACTAACGTTTGATGAATCATCAAAAATTTCGTACCATGCTATTTTTAGGTTGTTTCACTAACCACATTTGTGTAACTAAATGCATTTTATAAATATTATCTCTTATTAAAAAAATAAAATAATACAGCTATACGATATCAGAAAATATTTTCTGAAATCGTGTAGATGTATTATTTTATTTTTTTAATAAGAGATAATGATGTATACTCACATTCAAAACAACATAAAACTATCATTTGTTTTGATTATGAGTATACGTCAATATTTATGAAATGCAATTAGTTACACAAATGTGGTTAGTGAAACAAAGTATATTTTAACGCCTTATTTATAAAAATTATTAAGACTTTATAAAAACTTTTTTTTTAAATTTTTTTATGAAAATTTGTCTAAAAAAGCCTTTATAAAGTCTTAATAATTTTTATAAATAAGACTGTAAGAGTTTAAAATCAGTATTTTTATGATAATACTGGTTTTAAACTCTTAAATATACTTTGTTTTGACTATGAGTAGGGACCATTATCTCTTATATAGGAAAAATAAAATAATACAGCTATACGATACCAGAAAATATTTTCTGGTGTCGTATAGCTGTATTATTTTATTTTTTCTATATAAGAGACAATATTTATGAAACACATTTCATAAATATTGGTGCATACTCATAGTCAAAACAACCTAAAAATAGTATGGTACGAAATTTTTGATGATTCATCAAGCGTTAGTTCAAAAACAAGTCATAGTTCCCTTCTACCAAATTTTATTTGCGCAAAAATAGTTGGTCTGTCAAATTGTAAAAAAAATAAAATAAAAAATAATATGTTATGATTGGCTTGCTAAAAAGTCTTAATGAACTAAAATTTTAAAAAATCTACATATTAATACTCAAAATCTCTCTATCAACCTAAATATGAATACTTAAAGATATTAAATAATTTCATTAATTAAGGGCATGGGATATTACACATTTACAGATACTGAATCTGTTATTTCTCCTAACAAAGCTAAAAGTAATTCCGATATGATATTTAACGATGTTAGATGTGAGAAACATATTTTTGTATGGAGTGAGATAAGAATGTTGATGCATTCTGCTGATGTCAAACTTATACCAGAATCACCAAACATTTGATACTAGATAATCATAATGTAATTATAATTTTTAAGTAAGATGAGACAAATATAAAGCATGTTGGAAGGATAAATATGGATTTTGATTATAAGCAACGATATTGAATTGAACGATGATCGTTATAGAAAAAAAGAGAATTTGACTACATAAAAGTTTACTTTTTCGTTTTTCATCTGACCTTAAACTGCATTCATCTAAATGTTATAAATGGGGAGCTACTTGTAAACTGATAACCCAATCTGAATCAGATAAGCTGATCTGAAAACCATACCAGGTCCTGATAAGCTGATCTGAAAACCAGACCTGGTCCTGAAAAGCTGATCTGAAAACCAGACCAGGTCCTGATAAGCTGATCTGAAAACCAGACCAGGTCCTATTAAGCTGATCTGAAAACCAGACCAGGTCCTGAAAAGCTGATCTGAAAACCAGACCAGGTCCTGATAAGCTGATCTGAAAACCAGACCAGGTCCTATTAAGCTGATCTGAAAACCAGACCAGGTCCTGAAAAGCTGATCTGAAAACCAGACCAGGTCATGATAAGCTGATCTGAAAAACAGATCAGGTCCTGATAAGCTGATCTGAAAACCAGACCAGTTACCTGATAACCTGATCTGATAGCTGATACCTGATCTAATAGCTGATACCTGTTATTTACTATTATTAAACATGGATGAGAAAATTTTAAAACAGTTGGTGTTGACAAGAAATGTCTTGAAGAAAAAGCTTCGTAGTATAAAAACTGGTGAAATAGATACATGTGAGCAATAAAAGATACATTTAAACCTATAACAGAACCTCTCAAAGAATTCATAAATAGTTCTAGAAATATTGAAAGAATTCGCAAGAAAGAAGAAAGTAAAATCAAGATAGAAGCTGAAAATAATACAAGTTTAAAGCCATCAGTCAATATAGAGACAAGTACACCACAGAAACTTTCAGAAGGAACAATATTTGATGATATCAGCATCTTATTTAATGATGCTAATACTGAGAATGATGATAAGGATGATGAAGATGATTTTTACTCATAGACTTCCAATTCTGAAGACACTTATACTCATTTATCAGTCTTGGAAGGAAGAATTGAATTAGATACAAACTATGGCCCACATCAAGATTTGAATAATGAATGAAAGTTTGGTGATAGTAACCTAAAACTAAATGAAGATAAAATACAAGTTGATGGTCAAATATAGGCCCTAATAGTAGCTTTATTTTCTATAATGATTGATAATAAAACATGGAAATACTATGAGAAATTTGATGTTGAAAAATATATAAAATATATAATTTCTACTAATCATCATCATCATTCACTGACAGAGAATGATGTTATCAGTAAATTGTTTCTGGAAACTCCCAACGATAAACTATAGGACAAATTAATAATATAGCTTAAGGAATTAATATAATTCAAGAATATATTAAAATGCAAATTGATAGAGTACAACGTGAAATACAATTAGAGATAGAAGATAGTTATAAAATTGATAAAATACATACTAAAAATCAAATCATCTTTTGAAAAAACAAATTGAAGAGGTGAACGATAAAATTTATAGATTGGAAAATGAACTACATGATAGTATAAATAGCTGAAAGTGCATCAAGTAGATCACAACACTCTCCAAAAAATCTTTAAAATAACTCAATGTCTTTAAAAAGAAATTTAGTAGACGAACTCTATAATAAATCTCGAAAATTGTTTGTGCATTGTAGATATGTAATGAAAGGAATAGTTGATCTTTTATGGAGCTGATTTAGGTGAAATGGGAAACTATTCTACAGAAAATAGAAATTATTGATTATTGTAGACTGTAAATGATTCATTCACAAAGTTTCTATGGTCAATACCGTTGAAAATAAAAGTTGCATTCGAAAAAACCTAGGCTGTGGAAAATATTTTTGAAATGTTATGAGTACCAAAAAGCTTACAAATGGATGATTGTAAAGAATTTTTTAATAGACACTGGAAAATTCATGCATATGTAGAATATTAAACATTACTTAATATGAAAGCATCAATAGTAGAATGATTTAATAGATCATCCAAAGGAATTATGTGATGATGGTTCATATAAATGAAATATACCAAGAATTACTTAATGTACTCGTATACAATATAAAAGTTCATCTCACTATTTAAATTTTTCCGATTAAAGTTAACTCAACAAATGAGAAAAAGCTGCTAAATATAATAATTTGAAGATGAACAAAATGTTGAAATTTAATGAAAGTAAAAAATAAAATTAAACAGGAAAAATCTAGTTTGGTTTGTATTTTTGAAGGAATGATAGGTCTTAAGAAAGATAATTAACTTAATATACTGGAAATTCTCTAAACTTGTTGGCCTGTATGAAATATTGTGAAAACTTAAGTGATCAAAATAAATTACAACACAGTGTAATATTCAGTAACACCTAATATTATCACTTTTTATAGTGAAAATTGTACATTTTCCATTTCGAAAGCTCTAGCAAGCGAAATTTTAAAATATGCCCATGGGCTATTATAATAGATCTTTACTCTATTAATTTCTATAGCTATCAAATCTTTAGAAAATATAGATAAACTACATAAATTGGACTTAGATTTCCAATCTTTAAGAATGTATATGTGTATGAATTAGTATCAAACAAACTTACTGAATAAATATGGACTTCAACTGGAATCATGCTGAAGCATACATAAATTGTAAAATGCAATGTAAGCAGATCTTACTTTATATCTGTATCTGTATGAGTATCAAATAAATTTACAGAAAAAATATTGAAAGCATGCCTAAGCATGCAAATTAAAAAGAATGTCACACAATTTTGTAAGCAAAGAAATTTTATGACTCTGTGCTAAATGAAATACATAAATATGTATCTACTTTGTAAAAGAATAAAAAGAGCGAAATCGTGAAATCTAATAGTATAGATTTTTAATTGAAACACCACTACATGTCGGACTCTCGCGTCACTATCGATAGAAGCATGCTAAGGCATGCATTCTAGCAAAATATATAAATCTGTTAGAAGGTGATGAGAAACTTGTTTCTAATCATTAATCTGTAGACAGCAATTGTATCTGGATCAACCCAACTCATGAATGAAATGTATACAGATATAGTTGATAGTAATGAGGACCTTTTTTAAGTAGGAAATGATTACATCTGAATGTGATACAACCCAGCCTACGTCAACAATAACTTCAAGGATGTCAACCAGCAAACCTCATGTAGAAAAACTCGATGTAAAAATTCTCTCAAACATAGATATTCTAGTGTTTCTGACACTATAAAAACACCGACGGTGAATTGATGGTGGAGGTAACTGCGTTATTTGAGATCGATTTTCTAGAATAATTGATTATTAAACATGTATTTCTTTGTAGATAAAGTAATTTCTCTATACATACATACATATATTTACCTATATGTATATATGAACACATTTAAAAATTATACAAATATTCTCTTCTTCAAGTAGTAAAATCTGAAAAAATAGTAGTGATACATTAAAAGAAAAAAAAAATATTAAAAAGAGAGACTGAGTGATCAACTGATACGTACACTTTGTCTGACAGGTAAATAAAGCGCGCTTAAAAATATCAGAAATATATGTACAATACACTGAACTTTAATAAAATGAGAAAAAAAAATCATCTAGAACATCAAATAAAAGCCATAGGCGAGTAACCTTCATAAGATAAACATATACCTTATTAATGAAAACATATTATCAGTATGAAGTAACACAATTTGAGGAATTAAAATTTTAACATTTAATTGTCCCTTAACGCTGACAAAGAGTAGACAGATATGTTGACATAGAAAGTCATCTTGTATACTAGAGGAACCGTTGAGAGGCCAGACCTAAATTGTAAGAAAACGATTTCGTTTTCTGTTGATCGCTATTCAAGAAGAAAACAAGTTTCCTCATTATGATTTAACTAATTTAAAAGTACATTTAAATTTAGTCTCATATCTAAATGATGATGATCTTAACATAAAAATTAAAAATAAACGTTATGCAATTCTATATTATATGTACTCGTATCTAAGATTCCAACAAAGCTATTATATGAAAGAATCTCAAGCACTTCCAAATGCACTAAAGTTTAAGATAAAAGTTCCTTTTATTCAATAGCGGCCCAATTGATATAGAAATTTAATATGAAACAGTAAGCAAGGACCTCAGCTACTGCATTTTCATTAATGATCGAATAATAGAAAGTCCTGAAAGTCTTATAAATTAAGTAATATGAATGAAAAAATGGTTTTAATAGACGAGTAAGGTTTCGAATGATTTTCATTACAAAAAGAAGTAGCGGATGTTTTTAACAATAATGAGTATAACAATTTCATTATAAAACCACCATTTGATTTTAAATGTTTATCAATAAAAAAGGAAAGAGAAGCAAAGTGGTTAAAAAAAGCTGGACTGCTAGATCAGTTTCATTTCAAAGCGTTTATTATTTTTAAAGCCAATGCAAGATGTTCTAAAATATATGAAACAGGTGAAGAAAAAAGATGATAGTTGGAAAAAATTTTACACCGAAAAATTTCTAACGTTGACTATATAGGCTACATCAACTTTAAACAAATGGAAATAAAATATATTAAATATTTATACTATAGTTACTAAAACTAGAGAGGAATTCAATTCTACTTCAAACAGAAACTCCTCACAAACTTTTAAGAAAATGCATCTAAAAATTAAAAGAACGTTTTTTTAATTTCAAATAAAAAAACTATGGATATATTTCACATCTATACACAAAAGACCTGACGAATATTTACAACAGCAACAACAAAAGACCGCACATGACAAAAAAAAATGTATTTAAACAGGGAGCCCCAGACTTATTTGTATGTACATACATACATACATAAAATCAATTTGTAGATCCATATGTACATATGTATGTACACATATTATCAAATTTCTTACCCATGCTCAAGTATTTATTGGATTTTAACAATCACACTTACATATCTACATCATGAAAACATACAAACCGTTCTCCAAGCTATTGACGCTTGAAGACGAAAGTCGAAGAAGACAAATGTACTTAAATAAACAAACTTATCACAGACCAGTCAAACTCTATCGCGCATACACACATACACACACAAAATAAAAATCACCACGATCGTACACAAGAATTTTGCAAAATCTGAAATTAATATTTATACAAATATAAACAAATTTCTGACCGACAGACTTTAACACTGGACAAATTTAAGCTTGATAAAATATAAAGCAATCTCATCCTCCAATATGAAAAACATACTAGGATTAGGGAAGTTCAGATATATGATAATATTTTCTAGCAAAAAATGTTCATATGAGAAATAATTTATTTCAACGTACATATAAATACTAGGGTGAGAAAATCACATACACACACACACATACTAAAATTCATCTACGAAAAATTACAGCTATTTCAACAACGCCCCTCCCCTCACAAAACACAGTCAGCCTAAAGTTCTTACAGATATACATACACAAAATCTCAAGGTAACATACAATCTATCAATCTCACAACCTAAATCACGATCAGCCTTAAACTCATATAGACATACATACGCACAAATACGTATACATATACATGAACACCTTCACCTCACCTCTCATTAATCATGAACACTTCGCCCCTCATAAATCACGATAAGCCTTAAATTTTCTACAGATATACATACACAAATTCTCAAGGTCACATACAATCGATCAATCTCAACAATCCAAATCACGGTCAGCCTTAAACTTCTACTGACATACATGCACAAAAATTTCTACAAACATATAAACTCCCAAATTCCTATATATACATATTACAATAACACCTCCCCGCCTACCTCAAATCAAGGATAGACTTAAACTGCTACATATACATACACACATATATATACTGACATGCACACATAGGCACATTCTATCTATCTATCTATCACAACAACACCCTCCCCCGTATCAAATCACAATCAGCCTTAAACTACTACGAACATACATATACACAGATTCCCACGGATACGTATTACATGAACACTCTCACCTTACCTTTGATAAATCACAGACAGCCTTAAACTCTTACAGACATACATACATACATGTACACAGATTCCCACGGATACATATTACAACAACTCCCCACCCTACACCAGTCGATCTACCGCAAATACATCCCGCCCCTCCACGAGCACAGCTTGGTTTAAATTCCAACAAGCATAAACTTCACCGAATTCCCGCGGTTACATATTACAAAACACCCTCACCTACCCAAATTACGGTCAGCCTTAAGGTCTCACAATCACCAAACAAACAAACCCCGTCCTCCACCAATCACAGCCAGACTTCAATTCCTACAGCTAGACACACCCCGCCCTCCAAGAATCATAGCCAGACTTCAAATCCTACAGCTAGACACACCCACAAATTTTCCGTCGGCATTAGGAAAAATCATTTCCAAGATTTTCCCGTCGGCATTTGAAAAAAATAAACATGTTTTCCCGTCGGCATTTGAAAAAAATAAACATGTTTTCCCGTCGGCATTCGAAAAAAATAAACATGTTTTCCCGTCGGCATTAGGAAAAATCATACAAATATAAAAATCTTAAAGCTATAAACCCCCTTAATGTATTCCCACAAAATATTCCACGCACAAGTTCCCACGGACATATATACATACATACATACATACATACATACATATACTTAATATAAACAAAAAAAGTTAATATAAACAAAAAACTCCTAATGTAAACAAATTTCCAAGAATTTTAAAATTTCAGCCAAAATTTAACAATTTCAGCCACAATTTAACAATTTCAGCCCACAATTTAACAATTTCAGCCACAATTTAACAATTTCAGCCCACAATTTAACAATTTTAATTGCGGTAGAATTGGCAATTCCCTACTACTATAGTGTGAACTGGGACTTCCATTATTTGTTCTTTATTTTTTATATTTTGTGTGTGTGTGGTTCCTTTTTTGCGTTTGATCTAGTTGAATTGCTTGGATGGTAATTGTATACATGTATGTATGTATGCATGCGTGCATGTGTATCGATTTGCAAATGCGTGTGCGTAGTTCAATAATTTTTGGGGATCATAGAAATGGTTTAACGTGCTGGGATAGCTGTTCTCCTAGCTCAAATTTGTTGGCTGATGCTGGTTGCTTCTACGTTGTTATTTTTTGGTTGGTTTACGAGTACATATATATGTACAATACATTAATATGCGTACTTGACAATTTTTGATTTTATGAATATACAAACACACATATGTACATATGTATGTACATACATATATACATAATTATACAAATTTGCTGATATTGCTTTTTTGTCATTTTAAAATATTCAAGGGAACTTTTTAGCCGTTATGTAGCTTTATTTTTTATTTTTATCGTTCCTGGTATGTTTATTGAATACTTTTTTTATGTTGCTTTTTTTTTTTCTTCTAATACGCGTGAACATGCATGTGTATATTTCGATCTGCAAATTAAAGCTGGCTGGATCTTGTTAGAATTTGATGTTTTGCAAATTCAGCGATTTGTTTATACATACATATGTACATACATACATATTTATAAGGAATAAAGCATAAAGCATAAAGTAAGAAATCTGTTTGACTTTTTCAATAGTTTTGGCTTGAAGAAATGTCGTCATAGCTTTTGCGATTGTTTGGCACTTTTGTTGTGGAAGGTTATGGTTTTCAGTTGCTGTGCAAAGTGAAGCTACATACATATGTATACATATACATACATACATACATATGTATATATCTGCTAATTCTTATTTGTTCGTTCATAGGTTTCGCGATTGTTTGACTCTTTTTGTTGGGGAAGGTTAGGGTTTTCAGTTTGCGGTGCAAATTGAAACAATATCCGTGTTAGGAAGGGGGGAGGTCTGTAGAGCTTTGCTTCCTATTGCTTTCTAATAAATTTAACTTTTATATAGATTTATACAAATTTCATTTCTTCTTCTTCTTCTTATAATTTTTATCCCATTACTTCACAGTGAACAGTTCTGATCGCACTTAATGAAAAGTAATATTTCAACTTTTATTAGTTTGCTGTAGTACTCCTCTTACGTACAATCCGTTTAAAGCTGTGTCCATTAATCAGTTAATACATTTATTTATTAAAAATTTCTAAAACTTTTATAGTGAATTAAAATAAAAAAGTAGTGTAAAAGTTATATATTATTGAAATTGTGTTTAAAACTAATAGCAACAATAATTAAACAGAAATGAATTCCTCAATTTGTTCAGTTTGCTCCATGGCTCTTAGCAGTTCCAAAATGTTGGATGTGCATATGAAGCTACATTGCAGTGTTTGCAAAAAGTTATTCATGTCGCATGGTAAGCTGAAGGATCATATAAAAACACATTCTTCCGCCAGCCTGGAAAACACAGTTGCTGCTTGTAACTCTAGGAATATTTTATTCAGACATTGCAAAGCTTGCAATGATGTAATAGCTTTATCATCATGGACGGCTCATATTAGAACCATAAAGCATAAAAGAAATTCTGAGCAAGTAAAAATTAGCAATGATCTGACAAAGATAAGCAGCGACTTTAATGGGAGGATTGAAATATATTCCTTCATTAATAAAAATGAGGAGATATTGTTTCCAGAGGAATTTTTTTCAAATGCAAGAAATAGTGTCACTAGTCAATTAAATGAATGTAGCAGGAAGCATGTTACATTTAAATTTAATTTTGAACTAACATGTGAATATATGAAACTGACGAACGATGATATGATTGTTTCTCTACTGGTGCACATATCAAAAATGACCTTGGTAACCATTTCGGATGATGTAGACGAATTATACAACAAGCATGTGAATGAAATAGCTATAAAAATGGATGAATTTCAAGAGAGGGACAGTGGATGGACGTTAATCTGTATAAAATTGCTTGAAATTAACATTAACAAGTCATCAATTATAAGAGGTTCATATTTCATCCCCTTGCCAAAACCTATAGCTAATAAAGGTGCATGCATCAATATCGAGAATGATGATATTTATTGTTTCAAATGGTGCTTAGTTGCTGCTTTATATCAAGATGATATGCTAAGTGCTACAGAAAGAAAACTCCACTACTCGTATAACATAGAAAATATAAGAAGTGAGAGGATTGTTTTAGGGGGCAAGGAAATCAACTTTGAAGGATTAGATTTTCCACTTCCTTTAAAACAACTAAAAAAGTTTGAAGAGCAGAATGATATTAGCGTAAACGTTTTTGGACATAATGAATCATCACTAATAGGACCATATTATGTCACCAGTGGAGAAAAAGAAAATCATATTAACTTACTTTTGCTCAGTTCAAATGAAAATTATCACTATGTGTACATCAAAGATATTTCAAAGTAAGTCTTTTCTAATAATCACAAATATTTTTATTTTCATAGTATATAAATTTTTCTTTGATATCATCTATATATTTAAATTTTAGACTTTTACGATCCAGCATTACATCACACGCATGTAAAATATTTATTTGTAACAACTGTTTATATCATACTCACGATGATTATACATATAAACATCACAAGAACGTTTGTTTGAAGAAAGTCGTTAAAATGCCTAGGCCCGAAGATGTCTTCAAGAACTTCAAAAATTTTCAGAAACAGATGGATGTGCCATTTGTAGTTTATGCTGACTTCGAGTCAATTTTAGAAAGAGTTGACGAAAAAGTAAGTAGTAATACTACAAATGTTCAAAAGCATATTCCTTGTGCTTTCAGTTACTATGTTAAGTGTAGCTTTAAGAAAGAATATAATATGCATAGGTATTACTTTGGGGAAGATGCTGCAATTGTGTTTGTTAAAAAAATAGTAGAAGATGCATCAAACATATTTGAGGAGCATTTATCAAAAACTATATGCATTAATATGACTAGCATAGATGTACAAGACCATAATAACGCACAAGTGTGTCATATTTGTAAAAAAGCATTGATTAATGATAAAGTTATAGATCACTGTCATCTTACGGGTAGTTATCGTGGTGCAGCTCATAATGTATGCAATTTAAATTATAGAGTACCTAACTTTATCCCTGTTCTTTTCCACAATCTTTCTGCGTATGATTTACATCTCTTTTTTAATCATCTTTCCTCAATAAAAAATGCTACTATAAAAGTTATACCCCTAAACAAAGAGCGTTATATTTCCCTCTCAGTTTATATTTCCTTAAAAAAGAATCGTGGATTCGAAATACGCTTTATAGACTCTTTCAGGTTTATGGCCTCAAGTTTAGATTCTTTGGCAAAAAATCTTGACGTTTCTGATTTTCAAACAGTTCGTGAAATATTTCCAAATGATAACCAATTTCAATTATTAAGAAGAAAAGGAGTGTATCCATACTCTTATATGGACTCTATATTAAAGTTTGATGAAATTGAACTTCCAAGTAGAGACAACTTTTTTAATATTTTAAGCAATGACGAATGTTCTGTTGATGACTATGAACATGCACAAAAAGTGTGGAGTGAGTTTGATTGTAGAACCCTTCTCGATTATACTGAGCTTTACCTCAAAACTGATGTCTTACTTCTTACAGATATTTTTGAAAATTTTCGAAAAATATGTAAGAGTATTTATAATCTAGATCCAGCTCATTATTATACTGCACCAGGACTATCATGGGATGCCATGTTGAGAACTACAGAAGTAACCTTAGAGCTAATTACAGACAGCGAAATGCATTCATTTGTTCAAAATGGAATAAGGGGTGGGCTAGTGCAGTGCTCAAGAAGATATTCAAAATCTAATAACAAATACATGAATGACTTTGATAATAATAAGCCTTCAGAATATTTGATGTACTTAGATGCAAATAATTTATATGGTTGGGCAATGTCTCAACCTTTACCTTATGGAGGATTCGAATGGTTAAGTTCTGAAGAAATTGAAGTCTTTAATATCAATGAAGTTACTAATACACCAGAAGTTGGTTACTTTTTAGAAGTAGATATTGAGTATCCAGACTCACTTCATGACGAACATAATGACCTCCCTTTTTGTCCCCAAAACAAAAGAACATCACAGTATAATAGTAAGAAGTTAATAGCAGACTTTACATTCAAAAGGAATTATGTTATTCACCATAAAATCTTACTTCAATGTATTTCAAACGGGCTTGTATTGCATAAAATACATAGAATATTAAGATTTAAGCAGTCCCCTTGGCTTAAAAAATACATTGACCTAAATACTTTATATCGTGCGAATGCCAAAAATGCATTTGAGAAGGACTTTTTTAAGCTTCTTAATAATGCTGTTTATGGGAAGACTATGGAAAATGTAGATAAAAGAAAAGTTATCCATATTGCGACAGAGTGGGAAACTACAAACAGAAATCATTTAGGATTGAGGGCATTGATTTCTAAACCGAATTTTTTAAGTTTAAAAAAATTTGGTGATAATATGTATGCAGTTGAGTTAAAAGAACTGGAACCATATTACGATAAACCCACATACATAGGTCTAGCAGTTTTAGAATTATCTAAGTGGAAGATGTACGACTTCCACTATGGCTACATGAAACAAAAGTTTAAAGATAATATTTCTCTTAACTATATGGATACAGATTCTTTCATCTACACGATTCAAACTGATGATTTTTATGATGATATTCGTAATGATATTGATTCCAATTTCGATACATCGGATTATTCTGAAGAGAATCAGTTCAATTTACCTCTAGCAAATAAAAAAGTTTTGGGAATGATGAAGGATGAGAACAAGGGTGATATAATGACAGAGTTTGTAGGTTTAAGATCTAAAATGTACTCATTTTCAACTCATAGCTCTGAAGAAGTCAAAAAATCTAAAGGAGTTAAAAAATCTGCTGTCAAGAAGTTAACTCTAAGCGATTACAAAAATTGTTTATTTGATCAGAAAGTGATATCAGATGAAATGTATTTGATTAGATCAAAAACTCACAAACTGTACACACAAAAGCTATTTAAAGTAGTCCTTAACTACAATGATGATAAAAGAAATATTTTGGAAGATGATGTAAAAACACGAGCTTGGGGTCATTATAGAGATCGAGTTAGTGACTATATGGTAGTTGACTAATCTATTGAAAGTTATATATATGAGATGACAGTGATGTATATCACAAAAATTAATTAAATATGTATGTTTAATTGTGAATGTATATTTAATCCAAATGTTTTTTAAATGTTTATGTATTACATTACTACACTCATTTATTTACTTTTAAGAAAAAATCACATATCCACTTTTAATTATTTATTAAAATATTATTTTCATGTATACATAACTATATAAATTTGTAACATAAATATAATTATTTAGATTTTATTTTTACACTTTAATTAAATTTAAAATTTTAACATATTAATGTATATATATATATATATATATATATATATATATATTAAAATTTATGTTTAAAATAAAACAAATAATATACTAAAAAAATAACTCATATCAATTTGGTTTCATTCTGATGTTTCTTTTTCAAGTAAGATTGCATTTCGTAAAGCACAAATACCATTGGAGTGATAGCTGCAATAAAATAGTCCTGGATACTTCATCCCTATTTGACTAAAGTTGATACAACCAATATCTTCAATATTAAAAACACTTTTTTGCACCATTTTTTCTAACCATTGCCTCTTTTCCTCACCTTTAACGTAGATATATGAATCACCTACATTAGCTTTTAGAAATTCGCAAATGCTTTTAAACGAAACAGTCCCATCGTACCAGCTTAGATGATGATAATGTTTTGTTAACCAGTTTGCTTCTCTTTGTTTTTTTGTTGATAAACATTTAAAATCAAAAGGAGGTTTTATGATAAAATTAATGTGTTGGTTTTTGTTGAAAACAATTGCTACTTCTTTTGCGATAAAATCATTTGTATTACTTTTGAAACCTTGTAAGTCTATGAAAACTTTATTATTTTGCATCTTTTTTAATTTATAAGATTTTGCGAACTTGACCTCTTATAGGTATGTACTCAATTAGACGATCATGAATAAGAATGCAGTAAGCTGATGTTTTGGCTGGAATATTTGTTGCTGTTTCAAATTCAATTTTTATGTCAATTGGTCCGTTGTTAAGTGTTTCGTTTTGATAACTAACATCTACTACAACAATGGGCGCATTATTCTTAAACTCTTGAGAAGATAGAAGAGGTTGTGACTCCTTCATATAATAGTTTTGCTGAAATCTTACATACATATCATACAGAATTGCGTAGCGTTCGTTTTTAAATTTTATGTTAAGATCATCATATGGATATGACACTGAATTCAAATGCACTTTTAGATTAGTGAGATCACAATGAACAAACTTCTTTTCTTGTTGAAATGCAATCAATACAAAACGGGGTCGCTCTCTACTTGCAGCCATCTTAACATTCCAGATGTGGCTAGTTCCAGTGTTTAATTGTGGATTGACATGACAATCCCAACTGCGGAATGCTATTGGTATAGAAGCAGCATTGTTCATAATTTTAATCATATTCAATTTACTATGATCAGATAAATGCACATGGGGAATTCTCCATGAGATTAACGAAATTGTAAGTTTTGGTTTGTTAGTAGAAGTGCTCGATTGTACAAGATCTTCATCATTCTTGTTACGCAAGAGTATTAATTCATGTTTACCATTTAGTATTATTTTATTATAGTCTTCGGCAAATCCTAAGAGCATTTTAAGTGGAACATAGAAATTAAAATATCCATTTTCAATATTCAAATTATCAATTTTGTTCCATCCAGCATTTTGCATGACAGTGCTTTCCGTTGGTGATAAAGAAATCAGATTTTTTATGGTGCTTGTCTGTCCTAAATACCTTGTATGATCAATTTCAATACCATTAAGTTCATAACGGATTTCATCAAAGAGATACGCTACAAAGTTGTTTTTTAATTTAAAGCTTAAATTAGAAGATTTTGAGCTTTTATCATCTTCAACAAATCCTTCCACATATATATAACTTTCACTGGGCAATACGTACAAATCTTGATTTTGTATTGAAATACGAATTTCATCATTATTGTTGTATGATTGTAGATATGGTACATATGTGTGATAATCTTTTTTTATTATACTCTCATCAGATAATGGCTTATCTAGTACATCCATTATTGAATTCATTTTATCGTTTTCAATTTTAAATTTAAGGACTTGAGAAAGTTTTGGTTTGATTTAGTTAGATTTTTTCGTTTGACTGATCTCTTCAACTGTCTCTTAGGTTCTGATATAGTTTTAGAATTATATACGGCTTTATTCCTTGAAATGTTAGTGTTATATATGATCATTATTTAGTTGGTCTCAAATGTATGCGAATGGTTATTTCCTCTCCTCGGAAATTTATTAGGTCACAGTGCTGATCAACCACGCGTAAAGCAAGTGAACTAATCTCTTGGGAGTTGACTGGTAAATAAATTAGATTTCTAGGGATTTCATCTATTTTATAGCCTGGAGGAACATTAATCGGAAATTCATGTAGTGTATGTGCCTTGGAATTATTCATGTATGCATTAACAGCGATACTGCTTTCAACTCGCAAAAGATTTACCTTAAATATATTGACTGGAAGATCTGAATAATGATCATGGTTTGGAGTCAGGATTTTAGTATTGAATCCCAAAAGTTTTCCAATTGTATTTTCTTTATTAAAATCTATTAGATCTTTAGAGCTGTTAATTTTAACTTGCATTGTATTGTTATTAGCTTCTATTCGAATTTTATTTGTTGGACTGCAGTCTTTATATTGTTTATCTAAGTAATCAACTATATCATTTAATTCATAAGATCCAATTGGTATTTTAATTACATGTTCTCCTATGTGAAACATATTGTTATAGACATCTACATTCGGTATGCTATTATATGAATGAAAAGCAGTTAGAGCGCACTCATAAGATCCATTTAACTCGATAGGAGGGAAGTAACTTGCAGATAACTCTGATGAGTTAGAGCTCAAAGTAAGTGTTATTGACATTATGACAATCTGATTGCAAATAAATAAAACTTACTAAGGTATTGTTTATAAAAAAGATTTATTTCTTATTATAAATATATATTATTACATTATGTGTTAAAAATAAGTAATGTTGTTGTTGTTGTTGTTTTACTACAACTACGATATATCATCTTTACTTATCCAAGAATTGTGTTGACTAGAAAACCCCAACCATTTAACATATGCCTGTTTTCCTTTAGTTTTAAGAACCTTTTCAACTAGGTATGTATTTGGATATCTAGTTTTTGAAAGTTCTTCTTCATAGAATCCACCTTTAATAGGATTTCCGAGATAATCTTCTAATATGTATGTCGTAGGATATGTATTTTGAACTCTTTTAATTGTGAAAATTTCTGTTGTCCAATTTGGTGTATAGCCCTTTTCAAAAGTATGCTTATATTTGCTTATGCGTACATGATCGCCAACATTAAATTTTGACATTTTATACATCTTCAAATGACTGTATACTGTATTTAGTAGCTTTTGCTCATTTGTTGAGTTGACTTTAATCGGAGACATTTTAATGGTGCGATGAACTTTTCTATTGTATGCATTAAGTAAATCTTTGTATATATCAATCCACTTATATGAACCATTAAACCATTAGTGATTAATGTTGTATTTATCCATTAATTTTTCAAAGTGTTTGTTGAAAAATTCTTTACCATCATCTGTTTGTAAGCTTTTTGTACTCGTCCTAATTCAAAAATATTTTCCATCGCCTTGGTTGTTTCGAGTGCAGTTTTAGTTTTTAGTGGTACTACCCATGCAAATTTTGAAAATGTGTCAACTACAGTTAACAAAAATCGATCATTTCTGTTTTCTCTAAAATAGATCCCCATTTCAACTAAATCAGCTTGCCAAAGATCATCTATTCTTTTCATTACAACTCTCCGACGCATAAAAACCTTCCGAGCTTGCTTATGCAGTTCGTTTACTAAATTTCTTTTTGAAGACATTAAGTTGTTTTACAGATTTTTTGGAGAGTGTTGTGATCTACTTGACGCACTTTCAGCTATTGATACAAACATGTAATTTTCCAATCTATAAATTTTCTCATTAAGCTGTTCAATTTGTTCTTTAAAGTATGTTTTAATTTGTACAATATCTTTTTGAATTTTATAATTTTCTTCTATATATAATTTTATTTCGCGTTGTTGCTCCTCAATTTGCATTTGAATATCTTCTCGAATTATAGTATTGACTTCCTTAATGCAATTTAATAATTTGGCTTCTAGTTTTTCGATTTGAGTTTGCAGAAACAATTTATTGATAACATCGTTTTCCTCCAGAGCTTTTGCAACATTTTTGATTCTTTTGTTTTGGACATCAATGTTGTTGTTCGTATCCATAAAAAACCCCAGCAGTTTAGGTGCATTTTTAATAGAAATTATATCACTAGTATCGTTTAGATAATGTCCAAACTTGTCAACAGACATACTTCATAAATATGTACTTTATTAAAGTTAATGTATTATATTCGCTTCACGTAATTCTTCGATAATTGATACAATCTCGTTATTGTGATTAGTATGACCTGCAGCTTGTGATGCAAGCAGTAGTCGGAGACGATCTACTAACTCATTGGGATCATCCCAATATATATAGTTTTGTTTTTGGGGGTTAAAGCGCATCATTCCATCACCTTTATAATTAGAAATTGCTGCATTTGCTACTGCGTTAGATATATTCTTCTGACTATTTTCTTTAAATATTTTTTGAATTATATGTTTATATTTATATCCTCTCGTCCCCTTGATCTGACCATCAGGTTTATAGTCTCTCCTGCATGCATTAGTTGTAATTAAAATTTTTTTGTATATTTCAAGTTCAAATTTGTCATAGTTTTTTGGTGTTTTATGAAACATTAAAGAAAACAAACCAGGCGTTAGAGCCCATCTTTGACCGCCAACTTGAATTTTATCTTCATTTAGCTCAATATTACTATTACCAAATTTCCATTTGTTATTGCAATCTCTATGTGGACCATAGTAAGTATCTAATTCATTTCTCGCATAGAAGAGTGACAAGTCTGTACAACTCTCTTCAGTATTGGAAGTCTGTGAGTAAAACTCATCTTCATCCTTATCACTCACGTCATTAGCATCATTAAATAATATGGTGTTATCAAATAGTGTGCCTTCTACAAGTTTCTTTGGTGTACTTGTCTCTACCTTGACTAATGCTTTCAAGGGCTTTAAACTTTTGTTATTCTCAATTTTCGTTTGGAATTTACTTTCTTCTTTCTTGGGGATTCTTCCAATATTTTTAGAACTATTTATAAATTCTGTGAGAGGGTCTGTTATAGGTTTAAATGTATCTCTAAGTTGTTCAAGTGTGTCTATTTCACCAGTTTTTATACTACGGAGCTTTTTCTTCAAGACATTTCTTCTTGTAATCAGCTCTTTTAAAACTTTCTCATCCATGTTTAGTAGCGTCAAATATCAGATCAGCTTATTAGCTATCAGATCAACTTAGCAGGTATGAGATCAGGTTATCAGATCAGTTATCAAGTATCAGAACAGGTTATCAGACCGGTTATCAGGTATCAGAACAGGTTATCAGACCGGTTATCAGGTATCAGAACAGGTTATCAAACCGGTTATCAGGTTTTCAGACCGGTTATAAGGTATTAAAACAGGTTATCAGACCGGTTATCAGGTATCGGAACAGGTTTTCAGACCAGTTATCAGGTATCAGAACAGGTTATCAGATCGGTATTTTTAAATGCTGATCAGATTATCAAATCAGGTTTTATACATCTGATTAATTATAAAAAATAGATGTATGAAGTTTAAAGCCAGATTAAGAACTAAAGAATACGTTTTATGTAAAGTAATTTATATTGTTATGAAATAGTCAAATTGTTTTCTGTAACGACCATTGTTTAATTCGTTATCTTTGCTGATCATCAAAAATCCATATTTTTCCTTCCAACACTCTCGACAAATTTCCTGAAACTTTACAAAACTCATATCGCTTGCCACATGATCACTATAAACATGCTTCATATTTTTTTCATCTTGTTTAAACATTATAATTACATTGGCGTCGTCTCTTATCAAATGTTTTGGAATTCTGGTATAAGTTTGACATAAGTAAAATGAATCAATATTCTTATGTCGCCCCATACAAAAATATGCACGTATATTATTTTGCTTCTCACATGCAACATCGTCAAATATTATAATTGAATTGCTTTTAGCTTCGTTAGGGTAAATAACGGATTCATTTTCTGTAAATGTGTAATATCCCATTCCTTTTATTGGTAAAATTAAGTTTCTCAGGTATTCATATTTCGGCTGATATAAGGATTTTGAGTATAAATATATGTTTTTAAACCTTAGACCATTAGGACTTTCTATCAAACTAATCATAATATTAGTCTTTCCGCAATTTGATGGGCCAACTATTAAAGCACGAATATAATTTGGTAAGAGGGAACTATGCTTTATTTTTGAGCTGATGTTTGATGAATCATCAATATTACGGATTAAAATATTTTTATGTTGTTTTACTAACTGCATTTTTGTAACTAAATGCAATTTTTAAATACTACCTTTAATTATAGAAAAAATAAAATAATATGGTTATACGATATCGGAAATCGTTTAGTCATAAAAAAACTGTCATTGGAGGAGGTTTAGTTAACAATATAATAAACTCTCTACCTGTTGAACTTCATCTTCCTGGATATCAGTACTGTGGACCTGGAACAAAACTACAAAAGCGTTTAGGTAGAGGTGATAAAGGAATTAATTTATTGGATTCTGCTTGTAAAGAGCACGATATTGCTTATTCTAAAAATAAGGATTTAAGTACTAGACATAAAGCTGATAAAATACTTGAGAACAAAGCTTGGGACCGAGTTCTTTCAAAAGATAGCACTTTCACAGAAAAATCATTTGCATATATGGTTACTAACGCAATGAAAGCCAAAACAAAGTTTGGTATGGGTGTGGAGAAAAAGAAAAATAAAAAAAATAATTTAAATGCTAAAAAGCTGTTTAGTACATCAATTAGAGCTGCATCAAAAATATTGAAGGAGAAAAAACCGCTGGATATTAACTCAGCCATTAAAATTGCACGAAAAACTATTAACAGTTCTTTAAAGGGAAAAAAATCACAAATTATTGCACCACGTATAATACGTGTTCCAAAAATTGGTGGTTTTCTACCATTGATTCCAATATTAACTGCTTTGGGTGCAATTGGCAGTTTAGCGACTGGAGGTGCTGCTATAGCAAAGACCGTAAATGCAACAAAAAATGCAAAAAGACAACTTGAGGAAGCAGCAAGACATAATAGAGCGATATAATCTATAGCGGTAGGAGAAGGTCTTTTCCTCAAACCTTATAAGAAAGGTTATGGTTTGATTTGTAAAGAAAACACAAAAAACTAATAGAAATGCTGCCCACTAGACCATTGACCGATCTTGATCTACAAAAATTTGCATCAAAAATTCCATACTTTAGAGGAGTTTATATGTTGAACACTCTACCAAAACGTGCGAGGAAAAAAGAATGTGGAATAATCAATTTAGATATATCAACAGGACTCGGCACACATTGGGTAGCATATTTTAAAAACAACAAAGAAATAGAATACTTCGATAGCTTTGGAAACTTACAACCTCCTGCAAAAGTAATCAAATATCTGGGTAAAGATATAAGATACAACTATAATCAATATCAGAAGTTTAATACATTTAATTGTGGTCATTTATGCCTTCAATTTCTTTATGAAATAAATAAATAAAAATATTAAAATTTAAAAAATTTTGTTTTATTAATTAGAAAATATATACACAGAATTTTTTCATTTTTTATTCCCAAATAGGATATTGACCGTTTGGCAAAATAAACTCATCTACCTCATCCTTATGCAGGACTAAATTCCGTTCCCCTTGCCTTTGAACTCGGAAAGTTCCATCGGAGAGGTGGTTGAGCTCCGCATCCGATAGGGAGTTATACCTGTTTGGCAAAAACATGAAGTTGTCCTCCAACTCGATCTTCACAGTTGCACCGTATTTAGTCGTTGTTCTTTGGGCGCTAACAACTCTATACTTCCTTGTAATATCCAACTCCTTGATATGGATCAAGGACTTGTTGTTCAACGAACTAAACTTTTTTATTAAATTTTGCGAGTCCATTTTAATATCTTTTCTCTTCGAGTATTTTACTAAAATTGATATTAAATGTAGATTTGATGACTCTAAGAAGCCTACATGAAAACATTTATTGTAAAATAGTGAATATGTCTATGTGGGAAAAGTTATAGAGAGAGAGAGAGAGAGAGAGAGAGAGAGAGAGAGAGAGAGAGAGAAAGATATAGTGTATGCTCAAAGGGGAGTAACAATAGTTTCATTATATATGTACACTGTTTTTAAAACATCAGAACTTTCAAAATTTGTAAATATCATTAGTAACAAAGAAACCCTCAGAGAACTATCATCTTCATAAAATAAATAAAAATATGTGTGGAATAAGGTGCAAACTAAACCAGTTTTTGAAAGATTTTGAGTGGTTCCAGCTCTATGATCACTTGGAACTTATAAAATTTTTTATAAGCATGCTGGAGCAAAATGAGGAGTTTGGAGTTATGGAGGACGAAGATAAAGATGACGGTCACTTCAAATGCTGTCCCTGGTACTATGCAGATAGTACGGAAGGTCCCGACACCTGTAGGTGCAACATATTCTTTTTACGAAAGATGGTACTGAATAATTTAATTGATACTTATTATAAAATATTATTAAAATAAATAAATAATAAATGTTAACAAAAAAATTAATTTTTGAATGTTTTATTTTGCTTATTGATAAATTTTCGCATATTGAAGAAATTGTTTTATAGATATTATTAAACTTTGCACAGCAAACTGAAAACCCTAACCTTCCCCAACAAAAAGAGTCAAACAATCGCGAAACCTATGAACGAACAAATAAGAATTAGCAGATATATACATATGTATGTATGTATGTATATGTATACATATGTATGTAGCTTCACTTTGCACAGCAACTGAAAACCATAACCTTCCACAACAAAAGTGCCAAACAATCGCAAAAGCTATGACGACATTTCTTCAAGCCAAAACTATTGAAAAAGTCAAACAGATTTCTTACTTTATGCTTTATGCTTTATTCCTTATAAATATGTATGTATGTACATATGTATGTATAAACAAATCGCTGAATTTGCAAAACATCAAATTCTAACAAGATCCAGCCAGCTTTAATTTGCAGATCGAAATATACACATGCATGTTCATGCGTATTAGAAGAAAAAAAAAAAAAAGCAACATAAAAAAAGTATTCAATAAACATACCAGGAACGATAAAAATAAAAAATAAAGCTACATAACGGCTAAAAAGTTCCCTTGAATATTTTAAAATGACAAAAAAGCAATATCAGCAAATTTGTATAATTATGTATATATGTATGTACATACATATGTACATATGTGTGTTTGTATATTCATAAAATCAAAAATTGTCAAGTACGCATATTAATGTATTGTACATATATATGTATGTACTCGTAAACCAACCAAAAAATAACAACGTAGAAGCAACCAGCATCAGCCAACAAATTTGAGCTAGGAGAACAGCTATCCCAGCACGTTAAACCATTTCTATGATCCCCAAAAATTATTGAACTACGCACACGCATTTGCAAATCGATACACATGCACGCATGCATACATACATACATGTATACAATTACCATCCAAGCAATTCAACTAGATCAAACGCAAAAAAGGAACCACACACACACAAAATATAAAAAATAAAGAACAAATAATAGAAGTCCCAGTTCACACTATACATGTACTGTCAATACATTTTGCTTACTCATTCATAATGTTAGAAAAACGCGCACATGCATACACAAAACTATGCAGAAAAAATATGAGCTCATATATAAAACTTGTTTTGTGAGAGCGCCGATGAAAGTTCAAAGAAAAAGTGATAAATTTAGCAATAAGACTTCTGTAGTGTGAACGAGGACTAAGTATGTAGATCGATTAATACAGCAGCACACAAATTTTTTACTGGGCGAGCATCTATTTTAGCACTAGAAAAAATTTATCCATACATAGAATATTAAAAATAAGAAATATGCACACATACAACTAAGCGCTATCAATTATTGATAAGTGTCCCGCAAAATCTATCTCTTTCTAACACTATATCTATACCTCTCTGATACGCAAATATGCACACATACAACTAAGCGCTATCAATTATTGATAAGTGTCCCGCAAAATCTATCTCTTTCTAACACTATATCTATACCTCTCTGATACGGGCACACATAGATCCAACACTAAAAATGTACACACCCACTACATTATTTTTTGTAGTAGGAGAGCGAGCATGTATCCCAACTGAAGAACCAACTCCTCTGATACGAGCACACATACATTTATCCAACAATAAAAAAACTACACACATACACAACACATAAATTCTTATTAAGTCAGTATGTAACTGCAAAAAACAAATTTCTATGATTACATTGATGATAGGCAGGCAATGACGAACCTCAAAATCCCTTATGATGCGACACATATTAAACTGGAGAACCAAATTTCTATGATCATAATATTTATTAATACCAAATATCGAACCTTTAAATACATAACGATGGGATATCAGAAATTACAAGCCAACTCCTCCAGCTCTCAAATACAACAAAATATAAAAGTCAACGCCCCCTCTCTCTCAATTACACACATACATACTCATTTATGACGTCACAAACCATGACCTCACACAACTGACAGAGATAGAAAGAGATAGATATAGTGTTAGAAAGAGACAGTTATTTCCCTCCCCCATTACCTATCTACTTTTGAGCACAAAAAATTTAGTTTATTTTGGTTTTCTTTATATACATATTTTAAACCTAAAATATTTTTTATGAATTAGACCGTTAGTATTTTTGTTTTTAGTTTAGAGCAAACATATCTTAAACAAACAGTTGTCCGATTATACGATAGAGTCACTGTATGTAAATACTTTTGTACGTACAATTAAATGTAAACATATCGATAGTGTTGGGTAAAAAGATCCAATATTCTATGTAAAATGGTGCCAGATTGTCCCTTTTCACGCAACACCATCGATATGTATTTAGGATTTTATTGGTAATAATATTATTGGAAAAAATCAATTTTGCATAATTTTTAAGTCCTACTTTTTTAACCAAATGTGCGGATATTTCTCTATGCTGTCCTCTTTTTATAAATCAAACGATAACAACCCTAAATTAACAGTATTTAAAGATATGCGTGTATGTTATGAGTTCCGAACGTTTTCAATTACAAATCAAAATTTCCGAATCGCAAAACAGAAAATTTGGTGTCCGCAATTCACATACATAATTTTTAACTTTTTCGAACTAATTTTCGAAAGGTAATTCAGAAACAGTTATGAAGAATGCAGTAGATATACATATACATATGTTTCAATTCAATTGTCAATTAAGTCTTCCAATTAATTACAATTTTAAAAGTACATAACTTTTTCTATACAAAATAAAGCTGCAAACATAAATTTTGACAGCTAATCAAGACACTCGAACACACACATCACAATCGAGTTGAAAGATTTACTAGTCAACATGAAAAATCAAAATGTTTTGATTTTTCTTCATCCATCTCGACAACTGCCAAATTAATCAATTGACAGAGCAATACACGCTTTGATTTGGACAACACCTGATTCAAATGAATTGATTCTTGGCGACACACTTCATACACTAAATTGAAAGATTTTCATTCAACTGTCAAATTTATCGAAAACTATTCACCGAAATCATTACAAAGATGAAAGCAAACCACTGGCACTTCCTATTCACAGATGACTCAAAAACACCAGCTCATGTGGGATTTGCCATTGTTGACGAAAATTATTCCACCATAAGAATTGGTTCTCTACCACCTTCATGTTTTATTTTTGAAGCAGAAGCAATGGTTGTCCTTGAGGCACTAAATCTCCAAAAAAAATAAATGAAAAAGTCGTAGTTTGCACTGACAGCCGTTCAGTTTTTGAAGCTGTAAAAAACATAAAAAATAAAAATGAGATAATTATAGCAGTTCGACAATTGCTTATCCAACTGAAAAATAAGTCGAAGATATTTTGGATTCCTAGCCATACAGGAATAACTGGAAATGAAGCAGCCGACTCTGTAGCCAAGAAAACAAACTTGCACCCAACATTAACATTTATTCCGCACTCAAAGAACTTTATAACAAGAACAGCTTTAAACCATCTAAACAACTCTCTCTTGAAGTCATGGGAAAAATACGATCACCTCTACAAAATAGTTAACCCAGAAAAAGTAGCACTGAAACTTCCAACCACAACGAGCTGCCTTAAAAACAAAACCTTTACCCGGCTTCGTCTCACGCATACAAAACTCACCCACCAGCATCTTTTATCCCGAAATCCTCAACCCATATGCCCATTTTGCAACAACTCATCCCTAACCATTACTCACCTATTGACAACATGCGCCTCTGTAAGCACAACCCGTCTTAGGCTGTGCGGCACTGATGACATCATTAACCTTCTAAAAATCCCATCTGAGCATAATATAAATAACGCAAATCTTTTTTTAAATTACCTGAATATTCAGCACAAAATATAATTTCTGCAGGTTAGATTCAGCCCCATATTTTAATATAAATAATTAGTAAATAATTTACCATTTTATTATCCCTAAGCCGATAGCCTTTGCTGCTAGTGCTTTGCAGTTAAAGGTTTATTATAATTTTAATTGTAATAATATCTAAGTATATATATAATAAATAAATAAATAATATTTTATTTTACAAATACAAATTCAAAAATTTCTATTGCATTCATTCATTAATTTTTATATTTTTTATTTGAAATGAAATTAAATACAATTTTATAAATACTTGGCATTTGCTTCACAAAATAAAAACTGCAAACATAAATTTTGACAGCTGATCAAGAGACTCGACTGCGCATGCTACTACCTCCCATCCGCAGACTGGCTTTAATAGAATATTAAACGTCTTGTATGTGAAAAAGGAGAGCTAGAAGAGAATGGCAACAACACAGATCACCCCTAAATAAAATCAGACTTAAAGAATGTACTAAACGACTCAAAGAGTTGCTATCGTCGGGAAAAACTACATTACTGGAAAAATATCTAGAAGGTCTCGATGTCACGGCAGCATCTAATTACTCTTTATGGCACGCTGCTAGAAATCATAAGAGACGCATTGAGCTTAAATCAAGAAGCGATAGTGAGAAAGGTAACTTATTTGCTGAGCATTTGAAATCTGTATTCAATCCCAATTCATGTACGGCTACTGTTGATTTGCCGTGTGTAGTTTCTCTACCACGTCGGCCCTTAAGGTTTAAGCTGCGTGAAGTATAAAAAATAACTGCTGAACTCAACCTGAAGAAAGCTCTAGGTATTGATTAAATTAGTAACAAGATAATGATGAATTTGCCTCAAATTGCAATAAGAATCCTGCTATCTATGCGTATTGCCATTTTACGAATGCAGTATTTTCCACATAACTGGAAACTTTCGAAGATCAAAATTATTCTAAAGCTAGGTAAAAATCCTACCAAGGCTGAATCATGCAGGCCAATAAGTCTACTATCAACAATGTCAAAACTTTTCGAAAAACTGCTCATGACAAAATTGTCCCCAATTCTAGTTGGTAGTGGGTGTATCGGGGACCATCAATTTAGTTTTAGAGGTCAGCATAGCACAATTGAGCAAACGCATAGATTGGTTCAAGTTACGAGGGGGACATTTGTAGAAAAGAAGTATTGTTCTGCTCTATTTATTGATGTTTCTCAGGAATTTAGTAAAGTATGGCACAAAGGCCTAGTTTTAAAAATTAAGATATATCTGCCAATAAATATAAAAACTTTTGGAAAGTTATATTATTGATAGGAAGTTCACTGTTGCGGAACGAGATTTCATGAGTGTGCCAGAATCTATATCTTCCGGTGTGCCACAGGGTAGTATTCTAAGGCCAGTCTTGTATTAATAATAATTAATATATACTTGTAATAATTAATATATACTTGTGATATGCCTGTGAGCAATAATATCTACACCTCCATATTTTCCGATGATACAACCTGTATGAATATGCACGAAAACCCTTATTATGAGGCATTCCGCAATCGCCAGAAACACATTATCCAGCTGAAAATATGGTTGAACTTATGGAGAATTAAAATAAATCAGCAAAATTGTGTCCATATAGCGTTCACCCAAAGAAGAGATACTTGTTCCCCCATTTGAATCAACAATCAAAATATTCCTCAACATTCTCAAGTGAAATACCTTGGTATACACGTTGATCGAAGGCTTAAATGGAAGCATCATATTGACTCTTAAGCTAACTCAAATGAAACTTAAGTTAACTCAAATACAAATAACTTAAGTTAACAGAAATTCAACACTCAGCCTAGACTGTAAGCTATACTTCGAGCTATGCTATTTACATTGTATAAGCAGCAGCAATCAGCATCAGCTCACAATGTAAAAAAAACTATTTGCTAAAGCTGTGCTGTGAAATGTTTGAAGCACAAGCAATCAGCAAAATGATATTACAGAAAGAAAGTGCTGATGTAAGCAACAGCAATAGTATTTTTTTTTTAAATTAAATATTTTTGTTAGTTTTTTTGCTGATGCTGATTTGCTATGCTGAGAATAGTGTTGTGTAGTTCATGAACGAACTAGTTCAAATGAACTATTCAGTACTTTGAACTAAGTGAACTAGTTCAATCTTTTCACGCTCACTAGTTCATAAGTTCAATTTTTGAACTAAAGCCTATAGTACACGATATGTAAAAAACCACATGCACATGTGGCTGTAACGTAATTTTGACGTCATCATGAAGCTACATTTGCTACATGCCGTGTACTTCGACTTTTTGTGACACTCACATGCAGTGCACCTTGGAATGTGTACCGCATG
Source organism: Nowickia ferox (assembly GCA_936439885.1). Taxonomy (NCBI): domain Eukaryota; kingdom Metazoa; phylum Arthropoda; class Insecta; order Diptera; family Tachinidae; genus Nowickia; species Nowickia ferox. The sequence goes on along the minus strand of OW387023.1, from coordinate 49,476,488 downwards.
TAACATCATAGACACATGCATACATGTCTATTTTTGACATGTTGTGTACTAACTTGGTACATATGAGTTTGGAGATGTGCAATATTTTTACATGCGTATGTAGCTGTCACAAATATGTAACAGCAAGAATTTTTGACACAACATTTGCGGAGTGTATGTAGCCATTAGCAGTGTTGCCAATGGTCGTTGCACACTTTCACATTTGATAACTTTTTTGTTTGATAGGATAGCAGGTTAAATTTACTTTTGAATTTTCGAATTATGAACTAATAATCTTGCTTGAAAATAAAAGACATGTATATCAAAACAATACAAACTAAAAAAAAACGAAAATTCGGTTTGATATATTCATATATGAGGAGCCGCAAAACAAAACATACCTTTCGAATTTTTTGACGAATTGGTTTTTTTGGTATTTTTAGTCTGCGTTTTTTTTTGTGTGGTTGCAATTATTGATTTAATGAAATATGCAATCCATGTATCAATAAACCTACAATCAAAGTAAACTTTGACCGATGTCAAACAAATATGAACTCTAAGTTTTTGTTCTTTTTTAATTATTTTATTTCATTAAAAATCTGCGTACATACTTGCATACGAGTATATTATGTAAATTCACGAACAAATCATTTGGATTCCTTTAACAAAAAAGAAAAAAAAACAAAAATTTATATTGGTACTCGTATATTTCACTTCAATATATTTATGTTTATTTTAAATTTTTTTTACCTTATTATATATGAATGGATATGTACATATATATAAAATGTTACGATGTCTGTTTTGTGCACAATGTCTGTTTTTTGTACACTACATACTCGTATATTGTTAATTTATTTAGCAAAACGGAATCTTATTGTTTCTATTTGATTGTTGGAAGCCACTTTTATACATATAACAGTGGCAACACTGACAGCTATAAGCAGCTGATGTTATTTTAATGAGTGAGTTTGTGCTGTTTGTTTGTTTATTTATTTGATTTTTTATATTGTTTGATAAAAAATATATGTGATAATTATAACTTTGTTATAATCAATGAAGATGATTCGAAAATTCGCAATTGAAAAATTCAGCACGGATATGGACATACATATGTAAGTATGTTCATATGTATGTACATGTTTATGTATGTATGTAGTATATGATGTCACCAAATGCAGCAAATAACCAAATTGGTCTGCTGTCATACGCATAAACCCGCGATATATACATACTCGTATATGTATGTTTGTATGTAGATTAGGGGTTCTGCAGCACTCAATTCGTGCATTAATTTTGCACAATACCCTTCCGCATTGCCTTTTTAACCAATTTCTCATCCACGCATTACGTACCCGCCTTTTGTTTTTTTATGATATTCGTCATCGTCTTCATTTCATCGTTTAAAATACGTATAAATAGCCAAAATAACAATAGCAGCGCACTTCCTCTTTTACATTTTAATAATTTGTAATTAAATGGTTTTCGTACATGCTGATACGTAAAACGTCTACATATGCTGCATGCCGTGTACTAGTGGCATACATGTAGCCAGTCACATGCTTACATACATATGTGCTGTCTTTGCAAATGTGTTCGGTTCGGCTACATATGTATGCCACATTTGTATTTTGGGACAAAAACACATTTCGTGTACTAACAAAATTTTACGGCATGTAGCCACTTCAACATACTTAAAAATGCAACGAACATGTTAAAAATTTTTGTGACGTCAGAGCTACATGCACATGTGGTATTTTACATGCCGTGTACTATTAGCTTAAGACACAAAACGCAAATGCACAAAATGAACTAATGTGTTCAATGTTTTCTTCGCTTTTTTACTCTGTGCTTTTACACCCTTTCTGACCACGGTTACCAGACTTAAAACTTAATGTGTTTTACATTCTAATGACAACACGGTTACCAGATATTTATAATAAAAGACGTTTATATAAATTAGAATAAAATACTATTTATAAAATAAATATTGTTTATTGAAATTAAAACTTATATTTTTTCAGCCGTATTCATAAAAATTTAAGCAGCATTTCAAATGTTGTTTAAGCAAAAATCGCTAAAATTGTATTCATAATAGAATTTTAGCTTAAAAAACGTTTTTTAATCCTTGTGTAAATCAGCAAATTTTAAAATTGGCTGCACCCATGTTTAAAAAAATTTTAAGATGACGTTGTTGTAATTTTGCTTCGTGTTTGTTTACATTTTTAACTGTCCCTGTATGTATGTACTTATGTATATGTCAATGTTATTTAGAAAAAAAAATTAATTTTTTTATAGAAACTATTGCCGAAATATCAAATGGACTCCAAAAGAATATTTATAAGAAAAAGTGCGATCAACTTTCCATTCCTAGTCATTGTTTTCTCACTTTATTTGTTAACAAAAATAATAATAATTGTAGAAAATTAACTAGTGATGTATAAACACTCAAAACAAATAAAATAAAGCTCGTTATTCTAGTGCTTCTGAATCTGCAATAAAAAAATCTTATAAAAAGCACTTTTAACAGCGATTCGCTGTGAACTCTTTTTATTTATTTTTTATGAAATACGAGTTGGAACACATTTTTTATTTTATAAAAACAAAATTTTTCTGAAAATGGACAAAAAACAAATACAGATACGAGTACTTTGTGAATTAATAATCGCTGTTTTGCAGAACTAAGATGCAAGTGACAAATAGATAATACAGTGTTGCCACGATATTAAAAAAAAAGCAAGTTAATTGATTTTTAGTTTTAATACTGATTATGAATACCAATATTTAAAAAACCTTTTTTAGCCTTAAAATGTTTTTTAACTAATATGCTTTTTAAACCTCAATCTACTTTTTTTATGAATACGGCTGTTTATATTTTATTTTTAAACTTATGTAAGTAGTTTATGTAAAGAAAATGTACTAAAAATGGTAAAATAAAACACATCAGAAGAAGATTAGCGATATATTTGTGTAAAAACTAACAGGAAACAAAATCAGTCATTTAAGGTATACAAACATTTGCAGTATTCAGGTATGTGATGAAAAACGATTTAGACACAAAAACAATTTGAAAACGATAGGTGTGATGTCGTTTCGTCAATAATTTTAAAACTTATTTATAATGGTTTTCCTAAAAAAATTTGACAAATTTCTTTTCACAACCCTATTATGTGAATAATATTTATTTTTTAGTGTACTTTTTAGAAGTCGGTAGTTTAAAATTAGCTCCAATATTATACTCAAAACCGATGGGAATTCATCACACCTTTTCAAAACGATTGTTTTGAAATCGTTTTGAAAACGATCGTTTTCCATCACATTCCTGATTATTTTGCAATTGATATTATACAATAAAATTTCCTGTGTGTATATTATATTGGCATATGGCACAATATATTGGATAAAATCAAGTCTTATTATTTATATTGCACAACCAAGAAATATTTTGCAATGTGTTGACAACATTGTACAATATTTAAATATTTCCAGGTACATCACTAATTATTATTTTTCGATTTTTTAAATTACTTAATTAAAATGTTTAGGATTTTGTATGTATGACTCTAGTATGTATCACGGAAAATCAATTTTTAAATTTATTAAATGGAATTTTTGAGTTGATAATGCAGAATTAATCCTTTGGTCGATCTTTACACAGTGTAAAAAAATTTTATACAAATATCTTGTATAGCCAGCTATTGAGAGAATTAAATTTAATTTTTCCAATAAGTTGTGTGTAAATTGAAAACTTTAAGCTCGTTTTCTGGCAAACTAGTTTTTTTAGTTATAACGTTCTTTGAGTAAATGGGCGATATGTATTACATATACACATATACACACATACATATGTAATGTTTACTTAGCACTACACAATTATGCAACTTTGATTGACCAAAAATACTACTCTGTAGTATACAATTTTTTTCATTTGAATTCAAATATTTTCAACTGAATTAAAAAGTGCAGTGATTTTTAAATATATATTTTATGAAATAAAAATATGTCCGGGAAAAAACACAGCGATATATGGCTTCATTTCAATAAAGATGGGATTGATCGTGCCAAGTGCAATCATTTCCAAACGTCGCTAAGCACCGCGGGTTGATTCCTTGGCAAATTAACCGCCATTTAAGAGTTAAGCACCCGTTTATTCCAAGGTCTCTACAACGGCAACTAACTATAAATTTGGAATCAGATTTATTATCAGCAGAGGTCGAAACAGCAATAAGTTTCCAGCCTTTGACAAGATCACAACACCCGAGCAGTTCACAACCGTCGACCAGCTCGCAAATAAGTTTCCAGCAGCAAACAATTTCCCAATTTGTGCGCAAGCCGCCACCAATTAAAAAAGTGCAGAAAATTGACACGCTGGTGCTCAAATTTGTTGCGAAGGGCCATCATTCGTTGCGAGTAGTAGAGGAGACGGCATTCAGAGAACTCATACATGAAGTGTAGCATTGTCCTCGTTACCAAATGCCAACCAGAAGGACATTATCATGTAACCTGCTTCCAAGAACACGAATGGAAATTCTGGAAAGGGTCAAATTGAGCATACGTTCCGCCGCAGCAGTTTGTCTTACCACAGATGGTTGGACATCTAGGTGCAATACCAGCTATATAGCGGTAACTGCTCACTACATCGACTAAAATACACAGCTATAATCATACTTGCTGTCCTGTGTTGTTTTCAGAGAGACATACTGCTGAAAACCTTTGTAAATTTCTAAAAGAAGTTATGGCAGATTTTGAAATTTGCAATAAAGTGACTGCAGTGGTTAGTGATAACGCGCCCAATATAATTGCTGCATTGCGTCAAAGATAATAGCGAAGTGTAGGTTGTTTTGCACATTCTCTCAACCTAGTTGTGCAATCAGCTTTAGAGGAAGTTGAAGATATATTACCGAAGACTAGAAAAATAGTGGAATATTTTCAGAGAAGTTCTCAAGGGCTTAATAAGTTATTTGAGACCCAGAAACAAATGGGAATACCTGAGCTTAAACTTAAGCAAGACGTGCCAACACGTTGGAAGTCCACGTATTTGATGTTGAAAAGGATAGTAGCTACAAAGGATGCTGTAATTTCTACCCTGTCATTGAAGCGCCCTGACTTGTTGTCATTATAGGAATGGGACTACATAGACGAAGTCATTCCCATTTTAAAGCCGTTCTACCAGGTGACCGTCGAAATTTGTGCGGAAAGTAACGTAACACTTTCAAAAGTAACGGTCATTTGCAACATTTTAGAAGCATTTATTTCCAAATCCTTTTCCGCCAACGGCAAAATTTCGGCATTCATTTACAAATTAAAAAGTCAACTAAAATCCCGATTTGGAGATTATGAAAAGAACTTTTTATATGCCGAAAGCACACTTTTGGATCCTCGATTCAAGAAAAGAGGATTCAAAAGTAAAATTTCGTACGATGCTGCCGTTAAAGCTCTGAGATCTAGGCTGTGTTCTATAAGTCTGCCAGGCAACAATACGGAAGTGAATGAGCATCAAGAAACAACAGACAACAACAATGTGGGACGATTAAGCTTTTGGGAGGAATACGATCAAGAGTTTAATAAAACCGTCCACCCAGATAACAACACTGCCGCAGCTATTAGAGAGTTTGATAAATACCTTACGAAGAGTATTTAGATAGAACTCAAGATCCGTTAGCGTGGTGGAGCAAAAGGAGAAAGCTTTATCCTCGTGTTTATACCTTCGCACAGAAACGGCTCTGCATACTGGCTACTTCAGTACCCTGCGAAAGAGTTTTTTCCGCAACGGGCAAAATCATAAATGACAGGCGTACACTTCTTAAACCTAATAAGGTATCAAGTCTGGTTTTTCTCCATCGCAACATGTAAAAGGTAATATAATTTTTTAAATTATGACGATACAACTGAAACTATTTCTTTTTAGCTACTATCCTCTCCAACATTAAGTTAAGTTTGCTTAAGCTCAGGTATTGCCATTTGCTTCTGGATCTCAAACGACTTATTGCGCCTTTGAGAACTTCTCTGAAAATATTATATTTTCAAATCTTCGGTGATATTTCTCCAACTTCCTTTAAAGCTGACTGCACAAGTAGGTTGAGAGAATGTGTAAAACAGACTATACCTCGCTATTATCTTTGACGCAATGCAGCAATTATATTGGGCGCGTTATCAATAACCACTGCAGTCACTTTATTGCAAATTTCAAAATCTGTCATAACTTCTTTTAGAAATTTACAAAGATTTTCAGCAGTATGTCTCTCTGAAAACTTATCACAGGACAGCAACTATGATTTTAGCTGTGTATTTTCGTCGATGTAGTGAGAAGTTACCGCCTGGTATTGCACCTAGATGTCCAAACATCTGTGAAGACTAAGTGCAGTGGCGGAACATATGCTCAATTTGCTTCCTAATTTTCCATTCGTGTACCAAAGAGCATGTTCCATATATGAGTTCCATGAATGCGGGCTTCTCTACTACCCTTCACCCATTAATATAAACTTCAACCCTACTTTGTTAAAATAAATTTAAAAAAATTGGTTGTAATCATATGTATATAAAACCAACACTGCAAATTATTTTTTAAGAAAAAAACTGAAGACTGAATAAAAATAGTTCCTTTTAAATTTAATATATGTATTGAGTTTTATTTTATTATAGAAAAAGTATTTTCAAAACAATACTTTTGAAAAGATGTGAATTCCGATCGATTTAGAGAATAATTTTTAAGATAGTCTCAAATTATCAAAATAAAAACATTAAAAACTTATTTTAAATTTATTGACAAAACGACTATAGCTATCACATTACACCTTTTTCGTTTTCAAATCGGTTTTGCATCCTAATCTTTTTTTAATCACATACTTGAATAAAAATCCCAAAGAAAAAAATTTGAAATAATTATTCATCCTTATTCCAGCGGTCGACGTCGACTTCAGTTTACCACAATACCAAAAAATTGGGGCCTATGTACCCGTTGTTGCAAAAAACTGACTCCTGCTGGTAAGTTTATGCTATTTTCTTGTCCTTTTTCTCAAGAGCGAGTAAACAAGCCCCAATTTTTTGGTATTGTGTTAAAGTGAAGGTGATGTCGACAAATGAAATATTAGAAGATATTAGATCAAGTCACCTTTCAAACGAAGAAACCCAAATTAAAATCGGTCTAGCCGTTTGGGAGCTACGGCGTCAAAGACAAAAAGATTCAACAGAATATATCTAGAAAAGATGCGATATCTTCTAAGCGGTTGGACCAATTTTCTTCAAACATACCTAAGAACACTCTCCATCAAATCCCCTTTCAAACAGAAAAAACTAAACCAGCCATTGGGAATGTACGTGGATTTGTACATACACACAGATACACACTACAAACTTATAAAACCCCTTTTAGTAAAAATTATAATAATTTGTATATACATATATATGGGCTTTATTTGGTAACGGTCTTCAAACCGATCAAAATAATGAAGCTTACATTGGTATATGCATGAACACGGAAATTTTTATTGTGCCTTGAAGCGTTCAGAGAAACAGAACAATCGCCCATTTTAGTTTCACTGTGACGTATTAAAAAAGCACATCGACAACGTCTTAAATCTACCTAATGCAATGTTTGGCCTTTCCATGGGTAGCGGTGATTTTTGTATCATACCATCAGCTCTACACCACCGTCGATGCTGCCACCGCCATGAGCAGCAAAACCATTAACCGCTGCTCCACCAATATAACAATATGGTGTGGCCAAATATTAGTTGTATGTAACTAAGCCGAGTTAGCTTTATTATGTATCACTTTGTCCTCGCCACCAGCAACATTATATTTCTTCATATTCAGCAATATGTTAACCACCTTTAAAGTTAAGAAATATTGTTAAAATTTCTTTAAAATAGTTTTACGTATTATTCTTACATGTTTTATTGAATTTTTTTTCTTAAGAAATTAAATAAGCAATGCACAATTCATATGACTGAACTAAACAGACTGATTGAACTAAATGAACGTGTTTTGACAATTCATGTGTACCTAACTAGTTCATTGAACTAAAAAGACCGATTGAACTAAATCAACGAACTAGTTCATTTTGAAATAATGAACTAGAATGACCGGTAAGTCCTAGTTTACACTATTCAAGTCTTATTGCTATGCTGATTAGTTTCTTAGGAAAGAGAGACGAGGGGAAAAGAAACGTTACTGTTCCCCTCGGCTCTCTCTCCATCAAACTAATCAGCTTAGCAATAAGATTTGCATAGTGTAAATATGGACTAACTGAAGCGAACTAAATGGCACAAGTCTAGCTGTGAAGGTTTGTCAGCATCAGCAATGAACAAATTTTCAAAACTACGCGTTTTGCTGACTTCAACATGCTTAAGCATTGCTAAAGAATTTCAATTGTGTACAATATTAAAAAGGAAAGAAAGTGAATATGTATGGGTGGGAATATACACATACTACTTACATACATATGTACATGTATTTTTGGATACTTACATATATTTTTGTTGTTTTAAAATTTATTTTTTATGAGGTGATGTGTAACTGCATATACATGCGTGCTACATACAAACATACATATACATTAGGGCGGGTCGATTTGTATGGAGGCAAAAAAATCGCTCAAATTACAAGGAAAATCATATTCTAGGGATCAAAATAAGAAACTTTGCCGAAGGAAATATACCTCTAAAATGTATTTTGATGTCCCGACTTTTGATCCGAAGGGTCAAATTTTGAAAAATCTCACTGACCCACTTAGAGTTCCTCAATCGAGTCATAGAGAGCGTGCGAAATTGCCCAGACTTGAAAGCAAAAAAGACTTCAAACAATAATTTTTTTTATTTTCTTTTCTATTACTAAGTAAAATTAATTTTTTCATTTCATTCTGACCATGATACAATTGTACAAGGTACTTGCACGACTACAACAAAATTGCAACACCAAGAAACACACGCATTTTGTTCGTAGAAACATAACTATAATTTTCAGAAGCAGATGTCTTTTGTTTTTAAAAATAACAATCACAGGGTAACTAAAGTACAATTGCAGAGGCGGCATTCATGCATGATTATAGTCATTAAGTGTTGCCAATATGTGTGTAATACACAGTGTGTAATTTTTACTCGCATCTGTAGACCATGTAATGAGATTCATGTATAATATGTGTGTAATTCTACTTTTAATTCTATTTTTATTTAATTTTGTTTTAATTTTAATCTACACAAAGCAAGTGTAGTGTAATTTTCTTCAATGTGCAAATTCATTGGCAACACTGTAATCATTTCATTCACACACATACACTAACATTTTTGCAGCTTATAAACAAAGTTTGACAACTTTCTGCATTGTGTACATTAACAGCCTGGGCTTGTGCAAGTACCTTGTATAATTGTATCATGATTCTGACTAAATACATTTCTAAAGAGAACAATAAACTCCAAAAATAAAAAAAACATAGCCATTTCGCTGATTTTTTCTTGTAAAATTTTGACCCTTCGGATCAAAAGGCGGGACATCAAAATACATATTAGACGTATGGTTCCTTCGGCAAAGTTTCTTATTTTGATCCCTAGAATACGATTTTCCTTGTAATTTGAGCGATTTTTAAATCGATCCGCCCTAATATACATACATATATGTATGTACATATGTAGAAATAGATGCAGAGTAGAAATGGATGAATTTTTTATTGAAAAGTGATATGTTTTTGTGTTGTATTTTGTTATTGTAAAAATTAATGTAGGTAGAAGGTGTGTATGTATGTATATATGTACATATGTAGATATCAACGTAAATGCACTTACTTTTATTAAGACAAAAAATTTTTTTGTGAATCTACATACAACATATGTAAGCATGTATTTACATATGTAAGTGTAAATATTTATTGAATGAAAGTAAAAGTTTTTTTTTTTTTTTGTTAATAAGCAATTTAATAAAAAAAGTTAAGTAAAAAGTATAAAATCTAATAACTCATTCAATAATGTAGTGAATAAATTCCAATGAAATTTATTCACAGCTCTGTAAAAACTATTAAAATGTCTTTTTAAACTTCTTCCCTATTATTTTTAAATGTTTCATAGCATAAAATGCATTGCATATTGCCAAAAGCATTTTTATCACGAAATATTTCTTAGCTTACATAATTATATTTTTTTGCTGTACAAATTTATTAAATTTGAACTTTAATTTCGTTCCGTGTGCTCAAAAAATCTAAGCCAAAAACCTGGAAAAAATTCGTACGTGAGTTAATTCCTTGGTGAAGGAATGAATCAAAAAAATATATAAAGTTTTTTTACACCGAAACGTGTGTTTCTTTATTGTTTATATTCTTAAGACTAGTTACAATATTTTCTTAACATCTATTTATATTAATGAGTATGTTTACCGTTTCTTTGTCTGCAAGAATTACGTTTATGGTTTCTTTGTCTCTTATCTCGGAATATGTTTATAAGAATTATGTTTATGGTTTCTTTGACTCTTATCTTGGGATATGTTTCCTGCAAGAATTACGTTTATGGTTTCTTTGTTCTAACTTATGTAAGTGATAATGTTGATGTTGACCTTGGTCCCTATCATAAAAATGTGTGTGTCTACTTATCTATTAAGTGATAATGTTGATGTTGACCTTGGTCCCTATCATAAAAATTTGTGTGTCTACTTAACTATTTATGCCAGTGTTGCCAGGTAGACTATACCCTGTGCATTAACTCCCCTCCTTCTTAAAATAAAGTGTCCTCACTTTTCTTAAACAATACTGCTTTGTGCTCTTAATCTTCTTAATTCTATTTCATAAATGCGTTCGGCTATTCTTCTTCTTTCTGTACGTTTTACTTCCTTGCAGTAGCTAATTAATTTTATTATGATATATGTACATAGTATTGTGGCTAAGATTCCGAGAATTAAGTAAATGGTGGTTTGTATGGGGTGGTCTTCTATAGGGATTAAATATTTTGACATTTCTTGTAAATTTGAAAATTTATGGTATGAGTCTGAATATAATATATGGAGGATTTCCATGCGTTCGTCATATTTTTGATGTATAGCTTCTTTTATTTTTTGTTGATGGTTAAAATAGTCTTTTGCGTCTATATTGGTTGAAACATTAAATTGAATTAACTTAGGTCCTTTAATTATTTGACTATTCCAAATATGTTCGTCATCAGTCAAGATGTAACCGTTCTCTAGTATTGTGAGTGGTGCGTTATTTTCTTGAATTATGTCACATTTAGCTGGCTTATTTTCTAATATATTTATAGTACAATTATTACCTTTGTTTATTTTACAAATATTATTTCCTTAGAGATTTTTACATTGTGTTACTGAGGTATAAATACCATTACAAACAGTAATTTGTTTGTCCAATACTAATTTTCCATGCTTATATGCTAATGGGAATATATTATATAACTTACATATATTTTTCAATATAGGGTATTTATAAATTGTAATTATAGCTTGATTGAAAAAACATAAATGGATATCTGAATACTCTAGGATGTTTATTAATGGTAAGTCAAAAGCTTCATTAGATACGGTCTCTTTTATTTCATTTAGATTCAATGTTCCTGAATAAAAATTTCCATTTTTAGCAAAATTTATGGTAATTGTTATAGCTTCAAGTTCACGATATACTTCATTGATTATAATATTATCTGTGATAGCTTTAGGATTTAATGTTTCTAAGATTTGTTCAAACCGTGAGTTTACGATTTTTTGTCTGTTATTGTTTTCTATTAATTGATTAAGTCCTGTCTTTATTTCGATTAAGTCGTCGTGATCTGGTGTCCCAGTGAAAAATTTTAATGTTGAACCTAGAAAGTTTAGTGCTCTTTTTTCGCGATGTGTATTCGGTATTAATTGTGTTTTTAAAGATTCAATTCTACCTATTAATATTTGTTCTTCCTGGTTTTGTTCTGTATTATACATGTTTTGCATTATATCTTCATATGGTCTCAGTATATTTGTTAAGTTAACTACGTGATACAGATATGATGTGTCTTTGAACACATAAGCTGGGTTTCCTTCTATAAGTACATATTTTTTGTTTGTTAAATCAGTTATTTTGTCGCCAAAAGTAATTGCGAGGAATACAATTCTAATTAATGTTGACTTGTACATGGTGTAGTTTGTCTGCGTATACTATCTTTATGTATAACCTTACCCTTCGCTGTTAGGATTGTGTCCCCACGATCTTCTTTTACCTTGTGTTGTAAGTACTTGATATGGTTTTTGTTGCGGCGGTGTGTTTTAGCGTAAATTATATCTCCTTCCTTGTAGTTTATTGAGTGTCGATTTTTATTATGGTAATTGAGTAGTTTTTCCTGTTTGTCCTCGAGTTTCTCCTTAATGTCAGAATATCGTTCTCTGTTGAAAAACACGTCCTCAGGTCTATATCCTGTTGTGGAATGAATCGTTTTATTATATTGTCTTACTGCATTGAATAATTCGTCTCCTGGTGTAGTGTTATTCTGTTGTGCCAAGGCTGTTGAGATTTCGATCAGAGTGCTATGAACACGTTCAACTTGACTGTTGGTTGTCGAATGATGAATGGGTGTTACTGTATGTTGTATTAATAGTCGCTCATAGACACTTTTTGCTACTATGCCAGTAAATACATTTTCATTATCAGTCATTAAATGTTTGGTGTTTGGGTAGATTTGTGTGAGAATTTCTTCTATATACTCATGACAGTTTGTTTTGCTATGTAATTTGCGTATGTAACAGTATTTTGAGTATTTATCAATGGTGCTGATGTATGTTTGGTTATTCATGTAAAATACATATATCCATCTGTATGTACTCTCCTACTTTCGTGGGTATTGGTGTTTTCCCTATTGGTTGTTTATTTGGTCTTCGTTCATATTTATTTTGTAGGCAGATATTACAATCTATACATTCTTTCTTACACATATCTCGAATGTTCGGCCAATAGTGTGTTAACGATATTTCTTGAGCGTTATTTTTATAATTTCTATGTGCTCGTCTATGTGTTCGCATTACTATTTCTTTTTGTTCTTCTACGTTAATGACATCTTGTAATTGTGTTTGTGTTAATACAAACAAATTGGATGGGAATGTAGTGATAATATCACTTTGTAGATGAAATAATGTTTCTTCGCTTAATTTTAGTGCATTTTGAACTTTTGGATTTGTTATTTGTTTTAGTCTGTGTATCAATTCATATTTTGTTTTATAATATATGGTATGCCTAACTCGATCTGGAAAAATGGTACATGTATCTATTTCGATTATTGCATTTTCGTCAAATATTGGTATTATTTGATTCCTAAAAGCATTTAGTGGTTGTTTGACTCTCTTGATACCTTCTGAAGGTGAACTTTGAGCTGAGTGTTGTGAACAACTGGATGTATTGTTAATTTGTTGCCGTGATAAAGCATCTGCAACAACATTCTGGTGTCCAGGCTTGTACACTAATTTTGCTCCATATTCTTCTATGAAGTTTTTCCATCTTTTAAGTTTGGTGTTTGGATTCTTGTCCGAGATAGAAAAGATTAATGACTGGTGGTCAGTGTATATTGTTAGGTCAGCAATACCATAAAGATAGTTTCTTAATTTTTGTAAAGCCCAAACGATAGCTAACAATTCCTTTTCGTTTGTGCTGTAATTTTGCTCTGTTTCAGTTAGGGTTCGTGAAATAAATGCTATTGGTTTCTTATACTGGGAAAGTACTGCGCCGATGGCAAAGTTACTTGCGTCGGTGGTTAACTCGAATGGTTCTGAAAATTCAGGTTGAAATAATTCGACCTGTGCCTGAAGGGCGTTTTTTATTTTATTTAATGCGTCTAGTGCTGCTTGGTCGAGATTTATTTTTACTTTTGTACTTTGATTTTTACTAATTCCACCATTATCTCTTCTGAGATGTACTGTGAGTGGTTTTACAATAGCTGCGAAGTTTTTAACAAATTTCCTGTAGTAACTGGCTAAGCCTAGGAATGATATAAGTTCCTTTAAATTTGTGGGAATGGGATAGTTTTTTATTGTTTCCACCTTATTAGGGTCTACTGTTATTTTATTGTGCTTAATGATGTGTCCTAGATACTCTACAGAATCTTGAAAGAAGTGCGATTTTTCATCAGAAATTTTCATGTTAGCGTTATGGAGTGCATTAATTATAATGGAAATGTGCTCCATATGTTCTTCGGGTGAGGAGGAATATATTAGGACATCATCTATATAAACATATGCAAACTTCCCTATATACGGGCGTAGAATATCATCTATGCATCGTTGAAAAATGGAAGGAGCGTTTTTAAGACCAAACGGCATCCTTAAAAATTCATACTTTGCACCGTTCACACTGAACGCTGTTTTTTCCCTGTCCGATTCTTATATGAGAATTTGATGGAATCCTGATTCCAAATCTAACGTGGTGAATACTTTTGCTTTTCCCAAGTTCTGGATTGTCATACCAACATCTGGAATTGGATAACGGTCGGTAATTGTTTGAGCGTTTAGCTTCTGGAAATCAACTACCATTCGCCTTTTGGGTTTTCCTTCTTCATCGGTACCCTTTTTTGCGACTGTCCAGATGGGGGAATTGTACGGACTCCTACTTGGTTGAATAATTTTATTATCCAGTAATTTCTGTATTTCATTATTAATAAATTCGTTGTCTGATAGTGGATATCGGTATTGTCTTACATAAATAGGGTCTTCAGATTTTGTTCTGATAGATGCCTGAATGGTTGTAGTAATGGCAATACTTCCTTAGTTTCCCTATTCCTTTGCATTATTTTTTCAATATCTTTCCTGTAAATTTCGTTATTAATTGTATAATTTATCTTTTCCGCATTTTTTCCTAAATTTTCCTTATATCTATATTTTAGACTATAGTCAAAGAGATTGATCTCTGCCTTGATTAATCTTAACCCTTGTTCTCCTAAAAGCATATCAAATTCTTGAAGGGCCTCTGTTTCATAGAAAGTTAAATGGTGGTTTAAGACAGTAATAATTTTTTTCGTATTTACCATTGAATATCCATGAAGTGTTTTGACTTTCACTGGATTAATTTTAATTGGTTTCCCTATCTTACAACTAGTACTAATATAATTACTTGTAGCTCCTGTATCTATTAAAATATTTATTGATCTACCTGTTTCTCTGCAAGTGCGTTGTAGACATGGCAGACCATTCACTCGCCTTAAAAAAGCACTTCCGGTTTCAAAATCGTCTTCGGTATATTGAGGCTGGAGTGATTGAAGATCCTCATCTTGTGTTTGATGTACTCGTTGAACCTTATTAAAGTTGTGTGTTGAAAAATTATTTTCCCTCTTCACAGGATTTTGATTGTTGCGGAATGGATTATGATGTGTAGTAGTGTTTTGTTGAGGATTATTGCTACCCCATCTTTGTTGTTGCGGGAAATTTGTAGGCCTTCTGTATTGTGTTGAGTTGTCGACTTCCATCGGTTCTACTTGGTTTCTTCGTGGTGCCGCATAATTGTGGTGTCGTTATTGAACATGATGTGATGGCTTTAGTTGGCGGTGTTCATTTCCTCCATATCGTTGTTCATTACGGTGTTCCTGCCGTCTTACGTTGATATTTTCAAAGTGCCGATCTTCATTGTCGTGATAGATGGTGCAGGCAATGGCATAAGCTTCTGCCAGACTCTTTGGTTGGTTAGCATAGAGGATACCTTTTGTGTAATTGCTTCTTAATCCCATTATAAAGGTGCGGATCGCATCCTCGTTGGCATCTGATAGTCTTCCTCTTCTCATATTCTCATCTGAGGTTTAAATTTTTTGTTGTATGAGGGTTAATGTTTGATGAATTTCATCATGGAACTCGGTCAGAGTTTTGTTCCCCTGTTTGATTCTCGTCATAATTTCTTTTAATACATACAATGGACGTTTATCCGCATACGTAAAGTCTAAGCGGTTTATTATGGCATAGAAATTTAGTTCTGTTCCGTTTACGGATAAAACTTTTGATGCAGCGCCAATAATTTTTGCACGTATAATGCATACACAGTTATAGTATTCAGGACTATTTGAAAATTGCTTAATGTTTTCCATTTGGGTCCATACCTGATTTCTCCATGGGTTATATTCTCCTTCCAGTCCACTGAATGTTGGTAAACACTTGAATATTTCTGTGTTGATTTGAGTGGCACTCGTTATGTGTGGTTTTAGTGCAGGCGTTGCCGGAATTGTGGTTACAGCAACTGGTGTATTGCTTTTCAATGTTTCGAAGTCTGTTTTCAGGGATGCTAGTTGTTCAGTTAGTGCCTGAATATGAGCTAGGAGAGTTGCAGCTTCAGTCATGTTGATGTCTTCTTCTAGCAGGCGTCTTGAATTAAATATTTGCTGTCGTTTTCCGTGTGAAGCCAGTGTATATTTTTCACTTTGTTTTACTTTTCTTTTAAATTTTTGTTAAATTTTTAGAAATTTTATTTTTGTTAATTCCAATCTTTCAGGAATGTTTTATTTTTCCAATTTTTCAGGAATTTTATTTTTATCCTTCTTCAGGATTGTGGAAATTTTATTTGGCTGGGAATACAAGATTATTTCGCTTGCATCCCGGTTGAGCCCCCAGTTAATTCCTTGGTGAAGGAATGAATCAAAAAAATATATAAAGTTTTTTTACACCGAAACGTGTGTTTCTTTATTGTTTATATTCTTAAGACTAGTTACAATATTTTCTTAACATCTATTTATATTAATGAGTATGTTTACCGTTTCTTTGTCTACAAGAATTACGTTTATGGTTTCTTTGTCTCTTATCTCGGAATATGTTTATAAGAATTATGTTTATGGTTTCTTTGTCTCTTATCTTGGGATATGTTTCCTGCAAGAATTACGTTTATGGTTTCTTTGTTCTAACTTATGTAAGTGATAATGTTGATGTTGACCTTGGTCCCTATCATAAAAATGTGTGTGTCTACTTATCTATTTATGCCAGTGTTGCCAGGTAGACTATACCCTGTGCATTAACTCGTGCGTGCACAACTTCATTCGTCGCTTTCTTAGTGACCAGTGATGCCAGCAGAAATTTGAAAAAATTCCTAAATGTCTAAGAAAAAAATCCTTTTTTCCCCTACAAGCAAAAAAAATTTCCCTACGCTAAAAATTTATTATTTTTGGCAACAGACAAACAAATAAATATTTTTTTAAAATTTTTTAAATATTGTACATTACGAGTAATTAAAGCCTTTATTAACAACAAAAAAGGAAAATAAATGTTTATGTATGTTCATGCTATATACGAGGTGTGTTAAAAAATTTCCGCGAATTTTAGCGGGTTACGTATATTGGAATTTTGATTTTTTGTGGCGTTATGTTGGTACTCATGTCTCTCGTTTTAGCCGAAAATTTCGGCCATTTTAAATGTTCAGCTAATTATTGACAGCTGCTTTGCTTGCACGTGTTTTGGCTCGTCTTCGATTTTTACCTATTAAAAAAATGGAATAAATAACCTGTATAAAATTGTCTAAACTAAAAATTGTCTCACTTAAATCATCATGGGCACGTGACAAATATATGTTCACTTGGCAATCACAGTTTCATATACTGCAAAGTAAAATCAGCTGTAGAAAGCAAAAACAATGTAACATAATATCCACTACAATAATACTTACATGTATGTACCGACGGTACATCGAATAAGTAAAAATAATTAATGTGATGATCGTAAAAGATAAGCAAGAATAGTTAAACATAATTAGGTAGAGTGTTGCGGGTGCCCTTTGACATATCTTATGTCTAATAGGGACTATTAGCGTATAACCCTCAGTAACCCCCTAAAAATGCCACGCCACTGAAACAAAAAAATTATTTTGCGTGGAAAGGCCGGGTGAAAAGCTTTTCGGGAGGAGGCTAGACATCCCTAAGGCTTCGAGTTCCTCATTATAATTAAAAATCTCAGTGGGAGGGGAATTAGCCCGAGTCCCATAATTAGTAGCAGAAACGGAGCATATACGCACTTACGAAAGTAAGTAAGTAAGTATAGACATTATCATCAGGCAGGCAAGGAGGTGCATAGAAAAGAAGATTAATAAGTATCTACACACATGACTGCAAAGACTAGGAACGATACCAAGAATACCCAATACGGACAGTGGGAAATGAAACAGCTTGGAAACCTGAAATTAAAGAAAAGAAATATAAATTAGAATAAACCTACTTGTGCATGTGATCCAAACGCTAAAGGAAAAATGTGCAAACACATGACAGCTGTGAACAGGGATGGCATTTTATAGCAAAGAGAAAATTGCATGAGGTTGGCAACGCATATACATAGAGTAAATAATATTAGGGATGGGTCATTGATGAATGAATGATAGTAAAATTCAAACGGGTATTCACCGAATGAAAAAACAAACATATACGGCCATGTCACAGAGTTAAATTCCGTTCGGAAACGAAATTGAATCCACCTCAATATGGCGAACCCTAACCGGAGTACACCCCAGCATACCAGCCCACCAACAGTCTGGACACACCTGACAAATTTCGGTATTTTAGTTTTTTTTTAGACACTATCTCCTATAAAAATGAGGTGTATTGAATTCCGATTCCGAACGGAATTGAACTCTGTGACATGGCCGATAGTTAGAATACAAAAACGGAAATACACTTGCTACTTTGCTGAAGTCCTGATGCAAGGGAAGTATGCTTTACACGATTGTGGAGGAATGTGGACTCAGAAGGGCAAAGGAATGGAAACTAAGTTTAGGCGGTTTTTAATCAGGCAAACAGGCTAAGGAATAGACAAATAAAACGGAACAAAGTAATAAATAAAATATATTGAAATAAGTTTATATAGTACATAATAATCCTAGCGGTAGAAAAGGTTGTTTTTATAATCAGTAGCTAGAAAAATAACATTTTTCTACAAATGGACGTAATATCTCAAGCGGGAGAAAATATTTTATAAGAAAATCATTAGCTAGACAAGGAAAAACAAATTATATTCGGTAAATATGTAATGGAAAGAACGCATTAGGCGGGAACATTTAAATTTTATATACATATAGCTTGTGAGGGTATATAAGCAAAGGGAAATGACTGGAAAGACCATAAACCTGTGAAAGTTTACCCAGTAAAGTTCAATTGAGCAAATAATTGATATTCAGGAGCATTGGATAGCGAAATATAAAATTAAAAAAAAAAATTTAATTAACCTTGAACAAATTTGTAAAACGTTAAAGTTGCTGTTTCTTAAAACACAAATTTAATTTTGAGAAAGAAACAGCGTAAGTGAAAAAGTGCAGATTATAAAAAAAGAAAAAGATAAAAATCCATAGAGTGATAAACCTTATATATTTATTTAATTAGCTGGCTACTTACCTGTGGACAAAATTGGGATTCATCGCCAAATAAAATGTCTCCAAAGTGGAAGATAAGTAAAGAGGCGAAAGGGTGATAGCCAGGTAAAAGAAAATCTTAATAGTTCCAGTTCGAAGAAAACAGGAAAGAATTTCTAAAAATCATCAACATAGCGTAGAAAAATATAATTTAGCCAAATTCCCAGGAGTAATAGTAAAACGTCCTGCATAAAAAGGCTACAATAAACAGGGGAAAATATATAGACACCTCTGAAATAATTACATGACTATAAAGTCTAAACATACAATATAGACCATAAATAAATTTCTTTAGTAATAGTGTTCTGTGGAAATTCTGTGTAATTCGTGAGTGTTAGTAAGAGTTAGAATGTAAGTTATTAAAATCAATAGAAAACCCGGGCCGTATATAATTATATACTTATAAGTAAATAAAAGTTGCAATTTGAACAGAAAATCAAAAATATAGATAGATTAGTGCTCAGATTAGGCGCGACAACACGGGAAAAAATACCAAATTAAGAAAGAGAATTTGTTTAAAGTGATTCAGGTTACGCTTCAGGGAGCTTCTTTAAGTGTAGGAAAAATTCTGGCGAATACGAGACCCAAATAAGGGAGTAAAAGCGATTTGAGCGCTGATAGAAAAGAAAAGTTAAATTGCAGCTGGAGAGCTTAAAGTATTAGACATAAAACTACAGATATACAATAAGGAATTTTAAAACGGCCAAAGTAGATTAGGAAAGTTTATATGTCATAGAAATAGTTTTTGTTATTTATTGTCTAGTATAAGATTAGAAAAAAAAATTTCATTTAAATAATAAATTAAGCCTTTAAGATAACTTTATAAATAAAAAATGAAAAATTTATGTTGAAAGAAATATGAAAATATGATGTTAGCTTAAACTCTATAGGTGTGTGGCAATAATGAATCGGTAAGTGACGTCGGGTTGCAGACAGTAAAATTTAAGGAATTTCCCTGCAACATGGCTGGGTGGGCAATAAAGAGACTAAGACCTTGTCTCCTGAGTTCAGTGTGGTATTTTGGTTTTAGAAGAGTAGTAATATTAATTTTTTTTTGGTGTTTCGTTCGTTGGCCGGATGACAGGGTTGCAACCTCCTGAGAAACCAAATGAGGTAGTCAGGAACGTCATCGGTCCAAGCAGTACGTAACAAGAGTGATATAACTTCGTGCTAACCTGAATAGAAAATGAAAAAACGGATAAAACAGAAAATGAATAAGTGATACTAAGGGTGTCTTTACATGGTAATACAAAGTATTACGAATTTAAATCAATATTTGTATACACAACATTTCTCATATTCCATTTCATTGAAAATTTGCGTTAGATAGCTGATGTTAATAGCAATCTCTACCCCAGTAGATAGACTTGGGTGCTGATGAAGTGCGTGGCTGCACAGAAAAATATCGGTATTTTCCCCAGCTAATAAAGTCTAATTTAATTTTTCTTCTCTTCTTTAGAAACTCACATTAATTAATAAAAATATTTCATTCAACAAGAATTGAAATTACTGAACTTAAGCCCAACTAAGAAATTATTTCTTATTAAAATTCACTATAGTTCAACTAAAAACTCAAAATTGTCTCACTCAAATTTTAAAATTTTTATTTTTGAATTTCATATATATAATAACGAATATATAAATATGAATGGGTTTTCTATATATCGTCGCTGTTTTAACTAACTGACCTAACTAACATTTTAAAAATTTTACAGGAGAGCAACTTTTATGGTTTTTTTATACATTCATCTTATGGCTTCGTCTCATATCTTTTTACTTATGTATATAGGCACAACAGTAATGCTTACAGTCATGAAAATTGCAGACAAGGTGTATTATGACTTATAAAGTCTAGTAAAGAACTTAACTCATTTTTCAGAAAAATGTCAGTTAGGTCGGTTAGTTAAAACAGCGACGATATGTGAAATATATGAAAGGATTTAAATGGTATCAACACCTCTTATTGTGTATGCACATATTTTGTTATAAAAATATTTCATTACACGCATACATATGTATGTGTGTATGCAAAGATATATACATATTTATTTATTATAAAAGTACACCAAGAGAAAATACAGCTCAAAATCAATAAAAATCATATTGAATTAAAAATAAACATTAACGAAAGTCTAGTTATGCTGAAATTTCTTATTTCAATACGGAAAAATATTAATTTACATTAATTTTATTTATTTCTAAGTATCTTAATAAACATTTTCTATTATATTGAAAATTGTTGAATTAATGTGATGCGTTCTTGTTTTTAGGTTTCAGCTTTTCCCTGAGTGTATAACATTCATAGATTTATTTTTATGTACATACACCAATACAGTTCAAGGAGCATTTACATCATTGATGACAGTTAGTCAGAAAGATACATTTTAGTTTCCAAAAAGATACATTTGTTCCCAAAAGGATACTTTTTGTAAAAAATTTTAAAGTCCATTTTTAACGTTTAACATTTATTGACATAACATTTTTATTTCATATTTAATGAATATTGTAAAGAAAATGATATCACATAAATTAATTTTTATATTTATTTAAGTCATAAATATTAAGCATGTAATTTTTAATAATACAGTAAGTCCTCGTGCAGACTTGCAACTTTTGTTGCTGCAACTTCTTAAAATTCTGCTTTGAAATTGCATTAGTGTCCACATTATGAATTCTAGCTTTGCAATTATGTATTAAAAAAATTCTTTTACACGTCGAATTTCCCTGAAGAATTAACAGTTCTATTTACTTTTTGTAATATTTTGTGTTTTTAATTCAACTAAAGAAATAAAATAAAACGTCAAATACACCTAACAACATTTAATTATCAACTACGAATTTCAAAACAAAAGAGAATTGCAGAGCACATGAAACCGTGTACCCCTCCCCAATCTTCTCACCCCTCTCAACGATAAACTCAAAAATTGCTGCAACAAAAGTTGCAAGTCTGGACAGCTTTAAAATTAATTATATGTACCTACATAACTATCTTTGGATGTTATCAAAACAAATTCATTTTTGTAAAAAATAATATACGAGTTAAGGCCTTTATACAAAAGCGATTATATCAAAAAGTTCATATAAATTTCCTGATGTTCATATTTCCTAAAAAAAAGATGTTCATATTTTCTGCACATTTTGCGTATAGATTGAAAAGATACGAAAAAGTATCATCAAAAGATACGAAAAATGTATCTTTTGTATCCTAATGGCATCACTGACCACAATTGTGCTACCTAAAATCACACACATTCTTATTCTCTTTCATTAACTCGTCAATGACCAGCGATGCCAACTATTTATAACCCAAACGTGCTATTCCCCTTCGCAAAACGCGCTAGAACGCGCTAAGTTACAGCATTGTCAACTCACGGTGGGCTTGAACTCGGCGTAAATGCATTTGTTTAGCACTTCCAATTTTGTTTTGGCATTCGATTCCTGGACCCATCAGAAGGTCAGAAAAAAAATCCACCGTAATTCTTAGAGCCGATTTTGAGAAAAACACGTTTTTCTGCAAAAACAAGTTCAATAGAAATATTGGTCTATTGCGATGATGTTCTGGGTTTGATAAATCGCATTAAAGAAATCCGCAACCTCAAGGATCCTCATTTAAAATTCGGTATAGATGGTGGAGGCGGAGTTCTGAAAGTCTGCCTTTCAGTACAAACACCTGATCCTGTTGTAAGAGATTTCCGCCAAAAATATAAAGAGGGCGTAGCTGCAAAAAAGTTTAAGGATACCGGCGTGAAGAAGTTATTTATTTTGGCAGTAGTTGCAGGCACACAAGAAAACTTCGAAAACGTTCATCACTTATGGTACCTCTTGCACATAAATCATTTCCCCGGAACGATCGCGACTGACTTGCTAATATATTAGTGGGAATCATGTCTCATTCAAGCAGCTTCCCATGTACCTGGTGCTTTGCTGATAAAGAAAACTTGGATACATCCGGTGAAAAAAGAACGATAGACAATTGCCGAAAAAACTATGTGGAGTGGGAGAAAATTAACTTCAAAAAGTCTCTTGCTAAAAAATACAGAAACTGTTCAAATGCGCCCGTTCTGTCAAGTGGCACGAATGACACGAAATCCTTGATATTATTGCACCGCCTGAATTGCATTTAATGCTCGTTGTTGTGAATACTCTGTACAATCGGATGAAAGAAGAGTACGATGTCGAGTGTCAGAAATGGGCAAAAAGATGCAATGCCACCCATGACTTTGTGCACGGGGCTCCTGTCTTTGCGGGTAATTCGTGCAAACTGCGAGTATTCATGGTAAGTTTTGAGCGTTCCACAATGTCAAAACAACTTGGTTTTAATCAAATACCCTTCCTTCACCCTGAAGATGTCCTATAAAAATCTTCAATTTCCCAATTTTTTCATTAATACATGTATTTTGCCCAGACAAATTATAGTCCAGAAAAACGCGTTTTTCTCAAAATCGGCTCTAGGAATTACGGTGGATTTTTTTTTCTGCCTTCTGATGGGTCCAGGAATTGAATACCAAAAGAAAATTGGTAGTGCTAAACAAATGCATTCACGCCGAGTTCAACCCCACCGTGAACTATTTGTAGCCAAAACGCGCTATTTTCCTACGCGCTAAATTAAATTTTAATAAAAGTCTATGTATGTACATGTGTTTAATAAATACAATTGATTTTTTTAGTAGCTCTTTTCAGACTTTATAATATTGTTTTTTCGAAATTATATCCTAAATCAATAAAATAATTTAACACAGAATCAGAATTGCCTTCCAAATAATCGAAATCCTTAGTTTTTATTTTTTGTGTTATAAGTTTGTAGTGTATGTACGTATCCACGTACAGACCAAACGGTTAAACGGATTTTGAATTAGTTTTTTCTTTTTGAAAGGTGGCTTGATGGAGAGGGTTCTTAGCTATGCTTTTTGTACTTCAGCTAGAATAGATGCTTAATACGTTATATAAATTTTTTTTGGTGACGAATTGGAGTACATATTTTTAGTTGTGAAATTTCAAAATATTTGTCATTTACAGTATTAAAATGAGTTTTTAATTCTAACCATAGTCAAGGGAATTTTATTTGCGACAGATGAATCATTTAATACAATTTAGAAAATTTTATGTGTTTTGAATACTAGAAAATTGTTAAATTTATGCAAAAAAAGTAAAAAATATTGAACTGAAATGATGATGACTTTATTCAAAACGCGCTAATTTAGCGCTTTTTTTAGTAAACGCGCTAAGACGAATAAAAGCGCGTTTGGCATCGCTGTCACAGGCGTATCGGATGTGTTAAATTCTTTATAGGTACAGTGAAAGAAAAGAGGTGGTATGCGAAAAATATTCTATGGTCACCAATGCTTTCCACGAACAGGGCGCAAAACATCGAGTGTAGCTTCGGCTGTGTGGCACGTAGCGCCGTCCTGTTGAAACCAAATGTTGCCAATATCCTCCTCTTCAAATTCGTTCAACATGGCCCGATAACGATCGCCATTGACTGTAACGGCCACTCCTTGCTCATTTTAGAAAAAAAATGGCCCAATTATGCCTCTGGACCAAAATCCGCATCAAACAGTGACTCGTTTTGGGTGCGTCGGCTTTTCAATGTATGCGTGCGTGTTTTCTGTGTCCCAAATGCGACAATTTTGCTTGTTTACATACCCGCCAAGATCAAAATGAGCTTCATCTGAAAAGATGATTTTTTTGGCAAAATTAGATGGCGGACTCTTTATTAAAAAGACATTTTGATTTTTTTGCACCACTGCACTTTCTATCTAAACTTTTAAGCTATTTAAACATTGCATTTTGGAGATTTTTCACAGTTTCCTATGAAAAGTTCATAGCATAGAGTACTTTTTTGACCTCGAGAGTACCAAAAATTATTAGAATTTTTTATTTAAATCTTACTAACAAATATGGAAAAATTAACTCAGAACTGATAAATTTTGGATTGAAGTTTATAACTATAGAAATTCAACTAATGATAATCCATTTCTAAAACTGTCAATATTTGCTCTAGGACTATTAACATTACCACGATCAAATGCTGAGGTGGAAATAACTTTTAGCGCTAATAACTATTTTAAAAGTAAGTTAGAAATATAATAATGATTTTTTAATACATCGAATTGCGTAATTCATATAAAATACGGTCTAAAAAGAAAAGACTTATGTTCAGAATGTAACATACTGAACCATGTTCATGTAAAAATTAATTCAGATGAAACGCGTAAAAAATCTAATTAACTTATTAAAACAGTTTTATGGCCAGAAGAAAAAGATGAAACGACTTTGTCCACAACCGAGTATAATTATATATTAAGATTATTATGAACATACATATGTATGTATTTATATATGCACATCCATACATAAATAGTTTTTACATATTTTCAACATAAATACATATACATGTATATAATTAAGTGTACGCTGCACTCTGCAATTTGAAACAAAGGAAATTTCTTTCGATTTGTATGATAATTACATGCAGAATGCATTTAATTTCGACTCGAGTTACAATGTACCCCCAGTAACAAATTGAAGGAATAGATATCGACCAAAATTCTAAAACATTTCCACGTAAATTTTATTCAAGTGTTTTGATATTTCGTCTATACGGAACGATTTAATTAGGCAGTTATATAAAAGAGTACAAATAAAATTTTAATTGAAATCTTTATCCTGTAAATAAAATTCAGTTGTTTCTGAAATATCTGTTCCTTTAGGCCTTACATCTCTCGTTGATCACTCTTTTGTTAAAATAATACACCATAATTGGAGTGTCTTGCCAAATGAACTTCAATCATTTTCCTACTCATATTCTACTTATGTATAAAAAAATCGAAAAAAATTTAAATTATTACAAAAACCTATGAAATGTAGTAAATTTAAAATTGTACTTAACTTAAGTTTCTAATTTTTATTACTCTTGCAATGCCTATATAATTGGCCATGTGGACTTTCTCTATATTGAAAATAAATAAATAAAAATATAGCTATGTGCATACAAATATACTTATTGCATTTAGTGTTTTTTGCTCAGAAAACGTTGGTATCACTGTTCGTGTGGCATTATTTTATGTATATTCACACATACATACGTATCATACGCAAGTATATACGTACATACATATAAGCATACATACTTACATATAGTCAACTCATTCAAAATCTTATTTTTGAAGACATCCCTACAATTACAAATACATTTCATAACTTCCCAGCGGTAAAACTCAGAAGACCTTCTTCTTACTTCAGGCCTTATTAAAAGCCTGCTCAGGAATTTTTTCGATTTAGTTACTATTCTTATCAAACTGCCCAAGAAGGCCTTATAGAAGGCCTCGGCTTTTCCGCTTAAAAGATAAGGTACACATTCCACATTCCCTTCTATGAGAAGGGAGAACAGAAGGAATAAAGTATTTTGTTTTGTTATTTTACCAAAACAAAAGCAAACGAATTCATGTTTTTGACTCAGTTACCATTCTTATGTAACTTTTGAAGAATGCCTAATAGAAGACTTCGGCTCTTTAGTAAAAAAAGATGGGATACCCATTCCACATTCCCTTCTATAAGAAGGCAAAACAGAAGGAGTAAAGTATTTTGTTTTGCTTTTTTTTTGGCAAAGCAAATGAATTCAGACGCCGTTATAAAAAACAAAATTCCAAATATAGAACGATTAAAGAATAGAAAACGTAAATCATTTTAATTGAGTTTTGTACGTTTAAAAAGATAGTTGAGTTGTTCGATCATTAGTATTTATATGAAAACTATATGGGTTCTTGTTATTTCAGAAGTTTCCTTTCAATATGTTCGACCCTTTTGATCACAAAATAAACGTCAAAACACTATATGTATGGATGTGTATATTGAACATCTAGGGCCTGTTTCTCAAAACTTACAAATGCTATAAAACAGTTGGGAAAATATTTTATATTTATATAAAAAATATATTTTCACAACTATTTTACTAGTATTTCAATACTTGTAAGTTTTGAGATAAGGCCCCAACAGTTGAAAACCTTTATTAAACCCCTTTCAATATGACCTTTATTTGAAGGCCTTTTAACGGTCATTCTCTAGAAGGCCTTTTAACAGCCATTCTCTGGAAGGCCTTTAAGAGCCATTAATTTGAAGGCCTTTTAGAATATCTGCAAAAGAAGCGAGAACGGAAGGCCTACCACGCAATGACGTGTGCATGAATAGAAGCAGGTACCGTGTGAACATATTACATATTACATATATTTTTGTTGTTGGTTTGAAAATGTATTTTTTACTGATGTACTGATTCACTATTGACTTTGTCGCCAGTACTACTGACTAATTATATCCCACACAATGCTTTTTGATATAGACATTTAACATGTGCGTGTCATTGAAAAGCAACTACTGACACTGGTACTACTGATTACATAGTTAATTAGGGATATTTTAGTAATTCTAGTATACACTTTTGATAATGAAATTGCATATTTTGTTCACATTTTGGTATTTTATTAAACAAATTTATCAAAAATGGAACTTATGCATAAAAAATATACAATAACAGGCACTAATTCCTTCATTCGTTCAGCATATCACCAGCAAGTAGTGATTTTGTTTGTCATTTCTATTAAATAAATATATGTAAATCAAAAATTATATGTAAATGTATGTATGTATAAGGATCTGAAAGTGTGACAAATCTTTAACTGATGGCACAAAATCTTTCACAGGGTCAAACAAAAATTTTCAAAAATTTTCACTTAAAATTGCTTAATTTTCACATTTTATAATTTTATACAATATCGATTGTTATTTTATTTGTTTGTTGTACTTTCTTACTAAATTATGAAGATTAACTGTAAGAAAGTTCATTGTGTGCGAAGATGCCATATTCATTCTGTTTCTCTCTATTCATGCTTCACACCCCAATCACGAGCGAATCAAATTGCAATCAAAGAATAGATACCAATTGATACATTTTCAAGTTAAAAATAGTTGCAGCGGCAATAATGTGAAGAAAAAGTATCTTTTGGACGGAAAAAAACAAAAATATTTTCACTGACTTCTGGGAAGTGATAATAGACGATATGACTGATATCCATCTGCGGAAAAAAAGATTAAGTATGAAAATGGAAGAAATTTTGAGATTCTGTGTGAAGTTTGGTAGATAATAAAATAAAATATATTTGTGCATTTTTGATATAATAACATAATTTCCAAGCACTTCTTCACGTTGTATTAAATTTTCATTAACAAAAAATAAAATAATTTCTATTTTAAGTAAATTTAATTTATGAATTTTTTCATGCAAACAAAAGCAGCGATTGTACAGGGTGTCCGATAAGTATTATAAAAAGCTGAAAAAATACAGCAACAAATACAGGCATATCTACATTA
This sequence comes from Nowickia ferox, assembly GCA_936439885.1. Taxonomy (NCBI): domain Eukaryota; kingdom Metazoa; phylum Arthropoda; class Insecta; order Diptera; family Tachinidae; genus Nowickia; species Nowickia ferox. The sequence goes on along the minus strand of OW387023.1, from coordinate 49,447,843 downwards.
CATTTATTTTATTTTGGACAAATTTATAAGACAGCGTGTTGTTTAAAACCTGAATTTATCAAACTTGCAGTGGGAACGCAAAATCAGCTGTTTATGGTTTTAACTTTCGGTGTGAAAACAGTATAAGTATGTATGCTTATTTTTATGTACGCATATATCCAGCGGTAAAACTAAGAATAACTTCTTACTTCAGGCCTTACTAAAGGCCTGCTCAGGAATTTTTTCGACTCAATTACCATTCTTATAAAACTGCTAAAGAATGCCTTATAGAAGGCCTCGGTTTTTCCGCATAAAAGATAAGGTACACATTCCACATTCCCTTATATAAGAAGGGAGAAGAGAAGGAGTAACATTTTTTGTTTTGTTATTTTGCCAAAACAAAAGCAAACGAATTCATGTTTTTGACTCAGTTAACATTCTTATGTAACTTCTGAAGAAGGCTTCATAAAAGACTTCGGCTCGTTAGTAAAAAAAGATGGGTTATAAGAAGGGAGAACAGAAGGAGTAAAGTATTTTGTTTTGCTTTTTTTATTGCAAAGCAAAAGAAATCAGATGCCGTTATAAGCAGGGTGACCGATGACATTTTTCGAAAAGTGGCACAAAAAGGGGATTTTTTTTAAAAAAAGTAGCACCAAAAAGGGGATTATCAAAAAAAAGGGGCAACATTTAGAAAAACGAAATAACTACACTAAACTCTTTACTTTTAATGTATTATGTTTAATTTATTTCAAAATAAAATTTACATTCCATGTAATATTTACATTATCTATATTATGTTGAATTTATTTTAAAATAATGTAATACCTATATCTACATGTAATTACAACACATACATATGTACATACATATGATACCTTAAAGATTTATATGTATACATTAGACGTCGCCTCAAATTTTTTTTTTTCGAATTTTGCATTTGGGGATTGGTTAAATGTGCGATTTGATGTAAAAATTCATGTGGTAAAATTTGAAGTCGATCAGAGTGTGTCAACCCGTGCCACAATGAGGTCAAAGTTCAAAATATATAGAAAATAATCGTTTTTTCATTGATATTATAAGTTAGGAATTTTTTTTGAAAAAATTTTTGCTTTTTATGTATTTTTTACTTATCTACATGTAAAACAACTCTCACAAGTTAAGTAAGTCACAACACAACACATCGAAGTTAAATTCCACGTTCTTATATTCTAAGAAAACTAACGGTGTAGTACATGGGACATTCTGCCACCAATTTCATTTAGCTTGTGTATTTTTATTTTAGTATTTTTGCATTGCGAAATTGAGTGCGGTTGTGAAAAGTTGTTTATTAAAAGAATTAAAAATAGTACAATCAGTACAGAATTTTTATTATGGCGCTAAATAAATCTCTAAATCTTAGATCTGCTGACATATACGTGCATTTGATAGGAAAATGCGAAAAACAAATAGTTGGATGCAAATTACCTTCAAAACTACAAGTGTTACAATGCTTTTTTTATTATGTGCGGTGTGAAAAAAAGACAATTAAAGAGAGTTCTGTATTAGCGTTAAAAGAAATATTGCCCTTCTGGGCAAGAGCTCGTATTCCAATGTTACACAAAAGAACATGTGTTGAAAAATTAAACAAATTATATGATGAGTGGAGAAAGGTGCAAAAAGTTTCTAAATCTAAATTTGCAAGTCATAGAAAAATGGAAGAAGATTTCAAAGAACATTTGAAAAATTTATTCGATATTGCACATGTTGATGCCTTAAAAATAATTTCTATTCAGGAGGATAGAGATTTCTTAATTAAACAAAGGGAACAAGGTCGTGTTGGCATTATGACTTCAATAGATCAAAACCTAACAAATAAAGAAAAGCGTAAGGCGGAAAGCGAAGAAAAGGAAAATCGACGCAAAGAAATTATTGAGAATTTCAAGGTAATAAAATTTATTTTAAAATTGTTATGAATATTTCACAGAATTAACATTTTTCAGATTCCTGACACATTCGTTCTACATTGGGATGGTAAACTACTTCCTGCAATGGCTGGAAAAGAAAAAGTTGACCGCCTAGCTATTGTTTTAACTGCAGAAAAAATTGAAAAGTTAATTGCCATTCCAATTATTGAAGTTGGATCTGGAGCAGCAATCGCACAATCAATATATGATTATTTAACGAAAATGAACTTGATAAATTCATTAGAAATGGTGTGCTTTGACACAACTGCTACCAACACTGGTCAACATAATGGGGCAGCAATGTTGCTGGAGAAAAAATTAGATCGAAGTTTAATGTGGTTACCGTGCAGGCATCATATTGCAGAAATCTTACTGCGAGCTGTTTTTGAGGTATATTTTGGAAAATCTAGTGGTCCAGGCGTTGGTATATTTGAAAGTTTTTCACGGGAATGGAACACTTTTAAGTTGGAAGATTTCAAAGGTGGTATTATGGATGAAGAAGTGCAAAGTGCTGTAAGTGTCGAAGAATGTAACTTCAGCAAAGAGTTTTGTATTTAACATTTAGAAAAAGACCATATTCGACATGATTATAAAGAGTTATTACAACTTACGTATATTTTTCTTGGTGGCAGCATCCCAAATTTCGCATTTCATGCACCTGGGGCAACATCCCATGCAAGATTCATGTCGAAGGCCATATATGTTTTAAAAATATATGCTTTACAAAAACAGTTTCAAATGTCTTCCAGCCAGTTGAATGTATGAAATATTTGTATATTTCTGGTACGCCTGTATGTTCCATACTGGTTCAGAACCACTTATGCTGTCGAAGCACCAAATAACGATTTACAGCTGGTTATAAAGATTGCAAGTTATACTGACCCAAACATATCAATACCATTATTAGCGAAAATCCGAAACCACCTATGGTATTTATCGGAAGAATTAGTTGCTCTTGCGTTTTTTGATTGCAAAGTACACTTTGACGTAAAAAGAAAAATGGTTGCGGCACTTGCAACTGAGATCGAAACTGAGGAAGACAATATAATTTCACTGCCTAAAAAAGTTTGTGCTAGTATTGAAAAATTAAAAGAATTTCAATCTAAAGATTTAAGTTGCTTTGTAACACATAAAACTAAAACTTTTTTTGCACGTTTGGAAATAGACACCAATTTTTTAAACGTTGATCCCTCAAATTGGCACGAAAGAGCAGAATACATTAAAGGCGTTCAAATTCTGAAAAATATACTGTTGTTAATGATGCTGCTGAGAGAAAAGTCAAACTTATTACAGATTTTAACCGGTCCTTAACACATAGCGAAGAAGACAAGCAGTACTTGCTTCATGTTGTTGAGAACTACCGAAAGGAATTCCCATCATATACTAAATTGTCGCTCTTATAATAATTTAATAATATTAGTTCTCTTCTTTTTTTTAATGAAATGTTTGAATATAAAAAATTGCAAATTAAGAAAACATTATATGAATTGAATTTTTTTTTTTATAATAAATAACTTGTCATCAATGAAAAAACCATTGTTTTCTATATATTTTGAACTTTGACCTCATTGTGGCACTGGTTGGCACACTCTGATCGACTTCAAATTTTACCATATGAATTTTTACATCCAATCGCATATTTAACCAATCCCCAAATGCAAAATTCGAAAAAAAAAATTTTTTCCATATAAGTAGGGCGAGGTCTAGTATACATAGTATGTATAATATAAAAATATGTATGTGTAATGTAAAAAATAATTAATTAGAATCCAAATGCCTCAAACGAACATTTCTTTTTTGTACTCTTTATCAGACTTGCAAGGATTTCCATTTTTGTAAAATATCATTTGTTTGGAAATGTGTATCTATATTTTTTATCAAGATCCGTACTTGGAGTCCAATCATCCAGGTCAACATCTAATAAATTCAAACATGAAAGCATAGATTCGCAAGTATGTATGTACCTTCAACCTATTTGTTAATTTGTTTCTCATAAGCGCTAACTTTGAAAAAATTCGCTCAGCAGATGCACTACTGTGGGGTAAAGTAAATATGTAAACGGAAAAACTGTATAGGTTTGAAAATAAATACTCGCCAACGCCATTCTTTAAACTTCCTACTTTATGCCAAAATTGTTCAGTATCAGAAATTTTAAAGATGTGATCATAGTCATTTACTTTGGATTCTAATAACTTTAACTCACTGACAAACGCCTCTAGATCAGTTATTACATAGCTAAACTCTGAAACAAGATCGAAATAATTTGTGTCTTCATTTGACTTTAAAAATACTGGATCCAAATTCGTTAGTACACTAAGCTTTTTATCCTTAATATCAATTCTTGATAGTATTTCTTTACACAGTTTTTGATAAAAAGTTAAAAGTTTGCTTTTAATATCAATTATACAATTCATAGAAAGACCTTCAGCACATATCTCACTTTCGGGTTCATGGCCAATATATATGTCAACGATATCTTTAATGTACAAAATATTAATAAAATCTATATTTTCTACTTTATTGTTATTTACATATTTTTTTTTAAGAATATGTAAATAACAATAATATAATATGTAAATAACAATAAACCGCTGTTATACCAATTTTATACTTGGTGTTGATACAGGTCTATTAAATTGCACTTTCATCAAACTGGAAGTATTTCATAATAAATGTAATTTTTAAAAGAAATTTAAATTTCCTTGAAACATTAGTTATCAAGGAAATGTTGTTCACTAAGAGTTTGTAAAAAAAAATATTGCCTTGTGATGCGCTTTATTAAATAAATTCAATTAAGGGCTTAATTTTGTAAAACGCGTTGCGTTTGAAAAAATTTAAATTACAAAAACAGAGTACATAAGAAAATTTTTCAACGCTATGCGTTGCAGTTTTTTAAATGTACTAGGTACATATGTAATTAGAATTTAAAAATCACTTTTTCATCGAGCACACGCCACTAATACAAAAATATTTAAAACGGTACTTTCATGTATAGATATTTGATTTTATATAAAAGCTTATTGTTAAGCTACGATTTTCTTTAGTCTATAGCAAAAACGTTAAAAAGTTTTCAGCTTTACAATGGCTGCTGTTGAAAAATGTACTTCTATATATTTATGTGTACAGTATATATACAAAAGCATTTTGTTGCATAAAAAAATTCAAAAGAAAAAGTACAATTTATGAAAAGGGGCAAAAAGGGGCAACATATCACAAAAAGTAGCAGAATTAGCTTAAAAAAAAGGGGACAAAAAGTGGCAAGGCAGTCGAAAAAGTGGCAAATTGCCACTTTAGTCGCTCAAACGGTCACGCTGGTATAAGTCCATATTTACACTATGCAAGTCTTATTGCTAAGCTGATTAGTTTGTTAGGAAAGAGAGACGAGGGGAAAAGAAACTTTACTGTTCTCCTCGTCTCTCTCTCCTTCAAACTAATCAGCTTAGTAATAAAACTTGCATAGTGTAAATATGGACTAAGAGACAAAATTTCATATACAAATACCAAATACAGAGCGATTAAGGAAAGAAAGCGTAAATCATTTTAGTTTAGTTTTGTACGTTGACTAAGACAGTTGTTTTTGTCGATCAATATTATGTATACTATGTGGCTTCTTGTTATTTTCAGAAGTTTAATTTCAATATATTCGAACCTTTTGATCACAAAACAAACGTCAAAACACTATATGTATGGATGTGTATATTGAATACCTCGGACCTTCTCAAAACTTACAAGTGCTGTAATACAAGTAAAACAGTTGGGAAAATGTTTTATATTCATATAAAAAATATATTTTCACGACTATTTTACTTGTGTTTCAACACTGCCCAACAGCAGTTGAAAACCTTTATTAATTTGAAGGCTTTTTAGAATATCTGTGAAAGAAGCGAAAACGGAAGGCCTACCTCGCAATGACAACGTGTGTAAAAAAGATATGAATATGGGATGGAGCGAGCAGGCCTTGAACATCCAAAAGAAGTAGTACAAAGGCCTTTTAGAAGGCATCCGTACTCCTTCTTTCTTCTGCTGGGTACGTGCGTTTGATACGTATGTATACGTGGAATATATTCATAAAAAAATGCCACACGAACAGTGATACCAACTTTTTCAGAGAAAAAAGCACTAAAATTTAGTGCATTATATATATATACATTCTTATTGCATTTAGTGACTAAATGCAATAAGAATGTATATTTGTAAGCACATAGGTATATTTTTATTTATTTATTTTATTTATATATTTTCAATGCAGAGAAAGCCCACATGGCCAATTTTATATGTATTAAATGAGTAAAAATTAGAAACTTAAGTTAACTACAATTTTAAATTTACTACATTTCATAGTTTTTTCTAATAATTTCAATTATATCGAGCCATGTTTCGCTTTTGGTTATACAAGTAGAATATAAGTAGGAAAATAATTTAAGTTCATTTGGCAAGCCACTCCATTTATGGTATATTATTTTATCAAAAGAGTGATCAACGAGAGACGTAGGGCCTAAAGGAACAGATATTTGAATGTTACGTGTATAATTCATGAATGAAAATAAACTAACCAATTGTAATGGGCTATTTGATTTAATAATATATTTTAGAAAAAACTGAATTTTATTTACAGGCTAAATAAAGATTTCATTTAAAATTTAATTTTTACTCTTTTATACAACTGCCTAAATTAAATCATTCCGTATAGACGAAATATCAAAACACTTGAATAAAATTTACGTGGTAATGTTTTAGGATTTTGGTTGATATCGAGTCCATCAATTTGTTACTGGGGATACATTGTAACTCGAATCGAAATAAAATGCATTCTGCGTGTAATTAGCATACAAATCGAAAGAATTTTGTTTTGTTTCAAATTGCAGAGTACAGATTACACTTAAATATATACATGTATATGTATTTATGTGTATGTACATGCACATAAATATGTATGTTTGTGTCAATATTACAATAAATTAACAAAAACTGCTTATGTATGGATGTGCATATATAAATGCATATGTACATATTTATATTAATATATAATTATACTCATCGATTAAGGAAAAAGTCGTTTCATCTTTTTCTTCTGTCCATAAAACTGTTTTAATAAATTAATTAGATTTTTAGGCGTTTCATCTGAATTAATTTTTACATGAACATGGTTCAGTATGTTACATTCTGAACAAGATAAGTCGGTTCTTTTTAGACCGTATTTTATATGAATTGAACAATTTGATGTATTAAAAATCATTATTGTATTTCTAACTTACTTTTAGAACATGGTAATATTAATAGTCCTAGAGCACTTTTTGACAGTTTTAGAAATGGTTTATCATTAGTTGAATTTCTATAATTATAAATTTCAATACAAAATTGAAAAGTTCTGAGTAAATTTTTCCATTTATGTAGCCTTAAATTTCTGATACTTGGTTCTATTTCTTAAACTTCACCATCCCAGGAAAAGTTACGCTTCCTAGAAGAGTTTTTGTAAGCCAGCTAGAAGCAATACATTCCAGCTAGAAGCAATAGCTTCCAAAAAGACATTAATTTTTTGTCGAACTAAATCGTTTCACAGAAGTATTAATGCAAAGTTTTGGTTTACTCAAATTGAAAAGTTACTGGTTAAATTTTTTTTACCTTTTTTCACATTAGTGCTTTTCAGCATTTTTCGAAAGTTTCGTTATCAAGATAGCACGACATTGCTTCCCTCAGTTGTTAGTGCTTCCAAATCAGAATTCTGTTGCTGAGATTATTGTAATTAAGTTATTTTACAGCGTGTATGATATCCTCTGCAATTTTTAGAAATATGATCTTTTTTCTCACTGTGAAAGAGAAAATGTTTCTTCCTCTTATTTCACCCAGCTGAACTAACATTCTGAAAAGGAAACTTTGCGTGCACGCGTTTCTGGCTTGTTAAACGTTTAAAGCTATAAAAATGCAAAGTTACATACCACGCTTTTGAGGCTTTTTTAGTTGTGAAGTTTCAAGCCTTTGCCGGCAATGTTTTTGTCTTGCATTTACGTTTTATATTTCTTTAAATATTTAATGCATTTTTTGTCTATTGTTTGATCAAAAAATTAATTTCTAATAATTTTTGTGTATGTTAGCATGTGAATTTGGCAACACTAGCTGTCACTTTGTATACAACGCCTGCAAATTTAATAATGTTGAACTATTTGTGAGGTACTCGCGTCGCAAACTTCTTTATGTAATTTGCCTTATGAAAACACACTATTTCAACTGTTTTGACCGAAGTTTGTACCGCATTAGCGCATTGAACGCGTGTTATGTACTTCCATCTTAAAGGGAGTGCAATCAGATAGTTTTTGAGAAGTGGAAATTTTTTATTATTTGGTGTTTTTATAAATTTAGTAGATTTGTAAAACACACTAAAAACACTAAAGTCAAAGGTAAAAAAGCACCAATTTAGTGCCTTTAAAAAAAACAACAAGTTGAAAATTTCCGCACTGTTATGAATTAAAAAGCGCTAAATCTAATGCGGAAAGCACTAATCTAGTGCGAAAAGCACTAAATTGGCAAGCTACACACGAAGCACGAATGAACCGTGTAAACAGCAATATTCATAAACATGATTCAGAGAGCGAAGCAGGTGATTTAACTCGTCGTCTGAACATACTATTACACAAGTGAGCATTTTTTATATCATTTTGCTTATTTCTTACTTATTCTTCTTTGAACTATCTTCGGCGTTCACACAATACTAGTCTTATTGTTGACGTCATATATATTTCGAATGTATAATTGTGCGTATGCATGTGTGCGTGTTTGACATTTTCTTTTCTGAATTAAATTCTTTGACTAAAGAAATTGAATTCAAATATTTTAGGATTGCGGTTACATTGAAATAAATTTTTTATCTAAAGCGGCCCATCCATTATACAATATTATTGCATATGTTGTTGTACATATTATTGTCATTTTAGCCTATACTATGCAATAAATGGCACAATATTTTTAAAGAAAATATTGCCCAATTTTCGTGGCAGTGAAAAAGTAAACAACATTGAACAATGTTGCCACAACATTACACAATTGTCTTGATTGTACAATAAAAATCAAAAGCCTTTTGATATTTGCCAATATATTGTGCCACCTTCGAATATGACATACACATTGGCAATATTATTGTACAATACGAAAAATTGTGCAATTATATTGGAAGTGGGTAGCCCTTGTAAATGCAAATTGCAGATTTATCTATGTTGATATTGGTTGCAATGGTCGTAACAATGATGCTGGAGTGTTTCTCCAAAGTGAGCTAAGAGCAATTTTGGAAGAAGACATCGAATACCTCCCGAGCTCGTCATGTTGTTGAACACGCTTTTGGGATACTAGCCAATCGATTTCGTGTATGTATTTTTAACTCACATAAACCTCAAAGTGGAAACTGTTGAAAAAATTAAATTTGCTTGTTGCGCACTGCACAACTTTTTGATGCAAACAGACGACTCAGATGTAAGTAGCACTCAACATCCCATAGCTTATAAAAGCAGAAGTAAAAATCCATACAATGCGCGGAAGGGCGATGCAGAAGCTGTTCGGCAACAATTTATGTCGTATTTCAACAACGAAGGAAAAATAGACTGGATGTGAAATCTGCATTTCTTTTATCAATAAAAAAAGTTCTTTAAATTTCTTTTAAAATTGTGTTTTATTCAAGAAAATAAAATTCATTTCATTAAAATTAACAAAATAAATGCTTTTCTATTAATAACTTGGCAAAATTAATTGGTAACATAACAAAACATTTATAAAAACTAAAGGTCGAAAAATTTTAAATCTAATATTCATTGTTTTGTTCAATTTTAAATAAGTTAATTAACTACTTATTTCACCATATCTAAGAAGTTCTTTTTTCGTGCAATTTCATATAAAGCAATCAATTTATTGTTAACTTTTTTAATAATGAGCTTGAGGTCACTTTTTATAAATATTGTTATTTCGGTATACAGAATATATTTGTTAGTTAGTTATAATTAATTCTTGTCCTGAAAAATATGTGCGAGAGGATATCGAAATAACAATAATAAAAGTTATAACAATATTAATAAAAACTGACCTCAAGCTCATTATTAAAAAAGTTAACAATAAATTGATTGCTTTATATGTAATTAATTGTATTTCTTAAGGTATCATGAAATAGGCAGTTAACTTTATAAAAATTAATTAATTAAGATTAAAATAATGCGTTTAATTATTACGAGTTTAATGGTATCACAATGTAAAAATAATGCACGATAAATGATAGCTAATTTATAAGGAAACTTATTCTAATGACAAGCAGTGTACGTGAATTCATACATGTGTACATATATAGATATGTTTACTAACACTATTTGTACCTTTGTTTGTTTTGAACGAAATATGTTGCATAGGAGATCGTATAAAGCTGGAAGAGAGATAGTTATTATTAAGAATTTGTAATTATCCAATTTTTAAATGTGTTTTTTACCAGTGATTGGACAGTCATATGAAGTCATCATCGTCAAACACTCCATCCATCGATAATTCCAAAATATCTTTTGTGGAAGTACTGCATAATGAAGAATGCCTTTCTCTTTGAATATTTTTTGTGTAAGCTTGCGCATTAGGCACTGGACTTGCCAGGCAGCATCATCTTGCTCACCAGGTTCGATTTCTTTCATCAGATTTGTGACATATGTATGTATTTAAGTTTGTTGCTCCAACACTTTTAAAATTGTAGACGTGGGTCACTAAAATGTATTAGTGAATCTTTGGTTGAAATGTCTCCATATGGTCCCAAAAAAACTACTTAGTCAGTAGTGCTACAGTCTAGTGGTGGATTTTCAATGACAAGCTAATATTAAATATCAATAGGCGATTACATTGGCTGGGGTACATTTGGACAGTAGTACTACTGACAATGTCACTAGTAAATCGCTACATTTTCACTATTCGCATTTTCTGCAAGGTTGTTAACAAGCTGCAAAAATGTTAGTGTATGCTTTTGAATAAAATGATTACTGTGTTGCCAATGAATTTGCATATAGCTGTGTCTCCATTTACACATTGAAGAAAATTACACTACACATCTTTTGTGTAGAGTACCAACATAACGTCACAAAAAAATCAAAATTCGAATATTATATGATAATTTAAACACATTAGAAACATAATTTTTTTACCGTTGAATAACCTTTCGTTAAGATAACACTTTTAAAAAAATTTAATTTCAAGATTCCAGGTATATATGTGGAAGAATAAGCATTAGATGTAATTGTTGCGCAACCGTTAAAACGTCTTAGAAACGCATAGTTGAGTAGTTTCGCTTCATTCAACAGTTGATTAATTGATGCCATTTTTTCCATCGTACATTTTTTTGCTACCTCTAGTCAACATGTTGTGCTCAGCCTGAACAGCTGGTCGAATATACTTATGCCGTGTATACTATAATGCAATGCCGCTTTGTTAGGTAGCGGCTGCAAATATTTCTTAAATTTTACATTTCAAATGCGATAAAGTAAGGAAATAAAGAAATTAAATTAAATTAGTAATTTCATAAAATATATGTATGTTTTTTATGCTGTCTATTTATATTATATATTACATATTTAATTCACTATTGCGTTTAAACATTTTTGGGCAGGTGGCGGCTTAGTGTTATAATATAAATACTATAGGCGCAGGTCTCTCATTTTATTGCATTGTTAGGCAAACACAGAATATATATTTTTGGAGCAAATTTTAATGTAAAAATTTACTGGTGATTTTCATGAGTTATATTAAAATTAATACATGCAATTTTTAACAATTCCAGTGGGCGCAACAGCGATTCTTGGGGAGGGTCACAATGCCCTACCCAGAACGGCATTTCAACGCCTATGTTGAAAAACTAAAAAAGTGGTAGATTGTTCTCGGAAGATATACCACAAAAGTGGTAGAGTTGCGCATTGATGTGCTGCTCATGACTGTGAAATAAAGAAGTATAAATAACCCCTCTAACTTATGTGCGTGCACATGGATTTTATGTGTGCATAGTGGGTCTCATGCGCATGAGTGCACAATGAGTGGTTAAATCCGACCCCTGATTCTAAAGTCATTGATACCATTTTTTTTATATAAAGTGCAAGAAACAATTAAAAATTTAATTCTATCAATTAAGTTTTTAATTAAAAATACATATTTTATCAAACATGGGCGTTAGTTGTAACCAAGTATATATATTTAAATATTTTTCTGTTGGTACAATTAATTAATTTAACTTTTATATTTACAGGTTACAAGATGCTGATGGAGGATTTTTTGAAAAATTTGGGTCATTACTGCGACAACAGACACAGTTGGAAGAGAATGATCTTAAAACATCGTTGGCGCCTTTTCAAGAAGAACTCGATTTAGAAGAAGAAATTAAAGAATGTGATGAAAGTGCTAATAGTTCTGGCAGTAATGAAGAGATAGATTGCTCCCCAATTGAAAAATTAGAACTAGAATTAGAGACTGATATGGATTTGACTGAAGTCAAGGATAGAAAAGAAAAGCTGTTTGAGAAATCGGCTGGCATGAATGTAAGTTGATTAAAATTTAAATATGCAAATGTAAATAACTGCTTACATTTTTAAAGTTTTTATACATTGCGCATCGATATGTCCCTCCTTTTGTATATTCATTAGAGTGGTATGGGCAATTTGGCGCCAAAGATATTATCTGTATTGGAAAAATAAATTTTGCAAAATTTTAAAATTTTATTTTTTAAATGCTACAAATATAGCTACAAAATGTAATGCAACTTCTTTTAACTATCGTAGTAACAAAGACCTCCAACGTTGTAATGAAACAGACTAAACAAAGTCTTTGGTAAGAATCGAACCTATTCTCGACCTGGGTGTGCTAAGTAGCTCGTTCTTACTTGCCGCTCAATTTCCTTTTTACGTTTTATACACCTCAGCTGATACCTGCACCACTTCTTTAAAAAATATTATATACTAGGCTTCTATATCATATAATGCGTCTGTAGTCTGCGGTTTTAGCTCGGTGAAATTTATTTTTAAATATTCTACAAATGGCTATTTACAACATCGTAGCTTCAGATATCCACGACTTGTGGTTTCGTTTAAAAGTGCAAAGAATGTGTATTGCACTTTCCTAAATTTCTAGAGTTTCTTTTATAATAACAAAAGCTATATACAGACGATTGTCAGATGTTACAATATTGTTAGATCTGACAATGTATTGACAATCAAAAATTGCCAGCACAAGGTAGATTATCAGTTCACACGGTTGTATCAAATTTGTCAGAAAATCTTACAATTTATTGCTAGACAATTTATGGTATGACATTAAATTCATCTGACAAAATCGTCAGTTGAAAAATTGTCAGTTCACCCGGTTGTCATATGCAAAAATTGTCATATCTGTTGTTATGCGTTGCCAGACTCAAAGCATTTGTTAGAAATTTTTAAATATCAATCGTTTGTGGCTGTGTTAAAAGTAAAAAGGGAAAATATAAATTATTATTTACTATAAAGATATATTTTTTCTTTAAAATCAAGCGTGTGCACTCCGCTTTATTAGGATTCAAGGCAAGCCCTCGTTTCTCCGCCCATCTTGTTAAATGTGAAAGACCATCCTGTAAGATGTCCTTTAGAGAAGTGAGTAATTTTCCTCTTACAGCTATTGCCACATCATCAGCATAAGCCACGATTTTGCAACCCCACGATTCTAGGGATAGCAGCACGGGACTTAGAGCTAGATTTCACAACAGTGGCGAAAGAACTCCTCCCTGTGGTGTACCCCTATTTACAAAGCGGATTTGCCTAGAAGCTCCTAGAGCTGAAGTTATCCTGCGGTGAGTTAGTAGATTCTGAATTCACTTACATAATCCTGCATTAACCCCCAAATTCGACAATGCGTCAATTATCGCATCTGGAGAAATGTTATTAAAGGCCCCCTTAATGTCTACGAAGGCCAGAAAGGTATATTCACCCACAGAGAGTGATTTTTCTATCGTGCCAACCAGCTCGTGTAAAGCCGATTCGGTTGCCTTTCCCCTTTGGTATGCATGCTGATGCGAGGAAAGTAGTTTACCATTGATGGTTTTGCGGATATAATGATCAACCATCCTTTCTAATGTTTTCAGAAGAAAGGATGATAGACTTATTGGTCTGAACTCCTTCGGTGTGGTGTGAGAGCTTTTACCAGCTTTCGGAATGAAAACCACTCTCGCTTCCCTCCACTTATTAGGAATATGACTCAGTCTTAGACAGCTGGTGTAAATTCTCAGTAGCCTAGGGGCTATGAGATTCGATACTTTCCATATCTCGGTGGGTATGATACCGTCGGGTCCTGGAGACTTATAAGGCTTGAAGCTTTTCACAGCCTAGTTTAAGGTCTGCATATTGACAATGTCAGATATATTTTCCATAGGTATTGAGTAAGGGTCAGATGTCTGAATTTCAGACATTGAGTTACCCGGAAAGTGAGTGTCCAGCATGGCTCTTAACGACTACTCTCTCGATATAGATCATGTCCCATTGGGATTTATCAAATACCCCAGAGTACAGGGAGTAGCGGACAGAATTTTTCTCATGTGAGAGGCTTCTGAAACATTTTCAATATTTTCAGAAAACCTCTTCCATGTTGTATTTTTAGCAAATCTTATCTGCTTTTTATATTCTTTTAGTTTACCTTTATAAGCTTTCCAGTCCAGTTCATTTCTCGATGACTTAGCCTTATTGAAGATTTTTCTGCATGTACACCTACATAATTGTAACTCTCTATTCCACCAAGGCGGTTTCTTCTTCCCCTTCGACCTATTTAGACGGCAGGACGATTCCCTAAAATTTTTAAAGACTGTAGTGATGTTATCAACCTCACAATCTAAATCCGAAGTTTCTAGAAGTGACGAGTCTCTAATCAATCCTAATTGTCTAGAAAAGATGGACCTGTATTGACGCCAATTGATCCGTCTAATATTTCGAAAGATTTCTACTTCTGGTGCCCGCTCCCTAATGCTAAACTCAATAAACCTATGATCAGAAAAGGATTCTTCCTTAAGTACGCGCCAGTTCATGATCCTATCGGCTACCGAGTCAGAAGAGAAGGTAACATCCAGGACTTCCTGTCTGTTCTTTGTTATGAACGTAGGTTCTTGACCTCTATTAATCTAAAAGTTCCTCACCTCTTTCATTAGTGTCCGTACTTCCCCAAATAGTATGATGTGCGTTGGCATCACAGCACAATATGATATGATATCCAGCGTTTACTGCCGCAGCTATAAAGTCCCTCACCATTACCGAAGGTAATGGTCATCATGAGCGCAGTATACCGACGCCAGCCAGTAGCATGTGCCTTAGATAATAGAAATATATTAAGGTGGTTCCTCGCCAAGATGCAGGTTCTAGTATTACATTCATTCTTGACGGCTAGCAACTTAAAATCTTTGGTCCTCAATCCGCAAACTCCCACAAATCCAGGGTTCTTGGATTAGGATTATGTCAACTTCGCATGTAGTCATGCGAAGCTGAAGAGCAGCTGAGGCTGCTTTAGAGTGGTGGAGATTTATCTGCAGCAGGTTAAACATCCGCTACGATATCCATCTCCACGACCGTTTTATCGGACTCGTCGTCAGTCTCAAGAAGAAGGTCACTGTCCTCGCCATAATCAGAGTCGAACAGACCTGAGGCACCTCCGAGAATTTGAGAGTCGGATGTAATGTAGCCATCCTTTTCCGAAGATTCTCGTAGGCTGGCCTTCTTCCCCTCCTCTTCAGATTCTTCCTCCACAGCGTGTTCACACACTGTTTTAGAATTATCCGTCACTGGAGGCTGATCTCCTTTATACACCTTCAGCGTAACCTGTCCAAAGGCGTACGATATAATAGTTTATATAATTACTTACATATTTTCAAAGAAGTGTACTCACATAAAAAAATACATATGTATCTTCAAGCACTTCGTCCAAATAAACTTATTTACATAGATATGTACATATGTACATGCACTAAGTCATTTACATACACATGCGTTTGCTTATCAACCCGTACCCATACATCTTGTGCGTCTTTTGCCTCAAACTCGCATACATATGTATGTATATATTTTTTGTAATAACAACTCGTTTTCAATTCGTTTGTACTCGTTTTGCACGCTTTTAAAATTTGTGCTTACGAGTTAAAAAATAAAAGTCGCGAGCACGAGTCGAGCACTAAAGGAGTACGAGTCAATAAAATTTGTGCTTGCCAGTTCTATTTTTTAACTCGCGAGCACAAATTTTAAAACGAGCGAGTTTATAAAAATTGGACTCGAGAGCAGAATTTTTCCCTACCCTGGAAAGTTCGCGATAAGAGCGACTTTTTGCATGTTTTTAGCTTCTTAAAAGTTTTGCCGATTTTTTAACAAGATTAGACTTTGTTATCATCTTTGCGAATTTTCGTAATTTTCGCAAATTTTTGGCATTTCTTTCAGTTTTAGCGGTTCTTAATCAATATTATTATTATTATTATTTTGTATATTTTGCAACTTTTCGCGAATTAACTAGGAATGGACAAAAAACTATCTGTGTATTGCATCGAAACATCGATATAATGCGATGTTTTTTTTTGCTCCTAAACAATCGGAAAACATCGATGTTTTCTTTCGATTCATCGAAATAACAAATTGTATATAGAATGTGTAGATATATGTATATACTCGTATGTATTTAAGCTTGTATACATATCTATATTTATTTATTTACTGCCTTATTCATAAAAAATATTTCTATTTAATAACAGGTTTATTAAACAAATTTTCTATGGAAATTTGATTAATAAACCTTTTATAAAATCAAAATATTTTTTATGAATTAGGCCCTTAGTGATTTAGTCAATGAATATAATAATAAAATAGTTAAAATTAGGTTGTATAACGTGAGTTACATAAATAATAAAAGTTTTAACTTATGAATTAAGAAAAACAATAATTTTGTACTTAATGATATTATAATTTTAAGAAAAGTCGACAAATTCCGATAAATAATTGTATTGATTATGGTTCCAGGATTGGAAATTTAAAAATTTTTTTTATATAGCCAAAACGAATTTTTTTCAGTTAAACATATTTTGTTTTTTATATGTGTTTAACTTTTATATAGATATCTAATTTTATTATAAACAAAGGTTTGTGCTATGTTGTTAATTATGCTCTCAGCACAGCTATGTTTCAAATCGATGGTCTTTCGTTGACAGCTTGTAACGAGTTCTTATTAATTTTTAGTAAATGGAGATGAAAACAAAATAAATTAAAGGAAATGTTACATTTTATTTTCCTGAAACCGTTCCTTTCTGCTAAACAAAACCGAAAAAATTCTTTAGGAATAAAATGTTTACATAATACCGCGATATATACCATTTGCAATTGGATGTTTAAATTGAGACACTAAACAGTTTTGCATCAAAGATTATTAAATACTGGAAAATATAAAACAAATTATAGTTTACTTGGTATGGAGGTACAATACTAAGACTATTTTAAGGTTTTTAAATAGTAGAACGGTTTTTGAACATCCCGAGAGCGAGTAAACAAGTCCCAATTTTTGGTATTGTATTGACGTGACGTCGATGTTGACCAGTGGAATAATGTGAATGCAAATTATTTCTTAAATGCAGAGTGTAGAATAAAGTAGTCAATTGCGTATATCGAAAATAAAATATTTGAATCAAAGTCTTTAGTCGAATTGTACCGAGTAGTCACTTACTAAAGATTGCACTAGAACAAAAAATTATAAATTTTTTCACAAAACAAATATGTATGTATGTACTTATGTATGTATGTATCTGTATACTACATATACGTGCGTCTGTGAAGGGTATATAAGATCCGGCATAGCCGAATATAACACTCTTACTTGTTTATACTAATTTTCACACAATTTTTTATTTTTTGCAACATGTTATTTTCGTTATTTAGAAAAATATTTTATTTGAAGAAGTACATAAATATGTATGTGCATTTTATTTCAAGTAATTCTGTACTATATACCACAGTGAGTTCAGATAAATGCAGTTCTTAAGGTATTTAAGCGTATTCTCATAATTACCTATATGAGGTAATTAAACGTCTTCGCTTTAATACCTTTCCCAGATAATTACTATTGGTGCATTTCTTGTGTTGAAACTTGGAGAATTTACTAGACTAAACTAGACAAACCTTTTTGGTTGCTTCGCCATGTATTGTTAATGAAAAATTATTAGTCCTTGTATGTTATTCTGAAAAAAGTGAAAACATAATATTCTCTGCTCTATTTGTTAAAAAAAAGTGCGGGGAAAATTTTGCATAAAGTGTTACTACAACTCAGAAAAGAGTGCATTTAATTATATGATCTAGAAAAGTTTTAGCGTCGAAAAATTGTGAAAAACTAAAATTTTTGAGGTAAAAGATGGTTTGTATGCGCTATTAGGGTGCCTAGTAGGGTATTCAATCGGTTAACCGATTAATTGCTATCTGATTGACTGGTCGATTAATTTAAAATTGGCTATTTTCGATTAATGGTCAAACCGGTTAATTTTGGTCGATTAAACGATTAACCATTTAAAAAAAATGTATATATTTGGTAATATTTCAATTTATTTTATGAAACAAATAATTATTTCTTCCCATTAGCAAAAGTTATTTGTTGTGAGATTGGTTTTCAAACAAAAAAAGAAGTGTGTTCAGTGTGCTTCATTTTATTTAACAAAAGTTTGCGGTCAACATTTTTATATTTTATTTTCAGCCATTATATGTATTATAATAAAATTTAAAAAAAAACAAAATTATTTTGTTTTGTATGATATCGATTAGTAGAAGGATTTTTCTGAGTCAAGTTTTATTAAAACTTAAAAAAACAAAAGTTTATAGCATAAATATTTGAACCAATCACTATTTCTTCAATATTTTTTTTAGAAGAACGTATTAAACAATCTAACAAATTTAGGGAATTCACAATGAGTATATTAAAATTTTAATGTGGCAACATTGAGCCATCTTAATTTTTTATTGTGAGCAGGCAACGATATAAATACACATACTGTGTATATCAAAGTCAGGCAAACACACATACATCTTTACATTATTTGCATATTACCCTCTAGTCAGCTATGTCTCTATGTCAACACTCTTTTCTCTAGCGACAATTGCACTAGTGGAAATGTCAACAACTTTCCTTTTATGTGCGAGTAGAGATACTTTAGAGTCAACAGTTCTAGATTATATAATAGTTTGTTTTTCTTTTTTATTATGCTATGCAATAATGTCAAAAAAATACATACATATGTATGTATTTAAGTTTTTTGCCCCAACACTTTTAAAATTGTAGACAAGGATCACTAAAATGTACTAGTGAATCTTTGGTTGAAATGTCTCCATATGGTCCAAAAAAACTACTTAGTCAGTAGTGCTACCGTCTAGTGGTGGATTTTCAATGACAAGCTAATGTTAAATGTCAATAGGCGATTACATTGGCTGGGGTACACCTGGTCAGTAGTACTCTTGACAATGTCACTAGTAAATCGCTACATTATCACTATTGGCATTTTCTGCAGGGTAGTTTATAATATGAGAGAGGGAGAATAAAATGCATTTTTGTACGAATGCTTATGACAGACTGAATTATTCTCTTCCATATGTATTAAAATAAAAAAATTTGTTAAATTAGAAATTATTGTTGGATAAATTTTTCAAAATAACTTTTGTTCTGCGAAAAATACAAATATTTTTTCACCAACTACAGCTGCGCTGACAGTTTTAAAATGTTTAGATTACATTACTATATTGCCATATAGAAAATGACATGCTTTTTATACTTTTAAATTTGCCACCTGGTAATAAATTTGATTTACACACAAACAAAAACAACAAACTTGCCAGACCATATTAAAGTATTAAAGTTGAAACGTTGCAATATTAAGACACATTTTAAAATGCTATTGTGAACTCCCTAATTATCGCACTATATACATATTTGTATTTTTATTAATACGTATACATACATACATACATACATACATATCTGTGGTTTTCATTAATATCAACGGTTGTTATATATTTCAGTGTTCAAAAACTGACATCAGAAGAGCAAAAATTTCAAATAATATACTATTGCTTTGAAGCAACAGTTTTTGTACAAAAAGTAAAGTTTTGCTTTTGCTTTGAAAGTAAATAGCAAATCCTCGGTTGGTTATTTGTTTGCGGCACAGTATATTCAAAATACATTGGCGCATAAACATAGTCAAAACGAAGTATACGTTAAAAATTTAAAACCAGTATTTTGCATGGTAATACTGGTTTTAAATACTTAAAAGTATACTTTGTTTTGACTATGGTTATGCGCCATTATGTCTGCAGCAAACCAATAATCAACCGACGAACTGTTGAAAAGTTTTTTCTTGTGTTTACGTTCGTACAGTTTTGTTTTGCTGTGACTTCGTACTATTTCACAACTGAAATCAAAGAAACAGTTAGTAAAATATCGTATTGCTTCCAAGTAGCTGCGCAGTCGTCAACAGCAAAAGTAAAAAGTTAAGTTCAAAGAGCACGAACAGTTGCTTGGCTTTCGAATTCCAGCATAAACTAATAGTTCCAATAAAATATTTAATAACTAAATCAATTTCTAGAAAAAATTATATGTAGTGAAAATTTATACACATATCAGTGTGGCCAGTGAAATTTCGATAAAGATACATTTCAGTTTCCAAAAAGATTCATTTGTTCAAAAAAAGATACATTTTGTAAAAAATTTTAAAGTCCATTTTTAACGTTTAACACTTATTAACATAACACTTTTATTTCATATTTAAAGAATATTGTAAAGATAATGATATCATATAAATTCATTTTTATTTATTTATTTATTTACTTAAATACTTTACAAAGTAAATTTGCAAAGTATTGTTGCACAAATATGGGCGGGGTAACTAGACCATATGCGCAAGATGGTATTAACAGTATTTTAAAAAAGTTCTTGTGGCTGACTATACACGGTCTATGCCTTTACATAGGAAGTAGCAACGTGGTTGTTAAAGAAATTCCACAAAAGAACCGCAAGAATATACGGTTATCCGTGGCAGATCAGTCAACCAGTGCGAGCGAGACGAAACACTGTCGAAGGCCAAACAACACACAAAATGCTGACCTCACTTAAGAAATAATTACCATGACGCTAGAGCTGTTCTTCAACCCAGAGCTGCTTAACGACTGAAAAAGATTCATTTTTATGTTTACTTAAGTCATGAATATTAGACATGTAATTTTTTAAAATACAGTAAGTAAACTTTAAAATTAATTATATGTACATAACTATATTTGGATGTTATCAAAACAAATTAATTTTTGTAAAAATTAATACATATACGAGTTAAGGCGCTTATACTAAGTCGATTGTATCAAAAAGTTCATGTAAATTTCCTGAAAATAAAAAAGATGTTCATATTTCCTCAAAAAAAAATCATATTTTCTGTACATTTTGCGTACAGATTCAAAAGATACGAAAAATTTATCTTTCGTATCCTAATGTCATCACTGACACATACATATGTATATCTGAAGTTTACTTTGCGTTCTACTCGCGTCTGTCAGAATATTTACAATTAACTTTGGTGTCAGCGTTACCGTTGGTGCTACTAAAGTAGCAATTTGCAACTTTTTCGACTGCTTGGATTCTATTGTGCTACCTTTACAAAATGCACCCAAATTTCATACTTTTTTCTAATTTTTCCCACTTTTTGATACTTTTTACTGAATGAAGATGCACTTTTGCGTACTTTCGGTTTTATTAATATAAAAGTTATGCTGTTTGAATACATCGATATGTAAGCAAGCTTATACAAAATCTTTTTTTGTCATGCGTGTTTAGCTTATGCATATCTTTCAAATAATTAATATGCCCTTGCTTGCTTATGTATATTCGTATACCTCTGTCTGTACACAGCTTGCCAAGAGCTGGTTAATAAGCTCTTGGCTCTTAAGCTCTTGTTATCCAAAAAAAAACTTCAATATATTGAAGTACTGCCCCCCATTCATGGTATTCTCAATAAAGCAAATTTATACCACCTTTTACAGCATATACGAGTACACCTCCAATCCATCAACCAAACTTTTTAAATTTTACAGTAGGGTTTATGGTTTCACTTTCCAATATTATTAAAAAATTTTTTCCTTCATACTTGGTTAGATCCGTCATTATAATAAAGCAGAAGTTTGGTTTCGTAGCAGAAAATCACATTATCGTAGTAGCCATTAAGCTTGGAAGTATGCGATATCGCAAAGGACAATGGTTGTTCTTTGTGCTTAACTCTAAGAAGCGGGCATTTCCGAGCAGTTCTTGAAGCACAGTCGATTCTTTTGAGCAATTGCCTTTGTCTAATGGGAAACTGTTATTGAGCTGAGGTTGGCTTTATTGCTGGTAAATACAGAAGTTTTAAATTTTTATTAATGTATTGACCTCAGGCATGAGGCACTTTGGGTAAGAACATGGTGTCTTTTTAATTGCGTTAAAGCTGTGGATACTCCATCTCAAGTTCCAGAACTATGCCCTATTGAAAATTTATAGGTTTATTTAATAAATAATATTTCCAAATGGTATTTCAGAACTAAATGCAGTTAAGAACAGTAATACGAGGGGAATGTGATAGAATTTCAGCGGAATATTTGGAAAAGGTAATCTTTTTAATTTAAATTTTAACTATGTCAAAACATTTTCTTGACAAACTGTACATACATTCATAAAAAAGTACTTAATCCATCCATACCATCCATAATCGACCCATTAGATCAATTGAGGACACTAACTACTTTGAAATTGTTTCCGCTTTTAATAATATAATAAATGACCTTGAGGTTTTTGTAAAGAGTACTGCTTCTGCAACATTTTTTCAATTTATTCCAATTTTTTTAATATGTATTTTGACGGCATTTCACATGAAATATTGAACAAAGTACCAGGCTTTAGGGAAAAGTACTACTTAACATTTTGGAATTTTTTTTCAATTATTATCTATACTTATTTTAATGTAATTTCATATATCTTTCTGTTTTAAGAATTTGTATTTTTAATAAATTAATAAATATTTGCTCAATTCAAGACTTAATTTAAATGAAATAATATATATATAGGGTGTTTTTTATTGAGGTATAGAACTTTAAGTTGGCATCACTTTTTTAACTGGCGGCCATTTTGTCAGCTGTCAAGTGATTAATATTTAGTTTGGTTTGCCATTTCATCATGAACAGGTTGACAAAAGAACAACGCTTGCAAATCGTGCAAATTTATTTCGAAAATAATGGTTCAGTTCGCGAAGTTTACCGCAAGCTCCGTCCATTTTATGGTCGACATAATCGTCCATCAGAGCAATTAATTCGGTTAACCGGTCAATTGGCCACCAAGATCGTGTGATTTGACACCATTGGATTATTTTCTTTGGGGATATGTGAAGTCGCTCGTCTACGCCAACAAACCAGAAACGTTAGGGGACTTGGAAGCCAACATTCGTGGCGTTATTGCCAACATACGGCCCCATATGCTCGAAAAAGGGGTTGAAAATTGGACCTGTAGAATTGGCTTTATTCGAGCCAGCCGCGGCGGCCACATGCCCGAAATCATATTTAAACGTTAATGGCATAAAATTATCCTTCCAATAAAGCCAAATTGATGGACATTAAAACGATTTTCTTGTGTTTTATTTCAATTCGAAGTTCTATACCTCTAAAAAAACACCCTATAGTACATCTTAGTACATCTTTGTATACAATACAACTTCATGTTCTTATACAAATTTATTTTCATGTGATATTTGAACGTATTGTAACATTTGCATTCGCTTTCGCATTCTCTTTCGCATTCGCTAAACTGGTATTCGTTACATCCCTATTTGAAAAACTGCAATGCACAATAACGTTATTTTATTTGTATTGTACAAGTTTCAAATCACTGTTGCACTAAATTTAAGTATAAGTGGCATCCAAAATTTGCAAAGAGAGCTTAAGTCATGTAAAAATACTATAACTTAATTATAATTTTGCGGAATATTAAGCTTGGTATATGTGAAAAATTTGATTCTCAAGAAAAAAGTTTGACGACCACTGTTGTACTAATCTTGTACTATGTGTTGATCTTTGTTCGTTAAATTGTACTTTCATCATCCTGAAAACTTAAATACACAGCAGGTTTATAAAGTGATCGCGAAATACATCATGCAGGTAGGTTTTCAACATAAAGTCTTCTAATAAAATATTTAATAACTGCGAATTACTCTTAATAAATTATGTTTTATTAATAAAGTCATAAACAGTGTGGTTCCAGTACAACAATACTATCTTGGAACGAATCCAAAGTAGAAAACTGACGAAAAACCCGAAAAAATTATATTAATATTATTAATAAAGTATATATGGTTCGAGAGGTCTTAGTCTCATCTTTCTAAATCCGTTAATAAATTTAAAATCGGTTGATATTCAAGTTAGTTAGAGGTTGATTAGTGCATAAGGGTACGAAAACCTGATTTTTATCCGCAACTCAAGATTTTGGGGGTGTTTGGAAAATTTCAAATACAGATTTTTGCTATGCTCGACAATACCTATCAGAAAAATAGTAACACGTCACTTCATTCAGTGAAATTTATGTATTTTTATTTATTTAAAATATTAAATTTAGGCAAATTATTTTTAATCGGTTAGCCGATTAATCCAGAATTAACCAATTATTAAGCGATTAAACCAAAACCCTGATTAATTAATCAAGCATTTAACCGATTAAAGCAAAAATTCGATTAATTGAATAATCTAGTGCTTTGACACATTCAGATTATATTGATACGTTCACAAAAGTGGTCCAAATTTACGGTAGCTACAACTTAAGTTTAAGTTATTAAATAGTTAAAAAAATTCCTTTACGCTAGCAAAAAAAAAGTGCATGAAGAAACTATTTTTTGGCGTAAAATGTGGACTTGTAGCTACATTATTGCCTCATTTAGTTAAGCGCTATCAGCAAGTCTGAATTGGCTGTTTGGCAAAAAACTGATGACACCATGGAGTTTGAATGCCCTTTGGTAGTACTAATCAAACAAACTAAAATACAAATTTTATTTGTATACGTAAACAGCAGCCTACTACAAAAGTAAACTTTAAGAATTTAAAACCAGTATTTTGTATTGAAATACTAGTTTTAAAACTCTTAAAGTATACTTTTATTCGTTGTGAAAATGGCCCTAAGTAGGATGAATTTTTTTTTGTGAAAAATCTTTTGATTTTTGTTTGAAATAGTTTTTAAGTTTTATTACATACATTACATACATATGTATATGTGCCCTTAATTATGAAAGTGGTCTAAGTTATATATTTCTTTGATCGAGATTTTTAGTAGATTACAACAACAAAATATTTTTATATTATGCAACATTTTAATTTGGAATTGTAGTAGTCCCGATTAATATAAATTTATTTAATATTTATTGAAGTTTTTTAAGATTTATTTGCTATTTTAAAGCAAAAATGCATATGACTTAGACCAGTTTCATAATTAAGGGCACATATGTACATATTTTTGTTTTATGTTGTTTTCGTTTTAAGTAATAATAAAAAATTTAAAAAGACGCAAAGAAGGGTATTGTGTTTATCAGCCTGTGTATGTATGTATATATGTATATATGTGTGTTCCTTTGCGGCATTATACAAACCGAACGCGTCGACCGATTTTGATGATTATTACTTCAATCGATTTGTCTTATATGGTATATTCAGTATTTCGGGCAACATACGATATATTGTAAATCGAAAAAAATTAAAAGTCGGCGAACTATGTACATGGAAATTGGTATCATTCGACAGGTATTTTAAAATCATTATTAGGTTTCTCTTATGATTTTTCATTTCAAATGACCGTGTAGGATATTTAACGGTTCAAAGTTGGTCGCAGTCGGATTTTTTGATTTTTTTTTAATTAGTACTTGTTTGTGCTTGTTTCATACTTAAATTCGTATTTTTGCGCATATTATTTATTTTAGGGTTCATTTATTGAGCGCTTAAGTTGTATGAAAGACCGAGCAATGCTAATTACTTGTGCAGTGTTATGCCATGGAATTTTGTGACATCGCAACATTTTTCATTTCCGTTATTTTTCGTTGTGTGGCATTGCTTTCCATATGAAAAACATAATGTGAATGGAGTTGCGCACATTTGGAAAATGACAACACAAGAACATACATATGTGTACCAGAAAATGACAATAAGTACTCAAAAAAATATACATACATAAGTAAACAGTCTTAATTTTAGCAATTGAATATAATCCTAATTGTTCAGTCAGAATATTTTTACACACAGAATATTACACAGAAAAAAGTAAAAACAAGATTCAATTAAAAAAAAACAAAGATTCAGTTAAAAAATTAATTAGTTTTCAACCAATCACGGAAATTGTAGCATTTTAATTGCAATTTTTTTGATTTTTTCAATTAAAAAATATTACATTAACTAAAAATTAAATTGATGGTTTTTTAAATATTCAATTAAAATGTAATTGAAATATTTTTAAAGATTCAATTAAAAAGTTAATTGAAATATTTTTTAAGGTTCAATTAAAAAACTAATTAAAATTTTTTAAAGACTCAATTAAAATGTTAATTGAAATGTAGAAAAAATCTAATAGTGTAAAAATATAAAAAATTATGTATATGTATGTACATATGTATATGTATATAAAAAATTTCCAAAAATGGAAGCATTTGTCTTTTGTGCCAAAAGCCTAACTGATGCATCGTATGGCTTTTGAAGTTCGAATGTTGCACAAACACAGAAAAAAATAGACAAGAATTATGTTCAACAAAACCATGTTATTGAAAAAAAATTTTAATTTCAACAATATTTGTCATTAATTTAATACAATATTTAACAATACGGCGCATTTTAAAATATCATTTAATTTAATTTCTTTGTGTTGGTGTTTATCTTGTTTGTTGATTGACCCAACGCGGTCATGTGCTATTGTTGTTGTATTTTTTGATTATATACGTGTGAATTATATATATATTTTTAAATTATATCAAGGCAAAGCGCACATGTAGAAGAAACATAGAAATCATGTTTGCTTGTATTCATTATTTGCATAATCAAAACGATTTGTTCTTTAGCTGAGTGATAAGCACGTTAGTCTATTAGTCAAGAGATTGCCGGTTCGACTCATCCCAAACACATTTAGTTTCGAAGGTTGTGTGGAAAATAAATAACTTTAAAATTTAACAAGAAACCAAATTCTAAATAAAAATTAAAAAAAAACTAACAAAAACACAATTTGAAAAACAAATTCATTAAAAATTTTTGTTTTTCGTTAACAACTCAATTGTCAATAACACAATCATTTTAATTGGAAATAATTGAGTTGATTTTGTTTTCTGATGTTACAAATGTGAGTTTGTATTTACAAAAATCGTTGTAGGTGCCTTTTTAAATAATATTTTAATTGTATTCACAAATAAATTAATTGTATTTACAAATCTTTTTTTTCTGTGAAGTACAATGGCCGTATTCGGTTTTTGATATTCTTGCAGAATATTGTAGCTTTTCTTTGAATTGTGTATGTATTTTGTGATTGAATGTTAAAGAAAGGCTACAATATTTTCCATATGTACTTACGCAAGACCATTTGCATCGAACCCCAAATACCGCCAATGTACTAACTTTACCATCCACATTTGGTCTACAAGCTTGTATTTCTCATTAGTATTTGCATGTTATTTCTCAACAAAAGGGAACAACATGAATTTTGGTTTTTTTATTTTAGTATTTTATTTTTATTCAACGCATGTCAAAATTACTACGAATCAAAAAAAAAATTAAGCGCAGTAGTTTTTTTCACCCATACAAAATGTTAAAACCAATTAAAAGCTTAATTGGGTATTTTAATTGAAAATATTTTTTTCACACATAAAAACAACACACAACTAATATGTAATATTTGTTAACAATTTCATAGTATTCTGAGTTAAGCTCTGTTGATATCACTTTTTTGATAAAGCAGTAAATTCAATTAATATAAACATATATTCAATTAAGATATTAATCAAAAGTATTATTTTTTCTAAGCAATCACTTAATTGAAAAAAATTCAATAATAATTTTTTCTGTGTAATATTTAATCGGTCAAAAAAATACAGTCATACTTGGAATATTTATTCATCATTCGCCATTGTATACAGTCATTTGTGTACATAAAATGTATTGGAAAATGTGTGATTGTGTTTGTGCCTGATTGAAAACAGTAATCAGGAATTGGAGTATTTTCTTTATTTTCAATCAAAATAACATACGTAGATAAATTTTTATATTAAAAATTTTTACATAAAGATGATTTTAAAAATAATGTTTTTAGTCAATATAAATATATTACACATGTTTTAGCGACTGAAACTCTGCAGTAAACTTATCTTTAGGCACTGAAAACATTATTTTTAAATTTGCTGAGCAAAATATAATCGAATGAATAAATAAAATGAGGTTGTTGTATTTTTACATTTTTAAATTCTTAAACACAAAAATTCCAATTTTTTTATAAAATTTAAATTTTTTAGGTAAATATCTTACGATATAAATGAGACAATTTAAATTTTTTTTTTAGTTAAACTATAGTGAATTTTAATCAGAAATAATTTCTTAGTCGGGCTTAAGTTCAGTAATTTCAATTCTTGTTGAATGAAATATTTTTATTAATTAATGTGAGTTTCAAAAGAAGAGAAGAAAAATTAAATTAGACTTTATTAGCTGGGGAAAATACCGATATTTTTCTGTGCAGCCACGCACTTCTATCTACTGGGGTAGAGATTGTTATTAACATCAGCTATTTAACGCAAATTTTCAATGAAATGGAATATGAGAAATGTTGTGTATACAAATATTGATTTAAATGTTTATTTTCTAAACCATTTTAGAAACTTAAGTATTCTCATCACACCTGAGGTGTATTTCAAAGTAAACACTGGCAGCACTAATGGTATTTATTGAAGGTGTTGACAGTTTTACAAAAACAAACAAACTCAACTCAGGAAATTTTCATGTTGTTTTTGTAAATATTTTACGACTGCAACCATCAGGTACAGCAGAACCAAACAAACAATAAATAAACTTTAAAAAAATTATATTTTGTAGTAAAATTACATTAAAATTATAAAATGTTTTCTCCAATATTTAGTTTTATTAGTACACACATCTTTTTTGCAATTTTGCAATTTTTGTCATTAACTCGACAGTTTAATATCTTTGCTTGCATTTTACTTGTAGTATCAGTGTAAACATGAAAAATACCTACAACAGACTTTTGTTCTCTTTTTTTTTAACACGGAGAGAATTTCATAATATTTTGATTCTACAAATTAGAAGAGAAGAAAAATTAAATTAGACTTTATTAGCTGGGGGAAATACGGATATTTTTCTGTGCAGCTACGCACTTCATCAGCACCCAAGTCTATCTACTGGGGTAGAGATTGTTATTAACCCTAGAGCACGAACCATATTTTTTGTACGTTGTAACGAATGATCGTCGATTCGACGATGTATTTTTTAACTGCCTATAACTATGACTTAAAACCAAATATACTTTTTCAATAAATGTAATTAATCATTTTGGCTCCTTATAAGTCTGTATAAAAAACTCGTTAAGTTTAATTCATATAAAAAAACAATTTATTTAATATTTGTTATACTTCATTGTATGTTGCACATATTTTTGAGATCATAAAAAAAGGAACGAAAAATTATAGTAAAGGCCATGACTCACTATCATACAAAGTCGTGCGATCTACGAAAAAGTACAACCCTGGTGTGATGAATTGTTATTGTCTTTTGAATATTTTCATAAACGCCATCATACCAGGGTTGTATTTTTTCGTAGATCGCACGACTTGTATGATAGTGTATCACGGCCTTAAGTAAAACTAAAAAATCAAAAAAAGAGTAAAAACTTAAAAAACGTATTCTAAACTTCAAAAAAAATAGTAAATAAAAAGTTTTAAATATTACTTTGAACAAGAGTCACAAAGCTCAAACTTGTGCTCTCCGCATTTATCAACTTTGATTTTGTCATCCGGCGTTTTTGGTAAGGGCATGATCTGCACATACATACTTTGTTTGTTTTCTTTTTTGTCTTTTCTTGTCAGTTGGTCATTGTTGTCACTATTATTTGGAGTAACAATATTTGAAATATGTGCTCTTGTTTTGCTTATCAACGTTGGCACTTCCAATCTTTCCTTTAGCCATGGTTCAACAAGACTTTTGTGAAGCTCTTTCATAAATTGTCTGCGATTTATTGGTTTCATTTTAGCATTGAACATATTGTGTGTATAAATTATGTGGCTGTTGATAAATGCTATGTTAGGGATACCGTAAAATATACACATTGGTCATCTGTTTGTTTTTCGTGAACATGACATGACACTGCACATTTGGTCCAATGTATCAACTCCACCTTTGGTTGAATTATAAAATTCAATCATAGTAATAGTTCCTTCCTCATTGCAGGATGATAATAGGCACACAACTTTATTTGGCTTCGGTTTGTATGAGAGTAGCGATAACTCCTGGTCGTAACAGAAAATCGAAGTTTGAGTTTTACGCCCTTTTGTACTCAGCAGCTTAAATAGCGATTTAGCCATAGGAACCGAAGTAATCCAGTTATCCATCGTTACATTTCTGTTTGTTCCATGAATACTTTTTGTAAGTTCCTTCACATAATATTCGGCAATCGGTAAATTTCCTCTATTTGAATCTTTTCCCAAATATGGCCGCTGTCACACATCATAATAATTTTTAATCCGTACTTAGCCGGCTTATACGGTATGTACATACGAAAGGATAATCTTCCTCTAAACGCCAAGAGTTGTTCATCTATGGTTAAATAAGCACCCGCAGTATAGTTTCCAATACATTTTTGTATAAACAAATTCCAAATATTCCTTATTGGAGCAAATTTGTCGGAGCTTCTTTGGAGACGTTCCGATTTGTCATAAAATCTCAAACGTGTTTGTAAAAACAGAAAAAGGTCTTTACTCATTGTTGCTAAACATCGTGATCCAGAATATGTACTATCAAAGAGTTCTCTAGAGCTGAGGTGACTATCCTTTCTCGCAGCAGAGAGGACCAATAATCCAAGAAGAGCTTTTATTTCGTTTTCGTTTGTTGTTCTCGTTGTAGTTGTAGCAGGCATGGTATTATTGAGTTTCAAATTTATTTCGGCATTTGTCCATTGAATAACTTCAGATATTATTTCCTGACTTATAAACATTTTAAGGGATCGGTAATATTTTTGCAGTTACGAGTTGGCCCACGAGCTTGGTGCACTATGTTACATCCAGTACGATGAGATTTAGGCTTAACGGTTGACCAATTGTGACGGTTTTAACTACTTAATATCTTTTTCGGCAATGTAATGATATGTAATTGTTGTTTTAATGACAAGTTTGGTGCAATATTTTCTTCCTTAACTTCATTTAAAACACTCCAGTCGATGTCATTGTTTGATATTTCGTTTTCGTCGCTTAAATTTTCTAGATACAAATGGGGAAACACTGTCATCTTCTGATTCAGTAGAAGTGTTCGTCCTCACGTAAAACTTCGTCGTTATCGTCTATATCGCTTTCAATTATGTATATCTTCATTGTCGGAAAGATCACAGTTCTCAAAAAACATTTCAATTTCAGCATCAGTTAAAGTTTTTTTTTATAGGCCATTTTGTTTTTTAACTAAAGAAAAAATATTATTACTTAATATTGTTACAGAAAAAAATACAAAAAAGGCTGTAATAAAAATAAATATACACATTAGTACTAACCTTCGACGAGTACAAAACAAAAAAAAGCAATCTTCCAGCAAAGCGAATTAAAAAACACGACTACTCACAGCAAATGTATATCACCCACTAACAGCATACAAAATTTGAGAGTGTTAGTCACAGTGATGCCATTAGGGTACGAAAGATACATTTTTCGTATCTTTTGATGACTTCAAGTACCATGTGTAATCCCGACATTTTTCGTATCTTTTAAATATGTACACAAAAGGTACAGCAAATATGAACATCTTTTTATTTTGGAGGAAATATGAACATCTTTTTTATTTTCAGGAAATTTATATGAACTTTTTGATATGATCGCCTTAGTATAAGCGCCTTAACTCGTATATTAATTTTTACAAAAATGAATTTGTTTTCATAACATTCAAGGATACTTATGTACATATAATTAATTTTGAAGTTTGCTTACTATATTTTTAAAAATTACATGCCTAATATTTATGACTTAAATAAATATAAAAATGAGTTTATATGATATCATTTTCTTTACAATTTTCATTAAATATGGAATAAAAATGTTATGTTAATAAATGTTAAACGTTAAAAATGTAATTTCTAATTTTTTACAAAATGTATCTTTTTGGGAACAAATGTATCTTTTTGGAATCTAAAATGTATCATTCTCGAAATTTCACTGGCAACACTGGTTAGACATGCTCATTTAAAAGTAAATTAGAAAAATGAGAGCGGTGCTCGTCGAACATTCGTACTCTACGGTTAACATCAGCTATTTAACGCAAATTTTCAATGAAATGAAATATGAGAAATGTTGTGTATACAATTATTGATTTACCTTTGGTAAACACATTTGTAAGTATCACTATTCATTTCCTGTTTATCCGTTTTTTCATTTTTCTATTCAGGTTAGCACGAAGTTATATCACTCTATCTAAGTATGTTTAACTATTCGTGCTTATCTTTTACGATCATCACATTAATTATTTTTACTTATTCGATGTACCGTCGGTACATACATGTAAGTATTATTGTAGTGGATACTATGTTACATTTATTTATTTATTTTATAAATACTTTACAAACTAAATTTGCAAAGTATTGTTGCACAAATATGGGCGGGTAACTAGACCATATGCCCAAGATGGTATTAACAGTATTTAAAATAGTTTTTGTGACTGACTATACACGAACTATGCCTTCACATAGGAAGTAGCAACGTGGTTGTTAAAGAAATTCCACAATAGAACCGCGAGAATATACGGTTATCCGTGGCAGATCAGTCAGCCAGTGCGAGCGAGACGAAAAACTCTCGAAGGCCAAATAACACACAAAAGCCTAACCGCACTTAAGAAATAATTACGATGACGCGAGAGCTGTTCTCCCTAAATGTAACCCGATGTTACATTTAGGGAGTTCACAATAGCATTTTAAAATGTGTCTTAATATTGCAACGTTACAACTTTAATACTTTAATATGGTCTGGCAAGTTTGTTGTTTTTGTTTGTGTGTAAATCAAATTTATTACCAGGTGGCAATTTTAAAAGTAATGTAATCTAAACATTTTAAAACTTTCAGCGCAGCTGTAGTTGGTGAAAAAATATTTGTATTTTTCGCAGAACAAAAGTTATTTTGAAAAATTTATCCAACAATAAATTCTAATTTAACAAATTTTGTTATTTTAAAACGTACGCAAGAAAATAATTCAGTCTCTCATAAGCATTCGTACAAACATGCATTTTATTCTCCCTCTCTCATATTACAAACTAATATGTAAATAATATAAAGATGTATGTGTGTTTGCCTGACTTTGATATACACAGTATGTGCATTTATATCGTTGCCTGCTCACAATAAAAAATTAAGATGGCTCAATGTTGCCACATTAAAATTTTAATATACTCATTGTGAATGCCCTAATTGTTTTTGTTTTCTACAGTTGATTTTACTTTCCAGTATATGAAACTGTGATTGCCAAGTGAGACAATTTTAAATTTTTAGTTGAATATCTGTTTAAAATACGGCTGATATTAAAACATTTGAAAAAATTAAACACTTTTTAGTTGTAGAATTCATTTTATTTTGTTATTTTATAAATTTTTCTCTTCGGTTATTAGTATTTCCTGCGATTTCGGCATTTAATTTACTAATTCTAAAATACATTCGACATCTAAAGAAAAGCTTTTTCACGTCTTCACTGAATTCAATTTCTTTTGCTTCCAACAAATGCTTTTGTAAATATCCAGTTGAAAGTAACAATTTGTCGCCATTTATTTTCATAAATATGGTGTCACACGATCTAAGCGTGTCCATTAATGAAGTTGATGGCTTACTTAGCCCACCTTCACTTAAGTGGTTAACTCATGAATAACTGCGATCGCTTAGAGTATTCGCCAAAAAAAAAATCAGGGTTTCCATTCTTTAATTTGTTGCAAATATATCCGGCCAAATTCTCTAAATCATCATATTTCATGTTTTCAAACTCGTTTTCGTTTCTTTCGGTATCCAATAAATTTACCTGTATGTTACTATTAACACTCTTAAGTATTGTACCTAAAGAAATCACTAGGAATATAAAACTTTGTATTATTTCAAATTATAAGTTTAAATTAATCTGTTAAAAAATTATCTCCATCTAAATCGGGCGTATTGTCAACCTCTACATTTGAATTACTACTCAAAATGCCTTCATTTGACCCCATAATGTATGATAGAAAAAATTTACATACATTTTCATTTCCAAAGTTTTAATGTAACTTTGGAAGCCATCTTCTTCAAGATCAGTCGGCCTTGGAGCATTTTCCTTGACCAATTTTTCTTTAGTACTATTCAGAATATCAGTTTGTTTTTCAGTTTCACCCAACATTTCATATACATTTCCAGCTTCAGTCTCACTTTCAATAGCACTAGTGTCTAAAGACGGAACTGCATTGGATTTTAATATTTTTGCACGGCGTTTGCTAAATCCTACTCGTAACGCCTTTGTAATGTACCGCAAGAATTAATTTTGATTTAACTTACCCATTTCAAGTTTCTTTCAAAATCCTCTTGCTTGAAATTTTTTCTTTATGCACATTTACAGGCTTCACTCGTTTGCAAAATTTTACCCATAACTTCCTTCGAGCTTCATCTTTTGGAAAATTGTAAAATGATACATATTTTTGCAAACGCAAACGTTTTATTCAAAATACACAAAATATTAAGTTTTAATATAATTTCTCACTTGTTTTTTTGCTGTTGCTTTGTTTGCATTTGCCCACTGCACATTTCATATTTTTTCTTTTTCTTATCTGCTCTCTTTATTTTGTTTTTTATTTTTATAAGTTTTGCAGCTTTTAACAACCAGATTTAAAAACTTTCTATACTAATTATTTTATTATTATTTATATGTATTTATTATGAAATATTGCACAAAATTTGAAGTTTAAATAATTTGATTTAATTTTTTTCTTGGAGGCCTCTCTGAGTAAATTAATTACAGGGCTGCCATTTACCACAAAATACATAAATTTTTTGTACGAAATTATAAATATCACATATGATACAGACTTGGTAACCTTTGCGAGGGAACTACTACGTCATCAAACGGTAAATCATGCGCAAGGCGTAATCTTTATCTTATCATTCTTGCTTACATGTATGTACCGACGGTACACCGAATAAGTAAAAATAATGAATGTGATGATCGTAAAAGATAAGCAAGAATAGTTAAACATACTTAGGTAGAGTGATATAACTTCGTGCTGACCTGAATAGAAAATGAAAAAAAAAACAGAAAAATGAATAAGTGATACTTACTAATGTATTTACCAAAGGTAAATCAATAATTGTATACACAACATTTCTCATATTCCATTTCATTGAAAATTTGCGTTAAATAGCGGATGTTAATAACAATCTCTACCCCAGTAAATAGACTTGGGTGCTGATGAAGTGCGTGGCTGCACAGAAAAATATCGGTATTTCCCCCAGCTAATAAAGTCTAATTTAATTTTTCTTCTCTTCTTTAGAAACTCACATTAATTAATAAAAATATTTCATTCAACAAGAATTGAAAATACTGAACTTAAGGCCGACTAAGAAATTATTTCTTATTTTACGATATCTCTAAACTTCTAAACAAATTTGTGAACAATATTTCCAAGGAGTTGATTTTTATTTTACTTGCTATAATTTTAAGGGAACAATTTTCAACATATAATTTGGTACATCATTAAATTATTTTTCCAAAAATGGCAACAAATTAAAACAAATAAAAAATACACTAAAGGTAAAGTCATACATACTCAAACTAACAATAACAATCAACTTTTAACCAAAGCAGGTAGAAACAAATACCAAACAATAAAATTGCTTGTATGAAAGCAAAACTGCCAATAAAATACCTGAAGGACCACTTGCTATGCTATCTATTTTTAGCACCCTTGAGTTGTAAAAAAGTAGCCACGCCACAATAAGGCTGTTAATATTCTTTGTGTGTATTTAAATGCAAATGAGACTTGTGCATATTTCAATAAAAATCACCCCTTTAAGCACCTTTGACCTGCGCTCATTATGTTTGTTGTTGTAAAATTTGCATACAAAATTCTTGATAAGTAATAAAACCATTTCAAATTAATTTTTATGTCACTGTTTGTGACTTTGTTTTTACCTGTTTTGCATAAAAAGTTAAATTCCATTTACAAAAATGAAAAAAAATGTACAATTGTGGAAAAAAGGGATGAGTGAATCACAATTTCGTAGGTGATGGATTTTCCCCAATTAGTGGCTTTAAAATTAAAAGCAAAAAATCTTAAACAAAATTGTGAAGTGAGCATTGTACTTCAAGCCTTGGTGTTAAATAGATCAGTTGCATTATGACTTAACACGTATCCTTAAAAAATAGTTTTGTTACAATATTTTATTTAAAAATTAAATTTTTTGAATCAAAGTTATAAAGGTGATTTTTTTTAATATCCATATGTGCTCTTTATAATGAAAGTGGTCAAGTCTAAAAAAAACTTCATTATTTAAAAAACGTTAAATATTTCGTGGTTATTAAACCATATTAAACTTCAATTTTTTCTGTCCTGCAAAGTTTAGTCGAGATTTGCAACGACTTTGAAAAATTTTTAAAAAAACTGCAATACAGCGTGAGTCCCAGCATTTACTTTGTTATTCCTTCTATCACAAAGGTTAAAGCTGATATTGCGGCTTTAAAAACTAATATTTTAATTCACTTGGAGAAATGGAAATCGAACTTAAGTATCTTCCATAAAGATGCATTATTCTTATGTCCTCCTGCTATATTTTTGCAAGCAAATGAACTTTGTAATATAAACGAATTTTGCGTTTAAAAGCTAACAGAAAATCTGTTGGATATTTTTCTGACCTATCATCTGACAGCAGCAACATATTATTTACTTCACCGATTGATTATCTTCACGTACAAGCTCAAAAATCACTTTCCCCAATAATATTTCCCACCTGCTCATCTATATCTAATTCGGAATCAGCTACTTCAAATTTAAGTTTTTTCTTCCCCACATTAACAAGCGAATCAGAGGACAGTATAGAAAGGAGGAAGTCGAGCGTTATTATAATGAAAACGTACGAATTACTGACGAATTCGATGTAATTGTCAAAATTAGCTATGAAAATATAATCCAATCCTGCTATCAGCGCAGCATCCGAACGCCTTTTTTCTCTGGCTGGTAATATTATATCTGAAAAAAGAAATAGGCTGGAGCCAAAAACTGTTGACAGTATTTTATTTTTGAATTCCTATATGAAAAAATATATGTTAAGATGTACTCGTATAAATAGTTTCTAAACAAGTCATTTGAATTTCATGCTTTTAATTTATTTCCATGTACTTTTTAATAAATTAGTTTAATGTAAAATTAACATAAACATATATTTAAAATGAAATAAAAGTTCTTTATTAAAAATATAAAATTCTTCTCATTGCCAAATATTGATGACGGGTAACTAGATTTTTTTTATAACAAAATAGTTGAAAAATATGAAGTAAGTAAATTCGCTTTGAAACAGTTTACACAAAAATTGCGAAATATTAAATGTTAATGACAAAACAAAACTATAGCTTCGTCAGTGGTAGTAAGATAATTAGGAGAAAAGACTTAGAATAAATATAACCTTAAAGCGAATGATATTATTTCTAAAAAAATTCATACATTTTTTTTAATATTTTGTAAAGTGTTAAATGTATGAGGATTTATAGTAAATATTTAGTAGAAATGTGTTTAGCAAAATCGAAAACTATTAAATCACACTTTCCATACCTGTTATGCAATCTAATAATGTGGCACCGTTGCCATATTAGTGTTGTACCAATTCACTTTTCTGGCAGCGCTGCTGCTTAACGTGTGTTTTCAAAATAGCTCTATATGTACGCATGTGTATTCGGTTTAATATTCAGGTTATTTTTATATTCAGAATATTTTTATATTCAGAATATTTTTATATTCAGAATATTTTTATATTCACACAGTCTATACATTTTAGTTGTATTCGTTTGTGCTGGGTAATTTCAAAAATGTGTATACATATAGTTGGTGGAAGTTTATGGTTACACGTACTCAGCAATTTACATTACATTTTATTGTTGTTAAACTTAGTAATCAATTACTACTTTTATACGCAGGGCTTATTTGCAAATAAAACTGTAAAATGTTGCCATATTATTGTTTTTATTGCGACTTACTAATTCAGAAAACTATTCATGATTAACGCACTATTTGCAAATAAAATGTTTGAGGTTGCCACACTTACAAATGTTTGCTAATAAAAAACAAAAAATTGATAAATATTGCACAAAAAACCATTGATAGAAGAAAATAATGGCAATAAAATCAAATGATTATTTATTACTTTATAGATTTACACAATTTTTTTGTAAAGATAAGCAACATTTCTACAGAAGTGCTACTAAGTTTTTATATATTTACAATGCCGTATAAACAGTGAGTTATTTTATCTGCAAATATTTTTCTTTGCAAATAGTGCGCGTATAAACGTAGTAAATGTGTAATTATTGTGTCTGATCAAATTACACTCGCGCTTCTAAAGGCTTAGTTAGCCGACTGTAATGTAATGTAACTGCAACGGTAGGAAACAGCTGATCGATTTTGTTATGTGAAAAGTAATGGAAATGGTTATAGAGATGTAATGTAACGTAACCTACTTTTCATATAAAAATAACTATCAGCTGTTTCCTAGATTACAGTTACATTGCATTACAGTCTGCTAACTGAGCCTTAAAGGCATGCATTGTCTTGCTATTGAAAATAATTCATTATATGTACCTATATTCCATTATGTAATCAATCACCTTTGACACACGAGAACAATTGTGCTGGCATAACATGCCAGTTTGTTGGTGAGAGAGGCAAGGATTGTGGTTTTGTGGTTGGCATAATTTTTCAACCTGGTACAACACCGCATCAGCAGTACAAAACCAATACACACACAACTTAAAAAAGAGCAAATGTTAAATTAATACAAAAACACTAATACACACAAAGCTGTGTGCACGTATACATTTTTATGTCAGATTAATTAATTTTTGTTCTTTTCCAAATTTCACGAGACTTAAGGCTCAGTTAGCCAACCGTAATGCAATGTAACTGTAATGTAGGAAACAGCTGAATGATATTTTTTATATGAAAAATAGGTTACGTTACATTACATCTCTCTAACCATTTTCATTACTTTTCACATAACAATATCGATCAGCTGTTTCCTACTGTTGCAGTTACATTCCATTACAGTCGGCTAACTGAGCCTTTAGTGATCTGGCATAAAATGTATACGTACATATATAATCATATGTACATTGTACATACATATCTATGTAATCAATGACCACTAACTGCTAAACAATAAACAAAAAAATTTAAAATAAGATATAAAGATGCTTTTTTTTTCTTAATTTTATGCACTCTAAAATACAATCAGCAGAAATAAATAAAATTTGTTTACGAAAAGTTTGAGTTTTTTTTTGGCTATTATTAGATTAAATTTAGCAAAATTATTCTACTCAAAGAATGCTCTCATGGCATTTACCAATTGGCCATCGAAGCGATCTTGCGAGCGTGTTATTCTCACTAACTGAAAAGAAAATTTAAAAATATTCATTCAAAATCATTAAAATCGGCTCACGGTCAACGTCAGCACTAAACGATCGGCGGAATAAAAATTCATTAGTGCCTTACACGAAGTGTGTATCGTGTTGGTGGTCAGCGGGCGTCCTTCGGTCAATGTTTTCAGATTAGCGAATTCATTCCAAATATAAAAGCATAAAAATCGAACCAAATTGTTGCATATATGTATGTATGTACATACATATGTACATGAATATGTGCGTGTATAATAAACATATCGATTTAAATTCATACATACATACATATGTACATATGTACATACAACACGTATCCAATACTTATTACAGTACATACATACATATGTATAACAAGTGTTTATTTAGTTATGACACTATTGAAATACATGAGCGATATGGATATAATATGTATGTATATCGCTCATGTACTTCAATAGTGCCATAACTAAATAAACGCTTGTAAAAGCGTTATTTTTTACACTATTGCAATAAATTTTTGTGATGAGGTGTATTTGTGTGAAATGTATTGGAATCACAAAACTCAATTTTGTGAAAATACGAGTTAGAGCCTTTCTACTTGTGACTATCGATATGTATGTATGTACATACAGATATATGTATGTATGTTATATTTGATGCATTTATAGATTCACGTAACGGGTTATATGAAATTTAGCAAATGAATATGTAAAATTGAAAAAGGATGAAACAAATTTAAAATAATACATTGATAATAAAAAATTGTTTTAAAATGAGTTTTCTTTCGCTTCCACGTAAACTGGCAAGTGATAGTCTCTGCAATTCCAATACTTCCGTTGATAAAAATGTCAAATATTTTAGTTTAAATACTAGACGGCCACCTAGAAAACTAAATTCACATAATCGTGGTTCTACATTATCTCTACAAGTGCCACCTCCACGCAGATACATTTTAAATAGAAATGGCAGCATTCCATCCAATCATTTCCGTGGAGTACACAAGCATCAGTTGGAACAACATGCTGCTACAATCTGTCATACAATGACCGTAAGTACTCTAAAAACCTTTCCATTAAAGTTCGAAAATTCATTAATAAACATGCATGTGTATGTATACATACTACTGATGTGCCGAATGTAAATTTTTGATATTCGCGAATACGAATTTCTGAAACAATATGTCTGTTTGTTTACTTTTACAGTAAAATGCGTTAAATGAATAATTAATGCGAACATTTTATAATTTACTCTCAAAGTGAGCTGTTGCCGAAAAAAGTACTCCAACGGAAAAATAGTCAAAATTACTAAGATTAAGGAAACAGCTAGCTTTAACTCTACATAATGTTGAAAAATATGTAAACTCTTTTTCTTATTAGTACTCGATACAATATTTTTTATAACACGACTAATCGAAGAATAAACATTGTAATTGATTTGTTGTTGGTTAAATTAATAAAAATTACATATCTATTCGTTTATGCTACTGATTATCTTAAATGCAAGTGCAGTACTAAGTAATCATATACTTTACAGTTTTACTCTGAATTATTAAAATACTCCACAAAACAAAATAATTAATAAAATAAATTTCAAAATATGAATATTAACACTTATTATTTCCATATTTTGTAGATTATCTATTTTTTTAATTACATTCGCAATTTAAATTTAACCTTTTCTAAAATTTTTACAGTTTTCGTTTGCTTCTTTTTCGCTTGTTTACATATGGAACCATATTTTATTTATTTATTTATTGGTACTAGAGTTGTGCTTATCAGCTCTTTTGAGTGACCGCTCTTTTCAGCTCAGCTCACTTTACTGAAGTATTTCATTCAGTTGGCTCAGTAGCTCAGTTCATTTATAGTGAAACATTTTGTCAAAAGAAAGAGCGATAACAGAAGCATAAAAAGTGACAGGATTATACAGTGTGTGTGTGTGTGATCATACATAAAAAAACAAGGCAGATTAAGTACAAAAAATTAATAAAACTAAAATAGTTTAATCAGAGAATTCGTTATTTAAAAAAATTAAAATTATTTAGTATTTCAGATATTTTAATATTACCACAATATATCAATTGTTTTTTTGATGTACTCTGCGACACAAAAAATTTGCTGAAAAAAGCACAAGACTTGCATGGAACTCTTTCATTATGTTGTTTTAGACACAAATCTATACACAAATTTAAATTACATGCGTTTGATTAAAGGTTTGTGTCTAAAACGAGCTGCTGAAAGAGTTTCATAGAAGTCTACATGTAATTTAAATGGGTTTGATCACAGGTTTGTGTCTAAAACGAGCTACTGAAAGAGTTCGATACAAATCTAGAAACCAATCAGTACTGAGCTAGCTGAAAGCGCTCAGTGGATTGAACGGCTCACAGCGCTCAGTGATGTGAATCGTTCAATTGAACTAGTTCTTTCATGAGCTGCACAACTCTAATTGGTACATGTTCTACAAAGTAAATTTGCATAATATGGTTGCACAAATATGGGCGGAGTAACTAGACCATATGCCCAATATGTTATTAACAGTTTTTTAAAAAAGTTTAGTGACCGACTGTACACGACCTATGCCTTCACATAGGAAGTAGCAATGTGGTTGTCAACGACATTTCACAAAAGAACCGCAAGCTAATAATGTTCTGTTTAATTTTTCCTCTCTTTAGAAACTCTCATTAAATGATTAAACAGAATACCGGCATAAAAACACATTTTCCATACAAATGGGTACAAAAAAGCAGCCGCAGAAAGCAGTCGTGAGATAGAATCTATTTTATTTTGAGAGCGCTTTTTCTTATGCTCTCACGTATAAATACTTATTCTCTCAAAAATGTTACCATACTTTCAAGAAATTTCATACATTTTTTAAACAAAACTACAAAGAAAAATAAGCACAAAAGAAAATAAAACAAAAATTAGAGAGCATTTTAAGTTACTGCCGACGATGTTATTATGGGCTTTATTAATTTGGGAGCGATTTTTCTGAAGTTGCAGACTTTATTCTGTTTCATCCAGCGTTGCCACTGGTGGAAAAAGAAATTACACAGCTGCAAGTCTAAAATAGTGCAAAACCATATGAAATAGTGCAAAAATTCTAATAAAAAATTTTATTTTTTTATTAGTTTTTTAGTTAATTGAAATTTAGGAGATAATTTTTTTAATTTATAAAAAACGTACAACAAAATTAAAAATATTTCATAAAATTCACTAATTCACAAATATTTACTTCAACGAAGAATAATTTACCACTTTCCTCTTAATATTTTGTCAAGATTTCATAAAATATTATTTAAGCCAGGCGTTTGAGAAGAAGGTACTCTCCATTTTTCTTTTCTTAATTTAAACTTATTTAACTAGAAGTACTGAGCGATACTTATATGTACATTCCTTAGTTTTTTTAAATCATATCGTCTTTTCCTCATTTTAAGCTAAAAGTTTGCACCACAATTTTAAAATCGGTGCTACTGTATTAGCTGATAACTAATTTTTGGGATATCAGTTTTAATAAAGTTCAGTTTACTAAAAAACTCTTTCAACAGAACTATTAAATTTAGAAAGAGAATATCACCAGCACAGTTTTTACTTTGAAAAATTTTAGACTTGTAAATTTCAAAACATCCAATTTATCGCATAGATTAAGTTCTTTATGGTATACAAGTTCATATTCACGCCACTCATTTTCCTAAAATCTTTATAGTTGTTTTAAGCAGCTAAATAAATATATATTTCACTTCCCTGTATAACAAGTTCATCGTTTTTATTGCTCAACCAAAAATAACTCATTTTGTTTAAAAAAAATCAACTTTTATGTAATTAGACAAATCAAATTTGCACAACTTTGATTACTTTAGCTTGTAATTTGTACAGAAGCAGGGATTCGCTTTAAAACATTAACTTAAAATTAGTTAAACGGCCAAGAGAATGTGAAAGGAAGTCCAAATAATATTTTGTAGATTTTTCATCTAATGCAGAAAGGATTGATTCAGATATTTTTAAATGATCTTTAAAAAC
The DNA here is from genome assembly GCA_936439885.1 of Nowickia ferox. Lineage (NCBI taxonomy): Eukaryota > Metazoa > Arthropoda > Insecta > Diptera > Tachinidae > Nowickia > Nowickia ferox. Next base: position 49,404,041 of record OW387023.1, on the reverse strand, counting down.
TTCCAATCTTCAATATAATCTAAATACAATAATAATACTTTCAATACTACAAGCTGTTAATGATAACAATTGCGTTATAATAGGTGATAAGATTGTATGGCTCTTTAGTGGGAAATATCGTAAAAATTCTCGGAGTTTGCATTACGTTTATAATAGGATCCGAGATTTCTTAGCAAATCTTCTAAATATGATTAGTATAATTTGGGCCTTATTAAAAATTTTGTCGTACTTTCATTAAGACTTACAGCAATATTGTTTTGTTAATATCTTTATCATAACCTTTGTTAGAGACATGGGGATTTGCCGCAGGCATGAAGTTTCGTATGTAGAATTTTGTATTAAGTCGACTTATGCTTTTATCGCTTTAAAACATATAAAATAGTGCAAAATTACACAAAAAATTTATGGTGCAAAAATAGTGCAAAGAACTTTAAATAGTACAGATTTTGCACTATTACACAGAAAGTGGCAACGCTGGTTTCATCATTAATTATTAAAAATATTTCATTCCATCAGTCGTTAAGCAGCTCTGGGCTGAAGAACAGCTCTCGCGTCAATTATTTCTTAAGTGTGGTCAGGCTTATGCGTGTTGTTGGGCCTTGGAGAGTTTTTTGTCTCGCTCACACTGGTTGACTGATCTGCTACGGATAACCGTATAATCTTGCGGTTCTTTTGTAGAATTTTTTTAACAACCACGTTGCTACTCCCTATGTGAAGGCTTAGGTCGTGTACAGTCAGTCACAAAACTTTTTTAAAACTGTTAATAACATATTGGGCATATGGTCTAGTTTCTCCGCCCATATTTGTGCAACCATATTATGCAAATTTACTTTGTATAATATGTATTAATAAATAAATAAATAAATAAATATTTCATTTAATAAGAATTGAAAATACTGAACTTAAGCCTGATTAATAAATTATTCCTGATTAAAATCATTCTATTTCAATTAAATTTTAAAATGTGTCACTTAAATATAAAAATAATTAATTTATATATAAATATATATATATATAAGTATATACATATATCTGAAAATTATTATAGTTCAATTAAATTTAAAAATGTCTCACTTAAATATAAAAATAATTATTATTTATATATATATATATATGTATATAGTTATATATATATATAGTTATATATATATATATATATATCTATATACATATATTTATACATATAAATACATATATCTATATATATATACATATGTACGAGGTCTGATAAAACAATAACCGTTATTTTCAAATTTCGTGAGTTACGTATGTTCGATTTTCGCATTTTTTTTTTCTGTTATGTTGATAAACATGTCTGTTACATATGTTGGCAATATCAGTAATTTTGGATTGTCAGTTTGTTTTTGACAGATAAAAAGGTTAGTCGTGTTTTGGTGTGCTCTTCGATTTTTTACTATTTTTTACTAAATTTTGAGCAAAACAACGTCGCATAGACATCGCTCAGGAGCTGTTAAATATTGAAACCAAAGCCCAATCATCCCAATGGGAGCGTCCAGAAGAGCCAAGACCGAAAAAAGCACGTCAAGTTCGGTCAAATGTGAAGGTTTTGCTCACTGCTTTCTGCGACTGCAATGGCGTGGTGCATCATGAATTCTTGCCACAAGGTCGTACGGTCAATAAGGAATACTACCTTGAAGTTATGCGCCGTTTGCGCGAAGCGATTCGTCAGAAACGCACAGAATTGTGGAAAAAACAATCATGGATTTTGCACCATGATAACGCACCAGCTCAAACATCGATGCTTGTGCGTGAGTTTTTGGCCAAAAACAAAACCGTTATCATGCCTCAACCACCGTATTCACCGGACTTGGCCCCCGCTGACTTTTTCCTCTTCCCAAAACTGAAGACACCGATGAAAGGAAAGCGTTTTGCTACGATTGAGGAGATAAAAGAAAAATCGAAACAGGAACTGTTGGCGATACCAAAAAGCGCGTTTCAGAAGTGTTTCGAGGATTGGAAAAAACGCTGGCATAAGTGTATTATATCTGAGGGGGATTAGTTTGAAGGGGACAAGATACCCAGTAAAAAATTTTCATGTTTTTTGATGCAATAAGGCAATAAAGCGCATCATAACTCGCTTTAAAATATAAGCTGTTTAGAAGCAGTGAGGATATATGAAGCAAACTATAGAACAAAAGGTGATTTAACAGCGCCACAATAATGCAGGTTTCATAAAAAAAGCGCTTTTGTGAGCAAAAAATGTAGCAGCAGTGATATCAGCAGGTTTGTCAGCTCTACTTTTGCTCTCTCATAGTAAAAACCTGCTTTATTTGAAGCAATTTTTTTACTGGGTAGTTATTGATGAATAAATAAATACTTTTTGTAAAAATTGAACATAACGGTTATTTTTTGATCAGAACTCGTATATCGGCAATTTTAAAAACACAAAAAAACCAAAGTTTTTTAAGTGGAATTTAAGAGTTTGTGTCTTTATATCCACCAAACAACCGATATTTTGCTATAGATCTGGATAAATTCTCCCAAAGAACATGTTTAGTGGCTAGCGGTGTTTTTGAAAGCGTTGGCAGTCACAGCGAGTTTTTTAAAAGCATGTTTCCAAATGTCACTTAATGCATAATTATTTTTTTTATTGCCAGACTCTCATAATTTCTGTTTCAGATTTTGCCGGCGTCGTTAATTTTTAATGTACTTTGTACCGTTACCATACAAGGTTTACTCAGTAGTTGTTAAATTCAGCAACGTGTTTTTGACATTTAAAAATTAATGTTTGTATATACATTTTTGTGTGATAAAAATCCTTTTAAATATACGTATTTTAGATCAAATTTATATAATCGCGTATAAATTTATTGAAAAACACAACTAAGTCAACTAAATTTTAATGTGATAACAAAGTATTGTGCACTTTTATGAATGTTGTTAACCAATTTACAATACTTGTTAAACAATCGTAATTTCCAACAGTGGTTCTTAATAAATTTTCCATTGATGCGTGCTTTGTTGGATTTATGATTTTTTAAACTTTTTGCCGTATCCTTCTGTGTATTACGATTAGAACGTTGGATAATAAGTTAAACATGAACCCTGCTGAAACTGAATGTGGAATCATAAACATAATTTGCACTGCTTGTCTTCATTAATTCCAAATTAGCTAATGCTATGGGTATCCAACCACTAAGTTCATACCAACAACTGATGGAAAAAATTTAATTGATTGATTTAAAGAAAAAGTTAGCAGTAACAAAATCAAGAGTCTGCTGATTCCTAAAACAATTTTTTTAACCACATGTGTCCCTATACACATACATATATAAATTTTTTTAAATCCTTTGTATAAATAATTATGTATATATAATTTTTTCTATAGACTTACATCAAATAAACGAATGTGCATTAGAAAAAGCAAAATAAACGAAACAACTCTACCTCTTATCATCACAGGCAATTCAAAATTCATTTCCAACACGAACCTATTGGCATATTTTGAAAATTTACAAATATCCACATACATACTTACACATGTATGTATGTATATACCTGGAAATAATATTGGACTACGTGGTCCAATCTAGATGAAACAGACTAGTTACAACATGGTCCCATGTAATGCATTCATGGATCATGTCGTTTTCATACAAGCATTCAATGCTGCAGGGTAAGTGTTCGTGTTTAACCCATTTCCAGCCATTGGTCGCAAATTCGTCCAGTGATTTTAAAAAATTTTATAAATTGATAGAAAAAAGATTTAGGTTAATTACTCGCATATATTGTTAGTTTGTACTTTTATTAACTTAACTTATTTTTTGTTTGAATTAATTTGGGTTTTTACCAGTGTTCTTGCGATAGTACGTGGACGGGGTTTTCACAAAATAAAAAATTAAAATGTCGAACGCACCAAAAGGATTAAAAAAATATATGAAGAACATATATCTCTAAATTTAAACTTTTTATAATATTTCTTTACAATAAAAGTTATTTCGATGACTTTAATTTTTTTTTTCGCTGGTGTAGATAAGTTTCAAATTAGATGGTCGATTTATCGACCACTGGTGGAAAACGATATGGCAATATTCAATAACAGCTGAAACTGTTTATCTTTTTTATCAGCACTGCGAATACTGGTTTTTTTTTGGAAGTTTTAGTATTCATGTTTTAACAACTGAGTGCTTAGCCACAATTTTTTTATTTTTAAAAGTTCCAAATTTCAAAATGTATCGACAAAAATACATCACACAAATGGAGATAGAACAACTCGTTAACGAGATCAGTGATGAAGATGAACTGTCGTTACGGTTATTTCAAACCATGAAACAATAGAGCCTATGCTTCATGTGAAGAGATGGAACAGAAAAGAGAGAAAAATGGCAACAATTGATATGCCACAAATTATTAAGGCATACAACAACCGTATGGGTGGCGTTGACTCATTCGATAATGCAATGAATAACTATCGGATTCGAGTTCGTGGCAAGAAATGGTATTGGCCATTGATAACCAACGCATTTGATGCCGCTATGGTCAATGCCTGGAAATTACATTCCTAGCAGTGTAAGCATGAAGACTGTCGAAGGACGTGAGATAGGAACTGACCGGTCAAAGAAACGAATTGGCCAAAAGAAAAGCTGTGCGCTAATACAACTTGAGTTTCGTCTCTATGTAACCGAATGTTTGCTTCGTAAAGCAAACTCAACGATAGCTAGGGCCGCAAGTCCACCCAAAGTGAGTGCAAAAGCTGCACTAAATGATATTCGCAATGATAAAGCAGAACATGGAATAGAGAAAATTGACAAGCCTCGTCGTTGTCGTGATTGTCACAAACACTCTTCTTTTAAATGTTCAAAATGTGGTGTTGCTGTTCACACCAAATAATTTAATACTTTCACAATTTATAATTAAATGTTTTCAATAAACATGTAAAAGTTTTTTTTTTCATCCAAATAACGTGGTGTATTTTTATTTTATTTTTATAACGTATTCAGCCATTGGTCGAAAAATCGACCAGCCTCTCCTGCCGCATGAGATAAAAAAAAATGTGAAATATAGAATTTTTTTTGGCATTTATAACATGTATGCAAAATTTCAGTGATTTTTATTCAGCGGTTTTCTTCTGGCTTTTAATGGGTTAAAAGATTATTATTGTTCTTCTTATGTACTTACAAATTGTATGCGAGTAGTCTATAATTATTCCACATGGGGTAGCTTTGGGGTTAGTCCGATTTAATGCAAAGTTGGAATATGTGGTCCAACCTTAAGACATCGCAATGGTGAATAGACCACTTTTTTTCATATTATTTGGAGTAGTTTTGGAATACTCTTACTCCTCTTTAAACTAGTTTTTACATGCATGTATATACTAATCGCATTATCTGCAGGGATATATCGCTCTATTATAACATAACACAAAAAAAGTAGTTTGACCAAAAATGAGTTTCAAGTTTTCAATTTACACAACTTAATGGAAACCAGGGTTCCCAGATTTTTTTCGACTGTCATCCCCAATTTGAAAATTTTGATCCCCGAAATTCCCCAAAAAGTAATTTATACTATCCCCAAAAATCCCTACTAAGAATAATATTATTTAATTTTATTTAATTATTTTTTTATGAATATTTTATTTGCAATGTGGTTTATATTATTTGTACACATGGTTTACAATTAAATATGTACATATTTGTATTTATATTTCTAACAAATTAGTTAATCTGATTAATTAAATCAAAAAGTTCAGAGTCCAAATCATCTGTATCGTTCTCTAAAGAATTTTTTTGATACATACTTTTAGAGTTAAAGAATTTTACCATTTCTGGCGGTCGATCAAAAGTGTCACATCAAATTCCATTATTTTTAAAATGTATATTAATTCTTAACAGAATTGAATTTTGTTTCTAATTATAGTTTTTATTGAATTCATTGCCGAAAAAACTCGTTCAACGCAAGGGTTGCTCCTTGATACACAAAGTACGTTTTAAATCATTACAGTTCTTTAGACGGCCGTGATCCAACGGCATCTTGATATAAATAAACCAAAAAATCAGCTGATGAGCAATCTCGCCAATGCGAATACCTGTTCGATATGTCTTGTAATAAACCTTGTTTAAGTCTTGCCAACAACAAATGTTAAAAAACGAGTTCAATTTTTATTTTAAGCGTTTTTGTTAACATTTTATATTATTTATGAAATAAAAAAGAGCAACTGGAAAATGTATTGAAATTAAAATAATCTAAGAAATAAATAAAAAAATATTAAGTAAAACACAATTCCCCATAAAATCCCCAAAACATACAAATTATCCCTAATGAATTCCTCAATCCCCAAACCAAAATTTTTATCCCCATTTGCAAAAAAATATCCCCGATTTGGAGATAAATCCCCTAATCTGACAACACTGATGGAAACAGACATTTTAATTTTTCTCTCAAGTGTTGAGTATACAAGTTATTCTTATAAAATTTTTACACAATCACCCTTATCGAGAATAAGAGGAGAATATTTTGATTACGTGAAATATTTCCCACTAACAAAATTAGGAAATAGTGCACTTACACAAAAACAACGCAAAAATTGGTGATTACAATTTATTTCCGATAAGGGTGAATATGCATAAAGAGGATTTATATTGAATTTTAAACTCCAAAATTCCGTTTTGTGAGTTATGATGTTGTTTGGGTAAATGAGCGATGTTTTAATGGTAACTATTACATACATAAATGGGGCTATCAGCGCAGAAGTGGTGTAACCCACAAAGACTTAATTAAACAATTGCTCTATTTAATTATTTACAGCCTAACCCACGATGTCGATCGACAATTCGCTCAAACCAACTATAGTGAGTGACTTGTAGTCAGTTGTAGTTTGGAATAAAATATTGTTAGTCACGCACGAGTGGTTTACAACTTATCACGATCACGCACGCTTTCGAAAAAGTATATAGTTCAATTTGTATATTATTTGGATTGAAAAATAGGTTCTTACACATACATTGCACCATGGTTCTGTTAAAAAAAATTTAATTTTGTCTTTCGAAGGTTTTTGTATGGTCATAATAAAATAAACAATTATTGTTAACTATAAAAACTATATGAACTGAAATGGATTTTTGAAACATAAAACTGCAGGACTGCTCCATAATTAAAAAAACTGAAAAAAAACAGATAATCTGCACATTTGGAAATTATATTTACCCTGTAGGAGGGTTGGAGTTAGGTGTCTCCAAGTCCCACTTTTGTCGACTTTTTGGCGACATTGTCAACGGAGCGCCTATATACTAATATAAATTAGTCCCCTTTTTAACCGACTTCCAAAAACGATGAGGTTATCCATTCGCCTGTATTTTAGTAATTTTTTTACGGATTTCAGCAATTCTTTTTTTTATCTGGAAGGAAGCTTCCAATTTAGTCCCATTTCAAAAAAAAAAGGGAGGGGAACACTTATCTACTTTTACTTATGGGATTGCTACGATACTTATAACACACCTTGCGCGCTCATAATGACACAATATAGATGGGCCCATTTAAAATTATATTTCACGTGCTTCTACTAACCGATTTTTACGAAACTTGACACACACCCTGGGTTGTAAAAATTATACGTTCTGCCATTTAAAAAATTGGGCGGAGACATTCGTAATTATTATTTCATGTCCTTCTACATGACCGATACGTTTAAAGATCAGGAGATACTACCTTCAAACAATCATCATCATTCATTCATCAGCAAATAAGAAAATGAGTCAAATAGGAAGAACTTTAAATCAATTTATATCAGATTTCGATAGCTTCATGCTATATGACCATTGGGAGACAATAAAAGTTTTCCAAAATATGCTGGAGGAAAATGAAGAATATGGCGTCATGGAAGATGAAGACAACAGTCGGTGGTACGATCCGAACTGTGAGGAAGCACCTGACACTTGTAGGTGTGCTATATATTTTTTACGAAAAACTATTTTAAAAAATTTAATAGTTTCATACTATGATATGTTTCCATCATTGAAATTACAATAAAATAATAATGTATTATTAATATAAACAAAATAAAATATTTCTTGTTTTGCATTATTTTTTTCAAAAGGATAACTAGGAATCATCTTTTCGATTAGAGAATAACAAAAAATTGTGTGTAGTGAAAAGTATAAGGACTTATCCGAAAACTTAAATTTTTTGTCTTTATGAAAATATCAAATGAAATTTAATGACATTTCATAATACTGTGAAATTCAATTTCTCTTGTGCAGAACCTCTTAAAGAAACCCCGATATGCTTTTGAAATAAAATTTAGCAAGACTGCGCATGATTAAGTGATATGTACACAAAAACAAAGTAAAGTAAACAAAAATTTGCAAATAGGCAAAAACAAAAATCTTTTTATGCAACTAAACTCATCAAGTAGAGAAACATAATACGTACCAAAGTGTAGACACTTGTTGCTAAAATTTCTATTTAGTAAATTTAAGCTGAAATAAAAACCATTTACATATTTCATTTTTTCCAATATTTTATTTCACATATTTTCTTAAAAATTAATTTGTACATGTACATTACGTTTTTGATTTATTTTCAGAATGAAAGATTTTTTCTTAATAACTAAGATTGTATGTAAAATAATTTTTCTTAATAACTAAGATTTTAACAATAAGAGAAGTTTTCTTAATAGCTAAAATTTTATTTACAATAATTTTTACAATAACAGAATTTTTATTAAAAACTAAAATTTTATGTACATTAATTTTTATCCGTTTTCTTGCATTCTAGCAATCTCTTTTAGCAATTTGTCAAGTTCGTATTAAGCAATATGTCAAGTTAGCAACATGTCGAGTTCGTCATACGAAAATGATACCATGCATATGTATTAATATTATTAGATCTTATTTTTCTTTTATCGTTTCCATAACTTAAGACTACCTTATTTAACAGATTATAGATATTCGATATAACTTACATTTAAACGTTAAAATATTATCATATACATTGGATTTATTAAACAAACAATTTTTATACGAAACTAAACTATATTTATCTAATATGGCTCTCTTTACCCCCTTCGATTTTTTACGTCATTTTTGTTTTGTACACTAAATAAGTACATCTTTGCTCGCAGCTCAACAAACTCTGGCATTATTTTACCGCAATTTTCATCCTTCATCATACTTAAAACTTTTTTATTAACTAGTGGAAAATTATAAATATTGTCTGCAGGATAGTCCGATGTATTAAATTGTTGTTTTATGTCACTTTTTATGTCAGCATAAAAGTCGTCAGTGTCCATATAGTTTAATGAGAGTTTTGTCTTTAATTTAGTTTCCATGTACCCGTAATGGAAATTATACATTTTCCATTTGGAAAGCTCCAGTACGCAAAATCCTAAGTAAAATGGTTTATTGTAGTATGTCTTGACTCTATTATTTCAATAGCTACCAGATCTTCGGAAAATATAGATAAACTGTGAAAATTGGGATTGGATATCCAATCTTGTGCCCCCAAATGCTTCCGATTTGTTCTGTTCCAATTTTTGACAATTTTAACATCTCTCCTCTTGTCCACATTTTCCATGGTTTTACCATACACTGCATTATGGAGTAGTTTGAATTTTTTTTTGTCAAAAGCCTTTTTAGCAGTGGCTCTATGTCTGGTATTTAGGTCAATATAGCCTTGTAACCATGGAGATTGTTTAAATGCTCGAATACGATGTATTATTTTTTTTAACTAAGCCATATTCTAAGCATTGTTTCAGAACTCTACAGTGTATCACGTATGATTGCTTTGCAGAGAAATCGGTTATCAACTTGTTATACTTCGCTTGCATAGTTTTTTTTTTATTTTCAGCGGGAAAAGGAATTGTGCAAGGTCCGTAAGTGAGAAGGGTAATCCAAAGTGACCTCATATACATAACCGTCTGTTGAATTGTCAGCTATGCTCTTTGAATCTACATTCAACTCGCCATGCGATAACCATCTGAACCCACCATAAGGAAGATATTTGGACATCGCCTAACCGTAAAAGTTATTTGCGTCTAAATAGGCAAGAAATTGTGAAGGCTTATCTTTATCAAAATCTTCCAAATATTTATTATTCGCTTTTGAATATATTTGACTACATTGTACGATTCCCCCACGTATACCTTTCTTCATAAAGTTGTACATGTCTATGTCCGTCAATAATTCTAATTCAATTTTTGTATATTTTAACATTGCATCCAAGGAAAGTCCAGGAGCTGTATAATATTGACATGGATACAGCTCATAAATACCTTTGCAAACTTTTCTAAAGTTCTCGAAAATATCTGTCAGTAAGAGGGCATCTGTTTTTAAGTAAAGTTCCATGTAATCTTTCATTGTTTTGCAACCAAAAGTATTCCATACCTCTTCAGCATATGAATATTCGTGTAAAGATCACTCTTTATTATTCAGCTTATTAAAGACATCACTGCGTGAATGAAACTGACTGTTAAATTCTAATGTATCAATATGCACGGAATACTGTAGATTTACCTATTTAGTTAATACGCTATAATGGCAACACTAGCAATATGTTAATGTCAGTGCAATGCCGCCTATTCTGACTGTTTGCGTATGGATAGTGTCAATTAGTTTTAAGCTATTCTTTCAGTTTTTCATTCTGAAATTAACCACGAAGGAAATTGGTCATATATCTTAAATAAAGGAAGTATAAAATCATAGAACGTGCGTTTTCATTACCAGCGGTCCCCATATACAATACTGACACTGAAATTATTTTTCTGACTGAAATAAGGATTTTACAGACCAACCTAAATTACGACGCAAAGCGTTGTCTGGCTGTCAAAATTTCTCATGCCCATACAAAATGTATGAAACGAACCGAAATAACGCGTCGTCAAGGCTTTGCAATTGGAAAATCCAATTTTGACAGCGCGTAAAAAAGTGAAGTTGGCTGCAAAAGTACTGTTGTTTTTGTTAAGTAATGTTACTTTAGCTACTTTCAGGTCAATTTAGCGTTTTCATTTTTATTTCTTATTTCTATTTAGAGGTTTTTATTAATCAAAGAGAGTAAGCATTACTGTTTTTGGCGCAACGTTAACGCTCTAATTTAGGTTACTCATTTCAGCGTAAAAGCTAAGCGCTAAATTACGTTGCGCTTTGCGTCGTAATTAAGGTTGGTCTGTTATAGGGCTGAAATCATTATTTAACAAATTGCAAACTCTCAGCCATAAAGCGTATTGTATCAAGAAATCTTATTTTAACATTATGACCCTCGCTCATTTCGGTAAATTGAGAGAGTCATATATAAAGCTCCTCATTGAGAGGGAGTACTTTCAGTTGCATAGAAATTTTTTCTAATCTATTTTTTATCTATACGAGTATATATAAAAATGAATGTTTGTTTGTATGTTCTTTATGCGCGTCCAAACCGCTCATCCGATTGCAATGAAATTTGGTGCACTTAAGGCTCAGTTAGCCGACTGTAATGGAACGTAACTGTAGCCTAGGAAACAGCTGATCGACATTTTTATATGCAAAGTATGTTACATCTCTATAACCGTTTTTATTACTTTTCACATAACAATATCGATCAGCTGTTTTCTACCGTTGCAATTACATTCCATTACAGTCAGCTAACTGAGCCTTTAGTCTTTGAAAATGTTACGCAAGAGGAAAAATTACTGATTTCGTACAAAAATACGTATGTTTTTCTCATTTATTTATTCAATTGATCATACGTGTTACCTATACTTATTATGTGTGTATACATACATACATGTGCCGAATGTCAATTTGATATTCGCGAATTCGAATTAGAATATTTAAAACGTTTTCGGCGAATACGCACATTTAAAACGATATTCGCGAATACGAATATCTATGGTATGAAATTTATAGACATTTAATTGTTGGTCTATTTTATGAAAGCTATAGCTATATGGATATATCCAAAAATTAAATAGTTTTTAAATAACATTTGAAAATTTAAAAAAATTTTTATAATAAATTAAATAAATTGTAGTCAAACTGATTACATGGTTCTCAATTCCTCATCTTGATCCACTTATATTTTAAATATTCTTAATATACTATGTATGTACATAAAAACTTACATATCAAACTGCAAGATATATTAACATTAAATCTACCAAATACGTAGAAGGAAATAGTATTTGCGGAAGTTTAGGAAAACATTTTTGGCAATTCTCATGGACTAAAAAGTGTCTTTTCAAAAAATATATTCTTCCATATACGAGTATGTACATTACAATATCAAATTAATTAGTTTTACAATTTTTGTTGGTCAACTTGAGGCTACAATGTTAAGTTCTGAGAAATTTGTTAATGGAAACTTGCATACATAGACGTATTTTCATAAGGATATTATATACATTTTTTATACAATCGAGCAAGAAAAAAATATTTAGAAAACAACAGAGCGTCTAGGAACTAGATTGTGTGCCCCTCTAATTTTAATTTTAAGTTATTTTTAAGGAATAATTTTTAAATGAGCAAATATTATCTATTGCAAATGTAATGTTGTAGTATGAACAAAAATTTAGAAAATAAAAATTACATATCTTTCGTAATGGACATCATTTTGAGTCATTTTATCTCCCAAAACACTCCAACAATGTGTATGTTTAAAGCCCTCCCGCTAAGTACACAGGTTAAAAAATGTTCTATTTTAGAAAATTAAATATTTTTCACCATGGCAACCTTTATTGATCCAAGATATAAATTTTTTGTTTGTTTCACGCACATTTTAGATTTATTTGAAGATGACCAAACGGAGTCATCTTCAAGCTCTCTGAAATACAAGACGACTTCACTTATAGACACTACTGAAAGCGACCGTGAAGCTAACGCCAATTCTTATATTGGTGACTCCAATAATGCTCAGTCGTCAATACTGAAAACTATAGTAGATTATTTGGCGAAAAAATGGATAGCAAAAATAGAAATAAATTTTTGTATGCTTTATGTATTTGCAAAAGTCAATTGTTTTTTAAGTTTTAAATAAGATAATTAGGCCTAACTTTTTCAATGTAAATAAAACAATTTTTAATATTCCCCTCCCCTCCCCCCCCCCCCCACCCATCCCTTATTTAAAACTTAAGAAATAAATTTCTTCGTTTTGGATTTATGAATTTCTTCACATAATTTTTTAAACGAATACGAATATCTAGAAATGGCCGAATATTTGGGATTTCGAATACGCATCACTAACACATACATACAGTTTAAGAATAAGCTCTCCATAAAAGCATAATTTTTAGAGTTTGAGGAAACTTGGGAAGAAATTTAAAAAATAGTTTTGCCAATATTTGGGGTACATGTGTATAACTACATTCACATGTAACCTTATTCGATTTTTGTCTCCCCACTTTGCTAGTCTAACAAATGAATTTAATACAATTAATTAAATTAAATTTGTTTAAATAAAAACTTTTTAAACTATTAAAATATTTTTCACTTACTGTTACGTTATTCCTGGGGGTTCTAAGTTTTGTTACGATCTCTTACTGGGGGGAGGCTGGGGGTCAAAAATCGGGAAAAACAGCGTTACTTAATATCTGGACGGCCCTATTAGCTGCTCTTGCTGATTTTGAAGAGATGTCTGCGGGTACCTTTGATTTGTGCCACGGCTTACGACCACTTGATCCTGCAAACTATGTTTTTTAACGTGATCCAAAAAGGACTTTTGGTATTTGTATACCTTATTACACTGATATCCAGTAGAACTCATTTCTGATTACTTTAATGAATCACTATTTTAATTTAAGAACACAAACACTCGTAAATTGCTTCAAACTTATAAAAGCGGAAGTATTAAGAATTGCTTATGATGCTGATAAATACAATAAAGTACAGATGTGTTGATTAGAAAAGTTGGCATATTTATACGAAAATTAGTAGCAGTAGCTTTGCTGCCGATGACTGTACTTAAGCCTATGTATGTAAAAAGCCACATGCGTATGTGGCGGTGATGTCACGAGAACTTTCAGCATGTTCGTTGCATTTTTTAAAATTACTAGCAGTGGCAACATGTCGTAAGATTTGTATAGTATTTTTGTTCCAAAATACAAATGTGGCACATGTAGCCGAATCGAAGAAATTTTCTGAGGCATGGTTACAGATGAACCATGTGAATATCTACATGTACATATGTTGATAGTACACGGCATGTAGCAAATGTAGCATCGTGATGACGTCAAAATTATGTCTGAACCACATGCGCATGTGGTTTTTTACATACCATGTACTGTAGGCTTTAGTTGAAAATCCGCTGTTTTAAAATAATCATAATCAAGAAATTTCTGAGTTGCAAAATATAAATGTATATAAATATTACGTTTGCATTCTACACACCCACAAAATATTCCACGCACAAATTCCCACAGTAACACATACATATGTACATACATAAGTACATATGTACATTCACATTCAAGAAATTGACAATGTTATGAAATAAATATTTCTTAAACAAAATATAAACTTATCAGTGACAGACAAACTCTATCCGCCACACAAAAACATTTGGGATGTTCATATATGAGAGCATTTTATACCATAAAATGTCGGCATGATACATAATTTGTTAACGTGAGAAAATCATACATACATTTTGGACATTTTACAACCGCGGCCAGCATATGATTTGATATCAAAAGCAGTGTTGCCAGTGAAATTTCGAGAAAGATACATTTTAGTTTCCAAAAAGATACATTTGTTCCCAAAAAGATACATTTTGTAAAAAATTTGAAATTCAATTTTTAACGTTTAACATTTATTAACATTACATTTTTATTTCATATTTAATGAATATTGTAAAGAAAATTATATTATATTAATTAATTTTTATATATATTTAAGTCATAAATATTAGGCATGTAATTCTTAAAAATACAGTAAGCAAACTTTAAAATTAATTGTATGTACATAATTACCTTTGGATGTTATCAAAACAAATTCATTTTCGTAAAAATTAATATACGACTTAAGGCGCTTATACTAAGGCGATCATATCAAAAAGTTCATATAAATTTCCTGAAAATAAAAAAGATGTCCATATTTCCTCAAAAAAAAGGTTCATATTTTCTGTACATTTTACATACAGATTCAAAAGATACGAAAAATGTCGGGATTACACATGGTACGTGATGTCATCAAAAGATACGAAAAATGTATCTTTCGTATCCTAATGGCATCACTGATCAAAAGGTCCTGCGAAGTCGACGCCGGTCACTGTAAACACACATACTGACATACATACACAAATTCCCACGCTTCATATGAGAATCGCGTAGTAGTCATCATATCTAATTTCTCTGATGGTATTACGACAACACCCCCACCCACCCCAAATCACGTGCATCCACAAATTTCCACAGTCTAGGTACACTTACAATTTTCCCGTCGGCATTAGCAAAAATCATTTTCATGATTTTCCCCTGTCGGCATTAAGAAAAATCGTTTTCATGATTTTCCCGTCGGCATATACACATAAAAAAAAGCTGAAACCTATGAAACCCCTTAATGCATTCCCACAAAAATATCACCCGTTCACAAAAAATTATGCCCATTTTTTCAGTTGGTAATCAAATTGTAATTATTTTTAAGTTCTAATTAAATACGAAATTGTGTTTTTGAGTGCATAATTAAATAATAATTAAATGCGTGTATGTGTTTATTGAAAACATACACATGAACATCATGTGGTCGTATTGAAAACATCATGTGGTCGTACTAGAAAGAATTTCCTTCAATTTTCATATATATATAACATATATAATTCGTAGTTTTATATCATGGAATAAATAAATAGAAAAATGCATTCTGATGTTCTTTTGGTTTCATAAAATTTGTTTTTATCCAATTTTAATTTTCTGCATTTTGATAACCTAACTTTCTTATTTATGTTAAACAGATGTTGTTTGAAAAGCCTTCCATAATACTGGGAAATTTTGCAGTGCTACCGTACTTTCAACGTAATTCAATAAGAACTTTAATTAACCACTGAAAAAATGAAATCGTATTTAATTACAACTTAATTTTAAATAAAAATTAGCTAATTACGCACTTAATTCTTAAGTTAAAAACTAGGGGTTAATGTAAAAAAAAACTATCAATGTTAACAAAAGATAACAAATCGCACCAAAAACAATTTCTCAAACTTCAAATTTTAATTACCCAAATTTTTAAATTTTACACAAATTTTAAAAATTTTTTTAGAAATTTTACACAAATTTCACAATTTTAGTCGGCGCCAGAACTGGCAATTCACTACTTACCTGTTTATCAGCCTATACCCGCGTGGAATAAATTCGATAAATAACAAGCTTTATTCAAGCGTAGAACTTAATTTTTGCACACTAGAAGAAGAAAACTGCCTACAATCAGTTATGTCTACTTCTAAAAAAAAGTGTTTACAACATGGAACGCCGAAACACCAAACCATTATTCTCAGTGAAGCCAAAGATACATTCCAAAAAAGCAGTGACAATTGCCAAATCTGGCAGTAAGCTAGTGTCCGACTTGGCAAATTAATTTTGCGAAAGGGGCAGTTAAACTTCCCACAACATAATCAGTAATGTACCATCTGTACAGAAGGCGCGTAATCTGGAAAAGCCATCGACAGCAGCAGCATCACTGCCAAGTCTAGATGCTTTCCCAGGAAGGCCACTCAGCTTGGCAGGAGAAATAAAAACCAACAATGATATCTTAGAAGAAGTGCTCGCCCTTTGTACATCTGAAATGACCGCAGAGGAAAACGACGACGCACAGTGCTTTGTCCCAGTACATCGATGGGACAAAAATAGAAAGAGTCGTCCTAGGGAAATAAAATTTGGCACGAGTTCGTAATATAATAGAATTAAGAAAATTTCAAAGTATCGACAAAGTTGAACACGCCCATCGCCCATACAAACCGAAAATATTTTTGGCTATAAAAATTTAACTTTACGACAAATTTCATGAAAATTGCGTGAAGAACATACATATCTATACGTCCCCTTATTAAAAAATAGCATTTCGTCAACATTGACCACGCCTATCGCCCACCGCCCATACAAACATAAAATATTTTTGGCTATAAAAATTGAACTATTACGTCAAATTTAATGAAAATCGATTTAAGAGCATATTTGTGTACCACCTTTGAAAAAAAAATATTTCATCAACATTGATGAAATCGCACACCGCCCATACAAACCGAAACTATTTTTGGCTGCAAAAATTGAACTATTGCGACACCCTATGCTATTAACCGATTATAACTAAAATTCAGAAAGCATAAGCTTACCAATCCAAAAAATTTTACGCCTAATTTAAAAGAAATCGGAATTCTAGTACCTCCCATACAAAAGGTGCAATATTTCTCTTACATTAATACTTTATTGTTAATAATACTATAGAACGTAATACAGGAAATTTGTTTTATTTTATTGGCAAAATCCCAAAATGTATACTTGGTCATTATCAATCAAGTAAAGTATGAACAAAAACTTATTTATTTTATTAATATAGCTATTTCTATGGTTAAAACTAAGCGTCATCACTATAGGAGCCATCCTAATTTTCGCTCAACGAAGAACCTAACTCAACGATTTTTAGTTTTGCTTGTAGTTTGATCAAATCTTTTGGTTGGTCTGCCCCGCTTTTTTGTGGTGGCCGGGGCTGCAATTTCTACATCAATTCCTACAGATACTGAATCCATTGATACGTCTGCATCTGTTGTGTTTGCTGTAATGTTACCATCACCTACATTTTCATGGCTTGTGCTCGGGCCCTTAATGTGTTTATTTTGTTATTTTAATATCTTTAATGTAAATGTAAAAGTTAAATATAACTTACAACAGCCAGCTGAAAACAAAAATATTTCTATTGCATTTAGTTTCTTGCCACAACTTTTTCACTTCACTATTAAAAAACGAAATTCTTTTTAATAATTTTTTTTTGTCAAAATTTGAGTTCCCAATTTTTTTTACATATTTAAACAACGCCGATATTTTATTTTTTGAAGATGCTGTTAACCGACAATCAATAACATCAGAATTTTTTAAAATAATTGCCATCGTCACAGTTTATCGAATTATATATGATAATGTAATACAGGAATAGCAAAACATATATGACACCATGATCATACACCTGACTTTTACAAAGCAAGAATATTAGAAATAAGAATAAGAAAAATAAAATCTAACAATAACAACAAAGAGAACATTATGCTGTCTGTTGTTAAGTTCTATAAATACATGTTATGTTAACCCACAGACGATCTTCGGTTGAAATTTCACCTATTTGAAGCTTTAAAACTGATTTGATTTTTTGACTTAAAATTAAAATCGAAACCAAAGCTGCAAATATTGGTCGATTATCATCCTCTTATTTGACTCAAATACTTTTGTATGGGTACTAAACAAGCTAAAACTTTGAAATTGCAAATAAGTTGATATATTAATTTTTAAGAGTTTGTTGAAATCAGCGCCAAAGTGGCAATAATTCAAAAATTTTGATGTAGTGGCGCGACCCTTAAAATTTTTTAAAAAATGTTTTTCCTTATTTTTGCCTTCGTAAGAATCTCAAACAACATCTCTTCCCGAGTGAAACTTTTTCAAATTAAAAAAAAAAACATCTTTCCACTCCACCCTAATCAGCAACCAGCCAACGGTGATTAAAAATGTGAATTTAGACCTTTTTTAAAACTATTTTTTTGTTAAGTTGCGCTCAAAAGCGGGCATAAACAATTCCTTATATCTTAAAAAAACACTATTAACTAAATAAAAACGCATTAAAAAATAAAAAAAATTTTAATGGTTTTTTTAACATTCCATCAAACTTTTGTAATTTTTGAAAATTTTTACAAAAATACATTTTTTTCCAGCGATTGCAAATAATTCCAGTTAACATATTCAACACATGATTTATTTTGTCCGAGTTCTGCTCACACTAAATAATATAAAAATCGAAGTTAATTTAATTATTATTCATTAAATATAAAAATCGAAGTTTCAAGCTCTTTCTTAAAAAAATAATTTTTGGGAATTATTTTCTTGAAGCAATATAAATTGATGATTGAAAATGTGAATTTAGAACCTTTTTAAAACTATTTTTTTGTTAAGTTGCGCTCAAAAGCGGGCATAAATTATTTATTATTCCTTTAAAAAACACTATTAACTAAATACAAACGCAATAAGAAATAAAAAATTTTTAATGGTTTTTTAACATTCCAACAAACTTTTGTAATTTTTGAAAATTTTTAGAAAAATACATTTTTTTCCAGCGATTACAAATAATTCCAGTTAACATATTCGACACATGATTTATTTTTTCGAAGTTTTGCTCACACTAAGTAACAGAAAAATACAAATTTTAAGCTCCTTCTTTAAAAAATAAATTTTTGGGAATTATTTTCATAAAGCAATACAATTTAGTTTTTAATTCATTGATTTTTGCTTAAATTTCACTGACTTTAGCGCCCTCTGGTGAAGTGTAGGAGAGTCAAACGAAACTATTTCCTTCAATTTTATTTCTTTTGTATTGTTATCTCTCGATTATTATAACTTTCATTATATTTTGGGACAATTTTTATTTTATTTTTGTCTATGGGACAAAGCACTGTGCGACGGGTCGACAATCGAGCTGCCCTGTAAAGACAAAACAAAACATTTGTGGTGGAGGACAAATCCATTTTTTTTTAATACATATATTTATTTATTGTATCTTCAAATATGAACTAACAATGAGTATTCAAATCCTAAATCTAAATAAAATTATTAGACCCGACCATTGTCGGACATAAACTTAGTGATAGTAAATTAATAATACATAAGAGTATAGGCGAATAATAAAAATGTATTTTCAAGCAGTTTCATCTGGATTATTAGATTCGTACTGTCCCTCTTTTTTTAACGGATGTGTCCAGTAAAATTCAAGATGTTACGAGCAAGGGGATTAGGATGGAACTCGAGTTTTGTTAAGTATTTGCCTCCGCACAATTAAATCATGGTGTAAATTTGAATTTTTAATGTACCATGGAGCCGACGCTATTAACCTTAAAATTTTGTCTTGCCTTCGTTGGATTCTCTATACATTGGAAGCTGAAGCAATGCCCCATAGTTTAGTTCAGTAGCACCATATAGGTTTCAAAAGCGACTTGTATATCAAAAGTTTACAATTTAGACTGAGGTTTGAGTTTCTACCAATCAGCCAATGTATCTGCGTTAATTTTAGTTTTATTTGCGTTAGCTTTGAGTTAATGTGGTGTTTCCATGTAAGCCGTCGATCAAGGTGTATTCCAAGGTATTTCACATGTAAATGTTGACGAACAATTTGATTGTTGATTCTAATGGGGGAACAAGTATCTTTTCGTAGGGTAAATATTACCTGAACACACTTTTGTTCGTTTACTTTAATTCTCCATAAGTTTAACCACAGTTGCAGCTGGTTAATATGTTCCTGCAAATATCGGGATGCCTCGTAGGTCTTTTCATGCTTACTGAGACAGGCTATATCATTGGCAAAAGTAGAAGTGTGTATGTTAGTGCTAACAAGCATATCACAGGTATAAATCAAATACAAAACTGGCCCCAGTATACTCCCCTGTGGCACACCGGATGAGATAGTTTTGGGCACACCATTAAGTCTCCTTCCACAACAGTGAACTTCTGGGAAAGAATGACACTTTCCAAAAGATTTAGAACGTTTATTGGTAGGTATGTCTTCAATTTTAAAATAAGGCCTTCATACCACACTTTATCAAATGCCTGAGAAACGTCAATAAAGAGGGCAGAACAATACTTCTTTTCTTCCAATGTTCTTCTTATAAATTGAATCAATCTATGCGTTTGCTCAATTGTGCTATGCTGACCTCTAAAACTAAATTGATGGTCCCCGATACACCCACTACGAATTAGAATTGGGGACAATTTTGTCATGAACAGTTTTTCGAAAACGTTTGACATTGTTGATAGTAGACTTATTGGCCTGCATGATTCAGCCTTGGTAGGATTTTTTTTTATTACTACTTCATCTATACCCGGAGCTTTCTTCGGATTGAGCTCAGCAATTAGTTTTTGTACATCACGCGTCTTAAATTTTATGGATCGAGGGGGTAGAGCAACGAGATTCGGCAAATCAACAATACCCGTACATGTGTTTGGGGTAAATACGATTTTAAATGCTCAGCAAATATTTTACCTTTTTCAATATCACTTCTTGACCAACCTCCGGTAGATGTGCGCAGAAGTGGTTTAAACTTAATGAGTGTTTTAAGCTTTCTAGCAGCGCGCCACAAAGAAAAATTAGATGCTCGTGTGACATCCTGACCTTCCAGATAATTTTTAAGAGATGAAGTTTTTGCAGATATAAGCAACTCTTGGAATCGTTTAGTGCACTCTTTAAATCTGATTTTACTTTGGGGTGATCTGTGCTGTTGACATTCCCTTCTAGCTCTTCTTTTTTCATATAAGAGACGTTTAATATCCGTAGAATAAATCCTATTAAAGCCAGTCTGCGGTTGGGAGATAGTGGCATATGTTCATGTTCCGTACACTGATCACTGGGATATTTTTTGAACCTCAGCCAATTAACATTGATTGATCATCTTCACATATGTGTGAGGTAAGACACGTGGGAGAGTGACCGGAGAAGAGATCTAGAGAAGCTTCAACATGAATTAAATCTCTAGAAATATTTTTCATGACGCCAAAATCTATAACATCCGGCCGGAATTTTTTTTTATGTCCCCAGTGGGCCCGACCTCTAGGCGTAATAAGACGCGAACCCTAGACCGCATGTTTTGCATTGTAGTCGCTAGCTGCTACGAAACAAGGTCCAAGAGATTTGTAGAAATTCTCGTATAGATCCTCAGTAATTGAAAATCTGGGAGGGGAGTAAATTGATGATATCACGAAATTTTTGCACAAACTTTTAATGCAGATATTTGTTGCTTGTAGATGTTCTTCACAAATGCTGTCAAGCATATAGTGCTTGAGACTTGACTTTATTAGAATTACTGATTTACCGCATGCTTCTCCTCTCGTGTCCTTTGTATCATATAAGGTGTAGTCATTGATTTTAATAAGGCTTCTCGAAGTCAAATGGGTCTCAGAGACCGATATTATATCAATATTCTTTTCCATGAGAAACTGCTTAATTTCATTTTTATGTTAGCGAATGTTCATGGCTTTGCGGTGTTCATGGCTTGTTAACTAATGCAGTGTATGTTGCATTCGCAGCATTTCTTGCATCATGCTAGTCATTTTTGTTGTAAAGTTGTTTATAGTTTGCACCAGGTTATCAATAACAAGACAGATTAAATTAAAGCTTGTGTTATCACTTGTTGAATTACTTGGTGGGAACACTTTCTTCGTGAGAATTAAATTTGTTTTAACAGCCTCGGCATACGATACACGTGAAGTAATTGGTTGGCTCATTTGAGGAAATATGGCAGAGTAAGCGTTTGCTGATTGAGCTGGAGGTAGTTTAGGTTTTTGTCCCATAGTCTGTTTAAGTAACATTACCTCCACAATTACTAAATTTTTTTCTGCTTGATCTTTTGGCTAAGTACAGCTACAAAACTAATGGAGAAAAAATTATGAATTGTTGGTCTCAAAGTTAATCGAACTAAAGAAAATATTTTTATAAAACAGCAGTTATCTTGGAACTAGATTGTTTGCTCCTACAATATATTTAAAGAATACTTTATTTTATTTTAATATGGAGAAATAATTTTCGGACAAATATTATCTAGAAAAGTACTTTAACTTTTTTAATGTTAACTGTACAAGAAATTTTTTTTGTTTTTAAGTTGGGTAAAAACATTTAATCGAAATATTTTTTTTTTTAAATTACATACAAACTAATATTTTAGCCATTTATTTAAATTTCGTTAGGATTTTTGCATTTATTTATTTTTTTAGAAAAATATTCGTATTAATTGTCGCCTGAATTTGGCGAATACGAAAACAAATACTAATATCTAAAAATAACCGAACATTCGGGAATCCGAATTCGAATATTCGTGTATCACTAATTTATATATATATGTAGGAATATTAACAGACAAATGCATTTTGAGTCTATTATTTTTTTCACTTGTGCGATTACTCCGTCCTCTCTTTCAGTGTAAGAGATGGGAGAATTACTTTGCTAACCAAATTTGTATTGTTGCTTCACCGAATGATATTAATAATTTTGAATCTATTATTACTATAATACTATAAAGCTTTTTTGATCAACCCAAAAATAATCTTAATAACACGTCTTTAATTTCTTCTTTTTTAAGATGGAAGATCTCTATGAAGAAGTGCTTTTTGAAATAACTAATAACATCGGATGTGAAGCGAATGATGTTTGCAAAGAATCGCTAATTGAATTTGCGCAGGAAGCATTTAAAATGTCAAATGTCAAGCATGAAGAAATTCTCGAAATCGCACAACAAAAAGAACCTCCGAATATCCGACTCAATATTGAAATCATAAAGGCTGAAAATCTCTTACCCAAGGATGCAAATGGTTTTTCTGATCCATTTGTAACATTATATCTAGAATCGAATGGTTCGCATCGCTACAATTCGTCTGTGAAAACCGAAACACTAAATCCCATATGGGAGGAACACTTTTCGCTGTAAGTAAAACAACTTGAATTAGTACACAACATACATAAGTATATACATATGTATGTATGCATTTATGTAAATTACGTACATATGTATAAATTTCATTAGAGCGGATTACAAAAAATAGATTTTAGTACCCCTCGCAAATTACGCCGCGCAACAAAATTTAAAAATTTTAACTGCTTGTAAAACCACTATACAATTTGGATGTATTGTGTTCCAGTAGTACAAATATGGTCCAAATTTTAAATTCTATGAAGAAGTTTTTTTTTGAAATTTTAAATAAAATTATAAATTTTTTTATAATTTTTCTCCACATAATTAATGATAACTCAAAAAGTGTTATGGTAGAATTAGTCGATTCGTATCGTGTTATTTTTGAAGATGCTGGATGTTAGTTAGTAAATATGTGAGGTTGCAAGCGAACGTGTCAGCTGTTATAGTATTTCTCTCTGCTTTATACATGTATACGTATGTATTTGAGAGAGAAATTAACGTTTGCTCCGTAAAAATACATTTTCTGTAGAGTTCTACCTCAAATACGTTACGATAAACAGCAACTTGTTTTATTTATGTTACAGATTTTCTCAGCTGATTCGTAAACTCACGATACGAATCTACTAATTCTACCATTAGTCCGATATTATTAAAACAAAATTAGAAACATTAAAATTTACATCACCTTTAATCCGTTTGTATATTGCGTTCAATCGGCTCAGTAGTTTCGAAGTTATAATAAAAAAAAATTAGCCAAAAATATATTTTTTACGTGA
Source organism: Nowickia ferox (assembly GCA_936439885.1). Classification (NCBI taxonomy): domain Eukaryota; kingdom Metazoa; phylum Arthropoda; class Insecta; order Diptera; family Tachinidae; genus Nowickia; species Nowickia ferox. Next base: position 49,379,700 of record OW387023.1, on the reverse strand, counting down.
AAATAGCAAATTTTTCAGATTTATTGCTTTATCGCAAAGCCACATGTAACAGAAGCAAAATGAAAAACAATATATATACGGGTTAAAGGTAATGTAAATTTTAATTTTTGTAAATTTAGTTTAACAAAATCGGACTAGTTGTTTTTTATTTTTGACAACATAAGTGGAGAAAGGTCTCAAAATATTGACAATTTTACATAAAAATTATTTGAAAAAAATTATCTATAGAATTTAAACATTTTATCATTTCTGTACTTAGGTACCTATGATGCATCAAATCTATATAGTTGTTATTCAAGCCCTTTTTTGCTGTTGACCTGGGATTGAAACATACAAGATGGTTCACGTCTCATTCACGATTCGAGCGCAAATCGTGAATGAGACAGCGAACCTCGACATTTGCTGTTCGTGTGAACATGCTATTTTAATTTTTCATTACACAACGTCATAAAATTAAAAAAAATAGTTTCAAAAAATGATAAGTTTTCAATTTACATACAACTCAATGGAAATATTAATAAAGTTTTCTTCTATCAAGAGGTGAACTTACACGCCATTTGCGAAAATTTTTTACACAAGACGAAATATGATGGCATTCTGTATTATTAACTCCATAAATTTATTTTTTAAATTATGACGTTATTTGAGGAAATGAGCGATATGTGCTAATATTGAGCACTATTTTCGATTTAATCGTAAGCGACTAATAGTACAAAATTAACTTTCTTATTGATATTAAAATTTTATGATCCTACGCATAGTATAAATATAGAAGGTACTTCCATTCTCTCTTTGTTTTGCAAAATAAGTATTTTTGTCTTAAAAAAATTTTCAGAATAAACAAAGTGATATAAGTACAATCTGTGAATTTTAAGTAAAACAATAGAAAAGTGAAAATACTACACTAATTGTCGTGTGAATATGATGATGAAATAAAAAGACGTGCCTTAAAAGTCTACTTTATATAAATAAGTAAAATAACTGATTCTGATATCTGCATTCGTGAAATCGGTAAAAGGCTAAAAATTAAACATTTTAAAATTTTCCTGAAAAAGGCATTTTTTTTTAAAAAAAGTATCTTCATTATTTTCAATTTTGTGAAAAACTTTGTTTAACATATTCACTTTTAAACCACATAGCGCTAAAGACAATCTGTTCAGAATGTGCTATGAGCCAATTATTTTGTATTGTGGACATGTACTATACATTCAGCAGTGTCCGAAAATCGCAAATTTTAAAAATATTTGTTGTGTTTAAGCGCTTATAAAAAGTTGTAACGGTAGATTTTTAAAGTTTCACCTATAAAATTTTATTATGCAGATAGTTTTCAACATGCTTAGTTAAGACCTTAGAGAGCCTTTTCATAAATGCGGACATACGCGCAGATTTTCTGAAAAAAAGTAAAAATTTGGTAAAAGTATTGTTTTGTACCATAAAAAATACATATTAAAATAATTTTCGTTTCTTATATTAGCATTTTTTACTTCTATATTAGTCTTTTTACTTCACCTGAAAAAATTATTCCAATATATTTAACTGATCTCGAGATATTCCGCGTTGTAGGGTGCAATTCAAAAAAAAACATAACTGTGGCAATAAATAACAATGCCTTAAGTTGTCATAAGTGCTTTTTCATTTTATTACTTATACTTATTCTCTTCTTCAAGATCTATGACTTACCTAAATTTCAATTATAAAATGTTGTTATTATTAAAACTATACGCATTTATATTTTAACTTAATTAAGTCTTCTTGGAAAATAATACATAAGCCATAACATCTTAACTCAACTTAATTTTTTTTAAGGTAGCTACATCAATATTAAAATGTTTGAGCACTAAAACTTGTATACACTTAAGTTCAATAAGTAACAGCCCATTCAAATTATTCCTCATAAAAAGAAAACCTTATATTTAACTAAGCTTTGATAAAATGATCATCTCTCAGGTTTTCCGCATTTTTCAATTTAACCTAAATCACTTATCTCGACTTACTACCAATAAAAATTATATTGCCTTACAATATAGTAGCTTAAGTTCATTTTAGTTTTTATTTTTCTGTAAATGGTTTTTTTCATAACATCTTAAGTAAAAAACAACGAATATTAACTAATAAAATGTTTTTTTTATAAAATTAACAGTTTTGTTCTAAATAAATGTCCATCTTTTTCGGTGGCTAAGAATTTTATATAAAAACCAAATATAAGTTATTTTAGACAAAACGCTTAATATCTCAAAACAAGAAATTTCGACTTAAGCCATTTTTATTTATTGCCACAGATATAAAAAATGGGCTTTAGTTTTATTCCTTTATTCACACATCAGCTATTTGCAACTGTTGTGATTTCTAAAATTCTACCTAAATAAAAAAACAAAAATACATTTAGAATATTATACAATAAGTATATACACTTTTCGCAATAAAAAATATTTCTCGTAATTATACGATATGTTTTTCCATGTAAGTGTAGTTAATGCTAATAACAGGTAGCATTTAACGAATAACAAAAAACATTTTTAATGGATTTAAAAAAGGTTTTCGCGCATTACTTTGCTTTTGAACTTTTTGGTAGCGTACGAAAGAAAAATGAAAGAATTTAAATATAACAAAACTATCTAAAAATCGAGATAGGTACACAGATTGATATGAAACAATTGGGAAGGACTAATAAATTATACGAGGAACTTCAACCAAGAAGCCAGAAGAGAAAGCAAGAGGATCTGATTGAAAAACACTCTTTTGGCTTTATAAAAGATACCAAAACCAAACCGAAGGAAGTTGGCCAAATTGTAGATGCTCTTCCAAAAGCATCTCCAAAGAGAATACAACGTATGGTGAAAAGCATACCAACCGCTAAATCTAAAACAAATTTTACTAATGAAGACGCATTAGCCCTTATTCTAAACTTGGGTCTAACAAGGAATAAATATGAAATATTAAGAAAAGCTATGACTGAAAAGAAATGGGGAAATTTGCCATCTACAAAGTCATTGAAGGCAACAAAGGGTGCAATTTTGCCATCAGTTTCGAACGTTAATAGCACGTGCGCCATTATTGAGTTATCCAGTCTCCTCGAAGATACTGCTTCTAGGATAATTTCAACCTTAAGCAAAGAAGACATAAGTAAATGCCACAAGCCTGCGCCAGTATTAATCTGTAAATGGGGTTGTGATCGGACTACTGGATTTTCTGAATATAGACAACAAAGCGAAGATTATATATCTTTTACATCGATATTTATGTCTACGTTGGTACCTCTTAGAATGCGTGTATATACAAATTCATCATCATCAGTAGAGAGCTAATAAGGACCTGAGTCCAAGTTTGGGAATTCAAGGAAAAAGAAAAATGGTGGCAACCCTATTGTATATAGGGGGATTTCGGGGATTTGTATGCTGAGATTTTCTTGGCTTTGTGTGTGTGTATGAGTTTGATTCTTTCTATGGATGTATGTATGTATGTATATATATACTTGTGTGTGCAGCTTTTGTTGTTATTGTAGAGCATTGATGCGCGTTTCTTTGCACGATAGTGCTGAGAGCATTCACACGTATTCTTAAGGTAGAGGTCCATAGCTCGCTTTTTGCGCGTTATGCTTTACACGCGTTTCATCCTCTTGTTTCATTCTATACTTTGTTCGCATTGAGTTACATCCACTGCTTTTCATGCGCCATTTTATTTTTGTTTTGATCAGCTATGTGCGTTTGTTTATAAATACTTATAAAGAAAAAATGGAGAGTGAAATCGAGTTTTTAAAAGAATTTGTGGAGTTAGTCGAGTTTGTATATTTAATTTTATGTGCAAAAATGCCTATGAACAATTTCAAAAAAGAAAAGGTTTTGGGTACGGCCGTTGTATTTAGAACAGAATTTAAGTGGGTTTTTTGAAACCACATTTAAAAAATTAAAACTTCTGACCCTGAGCAATTTCGAACCGCGACAAGAATGTCTGCAGATGTCTTTGACTATTTATTCAGCATTTTAAAAGATAGTCTTGAGAAGAACTCGGCCAGGGCTATTCCAGCAGATTGTCGGCTGTTGTTGACTTTAATGTAAGTAAGTTGAAAATTACATATAAATGTATGCACATTATTGGCTTAAGCAATAACTTTTCTAATGACACTCAGTACGTAAAAGTAATCGATAACTAATATGCAAAATTTGTTACTGAGAAAAGTGTGGTGAAAAGTTAATTAAAATACATCGCATTAATGAAAATATTCACATATTTTATTAAGCAAGTTCTTTTTTACTACGAAATTTTTTTTATTGATAAAAAAAGAAAAAAATTATCCACGGCAAAATAATATTTATCAATAACGTAAGAAATAAAGTATTATTTAACATCTTTAGCATTCAAGAACAGCTGACTTTCTTTCATGTTGCTTGTAACGCGTACAAAAGTAGAAAGTAGACCTACTTTTTGCTTTGAACGCGCCTACGCGTTCTGCGCTTTTTGCAATGTAACTTGTCACATACTATTACATTGATTCTACTTTTTTGACAGATGCATAGAAAGCGTAACGCGCAAAAAGCGACCTATGGACATCTACCTTAATATTTACGGATTCATTATGGAAATTAACTAAATATGTTCCATTCATTGATTGATTATTCACTATTCCATGGAAATCATTTAATAGAATTACACCTGGCTTTATTTCTTCTACCGCTGGGGTATGGAAAGCAACAGAAACGTCACAATACGGACGAGATCCATTTAGAAGAGGTGGGATACAGGTTGAGTTAACAATGTTGGTTACTTCGTCTCTTTTACAAACTGTAATGGTATTTATAATAGTACAATTTCTCTTAATGGCTAAAATATTCTCTTTATTTTTTAAAATTACTTTAAAGTTTACTTTTATAATTTTGTTGCCTTTATTTACGGGCTTAATTAATATTTTAGTATAAGTTTCTTGAGAAGTAAGTGGAATTTTTATAACATACAATAAAGTAGAATTTTTGTATAAAACTTTTACATCAGCATATTCTAATGCTTCTTCAATAGATATAAATGGAAATTTTTCTTTATGTAAAGTTTCAATAACAATATTTATTTCTTTTTTGTTTAGTACTATAGAATGTATTACATAATTTTTTGCCCATTGAATGGAGTATTTAATATTTTGCAATTCTTCTTTAACTAATCTTAGTCTAGTTTGCATACTTATTATAGCAGTGTTGCCAATTGAATCTTGATTTCTTATCATTTTACTTATTGTATTTGTTTGTATTGTTAGTTTATTTATTCTCTCAGCAAAATTTTCATTTATGATCAATTGTTTATTATTATTTGTGTTTAATTCGTTAAGGTCTTTTTTTAGTAGTTCAAAGTCATCGTGGTCAGGAGAACCAGCGATATACTTCCACGCAGTACCGATTAGGTTTATTGATCGTTTCTTCCTTGTTTCGTCTGTCAACTGTAATGATTCCAGCATTTCTATGGCTTGTGTCAATTCGTGATTTAAGGATGGGATAAACATATTTTGGAAATGATCATTGTAGTTAATGAATTTCTTTATTTCATCAAAGAAGGTTTGATATTCGTTTAGATTTATAATATGTCTGATTTTAAATGTTCCATCTTGGATCTTTGCCACTCCATCAGTTAATGTTATTATATGGGAAAGTGTGTAGTTTACAATTTGGAGATCCGCATTGGATAGGGATAGGATAGTTATGGAATGAAGGAGAAGGAAGAATGTTTTGATATTCATTATGCTGATCCGGATAGTTGGCAGGCACGTGATGCCGTCCTTTTTGCTTGCTGTTTAGCGGCTACTCGGGGGCCTCTCACTATCACGATTTTGCAGTAATTTTCTTGTTGTTTCAACTTCTTTTTCCTTTTTTAATAGGGTTCTACTATGTAGAATTCTTCCTTCTGGTCCGAAACTGGAATTTCTGTTGCACTACTTTAGGGCTATTGCAGGACACTCACAGATATCGGATTGTTTTTAAATTTAGTATTTGGAACTGCTGAGAACACTTTTTACACCTTTCTGCTGCACTACTTTAGGGCTTTTGCAGAAGGACACTCACACGGACCGTTTATTTAACTTTGCTCGGGCGCCAGTTAAGAAGTTTTCTGATGAAAGTTCTAAAAAAAATAATTTTTTAGTTTTTTTATTTGGTCAACGACCAACTTTATTGAAATTTAATTATCAACTCTTAAAATTACAAATTCTTTAATTTATAAACTTACTTACTTGGCCTAAATCTAAAAAAGTGTCGTAATATTAACTTTAAAAATTATTGTTTTGCTGCTGACGCTGATGCAGCTAGAAATATTTAAATAAGTTCATAAAACTTTATTTTTGCTAACTTGTGCAAAAAGAATTAAAAGCAAAAGGTTCTTTGACTTTGTTTCTTATTAATTAATTTTATTGTTAACTATTGCATTTTTTGTTAACTTGAGCAAAAAGAATTAAAAGCAAAAGGTTCTTTGACTTTGTTTCTTATTAATTAATGTTATTATTAAAATACATATTAACATATGACTGTGTATATGTTTTCTAGGCTTTTGACGTTGCTATTCTTATGGAGATAAAAAATATTGTTTTGGCATAAGTTTTATATGTACAAGTGCATTTCAGATATGATATATTTTCAATCCCATCAGGTTGATAAGCAGAGATTTATGAATATTTTCCAAACAAAATGTTTAGTGTTTGAAAACAAAAAAAGCTGCAAAAGTGCTAAAACTTATTATTATTGTTTGTTAAACAAGTTTACAGTGTATAAAAAAATAATTAAATAAATTGTTTATAAATAAAATAATTAGATAAATTGTTTATAAATAAAATATTTCAATAAAATGTTTATAAATGAATTAATTCAATAAATTGATTATAACTAAAATAATTAAATAAATTTAAACAAATAAATAAATAATAAAAATAATTAAATAAAATTAATACTAAAGCAAATGAGCATATAGAAACGCACACTTATGCTAGAAAATCGAAGGCTAGTTGGGAGTAAGTAAGCTAAATATTAAAAACAAATATTGTGAGGATTGTGATGAGATGATTCCATCAAATGGTTATATTGTTCACGTCAGAACCATAAAACACAAAAACAGCTGCCAGCAAGAACGGATCAACGATTTTCTCACCAGAAGAATAAGTAACTTCAATAGGAGGATCGAGACATACATCCTCCTCAACAAAAATGTGGGTGCCTTGTTTCCAGAGTAGTTTCTCGCAAAGAGCTCCATAGTCAAACAATTGAATGAACGTAGTAGGATCCTTACATCGTTTAAATTTAATATCGAGCTCGCATGTGATTATATTAAAATGGTGGAGGATGAGATGAATGTTAGCCAACTTGTACACATCTCAAAGATGATGTTGGTGACCCTCTCTGATGACATAGAGGAGATGTGCAAAAAACAGACCGATGAGCTAAGATCCAAAATGGAACAATTTCAAGAGAGGGATAGCGGATGGACCTTGCTTTCAATAAAGTCTCTTGATGTTAATATAAAAAAAGTGTTCATAATAAAAGGATCGAACTTCATCCCTCTCCTAAAAAATATTGTAGCAAAACATGCATGCATAAATATCGAGAACTCTGATGTTTATTGCTTTAAATAGTGTGTCACTGTGGCTTTGAATGTAAATATCGGTCTGAATCCAAAACAACGGAAAAACTTTAGAAATTGCAATATTACAAATATTTCTGATGAACATATTAATATAGGGGCATTGTATTAAATTTTGCAGGCCTATGGTTTCCACACCCATTAAAGCTGATAAAACAATATGAAAATCAAAATGACGTGAGCATAAATGTATTTAGTCATAATTGAACATCACATTAATCTCTTATTACTCCAGTCAAATGAAAACTTCCACTATGTGCTTATCAAAGATATATCAAAGTAAGTTTTATTTATGCATTTATGCAAAATGTGTTCCCATCTCCATTTAAAAAGTTACTTATTATTGTTATATTTATTTACATATTATTTTATTTCTCTATCTTCTTTAGTCTTCTTCATTCAAACATGATATCACACAGAAGTAAGATCCTTATTTGCAACACCTGCCTATATCATACGCATGATGATTATGTGTATAATCAGCATGAAAATGTTTGTAGAAAAAAGTCATCAGAATGCCCAAAGATGAAACTATTATCAGGTTTAAGAACTACTACAAAAAGTTAGATGTACTATTTGTAATCTACGCGGACTTTGAGTCTATTTTAGAAAAAGTTGACGATGCTGTAAGTAAAAGTACCACAAATGTATAGAAACATCGTGCTTGTGCATTCGGCTATTTTATTAATTGTAGTTTTAATAGAGAAAATAATTTTTATAGACACTATTTTGGTGAAGATTCGGCGAATATATTTCTAAAAAAAATTGTTGAAGATTGTACAGATATTTATGTTAATTCTGTGGCAATGAGGAAAAAGTGCTTAAGTCATATTTTACTGTTTTGTAGGAGAGCACTTTTAAGCGTTTAAGTCGATTTTCAGAAATTAGTTTCTTTTACACTTAAATTGGGAAATTCCCCGTCAGCCCTTATTTTTTTAAGCAAACATCGTTTTACACACTATAAGTAATACATTTAAATTGAAATATACCAAAGTATCACCTAAATTAAAATATTAGTCCAAATGAAATTAGAAGTATAAAAAAGATAAGTCGCAAATCATAGTGCTGTAACTTCCTGAAAAATCACACAAATTAATTGATATTTTGACTAGGGGTACTTTTGAATATGCAGATTACACAGGTACCATTAACTCAAAATCTTCTTACCTCGACTTAAGCGCTTTTTCCTTTTTGCCAGAGAATTATATACTTAAAGTTAAGAAAATGTTCATGACCCCAGTAGAAATAGCTCAATATAATAATGCACAACATTGTCATATATGTAAGATAATATTAAATACCGATAGAAGTTAGAGAACATTGTCATCTTACGGGTAATTATCGTGGGGCAGCGCATAGCGAATTCAATTTGAATTATAAAACACCTCAGTTCATACCGGTTATCTTTCATAATCTTTCTGCATATGATATGCACCTATTTTTCAAAGAACTTTCTAGTATAAAAAATGCCACAATAAAAGTGATTCCCCAGAACACAGAGCGTTATTTCTTCTCTCAATTTTTATCAAGTTAGATGCAAAACATGGATTCGAATAAGATTTATAGACTCGTTTAGAGTTATGGCTTCGAGTTTAGATACAGTAGCGAAAAATCTTAACAGCAATGATTTCAATACTGTTCGCTCATGTTTCTCTGATGAACCTCATTTCAACCTGATCAGAAGAAAGGGTGTATTTCCATACTCTTACAAGGATTCCATGACTAAGTTTAAGGAAACTAAACTCCCTAGTAGAGGAGAGTTCTTCAATATTCTAACGAATGAAGAATGTGACGTACTCGAGTGTGAACATGCTCAAAAAATATGGAGGGAGTTTAACTGTAAAACCCTCCTTGACTATACCATGCTCTATTTAAAGAGAGATGTTCTTCTTCTAATCGACGTGTTTGAAAATTTAAGAAAATTTGTAAAGGTATATACGATTTAGACCCCTGTCACTATTATACAGCACCAGTCTTATCTTGGAATGCAATGTTGAAAACCACACAAGTTTCACTGGAACGGTTCAGCATCCTCAGATTAAGCAATTCCGTTGGGAAAAAAAATATATTGACTTAAACACATTCAATAGGACAAATGCTAAAAATAACTTTGAAAAATATTTTTTCAAAGATATTAGAATTACTGCATCTTGGGAAACAACAAACAGGAATTATTTGGGTCTGAGAGCATGAATTGCGAGACCAAATTTTAAGCATTTGACAAAATTTTTTGATGATAAATATGTATGCGGTAGAGTTAGAAAAAATTGAACAAGTGGAGCATGTACGAGTATGACTTCCATTATGGCTTCATGAAGCCTAAATTTGGAGAGAACGTTTCTCTCAACTATATGGGTACTGACTCCTTTATTTATTCAGTTAAAACCGACGATTTTTACGATGACATCCGTAATGATATTAGGTTGAACTTTGATACGTCAGAATATCCTATAGATAATCACTTTCGTTTGCCACTACTCAATAAAAACGTTTTGGGATTGATGAAAGATGAAAACAAAGGGGATATTATGACTAAGTTTGTTGGTTTACGAGCAAACATATATTCTCTGTCTACTCTTCGCTCGGAAGATGTTAAAAAATCAAAATGGGTTAAAAAATCTGTAATTAAATAGTTTTTGTTTAGGTCTAAAACACATCAGCTATATACACAAAAACTACATAAAATAGCACTTAGCTTTTCTGATGATAAAATAAATATAATGAAAGATAAAATAAAAACGCGCGCTTGGGGACATTACATAGACCGAAACAATGAAACAATGGATGTAGAATAGAATGATTTCCACTAAATTGCATGTAAGATGACAGCGACTATTTAATTTTGTTCTTATTGTATTTATTTATTAATTTATCTCTTTAATTATTTATTAATTAATTTATTTTATTATTTGTTTATTAATTTATCTATTATATATTTACCTATACCTAAATCATTTGTAAATAACAAACAAATATTATATTAACGTTATTTTTTTGTTTTTTTTTTTATTAATACATAAAGATAAATTTGTATTATTATTAAGATTTTTAAGAAAAATTTTAAATATAATATTGAAAAAAGAATGAAATATGTTTTATTTCAACTTGAATTTACTAAATAGAAATTTTAACTGCAAATGTCTACACTTGTATATGGTATTTTCTTTCTCTACTTGGATGGACCAAAAAAAATTTTGAGTTTGCCTTTTTTTGAAAATTTTTGTTTACATATTTTTTTTAGTATTAATTTTAGATTTATCGCTTAATCCTGCATAGTCTCGTTAAAGTGTTTTTGAAAAGCATATCGAGTTTCTGAGGCTTTAAACTTTTATTATTTTCAACTGCTGTCTTGATTTTACTTTCCACTTTCTTGGGAATTCTTTCAATATTTTTAGAACTATTTATGAATTCTTTGAGAGGTTCGGTTATAGGTTTAAATGTATTTCTCAGTTCTTCACGTGTATCTATTTCACCAGTTTTTATACTACGAAGCTTTTTTTCTTCAAGACATTTCTTGTCGACACCAACTCTTTTAATACTTTCACATCCATGTTTGCTAACAGCAAATAGCAGTACAGCTTATCAAATATCAGATCAGGTATCAGCCATTTGATCAGGTAGCTGGTCGGGTTTTCAGATCCGGTTATCGGGTATCAGATCAGCTTAGAGAGTATCAGATCAGGTAACTGGTCTTGTTTTCATAGGTTATCAGGTAGCTGATCTGGTTTTCAGATCAGATTATCTGGTATCAGACCAGTAATAGCAAATAGATGTATGAAGTTTAAAGTTAGATTAATAACTAAAGTCATGAAATAGTCAAATTGTTTTCTATAATGATCATCGTTTAAATAAGTGCATTTGCGTATCATCCAAAATCGATATTTATCCTTCCAACACTATACAAATTTCTTGAATCTTTTCGAAATTCATATTATTGACAACATGACCAATATAAACATATAAATATAATATAATATTTATAATATAAATAGAAATGTCCAAACTTGAGTTAGTAGTAGGGGAATCTCTGTTCTGGCATAGATTAAAATTTTAAAGTTTAATTACCCATAACACCGACGAAGAAGAACATCCACGGAAAAATCATTTTCATGATTTTCCCATCGGCATATACACACACATAAAAAACGATAAACCTATGAAACCCTTTAATCCATTCCCAGAAAAAAATCATCCGTTCACGCGCAATTAATCTAAACAAAAATTATTTAATGAAAACAAAAAACACAATTTCGCAAATTTCAAATTTTAATTATAGTCTAAAGCAGCTCTGGGCGATTCAACATCAAGCGTCGTTGGCAAGTATCTCTTAAGTGTAACCAGGCCACTGTTGTTATTGGCCATATTATGCAAATTTACTTTGTATAATATGTATAAATAAATAAATAAATAAATTTTAATTACCCAAATTTTAAAATTTCAGAAAATTTTGCACTGAAATTCTCAAATTTTAAAATTGTGAAAATATCTATACTCAAAATATCTATATCAAGTCAAATATGAATACCAGTCAACAATTAACTGAACATTCAAAATGGCCGAAACTGTCGGCATAAGTGAGACACATGAGTACCAACATAACGCCACAAAAAACTCAAAATTCGAATATACGTAACCCGCGAAAATTCAAAATTCGCGATACGTTTTGAACAAACCCCGTACGTGTATATTTTTGTATGGGGCGACATAAGAATGATGACTCATTCTGCTTGTGCCAAACTTATACCATAATTCTTAAGCATTTAATAAAAGACAATGCAAATGTTATTATATAGTAATGTTTAAGTAAGATGAGTGAAGCATGTTTATATTGGGCATGTTGTCAGTAATATGAATTTCGAAAAGTTTCAAGAAATTTGTATAGTGTTGGAAGGATAAATATCGATTTTGGATGATAAGCAAATACACTTATTTAAACGATGATCATTATAGAAAACAATTTGACTATTTCATAACTATATAAATAACTGTTCATAAACGCTTGACTTTAGTTATTAATCTAACTTTAAACTTCATACATCTATTTGCTATTACTGGTCTGATACCAGATAATCTGATCTGAAAACCAGATCAGCTACCTGATAACCTGAGATGATACCCGATAACCTCATCTGATACCTGATAAGCTGATCTGAAAACCCGACCAGATTCCTGATCTAATGGCTGATACCTGATCTGATATTTGATAAGCTAATCTGCTCTTTGCTGTTAGCAAACATGGTAGAGAAATTATTAAAACAGTTGGTGTCGACAAGAAATGTCTGGAAGAAAAAGCTGCGTAGAATAAAAACTGGTGAAATAGATACACGTGAATAACTGAGAGATACTTTTAAACCTATAACAGAACGTCTCAAAGAATTCATAAATAGTTCTAAAAATATTGAAAGAATTCCCAAGAAAGAGGAAAGTAAAATCAAGACAGCAGTTGAAAATAATAAAAGTTTAAAGCCTCAGAAACTCCATATGCTTTTCAAAAACACTTTAACGAGACTATGCAGGATTAAGCGATAAATCTAAAATTAATACTAAAAAAATATGTAAACAAAAATTTGATCCAACCAAGTAGAGAAACAAAATACCATATACAAATGTAGACATTTGCAATCCAAGTTGAAATAAAACATATTTCATTCTTTTTTCAATATTATATTTTAAATTTTTTCTTAAAAATCTTAATAATAATACAAATTTATCTTTATGTATTAATAAAAACAACAAAAAAATAACGTTAATATAATATTTGTTTGTTATTTACAAATGATTTAGGTATAGGTAAAAATATAAAAGTTTTCAACCATTCAAGTTTTACATTTTTGTGTGAATAAAATAACAAAATTAATAGATAAATTAATAAACAAATAATAAAATAATTAAATAAATAAATTAATAAATAATTAAAGAGATAAATTAATAAATAAATACAATAAGTACAAAATTAAATATTCGCTGTCATCTTACATGCAATTTAGTGGAAATCATTCTATTCTACATCCATTGTTTCATTGTTTCGGTCTATGTAATGTCCCCAAGCGCGCGTTTTTATTTTATCTTTCATTATATTTATTTTATCATCAGAAAAGCTAAGTGCTATTTTATGTAGTTTTTGTGTATATAGCTGATGTGTTTTAGACCTAAACAAAAACTATTTAATTACAGATTTTTTAACCCATTTTGATTTTTTAACATCTTCCGAGCGAAGAGTAGACAGAGAATATATTGGGTGTTTTTTATTGAGGTATAGAACTTTAAGTTGGCATCACTTTTTTAACTGGTGGCCATTTTGTCAGCTGTCAAGTGATTAATATTTAGTTTGGTTTGCCATTTCATCATGAACAGGTTGACAAAAGAACAACGCTTGCAAATCGTGCAAATTTATTTCGAAAATAATGGTTCAGTTCGCGAAGTTTACCGCAAGCTCCGTCCATTTTATGGTCGACATAATCGTCCATCAGAGCAATTAATTCGGTTAACCGTGGATCGTTTTCGCAACTACGTTTACTCTATGTGATAATACGCATCCGCAGAGACGTCGAACAGTGCGCACCGAAGAAACAATTGCCGCTGTAGAGCAAAGTGTTGAAGAGGACCCGAATGAATCGATTCGCCACCGTGCACAGCAATTGGAGCTTTGTCCATCAACTTTATGGAAGATTTTGCGCAAAGATCTTGGCTTGCGACCTTACAAGATCCAGCTTGTGCAAGAATTAAAGCCGCGAGACCATGCAATGCGTCGTGATTTTGGTGTATGGGCCGAAAATGAGATTGATCTCGATGCTGATTTTCATCGCAAAATTTTGTTCAGTGATGAGGCTCATTTTTGGTTGAATGGCTACGTCAACAAGCAAAATTGCCGCATTTGGAGTGAAGAGAATCCACATGAGACCCTTGAGACGCCATTACATCCACAAAAACTGACTGTTTGGTGTGCTCTATGGGCTGGTGGAGTCATTGGGCCATACTTCTTCCGAAATAATGCTGTAGAGTCAGTTACCGTTAATGGAGACCGGTATAGAGCCATGATAACCGACTATTTTGTTCCCGAATTGGATGGCATGAATATGGGTGAGTTGTGGTTCCAACAAGACGGCGCTACATGCCACACAGCGCACGTCCCAATCGATTTATTGAAGGAAACATTCGATGAGCGCATAATTTCGTGTGATTTGACACCATTGGATTATTTTCTTTGGGGATATGTGAAGTCGCTCGTCTACGCCAACAAACCAGAAACGTTAGGGGACTTGGAAGCCAACATTCGTGGCGTTATTGCCAACATACGGCCCCATATGCTCGAAAAAGTGGTTGAAAATTGGACCTGTAGAATTGGCTTTATTCGAGCCAGCCGCGGCGGCCACATGCCCGAAATCATATTTAAACGTTAATGACATAAAATTATCCTTCCAATAAAGCCAAATTGATGGACATTAAAACGATTTTCTTGTGTTTTATTTCAATTCGAAGTTCTATACCTCTAAAAAAAACACCCGATATGCTTGCTCGTAAACCAACAAACTTAGTCATAATATCCCCTTTGTTTTCATCTTTCATCAATCCCAAAACCTTTTTATTGAGTAGTGGCAAACGAAAGTGATTATCTATAGGATATTCTGAAGTATCAAAGTTCAACCTAATATCATTACGGATGTCATCGTAAAAATCATCGGTTTTAACTGAATAAATAAAGGAGTCAGTACCCATATAGTTGAGAGAAACGTTCTCTCCAAATTTAGGCTTCATGAAGCCATAATGGAAGTCATACTCGTACATGCTCCCCTTGCTCCATTTTTTCTAACTCTACCGCATACATATCATCAGAAAATTTTGTCAAATGCTTAAAATTTGGTTCGCAATTCACGCTCTCAGACCCAAATAATTCCCGTTTGCTATTTCCCAAGATGCAGTAATTCTAATATCCCTACGTTTTTCAATGTTTTCCATTGTCTTCCCATAAACATCATTGTTTAAAAGTTTGAAAAAATATTTTTCGAAGTTATTTTTAGCATTTGTCTTATTGAATGTGTTTAAGTCAATATATTTTTTTCCCAACGGAATTGCTTAATCTGAGGATGCTGAACCGTTCCAGTGAAACTTGTGTGGTTTTCAACAGTGCATACCAAGATAAGACTGGTGCTGTATAATAGTGACAGGGGTCTAAATCGTATATAGCTTTACAAATTTTCTTAAATTTTCAAACACGTCTGTTAGAAGAAGAACATCTCTCTTTAAATAGAGCTTGGTATAGTCAAGGAGGGTTTTACAGTTAAACTCCCTCCATATTTTTTGAGCATGTTCACACTCGACTACGTCACATTCTTCATTCGTTACAATATTGAAGAACTCTCCTCTACTAGGGAGTTTAGTTTCCTTAAACTTAGTCATGGAATCCTTGTAAGAGTATGGAAATACACCCTTTCTTCTGATCAGGTTGAAATGAGGTTCATCAGAGAAACATGATCGAACAGTATTGAAATCATTGCTGTTAAGATTTTTCGCTACTGTATCTAAACTCGAAGCCATAACTCTAAACGAGTCTATAAATCTTATTCGAATCCATGTTTTGCATCTAACTTGATACAAATTGAAAGAGAAGAAATATCGCTCTGTGTTCTGGGGAATCACTTTTATTGTGGCATTTTTTATACTAGAAAGTTCTTTGAAAAATAGGTGCATATCATATGCAGAAAGATTATGAAAGATAACCGGTATGAACTGAGGTGTTTTATAATTCAAATTGAATTCGCTATGCGCTGCCCCACGATAATTACCCGTAAGATGACAATGTTCTCTAACTTCTATCGGTATTTAATATTATCTTACATATATGACAATGTTGTGCATTATTATATTGAGCTATTTCTACTGGGGTCATGAACATTTTCTTAACTTTAAGTATATAATTCTCTGGCAAAAAGGAAAAAGCGCTTAAGTCGAGGTAAGAAGATTTTGAGTTAATGGTACCTGTGTAATCTGCATATTCAAAAGTACCCCTAGTCAAAATATCAATTAATTTGTGTGATTTTTCAGGAAGTTACAGCACTATGATTTGCGACTTATCTTTTTTATACTTCTAATCTCATTTGGACTAATATTTTAATTTAGGTGATACTTTGGTATATTTCAATTTAAATGTATTACTTATAGTGTGTAAAACGATGTTTGCTTAAAAAAATAAGGGCTGACGGGGAATTTCCCAATTTAAGTGTAAAAGAAACTAATTTCTGAAAATCGACTTAAACGCTTAAAAGTGCTCTCCTACAAAACAGTAAAATATGACTTAAGCACTTTTTCCTCATTGCCACAGAATTAACATAAATATCTGTACAATCGTCAAAAATTTTTTTTAGAAATATATTCGCCGAATCTTCACCAAAATAGTGTCTATAAAAATTATTTTCTCTATTAAAACTACAATTAATAAAATAGCCGAATGCACAAGCACGATGTTTCTATACATTTGTGGTACTTTTACTTACAGCATCGTCAACTTTTTCTAAAATAGACTCAAAGTCCGCGTAGATTACAAATAGTACATCTAACTTTTTGTAGTAGTTCTTAAACCTGATAATAGTTTCATCTTTGGGCATTCTGATGACTTTTTTCTACAAACATTTTCATGCTGATTATACACATAATCATCATGCGTATGATATAGGCAGGTGTTGCAAATAAGGATCTTACTTCTGTGTGATATCATGTTGGAATGAAGAAGACTAAAGAAGATAGAGAAATAAAATAATATGTAAATAAATATAACAATAACAAGTAACTTTTTAAATGGAGATGGGAACACATTTTGCATAAATGCATAAATAAAACTTACTTTGATATATCTTTGATGAGCACATAGTGGAAGTTTTCATTTGACTGGAGTAATAACAGATTAATGTGATGTTCCATTATGACCAAATACATTTATGCTCACGTCATTTTGATTTTCACATTGTTTTATCAGCTTTAATGGGTGTGGAAACCATAGGCCTGCAAAATTTAATACAATGCCCCTATATTAATATGTTCATCAGAAATATTTGTAATATTGCAATTTCTAAAGTTTTTCCGTTGTTTTGGATTCAGACCAAACAGTTGTTGTGGGAAAAGTTGTAGTGATGCAGGCATAAGGACTGGTCACTAAAAACTACACCTGCATCATCAGATACTAATCCTAATGTAACATCAGAGCGCCCTCCTTCGTTGTGTAGCAGAATCATTGGCGAAGTAAAATAACTAATAAAATAGCTACTAAACACAGCTTCAAAATTTCATACGCCTCATTTAACACCAGAAGGCGCTGCAACACTGCATTATCAAAAAAAGCGTGCAAAAAAGCAGAGTTGTAAAAGAATGAAGCTTTCCTCCATCTTCCTTCACCACTTGTCTTCTCTATCACTATCCCTTCCCTATCACCCTCTCTGACTATCTTCTCTTCAACTAACAGGTAACACAAAGGGATCATTGTATTGGACCCAAGTGAGCTGGACTCTAAATTTCACCTTTCCTTACCAGCAGCCTGCTAACCTAACCTAACCTACATTCAAAGCCACAGTGACACACTATTTAAAGCAATAAACATTAGAGTTCTCGATATTTATGCATGCATGTTTTGCTACAATATTTTTTAGGAGAGGGATGAAGTTCGATCCTTTTATTATGGACACCTTTTTATATTAACATCAAGAGACTTTATTGAAAGCAAGGTCCATCCGCTATCCCTCTCTTGAAATTGTTCCATTTTGGATCTTAGCTCATTGGTCTGTTTTTTGCACATCTCCTCTATGTCATCAGAGAAGGTCACCAACATCATCTTTGAGATGTGTACAAGTTGGCTAAAATTCATCTCATCCTTCACCATTTTAATATAATCACATGCGAGCTCGATATTAAATTTAAACGATGTATGTATCCTACTACGTTCATTCAATTGTTTCACTATGGAGCTCTTTACAGATGCGAGAAACAAGACACCTATTGAACCACTTTTGAGGTTACTTATTCTTTTGGCGAGAAAACTGCTGATCCGTTCTTGCTGACAGCTGTTTTTGTGTTTTATGATTCTGACGTGAGCCATATAACCATTTGATGGAATCATATCACCACAATCCTCACAATATTTGTTTTTATTATTTAGCTTACTAATTCTCAGCACAGCCTTCAACTGGTTAGCATAGTGTGCGTTTCTATATGCTCATTTACTTATGTTTAAGTCATAAAAACTTTATTGCAGATGGGACATTTTGCACTTTTCATTTTATTATTTTTTTATACATTTATTTATTGTATCTTCAAAATTGAACTAACAATAAGTATTCAAATCTTAAATCTAAATATAATTATTAGGCCCGACCAGTGTCGGACATAAAATAGTGATATTAGCTAATAATACATAAGAGTCGTGCAAAGCAAAAAAAAATATTTTCAAGCAGTTTTGTCTGGAGTGTTAAGTATCAGAGCCCTTGTGTCCCTCTTTTTTAAGCGGATGTGTCCAATGAAGTTCAAGATATTACGAGCAAGCGCATTAGGATGAGACTCAAGTTTTGTTAAGTATTTGCCTGCGTTTTTTTAATTTCTTCAGTCACTAGTGGCATATTTAAATCACGATGTAAATTTGAATTTTTGATGTACCATGGAGCCGATGTTATTAACCGTAAAATTTTATTTTTCCTTCGTTGGATTTTCTCTACATTTGAAGCTGAAGCAGTGGGAACAAGTATCTTTTCGTAGGGTAAATGTTACCTGTGCACACTTCTGTTCCTTTACTTTTATTCTCCATAAGTTTAGCCATAGTTCCAGTTGGGCAGGCTGTGTCATCGGCAAATGTATATGTGTTACTGCTCACAGGAATATCACAAGTATAAATGAAATACAAAGCTAGCCTCAGTACACTCCCCTGTGGCACTCCGGATGAGATTGATTCGGGCACACTCTTGAAGTCTCCTTCTACAACAGTGAACTTCCGGGCAAGAATATAACTTTGTAAAAGATTAAGAATGTTTATTGGTAGGTATCTCTTCAATTTTAAAATTAGGCCTTCATGCCACACTTTGTCAAATGCCTGAGAAACGTCAATAAACAGGGCAGAACAATATTTCGTTTCTTCAAATGTTCTTCTTATAAATTGAACCAATCTATGCGTTTGTTCAATGGTGCTATACTGACTTCTAAAACCAAATTGATGGTCTGGGATGCACCCACTACCAATTAGAATTGGGAACAATTTTATCATGAGTAGGTTTTCGAAAAGCTTTGTAATTGTTGAAAGTAAACTTATTTGCCTGTATGACTCAGCCTTGGTAAGATCATTGCCCGGCTTTGGAAACATTTTGAACTTTGCAAGCATCCAGTGGTGTGGTTAATACTCTAGTCGTAATATGGCATTAAAAATAAATAGAACGATTCTAATTGCAATACATGGTAAATTCATCAGCATCTTGTTACTAATTCCATCAATACCTGGAGGTTTCTTCGGGTTAAGTTCAGGAATTAGTTTCTGTACGTCACGCATCTTAAACTTTAAGGGTTGAGGGAGTAGAGCAGTATCAGTATCGCTTCTGGCTCAACCTCCGGTAGAAGTGCGCAGATGTGGTTTAAACTCAACGGGTGTTAAACTATCTCGCAGCGTGCCACAAAGAGTAATTAAATGCTGGTGTGACATCGACGTTTTCGTTTTTGCAGATAGAAGCAACTCTTGGAGTTGTTCAGTGCACTCTTTGAATCTGATTTTATGTTGGAGTGAACTGTGCTGTTGCCATTCCCTTCTAGCTCTTCTTTTTTCATATACGAGGCGTTCAATATCCGTAGAATAAATTCTATTAAACCCTGTCTGCGGCTGCGAGGTAGTAGCATGTTTAGCAGCATGCTTAATAGTTTCGTTAATATTCACAATGTTAGATTCAATATCATCGGATGTTCTTAGCGTTATGTTTTCCGTGCAATGACTACTAAGATATTTTTTGAATCTCAGCCAATTAACACGATTGATAATCTTCACATATGAGTGAGGCAAATCACTTCTTAGTGGGTTACAGATTGTAACGATAGTGGGAGAGTAAGCGGAGGAGATATCTAGAGAAGCTTCAACATGAACTAAATTCCTACAAATATTTTTCATGTCGCCAAAATCTAAAACATATGGAATTTTTTGCATGTCTGTAGGCCAGTAAGTGGGCTCCTCACTCGAAATGACGTCCAAGCCCATTTTTGAAATTGTGTTGAACAACACTCTTCCTCTAGGTCTAATAAGGCGCGAACCCCTGAACGTATGTTTTGCATTGTAGTCTCCAGCTACTACGAAACAAGAACCAAGGGATTTGTAGAAATCCTCGTATTGATCCTCAGTGATTGAGAATCTTGGAGGGTAGTAAATTGATGATATAACAAAATTTGTACGAAAATGTTCAACACAAACATTAGTTGCATGTAAATGTTCTGCACAAATGTTATCAGGAATATAGTGCTTGAGTCTTGACTTTATTAGATTTGCTGATCGACCGCACGCTCTTCCTCTCGGGTCCTTTGTATCATATAAGGTGTAGCCATTAATTTTATTTAATTATTTTTTATTATTTATTTGTTTATTAATTTATATTATTTATAAACAATTTATTTAATTATTTTATTTATAAACAATTTATAAATCTATAAATTTATAAATTTGTTTAACAAACAATAATTAGTTTTAACAGTTTGGTAGTTTTTGTTTTGTTTTCAAACACTTTAAAAATTTGGTTTGGAAAATAGGTTGTAACTTGTTGAGATATTAGAGTATACTGATGACAATCTACATTATTTCTTCTACTTATATACATTACATGGTAATCGTGTAGTAGTCAACAAATATAATTTCTCTCTTGGTATTACGACATATGATGAAATGAATATACACAGCAACACCCAGACCAAAATCGATAGCATCAGTTTGCAATATGAAGGTATAGGAAAAATTGGGGCAGAAGTACAGATCCTCTTATAAGTTTTTGTTTTATTTTTACAAAAGATATTTTCTACAATTGTTACATTACAGTAAAATATACTAAAATAAAAATATTATTACCCTTATTCATAGAACTCTGCTTATCAACCTGATGGGTTTTAAAATATTTAATATCTGAAACGCACTTGCACATATAAATACTATGCCTAAACAATATTTTTCTATCTCCACAAGAATAGCAACGCCAATAGAGTAAATTATAGAAATGTAATAGTAACTAACTGTCTGGTTAGTATGACTCTATGTCCCTATAACAAGTACATTGTCACTACCTAGTCTATTGTTTTATTGTTACTAGCAGGTTTTCAGTGACAAGCACATGCTAAATTTCTATAGCACAAAGTATTGTATGGGGAATAGTTAGAGAGTAGTACTAGTGATAAAGCCAAAAGCGAGTCAGTACATTTTTACCATTGACATTTCCTACAGGATATAATGTTTGTCTGCCACTACAACAAAAGCAGTGTACACCGGTACCCTGCAGGAAATGTCAATAGTACAATTATATTGATTATCTATTGACGATGTCACCTGTACTACTGACAAATTATACCCCAACTAATGCTATCTACTATTGACATTTAACACAGGCTTGTCCTACGAAATCTACCAGTAGACTGCGTCAATACTGACTAGGTAGTTCTTGTGGGACCATATGGCGAAAATGTCAATAGTAAGATTGTACTGACTTACTATTGACGATATCACCACACTGTGGGAAATGTCCGTAGTAAAACTGTACTGATTCACTATAGACACTCACCACCTGCAGGAAATTGTTTATCATTTCTATTAAATACATATGTATGTATATGTAAATTAAAAATTTTATATTTCGCTGAATTAGTAAAGTCAAACACTTACGTATGGATCTGAAAACGTGACAAATCTTTACCTGTTGGCACAAAATCTTCCACAGGGTCAAACAAAAATTTCCATAATTGGCATCTTTCACCTAAAACTGTTAAATTTTAAAATTTTCTATTTTTATACTATATGGATTGTTATTTTATTTGTTTCTTTTTAATTTCTTTTTGTGTATTAAAATAATTTTTATAAACACTTAAATTTTGCTTGACGTCACGTTTATTTTCTACAAACCAATAAAACATTAAGAAGAAGCATAGTTATGTGTATCTGAAAAAAATGTTTTCTACACATTAAAAACACTACTAATAGACGCTCTGTGACAATGTCACCATAATATTCGACAAAAGTGGTGACTTGGGGACACTTAACACCACGTTTCCTTCAGGGTAAATACAAAACCGCACACATATGCACACAGACATACATAGACATTTACAAACACTCACAGACACATCAATCTACTGTAAGAACGTATCTCTATAATAACAACGAAAGCTGCACACACAAGTACATACCCTGCAGGAAATGCGAATAGTGAAACTCTAGTGAGTTATACGTGAAATACTAAAAAAATGTCAGTAATACTACTGACCAGGTGTACCCAAGCCAATGTAATCATCTATTGACATTTAACATTAGCTTGTCATTGAAAATCCACCACTAGACTGTAGCACTATTGACTAAGTGGTTCTTTTGGCACCACATGGAGACATTGGCACCAAAGATTCACTAGTAAATTTTAGGGGCTCTAGTCTACAATATCGATATTTCGTCGCTCGATGTCAATAGTAAAACTGTAGAGATTTACTAGTGACATTTTTAATGGTATTACTGACTAGGTGTACCCCAGCCAATTTAATCGCATATTGACATATAACATAGGGTTGTCATTGAAAATCTAGCAGTAGACTTTAGACTATTCGTTTACGACCATATAGAGAAATTTTAACCAAAGATTCACTATTTTATTTAGGGTTGGGCACCAAATTTAAACACATACTCGCACATACATTTGTATTTTTTAACACTACCGTCTAGTCAGCCTAGAACCATATATCTATATATATATTCTAGTGTAATTCATTGACATTGTCAATGAACGCGTCAATAGTTTGTTTTTCTCTTTCCTGCAGGAAATGCGAATAGTGAAATTGTAGTGATTTACTAGTGACATTGTCAGTAGAACTACTACTAATATTAAATATTAGTATTTAATAAATATTATCTATTGGTAAATTTAGAAAAAAAAACAATACATACAAATAAAACTTTTAAATTTTTTTTACAATACAGCACACTTTATAAGCACCTTTGCTAATTTTATCTAATTACCTGGTACTGTGAAGTGTTATTTATTTTATGTAGTAACATAATCAAGTAGCACCTCCCGATGCCGCTGTAAAGTCAAAAATTTAATGCTGTCCTTTAGTTTAAAATCCAACAATATACTAAAAAGTTATAGGTGAAATACTAAAAAAATCAACTTAGGCCTACTGTAACCACAAAGTAGACCAGAGTTGTAGAAAGTGGCTTAAGAAAAAAGCTCAAATCATCTGATTTGATCACTGTTAAAAAGGGACAAATATAGTGTGTTTGTTATTGAATATTTTTAGTACAATAATCAAAACAAACAGTGAGAAAATGTATACTTACTGAAATGAACAATTGAAAATTTTTACGAAGTTAAATGGAAGATTTTGCAGTGTTGAACTAAATAAAACAATGTGTAACATATTATTAGTATTATAAAAGTGATTAAAATTAGTTTCCAAATGCTTACAAACTCAATTTTAAAAATTTTCCTTCAAAAATATTAATTTTTAACTTCAACTTGCAAAAGGCAAACAACGAATGAGACCACAAAGCATAAATTGAAAATACACTTGAGCACATGAACATTTGCACAAAATTAAATGGAGCAATTTTTGGTATTGAATTAAAAAAACACAATGCGAAAAGGATTATAAGTAATAATAAAGTGACTAAAATTTGTTTTCAAATGATTAGAGACTTTGTTTTAAGCATTTTCGTTCGCAAATATTAATTTTTACCATTTATTTCCAAAAACTAGGCTGCGAATGAGACCACAAGGAATAAAACGTAATTACTTTAAAATAATACCACGCGAAAGAAAAAGTAAAGAGGATTTGATGACTGTGTGAGCGAGACCTCTAAAAACACCACAAAATTACAATTATCTTCCGTCTTACTTTGTGCTCGTGACACCTCTGGTCTACTTTGTGCTGTAACTCCTGTCCAGCTTAAACAAGAAGGCTGCCAAGACATGTGTTATAAAGCTTAAGTCCTTCTATACGGATGTTCGAATCCAAACAGTAGTTTCGAGTTTCCGAATTTATTACCTTTTATTTTGAAAAAGTCCCCACTGTGAATTGTTAAATAATAATACATTGAGTTTTGAGCATAGCTGACAAAGTGGCACTATAGTGCCGAAGTAAAATCGGCTTCTTATACAAATGAATACACATACACGAATACATTTCTTTACATTTAAGGTTTCAATTTAGAATTAAAAAATTTAAACTATAATTTCATCTAAATTCAACGTTGATTAACTTAACAAATTTAACGTATAATTTTGTTTAGTTGACAATGAATTTGCATTAAGTTTAACAAATATTGACGAGCTTCAGGTGAGGAAAGGGAACTTTAAAAATGCAACGTTCATATTTTTTAAATATTTTGTTTGTCTGCAGTTTGGAAATATGCACCTCATTTTTTATTTCTTTAATATAATGGACATCCAATATAATTTGATTGCAATGTAATTTATTGCTTACTTTGTGAAGATATCAGAATACACTACATTTTTATATTTCAAGTTATAAGGTGTAATTTATGAAAGATTAAATTTTAAAATAATTTTTAAGTAAAACTTTCATACAAAACGGAAACACAGGAAAAATATTAAATTAATACGGTAGCACGATTTTGTGATGAGAATGGAATGTGAAAATAGAAGTACCTTCTATATTGATGGTCCTAACCATAGTTTAGAATTATCAAAATGCCAAAATTGTTGATAAATTTTTAGATACCGGCTGTAAAATTTTTTATAGCCGATCTTTTAAAATTAAAAGAGCGATAATTTGCGTATGTAAAACATATCTGAATGTTCTAAGAAAACCATCTCCTGGAAACTTTAATTTTTGTCGCTAACGATTAAACCGAAAAAAGGCTCGATATGTCAAATTTTATCAAGTTTATTGTCAATTTGGTAATAAATTTTTGCAACGATAGTGTCGCTATCGAGAAAAAACTATCGATAGTCTAATGGAAATAAAACTATCCATACTATCGATGGTACTATCGATAGTTTGCTTGAAAGCAAGTAATTATATTTCATTTAAGCCACTGTTTATTTATTTACTTTTTCAATTAAACTGCGGACTTTATCAAAAATTGAAAAAATATATAAAAAACATGCTTCAAATCAAACTTAGTTGGAAACACTTATACATATAAATGTGTAAGTATGTAAATCAAACATAATTGAAAATATGTGAAATTTAACTCACTACAAGTAGTAATTGCATTAAAAACCATTGAAAATCCATGTTTTTATAGAATACCTCGTTGATGATGGTACAAACGACTGTGTTGAAGACTTGGATACAAGCTAGATGTGAGTCAAACTCATTCAATCTAGACTTAAGTCGATCAATTTCATTCGGTTATTTTAGACACAACGCTATGACCAAACTCATGTAATTTAATGGGTCTATCATAGATTTGTGTCTAAAATCAAATCATCTTTAATTTGCGAGTGGTAACCAAATTTTATTTTCCCATTTTCATACAATCTGGGCCGCTCTATAATTACATTTGAATCGAACTAGTTCAGTCGGTCATTTGAGACACAAACCTATTATAAAATACATGTAATTTAAATGAGTTTGTCAAAGGTTTGTATGTACGAGTAAAGTGACCGACTGAGCGAGTTTGATCCAAGTTTATCTAATACACCTATATGTGTATTAGACCACCCAAAAAATTTATGGGATGCCGAAAGTTTTTATTTTATTCGCTCCACCGGCAGTTTCTGGTAGTCTGGCCATAAAAAATTGCACTGATAGCATGCAAAATGGCCATGCGCATTGGGCTTTTCACCCAAAAAAACTATAAACACTTTTGGCCCTATAATTTTCAAATGCGGCGTTTTTCGAAAAAAAATTTATGTAACCATTTTTGTGCAGAATAAATAGCATATATTTTTTCATATTTTTTTCTGTACATAAATTTGATCTTACTATGGCCTATAATGGTTACTTAATGAGATGAAACAAAGTTTTACATCTGGTCCAAAAATATTTCATTTAATAGTTAATTATAATATAATATAATATAATATAATATAATATAATATAATATAATATAATATAATATAATATAATATAATATAATATAATATAATATAATATAATATAATATAATATAATATAATATAATATAATATAATATAATATAATATAATATAATATAATATAATATAATATAATATAATATAATATAATATAATATAATATAATATAATATAATATAATATAATATAATATAATATAATATAATATAATATAATATAATATAATATAATATAATATAATATAATATAATATAATATAATATAATATAATATAATATAATATAATATAATATAATATAATATAATATAATATAATATAATATAATATAATATAATATAATATAATATAATATAATATAATATAATATAATATAATATAATATAATATAATATAATATAATATAATATAATATAATATAATATAATATAATATAATATAATATAATATAATATAATATAATATAATATAATATAATATAATATAATATAATATAATATAATATAATATAATATAATATAATATAATATAATATAATATAATATAATATAATATAATATAATATAATATAATATAATATAATATAATATAATATAATATAATATAATATAATATAATATAATATAATATAATATAATATAATATAATATAATATAATATAATATAATATAATATAATATAATATAATATAATATAATATAATATAATATAATATAATATAATATAATATAATATAATATAATATAATATAATATAATATAATATAATATAATATAATATAATATAATATAATATAATATAATATAATATAATATAATATAATATAATATAATATAATATAATATAATATAATATAATATAATATAATATAATATAATATAATATAATATAATATAATATAATATAATATAATATAATATAATATAATATAATATAATATAATATAATATAATATAATATAATATAATATAATATAATATAATATAATATAATATAATATAATATAATATAATATAATATAATATAATATAATATAATATAATATAATATAATATAATATAATATAATATAATATAATATAATATAATATAATATAATATAATATAATATAATATAATATAATATAATATAATATAATATAATATAATATAATATAATATAATATAATATAATATAATATAATATAATATAATATAATATAATATAATATAATATAATATAATATAATATAATATAATATAATATAATATAATATAATATAATATAATATAATATAATATAATATAATATAATATAATATAATATAATATAATATAATATAATATAATATAATATAATATAATATAATATAATATAATATAATATAATATAATATAATATAATATAATATAATATAATATAATATAATATAATATAATATGATATAATATAATATAATATAATATAATGTAATGTAATGTAATGTAATGTAATGTAATGTAATATAATATAATATAATATATGTAGGGGTACCAACAGTAGAATATGATAGATTAACTTTCGCCGAACACATTAGATTAAAAAGGGGTACCAACATTAAAATTGAATAAGAAGAACGAAAAAGACAGAGAACGACAGTGAAGAAGGAACCAGCAAACCAGACGGACGGCACAGTAGACGCGCGGAAGAATAATTAAATACCTATAGTTGTAATAATATTAGTGTAATGAATAATTAAATATAATTGTAATAATACTTACAATCACAAAATAATAAATAATTGAATTATAGTACTGAGTAAAACGGCATTGTTTGGTCATTGCACCGGTGAGTATCATTGGAAGGAGTGAAGAAGGAACCACAAATGGGGGCTCAACCGGGATTGTGCCGAAGTGCCAGTGTAAAATTAATTATGTCAAACCAATGCATAATTAATTAAAAATGAAACTCCTAAATTTATTGACAAAGTGAAAGATAAAAGCTGGTGATTAAAAACTAAAAGCAAAAGCACAATTCATCAAAATTGTTATACATGCCGACGTATTTTAATATAATAAAAGTTATATGCATTTGGTTAACCAAAGAATCATTAACGAAAAAAAGTGTAAATTGAATAACTAGCGGTTAATCGCAACCACCGGTGTCATACATTAAAAAAAAAAAACCCACAAGAAATCTAGCAATAATTTCGGGTAACGACAATAAAAAAAAGAGAAGAAAAAGAACAAATGCAAGAAAAAAGAACAAATGCAAGAACAAAGCCACAGTAACTAAAAAAAAAGAGGAAACAAAAATTTTAATACGTGCAAGACTGTAAAATGAGTTAAAGTACAACCACAATTAAAACAATCAAAATTGAAAATAAAGTGGCAGCCTAAATTGAATACCAAATCTACAATTAGTGAAATAATTGTAATAAGAAAACTCATATCCCAAAGTGAAATGAAGGACAGACACTGTACTTCCAAAGAAATGAAAAAAAACTCCAACTAAATAACAGCAAAATGTATATGTATGTGAAAAAAAAACTGTGCCCTTGGAATAAAAGTGACGAAAGCAAGCAAAGAATTCAACAAAATTCAAAAGAAAAGAGACGAAAATCCACGAATACAACGCAAAGTAGAAAATAGCGAGTAAAGTAAAAAAAAAAAAAGACTTGAAAATAAAATAATAAATAAGAAATAACGAGTAAAACTCGCAAGACGGTGAGAGAACTTTTGGAGAAGAAATAACAAACACAACAACAGCAGCATTCGTGCATGTGCAGAAAAAAACACAACAAACACAACAACAACAACGGCGACTAGTTAGTGATGCTATTGAGCATGCTGTTTACTTATTTTGTCTGGTGAAGTTTTGTTTAGCAGAGTTTGCAGCCGCACAGTGGGCCCAAAGAAGAAAGATGCTGAAAAAAGTTAAATGAAAATTAAGCTAAGTATTTGTATTCCTATAAGAATCTTAATATTTATTGCTACTTCAAGAATAGAGTAAAGTAATAACGTGAATTATAGAAATAAAAGCAATTGGTAAGTCGTGAATAAGCAAGAGATTAATCTAAAGGAAAATAAGAGATTGTTTAAAAATTAATAATTAAAATAATGTGAAGATAAATTTAGA
Source organism: Nowickia ferox (assembly GCA_936439885.1). NCBI lineage: Eukaryota > Metazoa > Arthropoda > Insecta > Diptera > Tachinidae > Nowickia > Nowickia ferox. The sequence continues at coordinate 49,349,745 of OW387023.1, read as the reverse complement.
GGAACTGAAAGTCGAGCTGGGTTGAATTAAATTAGTGAAACGTAATAAGGAGTCGACTATGAAAATTCGATTATAATATCTCATTGCTTACTCACAATTATCTTCAAAAAAAAAAATATAGTTAAGAATAATTAGATACATTCTACATTATTATTATTGTATCAAAACTGGAGATTTTTTTTAAGATAAAATATCATAGAAAAGAATATTTAGTGACAAATATTGCCCTTAACTTTACATAAAACAGAGCAATACAACAAATTGTTAAATCATATTTTTTAAGTGAAAATTGGAAATTGCGCTACATACAGAATTTGAATTAGAAATTTGATCGAATTTTTAAAATTTTAATAACGTATGAATATTTAATACTTTAAATAATTATTTTATATTTACCATAGTAAACTTATCACTAAATTTTGTAAAATCTTACATTGTTTAATATAATTAATAATTAATCATTCAACTTGTAAAGGGTAGTATCGGAAAATTGACCGACCAACATGGAATTACTAGAAATTTTAGGACTAACTGTAGTGGACCTTAGGGCCAAATGCGAGGAAGTAGGATTGATCACAGATGGACCGAAACTAGTTCTTCAAGAGCGAGTTATTAGGTATTTTGGTATAGGGCAACAGGACATAGACGGACGCTCAGAGTACGACGAGGCAGCTTCCAATGTACAGCCACCGGCGGCAGCAGAACGTCCAGTACCCTCCACATTCACCTTAAAGGACATTCAAGATACGGTATCCAGATTTTCCGGAGAAGGCCAACCTTCAATAAATTCTTGGCTAAGCGATTTTGAAGACTCTGCAGTAACAGTAGGGTGGAATGAACTGCAAAAATACGTTTATGCTCGTCAACTTCTGTCAGGCGCAGCTAAAATATTTTGTAGAGGACATGCCAAAATTCGAGATTGGTCGTCATTAAAAGTAGAGTTAAAGAAAGAGTTCGGTGTCAAGCACTCAGCCATCGAAGTTCACCGGACGCTAAGGAACCGTAATAGACGCCCCAATGAAAGTCTTAGAGAATATTTGTACTGCCTAATAGAGGTCGGATCTCCAATAAGTCTAGACGAGAGTAGTTTAATAGAGTATTTCATTGAAGGTATACCCGATAATAAGGTAAACAAAGCTATCCTTTATCAGGCCTCCGATATAGAAGATTTGAAAACGAAAATTAAGGTGTATGAGCAAGTAACCAAACCGTCTCATCCAGCGAATTTTAGCAGATCACGTCCAAAGGAGGAACCTCCAGCCGTAATGAAGAAAGAGGTACAGCCTCCAAGTTGTTATAACTGCGGGAAAACGGGTCACGTGAGTCGTGAGTGCCCAGAATCGCAACCAACGTGCTTCAAGTGTATGGAAGTCGGTCACAAATCATTCGATTGTAAAAAGAGCCAAATTAAGAAAGAGGAAAGAAAAGGAAAAAACCTTAATAACACCATACATACACTAACGCGAGGAAAGAAATTAGAAACACGTAATGAAATGACCCAAACCAATAGAGCTTTAAAGACATAAACATACTCGGCTATGAAGTGTCGGCCCTAGTAGATACGGGCAGCGATATCAGTGTTTTACGATACGATTCTCTTATGATGATAGATGAAGTGACAGTGAGCGCGGAGAGAAGGCGAATGATGGGCATAGGTGGAAAAGAAATTGAAACAATAGGATCTTTTGAAGCTGAAGTCATGTTGGATGAGATAGAGGTGCCCATAAAGTTCCACGTAGCGCGGGAGCGAGATATTTTGTACTCTGCCGTGTTGGGAAATGGTGTCCTGGAGCACGTAGATATATTAATAAATGCGGAAGGAGCGAAGTTCTCGTTAAAGACTTCGTCACCGGAAGCTAAATCGAATACTAAAGACGCAGTTGAGGATAAGTATGGGGAGGTCTTGCAGCAATTTGGCAAGATATTCGTCGCAACAGATACTTTTGATTTTGACTTAAGTTATTTAAAGAATGATTTACGTGAAGAAATCACAGCCTTAATAAAAACCTATAACCCGATTAGACCAAAATCATTCCCAGTTAGAATGAAGATACTGCTCAACGATAATACGCCCGTGCGCCACCACCCACGTAGAATGTCTTACGCTGACCAACAGACTGTCGACAAACAAGTCACAGAATGGTTGGAAGAGGGGATAGTGCGTAAAAGTTATTCTGAATATTCATCGCCAGTTGTGTTAGTAGCCAAGAAGGATGGAAGTAAAAGGCTATGCTGCGATTATAGACGTTTAAACGAAAAGATCGTTCGCGATAATTTCCCGATGGCAATAATAGACGATGTTCTACAGCGCCTACAACAGGCGAAGGTCTACACGACGTTAGATTTAAAAAATGGCTTCTTTCATGTTCCGATTGAAGCAGATAGTCGACGATTCACCTCTTTCGTTACTCATAGAGGACAATTCAAATTTCAATATGTGCCTTTTGGTATAACTAATTCGCCAGCAGTATTTTGCCGTTACATAAACGCGGTATTTCACGAACTGATAATGGACGGAACAGTCGTGATCTACATATATGACATCGTGATACCATCCCTAGATGAGAGAGAGGGTCTAACTAAATTAAAAAGATTTATAAAAGTCGCGTCATCAAACGGGCTACAAATCAGGTGGAGTAAGTGCCAATTTTTAAAACGGAGTATAACATTTTTGGGGTATGCTCTGGAGGATTCAACCATACTGCCATCAAAAGAGAAAACCGCAGCTGTCGAGAGATTTCCACTACCAAAAGACCGGAAGGCAGTTGAACGATTTTTAGGCCTCACTTCATATTTTAGGCGTTTTATTAAGAATTACGCCCTAGTAGCCAAACCCTTATCAGACTTACTGAAAAAGAGTGTAAGTTTCAGATTGGGCGATGCAGAAGTTTTAGCCTTCCAGCAGTTAAAGTTGGCTCTAACGGGAGCAAACGTATTAAGACTTTTTAACCATAGGGCGGAGACCGAGGTACATACGGACGCCAGTAAACACGGGTATGGGGCGGTACTATTGCAAAAGGATTCCGAAGATTCTCAGTTCCATCCTGTAGAGTATATGAGCCGGAAAACCACACCGGCAGAAGAAAAATACCACTCTTATGAGCTGGAGGTGCTCGCCATCATAGAAGCCCTGAAAAAATGGCGTGTATTCGTAATGGGAATAAAAGTAAAAATCGTCACCGATTGCAATGCATTCGCAATGACGATGAGAAAGAAGGATGTACCGTTGAGAGTGTCGAGGTGGGCATTGTTTATGCAGGACTTCCATTACGTCATTGAACACAGAGCCGGTACTAAGATGCGTCACGTGGACGCTTTAAGTAGAACATCGTGTCTCATGATGGAAGATTCACTGCGTCACCGAATAAGAGAAGAACAATTGAAGGACGATTGGATTAGAGCTGTTAGTAAGATTCTAGAGACGCAAAGTTATGAGGATTATTACGTGAAACACGGTATTGTTCATAAAGATCCAGCCAAGGACCTTATTGTCATACCAACCATGATGGAGCGTGAAATAATCGAGATGGCACACAGACAAGGGCATTTTGCGACAAAGAGGACCGCTGAAATTGTAGAAAAGACGTTTTATATACCGAAATTGAATTCGAAGGCAGAAAAGGTGGTGAAAAGTTGCGTCGAGTGCATTATGGCGGACTCCAAAGCCGGCAGAAAAGAAGGTTTGTTGAAGCCCATAGATAAGGCAGATAAGTCTTTGATGACTTACCATTTAGACCATGTTGGGCCCATGGAGACTACAAAAAAACAATATAATTATATTCTAGTCGTAGTGGATGCGAAATTCGTATGGCTTTATCCTACAAAAAGCGTCGGAAGTGCAGAGGTAGTCGAACGATTAAAGAAACAATCAGCAATATTCGGAAATCCAGTGAGAGTTATAACAGACAGAGGAACGGCGTTCACGTCCAAAGAGTTTGGAGATTATTGCACGAGCGAAGGAATTCAACACCTGACGATTGCAACTGGAGTACCCAGAGGAAATGGGCAAGTCGAAAGGATCCATCAGATGATAATTCCCATGTTAACCAAACTAGGCTTAGAGAATCCCAAAAACTGGTATAGACATGTGGATAGAGTGCAGAAAACGATCAATAATACACCAACAAGAAGCACAGGTAGTACACCTTTTGAGATAATAACTGGAGTGAAGATGAGAGTCAAAGAGGCCGATATAAGAAGATTATTAGACGAATTAGCGGTAGACGAACTCCATCAAGAGCGTGAGGCCATACGAGAAAAGGCTAAGGCAAACATATTAAAAATCCAACAAGAGAACAAGAGATGCTTCGATAAAAACCGCACCCCCGAAAAGGAATACAGAACGAACGATTTAGTCGCAATCAAGCGCACACAATTCGGATCCGGCCTAAAACTAAAACCTAAATTTTTGGGTCCATATAAGGTCATTCGAAAGCTTAACCACGGACGATATGAAGTGGAAAAGGTAGATGAAGGTGAGGGTTCACGGAGATGCACGACGGTGGCCGAATATATGAAGCCCTGGTGACTTGCATTCGGGACGAATGCCCGGTCAGGAGGGCCGAATATAGGGGTTCCAACAGTAGAATATGATAGATTAACTTTCGCCGAACACATTAGATTAAAAAGGGGTACCAACATTAAAATTGAATAAGAAGAACGAAAAAGACAGAGAACGACAGTGAAGAAGGAACCAGCAAACCAGACGGACGGCACAGTAGACGCGCGGAAGAATAATTAAATACCTATAGTTGTAATAATATTAGTGTAATGAATAATTAAATATAATTGTAATAATACTTACAATCACAAAATAATAAATAATTGAATTATAGTACTGAGTAAAACGGCATTGTTTGGTCATTGCACCGGTGAGTATCATTGGAAGGAGTGAAGAAGGAACCACATATAATATAATTATATTATAATATAAGGATCAAATCATCGCATACCAGTTTATTATAAGTTTTGTATTTGGAAATTATCCTACAGCTCCATTGAATATATCTGAACAAAACTAGACACAAATATAGGCGATAGAGGAAAATATATTTTTGTATAAAAAAATCTGCGTACACACTTGCATATATTATGTAAAGTGTTTAAATTTTTTTTGGGTAAAAAGAGCAATGCGCATGGCCGGTTTGCACGCTATCAGTGCAATTTTTACGAACATGTAATTTTTTATGGCCAGTCTACCAGAAACTGCCGGTGGAGCGAATAAAATAAAAATTTTCTGCACATTGGGTTGTTTAATTTGTATTTATATCTGTGGTATTTAGTCCAATAACAGAGAATCCCAGAAACGAAGTACTTATAATTGAAATCTGGGATTTTGATGCAGCTGAAACTGTCAAAGACAAGGTCAATAAGCTAATGGATGTTAAAGGTATTAAAGGGTTGCGAAAGTTGATGAAAGAAATTGCTATGACTGCATCAACGGGAAAGCATGACAACGAGCTGATTGGAAGGACAGCTATTACCCTGAAAGTATGAATTGAATTTGTTACAATTGAAAATTTACTCACAATTTAATATTTTCAGTCAATACCGGTGTCGGGTACTACTGTTTGGTACAACTTAGAAAAGGGTAATAAGACCAAAAGCCGGGGGTCGATACTGGTGAATTTAGCTCTTAGTGCTGAAAAAGATAAACGCGTGGCTGTTCAAGAGCACAGACATCTTTTAAAACTGCTTTTAATGCATGAACTGGAGTCATCACAAGTGGCAAACTTTTGGTGGGCTGGAAAATTTGGTAGAAATGCTGAAGCAATACGTTTGCAGCACTCCGTTCAATCAGGCCTCTCAAATTTTGAATGTGCTCTCAGTCAATGGTCTGTATATACTACTATACACGAAGATCATCCATTGAGTTTCGGTTTGTTCAATTCAATACTAGACGTTATAATTCCAGTTCTTAAGTGTCATCTCAATGAATCAGAGGACGTAAAAACGTTTTGGGATGGCGTGAAGCGTTTACTGCCATCTTGTTTCTCAATCCTGAAAAAATTGCGTGCCAAAAGTGTTAGTGATAAACAGATCGTAAAAACTCTCTGTGAGGTTCTTGAAATTCTATCAAAAATTATTACACTAGAGAAACCCAAGAGCATTGACATTTTTCCATCAAACATATATGGATGGATTTCAAGGGAAGAAGGATCTGACTGCAGCATAAATGATGTAATTATCGACGCCATTCAATGTGGTACAAAAGAATGGCTTGAGCATATTATTGAAGGCAATCGACAAAAACATGACGAACAGTCTGACGAGGATACTTTACAGTATTTAATAAAACTTATACAAATGGTTCGCTCTGATTTGCAACGTGCAATGGAATACTTTGATAAGCATTTCTATCAGTAAGTATTGATCAAAATTATAAGTAATAAGTAATTTTATTTTGAAACCTCCCTTCTTTCAAAAGGAAACAAAGCCTATTTTCCAGCACATAGTAGCTGGAAATTCTTGTATTTGTGAGAACTAATTTGTTTTTGTGAATATTCTTAAGAATAAGAATAAGAATATATGTAATGTATTGCGTGTGGGAGGCGACAAAACACATCCTAAATTGCTACAAAACTTGGAACACACCTTAGGCACTTGTAGCTACACAATCTCCTGCTTTAAAAAATCGGTGGGAACGCGCTAATTGAAATGCTATCTTATTATCTTATTTGTACTGCAACACACCTTGCACTTAAAAAAGTGGGCGGACCATTAATATTTATTATTTTATTACACTATCTATTCTATTCTACCAAATTTTAAGAAAGTTAGCTCTTGTGACGATGCAACCATAGTCGTATTAATAGTACAAGAATCTATAAATACAACGTCGTTTCAAAAAGAGAACTAAATTGAAAAATATGAACCAAAATTTAAAAATAATTTAGATTGAGTTAAATAAAATATTTTAGTGTGTTAACTATAGTGTTATTCAAAGTCGGTCCGTACTGTTACTACTATCAACGTCCACATGTCCAGGTCCTGGCATTCTTGGAGTTTTTAACACAATGTACAGAAAAAAATTCAATATCTCTTTAATTATAGCCATAATACTGGCTTGGATATAACGAGAGTAATTTGGTATTTCGTGCGACAGTCTTAAATATATGTATATCATGCGAGTACTTACTGCGTGTAACCTAATTAAGTATATTAGATCCATCTGTGAATATTTGGATGACATACTCGGGCGGTTTAGATCATTTTCACAAACTTATCTGTTAGGTAGAGTCGTCACAAAGCCTGAATCGAAAACCAATTTGGTGTTTCTTTTTTTAACTGTCTACTGATAACACAGAACAACACAATATAGGTTTTTATGTTGTTTAAATTAAAAATAGTTGATCCTTGTGGATTTTTATATCCTGATTACGATGGCGTCATTAGTTTTTCTCTCAGCTCTAGTTTTAAAGGTATAGTGACATTTGGCATTTGCATAATTTTCACCACTTTTTGTATTATTCGCTTTATATTTCACGAATGGCCCTCCAAACATAAAAATAATTTCTGGATTATTAATCTCTATAAAATTCTCTTTCATTTAAGTAGAATCAAATCATGACGCAGTTCGTAAAGGGTCTTCTTCAAAACTCTGACGCCTTTCAATATTTAAAAGCATTTTTTCCGAAACTGTCAGGTGCTAAAATTAACGTCGGTCCACAAATAAAGAAAATAATGGCGAGTGAGAAATTTCTACAGCTCCTTGGCTTTGGAAACAAGGCTGAAAATAACAAAGAGTGGTAAAAAGTTCGCGAATTTTTAACTAGTCAACCGATTTCGATGAAACCAACTGTTTTGAATAGAAAAAGCTCCAAACAGCGTCAAAGTTAGAAACTGCGGATATCGAAATTCTTTCGGAGCTTGTAACTTTGGCAAATATCAACCGATTTTAATAATTCTTTCAGCGGGACAATCAAAGTTAAGAAAATATGCGCAAAGCATCACTTTGTTTCTTACAGTTTCCAAGTTATTTGACTTGAATTTTTTTTTTTAATTTTTTGGCCACGACTTTTTTCATCGTTAGTACATAACTTCTTTATTACTTAGCAAAAATCGTTCGGTTTTGTTGTTTTTAAAAGAAACCTTCGTTTAAATTTATATGAAAAGAAATCTCTCTTATATCTCAAAAATTGTAGCAACGAATGATTTTGCAAATTGGATTTTTGAAAATTATGAGAAAATTGTATATATTTTGTAAAAAAAAGTATTCTTAGGTTTTTTGAAATATTTTAAAAAATTGTTAAGTATTTAATAAAAACATTGACTGTTTCTAAGAGAAGAGGTATTAAGAAAGAATGTGAAATAAATTTTAGAGATTTTTGCTAGTGCTGGCATTTTTTTAAATCTAATTTTTGGATATGGCAAAGAAAAAATTGCACACTCTTTTTTGTAAATTTTTGGGTTTTTTATTTTTACTTTTTTTAAATGTAAACTTGTTTTAAGTAATTTGTAAGAAATTCTTGACATTTCCCAATAAAAATTTTTTATAAAATTATAAATTAGGAGACATTTTAATTTAATTCAATAGTATACACTTAGCTTTGTAAACTGAAAAAAATTGATTCTCATACCTCCAATACTTTTCGAAATATTTAATATAAAATTTTGATTATAGCATTAAATTTTCTAAACTTTTTCATTTTACCTAAATTGTTGATCTTAATTCTTATTTTTTCTATCTAATCACAATAGAAGACATAATTGTCTATTCTATGGTGTATAACATGTATAGTTTTGCCATTAGATCAATCTTAAAATGTATACATAAATATAACATCTCAGCTGAAAATTTACATGTTTTTTTCTGCTACCCAGAAGTTTATGAACTCTTGAAGATGTTATAAAATATTTTGTTTAATTAATTACTTTTATATGGCTCAAACATATAAAAATTAATGTACACACGCAGTATATATACCCACAAGGACAAAGTCAACTGCGCGCCAGTGATGCCAATTTAGCCATTTTCTGGTTAAATTTAGTAATTTTTCATCCCATTTAGCCAGAAGAAAAGTCAATTTAGCTATTAGCCATTTTTTTAGCTACTTTTATTTTATGTTTAGCTATTTTTAGCAATTTCTCCATACATGAAATTTTTTGCGATTTTTATAACAAATTTTAATTAACTGCCAAAAAAATGCAACCGAGTTATATGTTGTATTTTTTGGAATTATTATCAGTAACAAAATAAACAAAAATGGCAAAAAATGCATTTTAAGATGCAAAATTTGTAACACTACGATTTGCTGCCCCTTTCTAATAATCGTGGTAATGTCGTTGACTATTTGATGCCTTATGATATCAGTAAAACAAGTGTCATGTTTGTTTTATCCAAGTGATAAAGTTGAAATAAAGGTTCAATAAAATAAATTAAAAATTTTAAGAAGCCTAGACGTACAGACGGATATTAGATGAAGTCACCTTTAAAACGAAAAAAAAAATCAAATTAAAATCGCTCTATCCATTTGGGAGCTAGGACGTCAAATATTCACAAATTCACCAGAATACATCTGAAAAAGATGAGACAACTTCTAAGCGGCTGGACCGATTTTCTTCAAACATAGCTAAGAACACCCTCGATCAAGTCATCTTTCAAAAAAAAAAAATAAATAAATTAAAATTGGTCCAGCGGTTTGGTCTGACATGGACTCGTGTATACACAGAAACACAAACACACACTACAAACTTATAACATCCATTTATTGGTCGAGGGTTAAAAAATAGAAAATGGACAAAATAGGTTTGGATTGAAAATATCATGCAGTTTTTGTAACGGCTATGAAATTTCTAAGTTTCTTAAAATTTATTGGCACAAATGACAACTATGACAAAAACAACTATGCTGTTAATGATGACGATCTAATTTTTTAATTAAAAATATCCTAGATACATATTGTTGGTCTCAAGTAGAAAGGCTCTAACTCAAATAATTATAACTTTGCAGGAGAAGGTAAAAACATAATAGAAATTGATCAGTTTTTTATTTGCTTTTGGAGGATCTGAAGAAAAATGATTTATTTATTATTTAATTTATTATTTTTACATTTATTTAGCTTAAACTTTTTTCCCAATTTGCATAAAAAAATATAATATGAATTACCTTATTATTTTTGTTTAATACCTGTGATTTTTCCATTCGATCTCGCTTAGCGATTTTTAGCTAGTTTTTAGCCATCTTTTTGCCATTTTTTCGTCTACATTTAGCCATTATTGGTGATAATTGATGATATTGGTATGGGTTGCTTGTAAAATACATACTTATACATTTAAGTTGCGATGCCGTTCAATGTCATTATTTCAGTTATATCTATCATGGAGATAACAAAATAAAAATAAATCGCTTTCCAAATTGATGTGGGAAAACTTCACTGATGGGACTACTCGGTCGGACAAGGTCGGAAAAATGTTGTACATTATAACTACTACACATGGTTTATCGGCAAAAACCGACTGAAATGGAATTTTTTTTAATTATATGAAAAATAAGATACTAATTGACAAATTTCTAAATGTAATAATAGAAATAAGGATTGATTATATGTATATAGAATTACAGAACGAAATATTCCGAAAGAAGTTTGATCGGCCAAGTAAGGATTACGATAATGTTCGATGCAGGAGCAAAAGGATTAAAGAAGAAGCCTTGATAAATAATTATTCGAAAAATGAAATCAAAGATTCATTCAAATTGATTTTAGCGAAGACCCACCAATAGAAGCTGCCAAAATTGTAGATGAGCTACCAATTGCATATACAAAAAAATTAACACGGATGGTGGAAAGAGTTCCAACCCCAAAGTATAGTAAACATTAAACGTGGAAGACGCATAAACTCAATCTTAATCTGGGCATTTTTGCTGTTTTTCATTAAATTATTAATAATATTACGTAGATTTAAATAATTTTGTTTAATTTATAATTAAGTTTGGGGCATTGGCTTTTTGAACTGAACTTTTTTATCACCCCTCACCCTTTTTAAAGTTCCACCAGGGACGGCACAAAAATATGCTAAATATAGCTTCTTGTTAAACTAATTATAACTACCCAGCAAAAATTACTGCTTACCAGAAGCGTTTTTGTAAGGGAGACAATCTTGCAGAATCACTTGCTGTTTCGCATGAATAAAGCATTTTTTTGTTCGAGATGAGCCAGCTAGAAACAATACATTTAGCTTCCAAGAAGCCATAAATTTTTTTTTACCTTACTAAAGTGCTTCACAGAAGTAATAATATACAATTTTTGGAGAGACCACCTTACGTGAGTGCTTCTCAGAAGCATTTTTCGAAGCTTTTGTTATCAAATAAGCAATAGGTTGCTTCCCTCAGGGTTATTGATTTAAATAGCCAACAGTTCAAATAAATTTTAATGTATACAAACTAATGATTGCAGCTTCTCTAGTTGATAGCCATACAGCCTTGAAAATGTCTGGTCGAGATCTCGACCACTGGGATAATTAGCGCACTAAATTTATATTTAAAACTTATGCATTTTTTTATATTTTTTATTATTAATTGGAAAAGTGTGTATATATCTCAATAAATATTCCTTACATTTTTTAGTGTCAATTATTCGTTGTTTATATCAAATACAATACTTTTTTAAATTAATTTTATTGAAGCAATGAACTGACCATGGAATTGCTATCATAAGAAATGTCACGCAATAAATTTCAAAAATTTAAATCAAACTTCCACATTGCAAATAATGATGAAATCGTTAAAAAAAAAATAACAAATTCGATAAAGTAAGATCGCCGTTTGATCTTCTGAATACTTGATTTATGCAGTTCGGTGTTTTTAAACCAAATTTTTCGATTGACGAGCAAATGGTGCTATATTTTGACCGTCATATCTGCAAGATGTTCGTCATCAATACAAATATTGGTTGTGTGTGTTAATAGAAAGGGTGAAGTTTCAATTCCAACCATATGCTGGGGCATCGGATACATACAATAATAAACAACTTGACCTAGGTGCTAGCATGGTTATGAGTACAATGTCGGTTTGTGGGTATCCTAGACTACATACTGTTCATTTCGATAACTTTTTCACCGGATGCCACTTGCTCTGCTTTCTAAAAGAAAAAAGTTTTTGTGCAACTGGAACAATTCGAGCAAACAGAATGGTAGGCGCAGGCCTAAAAGAAAAATTACCTCGACATAATATGGATTACTTATTCAACCAAGAGTATAAAATTGAATTGGTTCGATGGAGAGACAATGCACTTTGGCTACGAACTATGATCAGATGTATCCGATAAGAAATGTAATGCGGTAAGTTAGGACACCAGAAAAACGGATCGTTGTACACCAAGCCAACCTTATAGCTAATTACAATAAATATATGGGCGGAGTTGACTTGCATGATGATGATGTCGCTAATTATCGGATTGGAATCAGAGAGAAGAAATGGTGTTGACCACTTTCGGATACCTGCTTGGACAGCGCCAGTGTCAATGCATGGAAATTGCATTGCATGATTGCTGAAAAAAACAATCAGAAGCCCATGAGTCAAATTGATTTTAAGAACTTCATAACAAAAACTCTGTTATAATCGCCAGAGCAAAATATGCAGGAACCATACTACCTATACTTGCGCTAAGTATAATGTAAATTTAAATGTGTGTAATTGCTTCAAGGCCTACCACAAAAATTTAAAATAATTTGTTTCTCAATAAATAAAAATAATAACTAAATTCCATGATTTTTTTATTTGTTTGTAGCTCCTACATTTATTTACCACTAGCTATTTATTTACCACTGATATTTTGGAAACTATACTTAAAAATTATGAATGTTTTGTTATTTGTTACTCACTAGTAATGTTGAAAAAACGATAAAAATCGACATAAAAGCGACAAAAAAATTAAAAAACAGCGTAAAATCGGTTTTAAAACTGGTTAAGCAATCAAACCCGAAATAAAATTGCTCTAACCAGCCCAAATATGTGTTTTTCGGAAAAAATCCGTACTAGATATGAAAAAACCGGTTTCGAACTATAAAAATATCATACGTTTAAAGGCTTCATTAGTCTTTACTTTCTGTTGCTGTTCTGTGCCGTGCCGTTCTGCTTCTAAATTTGCGTACTTACTTTTTCTGTCAGCTGTTTCTGATCAGAAGGGTCGCAGTTTTTCATTAAAGTGATGAGTTTGGAACGTCCATTGTTATGTTGCAATATAATTTAATATTTTTCTTTTAAAAATTAAATTTTTTTAAATCTAAACTCACAATTACAATTTATTTCAAAATGTTTTTATTTAATTTATGCTGTACTTACAATTACTTTGATTTGATTTTCACAGGTTGAACGGAAACAGAACAGAACAAAACAGAAAAATTAACGACTTGTATTAGATTTCTATAAACAAAAAGGAGTCAGCTGATTCGTAACAGAACAGAAAGTAAAAACTAATTCTGGGTTAACGCTGGTGATGTAGCTTTCTATTGGTGAAAGAACTTTCAAAATCGGTATAGCGGTTTGGGCGTTAATTATCCCAGTGGTAGAGATCTCGATCAGCAGTTTTTACAGGTAACCACTGGCAGAAAAAATTTTTTTTGTACATAAATGATTTTTGGCCGATTTCTAACTAGCCCTGAAAATCGGATTCATATATTAAAACATTTATGTAGCCTGGTACAAAATGGGATAAGAATTAAATACTATATTTTATTGTTGTTAAAAATAAAAGCGGAAATTTTACCATCTCTGATAATAGTGGATAATCAAAGCGCAGTAATTGGTTTGTCAGAGCTTCATAATACAGACTCAACACTCATCGCTACTTTTGACGAAGGAGACTTATATACATACATGTAATAATTCTGAACTAAAACTAATATACATCCCCATTTATGTGATGGATCATCTGGATTTTGAGAATATAGACAGCCGAGTCCATACGATATTGACTTCTCCAAAGTTTTAATGGCATCTTTAGTTTGGTTGATAGTACAAAACATGAAATTTCTAACATGGAACGTTCATATATTAGGACGAGTAATAACAGTCAGCCTTATCATGAATTCCACATGTGAAAATTTCTGAATCAAATTTTTCGATCACAAGGATTTTAATTTCGTTTTATCAATTCCAATAAAATTAAAAACTAACATATTTCCACTTTTTCCAACAGACAAATCTATGTGAATGATTTTTTTTTCATAAATTGTCAGATTATTTCGCAATCGTATGAAGTTTTTTGATACCGATTTTTCACACGTTCGGAAATTTCCATGTGAAATTTTATTTAGGATAAGCCTGAGTATCTGTCAAATATAATTTATGCAAAATCTTATTTGTTTTCTAATATTTGCAGGAAGAAAAATTCAGATTTTAACAACGTTGAGCATTGTACTCCAACTAATGAAGATGCTTATCAGATTGGGTCTTCGCTAAAATCAATTTGAATGAATCTTTGATTTCATTTTCCGAATACGTATTTATCAAGGCTTCTTGTTTAATCCTGCTCCGAACATCTTCTGGAGAAGAAGAATATGAAAGAAAAAATTAAGAAAGTTGGGCGGAACATGGTAAAATGGGGAAAAAGTTTGCTGTTTGTATTTCTTCTGATTTTCATAAAATTGGTATAAATTCAGTTTAAAATCTACTCAGTTTCTTTCTGGATGCGAACGAAGTCGCGGGAAAGTTCTAGTATAATAATAAATAATTAAAAAAACAATCGATGTATAAAAAACATCGACGTATTTTATGAAATACCGATTCAACATCGATGTATGTTTGCGATGCATCACACCGAAAAAAACATCGATTTTTTTACAGTGTCCATTCCTACTCTGCACTAACTGCCATGACTATCAAAACCTGCTGATATTGTCTTTATTGTTCATTTCATTTGATAGAAAGTTTCATTTAATTTGATAAAATGTGAAACATGTCATGCTTTAAACACATAGGCCACAGCAGGCTACATGGCTACACGACTACAAGTGCAGCTGGCAACAAATGTTGCCTAGTAACCAGCTACTTAATTATGTTGAAAACGGCAGCAGCACGATAAAAAACTAATATTGAAGTATAAATGTATATTTCAGTTTATTCAAAAATTTAAACTGCGAACTTTACTATTTAGAGGTTAAGTAATTTCTTCAATACATTTAGCAATTTCCGTTGAACGTTGCACAGTGGCGTGAAATAAAAAAAAAGTGGTAAAAAGAATATCAGATAAAACACGTGTATTGTTACCTGAGGTGTTATATTTGTGTATACATTTTAAGACTGATATAACGGCAAAGGTATACATATTATATACCGTTAAATAGACAATTATATCTACTATTGTGATAACATAGAAAAAATTAAGAAACATTTGATATAAAGAAAATAAGATCAATAATTTAGACAAAAATAAAAAAATGTAGAAAATTAAATTTTTTAATCAAAATTTGATTTTGAATATTTCGAAAAGTATTGAAGGTAGTAGAATATATTTTGTTTCAGTTTGCAAAGCTAAATGTATACTATTGAAAAAAATTTAAATGTTTCGCAATATATAATTTAATAATACTTTTTTCTTATTAGGAAAAATTGTGTTAGAAAAATTTTAGTATTTTTAGAAAATCTCCTCTGCTGCCTACATTTATGTGTAGGATGTCAAGAGTTTCTTGCAGGTTACTTACAAGAAGTTTATTTATAATAAAAAACCAAAAAAATTACAAAAACAGACGTGGAATTTTTTTTGCCACATCCGAAAATCAGATTTTTTGAAAAAAAAATATTGCTTGTTTTCGACCAATGCTGCATGTAGGGTGCACCAACAGAAAACTCCAAAATTTATTTCACAGCCTTTCTTAATGTCTCTTCTCTTAAAAACAAGCAAAGTTTTAATCAAATACTTATAATTTTTTAAAATATTGCAAAAAAATTAAGAATACTTTTTTCCCAAAATATATAAAATTTTCTCATATTTTTCGAAAATCCAAATTGCAAAATTATTCCTTGCTATAATTTTTGAGATATCAAAATGATTTTTTTTTATATGAATTTGGATAAAGTTTTCTTTTAAAAACAATAAAACTAAACAATTTCTGCTAAGTAATAAGGAAGTTATGTAATAACGATAAAAAAATTTAAAAAAAAAATGTCATGTCAAATATCTTGGAAACTGTTAGATATAAAATAGTGCTTGAAGATGTTTTATTTTTGTATATTAACGTTGATTGTCCCGCTGAAAAAATTATTGAAATCGGTCCATATTTATAAAAGTTACAAGCTCCGAAAGAATTTCGATACACGCAGTTTCCCACTTTGAGGCTCTTTGGAGCTAGCCGGTCTTACAACAGGGTGCCTCGAAATATGCTTTCTCAAAATTTCAACACTTACTTTCCAAAACAGTTGGTTTCATCTAAATCGGTTGACTAGTTCAAAAGTTGCGGACTTATTACCACTTTTTTTTTAATTCACGCTACTGCGCGTTGTTCATAGTGAACAGACGTGTTAGCAGAGTTTTTCGTACATACATACTAAACAAAAATAATCATACAAAAAATATTCGAAGTACATATTGACTTTGATAAATAAGCTTTATTTGCTTTGCTAATATTTTTTCCATAGCCAGAAATAACAAAAACATAAAACAAACCGCAACCAAAGTGACATTTAGTAATACTCTTTATGAGCGCCGCAAAAGCAAAAAATTATGAAGTGAGTTCTAACGACAGAAATGCATATTTTACTGTGAGTTTTGAATTTCTTAACGAAAACATTAAAAATAAAAAATCTGATGATAGTTTTTTCTAACGCGTAGACACTTTTTCGTGAGCGATAAACTTCGATTTGTCCAATGCGAACTAGTTATTCGTTAATATTACCGTTGCCAAGTACTTCTGCATTTAAGTCAGCGATATCATCCGCTTCTGGGTCGTGTTCATCACTTACCCAAGTTATCACTATAACTAACAATAGCCCAAAACCCAGGGTCCAAGTCGGAATGGATAGATATATAACTGTGGTAAAGCGTGGGCATAGCCCAAATTCTTCTAAAATTTCATCTGCTCCAAAGATATCTAGGGATAACAGCGCATCCTCTACTAATCGTCAAAATTGTTTTTCATTATTGCAAGACAATAACGACAAGCCCGCTTCATTTTCGCAAGTCTTTTAAGCCACCGCCTATTTATTTGAGAGAAAAAAATTCTAAAGCACTTCTTAAAAAACTACTGTCGGCAATTGGTAAGAATACTTTTCACATCATTCCAATTAAACAAGGTAATATTGACGAAAGAAAAATTCAAATATATGATGAAAAATATTTCCGAAAATTTGTCACAGAATTTAAAAAAAAATAAAACAAGTTTTTACACATACAGACTTAAAAGTGCTAAAGGCCTACAGATAGTCTTGAAGGGTATATATTCATATGTTGACCCCGAAGAAGCAAAATGTGCACTCATTGACCAAGGATTTAAGGAAAAAATTTTTGCTAATATAATAAACAGAGAAAAGATCCCCCAGCCCCTATTTCGGGTTGCACTGGAGCCGAATGACTTACAATTGAAAAAATTAAAGACATCCAATTTATAGCGTAAAGTTTTCTTACAGTAGAAGTACATATTTTAATTAGTTTTTAACTACAGTATGCAAAATTCATGTCCGTACAATCTCAGTGTTTAAATAGAAAAACTCTTGCAATAAAATAAATAACTAAAATATTCCTATTTTCCCTATTTATAAATCAAATGGATATTTCAGTGTATAGTTTAGTAGAAAATAGCAGAGTTCTCCACATATTTGTAAGAAAAACGGATTTTTTTTTATAATTGCATAAGTTCCTAATTTGATTTCTTAAAATAAAAATTTGTGTACGAATATGAATTTGGTTTTTTCAATAATCTATTCACATTTTCTTAAAAAATTATGAATAAAATTTCTTTTTATTATTATTGTTCGAACTTATTTATGATTTGATTAGGCTAAAGTTATGTGCAAAATTAATATGATCTTAAAGAGTTTTGCCATGCAACCTCACATTAAAAATCACGCTAAGACTTAGTAGCGGGTTAAAACTACATAATGCGACCATTTTTAATGTCAAATTGTATGGAGGAACTCGGTTACAACTAATTCAATTTCGTCACTTATGCTAACTTATTGCCATGTTTTTCTTATACGTAAGGCCGTAAGTATTTGTCAGAATATTTACAATTAACTTTGGTGTTATTTGTTCATTAATAATTATCACATGTAATTTGGCTTACAAAGAGATACGAACTTTAGCCTAATCAAATCATAAAAAAAAATTATTTTTATTTAAAAATTTTTATAAATAAAATCTAAATCTACAAAATCGCACAGAAAATAGTACCTTTACTAGTTTAATTTAATAAAAGGCAGTGGAACTTATTTAATTGAGGATGTATGAATATGACTTTGCACACTGTAACTAACTGGCACCACATACAATGGACCAAACACAAGAACGGTCATGATGAAGGTGTGGCGGCCTTCGAAAACAGCATTCTGTTTCATTCTGTTATGTTTGTCAGAATTAGATTTGTATTAAGAGTATATGTTATTTGTTCCTTAAAAATTATCACATGTAATTTAACTTCATGGTTGTGGCCTGCCGCTCTTGTGTTAATGAGAGATTAAGTTTTTTTTCTGAGCTTAGGTTATGTGCCATGTTTTGCAAAAATAGGTTAAATAGAGGCACGTGAAATGTAATACTAAATTTTGATGGACGTAGCTCCGCCAATTGTCTTAAATTTGAGATTGTGCAACTACGGGAGCCCAAGGAGTGCGCTAAGTTTCGCAACAATCTAGAGTTGGGTATAGTTGTTCCTTTTGCGGATAGTAGATGGGTAATGGGGACCTGAGTAAAAGTTTGGAAATTCAAAAACGGGGAAAAAAGAAAATTGGTGGCAACCCAGGTGCATATCGGAGATTTTCATGCTGACATTTTCTTGGCTATGTGTGCCTGTATATGTTTGATTTGATTTCTATGTATATATGTATTGGGTGTTTTTTATTGAGGTATAGAACTTTAAGTTGGCATCACTTTTTTAACTGGCGGCCATTTTGTCAGCTGTCAAGTGATTAATATTTAGTTTGGTTTGCCATTTCATCATGAACAGGTTGACAAAAGAACAACGCTTGCAAATCGTGCAAATTTATTTCGAAAATAATGGTTCAGTTCGCGAAGTTTACCGCAAGCTCCGTCCATTTTATAGTCGACATAATCGTCCATCAAAGCAATTAATTCGGTTAACCATGGATCGTTTTCGCACTACGTTTACTCTATGTGATAATACGCATCCGCAGAGACGTCGAACAGTGCGCACCGAAGAAACAATTGCCGCTGTAGAGCAAAGTGTTGAAGAGGACCCGAATGAATCGATTCGCCACCGTGCACAGCAATTGGAGCTTTGTCCATCAACTTTATGGAAGATTTTGGATGGCATGAATGTGGATGAGTTGTGGTTCCAACAAGACGGCGCTACATGCCACACAGCGCACGTCACAATCGATTTATTGAAGGAAACATTCGATGAGCGCATAATTTCGCGGAATGGACCTGTCAATTGGCCACCAAGATCGTGTGATTTGACACCATTGGATTATTTTCTTTGGGGATATGTGAAGTCGCTCGTCTACGCCAACAAACCAGAAACGTTAGGGGACTTGGAAGCCAACATTCGTGGCGTTATTGCCAACATACGGCCCCATATGCTCGAAAAAGTGGTTGAAAATTGGACCTGTAGAATTGGCTTTATTCGAGCCAGCCGCGGCGGCCACATGCCCGAAATCATATTTAAACGTTAATGGCATAAAATTATCCTTCCAATAAAGCCAAATTGATGGACATTAAAACGATTTTCTTGTGTTTTATTTCAATTCGAAGTTCTATACCTCTAAAAAAACACCCTGTATATATGTCTTGTGCTTTTGTTGTTATTGTAGAGAAACGTTATGCTTACGGCAGACGGATGTTTCTGTGAGTGTTTGCATAGGTGTGCGTGCATATGTGTGCGTTTTTGTATTTACCCTGCAGTCGGCGTAGCTAGCGAATGTCTAGCTATTTCGTTAACTACAAATCGTTACCACTAACTACCAGCCTAACTACTAGCAATGCAAAAGACTGACGATTTTAACATGGGGATGAGATTAACGGTTGTCAACGCCACCATATGCACAACCTTTCGTCAGTGATTTCGCTAATGAATACAATTAATTTTTCTATTGATAGAACAAATAATTATTCACCCTTATCGGAAATAAAAGGCGAACATTTTGTTCACGTGAAATATTTTCCGTGAACAAAAAATGGTGAACAAAATTAAAGAATAATAACGCAAACATTGGCGATCACAATCTTAGGAAAAGGGAACACATTTTACGTGATTAATACATTTTTCAATTTTATGCAATTTTCTATTTTATGCAACGTTTTCATTGACTTCTGCTACTCATTTTAACTTTCTAAAAGAAAAGCACTTTTTTCACTAAAAATTACACTTTCACTGACCACGAAATTCGAATTGTAACTGAAACCATCACAAAATCAAAATAATTGTGTACTTAAAATAATTTTTTTTCTTGTTGCTTTTCTTTGAAATAACAGCACAGTTTTTTCCCACTCGCAAAAAAAAAATCTTTGATGTTAAAGGCATTAACATATCCATGAGTGAGAGAGTCAAAAGGCGAACTCTTGCATTACTTGCGACTAGTGTAGTAGCTAGTCGATTTTTCGTTAGGGAAATACTTAACGATTTGGAGTGAATTTATACTTTGCAAACTGGAGGGTACTTGAAAGTTTGACGGTGTCCACTACTTTTATTGTAGTGTCAGAATCACATTATACACTTTAGGAATTGTTAATGATGAAAATGTACTGATTTGTTGTTGACTTTGTCACTAGTACTACTCTCTAATTATTCCCCATACTAGTAACACTAAAACAATTGACTAGGTAGTGACTACGTACTTCTTATGGGAACATGGAGACATACCACCCAGATATTTAGTTTCTGGTACATTTCTATAATTTATGTGCATACAAATGTATGTATATTGACAAGTTGTTGACAATTCCACCACAAATACGTCCTATCTGTTTTCTCGCTTTCTTTTATACTGACGGATAGAAGAAAACTTATTATACTACAATTGTCACTAGAATTTTAGTGCTGATACAAAGACACTTGGCCCCAGTATGACTACAGGGTGGTGACAAGGGATCTGTGTGTTTATGTGTATGTAGTAGACCTGAGCACAAGATGTTTGCTTGCTTAATCTTCATGGTGTATATTATTGAATTGTTCTATCTTTTTAGTGCTCTTGATTTTATGAGAAAACTGAAACTGCTGCTCAATTTTATCAAAAGCATGCAACAGCATTTGTTTATCTGCCTAGCGAGTGCATTAGTTATTGTAGTGTCGAAGCATATTTCACTAGTGCACACCGAATGACAATTGTAAAATGAGCAGATAAGTGTAAAAATATGTGTATGTGTAAAAGAAAAAACAAACTAAGTTTTATAATTTATTGATTAAGACTAAAAAATAAAATATCTATAAAAATAATATCTTTCACAATGGATATAAAAGTAAAAAGTTTTATTATCACTTAATATTTTATGAAATTTTGTGTTTGTAAAATGAAGTATGGTGCACTATGAAGTGTTCAATAAATATATTGCACACTTGACACAACTGTCTATTCAACTGTTGTACAATGGTTTTGTGTGTTTTTTGTTTCCTTGTTCTCTATTTAAGCTTCACAGTCAATTACGATCACAACTACAAACAATATTCGCTCTTGAAAAAAATACAATACTGTGAACTTTTTCATAGCTTGCGCACACTTCTAGTATGTAGTTATCGTTATATGATTGACTTTGCTTTTGGTCCTGTGAGTTGTCGTTGTTTTGCGTATGTAAGATTATTGTATGTATACATTTATTTTTGTGATCTCTGGGGAAATAATCTACCTAACCCTATAGGGATATGGAATGTATTTGGTAATGTATGTATGTATAAATTGTTGGTGTAATGCATGTGATTGTGTCTATTTTTGCTTTGAAGAATATCATTGCTTGTGTGAATTACATCAAAACTTCTTCATACATATTAACATATGACTGTGTATATGTTTTCTAGGCTTTTGACGTTGCTATTCTTATGGAGATAAGTGCATTTCAGATATGATATATTTTCAATCCCATCAGGTTGATAAGCAGAGTTTTATTAATATTTTCCAAACAAAATGTTTAGTGTTTGAAAACAAACAAAAAACCGCAAACCGTTTGTTAAACAAGTTTACAGTGTATAAAAAAATAATTAAATAAATTGTTTATAAATAAAATAACTAGATAAATTGTTTATAAATAAAATAATGAAATAAAATGTTTATAAATAAAATAATTAAATAAATTGTTTATACATAAAATAATAAAATAAATTATAAACAAATAAATAAATAATAAAAATAATTAAATAAAATTAATACAAAAGCAAATGAGCATATAGAAACGCACACTTATACTAGAAAATCGAAGGCTAGGTTGGGAGTAAGTAAGCTAAATATTAAAAACAAATGGTTATATGGTTCACGTCAGAACCATAAAACACAAACACAGCTGCCAGCAAGAACGGATCAACGATTTTCTCACCAGAAGAATAAGTAACTTCAATGGGAGGATCGAGACATATATCCTCCTCAACAAAAATGTGGGTGTCTTGTTTCTCGCATCTGCAAAGAGTTCCATAGTGAAACAATTGAATGAACGTAGTAGGATACATACATCGTTTAAATTTAATATCGAGCTCGCATGTGATTATATTAAAATGGTGAAGGATGAGATGAATGTTAGCCAACTTGTACACATCTCAAAGATGATGTTGGTGACCCTCTCTGATGACATAGAGATGTAAAAAACAGACCGATGAGGTAAGAGCCAAAATGGAACGATTTCTAGAGAGGGATAGCGGATGGACCTTGCTTTCAATAAAGTCCCTTGATGTTAATATAAAAAAGTGTTCATAATAAAAGGATCGAACTTCATCCCTCTCCTAAAAAATATTGTAGCAAAACATGCATGCATAAATATCGAGAACTCTGATGTTTATTGCTTTAAATAAAAAATAACTAAATAAATTGTTTATAAATAAAATAATTAAATAAATTGTTTATAAATAATATAAATTAATAAACAAATAAATAATAAAAAATAATTAAATAAAATTAATGGCTACACCTTATATGATACAAAGGACCCGAGAGGAAGAGCGTGCGGTCGATCAGCAAATCTAATAAAGTCAAGACTCAAGCACTATATTCCTGATAACATTTGTGCAGAACATTTACATGCAACTAATGTTTGTGTTGAACATTTTTGTACAAATTTCGTTATATCATCAATTTACTACACTCCAAGATTCTCAATCACTGAGGATCAATACGAGGATTTCTACAAATCCCTTGGTTCTTGCTTCGTAGTAGCTGAAGACTACAATGCAAAACATACGTTCAGGGGTTCGCGCCTTATTACACCTAGAGGAAGAGTGTTGTTCAACACAATTTCAAAAATGGGCTTGGACGTCATTTCGAGTGAGGATCCCACTTACTGGCCTACAGACATGCAAAAAATTCCATATGTTTTAGATTTTGGCGACATGAAAAATATTTCTAGGAATTTAGTTCATGTTGAAGCTTCTCTAGATATCTCCTCCGCTCACTCTCCCACTATCGTTACAATCTGTAACCCACTAAGAAGTGATTTGCCTCACCCATATGTGAAGATTATCAATCGTGTTAATTGGCTGAGATTCAAAAAATATCTTAGTAGTCATTGCACGGAAAACATAACGCTAAGAACATCCGATGATATTGAATCTAACATTGCGAATCTTAACGAAACTATTAAGCATGCTGCTGAACATGCTACTACCTCCCACCCGCAGACTGGGTTTAATAGAATTTATTCTACGGATATTGAACGCCTCGTATATGAAAAAAGAAGAGCTAGAAGGGAATGGCAACAGCACAGTTCACTCCAACATAAAATCAGATTTAAAGAGTGCACTAAACAACTCCAAGAATTGCTTCTATCTGCAAAAACGAAAACGTCGATGTCACACCAGCATTTAATTACCCTTTGTGGCGCGCTGCGAGATAGTTTAACACCCGTTGAGTTTAAACCACATCTGCGCACTTCTACCGGAGGTTGAGCCAGAAGCGATACTGATACTGCTCTACTCCCTCAACCCTTAAAGTTTAAGATGCGTGACGTACAGAAACTAATTCCTGAACTCAACCCGAAGAAACCTCCAGGTATTGATGGAATTAGTAACAAGATGCTGATGAATTTACCATGTATTGCAATTAGAATCGTTCTATTTATTTTTAAAACCATATTACGACTAGAGTATTAACCACACCACTGGATGCTTGCAAAGGTCAAAATGTTTCCAAAGCCGGGCAATGATCTTACCAAGGCTGAGTCATACAGGCAAATAAGTTTACTGTCAACAATTACAAAGCTTTTCGAAAAGCTACTCATGATAAAATTGTTCCCAATTCTAATTGGTAGTGGGTGCATCCCAGACCATCAATTTGGTTTTAGAAGTCAGTATAGCACCATTGAACAAACGCATAGATTGGTTCAATTTATAAGAAGAACATTTGAAGAAACGAAATATTGTTCTGCCCTGTTTATTGACGTTTCTCAGGCATTTGACAAAGTGTGGCATGAAGGCCTAATTTTAAAATTGAAGACATACCTACCAATAAACATTCTTAATCTTTTACAAAGTTATATTCTTGCCCGGAAGTTCACTGTTGTCGAAGGAGACTTCAAGAGTGTGCCCGAATCAATCTCATCCGGTGTGCCACAGGGGAGTGTACTGAGGCTAGCTTTGTATTTCATTTATACTTGTGATATTCCTGTGAGCAGTAACACATCTACATTTGCCGATGACACAGCCTGCCCAGCTGGAATTATGGCTAAACTTATGGAGAATAAAAGTAAAGGAACAGAAGTGTGCACAGGTAACATTTACCCTACGAAAAGATACTTGTTCCCACTGACTCAGCTTCAAACGTAGAGAAAATCCAACGAAGGCAAAATAAAATTTTACGGTTAATAACATCGGATCCATGGTATATAAGAAACTCAAATTTACATCGTGCTTTAAATATGCCACAAGTGACTGAAGAAATTGGAAAATACGCAGGTAAATATATATTTAACAAAACTCGAGTCACACCCTAATGCGCTTGCTCGTAATATCTTGAACTTCATTGGACACATCCGCTTAAAAAAGAGGGACACAAGGGCTCTGATACTTAACACTCCAGACAAAACTGCTTGAAAAGATTTTTTTTTGCTTTGCACGCCTCATGTATTATTAGCTAATATCACTATTTTATGTCCGACACTGGTCGGGCCTAATAATTATATTTAGATTTAAGATTTGAATACTTATTGTTAGTTCAATTTTGAAGATACAATAAATAAACGTATAAAAAAATAATAAAATGAAAAGTGCAAAATGTCCCATCTGCAATAAAGTTTTTATGACTTAAACATAAGTAAATGAGCATATAGAAACGCACACTATGCTAACCAGTTGAAGGCTGTGCTGAGAATTAGTAAGCTAAATAATAAAAACAAATATTGTGAGGATTGTGGTGATATGATTCCATCAAATGGTTATATGGCTCACGTCAGAATCATAAAACACAAAAACAGCTGTCAGCAAGAACGGATCAGCAGTTTTCTCGCCAAAAGAATAAGTAACTTCAAAAGTGGTTCAATAGGTGTCTTGTTTCCGGAGGAGTTTTGCATCTGTAAAGAGCTCCATAGTGAAACAATTGAATGAACGTAGTAGGATACATACATCGTTTAAATTTAATATGAAGCTCGCATGTGATTATATTAAAATGGTGAAGGATGAGATGAATTTTAGCCAACTTGTACACATCTCAAAGATGATGTTGGTGACCTTCTCTGATGACATAGAGGAGATGTGCAAAAAACAGACCAATGAGCTAAGATCCAAAATGGAACAATTTCAAGAGAGGGATAGCGGATGGACCTTGCTTTCAATAAAGTCTCTTGATGTTAATATAAAAAGGTGTCCATAATAAAAGGATCGAACTTCATCCCTCTCCTAAAAAATATTGTAGCAAAACATGCATGCATAAATATCGAGAACTCTAATGTTTATTGCTTTAAATAGTGTGTCACTGTGGCTTTGAATGTAGGTTAGGTTAGGTTAGCAGGCTGCTGGTAAGGAAAGGTGAAATTTAGAGTCCAGCTCACTTGGGTCCAATACAATGATCCCTTTGTGTTACCTGTTAGTTGAAGAGAAGATAGTCAGAGAGGGTGATAGGGAAGGGA
This sequence comes from Nowickia ferox, assembly GCA_936439885.1. Taxonomy (NCBI): domain Eukaryota; kingdom Metazoa; phylum Arthropoda; class Insecta; order Diptera; family Tachinidae; genus Nowickia; species Nowickia ferox. Next base: position 49,323,382 of record OW387023.1, on the reverse strand, counting down.
TAGTGATAGAGAAGACAAGTGGTGAAGGAAGATGGAGGAAAGCTTCATTCTTTTACAACTCTGCTTTTTTGCACGCTTTTTTTGATAATGCAGTGTTGCAGCGCCTTCTGGTGTTAAATGAGGCGTATGAAATTTTGAAGCTGTGTTTAGTAGCTATTTTATTAGTTATTTTACTTCGCCAATGATTCTGCTACACAACGAAGGAGGGCGCTCTGATGTTACATTAGGATTAGTATCTGATGATGCAGGTGTAGTTTTTAGTGACCAGTCCTTATGCCTGCATCACTACAACTTTTCCCACAACAACTGTTTGGTCTGAATCCAAAACAACGGAAAAACTTTAGAAATTGCAATATTACAAATATTTCTGATGAACATATTAATATAGGGGCATTGTATTAAATTTTGCAGGCCTATGGTTTCCACACCCATTAAAGCTGATAAAACAATGTGAAAATCAAAATGACGTGAGCATAAATGTATTTGGTCATAATGGAACATCACATTAATCTGTTATTACTCCAGTCAAATGAAAACTTCCACTATGTGCTCATCAAAGATATATCAAAGTAAGTTTTATTTATGCATTTATGCAAAATGTGTTCCCATCTCCATTTAAAAAGTTACTTATTATTGTTATATTTATTTACATATTATTTTATTTCTCTATCTTCTTTAGTCTTCTTCATTCCAACATGATATCACACAGAAGTAAGATCCTTATTTGCAACACCTGCTTATATCATACGCATGATAATTATGTGTATAATCAGCATGAAAATGTTTGTAGAAAAAAGTCATCAGAATGCCCAAAGATGAAACTATTATCAGGTTTAAGAACTACTACAAAAAGTTAGATGTACTATTTGTAATCTACGCGGACTTTGAGTCTATTTTAGAAAAAGTTGACGATGCTGTAAGTAAAAGTACCACAAATGTATAGAAACATCGTGCTTGTACATTCGGCTATTTTATTAATTGTAGTTTTAATAGAGAAAATAATTTTTATAGACACTATTTTGGTGAAGATTCGGCGAATATATTTCTAAAAAAAATTGTTGAAGATTGTACAGATATTTATGTTAATTCTGTGGCAATGAGGAAAAAGTGCTGAAGTCATATTTTACTGTTTTGTAGGAGAGCACTTTTAAGCGTTTAAGTCGATTTTCAGAAATTAGTTTCTTTTACACTTAAATTGGGAAATGCCCCGTCAGCCCTTATTTTATTAAGCAAACATCGTTTTATACACTATAAGTAATACATTTAAATTGAAATATACCAAAGTATAACCTAAATTAAAATATTATTCCAAATGAGATTAGAAGTATAAAAAAGATAAGTCGCAAGTCATAGTGATGCTTCTGCTTACCCCGACTTAAGCGCGTTTTCCTTTTTGCCAGAGAATTATATACTTAAAGTAAAGAAAATGTTCATGACCCCAGTAGAAATAGCTCAATATAATAATGCACAACATTGTCATATTACGGGTAATTATCGTGGGGCAGCGCATAGAGAATTCAATTTGAATTATAAAACACCTCAGTTCATACCGGTTATCTTTCATAATCTTTCTGCATATGATATGCATCTATTTTTCAAAGAACTTTCTAGTATAAAAAATGCCACAATAAAAGTGATTCCCCAGAACACAGAGCGTTATTTCTTCTCTTTCAATTTTTATCAAGTTAGATGCAAAACATGGATTCGAATAAGATTAATAGACTCGTTTAGATTTATGGCTTCGAGTTTAGATACAGTAGCGAAAAATCTTGACAGCAATGATTTCAATACTGTTCGATCATGTTTCTCTGATTAACACTATTTCAACCTGATCAGAAGAAAGGGTGTATTTCCATACTCTTACATGGATTCCATGACTAAGTTTAAGGAAACTAAACTCCCTAGTAGAGAAGAGTTCTTCAATATTCTAACGAATGAAGAATGTGATGTAGTCGAGTGTGAACATGCTCAAAAAGTATGGACGGAGTTTAACTGTAAAACCCTCCTTAGCTATACTAAGCTCTATTATTATAACCGAACCTCTCAAAGAATTCATAAGTAGTTCTAAAAATATTGAAAAAATTCCCAAGAAAGAGGAAAGTAAATCAAGACAGCAGTTGAAAATAATAAAAGTTTAAAGCCTCAGAAACTCGATATGCTTTTCAAAAACACTTTAACGAGACTATGCAGGATTAAGCGATAAATCTAAAATTAATACTAAAAAAAATATTTAAACAAAAATTTTCAAAAAAAGGCAAAATCAAAATTTTTTTTTGATCCAACCAAGTAGAGAAACAAAATACCATATACAAGTGTAGACATTTGCAGTTCAAATTTCTATTTAGTAAATTCAAGTTGAAATAAAACATATTTAATTCTTTTTTCAATATTATATTTTAAATTTTTCCTTAAAAATCTTAATAATAATACAAATTTATCTTTATGTATTAATAAAAAAAAACAAAAAATAACGTTAATATAATATTTGTTTGTTATTTACAAATGATTTAGGTATAGGTAAATATATAATAGATAAATTAATAAACAAATAATAAAATAAATTAATTAATAAATAATTAAAGAGATAAATTAATAAATAAATACAATAAGAACAAAATTAAATAGTCGCTGTCATCTTACATGCAATTTAGTGGAAATCATTCTATTCTACATCCATTGTTTCATTGTTTCGGTCTATGTAATGTCCCCAAGCGCGCGTTTTTATTTTATCTTTCATTATATTTATTTTATCATCAGAAAAGCTAAGTGCTATTTTATGTAGTTTTTGTGTATATAGCTGATGTGTTTTAGACCTAAACAAAAACTATTTAATTACAGATTTTTTAACCCATTTTGATTTTTTAACATCTTCCGAGCGAAGAGTAGACAGAGAATATATGTTTGCTCGTAAACCAACAAACTTAGTCATAATATCCCCTTTGTTTTCATCTTTCATCAATCCCAAAACATTTTTATTGAGTAGTGGCAAACGAAAGTGATTATCTATAGGATATTTTGACGTATCAAAGTTCAACCTAATACCATTAAGGATGTCATCGTAAAAATCATCGGTTTTAACTGAATAAATAAAGGAGTCAGTACCCATATAGTTGAGAGAAACGTTCTCTCCAAATTTAGGCTTCATGAAGCCATACTGGAAGTCATACTCGTACATGCTCCACTTGTTCAATTGTTTCTAACTCTACCGCATACATATTTATCATCAAAAAATTTTGTCAAATGCTTAAAATTTGGTCTCGCAATTCATGCTCTCAGACCCAAATAATTCCTGTTTGTTGTTTCCCAAGATGCAGTAATTCTAATATCCCTACGTTTTTCAATGTTTTCCATTGTCTTCCCATAAACAGCATTGTTTAAAAGTTTGAAAAAATATTTTTCAAATTATTTTTAGCATTTGTCCTATTGAATGTGTTTAAGTCAATATATTTTTTTTCCCAACGGAATTGCTTAATCTGAGGATGCTGAACCGTTCCAGTGAAACTTGTGTGGTTTTCAACAGTGCATACCAAGATAAGACTGGTGCTGTATAATAGTGACAGGGGTCTAAATCGTATATAGCTTTACAAATTTTCTTAAATTTTCAAACACGTCTGTTAGAAGAAGAACATCTCTCTTTAAATAGAGCTTGGTATAGTCAAGGAGGGTTTTACAGTTAAACTCCCTCCATATTTTTTGAGCATGTTCACACTCGACTACGTCACATTCTTCATTCGTTAGAATATTGAAGAACTCTTCTCTACTAGGGAGTTTAGTTTCCTTAAACCTAGTCATGGAATCCATGTAAGAGTATGGAAATACACCCTTTCTTCTGATCAGGTTGAAATGATGTTCATCAGAAAAACATGATCGAACAGTATTGAAATTGAGTCTATAAATCTTATTCGAACCCATGTTTTGCATCTAACTTGATAAAAATTGAAAGAGAAGAAATAACGGTCTGTGTTCTGGGGAATCACTTTTATTGTGGCATTTTTTATACTAGAAAGTTCTTTGAAAAATAGGTGCATATCATATGCAGAAAGATTATGAAAGATAACCGGTATGAACTGAGGTGTTTTATAATTCAAATTGAATTCGCTATGCGCTGCCCCACGATAATTACCCGTAAGATGACAATGATCTCTAACTTTATCGCTATTTAATATTATCTTACATATATGACAATGTTGTGCATTATTATATTGAGCTATTTCTACTGGGGTCATGAACATTTTCTTAACTTTAAGTATATAATTCTCTGGCAAAAAGGAAAAAGCGCTTAAGTCGAGGTAAGCAGATTTTGAGTTAATGGTACCTAAGTAATCTGCATATTCAAAAGTACCCCTAGTCAAAATATCAATTATTTTGTGTGATTTTTCAGGAAGTTACAGCACTATGACTTGCGACTTATCTTTTTTATACGTCTAATCTCATTTGGAATAATATTTTAATTTAGGTTATACTTTGGTATATTTCAATTTAAATGTATTACTTATAGTGTGTAAAACGATGTTTGCGTAAAAAAATAAGGGCTGACGGGGAATTTCCCAATTTAAGTGTAAAAGAAACTAATTTCTGAAAATCGACTTAAACGCTTAAAAGTGCTCTCCTACAAAACAGTAAAATATGACTTCAGCACTTTTTCCTCATTGCCACAGAATTAACATAAATATCTGTACAATCGTCAAAAATTTTTTTTACAAATATATTCGCCGAATCTTCACCAAAATAGTGTCTATAAAAATTACTTTCTCCATTAAAACTACAATTAATAAAATAGCCGAATGTACAAGCACGGTGTTTCTATACATTTGTGGTACTTTTACTTACAGCATCGTCAACTTTTTCTAAAATAGACTCAATGTCCGCGTAGATTACAAATAGTACATCTAACTTTTTGTAGTAGTTCTTAAACCTGATAATAGTTTCATCTTTGGGCATTCTGATGACTTTTTTCTACAAACATTTTCATGCTGATTATACACATAATCATCATGCGTATGATATAGGCAGGTGTTGCAAATAAGGATCTTACTTCTGTGTGATATCATGTTGGAATGAAGAAGACTAAAGAAGATAGAGAAATAAAATAATATGTAAATAAATATAACAATAACAAGTAACTTTTTAAATGGAGATGGGAACACATTTTGCATAAATGCATAAATAAAACTTACTTTGATATATCTTTGATGAGCACATAGTGGAAGTTTTCATTTGACTGGAGTAATAACAGATTAATGTGATGTTCCATTATGACCAAATAAATTTATGCTCACGTCATTTTGATTTTCAAATTGTTTTGTCTACTTTAATGGGTGTGGAAAGCATAGGCCTTCAAAATTTAATACAATTGCCCCTATATTAATATTCTCATCAGAAATATTTGTAATATTGTAATTTCTAAAGTTTTTCCGTTGTTTTGGATTCAGACCGCTATTTACATTCAAAGCCACAATGACACACCATTTAAAGCAATAAACATCAGAGTTCTCGATATTTATGCATGCATGTTTTGCTACAATATTTTTTAGGAGAGGGATGAAGTTCGATCCTCTTATAATGGACATTTTTTTTTGTATTAACATCAAGAGAATTTATTGAAAGCAAGCTCCATCCGCTATCCCTCTCTTGAAATTGTTCCATTTTGGCTCTTACCTCATCGGTCTGTTTTTTACATCTCTATGTCATCAGAGAGGGTCACCAACATCATCTTTGAGATGTGTACAAGTTGGCTAACATTCATCTCATCCTTCACCATTTTAATATAATCACATGCGAGCTCCATATTAAATTTAAACGATGTATGTATCCTACTACGTTCATTCAATTGTTTCACTATGGAACTCTTTGCAGATGCGAGAAACAAGACACCCACATTTTTGTTGAGGAGGATATATGTCTCGATCCTCCCATTGAAGTTACTTATTCTTCTGGTGAGAAAATCGTTGATCCGTTCTTGCTGGCAGCTGTGTTTGTGTTTTATGGTTCTGACGTGAACCATATAACCATTTGATAGAATCATCTCATCACAATCCTCACAATATTTGTTTTTAATATTTAGCTTACTTACTCCCAACCTAGCCTTCGATTTTCTAGTATAAGTGTGCGTTTTTATATGCTCATTTGCTTTTGTATTAATTTTATTTAATTATTTTTATTATTTATTTATTTGTTTATAACTTATTTTATTATTTATTTATTTGTTTAAAATTTATTTTATTATTTTATGTACAAACAATGTATTTAATTATTTCATTTATAAACATTTTATTTCATTATTTTATTTATAAACAATTTATCTAATTATTTTATTTATAAACAATTTATTTAATTATTTTTTTAACTTGTGTAACAAACAATAATAAGTTTTAGCAATTTTGCAGTTTTTTTTTGTTTTCAAACACTACACATTTTTGGAAAATATTCATAAAACTCTGCTTATCAACCTGATGGGATTGAAAATATATCATATCTGAAATGCACTTATCTCCATAAGAATAGCAACGTCAAAAGCCTAGAAAACATATACACAGTCATATGTTAATATGTATGAAGAAGTTTTGATGTAATTGACACAAGCAATGATATTCTTCAAAGCAAAAATAGATACAATCACATGCATTACGCCAACAACTTATACATACATACATACATTACCAAATACATTTCCTATCCACCTCCATTCCAAACATCTATCAGGGTTATCACTACCTGCAGCTATTAGATTATTTCCCCAGAGATCCCAAAAATAAATGTATACTTACAATAAGCATCATTACGCAAAGCAACGACAACTCACAGGAGCAAACAAAAGTCAATCAAATAACGATCACTACATACACACAAACACACAGATCCCTTGTCACTGCCCTACAATCAGACTGGTGCCAAGTGTCTTTGTATCAACACTAAAATTCTAGTTGCAATTGTAGTATAATAAGTTTTCTTCCATCCGTCAGTATAAAAGAAAGAGAGGAAACTGATATGACGCATTTGTAGTGGAATTGTCAACAACTTGTCAAAATACATACATTTGTATGCACATAAACTATAGAAATGTACCAGTAACTAAATATCTCGTTGGTATGTCTCCATGTTCCCATAAGAAGTACGTAGTCCTTACCTAGTCAATTGTTTTAGTGTTACTAGTAGGTTTTCAATGAAAAGCACATGATAAATGTCTATAGCGCAAACTATTGTATGGGGAATAATTACAGAGTAGTACTACATTTCCTACAGGGTATAATGTAATTCTGACACTACAATAAAATAGTGGACACAGGCAAACATACAAGTACCCTGCAGGAAATGTAAATAGTAAAATTATACTGATTATCTATATACGATGTCACCAGTACTATTGAGAAATTATACACCAACTAATGATATCTACTGCCGTACGAAATCTACCAGTAGACTGCGTGAATACTGAATTTGTAGTTCTTGTGGAACCATATTGCGAAAATGTCAATATAAAGATTGTACTGACGTACTATTGACGATATCATCACACTGTGGGAAATGTCAGTACTAAAACTGTACTGATTCACTATAGACTCTGTCACCACTTGCAGGAAATTGTTTGTCGTTTCTATTAAATACATACGAGTATGGGAATTTCCACGAGAAAGTTCACTTTTTTGTCGCGGGCGACAGCAAGCAATTAAGCTGGTATTTCAGAACAAAGTGACTCGATTTTTCTTAACATTTTTCCTAATGTAGAGCTGCTGACGGCATATACAAATATATTAAGAAATAAAAAAAGTTTCGTTTTCTTTGAAAAATCAACTATATTTGTTGAGTGTCGCACGCTACAAAATATTGACATTCCTGTGGAAATGCCAATTACCTGATGGCACAAAATCTTCGAAGCGTCAAACCAAAATTTCCATAATTGGCACCTTTCACTTAAAATTGTTCAATTTTCACATTTTCTAGTTTTATAAAATATGGATTGTTATTTTATTTTTTTTATTTCTTTTTGTGTGTTATGTTTTGTTAATTTTATTTCTTAAAATAATTTTATAAACACTAATTTATTTTTTTTATTTTCAACAAACCAATAAAACATTAAGAAGAAGCATAGTTGTGTGTATCTGAAAAAATGTTTTGTTTTGACAATGTCAACTTACACTGAAGGAAACCCCAAGTTTCCTTACATTTGTTATATTATTTCTTAAAAATGGGTAAAACAGCTTCAGCTCGTCTAACTTGATGGTGCAAGATATTGAACTAGTGCTGAAATTGGTTCGGAAAAATCAAAATATAATAGAATATAAAAAATTAATATATTACAGCTAAATACAAAGAATGTGCTTGACAAAGTGTGAAATGTCTCTAATTTTTCACAAAAAAACAATACTAATAAAGTTTACAACGAATCAGCTGTTGTCTAACTATTTGTTAACCAATGACATTTGGTGGTTTAACTAATGGTAAACAAAGAGCTGTGAGTCAAATATTAGTGGATTAACTATTTCTGTTACTTAACTAATGACTGTGAATTTGGGCTTTAGTGACCTTATTCGTTGCGTAGTTTTTGTAAGTAAATGGTTAAAATTAATATTTTTTATTGAAAAATCTTAAAATAAAGTTTGAAATCATTTGAAAATAAGCTTTAATAACTTTTTTAATAACCACTCACAATCAACACACAAATTTTTTCTTTTAATTTAGTAAAACTGTTCAGTTGTTCATAAGTATTTTCATTTGTACTTTTTGGCCTCATTCGCTGTATGCTTTTAGAAAGTAAAAGGTAAAAATTAATATTTATGAAGGACAATTTTTAAAATGAAATCCGTGATCAGTTTAAAGCAAATTGTAATCGCTTTTTTAATTCTAATCTATTCCAATTTTTTTCACAACCTGTTTTTTAATTCAACACTACAAATTATTTTTTTTTCATTTTGTAAAACTCACTTGTATAGGTATTTCACTAAGTATAAATTTTCTGTTGCTTGTTTTGGTTATTGTGCAAAAAAATTAATAGGCACACTACATTTGTCTGTTTTTAAAGCATAGTACTCTGTTCAAATTTGTGAAAAATGTTGAGCAACATTGATTACTTCATACGAAAAATTTGACATGTAAAGGAGTCTTTACATGGTAATAAAATGTATTACGACATGTCAAAAAATGCTGTAGATTATACAAAATCTTAGCATGTAAAAGCAAAATGTATTGAGTAGGAGAGAATACGGATACAAAATTTGACAAGCGGTCGGTAAATGTTTATTTGTTTATATTTTACGACCGCAAATATCAGCTACTTAACTGGTACAGCAAAACCAAACAACCAATAAATAAATTTGAAAAAAAATTGTATTTTGTAGTAAAATTGCATTGAAATTATAAAATGTTTTCTCCAATATTTAGTTTTATTAGTACACATCTTATTAACTCAACAGTAGAGTTTTTCTTTTCCCGTACTTTTTCATTTCCCGGGAAAGCGGGAACGACTTTTCAGTTTCCCGGGAATTCCCGCCCAGTGCAAAACTATACAAAATATATTTTTATTTAATTTATTTCGACAAAAAACAAATAACAATTCATGAGATCGATTAAATAATAACGTTTTATAAACACATTAGCCGAAAAACTAATATAATTTCAGTTCTTTATATAATAGTAATGCATAAATACCAATATTATATGTAAATGGAAAGTCAAGTGCATTGATATAACGCAAACAAAAAAAAAACAAAACAAATTACATTATTAAAAAAATATTACAAAATCGTGCTTTGCAAATAGGACTTTAGTACAGTATTAATAGAACTGTTCGACAGTCGATTTCTAATTTTATTTAAAAAAAAACTCCCTGTTAATGAAAAAATACGTTCACTTTCTACGGATGTTGGCCTTATAGTCAGAAGAGCATTATATAATCTCTGGACACTTTTAGTTTTTTCACCACTTCCTTCAAAAGATTGCAATTCCTTTTTTAATGAAAATAATTTTCTTTGAATCGAAACAGCGTTTTCTCTACTACAAAATCAACACAATATAAGTTGTTGTTGTAAAATTTTAGCTATTGTGCTAGTACCTTATTATTTCACCATCACCTTCATAAGTGAATAACGACACTCATCAAGGAATGTGTGCATATGAACTAAAGTTGCCTGTATATTTTCTAAAAGAACTTTATACTATGAATGTTTGTAAGACACTGGTTTATTGTTAAAATACATCTGCTTTAAATACTTACAATGAAAATCTTAAAACTAATATTAAGAGATAAAAAAGGTTGTTTTTCAATGCCATGTTCAAGATAAGATGCATGCAGCCGAAGTAAATAAGATGCAGCCGATTAAGTACGACAAAACAAACTAATAAAATATATGTTGCCTAAATAAATATCAACCAATCTTAAGTAAGATAAAATATGTTAAGCATATGAAAACCTTAGACTAACAAAATACTCAGGCGCACGTTTCTTATCTTACACAAGAACATATGTAGTTCTATATTCAACTAAGTTTGAACATTGCCATAATAAAATCAAAACAAAAAAATCCCTGGAATTCCCGCAAATATATCCCGGGATTTCTTTCACTTAAATTGTGCGGGATCCCGGGAAATTTTTCCCGGGAAATCCCGTATGAAAAACACTACTCAACAGTTTAATATCATTGCTTGCATTTTACTTATAGTATCAGTGTAAACATGAAAAATACCTACAACAGACTCTTGTTCTCATAATATTTTGATTCTACAAAGTCGTAATACTTTGTATTACCATTTAAAGACACCTTAAACAATATCAACTAGCCCTGAAACTTTGCTATAATTTCTTATGTTTTTAAAAACGCCCCATGTGTTTTTTGTAAATTCCATGCGAAATAAGTGCCACCTGTCTTATTTCGCATGAAAACTTAAAATTTTTAAGATACATTCCATACGTTTTTCTCAAGATAAACAGAGTGCTATTTCTTCAACATTTTTTCATGAACAATTCGTGTCAAATTTTTTAAATGTATTTTGACAGCATTTCACGTGAAATTTTTAACAGAGTACCAGGCTTAACAGTACGCAAATCAGAAACTTTAATGTTTTAATTGAAATGTTTTTCTTGTGTATTGGTCAGGAGTAGAGAAAAAGATATAAACAAAACGAACTAAAGACCAAAAGGAAGGAACAAAACCGAACAAAAGAACAAAAAGGAACAACTAGACTGAACTAGTTAACGTCGTTCATTTAGGGGAATAGGTCAGTTGAACTAGTTCGTTCGCTTATAGCACCACTCTACAATAATCGGATACGTAAAATCAATTTAAAAATTTAGTGGAGGTGTTTCCGCGAACTTTTTTTTACAATGGGGTTAAATATTAGCTATACTCCCTCAGACAGACAAATAATTTTTATAATCGGTCTGAAAGTTATGGAGTTGTAAAGTAACACACATAAAAAAATAAAATATATACGAATGGACAAGCTCCTCCTTTTTAAAAGTCGGTTGAAAATATTAAACCTCATAATTTATATTATTCGTCATGAATGAAGTTTCCATAGTGCTATTTATCGACTGAAGAGTTTGGTAGATATTATATTTTTTATGTGCGAAAATTGTAAAATCATTAAGAAAAACAAATATTTTCAACAAAATTAAATTTAAAAAAAGTTATCTTTCTTTTAACAGCAAAATACGCATAAGTTTATCTACGGTGCTCTACAAGTTCTATGAGGAAAAAGTTGCTGAAATAACAAAATCCATTGTTACCGAAATTTGTAGCAATATCAAAAGGTTAGATGTACCAGAAGACCATTCCGAAGAGCTGCCGGACATCGATGACATTAACATGGGAACAACTTTGTTTGAGTTGTATTTGATATTGAAACGTTTCTTGGCCTTAGGTATGTTACATATGTGAATATATATAAAAGTAGGTTACGTTACATTACATCTCTATAACAATTTTCATTAATTTTCACATAACAATATCGACCAGCTGTTTCCTACTGTTGCAGTTAGATTACATTACAGTCGGCTAACTGAGCCTTTAGGTAGGAGAGTACTAAATGGTTATTTAACGAATGGTTAACCGAAGAAATTAACTTTCCAAGAAGTTCCCTTTTTTGCTACGTGTTAATTAAAACAAGGCATTTCTTCTGTTGATGATGCTCTTCATCATCATTCATTCAATTTTCACAATATTAATATTTGACACATGCAGTATATGTATATATTCTGGGTCGTTATGAATAGGGAAGACAAATAAGCGATGTCCGTCCGTCTGTTGTACTTGAAATCGGTTTTCCAAAGCTCCCAGAAAAGATAGAAGCTTCGGTCTTAGACTGGTGCATCAGAAATGATCCAAAATAGATTGGTATTGAAAATCAATAAAATCAAAAAAGTTACTAGCTAAAAGTAACTAGCTAAAACTAATTTTTGTTTTTTTTTGTGTTAAATAAGAATATATTATAATTCAGTAACAATAAATTTAGTATTAAAAGTGAAAAAAATTTTTCCTGTGTTGGAAAATTTTAACTTCTTTTGGTATATAAAAGTAACGTCCCTATAAATTAAACTTATTTTATATTTTTAAAAGAAAAAGATTGGTATAAGAAATCAGAAAAATCTAAAAGAATGATTCCAGGGTTGGAAAATTTCACTTTTTGTGGTATATCGAAATTACTAGGTCTAATTAATTTTTTTCTTTACTTAACAAATTAAATATATTATCAGCCTTATCATGAATTCCACATGTGGAAATTACCGAATGAAATTTTTCCTTCACAAGGATTTTAATTTCGTTTAATCACTTCCAATAAAATTCAAAACTAACTTATTTCCACTTTATCCAACAGACAAATCTATGTGAATGACTTATTTCATAATTGTCAGATTATTTAGCAATCCTATGAAGTTTTTTGATACAGATTTTTCACACGTTCGAAAATTTCCATGTGAAATTTTATTTAAGATAAGCCTTTATATGTTTTAGAAATAAAAAGTTCGGTATAAAAAATTATAAAAATTAAAAAGACAGCTCCAGAGCTGGAAAATTTAAGCTTTTTTTGGTATACAGTCGAACTTCTCTATAACGTAGCAGTTGGGGACCGTCAAATTTCTACGTTATAGAGAAAATTCGTTATAGAGAAACTTCAGAAAATTTTGACTTTACATTTTTTTATGTAGAAAATATATTTATTAAGACAAAAAAATTGTTTTTACATGAACACATTAATTTTTTTTATTAATACATACATATGTAGAAAAAAATTATATTAGAAGAACATTTTTTTTACATGAACACATTTAAATTTTTTTGTTTAAATGTAGAAAAATTATATATTAAGGCAAGTTTTTATATGGTGTTAAAGAAAGATGTAATTTTCATTTGTTTTTGATGTTTCCACTTTTCTTCGTCAACAAAGTCTTCTCAACGATTAAGAAAGGAAAAAATATCCCCAGGTGCATTGTTTCGAGATTCCAAAAAGGTTCGTATCGTGTTAAAACACGAGTGTACTTGGGAAAATGAAGGCAATTCTGAAACACATTGTTCTATGTCAGATTCTTCATCGTCATGTGTAAACTTATGCCACTGTTTTCTTTTTTATGTGACAGCCGTAGCAAGCGTTTAAATGTAACGTCTTTTACAGTTATATTTTCTCTGACTAAATTTTTGCAAAAAATCGATTGGTAAAAACTTCGCAATAGATAGATTATTTAGTATGAAAAATTCTATTTAGGTTTTAAAAAATTGTACGTTACAGAGAGAACTTCGCTATAGAGAAGTTCGTTATAGGGAGATGAAAATGTATGAAAATTCTCACAAAAATATTGTGTTTACGAATTTTATTTGTTATAGAGAAGTTCGCTAAAGAGAAGTTCGACTGTACAAGAGTATGTTAAAACTAATTTTCCTTATTTCCTCTTTTTTTTGTCGATAATTAAACATATTTTATATTTTAGAAAGAAATAAATTAGTATTGAAAGTCAGAAAAATCAATCATATAGTTCCAGGGCTAGCTACTTTAAAATTTTTTGGTAAAATAAATAACTAAATTAAGATTATTTTCTTTTTGTTTTAATTAAACATATTTTTTACTTTAGGAATATCTTTACTCAAAAGTTTTTCTTATATTTGTAAAATTTTGATATGAAAATCTAATTTAACCATAAATGATCAAGCAGAATAAGTCCGCAACTTCAGGAAAAATTGCTGTCAAATTAAAGAAGCCCATAATTAAATCTTCGGCAGTAAATTCAAATGCTCTCTAATTTTTGTTCTATTTTCTTCTGTGATTATTTTTCTTTATAGTTTTGTTTACTAAATGTATAAAATGTAGCGAAAGTATGGTAGCATTGTTGAGAGAATATTTATTTATATGTGAGAGTATAGGCAAAAACGCTGTCAAAATAAAATAAAATAAATGAGTTTATTCTGCAATTCTCACCTTGTATGAGTTCTTATTAATTTTTAGTAAATGGAGATGCAATAAAATACTCGTATATGACTAAAGAACATATGAATGAATGAATTATTAAGTCAAACGGGAAACACAGGACACTGCGACCAAAGTAGATCTATTGTATCCCTTGCCAGGTGCTAGAGCACCTCATCCAGACCTACTCTCGTGATGAATCTTAGGATTGCCAGAGGGCCTAGTGTTGTCAGTTCCCAATCCTCCAATAGGTGCTTGCCCAATTGGATATATCTTCTGTGGCATAACTCTTCACAGTCCTTCAGAATATGCTCTGGGGTTTCATCGTCGTACTCATAGAATCTGCACAGACTGTTACTCTCAATGCCAAGTCTGCTGAGGTGTTTTCTCAGTCTACAATGACCTGTGAGGAAGCCTGTGAGCATTCTTAGATTGTTTTTACTCAGGGACATGAGAGCTATGAAACGATTTTGGTTATACGTTCCAATCATTAGCTTTACATGCCTCAACCCAGGGAGATTGAGCCAGAGGTGTTCCATATTACTCTTGATCTCCGTCGATATATCTTCCCGGATTTTGTACAATCCGAGTCCGCAAAAGGGTTCTGGTCCGACCATGGGTGCAGTAGTTCCCCTTCTGGCCATTTTGTCTGCATTTTCATTTCCTACCACCCCGGCGTGTCCAGGAACCCAGCAGAGTGTGACCTTATTCATGCTGCTTAGCTGATTTAGCTTAATGCGGCATTCCCAAGCTAATTTAAAGGTAAACTCATATGAGCTTAGTGCTTTGATGGCAGCCTGGCTATTGCGCAAGTAGGGGAAATCGTCTTGCCAGGGATAGGTTAGTCTAGTTAGTCAAGGACCTCGCATATACCAGTATTGATCCTTAGCGCTACCAGCAGATGACAAGAAACTTGTAGTTCTTGGGGCCTGTATCGAATGACTCCCACACAGATTTATTAAACTTTAGCAGTTTACACATTTCCATTCCCGATACAAGATCAAGACTTCGAAAAATGTGATCACCAGTCATATCTAGTGAGGCTTAGAGCCCGACAGTGGCACAGCAGATGTGCTACTGTCTCAATTACCCGGGGTTCTTTTCATTTCCTGCAGGTAGCGTCAATATCTGTCCTATTTTGATGGCATACGAAGCCGTCCAGCAGTGTCCAGTTAATACCCCTACTAGAAGTCTACAGTTGCTTCTGGTTAGTGATAACAGGAATTTAGTCGATTTAGGATCATAGAAGCTCCAAATGGTTTGAGAAGTTTTGCAAGTTTTCGTCGCACGCCAGCTTTCCTCCGCTTCTTTCTTCATCTTAGAGTCTATGATCCATTTCAAGTATTGAATTGGTTTCCGGACATATACCGTTTCATCCACCGGTAATTAGCTCCCCCTTTTGGCCAGTATATCGGCCATTTCGTTTCCCTCAATCCCCATGTGTCCTCAGACACAATAAACATGTACTTGTCTGCCAGCACATAAAATATTTAGGGCCTTCCTACACATGAGCACAACCGAGGAGTTTATTGGTTTAACGTCTAACATAACGTCTAAAGCTGCAGTAGGTGTGCTTGTTAGAGCTCCAGTGATGCAGAGTTCTGCTAGTCTTTGGATATTTTCTAACTTTTTTAGGTATGCTTTTGTCTCAGTCGCCCTCCACCATACAAGTATTCCTTAGAGTAGTATTGGTCTAGCTACCGCTGTGTAGGTCCAATATGTCAGATTAGGCTAAAGACCCCATGTCTTGCCCGGCATCTTTTTACATTCGTATAGAGGTGACCTTTTTAACTCTATCCTCAATATTGGGTTTCCACGCCAGTTTGCTATCCAAAATAACTCCCAGGTACTTTGTATGTGTTTTGGGCGAGAGCGGTATACCATCTAATTTTGGTATTTTCCATTCCCTGACTTTCCTTCTAGTAAAAAGTACATGGTCTGTTTTTTCAGGTTCAAGTTCAGTTGCCAGGGATGATTGCTGGCATTGGCTAATTAGACAGTCCCTGTCAGTGCCCCTCCCAGCGATGCTTATTACTTTTTGTCTGGCAGCAGTCTCTATAGCAATCGTCAGACGTGTGAGTTCAGTGAGGACTTCCATAGCCGCTGTAGCCTCATAGCCCCTATGATACAAAGGCACGCTAGCCTCTCTCTCTAACCGATTTCTGGTCGTAGCCAGCCTGACCCTTTCTGACCAGGAAACAGCACCATAAGTGATAATAGGTCTCACTATCATGGTGTATATCCATAAGATTTTGGGTGTGCAACCCCATGTTTTTCCTGCGACAGATCTACATACCATTAGTGCTTTTGTTGCCTTGTCAACAGTCGCCTCTAAATGCTCTTTAAATAGAAGCTTTGAGTCTAATATCACTCCCAGATACTTGACCTCCTATGAGCTTTCTATTTGCACGCTGTCTACTCGGATGTTTTGCCAGCGGGGAAGTGTTCTCCTCCTTGTTAACGGAACAATGGTAGCTCTTGCAGGATTGATATTCAGTCCTACAGATTCACACGATTCCTTCACTATCCTTAACCCGTTCTGTATTATATCACACAACGTCTCTTCAAATTTTCCTCTTGCAATAATAACAATGTCATCGGCATATGCTTGACATTCTATCCCATTGCTCGTTAGTATATGCAAGAGTTCATCAACTACAAGGCTCCACAGAAGTGGAGACAGTACACCGCCTTGGGGGCATCCCCTGGTCGTATTTACTTCAAGATATTCCTCCCCAACTTGGGTCTCCGCAGTCCTACTCTCAAGCATGGCCCATATCCATTTGGATATGGTGTTCCTAACTCCTTTCCTTCTAAGCGCAGATGCAACGGTAGAGTGCTCTGTGTTGTCGAAGGCCCCTTCAACATCCAGAAATGCACAGACCATGACTTCTTTAGCGTCCAGACAACTATGTATTGTGTTCGTCAATTGATACAGCACAGTGTCCGTTGAACGACCCGCCCTGTATGCATGCTGCCGCGTATGTAGAGGCTCCCTACACAAGGTAGTTGATCGGATATAGTTTTCAATAATTTTCTCCATCAGTTTAAGTATGAAAGAGGTTAAACTTATGGGTCGGAATGACTTTGGAAGTGTAATATCCCTCCTACCTATCTTAGGTATAAAGATCACTCTTTCCCTGCTCCATACCTGTGGTATTTAGCGTAGAGCTAAGCTACTCCTGGTTAACCTTATTAGGTGGGGCATTAGCTCCTTTTTCCCCTGCTGGAGAAATATAGCGAGGATACCATACACTCCTGGAGACTTGTACGGTTGAAAAATTCCAATAGCCCATTCTATGCGCTGTTCGGTGCATAGTTTCCGTGCAACGTCCCAGGATTCTTTGTTCCCTCCATGTCCTGCAGATGGTTCTGGTATCAGCCCCTCTATACTACCCGGGAAATGAGTCGAGAGTAGCAGCAGCGCCTTTTCTTTTTCATTTCTTGTGTAGGTCCCATCCTCCTTTTTTAGTGTTAATGATGAATCCACATGGGCTTTGGCCATGATTTTATGTAATCTGGCCGCTGCCAGGGTGGTTGAAATCTTCTCACAAAGTTCCTAAAGTAATTTCTCTTCGCCTTCCTAATTGCGGCGTTGTAGGCCGTTAGATTTTCGGTATAAGTTGGCCAGTCTCCAGTACGCTTCGCCTTATTAAACAGCTTGCGCGTTTTTCTTCGGAGGTCTGACAGCTCACTATTCCACCATTGTGCCTCTTTATTTCCATTAGATGAGGTAAGGGGGCAGCTAGATTCATATGCTCCAATGATTGCCCCGTTTACCTTGTCTAATAAATACTCTAGCTCTAACTGGTGCCTTGGTGCCCTGTTAACACTATCCTCCAGGTTGAACCTTACGTGTTCCCTATACAGGTGCCAGTCGGTCTCTTTCGGATTTCTGGATGGAGGTGACGATTCAGCATTCCCATCTATATTGAATCTTATAATTCTATGATCCGACATTGATGGTTCATCCGAAACCCTCCAGTTCCTAATTACACTCGCTAAATAGGCGCTACCTATCGTCAAATCTAGAACCTTCTCCTTGTCCTAGTTACAAAAGTGGGGATGTTTCCTATATTGCAGATTTCTAGACTATTACTACATAGGAACTCTAAAAGACACTCACCTCTGTTGTTGATGTTGCTGCTCCCCCACATGATGTGGTGTGAATTAGCATCGTACCCAATCAGCAGCGGTAAGTTGTTTCTGCTGCAGTGATGCACAAGGCGGTGCAATTTTTCTGGTGGTGGCACGCCCATATCTCCCGCCATGTAGACTGACGCTACCACTATGTTCCGATGAGTGCCGTTTATGCACAATCTGACGATTATCGGCACCATATCTCGTGACATAAACTCTGAAAGTAGAAGATAGTTAGTGTTCTTCTTTATCAGTCTACATGCTCTTGGATGGTCTACTCTAAGATCGTATATTACCTTACTGTTTCCGCAGTATAATTCTTTGATTCTACCCTGGTGCGTCCATGGTTCCAGAATAAGTGGCATTCCCAGGTGTTTCCTGGTGAATATCCGCGCTATTACTGGCGAAGCAGCCTTAGCGTGGTGTATGTTCACCTGGGCTATTTTGGCATTTATCCCCCCTCTGCTTGCTCGAGGATTACTCATTGCTCCTCAAGCAGTATGGCTTCTTCATCCACTGAAATCGGCTCCTGGGAGGACAAGACGACAAGTGATGTCTCCCTACACAATACAATCGTTCTCGCTCCCCCAGGGGACGCCTCAGTGGCTACTGGCACCATAGCTACCGCCGCTTCGCCGATGGTCGGACCATCACCAACATTTAACCCAGCATCAGGCATAGACGCTGTTCCACTATCTGCAATGTTTTTTCCTGCCGCCTTCCGTCCTCCATGTACGGTGATTTTCCCGAACCTGTAGTGGAGTACGTTCCCGTTCTGCTGAATGTTATCCCCCGACTTTTCATCGATTACAACAGATAGTATCTGCCCGGTGCCTTCATCCCGGCATGCCTGTACCTTCCAAAACTTGGTGTTTAGCCCAAGGTTTTGGGCGGCGAGAATTGCTATGGACTTTTTGGAGTCCTGCCCCGCACTCCTTGGCAGATAAATCGTGATGGTGTGGCATGCAGGGATGTCTTCTCCCATACAGGCTTGTAGCTTCACTCCCTTCCAGGCGCTCAACCTCGTTGCTGTTGACCTAAGCCACTCCACCGTCTGTTTATTATGAGCATACCTGGACGAAAGTAAATGCCCTCGAATTGAGGTTTGGTCTCTCCCCCTCTAATAACTCTTCCACGATGGCCTCCTTAAGTTGAGTTAGTTCCTCACTTAATAATAAGGCCTGTGGGAAGTCCTCAGGGAGTATTGCGAAACTCAACCCTTCGACCACTTTAGCGTAACTAGACGCTTTAGTGCCTACTCCAACAAACGCGGATGTTGACATATTGTTTCCAGCTGTCCTCCTGCGTTTGTTACAATTTTCTGGAGGTGTAATAGCTTTGCTATCCCTCTTACTTGGTCTGGTTTGGCCGGGAGTGCTTTTCCTCTCCAGAGCTTTACCTCTCGCTTTTCGGGTTAAACCCTGTGCCACAAAGCGTAAGTACCACCTGACGCCTGCTCCACTGAGACCCTTCCTCAGAGGATCATCGAAACCTCCAGGTTAGCTCCTGTCAGGTAATGTGATGCCTCTGAGTTTATTTAATCGCTTTTGTTGTGTCTCGAGCCTTATGTTCGATGTAGGTGCGACACTAAAGAACATAACTACAAATTAAATTAAAGAACATGTTCCATTTCGTTTCCCTAAAACTGTTTCTACTGAACCAAATCAAAAAATTATTTGGGAATAATTAGTATATCATGATATGAACGTGCTATAGTGGCAATGGGATGGTTGATTTATTTGACGTTTTGTGATATTAAGTTTTATTAAATACCGGAAAATGTGAAATAAGTTAACTTTGTTGGTATGGAGGTACAATACTAGGATTTTCTTTGGAATATAAAATGGAAGCACGGCTTTTGAACATGGTCAAAAAACGGGTTTCTGCAAAAACATGAAGAGCAGTCTTTAAAAACATGACATGGGACACACAAATTAAAGTGTGTAATTATTTTAGGTTGCTTGCAGATGTTTTCAAAGAGATATTTGTTTTAGTGACATTATGGATGCTTAATTTAGTTTTCGGTATTGGTATCAATATAGTAAAGGTTGCTAGAATCCTTAACTTATGTTTATATACATAAGTATGCAGATTCAAGTCGCTTTAGATGTGGGTGAATAAATTGCTAGTAGAAAGTACTGATCTCTGCTAAAGTCCTCTGTAATTAATTTCTTCTCATTAATTAAAAAAAGAGAAAATATTAATTCAAGAATTTTTTGTTTACATTAATTGTGTGTGACCGGGTAATTTTTTTTGTGGGAATGGATTAAGGGCTTTCATAGGTTTAGTTTTTTTTTATCTGTATATATGCCGACGGAAAAATCATGAAAATAATTTTTCCTAATGCCGACGGAAATACTTGAAATTATGAAATGACGGAGTATTGCCAAATTTGTGGATTTTTGGGATTTGGGGTGGTTGGGGGTGTTGTCGTAATACCATTAGAAAAATTTTATGATTACTACGCGATTCTCATATGAATCGTGGGAATGTGTGACTGCGTGTGCTGACATTTTATGGTATAAAATGTTCTAATAATGTTTGCGTGTGGGGGTAGAGTTTGTCTGTCGGTGATAAGTTTGTTTAATATAAGTGTATGTATGTATGTGTGACTGTTGGATTTTGTACGTGGAATATTTTGTGGCTGTGTAGAATACAAAAGTAATGTTTGTATGCATTATATTTTGCAACGCAGATATTTCTTTGACTGCATATTAAGTAACGCTGTTTTTTTGTGCGAAACTACTAATTTTTCCTATTGCGTAACATTTTCAAAGACCCCTCCCCCTATGTAATATATGGACGGCCCCTAAGTACAGCCATCAGCAGAGAAACAAAAAGTAAAAATTTACAAGTAAGCAAGAAAGTTAACTTCTCCTTCTCCTTCCCACTTCCTTCTCTTTCCATAGTTTGCATTTGAAATAAGAAAACACTTGTACATTTTTAATTTTTACATTTGCAGCCGTATTCATAAAAATTTTAAACAACATTTCAAATGTTGTTTAAGCAATATTAACTAAAATTGTATTCATAATAGAATTTAAGCTTAAAAAACGTTTCAAATGTATATGTGTTATTTAGAAATAAATTTAAGTTTTTTTATAGAAACTTTTTCCGAAATATCAAATGGACTCCAGAAGAAATGGTGGCGTGTTTCACTGCCGCTGGACGTTACCTTTACTGTTGTTGTTGGATGCCCCAGTTGTTGTGGAGGTTATGGGCCACTGTTGGTGTATAGCGGTGTGGTTGTTGTTGTTGTTGACGACTGGTGGTGTCTTTTACAGCCGCTGTTGTGATTGATATTGCGGGCAAATGTGGTTTTCACTGCAGCCGGGCTCTACCTTCACTATGTTTGCGGGCAAACTGGTGGTGGACGCTATCGTTGTTGTTGTCAGTGCTGGCGAAAGGTGTTGGATGCCGCAGTGGTTTTGTGTCGCTGACGAAGAAATGGTGGTGGTTGCAGCTTTCGTTGTCATTTGTGGTCAAACGTTTGTGGACGGTACTGTAGTTGTTGTTTGTCGTTGCGGGCAAATAGTGGTGGTTAACGGTGTGGTTACTGGCGTTTATTTCCGCCGCTGGGGTGCTTGATGTTGTAGGCAATTGGTGGTAGTTTTTACAGCCGCTGTTGTTTTTGAGGTTATGGGCCAACGTGGTTTTCACTACCGCCGGGCTCTACCTTCAATATGTTTGCGGCCAAATTGGTGGTGGACGCTATCGTTGTTGTCGTCAATGCTGGTGAAAGATGTTGGATGCCACGGTAGATGTTGAGGTTGTGACCAAATGGTGCTGGACGTTGCCTGGTGTTGCTGATGCTGGAAAATTGGTGTTGGGTGCCGCAGTGGTTATGTGTCGCTGACGAACAAATGGTGGTGGTTGTTCGCCGGAGGTGATAGATGGTGGTGTTGACGGCCGTCTTGCGTGGTGGTTAGTGTCTCCGCCTTGATAATGATGGCTGCTCTTACCTGCCTCGGCCAGGGTAACTCCCGCAATATCTTGGTATTTTTCACACGTTGCGTACCTTTTCTTTTCCTGCTCTTCCACTTGTACAATTTCGCGGTAGCCTTCAACGCCCGTCTAGTTTACCTTGTCATACCACGAATTACAAAGAACGCTTTTTGCCGAAACTTCGGCTTATATACACGCGTCGAAAATTATTTTCTCGGGCTAACCGTCACTATATTTTGCCGCATAATTAGGGTTGTATTTCATTGGCGCTTTTTCAGAGTTGTTGTTTATAAGCAAGATCATAGCGACCCCTGGTTCCAAATAAAATCACCTGGCATGACACGGCCTCTGAACCTGATTGTCGTGTCTTGCTTGGAGAATAGTAAAACATAACACATTACAATTGGTTAATTTATTTTCATTCATGAATTATAAACGTAACATTCAAATATCTGTTCCTTTAGGCCGCACGTCTCTCGTTGATCACTCTTTTATTAAAATATTATACCATAATTGGAGTGTCTTGCTAAATGAACTGGAATTATTTTCCTACTCATATTATACTTATAAACAAAATCGAAATATGGCTTGATATAATTGAAATTAGTACAAAAACCTATGAAATGTAGTAAATTTAAAGTTTGAGGTAACTTAAGTTTCTAATTTTTACTCATTCAATACATATATAATTGGCCATGTGGGCTTTCTCTGTATTGAAAATAAATAAATAAATAAAATTAAATAAGTAAATAAAAAATAGAAATATAGCTTTATGCATACAAATATACTTCTTGCATTTAGTGCTTTTTGCTCTGAAAAAGTTGGTATCACTGTTCGTGTGGCATTTTTATGTATATTCACACATACATACGTATCATACGTACGTATATACATACATATACATAAGTATATATACTTACATACTATATAATCGACTCATTCAAAATCTTTTTTTTGAAGGCATCCCTATATTTTCTTCTTAATTTTCCTTTTTATACTATTCATACCTTAATTAAATGTATCTATTTTAAACTCACATTTATGTTGTTTTGGTTTGTTTTTATTTTTTCACAAACACGCACATACACATATACCTATTTGGTGTTTTGATAGCTATTTCAGCTAAACTGGCGATAAACTTCGATAAAAGATAGAGAAGATACCAATTTTACGTGCCTCGCAAGTGGATTCATATTGAATCTACTTGATTCGCTCTCATAATTTTGTATGGCGAAGCAAGTTGATTCTCTCGTGATTGGGATGTGAAGCATGAATAGAGAGCGAAGCACGTACCGTGTGAACATACTATTAGCCTTTAAATTGTTTTTTACCTAATATGCTTTTTAAACTTCGATCAAAATTTTTTTTATGAATACGGCTGTTATTGTTTAAAAATTTATAAAATTTTATAATAATACATACATTCATATATTTTTAAGTATAAATATCATAAAAAGTGAAAAAGTTCATTTAAAGCAAGATATTTTTTCTGAGTAAAATAGCATTTCTCAAACACCAAAATTATGATACCTACAACAAAAATATTCTGGATACTTAATTTCCGTTTGTTTAAAGTTGATGCAGTACATATACCCTTAACGTTAAAAATTTTTCGGTGTAAAATTTTTTGCAACCATCGTCTGTTTTCTTGAACTTTTACATATATTTTAGAACATCTTGCATTGGTTTTTAAAAAAATGGCAAACGCTTTGAAATGAAACTGATCCCGCACTCGATCTTAGGTGAGGATAGTTTTTTGTTAACCACTTGGCTTCTTTTTGCTTTTTTATTGATAATCATTTAAAATCAAATAGATGTTTTATAATGAAATTGTTATATTCATAATTGTTGAAAACAATCGCTACTTCTTTTGTGATGAAACCATTTGAATTACTTTTGAAACCTTGCACGTCTATAAAAATTATGTTATTTTCCATATTACTTAACAAGACTTTTCGAACTTGTTGTTTGATGGGTATATATTCTATTATACGATCATGAATAAGAATGCAATAAGCTGTTGTCTTTGTTGGAATATTAGTTGGTGTTGAAACAATTAAATTTTTATATCAGTCGGTCCGTTATTGAGTGATTCATTCTGATGACTGACATCTACCACAATAATAAGAGATTTTGTCTTAAACTCTGATGCAGTTAGAAGCGGTTGAGATTCTTTCATATGCTAGCTTTGTTGGAATCTTAGATATATAGCATATATAATTGCATAACGTCCCTTTTTCAGTTTTATGTTAAGATCATCATATGGATATGAGACTGAATTTAAATGTACTTTTAAATTAGTCAAATCACAATGAACAAACTTATTTTCTTGTTGAAAAGCGATCAACATAAAACAAGGCCGTTCTCTATTTGCAGCCAGTTTTAAATTCCAAATATGGCTAGTTGCTTTGTTTAATTGTGGATTAACATGACAATCCCAACTGCGAAATAGAAGCACCATTGTTCATAGTTTTAATCATATTTAATTTGCTAAGGTCGGATAATTGTACATGTGGGATTCTAAATGAGATGAGTGAAATTGTAAGTTTAGCTTTATCAGTAGAAACACTCGAGCGTGCAAGATCTTCATCATTCAGTTTTAGAGGTACATAGAAATTGAAAAATCCATTTGCAAGAGCGACAACGTCAATTTTGTTCTATCCAGCATTTTGTATCACATTGCTTTTTGTTGGTGATAGAGAAACCAAATTTTTTATGGTGCTTGTGGTTTCTAAATATCTTGTATGATCAATTTCAGTTCCATTGAGCTCATAGCGAATTTCATCAGAGAGATATGATACAAAGCTGTTTTATAATTTCAAGTTCTTTGAAGAAGAAGAAGATTTGGGGTTATTATTATTATTATCTGCAAAAACACCTGTGCATAAATATCGCTCTCACTGGGTAGCACGCACAGATCTTGATTTTGTATTGAAATTTGAATTTCATCATTATTGTTGTAAGATTGTAAGTATGGTATATATGTATGATTATACTCTCATCAGACAAGGGTTTATCTAAGACATATATTATTGAACTCATTTTGTCTTCAATTTAAAATTCAAAGACTTTAGAAAATTTTTATTTGATGCTGTTAGTGCTTTTTGTTGAACTGGTCGCTTTAATGTTGTTGTTGTTGTTTGGATTTATTCATATACATATGTATTAATAGCGATACTAACACTTCACTTTAAAAATATTAACTGGAAGATCGGAGTAATAATATTTGTATGGTGTTAGGATTTTAATTCAAAGAAAATTAATAAACACTATGACAGGCTATCTTATACACTGAATAAAATTAATATACGAGTACATATAAAAACAGTAAATACATATATATGCATAAATCAGTACTTTAAAAAAATCAGTACTGGCAAAATAAAAAATCCTTTTCAAGCTATGTTTAAATCAAGCTAAAAAACGCGAAAGTCTAGCACTTTTTACAATGATGTTTTAGCCCTTTTAGACCCTTTTTATTTTTTGTTCAATATGACTACTTTTTAATCTTTGTGAACTTTGTCTTCCTTTAATATAGCAATATCGACTTTTTACTCTTTTTATTTTGCTAGTTTGCTTACCAATAAAATAAAAAGAAGAATATATAATTTAATCTTCTATTTCTTCCAAATTTATTGTGCTTTGAAAGATATTCAATAAAGCCAAAAACAGATAATGTACGAGTATGTATATTTTTTTAAGAGCGAGAAATCGAAATTTTATTTACTGTTTTCAATATAAATAAGCGAAAGAAAATTTCTTGTCGACATCGTGAGCCAAGCAGTTAATAACGACCAATTTTATATGTATGTACTTATGTAAACTTAGCCACATACATACATATGTATATATACTTATGCAGTTTCATAAAATTATATACAATTCAATGAAAATGTCCAGTAATTTCAATTATTAGTAGATAGACTTGGGTGCTGATGAAATGCGTGGCTGCACAGAAAAATATCGGTATTTCCCCCAGCTAATAAAGTCTAATTTAATTTTTCTTCTCTTCTTTAGAAACTCACATGAATTAATAAAAATATTTCATTCAACAAGAATTGAAATTACTGAACTTAAGCCCGACTAAGAAATTATTTCTGATTAAAATTCACTATAGTTCATCTAAAAATTTAAAAAATTTTCTCAATTTCACTTATTGTTGAATGAAAAATATATGTAATAAAAAGAAAACAAGAATTTAAATTATAGTTCAACTAAAGTGTATTAGGTGAAGTCTCCACACTTCTATTATAGTATATGTATGTGTACACTATTTATTGAAATGTAATATGAAATGTAAAATATCAAGCTATGTATGTGTTGATCTCATGATAGTTATTTATTTTCTAAAAAAGTACTTTACAAAAATGTTTTTTATGTTTTGATTTACGACAGAAACATTTCAAAACTATCCTCTTGTCGCGCTTATTCGAAAAATTTGGCTTTATTTTGCGCTAACCGTATATTTTTCCAATTTAGCCCTTTTTTACAAAAATTGTACTCGTTTCGTGTATCAAAAGTTGGCATCAGTGTTTTGATGTACATATGTATACATATGTATACATACATGTATACATCCATATATACGTGAATAGTTGGCACGAGTTTTATATTCTGTGTTATTTGCTTTTTTACAGTAGATAAACAAATTAAGCAAAAAATTATTAATAAAATGTGTTTTAATTCATACACGCATCCATTGTTTTGGTTTCTTTTTTATTTGCACATGTGTGTGTGTATGTGTGTACTTATTTTGTTTTGATAGCTAGTACAGTTAAATTAGCGATAATTTGTTATCAAAACTAGCGATGATAGCCATTTCTTCATGGTTCGCACCAAGGTTCAAATGAACCAAGATGGTTCGCTCTCAAAAATTTATATAGCGAACCATGTTGATTCAATCAAGATTTGACCGCGAACCTCGAATGAGAGAGCAAACCTCGATAATTGGTGTCCGTGTGAACATGCTATTAAGAAAAAATAAAGTTTACTTTTTAATAACTAAAACAACGACAGGTCTTTTTACTTGGCGCTGTCTGCAATGGATTTTGTTTCTAAATAAATAAAGAACAGTACTACTATGTAATACTTATAAATTTTTAAAGAAATTGTTTGAATAATAAATACAGTTTGGATAAACTGTAAAGTCTGAAGATTTTAAATTCTTTAAAAAAGTTTTGCAAAATAAAGTTAATTAACGAAGTGAAATGAATGTTGAACAAATTAAGTCCAGGATCGAACAACTTGAATGATTGATCTCAAAGCAAGAAGTTGTCAGAAACGATCAACAGCAACACCAGTTGCAACTATAAAACAGTTTGGCTGAACAGGCCCAGACAACTCAGATTCAAATACTGAGTACAAAACAAGATCTACAGATGCAATCCACATTAGCATCTCAACAAAAGCAGCATGGAGTAAGTCATGGTGTTCAACTCCAACCATATATTTGGGGACTTTGCTCACATCAGGACCTAAAACAATTTCATTAAATTAAGGCTATTTGGAAAAGGCCATCTTTTTTCCCCATTCATCAAGTCTGTTGAAAATGCAATGGATTTATGTAGCCAAAAGACGGAATTACTAAAGTATAGTATAATCATTATAATAAACGAAAAACTAACAGGAGATGCAGCAGAAACAGCTTCCTTTCTGCCGGAGGACAGCACTAAAATAAAAGATCAACCCAAAAAGGATTTTGGACAAAAAAAAAAGAGTTCTCCTGAGGTATTTAATTATTGTACAAATGCCAAAGTTAAGAATTTCAAAAAAGAATCAAAGTTTGAATTAAACGAAATATTTGTAATAGACGACCAAAGGCTCCAACTTTATGAACCTCAAAATGTTAAGAGGGGCTTAAATGAAATGCTTATAACAAAAACTGACGGACATTTTAGAGCTTGTATCAGAGAACAGAATCCCGACCTTTGTCCAATAGGTTCTCGCAATTAAAATTATTAGATGATACAAGAACTACTGACTACGAATACAAAAGAACAAAATCACAAAAATATAGAAAAAATAATTAAGGTCAAGGCAATTATACCATGAAACAGTGTAAAGCAAGTATGACATTAAACAATTATAACAACAAACAAAGGTTACACAAAATAACCACAAACAGCAGTGATGCCAAATTAGCCCTTTTCGGGCTATATTTATCCCGTTTTCAGTTACTGAAAACGCGAAAAAAAATTTTGGCCCCAAACTTAAAAGCGCGGAAATCTAGCACTTTTTACAATTATCTTTCAGCCCTTTTAGCCCCTTTTTAATTTTTGCTCGAAATGGCTACATTTTAATCTTTTCGAACTTTTTCTTCCTTTAATCTAGCAATATTGATTTATGGAGTAACGTGGCAGCATTGTTTTACTCATTTTATTTTGCTAGTGTGCTTTAATAATTTAAAAAAGAAGAATACTTATAGAATAACCTTCTATTTTTTCAAAATTTTTTGTTCTTTAAAAGATATCCAATATAGGATAAAACAGATAACGTGTGTTTTTGGAAGAGGGAGAAATCGAAATTTTATTTAATAACGACCAATTTTAAATGCATGTACTTATGTAAACATATAATACATACGTATGTATACTACTATTATATATGTAATAATATGTAATAAAGGGTCCGTCAGATAACTTTTTTTTTTGAAAATGCTATAAAAAAACTACTGAATATTTTCTCAAATTTCTTATTTTATTTGAAAGTACAATCCTTCCGGTTAATAATGAAAAATAATTTCATTGAAATGGCTGCCTCGGCTGGCCATGCAGTAGCCTACACGATCGGTCCAATTTTTAAGCACATTATCGATTTTGTGGAGCTGTATTTCACCAATGGCTTCCTTTAAAGCGTCAATTGTCTCTGGCTTGTCGGCGTTACACTTATCTTTGACGGCACCCCACAAATAATAGTCCAACGGTGTCAAATCGCAGCTCCGAGGTGGCCAAGCGACATCAGCTCTGCGGCTGATAATGCGATCTTCAAAAACAGGCCGCAAAAAATCCAGTGTAGCTTCGGCTGTGTGGCACGTAGCGCCGTCCTGTTGAATCCAAATGTTGCCAATATCCTCCTCTTCAATTTTTGTGAACAAAAATTTGTTCAACATGGCCCGATAACGATCGCTATTGACTGTAACGGCCATTCATTGCTCATTTTCGAAAAAAAAAATGGCCCAATTATGCCTCTGGACCAAAATCCGAACCAAACAGTGGCTCGTTTTGGGTGCGTCGGCTTTGCAATGTATGCGTGCGGGTTTTCTGTGCCCCAAATGCAACAATTTTGCTTGTTTACATACCCGACAATATCAAAATGAGCTTCATCTGAAAAGATGATTTTTTTTGGCAAAATAAAAAAAAGTAATGTCGCAATATTTCCCAGCGTTGTTCAAGCGTATACACAACCATATTCGTTCAGCAGAAGGATAAAACTAATTATCTGTCAAATCAGACATGAGCTAAGTGTTACCATTCACGAAATAAACACTAGTTGAAAAAAAAATTTATTTAAAATATAAAATGTAAATGTACCGTATTGAAGTGTAACGTCCCAAACTTTGTATATGTTGATCTCATGATAGTTATTTATTTCCTAATAAATTACTTTACAAAAATGTGTTTGTTGTTTTATTTTCAACAGAAACATTTTAAAACTAGCCCCTTTTCGCGCTTTTTCGAAAAATTTTGCTTTATGTTGTGCTAAACGTATATTTTTGGTCAATTTAGCCCTTTTTCAAAAAAATTTACGCGTTTTGAGTCTCAAAAGTTGGCATCACTGACAAACAGTGTTTCAAATAAGTTTTTCCAAAGAAATCAGTCCTGCTCATCTAGGAACATGCCTACTGCAATGGAGTTGGGAAGTTTGGAGGATAGTCCAAACTACGAGGATGTAAGTTTGCTCGGGGCTTTACGAAATCAAAACTACCCTTGATGTCAATTACCATAGGAAGTTGAGTAATTAGGTGTTTAATTAACGTTTGAGAGGAAACCAATATAGTAGGATCCATCCTTTTCAAGGAGGAGTTCTCCAAAATAATATTAAACAAACATTTTAAGTTTCCCACCTTAAACGGCATAAACTCAATCCCTGTCGGCCTGATAACTCCTTTTTAATCAATATGACACACTTTCCTGGAAAGTTGTAAAACTCATAGGCCGTAGCAATAGCGAAATAATTAAACTTAATTTCTTATATACCACTTGGTGCAACGATAG
Source organism: Nowickia ferox (assembly GCA_936439885.1). Lineage (NCBI taxonomy): Eukaryota > Metazoa > Arthropoda > Insecta > Diptera > Tachinidae > Nowickia > Nowickia ferox. The sequence goes on along the minus strand of OW387023.1, from coordinate 49,292,693 downwards.
GCTGAAAAACAATATTATAGACGTATTAGGAAAGAAAATTTGTTTTGAAGAAGAGTCTCCTTATAATATCAACATAATCCAAACAATCCAAGATACTACATTCAATGACTTTTATTTAAATCACTTAAATTGCCATGAAAAGTCTAACTTAAAAAAATACTCGTGGAATATGAAGACTTGTTTTATAAAGATGGTGAGGTGCTGACATCTACACATGAAGTTATGCATGAAATTCCAACATAAATAAACCGATGTTTGCAAAAATGTATAGATATCCATAATTCCACGAAGCAGAAATAAAAATAAATTTAAGAAATGCTGAAGCTGGATGGATTTACCAAAAATGATAAATTCCCAATTCTTCATATGGAGGGCATACTAGGCAAGTTGGGAAAAGCCCAGTATTTTTCAACCCCTCATCTCGCAAAGAGCTTTCACCAAATTTTGGTGAAAAGGCCAAGAAAAGAAAAATTATGCTGCTCTTTGTGAAAGCCTTATTTTTAAGTGTGAGGTTTATAAGGTGTGTAGTGGACAGTGACTCATAAGTTCACATGGATGTGAATACAAATCGTCGGTTGGTTATTGGTTTGCTGCAGTCATAATGTATTTTGCATATACTGTGCCGCAAACCAATAACCAACCGACGATATGTTCATATGTATATTTAAGACTTGTGTGGATCATTGTGTAAGTCATTTTTTTTTTTTGTTTCGTGTGTTGTGTGAATGCTATCACAGTTAATGCTGAATTCATGTGGTGTCATTTTCAAAATGTGTGCAACGCCGTTCCTATTTTGTTTTTTATATGGGAAGCAATACCACACAATGAAAAATATCGGAAATGACAAACGTTGCCACCAATATACACTATTGCAATGTTTACTCGGCAAAAGTTGAAGTATTTTTATTTGTTCGAACAAAAATTAAAAATTTTTTTTTGAATATTCGAATAATTATTGTCGAACATTACACATTACAAATGAAAGAACTTTCTTGAAATTTCTGTGTACGTATTATGAATAAAAATTCTAATGAAATAAATGACTCATGAAAATTTCTTGTTTGCATTCATAAGAAAGTGAAAATTCATTTTAAAAATGTCGTCGAAACGTAAAGTTGCAAAAAATTGTTTTGTTTACTACTTAATTAGAGTTACCCAGAAAATCACCTGTACACATTTATAAGTGAATAAATTGGGAAGAAGTATTATTGTTAATATTTTAATAATATTATTGTTTTCAAAAGACACGAATTGTCTTCTTCATGTATATTTGCACATAAGATATTATAATTCTTTAAATATTTATACAAAATAAGTATAAGTTATAATAAATATTTGCCAAAATCCTGTATATTTGTACAAATCTTTAAAGGGAGTAACACTGTTAACCTTTTTTAATTTACTTTCTGAAAACGTCAAAAAATTACTTTCTTGAAAATATCGTTGAAATCTGAGTGGAAATTAAAAACAATGTGAGTGTGTTAGTGAAAAAATGTGAGTGTATTGCGATTTTCATATAATTAGTTTCATGTGTAAATGGAAGGTTTGGTGGAAAACGATGCAATAAATTTAATACACAGAAACTAAGAACAAATAGAATTTGCTTTTGAGTTACCAGCACTTCCCAAAAAAAAAGTTGCAATTGTCCAAAAAAGGGATTTTTTCAATATTTTTGCTGTATTCTACTTATTTTTCAACGGACGCAGATAATATTTTTGGAAACATATTAAAATATATTTTGTCTTAAGGTTGCTTAATAAATTTTTTGCTTTGTTATAAATTTGATATATATAACAAAAATAGGTATATTTCGAAACGATCTGTTTCCTTCAATAACGAAAATATTGAACAAAAAAAATTTTTTTTAATAAAATTTTTTAATAATAGCGAAACAATTAATCCAATTTTTACTTCAAAAAACGACTTTTTTAAAAATTTTAATTTAAATTGCGTATTTCGTTTGACTTAATTGGGCTTTTGATAACAAATTTTTGTTAATGTTACAAATTTCGTAAAAGAGACAAAATATAATAATTTTTTTCTCGAATATTTCCTGTAAGCCAAAACCCATAAATGTAGCAGACTTTTTTTAGCTCTTGGATAGAAAAAAATCCACTTGCAAAATATCTTTTTTATCAGATCGGCCCCTTTAAAGATATATATTGTCCAAATTGCAGACTTAAGCTTTGTGGCGCCTCCTCAAATGCTGTATTTAGAAATTGCAGAATTATTTCCATTTTTTTTAAATCCTGTTAAAAATAACGCTTTCAATATTGATTAAAACATAAAATTAAGTATTAATTGCTTTTGATTAATATGATAACAATTTATTGCAACACTTTAATATCAAATAATCTGAATGTTTTGTAGAGTAGTTTTTATTCATAAATTATGTCATATTCAACTTCCTTTTTGTAAGCCCTCTCTTTTTTTTAGTTCCATCAGGGTAACACGTTGTTGTATGTATATTACATATGAAATAAATTTTGTGTAATCCAAATTTTATTAAATTAACAAGAGGTTATGGGCCCAGTGGCTGTAAAGATTTAAGATTATGTTGCTGAAAATACATGTATCTACGTAAATATACGAGTATGTACATATAAGGATTTTTTTAAATAAGCAAAAGTTTTATGAACAATTTGAAAGAAACTTCTGTATTAAATCCAGAACTTATTGAAGAAGATTCTGGATTACATCAAGATACAATTACTCAACAAAGTTTTGTCGAGCAAGAAGTTTTATCTGAGCTTGAAAGTTCAACTGATCAGGTGGCACAATTTGTAAGTAGTCCCATAAGTATGAACGAATCGTATACAATTTGCATCGCTTTGATGGACATAATTATCAATTGTGGCGCCGCCAAATGGAAATTTTTATGGCTAAAAACAAGTTAAAAAATATATTTTGGGAACTATTCCACGACCCGCAGTGCATGCAGAAAGAAGTGATCAGCGCAAATATTACTTGAAAAATTTATCAATTGCAAAATGAATGAAGGAAAGAGCATAGCAAATTTTGTAGCAGATATATGTTCACTGAGTCAAAGATTGAAAGATATAGATCTAGAACAAAAAGAACTAATGATTATTGCCAAAATATTAAGCAGTCTTCTATCTAGATTTGACCGTGTAAGAACTGCGTGGTATTCTGTTCCAAGAACAAACTTTAGAAAGATTGACCGATCATCTAGTTAATGAAGAATCATTGCTTAATTTACGAACAGCAGACATAAGCGACAATGATACATCAAATCAGCATTCCCAGTATGTACGCATAAAAATCACAAAAATGAAAACAATCACCACAGCAAAAAATGTAATCAAAATGCAAAACGAAATGGAAGCTGTAATTATTGTCACAAGAACGGCCATTGGGCAAGAGAGTGTTTTAAAAAAGTAAATGATCAACGTAACAAGCAAAGTACAAACCATCGAATGCACTCACTTATGGTTAAACGAGAAACGAATGAACGAAAAACTGAAATAGATAATAATAATTCACAATTGTTTGTTTTGCAAACTATGAAATATACACGAAAATCTAAAAATGTTTTCTATGCTGATTCTGGAGCAACAGATCACATGTCCTTTCAGAGGGAGCTATTTAAGAATATAACAAGCTTTACAGCAGAAGATTATTACGTCATAGTTGGAGATGGTCGGAAGTTAGTTGTTGAAGGCATAGGCGATATTGAAGTCAGAAGTCAACTATGCGGCCCAATACACACAATTAAGGATGCGATATTAGTTCCACACCTTGATAAGAATTTTTTGTCTGTATCAAGAGCAACGGAAAAAGGTATGGATCTTATTTTTAAAGAAGGTGATAGACGAGTTTGTTTTATGCAGGTTAATATTGTAATTGTTAATGGCACACGTGAAGCAGGCTTATACAAAATGGATTTAACGCCATTATCAGCTGCTTTGAATGTGGCAATTGTAGAATCTCTAGAATGCTTGCACGAAAGATTTGGCCATGTTATATATTATAAAACTCTTAGAGGAATGATTAAAAATAAAACGGTGAGTGGACTAAATATAATGAGTTTAAATAACTTTAATTATTCACCTTTTTGTGAGGGCTGTGCATATGGGAAGCAACACAGAAAAAGTTTCCCAAAATACCAAGCCAAGCGGTCATCTAAGCCAGGAGAAGTATTTCATGTTGACTTATGTGGAAAAATGGGCACGCCTTCAATAACTGGAGCAAATTATTTCATGCTGCTAAAAGATGACCATTCTAGATTTCGTTTTCTATATTTTCTCAAAAATAAGACAAATGTTTTGTTAAATTTAATGTCACTTCATGCTGATGATCACGAAATTTTCTAGTGCAAAATGGCATTAAGCATGAGATTTCTACTCCGCGAGCTCCAGAACAGAACGGTTTTATAGAACGGCAAAATCGCACAGTAGTAGAAAGTGCCAAGTCAATGCTGCATGCTAGAAACTTGCCAATATACTTGTGGGCTGAAGCAACAAACACAGCTGTTTATTTAAGAAACAGAACCGCTTCTGATGTCATTGGAGGACGTACACCATACGAGTTATGGTATGGTAAAAAGCCAGTGGTAAATTATTTGCGAATTTTTGGCTGTGAAGCTTTTTTACGCATCCCAAAGAAAGAAAGAAACTCTATAAAATACATAATGGTTTGTTATAACGATACCAATAAAGCTTATCGTGTCTACGACACAGAAACCAGCAAAGTATTTGTTAGAAGAGATATAATATTTAATGAAAAACGTGTTGAAGACTTCAATCAAATAATTTAAATTAATGGGAACCAACAAGAAGAGAGCGTAAAAACGAATGAAGAAATTAACGAAATTAAAAGTATTGATCAACCAAAATTACAACAACACGAAGAATTAAAAATCACAGCTGATAAAAATAACAAAAGTAAAAAATGTGTATGTGAACAAAATAATCGAAGCCCATATAATACCAGAAGTATCAAAAAGAAACTTGACAATAAAATAAATTCTGAAGTATGTAGTGTACAGCTGGAACCAAACACCTTAGAAGAAGCTTTAAAAGGGGAAGAGTCTGAAAAGTGGATTGTAGCAATTAAATATGAATTAAACTTCTTATACAAAAACAACACCTGGATTCTGGTACCACGTCACCCAAACATGCATGTGATTTCAAATCGTTGGATATTCAAACGAAAATATATGTCAGATGGACAAATAGATAAATATAAAGCCCGTTTGGTAGTAAGGGGTTGTTTACAAAAACGCGGTATAGATTATGATGAAATCTATTCACCAGTTGTGAGGTATGAGTCTGTGCGTTTGCTGTTGTCAATAGCTGCTGCGTTTGATATGAACATTTATCAGTTTGACGTGAAGACGGCGTTTTTACATGGTGAGTTGGAAGAGACTATATACATGGAGCAATCATATGGATACGAAAAGGATGAACAAGTATGTAAATTCAAAAAGGGGCTTTATGATCTAAAACAAGCTTCACGCCAGTGAAATAAACGAATCGTGAAGTTTCTCTGCAATTTCGGTTTCATTCAACCATCTGCAGACTTATGTGTGTTTTATTATAATTCAAGAGTAGTTTCAACATACTTAGCACTTTATATAGATGATGGTTTGGTTTGTGGCAATAATATTTCATTCATTCTAGATCTTCTCAAAGCGAGTTCAATATAACTTATGGACCCGCAGAGTCGTTCGTTGGAATACAGATTCAGATTTGCAGAAAAACTATGAAATTGAAAATTCATCAACAGACTTATGTTAACAGAATACTAAAACGTTTTAACCACGAGAATTGTTCCATAGTAGCGACACCAGTAGAACCAGGTATTCGTTTTTCGAAATCAGATACTAAGTCTGAAGAAAGGTATCGCTAAGGATCAATACTGGTCTATGCGAGGTCCCTGACCAATTAGACTAACCTAACCTTAGTCTGAAGAAATATTTCCTTATAGAGAGGCCATTGGATTGGTGATGTATTTGATGGTCTCTACGCGTCCTGATATAGCTTTTAGTGTTGGTGTATTAAGCCGATATGTTGAAAGTCCATCACGTCTTCTTTGTCAAGGTGTTAAACGTATTTTTAAATATTTAAAAGGAACAACAGATAGGGGAATTTCATTTGATATTGGCTCGAACTGTACCAATTTAGTAATGTACTGTGACGCAGATTGGGCTAGAGATTTAGATATAAGACGAAGTACGACATTGCATGGAGTTCAAAGAGGCAAACAGTTACAGCCACTTCAACCACAGAGGCCGAATTGGTAGCGTTATGTGCAGCAACAAAATCAGTGATGTGCCTTCGAAAACTAATGATAAGCATTGGCATAAAATTGAAGGGTACAATACCAATCAGATGCGACAACCAGAGAGCAATCACATTGGTACAAAATCCAGACTCTTCAAACAGGACTAAACATATTGATGCTCAATATTTTTACACTTGTGATATTCACGCGCAAGGTGATATCAAAGTGTCAATCAACCAGCATACATGATCTCAAAGGCATTATCTAAAGAAAAATTTAATTTTTTACTAACTTTATTAAAAATGTAATAAAAAAAAAAAATAATAATAATTAAACTTAACTTATATATCTACAAACAATTTATGAAAGCAAAAGGGAGTGTTAAAAATAACGCTTTCAATACTGATAGATAGAATTAAGTATTAATTGCTTTTGATTAATATGGTAACAATTTATTGCAACACTGTAATATCAAATAATCTGAATGTTTTGTAGAGTTTTTTTTATTCATAAATTATGTCATATTCAACTTCCTTTTTGTAAGCCCTTTTCACTTTTTTTTTTAATTCCATCAGGGTAACACGTTGTTAAATGTATATTACATATGAAGTAAATTTTGAGTAATCCAAATTAAGACATCAGTTGGGTCATTTTATTAAATCAACAACAAATCCCTCACTGTGTATCGGGTACTTTACGCCCCACTAGGCCAGAAGGCAACGGCGGATCGAAAACTAAGTCCGTATTTATGACAGCAAACGTCGTAATTTAGGTAGAGCAAATATATCGATTAATGAAAAAAATGTTTGCTACTGTTTTGAAAATTAAAAAAATAGAAAATTTGCATAACTGAATGAAATTTTTATTTAGGACGATAAAAATTGATGTGTGACTTAGTTTTTAAAAATTACTATTACAAACTCGCCTTTCATTAAGTTCATGGTATCTCAAGTCATGTTATATGTGTAGTTAACAATGATTTAATTCTTTTACATACACATCAGTGAATGTATTCATTGCTTTACGGGTCTGCATACAATAGCAATTGAAGTTATCATATGTCTTTCATACTTCGTTGTGTGCCGCTGGTCACCGTATTGACATTTAGAAATTCCAGTGAAATGAATATGCTATGCATGTGTTTGGTAAACATACCGTGAGTTGTTATTGTATGTGGCGCACTTCAATATTTATGGGAAAATAATTTATTACTTTAAATATATCAAGTGACATTTTATTTTCTCATGAAAATTATAAATGTAAATATTTTTAAAATACATACTCAAAAATATATATATAAAATAGAAATAAGATACTGAGTCTATTTTAGTAAATCACTCATTTATGCAATCAAGATGCTTCGCATAATTAGTATATAAGCCGAAATTATTTGTATGTATGTAAATTCAATAAATAAACTGCTGTCAAAAGAGCTCCTCCTTGAGCTCTAAACAAATAGCATATTCCTTATTGATTCTTAGAAAGCATTCATCTGCTTTGTAATACAATTTAGAGCCAGTGGCGTTAATTAGCGCCGGCAACCTTTTGTTTTACTAAAACTGAAGTTGAGGTTTTATCTCTCCTAGCACTCCTCATACTCCAACAAAAAGAAGCTTTATATTTACACATGTAGGAATTCTTCCATTTTGGGCAAACTCCCAATAATTTTTCCATACAAAATTGGGCTTATTTCATTATAAAATAACTCCCAATTACTAAGATATTTTTTGAATACTAGCCAATTGACCGCATTATTCAACTTCTGACATGAGTTAGGTAAATCACTCCTTAGTGGGTTAAAAATTTTAACTATTGTGGGAGAGTAATCGGAGGAGAGATTTAGAGAGGAATTTTTTTACGTCAGTAGGCCAGTAAGTGGGCTCCCCACTCGAAATGACATCCAAGCATATTTTTGAAATTGTCTGAAATAACGCCCGACCTCCAGATGTAACATGACGCGAGCCCCAGTACGTATGTATTGCAATGTAGTCGCCAGCTGCCAAGAAACAAGATCCAAGCGATTTGTAGAACTTCTCATACTGATCTTCGGTAACTGAAAATCTGCGGGGTGAATAAATTAATGATATCACGAAATTCGCACAAAAATTTACTACGAAATGATTCTTTGCTTGCATATATTCTTCACAAACATTGTCAAGGATATATGTAGTGCTTGAGTCTTGACTTAATTAGGATTGCTGTTCCACCGCATGCTCTCCTTCTTGCGCCCTTTGTAATATATAGAGTGTAACCATTTATTTTAAAGAAGCTTCTCGAAGTCAAGCAAGTCTCAGAGACCAACATTATATTGATGTTTTTTCTGTAAGGAGGAGCTCGAGTTAATTTTTGTGTTGGCGAATGCCGTTTTCGTTCCAGAAACATATTTTTAAACTGTTCATGGCTAATTTCTAATTGGTTGAAGCAGTGTATTTTGCATTGGCAGCATTTCTTGCATTGTTTTTTTTTGTTTACGTTTTTTTGTTTGTTTTGTTATTTCTGGCTTTGTAAAAAATATTAGTAAAGCAAATAAAGCTTATCTATCAAAGTCAATATGTAGTACGAATTTTATGTACTACGCAAATTTTTTTAATGATTTTTTTATGTTTGGTTAGTATGTATATACATATGTAAAAAAAAACTCCGCTTGGACGTCACCTCACTATGAAGGTTCAACGAGAACGAATGTATTTTTAATAAAAAAAATATTTTACTGAATAAGTAAAATAATAATTTGGGATTATTAGTGCGTTAAAAAATTTAAACTTACACGTTGATTTTTTAGTTTTTTTTTTAACACGATTTTTTGAGTTTGTTGGCGAACGATGTAGAAAACCAAAAGTTGTAGAAAAAAAATCACGTTTTTCGTTTCCCGAGTTTTTTTTTAATTTTTGTTTACACTTTTTTCAATTGTTGGTATGTTACTTTATTTTATTTTTTTCATTCAATATGACAACAGCTTTTTTTAATACAAAACAGTCTTACCTTTAGGTATTTTTGTCACTAATATAATACATAGGAGTGTAGGGAATATCGGACAAATATTTTGTTCTGACCAAAATGTAGGTATTTTTTATTCTCAGATTGCATTTGGTGTGCATAAGTGTAAAAAATAATTACGCTCAAAATATATTTTTTGCTCATAAACCGTTTCAAAATTTGTGTTTGCTCGCAATTACACATATATTTATCTAGTTATTTTGATGTCGCAGTGCTGATCTTCCCCCTGTTCTTCTAAAATGAGCATCTATTAAACAATTATTTAATAATTAAAGATATTACTCCATGAGTGGAGAAAAACCAAATATTGATTTAATAATTAAAGATATTACTCCATGAGTGGAGAAAAACCAAATATAGCTATATGTTAAATTTTTCTGAAAACTTTAGAAAAGTATGCAATAATTTCGAATGCAGAAGTAGTCACTTTAAATAATTTAATACATAAGATTTATACATGTCAAGTTTTAAGTAACCTACTGCTGTTGTACTCAGGAGAAATAATTTTGGTTACAAAAGGTTTACAAAACAAATTTTTATGAACATTTGTTTGCTAAACGATTTGTAATCAAAAAAAATTTTTTTCTGAATAAGGCCTTAAATGTTTTTTTGTAGATTTTCGTATGGGAAAAGTTTTTAACATGTTGGGAAAACGGATTTTTTTTTAAAATCTACTGGCAACACTGTTAAGATTTTTGAAGGCAAAGCAATCAAAACTAGAAATTTGGAAAAATCATCGTACTAGTGTTGGGCAAAATCTTTCATTTGTGTGAATCTTTCATTCTCTTTCAGAAAGGTTAAGAGAATTAATTCTTTCGTTTCTTTCAGCTTTCTGAATGTCACACAACTTTCAGTATGAATTGTCTTTCTATTGTTGTGAATGTTTCAATTTGTGTGAATTGCTATTTTAAGTAAATACAAAAACGTTTTCAATAGGTAGTATGAATAAAAAAATATTTGTCTTAAACCCAAAATTGTTACTTTTATATTCAATAATTTCCAGAATTTAGTGTTTTAAAACAAATTTTTAAGTAAAATACAAAAATTTTTTTATTCATACCTCCTAATATTAATTTGGAAAGAAAATATGTTTAGAAAATATTGAATATCCATATGTATGGAATTAATGACTTTAAGGTGGTTTTTAAAATAGTTATTTGTATTTTGATTTCAAAAATAGACAAACATAAGAAGCATAACAAATAAACTAAACAACACATTTAAAAATCATTAAATAGTGAAACGACGTTATTTACTCATACCAAGTGCTAGTGACCAATAAAAATAAATTTTAAAATAACATAATTTTCTTAAGTCGGTTAAAAAATTAAACAAGAAATTATTTTGTCTACATATTTACATACATACATATGTATTTAAGAATTTTTATTAAAACAGGTTTAAAAAATAAGATTGAGTTCACTTCCATGTAATGATTAAAATGAAATTAAAATATAAAAATAATTTAATAACTTTATAAATTACATATTGCTATGTAAAAACGCCAGCTCTTCGACTTTTTTTGGCTTCAAAAGGGTACGTGTGTCACTAATAATCTGCCCCGTTGAGGAAAATATTCGTTCGCACGGAACAGACTTTGCCATTATGCATAAACGCTTCATAGCATATGAGTATATCCTTGGATAAACGTGCTTTCTTTCTTTAAACCATAGTAATGGACCCTGTGTTCGCTCCAAATACTCCTCATTCAGGTATTTGTCGCATTCGCGGGTACAAGCGGCTACGTTGCTGTCTGGTCTTACGGTTTTGTTAAAATCCAAATCATATGATTTCCATATAACTGACCCATGTTCTCTTACTACGGTGCTGGTTGGTATTGCCGTTATCTCTTCTATATTTTGAGATCTTACTGTAAAAATCTTGCTCCTTAAAGCCCTTAGAGCATACTCATATGTGGTATCATTTTTAAATCCTTTACGCTTAAAGCGTGGGTCTAAAATGGTGCTTTCTGCATATAAATAATTTTTTCCAAACCTCCAAACCCTGAAGATATACCACTTTGAAGTTTGGTTATCATATTTGCAACTTTTTCATTTGTGCATTGACATGTGACAATACAACCTTACAAAAAATTACATAAAACTGTAATCTTTGACAAAGTAACATACTTTTCTCCTGATACCTCCATTGTTACTTCATAAGAAGGCAATAAAATGGGTATTACTGCGGAAACAATTTCCCAGTCTTCAACAGACAACATCAGTTCTGGGCGGTTTAGCGAAAGTGTTGAAATCAGGGCATTTTTTATATCAAAAATTCTTTGCAACATTTCATATGTTGAATTCCACCTGGTCCGAAAATCTTGCTTTAACTTAAGCTCGGGAAGATTCATTTGTTTTTGTGCGGTAAGTAATTTGTTTGACGCAAGAGAGCTTTTATGAAAGTATTCAACAACTTTTTTTACTTTATTAGTTGTATCAGAAATTTCTGCAGTTCCGGTTTGAACAATCAAATTCAAACTATGAGCAAAGCAACCGATTCCACGCCATTCTCCCTGGCGGATTGCAGCAAACTATGTTAGGGACGTTGTCGCTTACAATTGCAGAAACTTTGTTGGTTATTTCAAAGTCAGACGTAACTTTTTTTTATTTTTTTAATTTTCGGCCGTGTGTCTATCTTCAAATTCCCCGCACGATAACAAATGCGACGTTAGTTGTGTTTCGGCATTTGTATAATGAGTTGTCACAGTACGTAGCTAATATTTGCTCTAGATGTCGAAGCATCTGTAGTTAGGCATACGGCTGTGGCAAACGGAACTTTTTTTCACATCTTCTAAAACTTCCATATAGACACTCGGAAGTAAACTGTTAGATAATGTCTTTCTTGACGGCAGACTATATCCCGGACAAGTAGATACTTCATTAATTAGTTTTTTAAAATCTGGCTCTTCCACAAGTCGAAATGAGTGGTGTCCTTTCGCAATCATTTTTAAAACTAAATGGTCTATATGTTGTTGATTGCGAATTGGAGGAGGTCTATTGAAAAATTGGGTTATTCTGTGTTGCTGGTTTGTTGTTTGTACTTGAGTACTAGTTGAAGGTTGTTCTTAGGTAAGTTAATCTACATTTATTTCTATAGGAATAGGTGTTTGTCTTTCGGAATTAAAAGGTGTTAGTGGGTGCTTTGTTTTCAAATGCCGTCTTAAATTGCCATGACTTCCGCCGGAAAAACATAAAAGAGCTTTGCAGTATTTGCACTTAGCTTTTTGGCCATCTTCATCAAAATGCAACTAAACTTCATGAACTTTCTATTTTACATTTTTTTTATTTTAACTTTTTTTAACACAAATCACTGTTTAATGTCTTTCTTCTTGCTGAAAATTACTCTGCTTTAATTCTTAGAATATAAAATTTTGTATATAAATGTTGTAGACTTTTTCTTTTCTAACATGCCATATAATTACATAGTTTTAACCAAGGTATATTTCGTCGGTTGGTTATTGGTTTGCGGCACAGTATATTCTAAATACATTATGTCTGCAGCAAACCGATAACTAACCGGCGATTTATCAACTTAAAATAAATATGGCAACACAAGAAACCACACACAAACATGAACTTAAGTGTATGGTATATGGTAGAATTTTCATTAAATTTTAAGATATAGAGTTTGACATATAGAAATCCTATCACCTCAACAACAGAAAAATGAAATCAAACAGAAATATGAAAGTAAACAGAAAAATGAAACTGAAAGATGAAAGATATTAAGAGAAAATATAGAGGTATTTCATTCTTTCACTTGAAAGAATCATTCAGTTGAAGTAATTCATTCACGAATGACACACACAATACGAATATAAAATGTTTTTGGAAGCAACTTTAAAGAGAATTTAAAATAAAACAAGATTTTTAAATCCTGGTATGAATTGGGCTTTAAATTGTAACAACTCCCAAAAAAACACTAATTATTAACTTGAGTGCAACCGGTAAAAAATACTTGTATGGCAACCCTCTATCTGAAATAGCTGTTGTTGTTATTTACATTTATTTTCTTTACTTACTTCGGACCGCATTACAACAATCTCGAGGTTTACAGCATAGCATATTCTTTTTGTAGACTCCCTATTTATGGAGAACTGTAATAAGTAAATTGACCAGAAGAATCATGCATTAAACCCATTCACCGCAGCAAGCTACCGACTACAAAATGTCAAGGATAGAATACACATGTTTATATGAGAGTGATTCTTTTGAAGACAGCAAGGAAACAGGGCGGCAGGTTGTTGTCTATGCTGATTTTGTCGTTGTAGTCCAATCAAACTAATTTCTATTTCTTTGGCTACAATGAGAAAATTCAGTGTTGCCAGAATAGTACAAAATGTTGAATGAATGATATTGTACAATTATTTCATATTACTTAACAGTAACAATATCCAAAAATTGATGTAAAGCATAAAGTGATTCATTTTTATACTTTTACGTCATATAAGTACATTTTGAAATAGTAATTTAATTTTTATAAATGCGAAATATGTAAAAAAAATGTATTTATACTTAAATATGAGCAGATGGTGCTGCTGCCGTCTCCAAAATAATTAAGTAGCTGGCTACGAGCGACAAATGCTGCTAGCGGCATTTGAAGTCGTGTGTTCGTGTAGCCTGCTATGGTGAATGTGTTTAAGCATCATATAAAAAAATACATGGTATAGCCCTCTACAAATAATTAAATGAAATACTATGGGAAGACTTATAATAGTAGAAATGTATCATGTTGAAATTGCTACGTCAGGTGCAGTCGACGAGCCAACTCTCCTTACCCTACCTCCCTTATGCCTTGTGCTCTTTACACAACCAACTTCAGAAAGAAAAGAATTGACGTTCTTTTCCATTTTTAATGAGTATTCATTTATTAATAATATTCATGAGTATTAGCTTTGATAATTTGTATGAAACTAAAAATTAGTATGTTTGTGTATTTAATTACAGTAGGTAACAATAGTAAATCCTTTCTAAAAATATCATTTGAATTAATATTTCTTGGTATTGTATTTGTAAACGTATTATTACTATTATTATTATTTGTAAACGTATTATTATTATCATAGATTTTAAGAAAGCGTGAGCAGCAAGAACGAAATATTGTTGCTCGTTTTCTTTTAGTTACGACACATGAAGTTTATTTGTGAGGATATACCATATTTCTCTGAACATGTTAATAGTTTTGGTTGTCGAATGCAATTTGTCTTCCATAGGTAAATCGCTCTGTCCTAATGAGAAGTTGGAAATAGAACAATTTCACGGCTGGTTTATGCCCGGTGTAGCACATTGGTTGGCGATATCTGTAATTAAAGCTCTCAAAAGGATAGAAAAAGCTATTGAACTAGACGAATTAAGAGCCGTCGATGAGACGGTTAAGTATAGCTCATCAGCAGTTGATACCCTGGCTATTTTCTATCAAATAAAAATATTTTGGCAACAATTAGATTGGCCCGATGCCGAGGGTTCATATACATTTATTGCTAAAATAGTTGACGTAAGTAAAAAACTAAGAAGTTTAAGAAACTAACATATTTAATAAAAATACTATTCCTCAGGACATTTGCCGTTGTTGCGTGTTTTATGCCCAAATAATGTCACGTCGTGTAGAATCACTGACAAGGGACAATAGCGAGCTTTTCCATGTATCTCCTGAATGGTGTTTAGCAATAAACAATATAGACTATATTCGTCAAAGCTTACCATCATTTATTAAAGTAAGTACCAAACTAAATAATCAAAAATATGTTTTTCTTAATTTATTGGTAGCGGTTAAACCCCATCTAGATGCATTTCGTTGCTGCTCAAGTATCTCATTAGTAAATTTCAACCATAATTAAAAAAAGCTTACAAAGCCTCAATATGTATAGATAACATATCAATAAATTATTGAGAATTACAAAACTTTTCAAAATCCATATTTAGGCATGTGTTGGCTAGTTTGTTTTTTCTAATATTTTTTCACAGCAAGGCAACCTTTAGTTGTCATTAAATGTATTTAAAAGCCAAAATGAAAGACAAAGTATTGAAATAAATTTTTCATTTCTTCTAAATATCATTAATGCCTGTTATTTCTACCCATATACGAGTACATATGTATATATATTATAGCCTGTTTTTCATAAATGAATAAGTTTATAAGTTCTTTAAAATAAGGAACGAAACCATTAGCTCGTTTCTATAACTCTCGCATCGAAAAACTTTTCACATAAAACGATGGAAATGAAGAAAAAACTATGTGAATTGAAAAAAAAATCGTTTCTCACATGCAAGTGTTTCTGCAATAAATTTTTGCGAGAACTATCTGTAATTTGAGCGTTTTTGACGTAAATTATTGGAAATTTTGGAATAAAAGTGTTTCTGTAACAAATTTATGTGTGAAGTTTTTCACGTGAGCTGTCAAAAAGACTCACAATTTAAATTGATGTGGAAAGTATACGTTTCAAAAAATAATTTCAAATTTAAAATATATTCTAAAAATATAGAAAAGGTAAGCTTATTTTTTTTATTAATTTGATATTTTTATATATGTATGTATATACTCAAATTGTTACTTATTTTAGAAAATAGAAAGAGTTTCTAAATTACAGAAGCAAAAGCTGGTGGAATATATGGGCAAAAATTAGGAATTTACCAGAGGAAAGTTTAGTGGCCTTAACACAAACTGTAATTATAAAGAGCAATGGGAGGTACTTAATACATCCTTAAACTCTTTGGGTGGTAGTGGGAAAACAGTAGATCAATGGAAAAAAGTAAATTTATTTTGTTGTACGTACATATTTATGTACATAAGTATGAATGTATTTCAAAGGTCTTAACTTTTTTGCTAGTGTTGGATAGATTTGAAAAGCGGTGTAAAGAAAAGAAGAAAATTTATGAATCAAACTAGGGGAGTTAGTTGGGTAGACGTACCTCGTGATCTCAATCCACTAGATGCTGTTGACGGGGATGCAAATACACCAGAGTCCGGTGTTGAATTACATGTCGTATTAGAAGAACCTATTGATGTAAATTTACTTTGTTACAAATAAACATAAGTATGTTACTATGCGTTAAAAAAATTTATTTGCTGTGGTTAATCACATCTAGATGCTTTTCGTTGCTGCTAAGGCAAATCATCATTAGACTTCAAGCATAATAAAAATTTATTTCGTATTCATTTTGATACAAGTTAAATAAAAATAAAATATTGAAACATACATAAGACATTATGTGTAGTAATTTTTTATTAATTAAAAACATTTTTAGGATTTCTTAGAGGGTGAAGAAATATATATATAGCCAGCTAAAAAACCAAAAACAACTCCAGCCATTTCAATGCCATCAACATCCAAATCTGCCCAAAATAAGCATAAAGAACCACCATCCTCATCAAACATACCAAAATATAAGGAATCCTTGGATGAAGCTAGGGTGTTACATAATGAGCTTATGGCAAAACTAGCTTATGTTGAAAAGCAAAACATAACTATTTTAGGAAAACTAGATAAAATTGAAAATATTTTAGAAAATAAGTTTAAATAATAAGTTTGTTAAATTTTTTATATTATTTTAGTTTTAAATTACAATTGCTCAAATTACAAAACTTTTTGCATCTTTCACAGTGGTATTTAAAAAGACAATTTCAAAAAAAATTCCTAAAACAAAAGTATTTTACAAATAACCTGTTTTTGTTGAGATAAATTCTGCAAAAAGACTTGTGAATTGAGCAAATGGTTATTCATAATTTTGTTTTGAAAGAAAAACTTAATTCTTTTGTGTTTGATTTAAATTTTAATACTCTTTTGCGTTGCTTTTTATTGTTATTGGACTTTTTTACTTATATTAATATTTTTTGTTTTGTTAACTTATGCCGAGTACATATCTGGCACACATGTGCCCAAAAAAGCGTAACCACTGATTACTAATGAAAAACTATTTGATTAAGACACGTATTTATTAAGTGCCGTATTTTTGTTCCAATACACAAATGTGGCACATGTAGCCGAATCGAAGATATTTTCTGAGGTAACACATCTGTAAGCATGTGAATATCTACATGTTCGTATGTAGCTATAGGCTTTAGACAGTTTTATAGAATGAATCAAACAGTTTTTCATTAGTAATTAGTGGTTACGCCTTTTTTTGGCACATGTGTGCCAGAGGTTTAGTCGTCATTATTTTTTATATATTATGCACTTAGATATAAGTATGTGTATGTAAATGTCCTTGTTTGCCTTTTCAGCTTTTAGTGTATTTTTGTTTTTGTTACCCTTTTTTATTGATATTATATATTATAATATATTATCTAAATGAAGTAATATAATTTAATATGTACATACACACATATGTACATATGAATGTGTGTACATACATTGAAATATATAAAAAAGGAACAAAAAACTTTTTGGTTTTCATTAATTTTTGTTTTCAATGTTTTATTAAACTAAATTACAAAAAATTATTAATAAACTATAAAGTTATTTTCTTACATAATGCTCTTAGTTTAAGCAATAGAAATTTTAATGCAATAATAAACAATTGTGTCTTATTTCCAATACTTCGTTCCCACAATGGGTAAACTCGTCAGGAAAATATCGCTGTTAACAAGTAGAAAGGCCCTAATTCAAACAAGAGTAACTTTACAGGAGAAGGTAAAAACATAATAATAAACAGTACAACTGCTTGTACAAATGCTTTGTAAATATAGGTTGATCAAATTTATTATTATTTAAAATATGTGACGCGCAAAATAGAAAGGGACCTAAGGGTGGTAAAAACCGGTTTTGTTCAGGAGAGCCATTTTAAAGATTTAAATACGTGTATCTTTGGTGTACCATCACTGAATAAAACGCGCATATCTCTGGGAGGGAACACTTTTGGGGCATGGGATCGGTCTCTTTCGATGCTCAGATGTTGTGCACATCAAAAAAAAAGTGAAAATTGATTTTTTTACCCTTAGGTCCCTTTCTCTATGCGCTGTCACATATAGTTATTTCTATTAACTCGTATTTTCACGAAATTTAGTTTTCAGTGATTCCAATACATCGTCGAGTAGTTATTGGTTTGCCGCAGTAATAATGTAATCTTAATATACTGTGCGGCAAACCAGTAACCACCCGACGATGTGTTGGAATCACTGAAAATCTCAATTTCGAGAATATACGAGTTAATAGAAATAACTATATTATAAATAATAATAAATTTGATCAAATGAAGAAAAAATTTTTTGTTCCTGTTCTAAATCAGTTAGCATTTTAACATAAAAAATTAAATAACATTTTCGTTAAAGTCAAGTAAAAAAATGTAGCCCGATTTTTAATTAATTTTACATACTAAATTTTATGAGTTTAGAACTGAAAGTTTTTTTGTCACTCACTTGAAAATAATTAAATGTTACAAAAACGTAAATATGTGCCTCCTTTCTGTAATTATTAGTCAGAAGTTTTTACACGGAGAAGTGTGAAACAAAAAATTCCACTGTTTTTCGATTTGTGAGTAAAAAGGGTTTCTGTATGTTCAAGTGAAAAGAGGCAACATTAATTACGTTTTTATTGGAATATTCCAATTAAGCAGCTGTCAAAAAGCCGAAAAAAAACAAACAAGAAGAAGAAACAAGAAAATACATAATATGTACTTATGTATCTATGGAAATTAATCTAAAAAGTGCTAAACATTGGAAATAATTATAATTATATAAATAAAACCAAAAATTATGAATAATAAAGAATCAAAATTGTCATTATGTACAGTGTACTAATAGCCGTTGCTGAGCGACATGATCGGCGTAACATGTTAAGGGTTTATCGCCGTAATTAAAATCAAAATTTTAATTTGAATTGCAAAATCTAGGTTTTAATCTATCACGAATGCGAGAGACTTCCCTTAATGGTTGTTCGTATTCCTCAAGCGTAGAAATATTGTTTTCACTACCTAAGTCTGCTATGTATTCTTCAGGAAGCATGCCATGTTCCAGCCTGAAATTGTGTAGCACTGTACATGCTGAGGTGTGGTATTTAAACTAATCTGTAGGCATCTGAAAACGCCCTTTAAGCGCTCAACGCAATTTCTGGCTTAAGCATGCACTCTGTGAAACACCTTTCATCTTCATTTGCTGATCGATACGGTGTTATAAGCCATGGTCGTAAAGGGTATCCGGAATCACCTGAATAAATTAAATTGTATTGTTAAATAGGTACATACATGCATATGTAGATATAATTAACAATTTTACATACTCAACCGCCATGAATGATTGTTCCTGTCTGCTTAATACCTCTGTTGTAACATTACGTTTATTTGGGAGGCTTCCAACATACAGGCATCGTGTGTATCTCCCCCAAAACTGGCAAATCCTCCAAGGATTTTCAAATTATAATTGCATATCTAAAGATATAAATATTTGAGAAATTATATAATGTTAAAAAATGTCACTTAGGGCAATTTTCATTGCCTTTAGTTAAAGGTAGGATTTTGTCTGCCCGATAAATATCTTTGCATTATTACAACTTAAATTTTTTATTGTTGTTGTTATAAATAACCATAATATTTAATGGATAAAAAATAATAAATGTAGGTTTTATAATGCAAAGGCCTTTATCGGGCAGACAAAATCCTGCCTTTAGCTAACGGAAAGTTGTGAAAATGGCCCTTAGTATATGTACTCGTATATATGCATTTGCACTTAACTTATAAGCTGAAAATTTTTCGAATGAAAGCCTTTTCTATTTAGGTAGCAGCTTTCAACATCGGGCTTTGGTCTTCTAATACGTACATGTGTGCAGTCTACCAATACACCTGGAAATCCAGTTTCTTCATAAAATCTGCTAAATTATAGGCATGCATAACTACATATGAATGTATGCATGTACATCCAATGTATGTTTTTCATAAATACATATATCCAAAAATATTACTTTTATTTTATAGATTCGTATTGAGAAGGTGCTTGAAACTTAATCCATTTTGGCATTAACTTCTTTTCCAATATTTCGGCTATTTCATTTACACAGCGGCATACGCTCACTGATGCAGTGAAGTCTTGTTCAATATCCTTATAAAATTAGCCAGTCGCAAAGAAATGTAAGGCTGAACACATTCTTACGGGTTGTGGGATAAATGTATTTCTTCTCCCATTGGGCATGTGTGTACTAATCTCTGTTAGTAGAGCAATAGCTGCGTCCTTGCTCAACCGATAGAAATCTCTAAAGCGCTGCTCAGTAAAGGGATCAGTTACATCCCTTAATCTTCGGCGATAAACCCTTAACATGTTACGCCGATCATGTCGCTCAGCAACGGCTATTAGTACACTGTACATAATGACAATTTTGATTCTTTATTATTTATAATTTTTGGTTTTATTTATATAATTATAATTATTTCCAATGTTTAGCACTTTTTAGATTAATTTCCATAGATACATACATAAGTACATAGTATTTTCTTGATTCTTCTTCTTGTTTGTTTTTTTCGGCTTAATTGGAATATTCCAATAAAAACGTAATTAATGTTGCCTCTTTTCACTTGAACATACAGAAACCCTTTTTACTCACAAATCGAAAAACGGTGGAATTTTTTGTTTCACACTTCTCCGTGTAAAAACTTCTCACTAATAATTACAGAAAGGAGGCACATATTTACGTTTTTGTAACATTTAATTATTTTCAAGTGAGTGACAAAAAAAACTTTCAGTTCTAAACTCATAAAATTTAGTATGTAAAATTGATTAAAAATCGGGCTACATTTTTTTACTTGACTTTAACGAAAATGTTATTTATTTTTTAATGTTAAAATGCTAACTGATTTAGAACAGCAACAAAAAATTTTTTGTTCATTTTTTTACTTTAACTTACAAAAAAGAAAAATTAAATAAACGAGAAAATGTGAATAGACTTTTTATATTCGGATGAACTTAACTTTCACAATATCGAATATCGGCTTCTGTACAAAGAAAAGATGTTTCCGTAATTTTTCTGTCAAATAGTCAACACCAAATTCAGTATTAACAAATAATTGTTGCTTTATTTTTCACAACTTAAATGTCAAACAAATCACAAAACTTTTTAGCATTTAGTCAAAATAAAGTAAACGTTATAAGACAACGGAAAATACGAAATACAATGAAAATCTGTATTAATGTGTACTTGGTTTTCTAAATAAATGCTACAATCAATTAAAAATTTAAAATGAATTTTGAAATGAGTTTTATTTCAAATTATTCATAGAAAATTTTCAAAATTTTTAATATTTTTATTCCGTCACTGCAATAATTTTGTGAGTGCGTATTTTTGGTTATATCTAAAAGTTCTTTTTATGTCAAAACGAAAGCCTTGGAAGATGTTTAATAAAAAGCAAAACTCCCGGTCAAATTAGCCCAATAAATAGGAGTACTCTTGCAGTAATTCACTACAAGCTGAAATTATGCAGGCAAGTACGGGATGCCACTCTTATCCATTGCTCCCGTGTGTGCAAAAATATTTTATTCGAGGTCAACAAAGGGGTTTTGGATTTTTTGGCCAGTCTTACAACAAAAGTATCTGAGACGAAATTGTAGATCAGGTAATTATCTTCTAAAATTATCCTAATACTATTTGCTCTAAGATTTACCATATTTGAGAAAAAGCCGTTCGAAAGTTAGCAGGAGGTGTATTCCCCACAATTTTCAGGTCTTATTGAGTCTTACAACAAAAGTATCTGAGACGAAATTGTAGATCAGGTAATTATCTACTAAAATTATCCTAATACTATTTGCTCTAAGATTTACCATATTTGAGAAAAAGCCATTCGAAAGTTAGCAGGAGGTGTATTCCCCACAATTTTCAGGTCTTATTGAGATTATTCTTATTCTTCTATCTGTTGAAAGTTGAACATTTGGATAAGAAAAAAGCTTACTTTTTTGCAGCTGCATTTTGAAATACAGCCGTGCAATTGCAAAAAATGGTGTTAAGGAGCTTCTCTGGTGCACATTCCAAGTCAATTCTTCCGGATCCAGTGCATTGCCAATACACACTTGAAATTGGTAATACACTGGATAGACGTATTGCTGAGCAGGAGCTGAGGTTGACTGAAAGAAGAAAGAGAATTCCGTGAACGATTAAGAGTTTCTGGCGTAGAATTATTAAAGTCTTCGAATACTTGGGCACATCTCATTAAATCCTGTTTTTCGAATAATTTCAAAATTGATGTTTTTCCCTTCCTAAATAATGATGATGTAATCGTAGTATCTCAGCCAGTAAAATCATATAAAAATAAATCCTGACATATACATTTAGTGCAAGCCGATAAACTCTCATTTAAAAAAATTTATGAAGATTGTTGAGCCTTGCGAGTATTTCTCTCGTCGTAAAATTTCTAGCATGAAACGAGGGAATCGTAACAAAAACAGTGGAAATTGAAACACAAAATGGCTTTTCTCACATAAGTGTTTCTGTATCTTTATTTTGCGAAAACTATCTGTCATTTAAATAAATTTCCAACAATTATTGGAACAATGTTGTTTGAAAAGTTTCTCACAAGAACTGTCAAAACAACAACTCGCATTTTAAATTGGTGCGAGAATAACCAAATTTGTACAAGAACATATGTAGGAGTTTTTAATTTGTGTGTATGAAAAATTAACTAGTTTAAAAGATATGCAACGAATTTTTTTACTAAAATATTATTAAAAAATCGATATGTTAACATTTATTTAGATTTTTTTGTGTAGTTGTCTTATGCAGAGACAGTTGATAGAAAAAACTTCTTTCAAGCATTTAACATTTATTTTATCTTCTTGTTCATTATTTTATTTTCTTTATCTTGTAAATTGAATTAATATTTTTGAGACATTTTTTTACATTTGTCACTTGAGTCCTGGAAACATTCCAGTGGAAACAGAATCAGTGTTGTCTGCTTTCGCATACTTTTTTCTCACAAATCGAGAAACGATGGAATTTCGTGTTTCATGTGTGAGAAATTTTTCGATGCGAGAAATACTGAAACGAGCTACGGGTTTCAAAAAATTAATAATTTTGTTTGAAGTTCGAGACCCTATGCCTGAGTGATAGCGATGCTAGCCTGTCAGTCCAGAGGTCATGGGTTTGATTACCGCCATACACAGAAAAAAACAGATTTGTAAATATAATTAATTTATTTGTGAATACAATTAAAATATTATTTAAAAAGGCGTAGATTTTTGTAAATACAAACATACATTTGTAACATAAGAAAACGAAATCAACTCAATTATTTCCAATTAAAATGATTGTGTTATTGACAATTGAGTTTTTAACGGAAAACAAAAATTTTTAATGAATTTGTTTTTCAAATTCTAATTTTTATTTAGAATTTGGTTTTTTGTTAAATTTTAAAGTTTTTTATTTTACACACAACCCCCGAAACCGAATGCGTTTGGGATGAGTCGAACCGGCAACCTTTTGACTAATAGACCAGTGAACCGCACGCAATACCACAATTGTGGACAAGAAAATCACACACATGCTTATGCTCTTTCATTTAGTCGTCATGGAGAAAGCGACGAATGAAGTTGTGCACGCATGTACGAATTTTTTCCTAGTTTATTGTTTATTTTTTTTGAGCACACGGAACGAAATTAAAGTTCAAATAAATTTGTACAGCAAAAAAATGTAAAAAATAATAATGGAATCTAAGAAAGATTTCGTGATAAGAATGCTTTTGGCAATATGCAATGCATTTTATGCTATGAAACATTTAAAAATAATAGGGAAGATAGTTTAAAAATATATTTTAATAGTTTTCACAGAGCTGTGAATAAATTTAATTTGGATTTATTCACTGCATTGTTAAATGGGTTATTAGATTTTTTACTTTTTACGTAAGTTTTTATTAAATTGCTTATTTACAAAAAAATTCAAAAAATTAATAACCACATCATTTATTTTAAATTACAAAATTTTTCTTCAAGTGTAATTTTATTTTACTCTTTTTCTCACCAATACAAACATATTTTATTTTGCGGATCACTATAATAGACTAATACTACGTTTATACGCAGGGCTTATTTGCAAATAAAACTGTAAATTGTTGCCATATTATTTTTTTTATTGCGACTTACTAATTCAGAAAACTATTCACGATTAACGCACTATTTGCAAATAAAATGTTTGAGGTTGCCACACTTACAAATGTTTGCTAATAAAAAACAAAAAAATTTATAAATATTGCACAAAAAACCATTGATAGAAGAAAATGTAATAAAACACTTACACAATATTTTTTTAAGATAAAGTGTTACCAAGTTTTTATACATTTACAATGCCGTATAAACAGTGAATTAATTTATTTGCAAATATTTTTATTTGCAAATAGTGCGCGTGTAAACGCAGTATAACGTACTTACCATCCAGCTAAAGAGCAAATCGTTATTACGCAAATAATAAATACACGCAAAACATGATTTCTTATGTTGCTTCTACATGTGCGCATTGCATTGATATACATACATAATTTAAAAATAACTTTGGTGAGTAATAAAAGCAAGCAACGACGTTTTTCGCCTGCTTGACGGAATTCACACGTATACAACACGAGCAATCAAAATATACAGCAACAATAGCACTCACCGCGTTGGGTCAATCAACAAGCAAGATAAACACCAAAACAAAGAAATTAAATTAAATGATATTTTAAAATGCGCCGTATTGTTAAATAATGGAGGCTATTCTGGAAAACGCGTCGAAGAAGTGAAAGTTACATGCAAAACAAAAACAAAACTGTGTAAATGTAAAAAAATTGTTTTTGTTTCTCATACAAAATTAACCGTTTTTAAAAGAGAGAGAAACGCGTTGAAATTCTCACGTTTATTTCATTTTAGAAATGTATGGCAAACAAAAACAATTTTTGAAAATTTGTTTTTGTTTTAATGTAAAGTTTCACTTCTTCGACGCGTTTTTGTTTTCGCTTTGTTTTAGCGAAACTCAACGTCTTAACAAAAGAAGTACATGTATTTGAAATACGTATTTAAAATACAAATACGAATTTTGTATTTGTATTTTAAATACATGACGTAGAAGTATTTTGTATTTTAAATACATGACATGAAAGTATTTTGTATTTTAAATACATAAGTTACAAAATACATTTAAAAAATACATTACATTTTGGGTGTTTTGAATTTTGATGAAATTATAATGTATCATTCGTCAAACCAATAACAAAAAATTAGAATCGCTAAAAAAAACATAACTATACCAACTCTTAGAGCTGTCAATTCTGAAGCATCTTGTCACAATGCGTTTTATTTGCAGGTGGTACTATTACGACACGACAATTATAACAATACAAAAACAACCAGGTTGCTTTTGCTTTGGGAGATATATTGTTTATGAAGCAAATAATTTGTTCTGCTCATAAACAAAAGGCATATGTTGTGAAATTGCTGTTCATGCAAACAAAGAAGTATTTTCAGTGAGCTTAATTTATTTAACAAGTCAACAGTTTTTTCTTCCATTTAATTTTATTATAAAGTTAAAAAATAACCGAAAAATATTTTGTGTTATACGATAACGATTAGTGAAAGGATTTTTTCTTAAAGAAAAAATCTTTGAAAACCTAAACATTTGAACTAAGTACTATTTCTAAAAGATTATTTTAGAAGGTCTCTTTAATCTATTACACAATTTAAAACACTCATTTATGTACTTGTTTTTTATTAATACATATATGTATATAAATTTTTCCTCGTCTGATTTAGTTCAAAAAGTGTTATTTTTGATATGTTATCCTTTTTTCATTAATAAAATCTCAAAATAATGAATAATTTATGTATTCTCTCTTTGACTTTTAATAAACACTAGCACTTTAACGGGAATTTGTATACCCTTATAACAAGAGCACGAAATGTGGACTTCATGTTTACAGCCAGATCCACCTGGACATGCACCTTCAAACTATAAACAAGACTTAATCTCACACTTGCAATTCAGTATGTAAAAGAGCTGGTCTAACATTGCTATGAAAGTCTCTTTCATTTCCAGTTCTTCTCTGCCAAGTGATATGTTTTTGGACATTTCCCAGTTTTCTCTATCTTTTTCAGAACAGTTACTTTCGAATTTAAAATTGGTACCACAAAAGAACTGTTTGCTGACTCTCACTTTTTTTTTGGCATTTCTCGATACATTAGATGTTCTTCTATCGATATATAAAAAAACTCGATTTCGAAAAAATTATGAAATATGACCTTTCTGTATTAAGGTAACGATATATTCTTAACATTAGAGAAGAAAAATATATAGAAATAATAATAATGAAATGTAATGCTGCGATTTCTACATGAAACGTGAAAACATCTCGAATTTGAAATTTGAATTTACCAAGCAGACCAATATAATTACCAGTTGTTATAAATATATTTGTAAATAGCTAGTCAAAACACAACTTTTTAACACCCCTCATTTTTAAACAAAGAAATTAAAAAAAAAAATCGACACCCCCTAATACTGCATAGGGAATATTTACACATATGTACATACATCCATAAAAATTTATGAATATATATTATATGGACACCCTCTTTTTTCGGATCCGAACCATATATGGGATATCATATATGATCCATATATATTTTCTTAGCTAGGCATTTATTTATGCATTTGTGAACAAATAAATTTGTTGTGTCGTTATTTTATTGTATTTTTAAATGTCAGAAATTGACATTAATTTCATTTGATTGCATGAAATTTAGCGATACATGGGATCTTAAATTTTTTGAAATTTAAACTGAAATGAATTAAATATATATTTATCACTAAGATGAATTAATTTTCAGATGTTATTTAATACATATTAATTAATCTAAGATATAAAATATTCCCACTCCTGTCCTCAAAACAAATATAAAATGCAATATCGCATAATTACTCGATTAGACAACGCATACGACGTTAATGCGATCTTGTGAACTAAACATACAAAGGTTTATGTATTACATATTATTAATATTATATTGATATTAATTTTCGTTTCTTTGGTATATAGGAGCTTGGAACCGATGATGTTATCGAACGCCTGGGTGAATATCGTTCTCAACTTGAAGCTGAGAGATGTGAGGTTACAATAAAAAATGTCATTGATAATGCTCTTGACACAGAAAGAAATCAGATTTTGGAGCTGATTGAGATAGTTGCAAGAAAAATGTCACCACCCATTCGTCGATTCCTGGCAGAGGGTGCAGAGGTTCTACATGAAGATTCGAATTCAAT
This sequence comes from Nowickia ferox, assembly GCA_936439885.1. Classification (NCBI taxonomy): domain Eukaryota; kingdom Metazoa; phylum Arthropoda; class Insecta; order Diptera; family Tachinidae; genus Nowickia; species Nowickia ferox. Next base: position 49,265,254 of record OW387023.1, on the reverse strand, counting down.
GGAACGTCTTATGATATATTTGGAAACATCGTTAAGCACACTGTACGAAACTCTTAACGAAGTAAATTTTGCACGTATATTAGATGCCATATGGGCGGAACTTTCTATAATAATGTACGACTTGATTCAATCTAACCTTAATGTAAGCAACACAAAATATTTACACCTACTTATATACATATATGTATGTACATACCTTGTGTAGTAGGTATAAATTATTTTTAATATTAATTTTAAATTATGTTCTATGACGATTTCCAAAACGTTTTAAGGGTCTAGCGATAACCGCTCGTTAGCTGGAGAACCACGTTTAAAAATGTCTGCTATAATATTTGTTGCACGTTACCGTATTTTCTTCGGAGGTAGCAAAATTAAGTTTTATCTGAAGTTTGTTTCAAATTTTGTCCAACGGTTTATTATATTGGCCATTGGAACCATTAAATATTACTGCTTTAAAACCCCTTGAAGTAGATTATTACATAATTTGATGGTGGTACTAATGAATAAGTACAAATAATATGTACATTAGATCAGCCACAAAAATGTAATTGATGTCGAAAGTATTTATTTTATTCGCTTCACCGGTAGTTTCTGATAGACTGATAGCGTGCTAACAAGACATGCGTACTGCACTCTTCGCCCAAAAAATAACCTATCACTATAAACACTTTTGGCACCATAACTTTCAAAAGGAAAGAAAGTAAGGTGGAAAAACTATTTCAGCGATAAAACCAGTGCAAAATATAACTTTTACAAAGAACAACACATAAAATAAAATAATGGAGAGATGGCGCGAATATTTTATTGAATTATTGTAACACGGTGTTAGCCAAGGAATATGTAATCCCTGACAAATCTAAAACGATAAACTAGTCTATTCTAGGCATTTCATCAGTAAAAATATTCAAGTTATGTTGAAGAGATTCAGATAAATTTTACACTAATGTAACGTCATCTGTGTATGGTAACATTGAAACTTTCACAGGTTTCAAGTTCCAATTTCCAATTGTCATAGGAATGAATGATTCCTTACATTACATTACATCATCTATCAGTATTTTAAAAAGATATGGACTCAGTATATCGCCTTGTCACACTCCTTGTGAGGTTATGAACTCTTCTGATGTAGTGTTCCCGGTTTCAAATCTATAAAGCAGCAATGGGTATTTTTATTAAACTCTATTTTTTAATATTTTGCGATATTTGTCTCATCGTGAATATCAGATCTTGCGAAAAAGGCACAGACTATGATAATAGGTCGTGATAAAATCCAACATCAAATACACTTATGTTCGGAAATTCTAAAGCAATTCGAACAGTTTCGCTATTTGGTAGTCACAATAAGTGAAGACGCAAACGCGAACAGGGATTTGAATCGCAGGATAGCCACAACTGCCAATCTATACTGCACCTTAAACAAAAATTTTATTTGTAAAAAAATTATGTCAAAGGGAACAAAACTCGGAATATACAACTCCTCCTACCAACCCTCACGTACATATGTATGTGAATAATGCGCGCTTACATCTAAAAATATTTACGCCGTGTGGCGGGACAGAATACGAAACGACACAATACGAACAAGCCTATGGACAGAAGCATTGAAGGACCGAACGACAAAAGCTAAGATATTATGGCCATGTTGCCAGAATACTAGAGTACCGCCTGCCGAGACGAGTATTAGAAGCAATCTGTACTAGGACCAGAGGAAGACAAAGAGTAACTTGACCAGACAGAATCATCAAAATTCTGACTGAACAAAGAATCGAGCATAGAACAGCCAAACCAACGGCGCAAGATAGGCAGAAATGGAGAAGTCTTTGCAAAAGCCTCTATACTGGAAGGTAACTTTCAAATACGATATTTTTCGAAAAAATTTTATGTAACCATTTTTTTGTTAAGAATAAATAGCACAATATTTTTCCTGTACATAATTTTGCCTTAAATATGGTGTATCATAGTTCTTTAATAAAGTGAAACTATACTTTTTGGGAAGAGGGTTTTCAACGTCTCTCGTTAAAAATAGGATAGCCATAAACATCCCTTTTCACTATTTTATAATTTAAGATATGTACATTATATAGCCCCACTACATTTTGACTAAATTTGTAGCATTTAATAACACTAGGTCACAAATAACAAACTTTTGTCTGTTATTTGTTTCTAGCATACTTTTTCTCATGGATTTGGACCTACTGAACACGAAAATGAATTTTAAAAATTTTTCTGTCGATTGGTTTGCGAGATACAAACTTTTTAATTTTTTTTTTTTAATTTTTGGAGGTACACTTACTATTTTGAGCATATCTTTAGTCTTCTTTGACCTATTTTATCCTACTACTACTCAAATTAAAGACAATTGAGCCGTCTACAACTTATTCTCAGAAAATTTTCAAATCGGGTTAGTAGTTTTGATGTTGGCGGCTTAAAAAGGTTAAAAAACTGGGTTTTTTTAGTAAAAATGTGGCTGAAAAATTCATATAAAAATTCATATAAAATATAAAACGCGATGTTAACAGCGATTTTAATTTTTTACGTATAGCTGACACTTTTCCAAAGAAAATAAGCCCTTACTTAACAAAATCTGATGACAAATGGCCGACTTATTATTTTTTTGGTAAACGACCGAAATTCCGCTATTTCACGATTTTTTGATTTTCATTATTTGCACAGCTTACCTACCCAACGCAAACGAATAAATACATTTGAACTTAATTTAAAATAAACAAATTAGTCTTCGTATATTATTTTTTAATTTATTTACAGCACTACATGCTCAATGTATCACACAATTAGCTAAACTAACGAAATTAAACTAACTAATTAAATTAAGCAAATCAACGCACAAAAAAAATGAGTAAAAACAAAGATATAAGTGTACATTTTATGCCATGTGGAAAAACTGCTGACTTCTTCTTTGTTTTTTGTATTCGCTGCAATCGGTCTCACGTATTAGGGTCCAAATATAGTCACCCATCATAGCCGTGTCATAGATGCCCTGATAGCGTCGTTCCATAGCCTTCAATTCCTGATGAAAGCGCTCGCCGTGTTCGTCGCTCACGTCTCCTAAATTCTCAGGGAAAAAATCCAAATGAGAATGCAGAAAGTGTATTTTAAGTGACATGTGCACTCCCATGGCTTCATAGTTCTTTACCAGATCCTCAACTATGTCCTTATAATTCGGGCTTTTGTTGTTTCCTAAAAAGTTTTCCACAACAAGCCTGAAGGAATTCCATGCTGCGGCTTCGATGGGTGATAACAGCTTTGGGAATTTTTCATCTTTCAAAATTTTTTTTATCTCGGGTCCTGCGAAGACTCCTTCTTTAATTTTTGCCAGCGAAAGGTAAGGGAAAATTGACCGTAAATAGGCAAAAGCTTCACCTTCTTTGTCAAATTTTTTGGCAAAATTTTTAATCAAACCCAATTTTATGTGCAGCGGCGGAAGTATTATATTTTCACGGTTCTCTATTAGTGGTTTGCGCTGAACATTCGCTTCTCCAACTACAGGTTTCGTTCGTACCGGCCATTTTTTTTTTATATAATGCTGATCATCAGCGCGGCTATTCCAAAGGCACAGAAAACAGCAATGTCGCGTATAGCCTCCTTGGAGTCCACACAGAATGGCCACAACTTTAAGGTCGGCGCATATTTTCCAATTGTATTTCCTATACTCTATGCATTTCAGCAAAATGTCCATAGTTTCATAGTTCTCCTTTGAATGAACCGCATGAGCAATAGGAACAGATGGCTTTTCATTCCCATTATGTAAGAGAACTGCCTTCAAGCTCTCTTTGTTGCTGTCAATAAACAACCTCCATTCGTTGGGGTTGTGAATTTGGTGAAGCTCTTGGAACAAGCCTGAAATGTCGCTGCAAAAACATATTTGGTCTTTCTTTGTATAAAATTTTGCATACTCCTTGTGACGGTTTCTGTACGCTGATACTTTCACTTCTGAAGCCGCAAATCCACACTGTATCATCCGAGACGCAAAAAGTTCGGATTTCTCCTTAGTGAGACCAAAATCGCGCACCCAATCGTTTAGTTCGGCCTGTGACAGTAATTTTCGCTTTGCACCCGGCTCAAATTCGCTTGCATTTGACTCGGACTCTTCTTCTGACGATTCTGCTTTTTGAAGAGATGCACCAGGGCACACTGGATATGGCACATCATGCGAATGTGGTACTGGAAGCGCAAACGATCCCACTTGAGGGTAGTTCCATTTAAAAAATCTTCCTACCCCACTGTTTGTGGTGAGGCAAAAATAACAGTCTGTGGAATGGCATAGCGGCTTTTTCCACATCATTGGTGTATGGAATTTCATATGGCGGCTAAAATTAAAATAAATTACTATATTCGCTATGTATAATGTGTTTAAATAAAAATTCTTACCTTCCGCCAGCTGCCCAGTTGGTTAAGATTATATAGCAAAGATCACACAGCGACTTAGGTGTCCATGGTTCTGTGATATTTGGTGAAATACCAAAATAATTCAAATAGTGCAATTGTACTGCTGGAGTAAACTTGTGTGCGTGATTTTTTTTTATAAACTGGCCACAAACATTGCAGAAATTGTCTGGATCGTTCAAACACTCGAACACACGTAGTCTTTTACTCATTGTCTTCCTTGCGTTTTCTAAATATTAACTTCTTTACACTTTCACAGACAGTTTTGAAATGCAATTGATAACCGTGTCTCCTTATGTTTAAATATGTATGAGCATGTAGTGCTGTAAATAAATTAAAAATCAAATGTATTTATTCGTTTGCGTTGGGTAGGTAAGCTGTGCAAATAATGAAAATCAAAAAATCGTGAAATAGCGGAATTTCGGTCGTTTACCAAAAAAATAATAAGTCGGCCATTTGTCATCAGATTTTGTTAAGTAAGGGCTTATTTTCTTTGGAAAAGTGTCAGCTATACGTAAAAAATTAAAATCGCTGTTAACATCGCGTTTTATATTTTATATGAATTTTTATATGAATTTTTCAGCCACATTTTTACTAAAAAAACCCAGTTTTTTAACCTTTTTAAGCCGCCAACATCAAAACTACTAACCCGATTTGAAAATTTTCTGAGAATAAGTTGTAGACGGCTCAATTGTCTTTAATTTGAGTAGTAGTAGGATAAAATAGGTCAAAGAAGACTAAAGATATGCTCAAAATAGTAAGTGTACCTCCAAAAATTAAAAAAAAAAAATTAAAAAATTTGTATCTCGCAAACCAATCGACAGAAAAATTTTTAAAATTCATTTTCGTGTTCAGTAGGTCCAAATCCATGAGAAAAAGTATGCTAGAAACAAATAACAAAATGGCTGTTGCCTAGTGTAATATAAGGATTAAAACATCACATACCATTTTATTAAAAGCTTTGTTATGTATTTGGAAATTATCTTACAGCTCGTGATTCATTGAATATATCCCAAAAAAATAGACATAAATATAGACGATAGAGGAAAATATATGTTTGTATAAAAATCTGCGTACATACTTACCTATGTACAGATATTATTCACAAAAAAATCATTACGATTCTTTTAACAAAAAATAAATTAAATAAAAATAAATTTGTAACAAAACAAAAACATATGTATCAAATGAAAACGATGTTTTTTAAATAATAATTTCTTTTGCTCCTCCTGATGTTCCAATATAGCATTGAAGGGCGTTATTAGAGCCACACGGCGATCTACAACAACATTAACAACCAATAACCATGTAGCAATTGCTTTTTCCGCTTCCATGTGTGTAGGTCACTTGCTTAAAAGTTGTAATTAAATCCAAAAATTTTTGTATTTAAAAGTATTTCCAAGGAGAAGAATGTGTTCTTTGCAACAAAATTGCAACCCAGCTAATTTCTTTGGTAGGAAGAAAATCGGGATGACCCTCTGCTCTCAAAGGAGAACAACGAAATATTAGTCTCGCTAAAATACCAGAGATATCTTAAAAGTTTTTTCTCTACCGTATGTATTTATATCTAATTTTGTTGATATATATTCAATGGATCAAGAGCTGTAAGATAATTTCGAAATATATACAAAGCAAAGTTAATAAGCATTTTATTAACTGGTATACGATGTTTTGATACTTATATTATTTAATGATGCATACTTGGTCCAAATGTAATAGCCCCATTATTATGTACACACCTTATAATATAAAATAATGAAAAGAAATTATAAATACCGGTATTAAATTTTTTAGCGACAGCCGTTGAAAAAAAAGCCTCTCCAAGAAACTTATTTTCGTCCCATTAAAGGACCATGATAGGCCACAGCATAAAACTATGTATAGGAAAAGTATTTTCCTATTTATTCTAAACAAAAATGGTTTCATAAAAGCTTTCCCAAAAATGTCCCATTTGAAAGTTATGGTGTCAAAAGTGTTTATAGTGAAGATAGTTTATCTTTTTGGGTAAACAGTGCAATGCGCATGACCTGTTAGCACGCTGTGATGTTTTTATAGCCAGACTATCGGAAACTGCCAGTGGAGGTGGTCTAATGTACAGCAATGAACGAAGATGAAAAATAACAAACAATGAATGCCCCTATCACGGTTTTCAACTTTTAAAATAGTTTGGTTGGGATTGATAAATTTGCATTGTCGTATTCTCAACTAAATTAATAGTTGACTTTTTTGTTGTGTTATTGTCGGTATTGTCATTTACAACTAAGCGTAAGTGTGGTTGAAAGAAAACGTTAATTATACAGAACATAAAAGAATGGAAAATCGTAACTAGAAATTTTTGGTATGCTTAATAACCGAATTTTCTTTGCTGATTCGGCGGTTTCCCAACATAACACAACAATTTCTTTAAATAAGATTTGAGGTCATCCAACGAATCACAAGACGCTTCTTTAATCTGCCGAAAATAACTAATAAACCTGCTAGAATTATTTTTTAATAAAATGTTCATTCTTTGGATAGCTTCTTACCTTATATTGTGTAGTTCAAAAGGGTTGGAAACATCACGATTTTGTTTTTCTTATCTTAGCATATTTAGTACATTACACGGTGTGACAAAAAAATACCTGTGATAAATTTTAACGAAATCGAAATACCTGGGAATTGTTATTATTTTTCTGGTAGGTATTGTTGAGTATAACAACAATCTGTATTTGAAATTTTCCAAACACTCCCAAAATCTTGAGTTACGGGTAAAAAAACCGGGTTTTCGTATCAAGCGAATATCAAGCGATTTTAAATTTATAAATTGATTTAGAAAGAAGTAACTAAGACCTTTCGAACCAAATATATTTTGTTTCATTAAATTTCAGATATACGAGTATGTATGTGTATATTTCACCAAATATAATTTTTTCGGTTTTTTCATCACTTTTCTACTCTGCATCTGGAATCATACTGTTTATGACTTTATTTATAAAACATAATTTAATTAATATTAATTCGCAGTTTTGTGTTAAAAAAATGCCTCAGAAATTTACTGAGTTATTAAATATTTTATTAGAAGACTTTTTGTTAAAAAAACGACCTGCATTTCGCGTTCTATTTATACGCTTTCTGTTTATTTAAGCTTCAGGAATGATGAAAATACAATTTAATAGAAGTTTGAGGGTGGCGTTCGCTGAAGTAGTTAGCACGTTGAGTACAAAACCGAAGGTCCTGGGTTCGAACCCTCTCACCGACAAAGTCATTAAATAACAACAACACGCATTTTTCTGTTGTCGGAAGGAAGGTTCAAGTGATGAAGGCATAGTCAATGATCACTGAACTACACCGGCTTCAACAGATACTAATCCTAATGTAACATCAGAGCGCCCTCCTTCATCGGTATTGTGTAGCAGAATCATCGGCAGAGTAAAATAACCAATAAAATGGCTACTAAACACAGCTTCGACAATTTCATACGCCCCATTGACACGAGAGACGCTGCAACACCGAATTATAAAAAAAAAGAAATGTGCAGAAAGCAATCTTGTAAAAAGAATGAAGCTTTACTCTATATCTTCTTTCAAAACCTATCTTCCAAGCGCTATCCCTTTCCTAAAGAACGTAACACCTAGTGATAGTGGTAGGCATTCATTGCCTGAATGTTACTTCTCTTAAAAAAAATTTTCGTTTATCAATACAAAGTATAAAGTTGGCAATAATGCAATTAAAAAATAACTGGTATTTTATTTCCATTGTGTGTTAATATCTAGTTAATACCCTATATCTTTAATAATTATTACGATTTGTACAGTTTGAGGGCCGCACGTTATAATAAATTCAAATTAAAATGGCATCAAAAATTTGCAAAGAGAGCTTAACTTATGTAAAAATAATATAACTAATTCTAATTTTGCGGAATATTAAAGTTTGTGTATGTGAAAAATGTGGTTCTTAAGAAAGAAAGTTTGGCGACCACTGCTGTAAGAATTATGTACTATGTGTTGAACTATGTTTGTCCTTGGAAGCCTGAAAGCCTAAATACAGAGAAAGCGTATAAATAGAACGCAAAATACATCATGCCTGTAGTTTCTTTTTAACAAAAAGTCTTCTAAAAAAATATTTAATAACTCAGTCCATTTCTAAGAAATTTATTAAAAAAGCCTTCGAATTACCATTTTTATTTTATAAATAATGTTATAAACAATATGGTTCCAGTACAAAAATACTGCCTAAGAACGAATTCAAAGTAGCAAAGTTTTTTTGTTTTCATCCTATGTTTATTTATTGTATCTTTAAAAAATTAACAAACAATAAGTATTCAAATCTTAAATCTAGATATAATAATTAGGCCCAACCAGTGTCAGGCATAAATTTAGTGATAGTAATCAATAATACATAAATATCGTATTAAGCACAAAAATATTTTCAAGCTGCTTCATCTCGAGTGCTGAGTATTAGAGCCATAGTGTCCCTGTTTTTTAAGTGGATGTGTCCAGTAAAATTCAAGATGTTAGATGTTTTGTTAAGTATTTGCCTGCGTATTTTTTAATTTCTTCAGTCACTAGTGGCAAATTTAAATCACGATGTAAATTTGAATTTTTTATGTACCATGGAGCCGTTGTTATTAGTCTTAAAATCTTGTTTTGCCTTCGTTGGATTCTCTCTATACTGGAAGCTGAAACAGTGCCCCATAGCTGTATTCTGTAGCACCATATAGGTTTCAAGAGCGACTTGTATATCAAAAGCTTACAATCTAAACTCAGCGTGGAATTTCTCCCAATCAGCCAATGTACTTGAGTTAATTTTAGTTTCATTTGTGTTAGCTTAGATTGAATGTGGTGTTTCCAGGTAAGCCGTCGGTCAAGGTGTATTCCAAGGTATTTCACATGTGAGTGTTGAGGAACAATTTGATTACTTATTCTAAGGGGGGAACAAGTATCTTTTCGTAGGGTAAATGTTATCTGGGCACACTTCTGTTCGTTTACTTTTATTCTCCTTAAGTTTAGCCATAGCTCCAGCAGGGTAATATCTTCCTGAAGATATCGAGATGTATCGTGAGAGTTTTCGTGCATACTAAGGCAGGCTGTATCATCGGCAAATGTAGATGTGTGCATGTTACTGCTCACAGGCATATCACAAGTATAAATCAAATACAAAACTGGCCCCAGTATACTCCCCTGTGGCACACCGGATGATATTGATTCGGGCTTCGGGCACACTCATGACGTCTCCTTCTACAACAGTGCACTTTCGGGCAAGAATATAACTTTGTAAAAGATTAAGAATGTTTATTGGTAGATATGTCTTCCATTTTAAAATTAGGCCTTCATGCCACACTGTATCAAATGCCTGAGAAACATCAATAACGATGGCAGAACAATATTTCTTTTCTTCAAATGTTCTTCTTATAAATTTAACCAATCTATGCGATTGTTCAATGGTGCTATGCTGACTTCTAAAACCAAATTGATGATCCGGTATGCACGCATTATCAGTTAGAATTGGGGTAAATTTTATCATGAGTAGCTTTTCGAAGAGCTTCGAAATAGCTGACAGTAAACTTATTGGCCTGTATGACTCAGCCTTGGTAAGATCTTTGCCTGGCTTTGGAATCATTTTGACCTTGGCGAGCTTCCAGTGGTGTGGATAATACTCCAGTCGTAAAATGGCATTAAAAATTAATAACAGGATTCTAATTGCAATACGAGGCAACTTCATCAACATCTGATTACTAATTTCATCAATACCCGGAGCAATTAGTTTTTGTACCTCATGCATCTTAAATTTTAAGGGTCGAGGGGGTAGATGAACTACACACGGCAAATCAACAACGCCCGTGCATGTGTTTGGGGTAAATACGGATTTTAAATGCTCAGCAAATATGTTACCTTTTTCAGTAGAAAAGTGACGGAAAAAACCGAAAAAAATATGTTTGGTGAAAAAACACACACAGATATCTGAGTTTTGCTGAAACAAAATATATTTGGTTCGAAAGGTCTCATTCTCTCCTTTCTAAATCTGTTTATAAATTTAAAGTCGCTTGATATTTAAGTTAGTTAGAGGCTGATAAGTGCATATGGTTACGAACAACCGGTTTTTTACCCGTAACTCAAGATTTTGGGGGTGTTTGGAAAATTTCAAATACAGATTGTTGTTATGCTCTACAATTCCCAGGTATTTTGATTTCGTTAAAATTTGTCACACAATATTGGCCGTAATAAATTAATAAGTCAATACATATCTTTCTTTTATTGCAACTGAGATACAACTCCAAAAAGGTTATTTAGTAGAAAATAAGTTTTAGTTTACCTATTTACATACAAATAAATAAAGACACAAATATTTTCTTTCCAGAAGTGAAATTATATGAAATTTTTACACACATAGTACATTATGTTACAATAAATGAAGAATATGCTTATGCATTTGATATGATTTCTTTAAACAAAAACAGTTAAATCGCTCTTTTCTAAAACTTGTATGTCTTAAATTTTCACAAAAATTTGTTGCCTTCTATGAAACTTGAAACAGTTTTGGTTCATAATACTAAAACACAGTTTGGTCGTGAGTATTTGGTTGAGAATCGTGATAAGGGCAGAAGTTTTCTAAGAATAAAATAAAGCAGTAATATATAGAAGAGTCATGTTTTAAAGTTTTTTGCTGGACAATTGTAAATGTATTGGGAATTGTCGCAGAGCAAAGTAACCTACAATCAGATTTTGTGGACAAAAACTTTTTTCGTAGTACCTTCTAGTGTACATACATATATAGAGCGGTTACATTTTATTATTTCACTGAAATATTTTATTTTCCTCATTCAGAAACGGCGGCCACCAGCATTCTTTCAAAATTTACGTCACACTTTGGGTGTGATGATTTCTTGTTTTAAGAGCGGCCAAATTGTAACATCTGATGTTGAAGTACTAACGGAAATAGAAAGAACTTTGGACTTGCACGCATTTGAAACTGCCGACCTAATTCATCAGTATTATTTAGAGAGACTTGGCCACCAAAAAGAGGTTTCCAAATCAGAATATGGCAAATTAACAATAAGAGCAACTTTTACAGATACTGGATTAATGGTATGTGCTATATCTATCATTTTTACTTAAATATTATACAGTGTTGCCATAAAATTATGATGGAGGAATGTTAAATCGATAAAACAATTCTGCTAAAATGTTCTACAGTAGAAAAGTATAATGCTAGATATAAATTTAAAAAATTTTAAGATATGCATGTATGTATTCTTAAGCGGCCCACCCACTTGCAATATAATTGCATAATTTTGTGTATTGTACAATAATATCGCCAATGTGTATGTCATATTCGAAGATGTCACAATATATTGGCAAATATCAAAAGACTTGATTTTTATTGTACAACCACGACAATTGTGTAATGTGGTGGCAACATTGTTCAATGTTGTTTACTTTTTCACTGCCAGGAAAATTGGGCAATATTTTCTTTAAAAGTATTGTGCCATTTATTGCATAGTATAGGTCAAAACGACAATAATATCGTCGCTGATTTAACTAACTGACCTAACTAACATTTTGAAAATTTTACAGGAGAGCAGGTTTTATGGTTGTTTTATACATTCATTCTTATGGCTGCGTCGGGAATCGTTTTACTTATATAGGCACAACAGTAATGCTTACAGTCATGAAAATTGTAGACAAGGTGTATTATGACTTATAAAGTCTAGTAAAGTACTTAACTCATTTTTCAAAAATATGTCAGTTAGGTCGGTTATTTAAAACAGCGACGATATGTACAACAACATATGCAATAATATTGTATAATGGATGGGCCGCTTTAACTAGGAATACGGTTCTAAATGTAAGTATGTATTTATAATTATATCAAACAACTAATAATTGGTGCTTTTTTTGGGAATTGTTACAATTAAGTTTAACATTTGTTAACGCACTAATAATCCCCCGCTGTATCCTATGCGGATTTTACTGTGGGTAGTGTAGATCATCAGGGAACATTTACAAATTAAAATTTTTTATTTTCAATAATTTCTGCCAGAAAGCATTCGGCAGAATTTTTTAAAAGTTGAATGCATTTTTACTAATGAAAATGCTAAAATGGCAACAATGATATTATAGAATGCATATGTATGTATGTATGTCTAAGACACAAATTAGAGAATTATGATCAGGGAAAGGATTTTCATGTACATAAAATATACATTAAAAATATAAAAATATGTATTAAAAAATAATAAAATATGCATTTATTAACTCTTTTTTTAACATTTAATAACTTAAAAAAATCAGCTTCATTGCTAGTAGGGTGTATAAGACAGTTCTGGAAACAGAGCAGGGAGCAAAAAATTTATACTAATTTTGTATGGCATGAACGATGAAAATCTGTGTAATGCATACTTGGCAACACTGGTCAGTTGAATGTGTGTTTAAAATAGGGTGGTACTTACTGGAAGTTTTTGAAATTGTGTGTGAGTAATGGGTTGGCACGACTTGGTTTGGCTTGGTTGAGTTTGGTCGGGGTTTGAGCGGGAGTTGGTCGGGATTTGGTCGGGGTTTGGGCGGGATTTGGTCGGGTTTTGGGTGGGGTTGGTTAGGATTTGTATACTAATTTTGTATGAGAAAACTAACAACGATTACTTTTGTACAGTGCCACCCTACTGTATTGTTCTTCTGTTGTGGGTTTTTTTATTTTTATTTTTGATATGAATGAATGAATGTGTTTGAAGCAGTTGCTATAATTAGGCTGTTTGAGTTTGTTAAAAATTCTGTTGTGGTTTTTTCATTGATATGTACGAATGTGTTTGCAACAGTTGATATAACTAAGTTGTTTGAATACAAAAGCTTGATACTGACCATACACAACAAAGTTGATTAGAAATAAAAATCAAAGCAATACTATTTATTCACATACATATATTTTATTTATTAATTTGTTTTAAAATTTTATAATATAATAAAAAAAGTAAAAAAGAATAAATCTCATATTGAAGTACATATAAAATATTATTGAAGTTCATCTTTATTGATCCAAGAATTATGTTGATTGGAAAAACCCAACCATTTTACGTATGCCTGGTGTCCCTTAGTTTTAATAACCTTTTCAATCAAGTATGTATTTGGAAAATGTGTCTTTAATAGTTCATGTTCATAGAATCCACCAACAATTGGATTATTTTGATAGTCTTCCAATAAATATGTAATGGGGTTTGTGTTCTGTAAAGTACGAATTTTAAAAATTTCAGTTGTCCAGTTTGGAGTATATCCTTTTGAAAAAATATGTTTATATTTGCTAATTCGAACGTGATCTCCAACTTTTAGTTTACCAAATTTAAATATTTTGGGATGATTATAGGCTTGTTTTAGTAAAGAACTTTCATTTTTTGTGTTAACAGACTTTGGTGTCATTCCAATTGTTCTATGCTTTTTATTATTATATTGATTAATTAAATCCTTGTATATATGTATCCATCGATAATTTCCTTGTAGACTAAAATTTTTCCACATCATTCCTTTCAGAGTTCTATTAAATCGTTCTACAATAGATGCTTTCATGATACTATATGTAGAATAGTGATTGACATTATGTTTTTTCATCAGGTTTTGAAATATTTTATTATAGAACTCTTTACCATTATCTGTTTGCAAGTTTTTTGGAATTCTCTTTAGCGAAAAAATAGATTGCATAGCATTGGTTATATCTTCACTACTTTTAGATTTTACGGGTACAGCCCAAGCAAACTTTGAAAATGTATCTATAACTGTTAAAATAAATCTATAGCCTTTGTTATATTTTGAGTAAACACCCATTTCAACAAGATCTGCTTGCCAAAGATCATCAATTCCCTTGTGTACCACTCGACGTCGAATGAAATTTCTGCGTGCTTGTTTATGAAGCTCCTTAACCACTTCTTGTCGCTCCATTTCTAACATCTGTCTTAGATTACATCAATTTAAATGCTGTTGACGTAGGATTTAAATCAAAACGATTTATATTTCAATTTTTAAATGTTTTGTAATGAGCTTAAGACGTTCTTCAACTGAATCAATTTTGTAATTAAATAATGATCTCATTTCTTTTAGTGATTGATCGAGATTATTTTGTATTATACTTTGATCATGTATTAATTTACTTAAACGTGTTTCTACATTTTCAAATTTTTCTGTAATCGACACGTTTTGTTGTTGTATTATTTCGTTAAAACGATCCTCCATTCCCTTAATTCTCTCCATATACATTGTATCCAGCTGTTTCTTTATTTCACTTAAATAGCTTTTCATGTAAATTTTGTTTACAGCATCGTTTTCCAATACAGGACTAGCAATATTTTTTATTCTCCGCAAGTTAAAGTTGAAATTACGATCACTATCCAAATGAATCTTGAAATGTTGATTTTGATATCTTGCAGATTTTTCAATATAATGTCCAAACTTATCGATAGGCATTTTATGAATATGAATCGTTAAACATTTTTAAGTCTATTTATATAATAATTTTTGCTTCTCTCAATTCCTCAATAATTGATACAATTTCATTATTATGATTTGAGTGACCAGCTGTTGTTGATGAAATCAAAAGACGTAATCTATCAACCAATTCATTAGGATCATCCCAATAAACATAATTAGGCTTTTCTCTATTCAATTTCATTAAACCTTTTCCCTTATGAATTTTCTGTTGTTTAAATAGGTTTTTAATAATGGTTGTATATTTAATTGAACGATTTCCTTTAATTTGACCATTAATACTGTTATTTCGTTTATGGACATTAGTCATCTCCAATATTTGTTTATAATTATTTAAATCTGTTTTATTATAACTGATTGGTTTCTTATAAACTAACAATTCATATAAGCCTGATGTGAAGGGCCATTTTAAATTACCTACAGTAATATTGGTTGAATCGAAAGCGATGGGTTCATTACCCAGTCTCCATATTTGATTTTTATCCTTATGTGGACCATAGGTTTTATCATATATATTTAAGTTAACTTTTGATAAATTATATTGAATACTTTGATTGGGATGTACTGCAATGGTGTTATCATCATCATTATCATCATTCTCATTATCAACATTATCATTATTATCATCATCATCATCATCATCATAGTCATCATGATCATTTTCATCATCATCAAATGATTGAAACGTGTTTGAACTTTTCTCGATTTTCTTGTTATTAAAGCTTGAAGAAAACGTGTTATAATCAAGCTTACTCTTTTTATATGGTGTACTGAAGGCAACTTTATTATCCTCAAGATCATGTTTAAAAGAGTTATCCGGATATTTTTCATGTTTTATAATGTTATTATTATTAGTTGATTGAACTAATTCTTTTAATGGTTTTGATATTGGTTTAAATGTCTTTTCCAACAATTCATCATTTGCAACTTCTCCAAGCAAAATATTCTTATATTTCTTTTTTAAAATATTTCGAGTTTTAATAAGATTATTTACTAGATTTGTATTCATATTTAAAGATTGAATTAGAAACAGATTCAAAACAGATCAGTTTAGCAGTTAGCAGTTTAATAGTTGAGAAGCTGTTAGTTTAATAATTAATCTTGTACTGATTTAAAAATATCTGTAATATTTCTTTTATAGATTTATAAATATATCGAAGCCTTTTCTATATCGACCATTATTCATAGGATCATCTTTGTTAATAACTAGAAAACCATATTTTTCTTTCCAACACTCGGCACATAACTCATGAAATGTTTTTAAAGTCATATCAGAACCAACATGATCATTGTAAATATGCTTAATATTCATTTCATCCTGTTTAAAAATTATAATCATATTTGCATTATCGCGAATCAAGTGTTTTGGTATTCGTGTATAAGTTTGACATAAATAAAAACTATCAATATCTTTATGACGACCCATACAGAAGTAAGAACGTACATGATTTTGTTTCTCACAAGCTATGTCGTCGAATATAAATACTGAATTTGGCTTAACTTCGTCTGGGGATATAACATCATCATTATTGGAAAATGATGAAAAATGTATCTCCTTGATAGGTTTAATTAGGTTTTCTAAGTACTTATATTTCGGTTGTTGTGTTGACTTTGAATATAAGTAAATATTTTTAAATTTCAATCCATGTGGACTTTCAATAAGACTGATCATCACATTTGTTTTTCCACAATTTGATGGACCCACAATAAGGGCTCGAATAGAATTCGGTAGTAATGAACTATGACGAATTTTATTTGATGATGATGAATCGAACTTTGATTCGATATTCTTTACATCAATCCTTTTATGTTGTTTAAAAAAACGCATTCTGAAATCTAATGATAACATAATATATAAACCAGTCTCTTTTATTTGTTTTCAATCAATTTGGTTTTAAACTTTAATCGATAAAGTGTCAATAGATATGACAATCATTTATAAAAAGATATTCAGTCGTCATCCATACTTCATCGGTAAAGGTTTTCTGAATAAAATTATTAATAAACTTCCTTTTGAACTTCATTTACCCGGTTATCAATTTTGTGGACCTGGAACAAAATTAAAGAAACGTTTAGAAAGAGGTGATCAAGGAATCAATCCATTGGATACTGCTTGCAGAGAGCACGATATAGCATACTCAAACAATAAAGATTTAGAGAAAAGACATATTGCTGATAGAATCTTAGCTGAAAAGGCTTGGCAGAGGGTTAATGCTAGCGATAGTAGTTTCGGTGAAAAATCAAACGCTTGGTTTGTTACTACCGCAATGAAAGCAAAAACAAAATTCGGTATGGGTAACGTTATTAGTAAAACTAAAAAGTCGTCTCCAGTAAATACCCACAAACTATTTACACATGCATTGAAAAGTGCAAGAAAGAATATAAAGAAAAGTGAAAACTTGAAAGATGCTATAAAGATTTCACGAAAAGTTGTAAACAATATTTTCAAGGGGAAGAAAAAATCATTAATAAAAACACCTCGAATAATACCGCTACCAAAATCTGGAGGTTTTCTTCCACTTGCCCCTATATTTGCTGCACTGGGTGCACTTGGTGGTTTAGCTGGTGGTGTATCTGGTATTACAAAAGCAATCAATGCAGTTAAAAATGGAAAGGAACAGCTGACTGAAGCAAAACGACACAATAATACAATGGAAGCCATTGCGATGGGAAAAGGCATGTTCTTAAAACCATATAAAAAAGGTTTTGGATTATATTTGAAGCCTTATCAACAAAATTTTTAATGAAGCTACCTAAAAGAGCCCTTTCTGATGTAGACTTGAGAAAATATGCAAAACATATTCCAAATTTTAGAGGTGTGTTTATGTGTAACACTCTTCCAAGCAAACCATTTAAAAAAGAATGTGGAATAATTAATCTGGATACTTCAAAGGGATCTGGCACACATTGGGTAGCGTACTGGAAAAACAACAATCAAATTGAATATTTTGATAGCTTTGGTAATTTGCAACCGCCGAAACAATTAATAAAATATTTAGGAGAAAACATAAGTTATAATTATGATAGATATCAAAATTTTAATACAATAAATTGTGGTCATTTATGTTTAAAGTTTTTGTTTTCGAAACTAAACTAAAAAGAGAAACTATAATTGTTTTAATAAAATACATTGATTAAGAATTTGTTTTATTTATAAATAAACATATTATTTCATTTATTAAAAAAATTTCAAAATAAATATAATTAAATAATTTTTCTAATTTCGCTTGTTAGAGGTGAGTATTCGATTAAACGATCATGAATAACTAAACAGTATGCTGATGTATTATCTGGAATTAGTTTGTTTGCTTCAGTATCAAATTCAATTCGTACATCAATAGGTCCTATTTTAACAGCCTCATTTTGATGTGAAACATCAACAACAATAAGCGGCGCATAAGTCTTATATTCATCAACATTTAATAATGGTTCAGGTTCTCGCATGTAAAAGCTTTGTCGAAATTTTGCATACATATTATATAGAATCGAATACTGACCCATTTCGAAACGATTATTTAAATCATCATATGGATATGACTCTGAGTTTAGATAAACTTTTAAATTAGAGATATTGCAATGATCAAATACATTTCCTTCTTCTTTAGTTTTCTCTTTTTGCAAACCAATTATAAGAAATCGTGGTCTTTCGTTTTGGGGAGAAAGCTTTACATTCCATAAAACCTTTGTACTCTTTGGTAAAACAGGATTTACATGACAGTCCCAACTTCTAAACGCAATTGGTATAGAATGTTTGCTGTTGATTATCTTAAACATTTCCAATTTTGCAAAGTCCGATAGTTGAATGTGTGGCATTTTCCATGTTATATCCAGAATTGTTAATTTCAACTGATCAGTTGCATTTGTAGAATAATATGATCTCTCATCGGATGTAGAACGTTGAAGGATAAGCTCATGTTTCGAATTTAATAGTATTTTGTTATAATCTTCAGCAAAACCCAACAACATTTTCAGAGGTATACAACAACTAAAATGACTTTTTACTAAAGCGCAAGTTTCAGTAAGAGACCAACCAGCATTTTTTAATACATCACTTTCAGCCTTATTCAACGATACAAAATTTTTCATGGTGGATGAAATTCCAAGTTTACGTGTACGATCAACTTCAAAACCATTAATTTCGTAACGAATTTCATCAAACAAATATGAAGCAAAGTTGTTTTTTAATTTCACATCTATAGCTGGAACCTCTTTGGTTGCTTCCTTCTTTACTATAAAACCATGAATGTAAATCATACTCTCACTTGGTAGGACGAAGAGATCCTGATTTTGAATTGGTATACGAATCTCATCGTTGTTGTTAAATGATTTTAGATATGGAGAGTAACTATGATATTCCCTTTTTACAATACTCTCATCATACATAGGTTTTTGAAGAACATTTAGTATTTCATTCATTGTTGAAGATTAAATCCCAGCGATTTTAAGTATTCTGTATTAGATGGGGACAACAGTTTTTTATTTTTTATACTTTCTCGATTGTGAGTTGATGCGGTATTGAATGAAAATCCTCTTTGCACTATGTTTTTATTGTAAATGATCATTATTCTGGTTTGAAGTGGAGTCTAAGAGTGATTTTTTCTCCTCTAAAATTTATAAGTTCACCGTCTTGATTTAAGATTCTAATCGTTATGTTGTTTATTTGCTGACAGTTGACGGGAAAATAAATAACATTTCGAGGTTTTTCGCTTATTTTATATCCTGGAGGAACATCAAGAGGAAATTCATGAATAGCATGATTCGAAGTATTATTAATAAATGATCCGGTTGTTAAGTTGCTTTCAATGCGTATTGTATTAACATTCGTAATATGTGCAGGTAAGTCAGATTCAAATAACCTTGTAGTATTCAATTGATTAATATCTACAATCATCACTTCCACAGATTTATCATTTTGAAGATTTTGATCAGTGTTATAATATTCAGTTGAATTTACTTCTAATTTACTTTTGCTAAATCCGAGCAACTTTCCTATACTGTTTGGTTGTGAAAAATCTATATCCATTGATGAGGTTATTTCAGTTTTAAGTGTGTTATTGTTAGCTTCAATTACTAGATAAATTGATTCATCAATATCTTTTAAGCTTGAGTTTAAGAAAAAATCAATATCCTCAAGTTCATATGAACCAACCGGAATAGTAATAATATGATTTCCTATATGAAACAAATTGTTGTGAACATCTACATTAGGTATGGAGTTGAATGTTACAAAATCAATAAGTCCACAAACATATTTTGTAGGGAGTTCAATTGGAGGAAAATATTCTTCAACCAGAGTTGATTTGTTTCCGTTTAAAGATATTGTTATTGACATTTCAAGTATTCAGAATGAACTGATGATGTTTGATGATTATTCTATCTGATTTAAGTGTTAAATAATAAATCCAAAAAAAGAAAAAATGTCTTTTATAATTTTATGTTTTCTTTATTAATATTTGATTTAATAAACTTTCTTAAGAGTATTACATTTTTTTGAGCACATATACAATATTTTCTATGATAACAACAAACATTTACAGATTCATCATTTTGATATAATGTTTTTAAATTTGGACAATTTAAATCATCCAGGTTATAAAAATTAATTTTATCCTTAAAAATATTTTGAATCCACTTAATTTTTTCTAATCCTTTAGCATAATAAATATAATTTTTATCTTTAACATGCGTAATATAATATTCCACAATATTTGTTAAGGATGAATCACCATCTTTCCATTTTAATCCATGATGATGATTATAAAGCCAATTAATTGAATATTTTTCTTTTGTTGTCAACGATGAATATGGAAAAGGTGGTTTAATAATAAATGTTTGAACTTGTGAGTCGTCAATTGAAATACTCAGTTCTTTTACAATGAATTTATTGTTGAGATAAAAACCTTGTACGTCTACAACTAATATTCTCTCCTCCGACATTGTTTAGTACTAATCAAGTCACAACGACGACTGTAGAACTGTTTATAAAGTTTATGTTTTTAAATTATTATAAAAATTCATTATATATAATGCTTGATCCCAACTGTTATCGATAAGGGAACATTTACAGGTATCAGGTCCACAAGTTGTTTCATCGTTGGACCACACACAATTGTTATAATGATATCCAAATTTTGATTTACTTTTCTTATAAAATGCATATTCATCGAATTGAGCTTTTAATTTCTTCAAAATAATCTCATGTTCATACCACAAAAACCTTTCTTCATTCAAGAAGTCATGTACAATTTTCGAATAAAACTGATTATTCATTATTTTTCTTATTTTTTATGTTAAATAAATCTTCTTAACACATCAACAACAAAGTTTATATTAAGTGGTAGTAGTAAATGTATTTCATCATATCAGCTAATTTATATTATTTCCATATCCAAATCATGTGTGTAATCTTGAATGTTGATTAGTGTAACATCAGATCGGTATGTTGTATCATCCTCAGAAGCCACCTCAATTTCACCATTACTTAAAATTCTCTCGTATTCAACTTGACGGTATTCGAAGCATGAAATATTTAATCGACGTTTCAAGTAATTGCTGTCATATGTACAACGGATTCTCAATTTTATATTATCTTTATATTGAAGTTGAAAATGTCTATAAAATGGAGCCGAACTTTCAATTATTCCTGCAATATTTTTTTCTTTTTTTACTAAATCTTGCCTAAATGTTTCAATAGCTTGTTCAACAGTAAAAGATTGATTTATAGGCGGTGGGGAGTCTTCTTGTTCTTCGTTTGATTTATTTTCTGCTTTTGTTGTTGTTAACTCGATGTTTTTATTTAAATCAGTACTGTACTTTAAAAGTTTGAAATTTAGTTGTATGCTCACAGTATCATTATTCGGTAATTTTATAGCAAATTCTGTATTTTTAAGTTCATTTTCACTCAAATCAATAGGTAATGAAGCTGAAAACACTTGTAGGATATAAATATATGAAAACAATATGATAAAAATATTTTTCATTTTAGTTTTTCTTTTTTAATAGACGTGTTCTTAAGTTAGCGATATATTTTAAATGAGATGATAAGAATTGTTTCTCATATTTATATACTAATTTAATAATCGTCGTCGTCGTATTCAATAGATTTATCAACTGAGTCGCCACCAACGTTATTGCCATCTTTCTTAACTTTACTATCATTAACCCTTTTTTGAAGGAGAAAAGGTTTTTGTTGATTTTTTTTATTTAATGAGTGGATATCAGCCTTACTATTATATAGTTTATTTGTATCTCTGAAAACAATAGTCTCTATTTCACTATAAACGCACGATGGTTTGTATGAGTGTACATTTATATCTTTAAAACCACCTTCATAGACTGTTCCAACTAGTGATATCATACCACCGATAACCTCAATTTTTATATGTTGATTGTGACTAAAATGAAATATTGGAATATTTGTTGGCATTTGCTGTCCTCTATTAAGAGAAAAAATTTGTGTTCTTGTTCCTCCTTCTGCGGTTAGGAACACCTGCATTATAATATCCAAAACTATTGCATTTATTATTTGAAAAGTTTTCCACTGTGCATGACAAGTACAATATTTATCACCAGTTTTTAAAAATTGACCCCAATACATGTTTATGAAAGGTTTTAATATAACTGAATCTCTCTCTATATATATATATATATATATATATATATATATATATATATATATATATATATGCTTAACCGCAATTGATAAGAAGTTATTGAAATATCTAAAAACGTCTTATGCTATCAATTATTCAATATAAAGAATCAGTTTGAAAGTTCGTTTTACGGTGAAAAGTTGAAAGCAAAAAAAAAAAAAAAAAAAAAAAAAAAAAAATGAGAGCAAGCTTAAGAAAATTGTTTCAAAATCCTAATATTACATACTTACCTTTAAAGGATATGGAAGAAAATACTATATATGAAATCAACAAAATAGATCGAGTAGATACAAAATATGGTGAAAGTATAAGATGTCTTCTAAATAATGAATATTACATTTATTTACCTAAACGATTTCTGATTATTACTAAAAATCAAATGGATTACCTAAACACAACTCCACACATTTTAAAGAAAGTTAAAGAAGTGAAAGGATTATATACTCTAATCGTTAAAAAGAAGAAGCAATTTGTATTCTACAACAACTTGCATGACAGTACCGAAGAAGAAGATGATGATGATGATGACGATCATAATGATGAAATAGAAAACACATTTTAAATAACCTCGAAACAGAAACTTTTTTAAAATTATAAAAAATATTAATAATAAAGAAAAACCCACAAACTCTAAACTTTCTCACGTATTTAATAAATTAGGAACTTTATAAAAATGAAAAAACCGCAACGCAAGCATTTTAAAATTAAAATCCAATAGCATTAAAATATTTACCACATTTTTCCTGTTTAGAAGAAAAATTACATTTCTGAATTTTGTATAAAAACCCCCCGCTAGTTTTACTTTAAGTGTCATTCAAGTTAAGTAAATCACAATGGAAGCACAATTAAAATCCATTTTCAAAAAAACCCAAACTAAGAGCATTCTCCCCATAAAGGAGATGGTGTTTGGGTATAAATACATCATAACAAAAATGGAGCGTGTTCAGACGCCCTATGGTAAAAAAGTTCGTTGTTTGGTGGAAAACACCAAATACATATACCTACCTGGTATATTCAACGACACTTTAGACGATAAGTGTATAGAGGAATTTACCCGCAATACCTACTATCTTACTAAAGATAGAAAAGGTAGCAACAGCAGTGCATATTACGAGCTAAATATACATGCAGCTGCAACAGGTAATTTTTGGTAAACAGTTTTTTTTTTTATTTATTTTATTATTATTAAATCTAAATATTATTTTTTTTTTTGTTATCGTTCTAGCTCAAGATACACTAAGGAGATAATGTGAATCTTTAACATTGATGAACTTCAATAATATTTTTTTTTTTTTTTTTTTATGTACTTGAATATTAGATTTATTTTTCTGTTGTATTAGAAAATTTTAAAGCAAATTAATAAATAAAATATACATATGTATATACATAAATAGTATAGTTTTGATTTTTATTTCTAATCAACTTTGTTGTGTATGATCAGTATCCAGCTTTTGTATTCAAACAGCTTAATTATTGAAGCCCCAACAAATGGAAGCAGAAATTATTTACATACATACTTTGAATAATAATATGTTAATAACAAAAATGTAGTATAACATATTTACTTAATTAAAAATGTGGTTACAATTAAAATATAAGCATTTGTTTGTTAATTTTTTTTTTTAACATTTGACCACAACTTTTTTATCAAAGCTTTATTTTAGTAAGAATAAAAAGTATATAAAAACATTTGGTAATGAGTTTTAATGCAACAATTAATTTTGATCATTCTTAGAAAGCGCGTCTCACGTAATAAAAAGAAAACTAAAAAAAAAAAAAAAAAAAAAAAAAAAAAAAAAAAAACGATTTCAGTGATTGAAGTGCTAAGTGTTAAATTTTTAACAGTGAATTGTGAAATTAATTAATTTTCAAATTTGAAATTTTATAACACAACACAAAATATTTCCTGAAGAAGATATCCAAAGGAAATCGAAAATTGAAAATATACAAATTCATTTTTATAAAACCATAAGTGACCTTAAGCTCGAGCAATTATTGAAGAGAAATTAATTAATTAATTTATACAAACATCTTCACCAAGTCCAGGTATGTTGTGCTAAAAAAACAAATCTATAACTTGTTAATTTGTGCTAATTTAAATTTCAATTTAAATTTCAGCACATTACTTTCATTTCTGCTGTTTATTTTAAACTGAAATTGTGAAATCATAAAATTTCTATAAACATCTTTACTATCTTTACTAAGTCCAGGTATTTTGTAGATATGAATAGCAAATCTATAATTTCTGTTTATTTAAATTTCAATTTAAATTTCAGCACATTACTTTCATTTTCTGCCTAATCATGTTCATCTGTGAAATTTGTGGAACGTCTTTCGTATCCAAATTTAATTTCAAGAGGCATTTTAGTAATAAGCATTCTAACCTAAAATATAACAAAACAAAACTAAATTTAAAAAGTGAAAATATTGAAGAAAGTCCATCGTGTAGCTATATACGATGTGATAGTTGCAAATTAAATATAAGTAAAGGTTCTTGGTCTCATCATTTGAGAACTAATGAACATAAAAAAAATAATAATCGTATATTTATAAACAATGATATATATATAAGTAAAAATTTATTTTCTAAGCGTATTCAAACTTTTGTATACGAAAATAAAAAGGTAGATGAGCTTTCATTAAACATTTTATTTTCGAATGCAAAAGAAAGTATTATAAATATTTTAAAAAATACGTTATTAGAACATAAAAATATAAAATTTAATATAGAACTTTTTGCAGAATATATAAAATTCTCAAAAAATAATGAAACAGTAGATGATGATAGCACACTAATTAGTATTAAATCTTTTCAAACGAAAATGGTAATAGCACAATTAGAACAAGATCTATCTGACATTTACGATAATCATTGTATAGAAATAGCAAGCAAAATGGATGAGTTTCAAGAGAGAGATAGTGGTTGGTCTCTAGTTTGTATCAATAAAATTGAAATTAATATCAACAAGTATTGTCCTATAAAAGGATCTAAATATTTAGAACTACCGGCATTTATCAGAAATAAAAAAGCGTGCATCAATATTAAAAATAATGATAATTATTGTCTTAAATGGGCTCTTATAGCTGCATTAGAAAACCATCATTTAAATCCAAAATATTCACATTATAGTAACGTTATCACACAGAGCCTAATAACACTAACAAATGGAATAACCATTGATTTCAACAACTTAACCTTTCCTCTATCTATTGGTGATATTAAGATATTTGAGAAAAACAATTTAAATATAAGCGTGAATGTTTTTGGATGTAATGTGATAAAAAAAGAAATCGTTGGACCATATTATAAGACAGCTGATGAAAAAATTAATCATATAAATTTACTATACATTCAAGATGATAAAAACGATGAATCACATTATGTTTGGATAAAAAACATAAGACGTTTATTGAGCACACAAGTTTCAAAACATGACGGTGCTAAATATTTTTGTAATTTTTGCTTACACTATTCAAGCAGTGAACTCTTGTTGTTAAAACATAAACAAGAATGCAATAAAATTGTCACCAAAATGCCATCGGGTGTTAAGGATGATAATATATCGCAGTTCAAAAATTTTAAAAATCAATTAGATGTACCATTTGTTATCTATGCGGATTTTGAATGTATATTAAGTAAAATTAACAACGAAAATTCTAATAATGTCACAAGCATTCAAAAACATATACCTATAGCTTACAGCTACTACATAAAATCATCTTTTGATTCTAAACTGAATAAGCTTAGAACGTATACGGGTAACGATGTTGTTAAAGATTTTGTACAAAATTTGATTGAGGATGCACGTTTTTTGTGTACAAACTTTCTAATGAAAGTAGTGCCAATGAATTCTCTATTACCCCATGAAGTTGAAAAACATTATAATACTAATGAGTGTCATATATGTAAACAAATTCTAGATGATGATAGATGTGCTGATCATTGTCATTTAACTGGTCAATATCGCGGGGCAGCTCATTGGAAATGTAATATTAATTATCAATTACCTAACTTTATTCCAATAATTTTTCATAACTTTTCAGGTTATGATTGTCATTTGTTTGTAAAGGCTCTAGCAGATTATCCAGGTGATATAGATGTTATACCACTTAATAAAGAATTGTATATATCTGTTAGAAAAAGAATTCAAATAACCGACAAATATAATTTAGAATTACGTTTTCTTGATTCTTTTAAATTTATGTCGTCTAGTTTAGATAAATTATCTAATTATTTGCATGATGATAACTTTAAAACACTGCAATCAATATATCCAAATCATTTAGAATTTAATCTTTTGAAAAGAAAAGGTATATTTCCTTATGATTATATCGATTCAGTTGAAAAATTAAATGAAAATGTCTTGCCTTCTCGTGAACAGTTTTTCTCTACTTTAAATAATAAAGAATGTACTATTGCTGATTATGAGCACGCGTTAAGTGTTTGGTCTGCATTTAACTGTCAATCTCTGAATGAGTATATGCTTTTATATCTAAAAACTGATGTGCTTCTTTTAACTGATGTATTTGAAAATTTTCGTTCTGTTTGTAAATCAATATATCATCTTGATCCATGTCATTACTATACAACACCTGGTTTATCGTGGGATGCCATGTTAAAAATAACAAAAATTAAATTGGAATTATTCACCGATATAAATATGTATAATTTCATTAAAAAAGGAATAAGAGGTGGTATTGTTCAATGCACAACACGTCGAACAGTTGCAAATCATAAATATATGAAAACATATGATTGCTCTAAACCCTCACAATATCTTATGTATTTAGATGCGAACAACTTGTATGGTTGGGCAATGTCTGAATATTTACCAGAAGGTAAATTTGAATGGATTGAAGATATAGATAATTTTGATATTTCAAAAGTATCTGAAAACTCTGATTTTGGTTACATTTTAGAAGTTGATTTAGACTATCCTGAAGAACTACATGATAGTCATAATGATTTACCGTTTTGTGCTGAACTTAAAAGTTCACCAATACAACATCATAATATAAAGAAACTAATTCCCGATTTAACTAACAAAAAATCATATGTAATTCACTATCGAAATCTTCAACAGTGTATTAGAAATGGTTTAAAATTAGTTAAAATTCACAGAATATTAAGATTTAAACAATCAACTTGGTTGAAACAGTATATCGATTTAAATACCTTTCATCGAACCAATGCCAAAAATGAGTTTGAAAAAAATTTTTTTAAACTTTTAAATAATGCGGTATACGGTAAAACTATGGAAAATGTTGAAAAACGTAAAAATGTAAAAATCGTTAATGCTTGGGAGAGTCAACACAAGCGTTTGGGCGCACGAGCTCTTATAGCAAAACCTAATTTTCATAGTTCAACACATTTTACCGATAATATGATTGCAATTCAAATGAGTGTGGATAGCGTAACATTTAATAAACCTATATATTTAGGGTTTTCAGTTCTAGAACTATCTAAATATAAAATGTATGACTTTCACTATCAGTATATGCAGGCAAAGTTTAATGAAAATTTAAAACTAAATTATATGGATACTGATTCTTTAATTTACACAATAAGAACAAATGATTTTTATAAAGATATTTACAATGATCTTCATCTAAACTTTGATACATCAGACTATTCAATTAATAATGTTTTCAATTTCCCCTTGCAAAACAAAAAAGTCTTGGGAATGATGAAAGATGAGAATAATGGCCATGTAATGTTAGAATTTATTGGACTTCGATCAAAAGTATATTCAATAGCTGTTGACGATAAACAAGAAATCAAAAAAGCTAAAGGTGTAAAAAACTCTGCTTTAAAAAAACTAACTATAAATGATTATCGTAACTGTTTGATAGATAAAACCATATATCACGATAAAATGTATATATTTAAATCTATCCTACATGAAATTTATACACAACAAATATCAAAAGTTGTATTAAGTTATGATGATGATAAACGTTATATAAGAGAAGATGATATTAATACCTATGCTTGGGGACATTTCAAAATAAACAAAAATTGAAATTTTAATAAAGTCTAATTCATATAAAACAAAAATACATACTTCAATATGAGATTTATTCTTTTTAAACTAGATATTTTTTATTATATTATAAAATGTTCAAACAAATTAATAAATAAAATATATATGTACATAAATACAAAAAGAGTATTGTTTTTGGTTTTTTTATTTCTTATCAACTTTGTTGTGTATGGTCAGTATCAAGCTTTTGTATTCAAACAACTTAATTAAATCAACTGTTTCAAACGCACATTCATTCATATCAGCGAAAAAAAAAAACCACAACAGAACTTTTAAAAACAGAACAACAAAATAGGGTGGTACTTACATCATCGTTGTTAGTTTTCTCATACAAAATTAGTATACAAATCCTAACCAACCCCACCCAAAACCCGACCAAATCCCGCCCAAACCCCGACCAAATCCCGACCAACTCCCGCTCAAACCCCGACCAAACTCAACCAAGCCAAACCAAGTCGTGCCAACCCATTACTCACACACAATTTCAAAAACTTCCAGTAAGTACCACCCTATTTTAAACACACATTCAACTGACCAGTGTTGCCAAGTATGCATTACACAGATTTTCATCGTTCATGCCATACAAAATTAGTATAAATTTTTTGCTCCCTGCTCTGTTTCCAGAACTGTCTTATACACCCTACTATTGCTTTCTTAACAAACATTTTGTCAAATCATATGGAATACAAAATAAAGTTAAGAAGAACTTTTATTCACGTAAAGAATTAAGTGTTTTTGTAAATTGTCAAACGTAAATCTTAAGGTACGGTCACACTTGTCAAACATTTGCCCAAAAAAGCGTAACCAACAAACACTAATGAAAAAAGTTTTGATCCAGACACTTGTTTATCATATTAAACAGTTTCGAACACAACTAATGCACCATGTCATAGAATCCAGCAATATTGGCTACTCTTTAACTTGACAAACTTTTGTCTGAATTGAAAGATTTTTCATTAGCATTTAGTGGTGTGACCGTAGCTTTAGACTATTTTTTCGGAAAAAACATTTTTATTGTAAAAATAAAAAATTGTTAGAACTAAGTCCATAATTTTTTTGTATAACTTTATATAATTTATTCTTAGTTTCTTCACTTATCAAATATCAATTCAGTGCCTAAAGCTATGTACAGACGGTTGTCAGATCTTACAATATTGTCAGATCTGGCAATGTGCTGACAATGTACTGGCAAAAAAAAGTTTTTTTTTAATTTAAAATTTCTTTAACTTTGTTAATATTTATAAATAAACGGGTCGGTTCTGTAAACCGAATCGTTTTTCAAAACGAGAAATTTTCAAAAACGAGTAGGTTTATGTGGAATGTTTATTTGGTGTACTATAAACTACTCTATTTGGTGATATTCGAAACTAAGTTGAATGAAGTACTTGAACGTCAAAATCAGTTATTAATAAAAGAAATCACATTTTAAATAAAAAATAAACATTTTAAATGCCAGCCTCTAAATCTTTGACAGAAAAAGTTATTTATTCATACAAATAATTTTTCTTCATTCTTGGAGTATAACGAGAAATAAACGTTTGAGACTGTTTTTAAAACCAATTTTGTACATTTAAATGTTTCAAATTGCATGTAATTTGATAATAATTTGGGATTGAAGACCTCTAATTGTTAATGCTCATTGTTTTTTGGCGTTTCTTCAGTGATTTATTGGAATAATACCATATTCGATTTATTTTCGACCAAGTATGTTTAGTCGATTTAAAAACGAGTAAAGCCATGTGAATTCGGTTTAGAGAACACCAAAACTTTTATTTCGTTGTAAAAACGAGTAATTATTCGACAGCATTCACTCACGCTCCTTATCTAGTTACTATAGGCAGTGGGGAGTTCATATCTCTGAATATTGTTCTTTAAAGGCTGCAACACGCAAAAAGGAAACACTTTCTATCCACATGAAATTAATACGGAGCGTTTAAAAGGGTTTTCATCCCATGATTTTGTATTTTTTTTTTGTACTGAATTTTTCAAATGAATTGAGCTTGAAGTTGTTTTCGTTTTCCTCATTTTTCTTCTTACACAGTCGTAAAAATTGCAAAAATACTTTGCAATTAATCAAAAAACACCAAAATTTGTTTTTTATAGCATGAAAAAATTAAAAAAATGTATTAAAAATATACATTTCTCATGAAATATGCAAAAATACGTATTTATTTTAAAATATGCAAAAATATGTACTAACAAATCGATGCCATTTTGTCGCAAATTTGTTGATTCGCAAAGATATTTTATTTACGCCCAACGACAGAAAACATGTATTTACATGAAAATCCTTTCCCTAATTATGATATTGTGCTACAGCCTTGTGCATAAGCATAAGACTGGTTTCACACATGCCAATTTTAGTTCAGCAAGTTTTTAGTTCATCGGCAAGGAAGAAAAGTTGATGGCTCATTTCTTTATTTTCTTCTCCTTTCTCTGCCATAAACTTAAAACTTAACCACAAAAAGACACGTCGATTGCTGCCAATTTGAATAAAATCGGGAGATTTAAGCGAGAGATGTCGTTGAGGTAAACTTTCGAAAAAATGAAAAAACCTATTTTATCTAATATCTAAGAAAGACTTCATCAAATAGACTTTAGATATTCACTAATTTTTATAGACTTAAAAAGTGAATCACATTCCCTAAATTTAACAAAGATCTGTAAAATAGTTCGAGAAATATCGCTGCGTAAAATTTTCGAAAAAATTTTCATATGTATATAAACCATATGTATATAAACCAGCCATAATAGGTTTGTTTCTTGCACGAAAAGCGTTCCCGTACTCGAAAATTGGGTAAATGAGAAAGGTTTTGTGAGAGTAATGTTCTTCTTGCACGAAACTGCACGTACTTTTTTTTCGTGCTAGTCTGGGCACACAGAAAATCAATCATCTGTTTGAAAAATAAACAATAGCAAAGAAAATATTCACTTTCTTACAAACTACAAAAAAATGGAAAAATGTATGAAAAGTTATTTAAAAACTAGTGGTGAACACAGTTTTATAAGTTGTATATCAAATTAAGAAAAAAATATTTTATATATCATGAAATCCATGTGACGCACTGTTACGGCGTGCGTATAATTATAGTTGATTTTTTTAACGAAGGTTTTTCTTACGTAAGTACATTTAGGTTCTAACTATTAAATTTTGTACCCGTTTTTAAAATGTGTAAAGTGTTTATGAAACGAATTTTTATTTTCGTTGATATAAAGCGAAATGTTGCGTACGCACGCGCTACAAAAATTATACTCTGAAACTATGATGTCAGTTTATATTTTAGATTTTTGCGAATCCACTTGAGATAGAATTTTCTTATTTTTTTACAGCTATAAGAAGCTATCTTAGATTACATAAATAGCTATACAACTTTGACAAAATTATATATATTATAGTTTTTTAACTTTTAACATCGTCACGCACATGTTAAGTCTGTCACGTACAATTATACGGTACGTTTGTGATATGTACTCATTCGTTTCGAACAAGCTAATAAATAAAATGATTTTTTATCTTTATTTGTATCTTTTATTGGAAACGAAAAAAATTCAGTTCAATGAAAATAACACATTTTTGTAAGTTAATGATGTATAAATTTTTAGCCCTGCGGTCGACTTTTCTGTGAATTTCATGATATGCTGAATCATGTACATAATAAAGGCTTGCATTTGAATACTTATAAGCAGGGTGTGAATTTGTTTAACTATTTTCAAGCAACAAATGAATCAGTAGTAGTAATCAGCATCAGCACACAATGTAAAAATAAAAACTATTTGCTAATGCTGTGTTGTAACATGTTTGAAGCACAAGCAGTCAGCAAAATGAAATTACTGAAAGAAACTGCTGATGCTTACAGCAGCAATAGCATTTTTTTGAAAAAGTGCCGATGCAATTTTGTTTTTTTGGTTTTTTTGCTGATGCGGATTTGTAGTGCTGTGAAGGTTTGTTAGCATCATACTACTACTACATATTACTTCCATACATACATATGTACAAGTATATTTGTATGATTACATATACATATTTTTTTTGTTAGTTTGTAAATTTATTTTTTATGAGGTGATGTGTACCTGCATATGCGTGCTACATACATATATTCATATGTACCCTGCAGAAAACCTGGGGTTAAGTGTCCCAAAGTCACCACTTTTGTCGACTATATTGGTGACATTGTCAAACGAGCGTCTACATATTAACCTTGTTTTTGATGAGTAGAAAATATTTTGTCAGATACACACAACTATGCTTCTTCTTAATGTTTTATTGGTTTGTTGAAAATACAAGTGACGTCAAGCAAACTTCAAGTTTTTATAAAAATTAGTTTACGAAATCAATATAAAAGGCATATAAAAAATTGTATTAAAAAATAATTCAAAGAATCAAATAAAAAGAAATTGTAAAAGACAAATAAAAAGCAATCCATATAAAAATATTTTAAAATTAAATAATTGTGGAAATTTTTATGAGCCTGTAGAAGATTTTGTGGGATCAGTTAAGAAGTCCAATCCAGTAAGTCCAGATTCATACGTAAGTGTTTGATTTTAATAATTCGACGGAACCTTGAATTTTTCATTTATATTTAATACAAACAGCAAACTAAATCCTTACTTGCTGAACGAATGTTTCCTTTTTTATGTGTTTTTTTTTATTAAAACAAAAATTTTTAATAAAATATTCAGTTTTATTATCTTTAGAATTACTAAAATGTACTAGTGGCTATCTCTTTCCAATGTCTCGATGTCCCAAAAGAAATACCTACTCAGTAGTACCAACGTCAGTAGTTGCTTTTCAATGACACGTACATGCTAAATGTCTATAGCAAAAAGCATTGTCTGGGGTACAATTCGTCAGTAGTACTGGCGACAAAGTCACTAGTAAATCACTACAATTTCACTATTCGCATTTTCTGCAGGGTATATATGTAGAAATGGATGTATAGTAGAAATATATATACATATATTTTTTATTGAAAAGTGATATATTTTTGTTTTGTATTTTGTTATTGTAGAAATAAATATAGGTAGTAGGTATGTGTGTATGTAAATAGATATCAACGTAAATGCGCATGTACATATGTTAACACATAAAAGGTTTATTTCCCTTATTAAATTCCAATGAATTAATCAAAATGCTGACACTAGCGCAGATGGTTAAACATGTTAACAATTTACGAAAGTTGCAAAACAGTATACAGCGCGTGTCACTATGACTACCATGCAATTTTTCAATATCTTATTTTATGTTTCGTTTGAACTAAAAACTAAAAAAAAGGTCAGTAGTAAATTTATACTTTTGCAATTAAATTATAATTTTGTGCTTTTTAAATTAAATAAATAAGTGAAAATAAAAAAACATTTTTTTTTTATAAAAT
Organism: Nowickia ferox; assembly: GCA_936439885.1. NCBI lineage: Eukaryota > Metazoa > Arthropoda > Insecta > Diptera > Tachinidae > Nowickia > Nowickia ferox. The sequence goes on along the minus strand of OW387023.1, from coordinate 49,231,337 downwards.
TAAACTAAAAATACATTAACTGGCGCCCAACTTTCCGGGATAATCCGAGGATAACGTACACCATAGGCTACATCAAAACGGATGTTCTCAACAAACGCACCCCATAGGCTGCAGAGAAGAAAGGACAACCCTAAAACAAACCCAACAGGATTTAAAATAGGAAGAATCCTGAAGAAATTCACTCCACAAACCCAGGCATCTGCAAAATAAGGACGTTCTGCTTGGAGACCTTGGTGTAGAGAGAGGCTACCCAAGTATTGCTACAAAGAAAAGGAAGATACAACAAAATGATGCTTGCTGTAACTATGTAAGAATAGTTTAGATATTAGATATTTATTCAACTTAAATATTTAAAAAATCAAACATTAAAACAGAAAATATTGAAACAAATCTTAATAGTGAATTTAACTTAATGTCAGTTTTCGTTGAACCTTTATAGTGAACAGACGTCTTAGCGGAGTTTTTCTTATAAACATACTAAACAAACAAAAAATATTCGTAATACATATTAACTTTGATAAATAAGCAAAGCAAATATTGCTAATATTTTTTTTACATAGTCAGAAACAATAAACGCAAACAAAAAAACCGCAAATAAAGTGACTGAGGAATACTCTACATGAGTACCTCAAAAACAAAAAATTGTGGAGTGAGTTCTAACGGCAGAAATGCATATTTTACTGTGAGTTTTGAAACTCTTAACGCAAATAATAAAAATAAAAAATCTTATGATAGTATTTTTCTAACGGCAATGCCACTTTTTCGTGAGCGATCAACTTCGCTTTGTCCAATGACAACCAGGGATTCCCTTATATTGCTGCCTAGTACGTCATCATTTAAGCCAGCGACATCATCTGTTCCGGGCTCATGCTCATCTCTTAACCAAGTTATCGTTATTAATAGCAGTAGTCAGAAACCTCAGGTGCAAGTCGGTATAGACAGTTGTAAAGCGTGGGCGAAGCCTAAATTCATCAAATATCTCATCAGTTCCCAAGATATCCAGGGACAACGACGCCGCTTCAACTAGCCGTCAAAACTGTTTTAAAATATGGCAAGATGACAACGACAAACCCGATGTATCCTCGAACAAAACCTCCAAATCACCACCAATCTATTTGAGAGAGAAAAATTCAAACGCTCTTATTAAAAAATTAATCTCGGTCATTGATCAGAATAAATTTGAGATTGTTCCAATAAAACGTGGCAACATTCATGAAACGAAAGTTCAAATTTACGAAGAAAAAGATTTCCGCAAAATGGTTACTGAATTTGAAAAAAATAAAACAAATTTCTACACATATCAGCTCAAGAGTGCTAAAGGCCTGCAAACTGTACTGAAGGGCATAGATTCTTATATGGTTCCCGAAGAAATTAAAGATGCACTGGTCCTCCAGGGGTTTAAGGTAAAAAATTTATCTAATATAATAAATAGGGAGAAGATCCCCCAACCTCTATTTCGGGTTGAACTAGAACCAAATGACATAAAATTGAAGAAAAATGGGACCCATTGAATTTATAACTTGAAATATTTCTTATACCGAAAAATCACGGTTGAAGAACCACACAAGCGTTAAGGACATAATTGTCAAAACTTACCGTAATATACCTACTGTTTGCGTTGTGTGCGGTGAATTGCACGGTACTGCTAGTTGCAATAAGCCAAAAGATCAAAGTGACAAAAAATGCAGTAATTGTGGAGGTAATCACACTGCTAATTACAGAGGATGTCCTGTGTACTCTTTCGTTAAGCAGACAATCATTGAAAAACCTAAATTAAGTCGAGCTCAAACAGAAATAACTTACTCCGCCAGTTATCCTCAAATGTACCAGCCAGTTACTACAAATGTATAGTCTGAATTCGTCTCTTCGTCGAGTGATGGAAAAATGTTTAACTTCCTTATTGACACCGGCTCAAACAAGAATTACATTCAACCCTACTAAACCAAAATTCGTTTTTCGCAAGTTCGGTTGGCGGAAATAACAAAGTCACTTATCATTCCTTCACAAACGTATTTGGAAAACACGCAGATAAAATAAAATAATTTTTGCTGCCAAATCTGAAATCCTTTCACGGCATTTTAGGAAACGACAGCCTAAAGCTATCAGCAATCATCTACTCAACAGAAGACTACATGCTAATAAACGGAAAACTTAAAATTCGAATAAAATAAAAAGTATTACAATCATTAAACAACATTAACATTAGGACACACCACTTGACGGAACAACAGAAGAACAAACTAGAAAACTTTATTGACAACCATAAATCATTATTTAGTGAACCAGACGAGAATTTGACTTACAGGACAGACGTAGTTGCATATATTAAGACAAAAAAAAAACGAACCTATTTATTCCCGATATTACCCTTATCCAATGCACCTAAAAGAAGAAGTCGAAAAACAAATTGGAGACTTGCTAAGAAAAGGCATCATTCGGCCTTCTAGGTCACCCTACAACTCGCAAATTTGGGTTGTGCCCACAAAGGCTGATGCATCTGGTAGAAAAAAAAATCAGAATTGTAATTGAAAAGCGAAGTAGAATTTTTGGGATTTATTATCTCAGACAAGGGCATAAAAACTAACCCAAGAAAAGTGGAAGCAATTCTGAATTTTCCAACACCAAAGACGCTGAAAGATCTTAGATCCTTCTTAGGACTTTCAAACTACTATAGGCACTTTATCAGGGACTACGCTAAAATTGCTAAGTCCTGACAATGCTTCTAAGAAGGGAGGCAGGACGTGCGTCCAAACATAGTTAAAAAAAAAATAGAAATAAGGCTCAACCAAGAGGCAATGGATGCACTTAAAAAATTAAAAATTAAATTGACATTCGATGACGTGATGTTAGTGTACCCAGATTTCAAAAAGGGATTCGTTTTAACGACCGACTTGGAAGCGGTGCAATTTTACCAATCTACCAGTTCTACTCTCGACACAAGTTCAAGACTAAGAAAAGTGTGAGCACCAAGACAGTTATATCTAGTGCGGCTTAGAGCCGGAGAGTGACACAGTAGATATTCCATTGTTTCAACTACGTCGGTTTACTTGGACTTCCTGCAGGTTCCGGTAATTATTCGTCCTATTTTAACAGCATAAGAAGCCGTCCAGTAGTGTCCAGTTAATACCCCCACTGGAAGTTTGCAGTTGCTCTTAGTTAATGATAAAAATAATTTAGTTTTGCAAGTTTTCGTCATACTCCAACATTTCTCCGCTTCTTCCCTCATCTTAGAGTCTATGATCTCTTTAAGGTGTTGAATTGGTTTTCGGACATATACCGTTTCCTCAGCCGGTAATTGAATTCCTACTTGTCTACCAGCACATAACATACTTAAGACCTTCCTACACATGAGCACAATCGAGGAGTAATTGCAGTCAGCTGAAATTGCTTTAATAACTGCTTGACTCTATATACATATTTACACGCGCATTCATGGTTAGAGGGGTGAATGCTAATTCTGCTGCCATTTTGACCTCATAGATTTCCGGAAGATGATACAGTGATCAGGAAGTTTATAAGATTCCTCTATACCGAGCTCCGGACAGTAAACCGCAGCTCCCACCCCTCCATCCATCTTTGAACCATTAGTGAAAGAGTTGAAACCAGAACCACTATGGTTAAGATTTTCAAAATAGCTTTCTTCCCTTATAGTGATCTGTGGTTTACCAGAAAAGTTCAATACTGGAATGATGTAGTCCGAGCTACACTCCATGTCTTCCAGCAATTTACTGTGGCCAAATGATCTGTACGACATCTGTCCTCTTGTCCTGAGTCGGATAACGGATTTGCATGCCGCGCTCCTTGCAGTTAGTTTTATTGGTTTAAGGTACAACGTCTAAAGCTGCAATAGGTGTACTTTTTAAAGCTCCAGTGATTTAGAGCTCTGCTAGTCTCTAGATACTTTCCAACTTTTTCAGGTATGCTTTTGTCTCAGTCGCCCTCCACCATACAAGTATTCTGTAGAGTAGAATTGGTCTAGCTACCGCTGTATAGGTCCAATACGTAAGAGTAGGCGAAAGGCCCCATGTCTTGCCCAGCATCTTTTTACATACATATAGAGCAATGGCGGCCTTTTTAACTCTATCTTCTATGTTGGCCCTCCACGTCAGCTTACTATCCAAAATAACCACCAGGACAAAGAACCTGGTGTGTTTTGGGCGAGAGCGATATACCATCTAACTTTGGTGTTTTCCATTCCTTGACTTTCCTATTAGTAAAGAGCACAAGGTCAGTTTTTCCAGGGTTTAAGTTCAAACCTACCCGCGTTGCCCATCTATGAATATCTCTTAACGAGGACTCCATTAGGAAGCTAATTCCGTCGATGTCCAGGAAGACCCCTATAGCATTGTCTTTATAGTGTAATGATTTTTCGATCAGTTCTACCACGTTATGAATTGATGTTTCTACCGATTTGCCTTTTGTGTATGCATGTTGGTTGGAAGACAGAATATTTGGGTGTACAAATTCCTTGATGTGTACATCCAAAATTATCTCTAACGTTTTCAGTAGAAAGGATGTCAGACTGATAGACATAAAGTCTTTTGGATACATATGGTTACTCCTACCTGCCTTTGGTATGAATACAACCTTAGCTATCCTCCATGACTTTGGCACATAATTCCGTCTTAGGCAGCCCTTAAATATTCCTATTAGCCAGGGAATTATCCTCTGCTTACCATACTGTAGTAAAGCCGGGAAAACACCATCTAGTCCTGGTGATTTATAAGGTTTAAAGGAATTTATAGCCCATTCCGCTTTGCTAAAGGAAATGACGTAACAATTCTCAGTATTTAGTTCATTTGTCGTTTCTGAGCGAGGGGAGATCTCCATGCAGCCTGGGAAAGGTGTGTCCAGGAGAACCTCTAGCGTTTCCCGGCTGCAGCTAGTCCAATCGCCATTAATTTCACAAATTGTGCTAAGCATTGATGGATTGCTTGCAAGCAGTTTCATCATTCTGGCCGTTTCCGTAGTTTTTTCCAGTTCCCACAAAAATTCTTCCATGAATTTTTCTTGGCCTTTCTCACCTCTTTCTTACAAGATTTAAGTGCATTTTGGTAGTCCTCCAGCACTCAAATTGGTCTATGTATCTGGCCAATCTGAAGAACTCACGCAGTTCACGTCTTTGTACGTCTAAATCACTACTCCACCATGGAGGTCTAGACTTTCATTTTACACGCGAAAGGGGGCAAGCTGATTCATATGATTTTGTTATGGCCTTCGTTAAGCAATTAACAGACTTTTCAATATCAGCCTCACTCCTAATCGGTTTGGCATGATATACATTATTTTCGATGTTCCTCCTGTAATAATCCCACCTTTTATTGCGTGGGTTGCTTTACAATTTTCTAAGCTTTAAAACTTCAGACAAAATTTTAAACGCTATGTAGCAATGGTCAGAGAAGGACGGCTGAGCACTATCCAATCCTTTACTACAATATCTTCATAGTTAACAAGTGTTAAGTATAATACATTTGATGAGGTAGGACCTATATAAGTAGCTTCCTCCCCTCTGTTTACAATTACAAGGTCAGCTTGCAGTATGAATTGAATAACTGACTCACCTTTATCGTTGATGTCCTTACTTCCCCATACCGTATGATGCGCATTTGCGTCTTTGCCTATCACCAGTTTTTGTTTCTTACCGCAGGTTTATTTGACGAGCCTTTGGAGCTCCAGTGGAGGTGCTTCATTTACGTGTGGGATGTCCCATGATGCAAAGAGTATTTGCTCATCCTTGCTCACATCTACTGCCACAACCGCTAAATCGTCAGTACTGTAATTATATATGAATTAAAGTTCTTCTTAATTAGGATTGCTGATCGCATCTTGCTTATCGTCTTTGAGAAGTATGTGTGGTAATAACGTGACTTCAGCCCAGCAAACCTGTTTCCTGATGACATTAAGTAGAACAAAAAATAAGCAAATTAACTAACATATGCATAATTAGTAAAAGAACAAACGACAATGGCAAGACTGTTGTAAATTTAGAGATGGTAAAAATGAGGTTTCATTACAAAAAAGCTTTCAGCAAATTGTAATACGATGAATCAAAACAATCCACATATTCCATTTGGGTAGTGAATTTTTAATAATATGATAAAAGCAAAATATAAACATATGTAAACTAAATGCATAAAAAGTCTATGGATTCTAATAAATGTGCTAAAGAAACGAACAAATCTGTATCAAAAAAAAAAAGTCGAGTGAAAAAATATACATATAAAGGATGCATAATGAGCAACTGTATAACAATAATAATTAAAATTAGTGGCAAAAATTAAAAATAAAAATATACTTATAGTATCAAACCAAAAAAAAATTTGTCTTAAGTAGAACAAAAAATAAGCAAATTAACTAACATAAGCATAATTAGTAAAAGAACAAACGACAATGGCAAGACTGTTGTAAATTTAGAGATAGTAAAAATGAGCTTTCAGAAAATTGTAATACGATGAATCAAAACAATTCACATATTCCATTTGCAAAAAAGTTGCGTATATAAATCAGAAATCTACATTAACTGAAACCACACACAGTGGACCAAACACAAAAGAACCCTGATGAGGAAGGTTTAGTGGCATTTGAAAACAGCCGGTTGTTCCGTTCAACTATGTGTTTGTTAGAATATTTACAACTAACTTTGGTGTTATTTGTTCATTAATAATTATCACATGTAATTTGGCTTATAAAGCGATACGAACTTTAGCCTGATCAAATCATAAATATAGAAACAAATGAAGTTCGAACAATAAAACTTAAAAAAAAGTCAACAAACAATTGACGAAACGTTGGGAAAATTGACATAAAATATGTTAGGCCTTATTAGCTGAACACTAATTTAATCTACAATCGAAAATTGGCCAAATAATAAAAACAACAAACATCGCTTTGGGTAGCTTGCCAAAACACACAACCTATTTAAATTATAAAACACATCAATTTTTCATAAAACCACCAATTATCAAGTAAGCGAACATGAATGGATTTTTCAACAACGAAACCTGCTTAGCATTGAAAGATCTTTGCAAGGAAACAAAAAGACTTGTACAACAACAACAAAGACTAAAGTTTTTATTAACAACTAGAAAATATGGAATTATACCAAATCACACTAAAAATACAACACAAGTAAGCAGATTGTTCCAATGTTACAATATTAAAAGAAAGCTAAGTAAAATAGAAAACAACTTCCATCAAAAAATTTTAAACCTTGAGATATCACAGACAAATACTAACATAAAATTAATTAGAAGAAAGCTCCACCATTTAAGAACAGGCATAAATAATTTAATCTCAACTGACGATTACACAAATTTTATCTACAGGCAAATGGAAAGATCAAAACAAATACAAAGAATATTGAACGAAAAACAGAACGCTAAATTAAATACACTCAAAGAAAAATATTTTAAATTACATGGTTTTGTTTTTAATGAAGATTGGTTCATCAATAGAACAAATATTACATTTCCAAAATATTGTATGTGGATAACATCATTGGGGAAAAAATTTTCGTTACCAATAAGAAAACAAAATTTCTCTCCTTTACATGTCATTGCTGATTTAGAACAGTGTATACAAACGATGGGTGAAAATATGGAAAAAGAAAAAGTTTTGACAAGAACGAAGCTAGCCACTAATATTACAACTTATAGGAGAAAAATTAGAAACTCACAAAAGGAAAAATTTATAATTGCAGCCTTTGAAGAAACCAAAAGATTACTAAAACAACAAAACGATATTATCTTAACACAAGCAGACAAGGGTAACAAAACTGTGATAATGAACAAAAAAGACTATATAGAAAAAATGAAAACATTACTGGATGATAAAAACACCTATAGAAAAATGAGGACCGACCCAACAGCAAAGCTACAAAATGAAAATAACACCATAGTTACAAAATTGTATAAAAGTGAATATATAGATATCTCACTTAACTGTAAGCTAACATGTTCTTCTGGGTTAGCACCCAGGATTTATGGCCTGCCAAAGATTCACAAAGAAGGTAAACCACTGCGTCCTATAGTTGCCTCAATGAACGTCCCTTGCTACCATTTAGCTAAACATATTGGGCAAGTAATTAAAAATATAATTTCTTCAACATATAACATACAAAATTCTAACAATTAAAAGAACAACTTAAAGACATTACGCTACAAAACAATGAAATATTAATATCATTTCATGTTGTTTCTCTATTTACAAACATTCCGGTGCATATTGCCATTAAAAATATAATGAAAAAATGGAATATCCCATTTTCTGGAAATACTTAAGTTTTGCCTTACCGACAACAACTATTGCACATATGTACAACGGCCAAATATATAATCAAATATTTGGAATGCCAATGGGTAACCCACTGTCACCGACTATAGCAGACGTTTTTCTTGATAGCCTATTAGACGAAGCACTAGCCGTTTTAAAACGGAAAAATATAAATTTACAATACATAGATATTTAGACGATGTTTTTGCCATAGTTAAACTTGACATTAAAAATGAAATTTTAGAAACACTTAACAGTTTCCACCCAAAAATTCAATTCACTGTTGAGATGAAGAAAAACTACAAATTACCATATTTAGATATAATGTTACAACGACAGAATAACAAAATTATATTTGATTGGTATACAAAAGATATTGCATCGGGTAGACTAATGAATTTTAATGCAACACAACCAAAAGCACAAATAATCAATACTGCCAAAAGTTTCATCTATAGAGTATTAAATTTAAGTGATGAGCAATTTCACTATAAAAACATATATAAAATTACTAAAGTGCTTAAAGACAATAGTTTTCCAACAAATTTAATAAGAAATTTAATACTTGAAACAAAAACAAAACTCAACAATAATTATGTTCAAAATCAGATAATAACAATGATCAACAAAATAATTTTTACGGTGTAACCTACTATATACCAGGTTTGACAAATAACAAAAATTTAAAAACAATAATAAAAACAAATAACACAAAATTTGCTTTCAAATCAAATTCTACATTAAATGTAATTTTCACTAATATGAAAGACAAAGTAGAAAACCTACACCAATGCAATGTGGTATATGAAGTTAAGTGCAAGGGAGATGACAAAACAAACTGTGATCTAATATACATAGGAACGACAAAACGAACTTTGGAAACAAGAATAAGTGAACATAAAAAAGATATTGAAAAACAGAGAGAAACAACAGCATTATCACAACATATACTTGATAGTGGACATAAAGCTGATTTTGATAATGTAAAAATACTGGATATAGAAAATAAAGAAAAGAAAAGATACACTATAGAAAGTCTGCGAATACAGCAAAATATACACAAAACCATGAACTTAAGTCCTCTTTTACATTTGAGACATTTCTTGCCGGACATTTTTTCAATTCTCTTTTGTTCTTGCCCGAAGCTTTTACATATTTTAAATTAATAGACAGACAGAAATTTTGTAGTTTGTTTACTTCTTTTTCGCGATTGCTACTCATACACATGCACATAAATACCATATGCCTTGATAATACACATCAAGTATACATAGATTCGCTGAAATCAGAAAAATCATATGAAGCAACAAGAATAAATTGCGAAAAGTAGAAAAGAGAAACAAAAAAATGTCCAGTACAGAGTGTCGTGTACTACACACTCTGCATCTTCGCCCCTTCTTCGACAAACTTCGTCTGTCTGTCTTTCAATTTCCCAAATGTAAAAGGGCACTTAAATTCCAATATTATGACACCATGAAAAACAATGGAACTTTCCTCATCAAATGTTGTCAAAGTTGTTCTCGCAGTATGTGCATTACATAATAGCTGATATGTATTGAATCATGATACAATTATACAAGGTACTTGCACGACTACAACAAAATTGCAACACCAAGAAACACACGTATTTTGTTGGTAGAAACATACCTATAATTGCCAGAAGAAGATGTCTTTTGTTTTTAAAAACAGCTATCACAGGGTAACTAAAGTACAATTGCAGACCAGAGTAGCAAGCCGTCCGAAAAATTTCGGCGGCGGCGGCTGAACGGCTTAACGCCGATTTTTTAGGCACTTAAAAAAATTGTTGAGTTGAAGAAACAGCGAGAAAAGAAAACAATCTAAACAAACAAGAGAAATTGTGACATAATTATAATACAATACCTTATGTATGTGTTTATTAATATTAAATAAAATTGATGCCCTAAAATTGAAACGTATAACTGTTGAACTGATAATAATATTAATAAACCACATATTATTATCTTAAAAATAAAATCCAATATTTGAAAGAATTCAAGTTAAAAAAAATTTAAAATTTAAAATTCAAAACAAAATTTTTGGGTGATTATTCATTTCGAATTCAGGTGATTGTACGTAACAGCCCAAAAAATCGGACGATTCTTCTTTTTACACTTTTATGTTATTTTTAACTTTTTTAGGCGATCGGGCACTGTTTTTTTTGGGAATTTTTTCACAATGACTGATCACCTAACAATTTTGGGCGTTTCTTCATTTAGCTGTTTCGGGTGATTTGCACTTCGGCGATAATTCGTAAAACCGTTTGACTTTAAGGCCAGTTATGTAAACAAAATACGTTGCTCACGTCAGTTGCAAAATACCTTTATTGTGCCTACTTATTCACATAATATTCTTCTTCTTAATATTGCAACGTTTAAACTTTAATATTGTCTGCAAGTTTGTTGTTTTTGTTTGTGTGTAAATCAAATTTATTACCAGGTGGCAAATTTCAAAGTATAAAAAGCAGTCATTTTCTGTATCGCAATATGGTAATGTTAAACTAATCATGTTAAAACTGTCAGCGCAGGTGTAGTTGATGAAAAAATATTTGTATTTTCCACAGAACAAAAGTTATTTTGAAAAATTTATCCAACAATAATTTCTAATTTAAAAAATTTGGTTATTTTAATACGTACGGAAGAAAATAATTCAGTCTCTCATAAGCATTCTTACAAACATGCATTTTACTCTTCCTCCCTCATATTATACACTAACAGACCAACATAAATTACGAGGCAAAGCGTTGTCTGGATGTCAAAATTTCTCTGCAATTGGAAAATCCAATTTTGACAAGCGCGTAAAGAAGTGAAGTTGGCTGCAAAAGTGCTGTTGTTTTTGTTAAGTCATGTTTTAGACTTGGCAGTTTTTCTTGAAGCAAGTCTGAGTTTATGGGAGAGAGGGGAAAGAAGAAAGAAGAGGGGTACTGACTTGCTTGTACAGAAAAGTTACTTCAATTCTCTTTTGTTATTTCATTCGCTGTATTAAAACAACTGCAAAATTTAACAAGAAACCGTCTGAGTGTAAACAAACGAGCAATTTTAAAAGAGAATTGAAGAGAACTGCTTCAAGAAAAACTTCCGAGTCTAAAACAAGACTAAGTATGTAACTTTAGCTACTTTCAGGTCAATTTAGCGTTTTTATTTCTTATTTCTATTTAGAGTTTTTTATTAATCAAAGTGAGTAAACATTGCTGTGTTTCTCGCGCACCGTTAGCGCTCTAATTTAGGTTACTCATTTCAGCGTAAAAGCTAAGCGCTAAATTACGTTGTGCTTTGCGTCGTAATTTAGGGTGGTCTGTAATATATAAATAATACAAAGATGTATGTGTGCTTGCCTTACTATGATATACACAGTATGTGTATTTATATCGTTGCCTGCTCACAATAAATAAATTAAGATGGCACAATGTTGCCACATTAAAATTTTAATATACTCATTGTGAATTCCCTAAATGTTTTTAAATTAATAGTTTTGTTTTTTTTCCTGTGCTTGCAGCTGGAGATTATGAATGCTAGAGATCTGGTGCCAATGGACACAAATGGATCGTGTGATTCATTTGTGAAGGCACACTTTCTTCCAACAAATAGATTTTTGGGTGTGGCTCCATTAAAGACTGCTGTTCGTAATAAAACACGTTATCCACTTTACGAAGAACAATTTACAATGTAAGTGACAAATCAGAAGGAATCAATTTCCTTCATTTACTTGATTACTTAAATGATGAATGTACTTTATATTTTGTTACTAATTTATTAAAACCAGTTAAAATAAAACTTGGGGCTAAATATATATATTTGCTGATAAGACTTTGTCTTACCTGTTTTAAGCCTAGTACTCTGCTCGAATTTGTGAAAAATGTTAAGCAATATTGATTAATTGCCTTGATTTTTATTTCACAAGGCAAAAAATTTAAAGGTTTGTAAAACCAGTATACAATTTCGATGTATTGTGAATCCAGTAGTACAAATATATATGGTCCAAATTTTAAATTCTAAGGAAGTAGTTAGTAGTGTTTGTGATACCTCTTTAATATTAATGGGGTAATAAAAATTATGTTAATTAGCTAATTAATGAGGTGATAAAAAAGTAATGGGAGCGTCGACATTGTATGATGGTGTGTTTATATTTTGTGTTTGTTTACATATATTTTGTGTGTTTGTGTTTCGTCCGTCTGTCACGCGTATTGATTTCAGTTTGTTTATATTTGGAGGCTGTCCAAATGGTGCATGGTGTCTTTTCAATTGCGGTAAAGTTGTGAATACTCCATCTCAAGGTCCAGATCTATGCCCAATTGAAAATTTGTGGGTTTATTTGAAAAATAGTATTTTCAAATGGTATATCAAGAACTAAATGGAGTTAAGAACAGTAATACGAGGGGAATGTAATAGAATTTCATTGGAATATTTTGATACAGCAGATTTGATGGCAATTGCGTCCACAAAAAATAATTATTTTTTACACCTTAAAATCTTTCCAATTTTTTTACTATATAATACAATATGTAAAAACATTTTATTGACAAAGAAATTTTCATGTATTTTTTATGCTTTCATTTTTAACGTGCAAAAAATAATCTTCAAACTTGTTTATTTGCATTATATAATATACATTGCAGGTTAATTTGCTTAAATAAATAAATAAATGTAAAGAAAATGTTTTGAAATAGTTAAAATCGTTTTAAATTTTGACTTTTATCGTAAATATTTTTTTCCTTTTTTGCATTATTAATTTTTTTGTTATAAATTTAATTTAATTTACATTTAAGTGAACAAATAGTAGTAAGTTATAAGCAAAATTAATTTTTATCGATATTGTCATAATTTAAGAGATTTTTTATATCTGTATGAACCGGACTTGCTAGTCTGACGTGACTTTCACAATTCTGAAGGGTCACTTTTTCTGTCCAATATATGTACATACTCGTATCTTCATGAGTGAAGTTATTTAGTTCAATGATGCATTTTGAAGTTCTTGTTTCAGTGGACGTTGTCGTATTCAAGTAATTGAAAACAGCTATTGCTTTCTGAATTTGTGTTTGTTGCACTAATTCCAGGAGTTTCAGAGATATATTTTTATCAAGCTTAAATCTGCACACAGAGTTGTATAAGTTTGATGTATTTTAATGGAAAACTTTCGCTTGAATACTAGAAAATGCAACCCTGAAAGTATTGAGTAGTTACTTTTGTGTATTGAGTATCGGGAAGAACACTTTCTATTGAGTACTCAGTGCTCAAATACTTAATACTTTTACAACACTACCTCTTTCAGAAACCTGTCATCCGTGTTTTCATAGAGTGCAAGAAAACTTGCAACATCTATGTTTGGCAGCACTTCAACTTCAAGAGTTTCAATTAGTCCTAATTTACACTATGCAAGTCTTATTGCTAAGCTGATTAGTTTGTTAGGAAAGAGGGACGAGGGGAAAAGAAACGTTACTGTTCCCCTCGTCTCTCTCTCCGTCAAACTAATCAGCTTAGCAATAAGATTTGCATAGTGTAAATATCGACTTACCTCTCTTCCTGATCCTCTTGAAGCTGTACGTTGAGGTGTATGATATGGTTGGGTGTTTATAGTTAAAAAAAATTTTCTCATCACCTTTGAGGAGACTTTCATAAGTTCAATTGATTCCTGATGCATTTTTCTGCTGTAGGTTGATGCCTAGGAATGGTTCCTCATCAAAGTGATTATCTTGTGTTGTTTAGAACAATTTAAAAATTTTGAAGCGATCTTTTTGAAAAATAAAAAACAAATCAAGAGATTTATTATTCGACATATTGTCATAATTATACTATAAGTGAAATTTATTTGCTAGGTTTTGTATGAGTTTAGTAACTCTACTATGCTTATTTTTCTTTTGTGATTTTCAAAAATATTAATATTTGTGAATTCTCAAATAGTTTATGAAAGTCTGTGCATAAGATAAGAAGTTTGTGACTGTTCAAAATGTGTGGTTGAAGTCTACTGACTATTTGTTAAAGCAACAATGAAATGCATATAGACATCGCTTAATCACCAGCAAATAAATTTCAATTATAAAAAACAAATTTTAAAAAATTTGAAGTGGTATTAAAAAAAACAAATTTGAAAAAGTTTGAAGTGATCTTTTTAAAAATAAAAAACATACTTGAAAAATTAAAAAAAAAATAATATATATATATGTATTGATCAGGTTATTATTTTCCTCAACAACAACATGTACCGATAGAGTATTTTTCGCAACACCCATACACTTTTCCACAACACGTAATCTAAGCTCAACAACAACATGTACTAATACAATATTTTCACGCACATTTAACCCCCTTATATTTTAACGTAACAGGAAATAATCAAATACAACAATATTCTGCATCAATTAATCCTCCAACGTCGTTAGCACCCCTGCAGCATGTTCAATATAGCAATCCTACTTATTATCCTTAGGCTTACAATCATCCATTTAATATTTCATCGAATTATTCTGAAGAACGTGAGGAACAATATCTAAATATTCGGAAAACAGTTTTCCTTCTCAAATATTAATGAGAACACTCTGATGAAAGAAGAAGAAATAAATATTTTTAATATTGGTGATGATGGTAATGATGATGAAATTTTAAGAAATGAACAAAAAACTGAAGCTATAAATGAAAACAATGAACTCAGATATTATAATATAAACAGCGCCTTCAAAAATAAAATAGCAATCTACGTAATTCCCAGTAAAAGGATGATATTATTTATGAAGATTTTATTGATAATAACAAAGATGTTGTCAAGGAAAGATTTGAAAGCAGTTTTTGGTTAACCATAATATCATAAAATTTATGATTACACTTATTGGTGAATGCATGAAAATTGTTGACTATGATATACAACTAATAAATATTTCACATACGAGTACAGCAAAAATGAGCTTATTATGTAGAGGAGATAATATTAATGAAGTTGTTGAAAAACAAACTGTTGAAATACAGGACAAAATATCAGAATTCTAAGAGAGAGATTCTGGTTGGACATTAATTCGAATTGTTCGTATGGAAATAAATTTTAATAAATCTTCATTGGTAAAAGGATCATATTGAAAACGCTAACAGTTACTGTTTCAAGTGGGCGTTAATTGCAGCACTAGCTACTTCAACACACAAAAAAGTAATCTGAATGAGTTTGTAATATTAATTAAAATATTTGTAATATTAATTAAAAAATTAATTAAATTTTCACCTATAAACAATTTGATAATATCAATTAAGTTTTTCCACTCAAATTAATTAATACAATTAAAAATTTAATTGAATCAATTAAATTATTAATTGAAAACATTAATTGGTGAATACTTTTTTCTGTGAACAATTACACATAAAGAACGGTGCAACTCTTATATTATCGATAATATTAATTTTAATATAATTACTTTACAAAATAATGTTACAATAGATTTTTCATATATAATGATATATCAAAGTAAGTAAAAATATTTACGTATACAGATTTGTATAACTTATTTATTGATTTTTGAAACGAAAGACAATCAAACATTGTAGTAGACTATTATTTTGTAATACATAGTTGCTTACAATACACCCGTTAGGAATATACAATGGCTCAGCACAAAATGGCTCAGCACAAAATGGTAAAATTGTAACGAAGAGGCCGAGATCTGAGAATTCAACACTAAATTTCAAAGATTATCAAAGAAAAATAGTAGTCCTTTTTCTTACATATGCGGACTTTGAATGCGTCCTAGAAAAGATAGAAACTAGTGTAAGTGATAAGACTAAATACATTCAGAAACATATTCCTTGCTCATTTAGTTACTATATTAAATGCAAACATAATAATAAGTTAGATAAGCTGGAAATTTATACAAGAAAAGATGCTTCTGATAAATTAGTTACATTTTTAAATAATTATCTCTCAGAATTAAATCCCATCGATACTCTAACTCCTGAAGAATTAGTATCATTTCTAAATTCTCCGATTTGTCATATATGTGAAAAATATTTAAATAGTGATCGCGTGAGAGATCATTGTCACATAAGTGGCAAATTAGAGGAGCTGCGCATAAAAGTTGTAACTTAAATTATCAAGTCCCTAAGTTTATACCAATATGTTTCTATAACTACTCATGCTATGACTCCCACCTCTTTGTAAAGGAGTTAGGTAAAATTTAAAATAGTTTAAAAGTCCTTCCGCTTAATTGTACATATCTTTATCACAAATTATTAAAATGCCCGATAAATTCAATCATGAACTCAGATTTCTTGATACATTTCGCCTTATTCCTCACAGTTTAGATTGGTTAGCCAACAATCATTCGGACCATGATTTCTGTACGGTTAGGAGTCAGTTTAAAACCAAAGCAGAGTTTGATCTTATACGAAAAAAGATAATTTTTCCTTATGAATATCTTGACTCATTTGAAAAGCTCAATGAAACTTGGCTTCCTTCTAGGGAAGACTTCTTTAACAAACTTAATAATAAAGAATGTTCGATTGAAGATCACGTTCACGCCAGACATGTCTGGCATAATTTTATTTGCAAAATTTTCCGTGATTATTTAGAATTATATTTGAAATCAGACGTACTCTTATTGAATGATATATTTGAAAATTTCCGAAGTGTTTGCAAAGGATTTTACAATTTAGATCCTTGTCAGTACTATACTCTTTCAGGACTATAACGAAATGGTATGTTGAAGCATACAAATATTGAATTAGAGTTAATAACTGATATAGATATGTATAATTTCTTTAAAAAAGCCATACGTGGTTGACTTGTGCAATGCGTTAAAAGGTATTCCAAAGCCAATAACAAATATCTAAAAGATTTTGATAAAGAGAAGCCATCAGAATTTCTAGTATATTTGGATGCAAATAATTTTTACGGTTGGGCTATGTCGAAGTCCATATTTACACTATGCAAGTCTTATTGCTAAGCTGATCACTTTGATGGAGAGAGAGACGAGGAGAACAGTAAAGTTTATTTTCCCCTCGTCTCTCTTTCCTAACAAACTAATCAGCTTAGCAATAAGACTTGCATAGTGTAAATATGGACTTATGGAGGATTTAGATGGGTGACAAATGAAGAACTAAATCTGGATCCTAGATATATAGAGGATAATTCAAATGATGCTTATGTATATGAAGTAACCTTAAAATGTCCTTCTTATTTACATGACTCGCATAATGATCTACCTTTTTTCCCGCAAATAAAGTACCTTTACACAGAGAAAAAACTGCCTAATAGAATCAAAAAGATTTTGTCTATGAAACGTTTTTAGGCTAAGGTGTATCCCAGCAGAAAGAAGCGAAGATTTTTTGATAAGAGATTCCTTATTATTTTTATGTGGTAAATCTTATTAATTTTATCAAGAAGAAAACCACATAAAATCAAGAAGAAATCTTGTTATTCGCAATTTTTTTTAATCAATTTCCGCTATCCATAGAGAAAAACTTTTTGATTCTATAAGGTTTTCTTATAAATTGTATAATATAGGGATTTCTTATTGATTTCATTAGGTTGTCTAATTGATTTTTTTTTAAAAAAGTTTTCCTTATTGATTTAATTAGGTTGCGTTATTGATTTCTTCAAAAAGGTATTCCTTATTGTTTTCATTAGGTTTTTTGATTATGTGTAAATCATCTTCTTAATTTTTTTAATAAGGAAATCTTTTTGATTTTATTAGGTTTCTTGTTATTTCATATCTATAAATAAACATAGAGACAATGTTTTTTCATGATCTTTTTCGTTTTTGTATAATCATGTTTGCACAATAATTTCAATGCTTATTCAGGCTGCTTGTTAGCATATTGGTTAGAGTACTTTTCTCTCAGTCAGAAGGTTACTGGTTGAATACTTGTCTTCTCCTCTTAAGTAATAATATGTATGTATGGTGAGTTAGTTAAGAATATAATATAATTTAATATGTATGTATGTGTGTATAAATAAATAATAAAAATAATAATAATAAAAATAATCTACATATACTACATACATACATATGTATGTATATGATATAGAATATAAATGAAAATACATACTTAAGTACAAAAAATAAAGACACAGCCTTATGCAAAAAAAATCTTACTTTATGCTTGAAGTTCATGTCAGCTACCAGCGATGTTAAGGCTAATAAACCTGTGTTAAAAACTTGTATGCAAAAACACTATGTTAACTAGTGTCTGCTACAATACATTTTACATGTTGATACTGGCAACACCATCATTCTCTCTTGTCTTTTTAATGTTAATGATGCATACAAACGAGTTTCAATTTATCCGGATAGTCGGATATACATATTAACAATGTTTTGTATTATTTTAATATAAAATGAATTTTTTTTAATTAGGATGTAAATTAATTTTTATACTACATAAAAAACATAAGGTAAATGCATTTATTGTGAAGCAAATAAGTAAATACAACTATTTTTGTAAAGGGTTTAAACCGATTATTGAAAGAAAGAGCTTTGTTTACATTTGGTGATTGTATGTGCATCACTATAAAATTTTGTATATTTTTAAATTATTTTACTACGTAATTTTGGTGAATAGCTACGTATATTTTGTAATTTAATAAAAAATGGAGGATACCAAAAGGAAAAGATCAGAAAATTGGAACATTTTATAAGTTCTTGCCCGCTAATAGCCCGTCAATTGGTTTATGCGTTCTAAATGAAAAATCACATATTGAAAAATAATTTTCGCATAAAATAAAAACAATGTTTACCGATTCTGCTCATTAAATTTAGAGTATCCATTTTTTATTTTATAAATCCACAC
The DNA here is from genome assembly GCA_936439885.1 of Nowickia ferox. Lineage (NCBI taxonomy): Eukaryota > Metazoa > Arthropoda > Insecta > Diptera > Tachinidae > Nowickia > Nowickia ferox. Next base: position 49,212,285 of record OW387023.1, on the reverse strand, counting down.
AATTCGCTGTTTTTTTCACAAAACTTTATTTTTAACAACAATAAAATATTTTAACATAGCCTTAAAGTAGGTGGGTAGCTGCTTTAAATTATTTGATGTTAACATCTGTTTAAAATACGTATTTTAAGCTAACAATCGTTTTTACATGAAACTTTAAGGAATTTCGCAACCTATGTTAAGTTTTTTTGCATAAGGCTGATAATTTTTTTTATTGTGTCGCCTAATAAAAACAAGAAGGAAACCTTTTTAAAAAAATCAATAAGATAACCTCCTAAAATTTACAAGATTCCGTCTTGATCTTTTCAAAAAGGTTTTCTTTAAAAAAAACCATAGAGATATCTTATTAATTTTGTTCTATTTTATAAGGTATTTATTAGGCACTGTTTTCTTTGTGAAAAAAAAGAAGTTGATTACCGATTTATCTGTGGAACATTCGTATGTTATACTCTACAGAATTCTTAAGTAATGTTTGGAATATGGTTTAGTTCTAAGGAAAATTCATCGCATTCTCACTTTCAAAAAATCACCATGTTTAAAAGATTATATAGATTTAAATACTCAACACAGAGCTGTTGTGAAAAATGATTTTGAAAAGAATTTCTTTAAACTACTCAATAAGGCAGCATATGGCAAAACCATGGAGAATGTGGACAAAAGAAAAGATATACGAATAGTAACAAACTGGAGTAGAACGAACCGAAACCGCTTAGGAGCTCAAGAGTGGATATCCAAATCCAATTTTTACAGTATATTTTTCGGACGATGTGGTTGCAATTTAAATGAATAGAACTTCGAATTGAAATAAAACACAAGAAAATCGTTTTAATGTCCATCAATTTGGCTTTATTGGAAGGATAATTTTATGCCATTAATGTTTAAATATGATTTCGGGCATGTGGCCGCCGCGGCTGGATGATTTACAGGTCCATTCCGCGAAATTATGCGCTCATCGAATGTTTCCTTCAATAAATCGATTGTGACGTGCGCTGTGTGGCATGTAGCGCCGTCTTGTTGGAACCACAACTCATCCACATTCATGCCATCCAATTCGGGAACAAAATAGTCGGTTATCATGGCTCTATACCGGTCTCCATTAACGGTAACTGACTCTCCAGCATTATTTCGGAAGAAGTATGGCCCAATGACTCCACCAGCCCATAGAGCACACCAAACAGTCAGTTTTTGTGGATGTAGTGGCGTCTCAAGGGTCTCATGTGGATTCTCTTCACTCCAAATGCGGCAATTTTGCTTGTTGACGTAGCCATTCAACCAAAAATGAGCCTCATCACTGAACAAAATTTTGCGATGAAAATCAGCATCGAGATCAATCTCATTTTCGGCCCATACACCAAAATCACGACGCATTGCATGGTCTCGCGGCTTTAATTCTTGCACAAGCTGGATTTTGTAAGGTCGCAAGCCAAGATCTTTGCGCAAAATCTTCCATAAAGTTGATGGACAAAGCTCCAATTGCTGTGCACGGTGGCGAATCGATTCATTCGGGTCCTCTTCAACACTTTGCTCTACAGCGGCAATTGTTTCTTCGGTGCGCACTGTTCGACGTCTCTGCGGATGCGTATTATCACATAGAGTAAACGTAGTGCGAAAACGATCCATGGTTAACCGAATTAGTTGCTCTGATGGACGATTCTGTCGACCATAAAATGGACGGAGCTTGCGGTAAACTTCGCGAACTGAACCATTATTTTCGAAATAAATTTGCACGATTTGCAAGCGTTGTTCTTTTGTCAACCTGTTCATGATGAAATGGCAAACCAAACTAAATATTAATCACTTGACAGCTGACAAAATGGCCGCCAGTTAAAAAAGTGATGCCAACTTAAAGTTCTATACCTCAATAAAAAACACCCAATATTTAGGATTTTGTGTCTTGGAGCTTTTTAAATGGAAAATGTATGATTTCCATTATCAATATATGCAACCTAAACTCAAATCAAATTTGTTTCTTAATTATATACACTGATGACTTTTATATTGACATAAAAAGTGACTTAACGCAAGAATTTGTTACTTCTGATTAACCCGAGGATAACAAATATGGTTTCTCTCGCCTAAACAAGGAGGTGTTGGGAATGATGAAGGATGCGAATTGTGGAAAGGTTATGAAAGAATTTATGGGATTGCGATCTAAAATCTACCCTTTTTGCGTTAAGTATGAAAATGATACTAAAAAGTCTGAAGGAATAAAGAAATGTATTCTCGATAAGTATACATAGTTTAGAAAGTTATAAGAGCTGTTTGTTTAATAAGTCCATAGTATATGATAATATGGTAACATTTAAATCAAAAGTAAATCAAATTTATACTAGTCAACTAAAAAAAAGCAATTTTAGCTATTATGATGATAAAAGCAAAATTAAACTTGATGGTATAAATACATTTGCGCATTATCATATTCAAATCGAGGAAACTAATCCGCATTATGAATTAGATATGTTATTAATGGAAATTGATAAACTTGAAGATGGTTGAAATATGTGAAAAATTTAAAACATATATCAATATGATTTAACATTTATTTATAAAAATAAAATTGTTTAGCTTATAAATAATTATTATGGCAACAAATTGTTTACAAATATAAGCATATATATTCGGATATATATATATTTATACTTTTATTAATTTTTGATATTAAAAATAAAACGTATATGAATTAATTAAATTTATTACATTGATTTTTCTTATATCAAATATAGTGCATCTGCAATATACAATCTGAGCTGCATCAAGTACAACAAGAAAAGTGTTCTGCATCGTTATTATTCTCCACACCAAAGTCTGTTTTCTTTAAGAATGAAAGGAAACATAGTACTGCATTCTTATGATCGTGCATTAAACTTGGAAAAACTTTTTGAGAAAGTTATTAAAGAAAAGATAATCTTTTGGAAACCCAAAATATACCTGATCTTCAACTCGGTTTCAAAAAGGGACATTCAACTGTACATGCACTACTTAAATTTCACAATGCCGTTGTAAACAGTTTAAGAGAACAACGATGTACTGTAGCTATATCCCTGGATATAGAGAAAGCTTTTGATAGTGCATAGCACAATGGTATCCTATTTAAAATGATATCTATTCGATTTGACCCTTTTACCGTAAAATTATTCAAAATTCAAATTATTCAGCTTCAGAACAATTACTCAGATTTTGGAAACGTTAATTGTGGTGTTCCCCAAGGGTCAATCTTATCTCCTCATTTATATAATATTTTTAATTATGATTTCCCACACATACTTTTAGAATCTTCAAGCATTCTTTATGCTGACGACTCTTTATTATATGCTCATGGTATTTTTCCAATTGAGACCTTAAGATTTGTTTCAATGCACATAAATGCAATAAATACTTATTATAAAGAGTGGGGAATAACTATAAATGCTTCCAAAAGTAAAGATATTTGCCTTAGAAATGCTTCTGGTAAATGTAAGATTTTTGTATTAGTTCCAGAAAGCAAAAAATTTAAACATTCCCTTTATGGTAATGAAATTCCTTTTGTGAATAGTCTTCGATATTTAGGAGTGCATTTTCACAAGTTAGTCAAATTTAATGAAAATGCAAGAATTTTTCTTAACAAAGCGAATCGAATAAAAGGATCTTTTGGAATGTTATTTAGAAATGAATATTTACCTGATAAAACCAAATTATTAATTTATAAAACTAGCATTAGGCCTGTTTAACTTTATGGTTTCCCCATTTGGTTTACTTTATCCCACTATAATGAAATCTTTTAAAATATTAGAAAGAAAAATTATTAGGCAGTGCATAAATAAACATTATGAGGAAGAAAACAAACGTTTTTCGAATAAATTTATTTATGATACAGCAAATATTCAACCCTTATATATATATATATATATATATATATATATATATATATATATATATATGCATATATTTTTTTAATTATTATTATTATTAACTGTTGTGCGGGAGCAAGCACGATTTCACACTAAAGGCCCAACTATGATATGAATAAGCTGGCTTAAGTTAACGTCAGAATTGAACGATAAGCCTGTCAAATGCTTAAACATTTCAGAGGTGACTTTTAGGTGGCCATAATGTACTTACATGAACTTAAGCACTCCTTAGCCATAGCTGCACATCTAGGTATTGTTTATAATTTTGCAGTAATTTTGTTTCTTCTCATAACTCGTAAATTAATGCAATTCAATCTAATTAATTTGTTATAACGTGCTTATCTATTAAAAATTCACAAATAATTATATGTATCTCTCAATTTATTACATGTTTTATTTGCTTTGCCTACTAAAAAGTACAACAGTGAATATACATAAGCAAACACATGTGTATGTGTGTATATGTATGTTGTAAAAAAATAAGTGCAAATTAAAGTTTTGCTTTATTTTCTGAGTTTCAAATTAAAAATCAATAAAAAAATATTTAAAAGCAATGAATATTTTCTGCTGCTGTTTATTTGAATTTAAAAAAGGCACAAACCGTTGTTTCCGTACGGAACGTGCGTTCAGTTTGGCACATTACTTAAGCAAATGACATTTGACGAAACTTGACGAAAATTTTCATTAAGTACATTATAGTTGCACACATGCATACGTATTGTATGTAATCGCACAGTTGCTTACGTTTGCTTATTCATATTATAGTTGGGCCTTAAGTTATTTTTAATTTAACATTTAAAACAGTTAAGCCAGATGCTGTATATTTCTTCTACACATGTTATCAAAACAAAACATTATAGTTTTAAGATTTTGATTCTTTATGCTTATTTTAATTTTATAAAATTTTATATCATTTAATGTCAAAATTAGAAGTCTCAAATAAACTTAACTTGAAAATTATGTATATATTGGTAATAGAAAAAATTTTATTAGATTTTTATGTGTTGTTGGTTTTCCAATGTTCGCTTTAGATCAACTAACACCATAGAGTTAAATAGAAATAAATTCCTTCGATATGATTGAAAATTAAGAAACTATAACAATTAATTTTATCAAAAAAATAAATTTATTTAGAATATGTGTTAACTATGTTTACATGTTATTAAAGGTATAATTTTTAAATTTTATTATTCCAATATACATAGCTTCGTTTACTGTTATCTAATGATTTTAATGATAAACCTGTTAAAACATTTGGCGGTTATGGCACGATTACTCATAAGTATTTAGCAAACAACAGTTTAATAATTCTTATATAATAATAATTTGAGACTATTTTTCCACTACTGATACCAATATTAATGTTCAGACTTGTTTGCTCACATAATTTTGGACATATGTATATCATTTTTATACTGCAATATTTTTTTTTTCTTTTTCATATATAAATTTAATTTATTTAATTTTCACATATCCTAGCTTTTGCTTCCACTTTTCAGTACAAGCTATGTAGCACTACCAAAGACTTATTCACACTTTTTGTAGTTTAAATATTTCAGGATAGCTAGTACTGAAAAGTTAAAGTCAGTGCTACTACTTGATGCTTTGTAGTATAAATTACATTTTTATTCACTCAACCCAATATTACGTACAGAGTTCTATGAGTGTAAAAAACTGAAACCACTTTTTTATCACTTGCAGGAAAATGATTTAATATTATGAAAATGTAAAATATGTATGTATGTACATATATTCATTCGTTATTTTTAAGAACGTAAACTCTTATTCATTTTCGAAAAATAGGCTGTATTTAATGTGTTAGGAATTATTGCTCATTGTTTTGGTTAAGTAACGTCTTTATTAACTTCGTTCCTGGGTTCGAATCGTCACATCCGTGAACGTACAACTGGTTACTTAAAAAAACCATTTTAGGATTATGACATACATACGTGAACGTACTGAAATTCCATTCAGATTATACGATTGACGTATCATTTTTAATTTATTTTCGTACGATTGTAGATGCGATCGCGGATGTGGTGATTTAAGCCCTGCTTAAGGAACTCGTCAGGAGGTTTCTACCCGAACATTTTTTAAATAAGCTAAAAAAAATTCTATAGAAATATTCATTAAAAATTATATTGAGTTTGACAATTTTAGACCAAAATCAGAGACAGTTGCTTATTTTCTTTAATCAACTCAAACTTAGTTACAAACATTTCAACTTTCGTATAAGTTGAGATAAAAAAAAGTGTAACAAAAGAAGCACATTTAGCTCATTTTAAAAAAGTGGCACTAAAAGTATCAACAAGGTGAAAAAGTAGCAAATTGATACTTTAGTATCACAACGGTCACAAACGGTTATAATAACCCCTGAAAAATCATAATTTAATGACTATTTCGTGGTTTCTTAAATGAAGAATGTTTGTCCACAATAAAGTAAACAAACATGTAAATATACAAATGTACAAACATAGATATGTACGAGTATGTATAAATATATAAACTTACTTACATACAGTGATCCCAGTGAATATTTTTGAAATTCCCTACACGTCGGAAAAAATAACTTTTTTCCCTCCAACCAAAAGTATTTTCCCTACGCTGAAAATTTAATAGTTTTAACAGCAACAAAACAAATATATATATACATTTTGTGAGTATTGTAAATTTTTTACACATTTTTATTTCATATATTGTACAAAACAGACTATCGTCTTAGTTTGGTACCAGGCAGAAAAGTAATTAAAGTATTAATCAACAAAAACAAACTAAAAACTCATACGAGTATATATGGACATTCTATATACATCGTTACATCCATATAAAAATTGTACATACTTAAAAATTATGTTGCAAAAATATTAATTATACAAATTCTTAGAATATACATGAAATACCGAAGTATATTTATTTGAAATAAAGTCCATTTATTTAATTTGAAAATTATTTAAATTTTATGGTTAAGTATTGTCTATATTCATTTCGTTCCCGCTTTTGGAACTCATTAGTAGATGCTTCTTTTGTAAAGATTTTTGTTTGAGGCTTTCAAACTTATTATGTTTGTATATTGTGACTCAATATAGTATTAAGAGTCTTACTATAAACATATGAAGTTTGTTAGCTAAATTCAAAAATTTTTTTGGTTGAAGTCTACTGACGAGTTCCAAAAGCGGGAACGAAATGCACATAGACAATTGGTTAACCATAAAAACAAGCCAAATTTTCAAATTGTTAGAATATATTTTGTTAAAATGGGTAGTTATAAATTTAAAACTAAGAGCTGTCAGATATGGTGATTTCTCGATAAAACGTGGCGATTTTTCAACTTGTTTGGTGTCCAAATTTTTGGTTTGGCAACATGGCGATTTTTCTGGCGATAAATAAATTTGTTGGCGATTTGTATGGCTATTTTGTTAAACAAAATTGAAGTTCAAAATTTCTGTAATCCACGAAATTAGTTTGTTGAAGAAGTAGTTTAAATAAATAAATGCTACCAAAAATTCCCTGCAATAAATTAAAACAATTTGATTTCGAAGATTTTTTAGTTAAAGTAATTAATGCGTTTTGAATTTGGCTGAGAAAAATTTACAAAAAATACTTTTTGCCGATTTTATTTCTCCTTTTGGCGATTTTTAAATTTTTATACGATTATTTTATAAAATTTATATTAAAAAAAGAATTATATAAAAACAAAAGTATATATTGAGAAAAACTACATAAAACTGATTTTTGGCGATTTTTTAAGTCAATTTGGCGAAATAGGTCGGAAAAAACTGACAACCCTGCGCAGGGTGAGATCTTTTAATAAACATACATAGTTATGGAAAATTTGGTTTAACTCAAGCTGTAGAATACATAATAAATATCAATTTGTATATCTCTTGTTATATTGAAATGCATTTTGCTACTTACTTGTATCGTTCTCTTTTTACGTGTTTATCTTAAACATGAACTATTTTATTTATTTATTATTAAGTATTTTCCTAAAATATCCAAGTATAAAAAATATCAGTTTATGGAGCATTGGTGATACAATTTTATATGTTTCATATGCAAGTTAGTTTACACAATGCAATACCATTTCTTTTGTGACTCCCAAACAAACTCAATATATACAAACATTAACCTATATTGTCCGTTTTCATTTGGAGTTAGATAATTGATATAGCAGCTTTAAAAATAAGGTTCTTATGAACATACGTGTACCCTGCATATACATATGTATATTTTATTTTTGCGATTTTTCATATAAAACTATATGTATGGTTTCTTCACAAAAATTCTAAACTATGTGAAAAATTTTAGCTCTTAAATAAAAATCCTCGAAATATTTTTGCATTTTATATCTACCAAATTGAAGAAGTGGTAATTTTTAAAAATTCCCTACATTTTCCTCAAATTAAAAAAAAGTCTTTTTTTTCCTACGCTCAAAATTTAACAGAAAAATCCCTACAAAAAGGGAAAATTCCCTACTTTTGGCATCACTGCTTACAGACATATGAACATGAAGATTTTTTCTTAAAGTGAGAATTTTTCATTCTTTGCCTCCTTTTATTAAAAAACTCTTCATCGTTAGCAGATAAAAGCTGTTAAAATCAGTTAAAAAGCAGTTAAAAACAGATATAAAGCAGATCATTAGCACATCTTAAGCAGATAGTTAACATTACATACAAATATAAACGGATTATAATGAATAAAAGCAATCAAATATTAAAGAATATTGTAAAAACCAGAGCTGTCAATGTCGTCACTTAGGATAACTTAATGCCAGTTTTTTTAACGTATGGCTGTTGGAGTTCATAGCACAAAGTATACCAGAGTTTTTCTACAACTTATGAAAAAAGCTAAAATCATTTGTGGCGCAGGTTCTGTTAGAAAGGTACAGCTGTAGTATTTTTTTTTTAAGAAGTAACACTCAGGCAATGAATGCCTACTACTATTACTAGGTGTTATCTTCTTTAGGAAAGTGATAGGGATAGAGAGGAGAGGTGTTGAAGGAAGAGATAGAGGACAGCTTCATTCCTTTACAACTCCTCTGCTTTTTTTGCACATTTTTAATAATTCAGTGTTGCAACGCCTCTAGTGTTAAATGCGGCGTATTACATTTTTGAAGCTGTGATTAGTAACCATTTTATTGGTTATTTTACTTCGCCGAAGATTCTGCTACACAACGAAGGGAGGCGTTTTGATGTTACATTAGGATTAGTATCTGCTGAAGTCGGTATAATTCAGTGACCAGTGACTATGCATTCATGACATGAACTTTCCTACAACAACTGATACAAAGGGATACTAATGTACATCAGAAAAATGCGCGGTGTTGTTATTTGATGACTGTCTGATACCGGGTTTGAACCCAGGACCTTCGTTTTCGTATTCAACGAGCTAACTACTTCAGCCAACGCCACCTTCAAGATGTTAACAAAATAATCAAAACAAACAAGAGAAAATGTGCATTTAGTGAAATAAAGAAATGTACATACATACATATTTACAAAATTAAATGAAAGAATTTGTTGCATTGAATTAAAAAAACAGAATGTGAAAAAGATTATTAGCATTAAAAAGTTATTAAAATTTGTCTGCAAATAATTCCTGATTTAACTTTAAGCATTTTCATTGAAAAACTTAAGTTTTTACCTGTTACTTACAAAAATCACACAGTGAATGACACCACAAAGAATAAGTTGAAAATGCATTTGAAGAAGTAAACAATTTTACATAATTAAAGAATTTGTTGTGTTGAATTAAAACCATAATGCGAATAAGCTTATTACTATTAAGAAGGTGATTAAAAATTGTTTTGAAATGATTACAGAAGACATTAGATTTCATTTCATTCAAAAATATTAACTTTCACCATTTATTTACAAAAATCGTACAGCGAATGAGGTTACAAAGTATAAAACGAAAATACCCTAAGAAATGCCACCACGAAAGAAACTTTAAAGAAGCCGCAGTGACAGAGCGAGCAAGACCTCCTAAAACACCAATTATCTTCCGTCTCGTGACATCTCTGTAAGTACTTTGTGGTTCATAGTTCTCCAAAAATTACACATGAAGATTATACTTATGTATATAAACATATACATATGTTTACGTGTATGTACATATGTGCATATCATAAGCTTTTTCACAAAAGGACAGCGTACTACATTGCAAAAGTTGTTCATGTATGTACATATATTTCATGTTAATACTTTTATATCTATTCGGACAAAATTTTACGCTAAATTTTGAACAGTGTACCAGGCTTTAGCAGAAAAGTTAACAAATCGGGCAATGAATTTTCCTATTAAATGAGATTAGCATTCCTTTTTTTATAACCATAATGCTTTCAAATAGTAAAAAGTTTTTTTCATTTATAGAAAATTAACTGAAGCACAGCGGAATCAACAAAATAGTCTGATATTGTTTAGCATTAAGGATAAGGATTTATTTGGTATGACCAACCAATATATTGCCGAGTGCTACATAACATTTGCTGACTTATTGGGCCACGAGAACGAACAAATTCATATGGAGTTGTCGAGACCAGAATACACAGGTATGTAAAAAAACAAAGCATGTACAGATGGTTCCCAGATCTTACAATATTGTCAGATCAAACAATGTGCTGACTATTGCAAATTACTCACAGAAGGTAGATTGTCAGTTTACACGGTTGTATAAAATTTGTCAGAAAATCTACAATTCATTGCTAGGCGATTGTACGAAAATACATTTATTTGACAATATCGTCAGTCAAAAAATTGTCATATACAAAAATTGTCAGATCTGTTGTTATGCGTTATCGGACTCAAAGCATTTGTTAAAAATTATCAATCGTTTCTGCTTGTGTTAAATATAAAAAGTGCAAATATAAATTATTATAGAACAAAAAGAAAAGCAATTGCAGTGATTTTGGCTGCATATATTTTATTATATTTTTGCACTTTCTTGGTTCATGGTAATAATAAAGTGTCTGACAAATATCTGGCAATTTGTTCACACGATTTTAAGGTGTCTGACAATTTGTTCTGGCAAAGTTGTCGGACAAAAATTAATAAGGGTTGTAAGTGCCCTTTTACATTTGGGAAATTGAAAGACAGACAGACGAAGTTTGTAGATGAAGGGGCGAAGATGCAGAGTGTGTAGTACACGACCCTCTGTACTGGCCATTTTTTTGTTTCTCTTTTCTACTTTTCGCAATTTATTCTTATTTCAGTGAATCTATGTATACTTGATGTGTATTATCAAGGCATATGGTATTTATGTGCATGTGTATGAGTAGCAATCGCGAAAAAGAAGTAAACAAACTACAAAATTTCTGTCTGTCTATTAATTTCCAATATGTAAAAGCTTCGGGCAAGAACAAAAGAGAATTGAAAAAATGTCCGGCAAGAAATGTCTCAAATGTAAAAGAGGACTAAGACATTCTTAGCATATTTTAAGTTTAAATTAGACGTGACATAACCATAACCATACAAAACAGCTGTTCGAACCAAACTTATGGGCAACACTGTATTTGATTAAAGGCTCAATCAGAGGTGCCATAACCATAAAAACAGCCGTTCGAACCAAACTAACTGGCAACACTGTATTTGATTATAGGTGACTCGCCATAACTCTCACCATAGAAACCAATTGAATTTTGGTTTGGTTATGGCTATGGTATTATGGCTATGTCATGTCTAATTTAAGCTTAAAGGTGACTCGTCATAACGCCATAGCTATTAGCATAGAAACCAATTGAATTTTGATTTGGTTATGGGTATGGCACGTCTAATTTAAGCTTTACTGACAATATTGTAAAATGTGACAAATGTCTGTACATAGCTTAATATATCTATATGTATATGCACTAGTGTTGTCATTCAAACAATTTATTTTTCATTTTTGTTCGAACGAATAAAATTATCTCAATTTAGAATAAAAAATTGTTCGAATAACATTTGTCGAATATTCAAATAATTTTCTTAATACTTTGTATACAAAATATTTTACTTTTCATAATTTTTTAGTATTTACATATATGAATAAATAACGATCTCGAGGTCACAAACAACGAATATTTTCTGATATTGCGGTGAATGACCTCAACTTCGATGAAGAAGTAAATGATAATGCTCTAATAATAAGATGTAGAACATTTTTGGTTGAAAATATTTTTGAGTTTTCTTTTTTGAATTCTCTATATCATTTTCTTCCAAAATTGTTGTTGTGTTTGATAATGAAAAATAATAATATTATTAGGGTTTGGGATTTCCCGGACTTTTGCACTTTCCGGGAAACGGGAATGAAAAAATCGCTGGAAAAGCTATTTTTCTAAATTAAGTACATTTATTAAATGAAAGTCGGCGAAATTTCGATTGTGTTATTAATTTAAGCATTATTTTTCTAAGAATTTTGGAGTGAATTACACAGCAAGAGATCATATAAAGACTAATTGACGAGTGTTACCGTAATTAGTAAAAAATTTTACAATAAGTCTTCCAAATCATTTTATTAAGAATTTGCTTTGCTTGTCTTATTCTTCTTGAAAAGTTTTCCAGGAGGATTCTTATCGTTAAGTACTATAGAAGAAAGTTAGAGTACTATACTCAGCTGCGCCAAATTTTAAATACCCTGAGCCACAGTATATTTAAATGTCTTTCATTATTCATATAGGGCTTGAATAATAGCGTCAAATTTAAGTATTGTCAGCTCAAAGTTTTTCAGCTTCTATGAACTGCAAATGTTCACTACACTTAGGCTGAGTTTACATCTTGTGTGCCATGTGCCCAAAAAAACGTAACCACTAATTGCTAATGAAAAACTGTTTGATTCAGACATGTATTTATTGGTTTAGACTAAAATAGACAATTTTATAGAATCCAAAATTATTGAAACAGTTTAAATCAATAAATACATGTCTGAACCAAACAGTTTTTTATTAGTAATTATTTTTGGGCACGTAGGACACTAGAAATGCCAAATGTAAAATAAACATTAGTAATACAATCATTCAAATGAACCTTTGAGTATAAAAAAATAAAAATTTTATATTAAATTAAAACAGCATTATAAAAGAAATTTTTTATATGAATGAAAATAAATTTGACTGCCACTTACACCATTTTATAAATACGTGTGTCACAAAAGTCTATATATTTATGAAATTACGTGAACTTTTAATTTCCCGTTTTCCCGGGAAAATCTCAAAAATTTCCCAGGAATATTAGACAGAATTTCCTGTTTCCCAAACTCTAGTTGGATATAATGGTTTAGATGAGAAGTTCCCAGCAAATTCCTGTTCACGGACCCGTTGTAAAACTTTGTTTGCCGCGGACCTCCTTAGAAACCGTAAATGCAAAATTTTTAGGTTGAATTAAAAATGCTAATAAGTGAAAGACAAAACCAAATATTTTATTTTGATTAAAAATTTATTATTAAAGTTCAACAATATGTTTAAAAATGCACGGTTTTTATTTGAATATTTAAAGCCAAATTTTTAATAATCTTCAAAATATTGCTGGCTATTCGGGAAAACGCGTCGAAGAAGTGAAACTTTCCATTAAATCAAAAACAAAGTTTCAAAGATTTGTTTTTGTTTACCATACAATTCTAAAATGAAATAAACGGTGAATTTTGTATGGTAAACAAAAACAAATTTTTTACATTTATTAAGTTTTGTTTTTGTTTTACATGTATGTATGTAACTTCCACCAAGTCGATGCGTATTATAGAATAGACACCAGTATCTCTTCTTTGATGCATTAAATACATTCACCACAGCAAGCTACCGACTACAAAATGTCAAGGATAGAATGAATACACATGTTTATATGAGAATGATTATTTTGACTGCAGCAGGCTAAAAGTTGTTGCCCGTGCTACATTTGTCGTTGTAGTCAAATTGAACTAATTTCTATTTTTGATGGCTACAAAATCCAAAACAATGCTGACAATATAAAAAATTATGTAAATCAAATTGGTGCTTAGAAAATTTTTTATTTCAAAATAAAAAAAAGTTGCAATTTTTTAAAAAAAAGATTAAAATTCGCGAATAGCTGCAAAATTAAAAAAAGCCATAATATTGATTACGATACGCCAAAACTGTAAGTAATGCAAAAAATTTGCGATAAATTCGCAAGAAGTTATTAACAGCGGCATGATAACAAAGTCTAATATTGTTTAAAAATTGACAAAACTTTTAGGAAGCTAAAAACATGCAAAAAGTGACTTTTATCGCGAATTTTGCAAATAATCGCGAGAAGTTGCAAAATTTTAAACAAGTCATTCTATTAGAGACGGGCGCGTATTGAATTTTTCGAACACGAAACGAACACTGATGCCAAGATGTCCAACACGTACGAAACACGCACGCGATATGATATTTTTTCAAAACGAGTTAAACTTCCTTTCTTAAGGAATGAGTAAAAAATATATTTTTGTAGTACTTGATGTGCTTTTCTTTATTTCAATATATTCTTAAAACTAAACTAATGTTTAAGTTTACATGTACTTATATTCTTAATCTAAGCCTTGTCTTTGGGAATAATTTCCTTTGTCGTCTATGCCCTTGTGTTGTTTACCTTGTATATTATCGTGTTTAGTTTTCGTCGTATCTTCAGTAAAATGTGTTCCCGTCATGGTAATATGTTTTCTCACTTTGTATTTGTGTACTGGTTTTAATATTTGTTTAGGCTTAGCACATCGTCTGGTTATGATTATTTTTTCTCATACTTTATGGTCTGTCTGCATTTGCTAATTGTGATACATCAATCCCTGTAGTAAAATGTTTGTCTAAGTACAGTTGTGATGGTTATTATCTCCCCCTGTGTTAAGATAAAAATTTCCTCATTTTCTAAGCACGTGCTGGTGTTTGAAGTCTTTGGAGTTCTGCGTTATAGCAGATCTGGAATAGTTCCTGTCTCTTTTTTTCCTGTATAGGTCTATAGCATTTACATATCTGTACTGATGAGTATATTATGATTATTAGTATGCCGATGGCAATAAATGTGTATAGTGTAGTCATAACCGGATGTTCTTCTAAAATAATAAACATTGTTGATATTTCTTGTATTTATGTTTGAAAATTTGTGTGGATGGGTACTAAGATATTTTTTGAATCCCAGCCAATTAACACGATTTATCATCTTCACATAAAGATGAGGTAAGTTACTTCTTAATTGGCTACAAATTGAAACGATCGTGGGAGAGTGGTCGGACGAGAGATCTAGAGAAGCTTCAACTTGAATTAAATCCCTAGAAATATTTTTCATGACGCCAAAATCTATAACATCCGGAATTTTTTGTATGTCAGTAGGCCAGTAAGTGGGCTCCCCACTCGAAATGACGTCCAAGCCCATTTTTGAAATTGTGTTGAACAACGCTAGACCTCTGGGTGTGATAAGACGCGAACCCCAGAACGTATGTTTGGCATTATAGTCCCCAGCTGCTACGAATCAAGGGCCAAGAGATTTGAAGAAATCCTCGTATTGATCTTCAGTAATTGCGAATCTGGGAGGGGAGTAAATTGATGATATTACAAAATTAGTGCAAAAATTTTCAATACAAATATTCGTTGCTTGTAGATGTTCTTCAGAAATGTTGTCAATAATATAATGCTTGAGTCTTGACCTTATTAGAATTGCTGATCCACCGCATGCTCTTCCTCTTGGGTCCTTTGAATCATATAAAGTGTAGCCAGAAATTTTAAAAAGACTTCTCGAAGTCAAATGAGTCTCTGAGACCAACATTATATCAATAATTTTTTCCGTGAGGAAGTGCTCAAGTTTATTTTTATGTTGGAGAATACCGTTTGCGTTCCAGAAACATATTTTTAAAGTGTTCATGGTTTGTTAACTAATGCTTGAAGCAGTGTATTCTGCATTCGCAACATTTCTTGCATCATGCTAGTCATATTTGTTGTAAATCATCAATATCAATAGTAGCTTCAAGGCGATTGAAATTAAAGCTTGAGTTTGTATTTGTTGAATTATTTGGTGGTGAAACATTTTGAGTAGGAATAAAATTTGTCTTAGCAGCATCGGCATACGATACACGGGAAGTAACTGGTTGGCTCACTTGCGCAATAGTGGTGGATAGAGCGTTTGCTGATTGGGATGGAGCTAGTTTAGGTTTTTTCCCCATAGTTTGTTTGACGAAAGAGTACACAGGACAACCTCTGTAGTTAGCGGTGTGATTATCTCCACAATTGCTGCATTTTTTATCACTTTAATTTTTTGGCTTATTGCACCTAGCAGTGCCGTATAATTCGCCGCACACAACACAAACAGTAGGTAAATTGCAGTAAGTTTTAGTATGGCCATATTCTTGACAATTATGGCACTGTACGGGTCCAGAACGCTTATGTGGTTCTTCAACTGTTATTTTTCGGTATAAAAGATATTTTAGATTATAAATTGAGTGCGTCTCATTTTTTCTCAATTTTATATCATTTGGCTCCAGTTCAACGCGAATTAGAGGTTGGGGGATCTTTTCCCTATTTATTATGTCCGATACATTTTTGACCTTAAATCCCTGAAGGACGAGTGCATCTTTTATTTCTTCGGGAGCGACATAGGAATCTCTGCCCTTCAATACTGTCTGCAGACCTTTAGCACTCTTGAGCTTGTATGTGTAGAAATTTGTTTTACTTTTTTCAAATTCAGAAACCATTGTGCGAAAATCTTTTTCTTCATAAATTTGAATTTTCGTTTCATCAATGTTACCACGTTTTATTGGAACAATGTGAAATTTATTCTCACCAATTACCGAAATTAATTTTTAATAAGAGCGTTTGAGTTTTTTTCTCTTAAATAAATTGGTGGCGGCTTGGATGTTTTGTTCGCAGATTCAGCGGGTTTGTCGTTGTCATCTTGGAATATTTTAAAAAGGTTTTGGCGATTAGTAGATGATGCGCTGTTATCCCTAGAGATATTTGGAGCCCGCGCTTTACCACAGTTATATATCTGTCCATTCCGACTTGGACCTTGGGTTTTTGGCTACTCTTAGTGAAAACAGGGTTAAGTGATGACCACGAGCCCGAAGCGGATGATATCGCTGAGTTCAATGTAGAGGTACTAGGCAACGGTAATGTTAACGAATCACTAGTTGACATTGGACAGAGCGAAGTTGATCGCTGACGAAAATGCGGCTTTGCCGTTAGAGAAAGTCTATCATCAGATTTTTTTTTTATTGTTTTTATTAAGAGCTTCAGAACTCACAGAGTGTCTATCATCAGATTTGTTATTTTTATTTTTAACATTGAGAGCATCAGAACTCACAGTAAAATAGGCATTTCTGCCGTTATAACTCACTTCAAAATTATTTGTATTTGAGGTACTCATATAGAGTATTCCTCAAGGGTACTTTGTGTTTTTTTGTTTACGGTTTTTTTTTTGTTTTTGTTATTTCTATATGTAAAAATATTAGCAAAGCAAAAAAAAAGCTTATTTATCAAAAATCATACAAAAAAATATTCGTAATATTTTTTTGTATGATTTTTTTTTGTTTAGTATGTATGTAAGAAAAATTCCGCTTTACGTCTGTTCACTATGAAGGTACAACGAGAACTAAGAAGTAGTGTGAAATAGAATACAAAACTTTTAAAAAGTCTTACGCAGCCTTTTATTGTCAAGGGAATGAAGGGGAAAGGTGTAACAAAGTATATGTAGGAACAACAATGCGGAAACTCGGGACTAGAAGAATATCAGAACATGAAGCAGATATATATATATAGATATATATAAAGGAAAGGAGACAACAGCTCTAGCCCAACATGAGAAAAAAATGAAACATAAAATAGATTTTAAAGGAGTGAAAATACTTGACAGAGAGAAGAAAACGAATACAAGGTATACACTAGAAAGCCTACGGATACAACAACGCATAAAACATCTATAAACACCAAAGAAGACAAAGACAACACGAAACTACAATATTCCATTGGAATAACCTGATAAGTAAAGTTGTGTGATATTAGTTTTTAAGTTCGTGTCTGATATTTTGTTTTATTTATTATTATTTAAATTATACACCTAATTGTTCGTGATGTTCAGTTTTCTATAATTTATTTAGTAATGTACATAACTGAAGAATCGTGAGTACAACATAAAAACTAATACATATAACATACACAAAACTATAAATAACAAACATTTTGTAATTTGTTGCTAGAACCTTGGCTAGAACTTAATAAAAATTCTCCTGAAAACGTTTGAAAAAAGCTGACGAAACGTTGAGAAAAAAATATGAAATAGATTTGTTTTATTTGCATCTTAATAATTAAGAAAACTGATCATAAATAGCCTATATATTTTTTTACTTTTATTATAAAATTGAGATTTTAATGTTATATGCTAGTATAACCCAAAAAAGAATCAAAATGAGATATGATAAGTGCATAGTTATAGTAACTGCGCATAAGAAATATAGTAAGCCTTACATTTAAGGTAAACTATGAGTTTTTGACTGTTATATAAAACAACACGGGAAATATTTTTGGGCAAAATGTTAACCCCCTAACTCTTCGTTATATGGGTCTTTTTGTACCTTTCTTTAAAAAAAAGGAAACAGAAGTAATTTTTAGCGGCGATGTAGTGGACTGAAATGCTCTGAAAAAATATTTTACATAAGTATTTACTATAAATCATGCAAAACATAAAATAATTTTAAGAACTAACTTCTTTATGTTTATAATTAGTATTCGGCATAGGAAATCTTTCTCAGCGAAAAACCACAATTTCTTAGATCAGCGTAAAACCGGTCGTGTTATATGGCTGTGAGACTAGCAATGGGCGTTAAATGCAGCAAACTTCAGTTACTCATCAATAAATGCCTGCGACGTACTGTATGCCGAATATTTTTGACTTCGACGATCTCCAATGTGGACTTAATGTGTTAGGGATTTTTATGTCTTTTTTTATAATTAAACTTTGTTTAGAGTTGAGGTAGTTCTCGTATTGATTGTTCTTAAATTTTAAAATTTTAATGGAATTTTATATGTAGCGCTTTTTGAGCTATTAGTTTTTTCCTCTCGCGAATAAAAAATAAGTACCATTAATAATTACATATTTTTAGAGAAGCGAAGAGAAATATTGTAATTTTGCTCGGAACATTTGCAACTTGAATTGCTTTAATTTTAATTTTTATCTGGACAAAGTTGAAATGACTTGCCATCATATGAATATCGTTTGCAAAACGGTTTTACAGAAAATCTGATGTTTAAATAAACTACGCCGTTTCATCTGAAAAAAATTTACAGGTTATACACTAGACGGATTACAATGCCGCCAATAAGACGTAGCAATTTAGGTTGCAGAACTTGCAATCCTGCAATTCAAATTAATAATTTCTTAAGGGAAAGTACAGAGGAGAAATTGTTTTGATACCACGCATTCCAATGATTCCGACCGATTTGTCATTTTAATTTAAACGCTTGCAGTTTCCGGTGAGGCTTGCATTCTCAATGATATAAAGCAACAAACAAACAACAGTCATTGAGTGTTTGCGGAAAAACATCAGCTTTGTTTGCTTACAAAAACAACAAAACAAAAAATGTCGTGTATCATAAAGAATTGGAATGAACGAAATTGTGAAAGTTAACCAATCGAAACGAAAATTTTTTTTAGTTTTGTTACTCGACCGTCGTTCTTGCACCTTTTTTTTCTTAATTTTTACTGTGATTACACATTTTTAATAGCTTTTGAAAAATATGCAAAATTATCACAAAAATTTTTTTTTAGACAGGACAACGTCTGTCGTATCAGCTAGTTCTTTAATAAAATCGATAATTCTTGTATGACGATTTTGTTTGAAAATTGTGATTTTATTTTTAAAATTTTATGATTTCTCAAAAAGATTTAACAACAGTGAGTATTGGTGTTGATTTTGTTTACACTCCTCATCGTAATAGGCTTCTTGGAGAAAAATCTTCTAGACTTTTCGTTTTGAAGTTAAACATTCCTCTCTTGGCTACAGGAATATTTTTTATTATTTAAATTGAAATTCTATATTTATGATTTTATTAGGCTAGAGTTCGCGTATCGCTCTGTAAGCGAAAGTACATGTGATAATTAGTAATGAACAAATAACACCAAAGTCAATTGTAAATATTCTGACAAACATGAGTAGAACGGAACAACCAGCTGTTTTCGAAGGTCACTACACCTTCATCATCAGCGTTCCTTGCATTTGGCCCACTGTGTGTGGTGTCAGTTGCTGTAGATTTGTGCTTTATATACTCAAGTTTTCGATGCAAATGGAATATGGTTCCGTTGTTCCGTTGGTTGTTCCGTTCTACTCGTGTTTGTCAATGTATGTAATTCGTATATGTATGTATACATTTTACTTCTAATGATTAGGATAATATCGACTAATATAATAATTTTAATTAACATCAATATTTATTTTTTCAGAATCTGAAACTATTAAAGCTCTGGAGTACCGTCAAGGAGATAAGCAAGCAAAAGATTTCTTGAAGAAACTGAAGAATAAATCGTACTCATGAGAATTGATGAAACATATTAAGCGGGTTGTATCAAATTCTCTTAAAGCAAATTTATAATAACTGTATAATTTTATATAAGTAGGTATGTACATTGTACATATGTACGTAAAAATACATACATATGTATGTATATGTACATTATACTTGTTTGTATATACGAATTTTAATCTACATATATAAATAAATAAATTGAAAATAACAGCTTTTTACTTAATGCACACGAAAATACATATGGGTATACTACAGGTTAGGTTAGGTTGCACAGGTTGAAGGACAAATCCAGTCCGCTAGCTTATCACGTTGTACTACCTGGAACGGAGACGTATGGCGGGTAATTTCTTCAACGTTTCTCCATTCAGTTAAGTTCTAAACTGACGTAATGGCTGTAGTAATGAGTTTATCCGTCGAATGTCGTAGTTGGTCAAGGGTGACAAATCATGCAGCAACGGACTGACAATTAAATCGTCCTTTTCTCAGAGAGCGGCACAGAGACAGAGTAGGTGTTCTACTCCTGCTTCTCATTATGACAACTTCTCATAAATCGTTATAAACATGGTAGTTTTATACTAAGTTTATAGCCGCACTATTTAAAAGTAAAAATATTTGCAAATAAATTAATTATAAATTAATTGTGAATGTATAAAAACTTGGTAGCACTTCTATAGAAAAGTTACTTATGTTTATAAAAAAATTGCGTAAATGTATAAAGTAACAAATAATCATTTGTTTTATTGCCAGTATTTTCTTCTATCCATTTTTTTTGTGCAATATTTAACAATTTTTTGTTTTTTGTTAGCAAACATTTGTAAGTGTGGCAACCTCAAGCATTTTATTTGCAAATAATGCGTTAATCGTGAATATTTTTCTGAATTAGCAAGTCGCAATAAAAACAATAATATGGCAACAATTGACAGTTTTATTTGAAAATCGTTACACCCATGACCGCACAACTCGTCACTTAAAAAAATGTTTCGTACTATAAAGGTACTGTACAAAATAACATTTTTATTTATGGCTTACGTGATAGTAACGGATTATCCATTTAGTGGTTTTAAATTTGCCGGATCATGGATCGTTTAACAACCAAAGAATTTACTACAAAACTGGTGGCCACATCTCGTCACACAGTGGACGACATTGTCAATAGTACTGCTGTGTACCCGAGCCAATGTAATAGCCTATTGACATATAACATGGGGTTGTCATTGAAAATCTACTAGAAGACTTTAGCACTATTCTTTTACGACCATATGGAGACATTTGAACCAAAGATTCATTAGTACATTTTAGTGATCCTCGTCTACAATTTTACAAGGGGTGGGGGCAAAAAACTTAAACACATATGTACATATGAAGGGCTTATTGCAAAAACTCGATAAGCCACAAAATGAAAATACTGAGAAAATCGCCTTTGAAGTTTAAAATAAATGCAGAAAATATGAATTTGATGAAATCATGATACAGATACTTTTATTTAGTGCTTAAGGAAGACTACTATCGCATACCCGTCCCTGTACACCAAGAAATCTTCGGAAATCGCTAAAATCGCAAAAATTTGTGGCTTATCCAGTTATTGCATGAAATTTACTCATTTTGTTTTTTTTTTTTTTGAATATCAAAAGTTTTGTTATTTTGGTTCAAATAAAGTGGCATATCGTGTTTTTGCAGTTTAAAATTTATTATTTTTTCTATTTATTACATCAAATAATTTCTATAAGTTGTGATTCAGTTGCAATTAATCATACCTCGCTGGTTTCTGAAATTACTTCATCATCTGTTGGCAAAAACTCTTTGTCTTTCACGCTGTCATCACTATCTTCAACAAAATAATCACTTCCACTGCTATCTTCATCAGAATCCATCTTTTTGTAATAATGTGCATTATCGAGTTTTTGGGACAAATAATTCTGAATAAAATGAAAATGTAAAAAGTGACACTTGCGGCTAAGGCGGAAATTAAACGGAATATAGGTACAATATTTTAAGAGGACGTTCCGATGCTGTAAAGTAATTGAATGAACTGATAAAACCACTTTCTGAAATCGTGTGGCTTATCATGTTTTTACAATAAGCCCTTCATATGTATTTTTTTTAACATTATTGCACACAATAATAAATAGAAAAACAAACTATTGACGCGTTGCTTGACAATGTCACCAGAAATACACTAGAACTGTTGTCTCTAACGTATCGCTACTCCGGCATAAAAGGAAAGTTGTCGACATTTCAACTAGTGCAATTGTCGATAAAGAAAAGAGTTTTGACATAGAGACATATAATTCTTCGCTGACTAGAGGGAACGTAGAAAAAAATTACAAATGTAAAGAATTTCTAGTTGACTTAAAATACATATAACAAAACACACTGTTGGCACTGTTGGAAAATATTTTTATTTTCCCAACAGTTGTCAGGAATAATAAAAAATCAACTAACTCTGGGAGTATCTAAATGACAAATTAACTGCTTCTGGTCAACCAATAAAAGAATCAAAAATGTTTGCTAGTGCTCTATTCTTTAACTTTATACTAATTAATTATAATTAAGTTATTAATTAAATAAAAATGAACATTACCATATGTGCAGTGTTAAAAAAATTGCAGTCGCAATAGAAAAAGTCGTAAAGTTGTGCTATTTCATCGACTTTTTATTTTTTTGACTGCCTAATCATAACCTGTTGCTTATAGTTCTTCTACTGAAATTCAAAGAGTCGTAGTCGAAGTTAACACCATAAACGAATAGATACACAGAACGAAGAGTTTAGGCAGAATTAGTTTGTAGGTGCTGTTCTGTTCTGAATCAGCTGTTTTGTTTCTGTTCAATTGAAAGTCTGTGTGTGTGGTTTGTTTTTCCTGTTTCGTTCTGTTCCGTTGCGGACAAATCGTTAAGTGACAGCCAAAAGTGTGTATGTATTAGTTTGTTGTGATATTTTGTATACAACTGAAATCAGTGCTATAGGTTGCCAGCTGATTCCTTGCACAGAAAAAGTGATTGCAAAATATTTTATACGGAAAAGAACGGCACAGAACGACAACGAAAAGTAAAAACTAATGAGGCCTTTTCAGCTGTCGACATGTTCGTACAGTTTTCGGTTTGACTGACTACTGCCACTGTTGTCAGATAAGGCGATATCTCGCCAAACGTGGCAACAAAAATTTGTTTTTGGCGATGAAAACTTTGAAATGGCGATTGGCGATATTTGAAGTCCTTGGCGATATTTTTGGCTATATTTTTACGAATGCAATAATATAAAATAATGTTAAATATATTAAATTTTTTGTAAGGAATTTTTGCTACAACAAAATATTTCTTGCAAAAAATTCTAAACGTTATCTCAAACGAAATTTTCTGAAATTCAAGAAGTTAAAAAATAGTGACCAAAAAATCTCATTTGGTGTGTATGAAACACAATAGGGAAAACTTTCTTTTATAAATTAGAACCAACATTTTGATAATGAAGCACCAAAAACCCTGCACGAGTTCTCACCTAGAGTTTATGAATACGACGATGCTTCTTGTGCTTACTGCTTCAAGGATATGATATACACATTTACGTAAATGTTAGTTCAGTTTTATCACAAGATTTAAATAATAATTTTTATGTTGCTGTTCAACTTCAATTTATCCTATTTATATTGATCTTTTGGAATAAGTTATATTGTACGCCAGTATTTATATGTTAATGTAAGCACTTTCTTAACTTTTCTTAAATAATAGCATTTTTATGTTTACGATAGACGTTACCTACTGAATTTAAAATTTAACAATATTTGTAATGTAATTACAAAATCAAAAAAAAAATATTTTTGTAGCTACACTCGTTAAGCAGCTCTGGGCTGAAGAACAGGGGGGTTACTCTCTATTGCGATGCGAAAGAAAAATGCTACGAAATCGAACGATTGGTACTCTCTAATGCGTATGCGCATTTGGTTTTCGCATCTATTTTTCTTTTCTTTCGCAAGCCTGGTATCACCGGACTCTGAAATGCGAAAGCGTCAGTCAAAATCGTCCGATTATCGCAAATATCTTGCAATAGATAAATACCAAACGCGAAGACAAAAAACATGTGAGTACGTAGAAAAAATATTTATATTTGATATTAAAATTGTTATTTTTAGAGAAAAAAAATTACATTACATTTTGTGATCACATGCATATATGTACATAAATCTAAAAATTTAAATCAAAGTGAAATATCATTAACCAAACCATAGCATTCATACTTTCCTGCAATTTGCGTTGAAGTGTAAGTGCTTGTTTTTGCCGATATTACCATCAAAACCATCATAAAGCAAATTTGATATGGTTGGAACGTGATATTCTTTCAATGCCGAGCAGAACTCTAAGCAATGTGAGACTGCTGCGATAGACCTAAGGTATGGTCCTGGCCAATTTGATGTTGATATCCCCCTTGGCCAAGTAATTTTAATGTGGCGGCTAGTTTTATAACAGTTGGAGTTGCTCTGGATCTCCTTGAAACTTTTATCTCGAGTTGAATAGCGTTAGCGACATTTCATTACTGCCAATCTTTGCCATATTTTCTTTTGCAAAGTCAGTGCTGCCACTTTATTAAAGAATTTTGCGAAAGTAATAGAGAGTACCAAATTGGCATCTCATTGCATTTATCTTTCGCATCGTAATTATTTTCGCATCGCAATAGAGAGTAAACCCCCAGCTCCAGCGTCATCGTAATTATTTGTGAAGTGCGGTCAGGCTTGCATCTATTGTTGGGCAGCGATGCCAATTTAGCGCGTTTCGCGCTGGATTCAGCGCGTTTCAACTATGCCAAACACGCTTTTTTTCGTCTTAGCGCATTTACTAAAAAACATAAATTTAACAATTTTCTAATATTCAAAACACATTTTAATACTGTAAATGGAAAATATTTTGAAATTTCACACCTAAATATATGTACTCGTACTCGTGAGCAAAAAAAATTATACATATAACTTATTAAGCATCTGTTCTAGCTGAAGTACAAAAAGCATTTGAATCGCAAAACTATTCGACAATTTGTATAAGTTGTTACAAAATTTGACAAATAAAATAAAAAGTAAAGATTTCGATTATTTGGAAGGCAATTGTGATTCTATGTAATGATTGTAATTACTTAGGATATAATTTCGAAGAAACAATATTACAAAATCTGAAAAGAGATACTAAGCAAAATCAATTGTATTTACCAATACACATGTGCATATGTACATCGTATTTTATTAAAATTTAATTTAGTGCGTAGGAAAATAGCGCCTTTTGACTATAAATAATTTACAATGCTGTAACTTAGCGCGTTTTGCGAAGAGGAATAGCGCGCTTGCTCACAAAGAATAATATAATCGGGTTAACGTTACGTTGACAAAGCGTTTCCTAAGGTGGTTAAAATGTTGGGAAAACATCACAAGTTATACTTTTGGAGTGTTGTGCCAACACACAAATGATAACCTCATGATTGGGTTGCCCAATTATTTTTTACTTCGCTGGCTAAACACTATGAAAACCACAATTTAAGTGCTTTCCCAATATAATTTTTTTTAAGTGTAATATATTTCTAATACTTCAAACTCAAAAATCAATGTGTTTTCCCAAAAATTTTAAGCTTTTTTCAGCTAGGCAGTTTTAAGCAGAATTCGTTTTAGAAGCCAATAATTTCATTAGAGCAGTTATAAATAAAAACTTTTAAATGTTAAACCTAAAATGTATATATATATTTTTTTCAGTCAATTAAACGGAAAACTTTTTTTTTTAATTTGAAATTTAAGCTTTTTGTTGCGATATACCAGCCTGAGATTTTATTAAATGCTGCAGAGGCCACACTGCATTCTTTCCTGCGAAAGGTATACCGTTAAAAGGAGACAGTCAATAAGACCCGCGAATTTAAGGAAACAAATTGCGACGAACACAATAATATAATAATAACAATAAATCAAACCCTCAACATCACTTTTTAAAAAAAGATAGCACACATTATTAATTTTGATCCAATAAAACACTTCATTATTGATGAAATGCACATGCTTTATCTCGGCATTAGTGAACAATTACTTCAAAGGCTAATTTTAAAAAATTCATTAATATTTCACAAGAAAATGTATCAGCACTTCAACAAAACCTACTAATGGTATCTAAAAATATACCTTTTGAGTTTCTAAGAAAATCACACGATTTAATGAACTTAGCAAACTGGAAAGCTACTACACAATTCCGTTTCTTCTTGTTATATGCTGGTGCAATTATTTTAAAAAATGTGTTAGATGTAGAAATGTACAAACATTCTTTAATTTTATTTACTTGTAGTCTTTTGTCGTCAACCAAGTTAGCCACATTCAAATCAAAATGCGTTCCAGAATTGTTAAAATCATTTGTTGATGAACTTATGCCTCGATATTACATCCCTAATTCGCAAACTATGAATATCCATAATCTAATCCATATACCAGATGATGTAATTAACATAGGAGCTGCTTTATCACAATTTTAAGATTTTGCCTTTGAAAATAGTTTGGGGTATTCAAAGTCAATTGTTAAATCAACTGCAAATCCAAGAGCGCAAATTCAAAGGAAATTGCACATTTTCCATACGAACAGTTTCTCAAATAATATTATTATTTTATTATTAGTATTTCGTTTTGTTAAAAATTGAAAATATTCACTGGGAAAAATTATAGACTCAGTTAAATCGAACACACTATTTTCTTTTGTCAACGTTTATGGCTATAAAATGACAACCGTTCCTCCCGATAACATCTGCTTACTAAGTAATGGAAATGTCATGGGTATATCAGAAATTTTTAGTAACAAACTTTCTGTACACAAATATGATAATATTTAGTCCCTTTTTACAATTGAGAAATTGAAAGGAAGACAGACGAATTTGTTGGCGAGGGGTTGAAGAAGGTAGAGTGTGTAGTACACGACCCTCTGTACTGGACAATTTTTGTTTCTCTTTTCTAGTTTTCGTATTTTATTCTTGTTGCTTCACATGATCAAGGCATATGTATGTATTTATGTGTAAGTGTATGTAAGTAGCAAACGTCAAGAAGTAAACAAACTATAAATTTTATGTCTGGCTATTAATTTCGCAATTGTAAAAGGTTTGGGCAAGTTCAAAAGAGAATGAGCAAAATGTCTGCCTTTCAATTTACCAATTGTAAAAGCGGACTTACTTAAAAGAATTTAAAACCAGTATTTTGTATGGTAATACTGGTTTTAAATACTTAAAAGTACACTTTGTTTTGAGCTAGAGTTAAGCATGGTAGATGTTAAATGTATTCTTATCAAATGCCAAAATAAAACACTTACTATCACCCTTTTACATAAAAAAATTAATGCACATTAATATAAAAATAAATAAAAACGAAAAGAAATAAAAAATAAAATTTTTTAAAAAGCATTGGCAAATAATTTTTCTGACTGTAAACCGTAACGTTGGCAAATCGTTCTGGTTTCTTGAGTAAGAGTGCCTTCCCAGTACTAAAATTTTTGTACGGTTGGCAATTTCTGCCTGGGGTGGGTTATAAATAGGAGGCATCGCTGTTGTTTGGCCTTCGAGAGTATTTCGTCTCTCTCACACTGGTTGACTGATCTGCCATAGATAACCGTATAATCCTGCGGTTCTTTTGTGCAATTTCGTTGACAAACAAGTTGCTACTTCCTATGTGAAGGTATAGGTCGTGTGTAGTCAGTTAATAGTATCTTGGACATATGGTCTAGTTACCCCGCCAATATTTGTGCAACAATACTTTGCAAAATTATTTTGTAAAGTATTTATAAATAAATAAATAAGTTTTTGTACCTATAATTAATATTTTATTATATTGGCGATATTAGAGAAGTCATTTGGCGCGGAGGCTGAAAATAAATCTGACAACACTGACTACTGCTTTAAATAAATAAGTTAAGGAAGCAGAAATGTTTGTGTGGATGGTTTTGTGTGTGCATGAGTGTTTTTTCCTGTTGGGATTTTTGTTACAATTGTACCAAATTTTGCACTATCCCATTTGCATTGGTACAGTTCAGGGGTGTCATAGAAACCAATCTTGCCAGAATTGGTTTTGAAAACGACAGGAAAAGACGCTTTGATGTCATGAAAACTAGGGATGTAACGATACGCCATTTCGCCGATCCGATACCGATACTCAAAAATAAATATCGCCGATTCCGATACCGATACGCATATTTAAATTGAGCTCAAGTAAAAATTAACAAAACTCAAGTAGAGTAATTCTTCTATTATACAAAATAACAGTGTTTATTAATGAGCCATTCAAATCATCAAAATTTTCAGTACATTTCAGTTTCTAAAATTAAAATTTTCAAACTACAAAACGTCTGCAATATTTATGATTTTACAAAATAAACGTTGGCATTCAGTTTAGATTGGCTCAAGATTTAAAATTGATATTAATAAGACTTAAAAAAAAATGTTAACAAAAAATTAATTATTGTTTTTCACAAAATAACAGTGTAAGACATTATTAATGAGTCAATTCAAACTGAATGTCATACTGTTTATTTTCTAAAATCATCAAAATTGTCAATACATTTCAGTTTCTCAACTTCAAATTTTCAAACAACAAAACGTATGCAATATTTATGATTTTACAAAATAAACGTTGGCATTCAGTTTAGATTGACAAATTCAGTGAAAAAAAAAACAGTTTTCTCATTTTTGTATAACAATGAAAAAACTAAATCAGAGATGCAAAATGAGATTTTACAAATTTTACCAACTTTCAAGAAAAGTGTACTTATTAACTCCGATTGCTTTTATTAATTTGAAAAATTGTTTATTTAAATGAAATTGAATAAAAACTCACATAAAAATTCATTTGTATTCATGTAAACATGTATGTCGTTAAACAAAACGCCAGAAGCTCTATCTAAAAAAGTCTAATCCAATTTTTAGTATATTCCGATTTATTTCCCGAACATACAGAAATACTATAAAAATTCGTCTTCTTCGAACAAAAATAGCGGTAATATTAAAAAAAAAAAGATTAATTTACAGGCACATTTTTATTGAGTATGTACTTGAGTATGTAGGTATATCATCACAGAAAATTCAAAAAGTCATTTCTAAAAGTTTTACAGGAAAAGCATAAAACTTGTTTGAATGAGTTAATATATTGACAATAAGTAAAAAATTTTACAATAAATACATCTATAAATTTGTTGGCCCTTTTAACTTGCATTATAACATTTTACACTAATTGTCAATTTATATTTCATTGAAACAAGTTTTATGCTCCCCTGTAATGTCAGTTGTTATTTTAAGTTGTAATTGTTGTAGAATTACCACCACTTGTATTAATGCGCCTTGAAAAAAATCTTAAAACATACAAACACATACAAGATTTAGCATTGAGAGAACATTTCATTACTATGGTGCAAAAAAATAGAAGAAACAATTTCATTATGTATTCTGTTTTGATTTTATGTTCTGCTTTTAATATGTTATTTATCATAGTTGTCATGCAAAAAAAAAAAATTGAAAATTTAATATTTTGTTCAAAAAACTCTAAAGAAAAATATAAGAAGTATCGGCGTATCGACAGTAAAATATCGCCGATATCGATATATCGGAAAACCAGCAGTATCGCCGATATATCGGTATCGGTATCGGTTGCTCCCTAATGAAAACCAATGCTGTCGGTTTAATATTCGGACTAGAATTAATGTCGGTTTTAGGTCTTATGGAAACCAATGTTATCGGTTTTGTTATTGGAAATAAACCAAGTAGCTAACAGCTGTCAGTTTTCATTTTCGTGCTTTCTTATTTTTTATTTTTTTTGGAAAAATTTAAGTAAATTTATCATTTGTGAACACACTAATAATACCAAATTATTATTTTAGTTATTTAGTTAAATATTTTTTTTTTATTAAAAATACATTGAATTTGATTATTGAAGAGTTAGCTGGATCCTATACGCATTTCACTCCTGCTAATGCAGATAAGCAGTGAACCTTTACCTAAAAATTTCGTTATTTTTTTTTTTTTTTTTTTTTGCAGAAATAAAAGAACTATTTTCACATATATTGCATACTTAAAATCATGGGAATTTATACCATAACCGTACCGATTAAATTATAAATGCTCGTCAATAATAGTTTTTATGTCTTTTATGTTTCCCGTCAATGCAACTAATTGTAGAAAAAGAATCTTATATTTCTTCTAAAAATATTCTCTTGGTCTGCGTTTATCATTGCTGTCTGTTTCCAATCGGACACACTGTGGACAAATGAACCGCTCCGTAACGTTGAGCACATCACCTTAAATTATTGTCACTATGCTTCTACCTAGACTTACATCCTTCCCGACTGTTTTTTTTTTTTGATAACATCCTTCCAATAAAAGCCACAACGCGACAAAGGCCATTTAATACGAAATGCTTTCTTGTTTAAACGATAAGCAATTTTCAATTCAACATAATCGCACAATAAAACAATACAATTATGCTGTCTCCGGCAGCTCAAGTGGATTGATGCAATTCCTCAGAAATTTTTCTCGTCACTCTTTCTAAGCGCTCTTCTTCCAATAACAAAAATGTTGCAACTGCAGTTGCCACTGTAATTTTTTATATCACCTTATTCCTTATTTTAATAATAAATAATAAAATATAATTAATTTTATTGTTATTTTAATGAAAACAATATTTTTTTTATATTTCCTGCAAAAAAAGTAAAGTAAAAAATTGCAAACAATAAGCAAATGTGAGCAACAGCTGATTCGATCATTGGTTTTAATTTCATTCGAAATTAACGAAAGCAACTTGGTTTCATGACACCAAATGAAACCAACATTGGTTTTCAAAAACAATAATCAGAAAAGCCGAAATTGTTTATGTGACACCCATGTATACTTCAGTGGTACAATTTGAAAAAGGACTTTGCAATACAGTAGTAACAATTTATCCTAACATAGTTGCCCAACACTGATCATAAGTACCAAAATTTGCAACATAGGTAGTAGCAAAGTAAATTTATATCAAGTATATGCAACTACTCAGTTGATTAATTTTTTTCTCGTTTCGTGGCAATGCCTGAATGTCAAAAGTTGTTTACAATGTTCGTACGCCATTTTGTTTTCTTTTGCTTTGTTATACACAATTGTGTATACTGAAAACGTATGTGAAAAAGTTTAAATAAATTTTTACTTAAAAAATGTGTTACAAAACATTTAAAAATAATTATATTTAATTATTTAATATTTTATTATACTTATTTCACATATTAAAGGTTTATCAATTAATAAATTTACTTTGGTTTTGTCTATCTATACATGTCCTTTTTGTTGTATGCAGATCTGGGACTATTGCATTAAATAAGCAAACGTATTGACCATTTTACCATACTAAACCAAATCAATGCAAATACAAATTTATTACATTAGCACTAACTTTGATAATATTAGTGCATTTTTTTCTTTTCATTAAACTAAAATCCCTTCAAAGTAATTTATGAATATTGCATTGTTACTTTTATTTCACTATTTTTTCACCACTTCACACATTATGAAAAGTATTATTGCATTATAGTGCAAAATACAACGTAAATGTGTACATATGTACATAAAAACATACGTACATACATAAATATGTAAATTTTTTCCTATGTACACCTAAGACGAAAAATCATATCACTACGTTTTTTATAATTTTTTTCGAGAGATTTAATTGTTCCAAGCGGTAGTATTTTTCGTTTATTTTGAAAATAAAATAGATTTGTATCGAATATAAATTATTTGCTGGGTTTTGTATTAGTTTCTAAGCCTACTACGCTTATTTTTCTTTTGTGATTTTCAAAAATATTATTATTTGTGAATTCTCAAATAGTTCTTGAAAGTCTGTGCATAAGATAAGAGGTTTGTGACTATTCAAAATGTGTGGTTGAAGTCTACTGATGATTTGTTACAGCAACAATGAAATATATAGACAACGCTGAACCACCAGCAAATAAATTTCAAATTAAAATAAACTTCTGACAATATGTCGAATAATAAATTTCTTAAATTTTTCGTTTATAAAATCACCATTTTTTAAGATATAACTACAATAAATGAAAACCTAAGTTCTGATCTTTTGTCAATTGCACGGTTTTCTATATAAGGTCAAGATGCAACGTACTTGAAGTATGAAACTTTTTAATTTTTTCAATTGGTTCTGAAATCTAGTTTGTATTTATATTGACAGTTTTCCTTTTCTTTAATTTGTACGTACATACTTATAAAGGTGCCCTCAATGAACTTTACTGTATTTTTTATTTTATTATTTGTGCTATCTGATAATATAGGTTAACGTTTTATTCAATATTACTGTGTACAATATTTGATAATGCAATAATATTGCATTACTTCATGATGACTAAGCACATCAATACAAAATCAGTGCATTTTTCGCCATGCTAATGCAATATTAATCCATTACTTTTAAGAGATTTTATTGAAGTGAAAAAAATAGTGCACTACAAGCATTAAATTTAAATTTGCACTAAAATTTTTGTTTTTCAATCAGTGCTTATGCAAAAGTGATGCAAGTTGCCCAGGTCTGGTTGTATTCATCTGTTTTTGACATTTATGCATTATTCTTACACAAACAAATCGCCTGTTGTTTTTGTACTTTCTTAGTTGTTGTAGACCTGCATATACTTTATATAAATATGCTTTGGGTAGTAGGGAGCCAATTCCGAAAATACCGGGATTTACGGGTTTCCGCGAATCCCAAATCCTGGGATTTAAATTTTTTAATCCCGGGATTTAGTCAATCCCGAAATTGTTTACTAAGTTTTATTTGATTTCTAAAAATAAATTCATAATGACTTTCCCTCATGTGAAGATTGTAACCGTGGCAACACAATATTGATCTTTTATAATTGAAATTTATTTGCCGGTGGTTTTCGGTATTTCATTGATGATTTGCCAAATCATTAGTAGACTTCAACCACATATTTGGAGCAGTCACAAACTTCTTATCTTATGCACAGACTTTCAAAAACTATTTGACAAACCACAAATAATAATATTTTAGAAAATCACAAAAGAAAAATAAGCATAGTAAGCTTAGAAACTTTAACACAACCCAACAAATAATTTATATTCGATATGAATCTGGGTTTTGTTAAAGTTTCCAAGCCTGGTACGCTTATTTTCCTATTGTGATTTTCAAAAATTTTTGCGAATTTTCAAACAGTTTTTGACTAAGTAATATGAAATAATTATAAAACTTTTGGTTGTGAACCTCTTTTTAGTAAATACCTATAAAAAGAATGTGTCTTTTAATGTTAAAAAAACCAAGAGTCCTTAATAATTCCTGAATCTCAAAAAATTTCGGGACCCCGAAAAATCTCGAAATCCCGGGATTTGATTTTTTTAAATCCTGAATCCCGGGATCGTAAGAACCAGTCCCGATTGGCATCCCTAATTGGTAGTTATGCTCATATTTTTCATTTGATTTGCTAACACTTGTCCCGTTTCTTTAGACTTTGTATGTATACCTACATATATAGATATGTATATGAAAAACTGTTTTGTTCGATAGTAATAGTTGTTTTCTTTATGTCCCGGTCACACACTTCAACTTTTGTTGATGAACTCGTAGTTCAGCTGTAAGAAAAAAAGAGGTATTTGTATTTCCTTCTACATATTTCTTATAGCTGAATTACGAGTTGAGCAACAAAAGTTGAGGTGTGTGAACCGAGACTTACTGTGTATGCTTGTTTAGCAGATGGCTACATTTTGGTACAATTGATGTTAATTTGGTAAAATTTTACCATTTTCATGGTGCAATTTAAAAATGCCCATATCCCAACACTGGTATATACAAATATAATACTAAAACAAACAACAACAACATTTCTTCCAGCAACCGATTAAATACGCAATGAAACTGCAAAATTAAAAGAACAAAAAAACTACATACGTTAACTTCCGAATTTATTTAAAGCATTATTCAGACAAACAAAAAACTTGTCGAACATGTCGACGGCTGAAGCTCTTCGTTGTGTATGGCTATTTGTTTATTATTATTTAGCCCTTTTCGGGCTAGATTTAACCCGTTTTCAGCCACTATAAGCGCGAAAAAAAATTTTGGACCCAAACTAAGAAAAGCGCAACTCTAGCACTTTTTGTAATTACATATCTTTCAGCCATTTTCGCCCCTTTTTACTTTTTGCTCGATATGTTTGCTTTACCAATTTAAAATACAAGAAGAATATAGAATAATCTTATATTTCTTCCAAATTTTTTTGTGCTTTGAAATATATTCAGGATAGCCTGAAAAAAGATAATGTATGTTTTTGGAAGAGCGAGAAATCGAAATTTTATTTAATAACGACGAATTTTAAATGTGTGCTTATGTTAACATATATACATTTGTATATAAACGACTATTATATGTGCATCTACATACATATATACTATTTAATCAACGTACGTATGTACCTTATTAAAATGTACAATTGTACTTTTTTCAGCACTATTTGAAAGTCAAAAGTACCATAGCACCCCAATGACCAATTTAGCACTATTGATACTTTTTTCCTATTATACAACATGAAAAAAATGAATCAATAAATAACCAGTTTCGAGAGCTGGTTGATGTAGGAATTATTAAGCCTTTAAGAAACGACAACATTAATACGTTTTGCTCGAGAGTATTAGAAATTAAAAATGAATTAAACAAACCGATGTTTTCCGATATTTCCAGAAATGCTAGAGGAATATTATCTATTCTACATTCGCCTGAAAATGTGGAATGGGTGTTCGTACCAACATATAAATAAAACCAAAGTAATAAAAACTGTTTGCTTCGACTGTCTCCAACCGAATCAAGGATGAAAAAGTATATCTCCTAAATGTTACTTTTATATTCAGATCTCAACAACTAATATTCTTTTGTATACCTACTGAAATTAAACATTAATATTGTTTAAAAATTAATATTAATTAATAATAATATTAATGATATTATAATAAATTAACTTCAAAGTGCCTTTTTGTTAATTGTTAAGTTTTTATACACATACATGCATACATATACAAATTAATTTCACGTACGTTTTGAGTTAATTGAAAAAATTAAGAATTTGGTACAATCGTACTGGAAAAAGTACAATTTTTCTTAAAAGTTAGTACAATTTGAAAATCTGATTTCGCATCCCTGATCTCAAGCTATGTATGTATGTATGTACATATCGTCGGTTTGTTTCTGGTTTGCTGCAGACATAATGTATTTTGAATATACTTTGCCGCAAACCAGAAACAAACCGACGATATGTGTTGATCTCATGTTAGTGATTTATTTTCTAATAAATTACTTTACAAAAATTTGTTTCTTTTGATTTTCAACAGAAACATTTTAAAACTAGCCCCTTTACGCGATTATTCGAAAAGTTTTACTTTATTTTGCGCTAAACGTATATTTCACCGAAAATACATGTATACAGTTTTATCACACATTCCTTACAAATCTACAAAAAGATAGTCCCGGTTCACACACTTCAACTTTTGTTGATCAACTCGCAAAAAAGAGATAGGTATTTGTATTTTTTTCTCCATTTTTCTTATAGCTGAATTACGAGTTGAGCAACAAAAGTTGAAGTGTGCGACCTCTCAGTCCAGAGGTCGTGGGTTCGATTCCCGTCATAGACCCTGGGTGTTTTCTGCAGCCAAGGTAATCTGTTCGCGGGTTGTGTTTGTTTCTATAAAAAAAATATAAAAAAAAATAACCGTCACATGTCAATCAATTTCCAAAATTCATTTTTCATATGAAAGAGGTCCACAAATTTTTTTTTTTTTAATTGGCGAAGGGGGTGCAATTTGCCCGCTTTAATAACTGATTATCAATAACTTCGTCATTTGTCATCCAATTATGAAATGCTTTTTGCATATGAAAGAGGTCTACTGAGTTTTTTTTAATATTAGGAGGGTGAGGATTGTGCGAAATTTGGCCACCAAAAAATAGGATTATTAAACTACTTTGTCGTTTGTGTATCAATTATCAAAATTCTACTAATTTTGTTTTTTTTTTTAATTGGGTTTGTGAAGGGAGCAGAGTGATTAGCCCGAAAATTGATTACCAATTAACTTTGTCATTTGTGAACCAATTTTCACATTTTTTTGCGTATAGAAAAGGTTCACTAATATGTTTTTTTGGAAACAGGTGGGCGTGGGGCTGCAAAAATCCCGCCTTTAAAAAGTGAACATCAAATATCAAATAACTTGGTTATATGTGGACAAATTTTCCAACTTAGCTTTTGATATGAAAAATTACCAATAATTTTTTTTAACTTGGGGTAGCGAAATGTCCTCGCAAAAAAATAAGGATTATCACATTATTCAAAATTATTTTGCATATGAAACAGGTGTACTAATGGAAGTTGATGGGGGAGGCAAATTTCCCCCAAAAATTGATTATATAGTAATATATAATAATAAATAAAATATAAATTACAAAATGTTTTCAAATATTAGGGTTAAGGAGATTAATAAAAAAATAAAAAACTATTTACATAGAAAAATTAAATAGGAAGGAAAATCAAGAATCAAGTGAATTAAAAAACGATATTTGCATTACGAATCAAAATCATTTAGAAGAAGATACAATGGAGGTTGAGGTTGTAGATTCTAATTATGAAGAAAAATTACAGTGCACCGGAAATACTTTAAGTGAAAAGCTAGGTGTTTGGTTTCATAAATACCGAACAAGTCGAGAAAGTTTTGATGAGCTCTTGGGGGCCATCCACATATTACTTAACGCCATTTTTTCCGATTTTTGACCCCCCCCTCCCCCCTAGTAACAGATCGTAACGATTCTTACACCCCCCCCCCCCCCCCCCCACCCCCTCACAATAACATAACAAGAACTTTAAAAAAATTTAAATTGTTTTAAGTTTTTATTAAAAAAAAAATTTAATTTAATTCATACACATACATATGTATGTATTTTTAAATAACTTTTTGTTTGAATTGAAGTAAATTTCTTTATTTAGTTATTACAAACTAATATACAAATATTTTTATGGCATTTTCTTAAGTTTCGTTTAGGATTTATGCATTTATTTATTTTATTTATGGGAAAATGCAACTAATTGAGAATGGACGAATATTCGGGAATTCGAAAACTTTAGTTCCTTTATTTTTATTTTCTGTTAGACTAACACAGTGCGTAGACAAAAATCAAATAAGCTTGCAAAATATAAATAATAACAATTATGTATTTATGTACATACATATGTATGTATATGCATATATTTATATCTATTTAACACTCATGATTCTTGATTTATTATGTATTTCTTTGATAAATTGAATACATAAATAAATGAAAAATCGAAGTGTTTTTGTACGAAATTAGTAAAATTTATGTTACGTAACAATTTTACAGACCCCCCCTACCCCCCCGTAACAAATCATAACAAAACTCGAACCCCCTCCACACCCCAAGGGCGTTACGTAATATATGGATGGCCCCTTGTGTACTTGAAGAAAACAAAAGTTAAACGTACCAAAAAGTATAAAGTCCTTCAAAACTAAAAAAGAGTGCTTATGTGTAAAATATGTTCATCCTGGTCTATACTGCCATTTTGGAGTGAGGAAAGAATTGAGTAGAGTTTCACAAGCTTTTAGAAATCGGGACGAGTTTGTGGTCGATATAAATATCAACTTCTTGCCATTATTTAAGAGTTCATCTACCCAATTATGACATATTTTGATAAGGATTGTTGGTGTTTTCAATGTTTTAGTTTTCCCAGTTGACATATGTAAGTCTTTTTTGCATGGAATGATAAAATAATTTAACAAAAATAAATTATTTCAGACTAAATATACATATGTAAACTCCAGAAGTCTATAACTGAAATTCTTTCTGTGGATGTAATTCTTGGCTGTAATGCGTATGGAGTACATGGAAAGGTTCCGCTTAAAAGTTTTAAAGAATTTTTGATGCTTTACTGGATATGATAACTTATATAAACAAACATATCTCTCAAAAATAGGAAAAAGTGCTTTAGTCGACTTATAAGTTTTCTGGAAAGCTTTATATACATATATGTACATTAGGGCTATAACTTTTTCACACTTTTTGCGAATATCAAAAACCGCATAGTATAGTTGTGTAGAACATTAAAAGTTATTATTAAAAAATATGATAATTTTTTCGGATCGTTGAAAAAGTTCACGCAGGGATCGGGTTGAAGTGTGAAAACAACCATTTTTATCTCACGGAAATTTAAAAATATTTACACCTGATATTTGTGTATAGTACTACACGTATCACTTAAATGCTATTTTGGAATCTATCCACTGCTTTATGCATTAAACACATTCACCACAGCAGGCTACACGAACACACGACTTCAAATGCCGCTAGCAGCATTTGTCGCCTCGTAGCCAGCTACTTAATTATTTTGGAGACGGCAGCAGCACCATCTGCACCTCATGTTAAGTATTTCAAATATTTCGCATTTATAAAAATTAAATTAATCTTTCAAAATGTACTTACATATATGACGTAAAAGTATAAAAGTGAATCAATTTATGCTTTCCATCAACTTTTAGATATTGTTTCTGTTAAACAATATGAAATAATTGTACGATAACATTCATCCGACATTTTGTATTACAATTGCAGCACTGAATTTTCTCATTATAGCCAAAGAAATAGAAATTAGTTTAATTGGACTAAAACGACAAAATCAGCATAGACAACAACCTGCCGCCATGTTGCCTTGCTGTTTTAAAAATAATCACTCCCATATAAACATGTGTCTTCTATCCTTGACATTTTATAGTCGGTAGTCTGCTGTGGTGAATGTGTTTAATGCATTAGATTTAAAAATGTTCCTACGGTTTACAAGTCATCGCGGTTCAAAATTTCTTGGAAGGTTTTAGAAATTTGCTTCCCTGCGTGGAGTTTTTTTTTTCGCAGAACGATGGGAGACAGGTGTTTTCATTACTAAAACATACTTGGCCACTCCGTGGTACTATGCCAAACATTTTGTTATCGCCCTAATGTACCTAAATAATATTATTGTAAGCAGTTGTTCTTTATTGTCACAGATATATAATTTATTTTGTACCATTTAATAGATGCAGTTCGTGCTTAACGAGAAAAGAAAATATACATATGTATAAATGTACATCACGACACCTGCACCTACATATAAAACGTAAGACTGTTCAATAGATAAAAAACTATTCCTCTTGAATAATATTTAATTCAATTTAAAAAGTATGTATATACATATATACACAAAAAAAATATTGCTGAATTTTTTTCAATTAAGTGATTGCTTA
The DNA here is from genome assembly GCA_936439885.1 of Nowickia ferox. Taxonomy (NCBI): domain Eukaryota; kingdom Metazoa; phylum Arthropoda; class Insecta; order Diptera; family Tachinidae; genus Nowickia; species Nowickia ferox. The sequence continues at coordinate 49,172,636 of OW387023.1, read as the reverse complement.
GAAATTTTGATTAATATTTTAATTGTATATATGCTTATATTAATTGAATTTACTGCGTTATCAAAAAAGTGTTATCAACAGAGCTTAACTCAGAATACTATGAAATGGTTAACAATTATTACATATTAGTTGTATGTAAATAATGTAACTTTTATTTTTGTGTGTGAAAGTCGAGCTGTTTTTTATAGTATGCCACATTGTTTTGAAAAAATATTTTCAATGAAAATACCCAATTAATCTTTTAATTGGTTTTAATATTTTGTATGGGAGAAAAAAAGTACTCAGCTGGTAAAGTTAGTACATTGGCGGTATTTGGGGAAAATATTGTAGCCTTTCTTTAACATCCAATCACAAAATACATACACAATTCAAAGAAAAGCTACAATATTCTGCAAGAATATCAAACACCGAATACGGCCATTGTACTTTTTGCACCATTCGAATTGCAAAAGTCATACGATGCATCAGTTAGGCTTTTGGCACAAAAGACAAAGCTTTCCATTTTTGGAAATTTTTTATATGTACATAACATAATTTTTTATATTTTTACACTTTAGATTTTTTCTGTCTCAATTACCATTTTAATTGAATCTTTAAAAAATTTTAATCAGTTTTTTAATTGAATCTTAAAAACTAGTTCAATTAATTTGTTAATGAATCTTTAAAAATATTTCAATTAAATTTTAATTGAATCTTTTAAAAACCATCAATTGAATTTTTAGTTAATGTAATATTTTTTTAATTGAAAAAATCAAAAAGATTTTCACTTAAAATGGATGAGTTAATACTACAATTTGTTTTTTTTAATTGAATCTTGTTTTTACTTTTTTCTGTGTATAAATCAATAAAATAAAATAATTAATTTATTTGTTAATATGTTATTTTTTTTTGTTAGAGCCAACCATTACTTATCCAGTTCATAGCTAGCCATATTATCTGCGCCACAAACAAACTAACTCATAATAAGCCAACCACCAGTTAGTCAATTCGCAGCTAACTAATAATGCACTTGAGTTTTATCAACGAAAAACTAACTCGAAATGAGCTAACTTGTGGTTATTTTAAACTTATGCAGCGTGAATGAGTACTGACTCGTTCTGAGGACATTACGTGTGAAAAACTGAATATCGCTGAACATGTAAAATGAGTTAGCTTTTGAGTCAGTTGTCACTCGTCTCTGATTGACCATTAGTTACCTTTAAGTTATCACAAATTCCGACATGTAACCATACGTATGTATGTATATGCATAAGAGTAAGACATATTTCAAAGGATTGTGTGAATGTGTTTGATTTGCTTATTTTGTTTTCTGAATATATTTTGTAACAAAATACTTACTGCCTTATGCATAAAAAATAATTCAGGTTTATTAAGCGCTTATTTGACATATTTCTATGGAAAATTTGTCAAATAAACCTGTAATAAACCTAAAATATTTTTTTATGAATTAGACTGTTAAGATTTAAAAGCTAACATGGTTAATAAGTAAGCAGTCGGCCTATTAAAATTCGCATGCTGAGTTCCGAAAGTAGATTTTTTTTTTAATTTATTCTGAAAAAGAAATTAATCAGGGACCATAAATAACAATTATAATTGAATTATTTTTGAATTTTTAAAGGAAAAAAAGCATTTAAATACCAGGAAATATCAAACAACGTAGACAATCACACCATTTCAATTGTTCAAAACTAGATTTTTCTAAACTCCAATGATTTTAAAATTTTTATTTTTTAAGCAGAAATAATTGTTATATCCAGATTTTTCGTTTTAACCGGATTTTTATTTTTTCAAGCAGAAATCACATGTAATCTGGCTTACAAACAGTGTTGCCATTTTAGCATTTTCACTGCCAGATGTGGCATTTTCATCAGTTAAAAAGCATTAAACTTTCAAAAAAATATGCTAGATGCTTTCTGGCAGAATTTGTTGAAAATAAAAAATTGTAATTTGTTAAAAAATATCTTCTGTATAGCGGACTTTTCTCATAAATCTTAACGTATTGCAGGCTAAAAGTTCCCTGACGATCTGCACTAGCAACAGTGAAATGCGCATAGGATCCAGCTAACCCCTCAATAATCAATTTTAATGTATTTGTAATTAAAAAAATATTTAACTGAATAATGCTAGGAACACAACTGTGACGAACGACGATTTTTTCGGTACGAATTTTCGTCATAAAAAATAAAACACATTTGTGTAAATGCAAATGAACACAACACCGCCGTAGAACGAAAGTCGTCGTGCGTGGCGAAGTCTGAGATAGATTTATTTCTATTTTGTATGCCGACGAACGACGAAAAAGCAATTTTCTCTCACTCTTTTCACACACAATAACTAACTTTATCAATTATGAGAGCAGAATTCGAACGCTTATCGACAAATTCGTCGACGTGGACGAAATTCATCGTTCGTCCCAGTTGTGTTCCTAGCATAAGTAAAATAATATTTTAGAATTATAGTGCGTAAAAAATTTTTAAACGTAATTGTAACATTTCCAAAAAAACACCAATTATTAACTATTTTATATTTGTATGTGCTATAAAAATACCTGTAAATACTAATAAGTTTGTATAAATATGAAATTCAAAGCCATTTCAATAATATTTTCTTTATTTAAATCTGGTATTATACTTTTCTTCTGTAGAATATTTTAGCAGAATTTTTTGACCGATTTAGCATTCTCTCATCATCATTTTCTGGCAACACTGCTTACAGAGCGACACGAACTTAAGCCTAATCAAATAATAATTATAGAAATAATTGTTATTTTCCGATTTTTATTTTTTCGAGAAGAAATAAAAATCAATTTGTGATTTCTACTTTTTGGAACAGAAATTAAAGTTAGTTAAATTGTTGCAAAAAATACATATACGAGTACCTACATACATATGTACATACATACTATGTACTTATACATATAGGGCAGTGTTGTCAGATTTATTTTCAGCTTCCTCGCCAAATTACTTGTCTAATATCGCCAAATATCGCCAATGTAATAAAACATTAAATTTTAACTACAAAAAATATTTTTATTTTGTAATTACATTACAAATATCGTTAAATTTTAAATTCAGTAGGTAACGTCTATCGTAAGATATAAAAATTATATTGTTTAAGAATAATTGAGAAGTGTTTACATTAAATACTTAACAATAACTTATTCCAAAAGATAAATATAAATAGGATAAATTGAACTTAAACGTCAAGATCAACATTAATATTTAAATCTTCTGATAAAATTGAAGTGGTAAGTACCAGCAGCATCGTCGTAATCATGCATTTTAGGCGAGAACTCGTGCAGGCTTTTTGGAGCTTCATTATAAAAATGTTGGTTCCAATTAATAAAAGGAAGTTTTCCCCACTGTGTTTCATAAACACCAACTAAGATTTTGTGGTCTATAATTTGGTTTAAAACTTCATCAATTTCAGAAAAATTTTTTGACATAAAGAGTTACAACATTTATAATCTTCTGCACGAAATATCTTATATTGAAGAAAACATTTCATGTTTTTAATATTATTCTATTTCATTGAAATCGTAAAAATGTAGCCAAAAATATCGCCAATCGCCATTTCAAAATTTTCATCGCCAAAAACAAATTTTTGTCGGCACGTTTGGCGAGATATCAGGATCAACGTGCGGAGATTCCTTAGCCAAAAAACGTGGTAGCCGCCCCAAAGCGGCGAACCGCTATTTTTATCACTTTTATGATATGGCTATCAAATGAAAATGATTTTCCAATGGAAAAATCATGGTGGAATCTTGCTGAAAGTTTGAACTCATTTAGTGATTTTTGACGTTGTTTTAGTAAAAACACATTCACATTTTTAACCCTTATACATATTTTGGCCACATACATACATATATTCCAGGTTCAACCAATTTAATTAAAAAATTTTAAAGTCTGTACATACATATTTATAAAATTTCGGTACTTTGTACACACAGCCATACAATTAAACAATTATTTCAACACTTGCATTTCTTATAAATCCAATCTGAGTTCAACTTTCCAGTGAAACTCCTATAGATTATATAAACATAATATGTTTTAATATGTATGTATGTACGAAAACAGACCACAAATGCTTTAATCACACTTTTATATCCTTTTTGCCTTTTGCTCTCGCTTCTTTTGCCAGCAATTCTAAAAGCTCTTCAAATTCATAGATTTTACTTTTGGTTTGGTAAGAAAACACACAAAAAATTTTACTCCTTCTCTTCCCCCTTCTCAGAGAAGGGAATGTGGAATGTATATCTTATCTTTTATGCAAAAGAGGCATAGTAATTGAATCAAAAATGTCTTAAGCATGCCTTTAATAAAATAAATGTAAATAACAACAACTATTCAAGAATAGAGTGTTGCCACACAAGTATTTTTTTGACCGGGTGCTGTCAAGTTAATAATTAGTGTTTTTTGTGGGAATTGTTACAGTCTAACTTTAAATTTTTTTAACGCACTAGTAATCCCAAATTATTATTTTACTTATTAAGTAAAATATTTTTTTAATAAAAATACATTGAAATTGATTATTGAGGGGTTTAGCTGGATCCTATGCGCATTTCACTGTTGCTAATGCAGATCATCAGGGAACATTTACCCAAAAATTTCTTAGAACAACTAGAGTAAATATGTTAAACTTTCATTTAAGCAAATGAGAAGCTCAACAAATAACAAAGTTGAAACAAGAACTCAATAATCAACATGTTTTTTATTTTCATACTTTATCATTACTACATTGGCTGACTTTTTTTCAGCTTCAAATTGTAGTTGTAAGAGTATTTAAAGAAAATAAATGTAAATAACAACAACAGCTATTCAAGAATAGAGTGTTGCCACACAAGTATTTTTTTGGCCGGGTGCTGTCAAGTTAATAATTAGTGTTTTTTGTGGGAATTGTTAAAATTTAAGTTTAAATTTTTTTAACGCACTACTAATCCCTAATTATTAACTTGACAGCACCCGGTCAAAAAAATACTTGTGTTAAAAAAATTTAAACTTAAATAATTATTACAATTAATTAAATATTACTCTTATATTAAGACTTATTAAGCTAGAACATAAATAAAAGGAACCAAACCATATAAATAGAATATAATTTAACAATAAAAGAAGTTCATAATAACAATTCAAAACCATATAAACCTTTGTAAAACCAAAAATTTAAGAAAATCATTAACATTATAACAATAATTTTAAGTTTAAGAAAATTTTAACATTGCTGAAAAAAAGTATCAATATTTCATGATTAATTTTTAAGAAAATTTATAATTAATGACATTATTTATATTATAACTTAAAACAAGTTTATGATAATCATAAAAACAACAAATTATTTACATAATTTTTCTCTTAAGGGTGAGGGTGTAGTGTACCTCACTTACTGTAATACACTGTATCATAATATAATTACATTGCAAAACAGTTCATTGTAATAATTAACGAACGCTTACTTAATAAAATTTAAATGACACACTTTTGTTTTAATTACAAAATTTTGTTATTATAGATTGTCAGCAAAAGTAAAAACTTAAAGAAACACAAAAATAATAAAATGTAAAATAGTATATATGTATGTATTTAAGTAATAGTTTATACGCAGGGCTTATTTGCAAATAAAACTGTAAATTGTTGCCATATTATTGTTTTTATTGCGACTTACTAATTCAGAAAACTATTCGCGATTAACGCACTATTTGGAAATAAAATGCTTGAGGTTGCCACAATTACAAATGTTTGCTAATAAAAAACAATAAATTGATAAATATTGCACAAAAAAACATTGATAGAAGAAAATAATGGCAATAAAAACAAATTATTATTTGTTATTTTATATATTTACAAAATTTTTTTGTAAACATAAGTAACATTTCTATAGAAGTACTACCAAGTTTTTATGCATTTACAATGCCGTATAAACATTGAGTTAATTTATTTGCAAATATTTTTATTTGCAAATAGTGCGTGTATAAACGTAGTATAAAATATTAAATAAATCAGACTTTAATTTCTAAACGCAAACTGGTAATAACTTGCCTTGTTTTTTAATTACATTCTCCAAACTTTTGGCACCTCTTTTGGGCGCCTACTGACAAGCTGGTCTCCCCGACAGTTGTAAGAACTTAACAAGGGACTATAGGGCAATATGCACCACGACACGACACACGCTAGGACCAATCTTTAAACACAGATAGTTCTACCATTAAATGGCGATCCTGCCAAATAAAACAGATGCTTCAACCATTACAATGTGAGATATCATGTTTGCATACATTTTTATATGGCGCAATATATTACACCTTATTTTATATAGAAATAAGATGTAATATACCCAGCCATAAAAAAATTTATATGAATATGTACATATATGTGACATAAGATCGTATTTGGAATTAAAAAAAGCTTGTATTTTATTTACTCGATCTTTTTTTCTTCTTTTATCACTGCTGAATTGGAAATTTATTAGAAAATACATACGGTATGCAAAGTTTATATGCCCAGAACCTCAACTTTAAAAAAAAACATTCTTGTAGGATTTTATACATTTTGACCATATTAAATAAATCAAATAATCAAAAGAATAAGTCAGTCGTTAATTTGATAGAAAATTACTGAATACTCTAGATATTTAAGAAACAAAGTTCCTATTACTGCAAAAAATTATATTGAAAACTAGTGTTAGTATAAAAACGGATTAGTTTTTCTTTTATAATTAATTGGACTAATTCTTAATCTGGTTTCTTAAATTAAATTTTATGTACGAATATCAATTTTTTGTTTTCTACATAATCGATTCATCTTTTTGCTTAAAACGATGAGTAAGTTGTCTTTTAATGCGTTTGTAATTATTTGTGCAAACAAATGTTTTATTAAATGTAACCTCCCTGTTCAAGATCTGAAAAAAAAATAATTTTAATCATTTAATATATTTCACAGCAGTGCGTCTAATTGAATCAAGGGAGTATGAATACGAACTTTGCATACTGTATAGGGAATATTTACACATACATGTATGAAAATGTATGAATATATGTTATCATATATGTCCATATGCCCTCATTTTTCGGATCGGAACCATATATGGGATATCATATATGCCCCATACATATTTTTTTTAGCTGGGTATATACATATGAACTGTATTATAATATATAAGCTCATATATGGAAATTTAATTATGAAGCTCTTCATATGTGAATCCATATAAAGAAATAAGATGGAATATATGGAGCCATATAAAAATGTATGTATGTATACTTGACATGGTACAAAGGATCCAAAGGACCGGATCTTCCCCCTATTCTATGCATACATGCATCTCACATAAGATCGTATTTGCAGTAAAAAAAGCTTGCAATATGTTAAATCGATCTTTTTCTATCTTTTTTTTATCACTGGTGAATTGGAAATCTATTAGAAAATACATACGGAATGCAAAGTTTATATGCGTACAGCCTCAATGTTTAAAAAATAAAGCACATTCTTGTACAATTTTAAACATTGTGTCCCTATTTAATAAATGAAATAATAAAAAGAATAATTCAGTCATTAATTTTATAGAAAATAACGGAATACTATAGTTATTTTTAACAAACTAGCTCCATATTACTGCAAAAAGTTATATTTTATTTATTTATTTATTAAATGTTACAAATACAATTACAAATTATATCGTAACTTAATTTAAACGAGAATAGTAACAAAGACCTGCACTCGTTGTAATGAAACAGACCAGAGTCTATGGTGGGAATCGAACCCACAACCTCCACACTGATTGGCTAGCACACTACTCAGTAGTCTACCGAGGCACCCCAAAAAATTATATTGAAAACTGGTGTTGTGGAGGATAAGTCTCATTATATATATAGGGTATTCACACTAGTGTCTTAAAGGTCGTAATGTCTTAACATTTGAACATACATAGTTTAAAAAAATTGTTGTTGTGACTCCAAGCCAAACATCATAAAATAATAAGACTTTCTCAGCTATGTTTTTTGTTTGTCATAACTACATGTAGAAATGCGTGAGAGTTTACCAAAGGAATTGAGATAGAGAGTAAGCAATGTACAAAGGTGCTAAAACCACAATGCAAATAAGTAAAATATTTATAATTGTAAATTATGAGGCGTTGGTCACAGATTTTTTCGTGTTATTACTTTAAAACGTGTTATTTTATGAGTACCATTTGAATACCCCAATAGAGTCAAAGTCAAACTATATTGTACTAACTGTCTACAATATTTTTGTTAGTTTATAGTGTATGAATGAATCAATAATTATAATTACATACAAAGCTTTTTATACCAAAAAGTAATAACAAAAATTATAAGTCAATGTATCCTAGATAAAAATTAAATTAAATTCAAAAATAACAAATAGAGTAGAAGTACGTATGCAAATTACAATGAAGAACAAAACTATGTCTGTACAAACATATATAATTAAAATTTATAAAAGTTTTAAATAAAATAATATAATAATATGATGCGAATCTCCGTTACAGACTCCCCTTCAGCGTTTGAAATCGCAACCTTGGGAACCCGTGGTCTAAGAATAATTTTGGTTTCATTGTTCAAACTTAGTTTTCTATTTGAAATTGAAGGTCCATTATTTTTCATACCGCTTTTTGCTTTTAACTGCATGGTTTGTGTTGTCTCTCTCTTTCCTTGTTTTACTGCTGTTTCTTTTGCCTTATGATGACCTCGTTTTTGAATGGGGTATATTGGTACATTGCTAGGACCTTTATATAATGTTAAATTGGACACATGTTGACTTCCAAGAGGTACTTCTAGATTATCCTCGGATGCAATAGTAAAGCAAGAATCTCTTTTTTCTATTATAATATAAGGTCCAGCTCTTCGAGGTGTAAAATTGGATGTTATATTTTTCTGAGCTTTACTTAAAATATGTGTGGCAACAAGAACTTTATCGCCTGCATTAAATACTTCGGGCTATCTGCGTTTTAAGTTGACGTAGTTTTTGTTTTTATCTTGTACTTCTTGGCGTGCTGTAAAATATTTGCAAGATTCATTGAATGTGGTGTAATTTGTGTTATACAATTTTTTGAAATAATTATTGATTTAAGATCATGATGTGCCTTTAATGGGCTTCTTAATTCTCTTCCGAATCTTAAGTATGCTGCTGAATATCCTGTACTTTCGCATTTAGATGTGTTCATTGCAAAACGAATCATATGTAATTTCAGATTCCACGAAGTGTGTTCCTTTTTTACATGAATATCTAATTGCGTTTTTAAGTCACGATTTTTCCTTTCTACAGGATTTGCCTCAGTATGATATAATGGAGTAAGAGTTTGCTTAATGCCTAAGCAGTATGTTAATTTTTGTATCATAGCCGAAATAAATTGACAACCATTATCCGAATGAATTCTTCGTGGTACTCCATAACGTAATATTATATCACTTAATAATACGGTTGCGCAATTTTCTGCAGTTGCTTTTTTAAGTGGAAATAATTCAATCCATCTGCTACAAATATCTGCAACAACTAATATCCATTGATGTCCTTTAGTTGTACGCGGCAATGGTCCAACTAGATCTACAGAAAGTACTGCAAATCGTTGATTACTTTACACAGTACGGTATAGTCTCATTGGTTTGAAATTGCCCTGCAAGAAATGAATGACTGAAACTAATACAGACGTAATTTTTTCACTAACAAATTTACAACAATTTTATATTGAAATCAACAGTGACAGTCAATTAATTACTCTAGTTGCTCTACTCTAACATACATGTAAGAGTGGAACATCTCATGTACATATACCAAACATTTTAAAACATCGCATTTTTTGTAAAATGTACAATTCGTTCGGTCTGTGAAAATAAAATTTATGTAAGTGTTAAAAAAGTTAAGTAGAAAAAATAGTGAATAAAAGAAATCCCCAAAGTTTAATTAAATATACATATATATTTTTTCCAAAATTATAAAAATTAAGGCGTGTTGGAGATTGAAAAAAGCGTGGAGAAGATAGATGACACCAACGTTTTCTTGTGTTTTTGCTTCTTTTTATGCCTTTAAATATTTAACTTATGTATATCTCTATTATTTTGTAATAAAAAACAAATAAAACAGTGTTAAAATTGTGTTTATTAATATTATTATGGAGGTTTGACTAGTTTGCTATGCCGGTTATATACATCAAGTGTGATCAGTCAGACGTGCCTACCGCATGCATCATTAATGATAAGTAAAAATACGGCAGAGTAAGCAGATCAGATATATATGTTCCATAGTAGATATTTTTAATTAGTTAGACATAGATGCAAAATCACACGTACACAAAAGTTTACATCACTTTTTCCACATTGCTCTTCACAAACTGATAGAAACTTAGATAGACAAATCCATCACCACTGTCGGTCAAATGACCGGTCATTTGACTGGGAGTCTTCTCGCAGGGTGGTAATCTTATATTTCTGACAATCCACACAGTTTTTTAAATATTTCGTTATTTCGGCTTATACCTGGCCAGTAGTAGTAAGGTGTAATACGATTGATGCTTCTTTCGATGCCGTAGTATTCTGCCATTGGACCATCATGCAATCTTTTTAACATATATTTGTACGCATAGAGTTTGGAATAACAAATTGAACATTCTCCGTATCCTGATCAGAGCGATATCGATATAAAATTCCGTCAATTAATATATAACCTCTATTTGTATATAAAGTAATACTGTCATCATTTGTTTCAAAAGCGTGTATTATACTTTTAATATATTGATCTTCAAGTTGAGCGTTTCTTATTTCTGCAGATCCTTGACGAGGGATATCAATTGAAATCATAAAACACGCACAGGATATTTCTGTGTCTTTGTTGCAAGGTGGTCCTGATAAGGTATCTGCAACAACGTTATTTTTCCCTGGAGCATATGAAAATGTATATTATATGGTTGCAACTGTAGAGCCCACCGAGCTAAGCGACCAGTTGGTGTTTTTAAACTAAAAAGCCATTTCAAAGGCTGATGATCTGTTAAAACAGATATTTCCGAGCCTGCGATGTAACCACGAAATTTTTTTATTGCCCATACAACAGCTAAAGCTTCTCGCTCTGTGGTTGAATAGTTTTTCCCTGCAGGAAGTAAAAGCCTACTTGCATATTCTATAGGGTGTTCTTCTTTCTTCTCCCCCTGAAGTAAAACAGCTCCCAGGGCGTAATTACTAGCATCTATTTTTTATCAAAAATGGTTTTGTTTCGTATAGTTGTTGTAGTAAAGGTGGTGATGCCAAAAGGCTTTTTAGATTTTCAAATGCCAAACTTTCCTTCTCAGTCCACCTTCATTTTGAATTTTTCGGCATGTTTTTAAAAATGATACAAGCCGCTTATAGTTAATATGTGACCAAGATATTTTATTTCTGGTTTGCAAAAATTACACTTTTCTCTGTTCAGTTGAATTTTGAATAATTTAATTTTCTCAAAATCTTTTTCTAACTCGCTCATATGTTGTTTAAAAGTGCTAGAGCAAATAATGATGTCATCAAGATAAGCAAGCAGAGTTATTTGAGGTAATTCAGTTCGAAATGTATCTATTAACCGTTGAAAAGTTGATGGTGCGTTTTTAAGACTAAATGGCATTCTATTAAAAATATAAATTCCAAACGGTGTAGTAAAAGCAGTTTTAATTCTATCTTTTTCGTTCACTTTTATCTGCCAATAGCCTGCCTTCAAGTCGTTTGTTGACATAAAAGAGGTTGCTTTTGCGGCATGTAATAAGTCATCCATACTAGAGAGTGGATACTTATCACTAACAGTTATTGCATTTAAACGACGATAATCAACACACACTCTTAATCTTCCGTTTTCTTTTGGTATTAGTACAACGGGAAAAGTCCATGGAGATTCTTCTTCTTTAATTATTTTTTGCTTCAGCATTTCGTCAATCTCAATTTTCAATTTTTCTTTCATTTTTGGAGATATCCTATATGGTGCTCATGCAATTGGTACGTGTGAACCTGTATTTATAAAATGTTCAACTTGTGGAATTGCTTCTGACGTATCTTCAAAAATGCTTTGAAAGTTTTGTAGTATATTGTTCAGAATGTGTTTTTCATTGCTTGATAAATTAGATCCTTCTGTCACTTTTAAAGTGATATCAATTGTATTTAATTCAATTTTCTTTTAAGAGACGGAAAAAGGTCCCAATCATAAACGTCTTTGTCTGTTCCATCGGAAATGCTACCTTAAAAAATTTTGTTGATTTATCTTGGGGAAAAAACATAATTTGACGATCTTTCTCTTCAACGATATTGAGCTGAGTAAGTGGTATAGAATTTATTAATTTAGCCTTATTCATTTTAAACTCAAAAACATCTTTTGGACTATCTTCTTTGAGCCGAATCAAGAACAATGCCTGCTTGCTCTAGGAAGTCAATGCCCAGGAGAGTACGATTTCCTCTTGCTTTTGGTAAACAAATGAGAAGAATGGATTTAAAACGATTTTCAATTATAATATGAACTATAGTTGAATAAACTGTTTCTTTTCTGGGAATTCCATCAACCAAGATAATTTCGGCAGACACCTCTTGAAATTATTAATCCTTGTTCTTTAACTTTTGAAAAAGTGAGTATCCAGCAACACTTGTTTCGGGCTGCTGTGTCAAAATATTCCTCTCCATTCAAGCAATTTATGTTTATATCTACTGTAGGTACATTTCGACCTACGACAGTTGTGTGAATATTGTTACTGTTTATTGTTACTGTTTGGACAATTCGACCTGTAATATCCAAATCGTCCACATCCATAACAATTAAGAAAATTTTCTTGAAATTTCTATTTGCATTGTCTATCAGATTCTATCTTCTTAAAACATGTTTCAGCAGTATGATTTTTTTCTGCAAAACGAACAACGAATAGATGATTTTTCAAACTTTGAAGCAACAGGTTTTGGTTCTTGAACTTCTTTTATATGAAACTCAATTTCTCTTGCTTTTTCTAATAACTGCAGAAAACTTGTTATAAACTCGCTTGAAATTTTCTCCCTCATTGCAATTAATAATTGGGAATATATTATATTTAGCATCGTATTTTTGATAACTTTTCTGATAATTGTGCAAATAAATGACGTTTTCTACAAACAAAATTATCTATTGATTCTAAAAATTTTTGTTTTTCTTGATTCATTTCTGAAAGCCAATCCGGCTTTGGAGGTGAAAAAGCATTTCGTAATAAATCTATTGCTTTATTAAAAGTTGTGGCTTCATCTTTTACACCCTGCCACCAGTTAGAAGCGTACCCTTCCAACAACAAAGGTAAGCTTGTTAGTACGAGAAAATCAGTTATAGATTCTGCATCTTTGTATACCAAAATTGTAGAAATCATTAACTTTGGTAGTGTTTCCTCCACCACTAAAACGAGCAGTGCAGTTAGAAAATGTATTTTTTGTTTCCGGTCTAACATTTAAACTTCCTAATAACTCCATAAATTGACCTTGGGTAAAGGTAATACTTGAATACTATGAATAATTTGCCTTCAAAACAGCAACAAACAATAATCTTGTCTAATATCTTCTTTGAATACGACCACATTCTCTTTATATAAAGAGTCAAAGTCAGACTTTATCGTCCTAACTGACTACAATATTTTTGTTAGTTTATAGTTTAAGGATAGAACAGACAGGAATGTAATATTCGCCAATAAATTTATTTTATTTTATTTAAAATAACAAATAAATTAGAAGTACGTATGAAAATTACAATGAAGAACAAAACTATGTATATACAAACAAAAATAATTAAAATTTATAAAAGTTTTAAATAAAATAATATAATAATATGATGCGAATCTCTCCGTTACAGTGTTAGTATAAAAATTTATTATTTTTCCTTTTATAATTACATAACTGCATTCGTTTTTAATCTGATTTTTATACCCTTCACCAAAAATGGTAAAGGGTATATATAGGTTTGTCCAGATTTTTGTAACTTCTACAATATTCATTTGCGGCGAAATAAAGTTAGTTATTCTGGATCCTTATGAATAGGAGATGAAAAAAAGACATGTCCGTCTGTCCGTCTGACCGTCTGCATGTACGGATTTTCTATGTGTTGCTTGAAAGTGATTGTATGAAGCTCCTAAAAGAGTTAGAGAGCTCGGAATTGGACTGAATCGACTGCATTTGTCTTGGCACGATTGGTATTGAAAATCAGCAAAAATAAAGAATCGGTTCTTGCATTTTCTATATATAAAGTTTTATCACACATTTTTTACAAATCTACCAAAAAAGTTGCCGTGCATAGAACCAACAATATTTATTTCTGTTACTAACCTCACTAGCTACTCCACCGCTGAAGCTTGCTTGAATTTACTTTATATTTACTTTAGTTAAACATTTTCTTTAACAAGCATTATTTCGTATTAAACCCCTTTTTGTCACCAATCCATAGACATTGCCTTATTGTGTTTTTGTTTGGCACATGCTTTTTCGTACGCATGCATATGAATTGATGTGTATAACAATCAGTAGAGTCATGCAAAAAACTGTATGTTTATATGGATGTATGTATAAATATACGCTACCATGAAGACCATTCACTCGTACACACACACATATGTATATGAATAAGAGTGTTCATATGAACAACTACAACAACAACAATACGCTACAAACACTAGTGAAAGAAGAATATCCAATTGTTTGTAAGTATGTATGTAGTCAACTCTACGCACAGCAACAATATGCTAGCAAACGTATTGAAGGAAGAATATTAAGTTGTTTGTGGTAAGAAATGGGATTTTTTTTTGTATCCAAATAAAGTATTCTGCTAATGAATGCGTGTTGATAAAATATATATATAAAATATATGTGCCCTTAATTATGGAAGTGGTCTAAGTCATATATTTCTTTCATCGAGATATTTAATAGATTACATTTGAAGAAATTAAAAAAATATTTTTATATTATGCAACATTTTAACTTGTAGTTGTACTAGTGTCGATTAATAGAAGTTTATTTAATATTTATTAAATATTTTTTCAAGTTTATTACAGATTTATTTCATATTTCGATGCAGAAATATATGCATATGACTTAGACCACTTTCATAATTAAGGGCACATATGTATGTATGTATGATTGTAAATACGTATGTATGTATATTCAATGTGCCCAAGGATACATACATGCATATGTATATGTATAAATTCGTTTGCTATGTCGGTATAATGTAAATAAGCGCTTGTTAAAGAGCATTGGTTTTTTATAAATATTTCAAAGGGGATAGGATTGTGTTTGATTTGCTTGTTTTTTTTCTGAATATAATATATATGTAACAAAATGCATAAGATTTAAAGGCTAACTTGGTTAATAAGTAAGAAGTCGGTTTGTCATAACTTCTATGCTGAGTTTCGAACTTAGTTGAAAATTTTTTTTCAATATATTTTTGGAAAAAAATTAATCAGGGACAAAAAATAATAATTATTGTTGAATTTTCATAGAAAAAGGCAAAACTACATACAAGGAAGCATCAAACAAAGTGGACAATCAAACCATTTTAATTATTCTAAACTATTTTCTAAGCTCCAATTTTAAAATTATAATTTTTATTTTTTAGGCAGAAATAATTGTTATTTCCTGATTTTTATATTTTAACTGGAAATAATTGTTATTTTCTGATTTTTCTTTTTTCCAGCAGAAATAATTGTTAGTGCTTTCGTTCTGCTAGTGTTTGTCAGAATATTTACAATTAACTTTGGTGTTATTTGTTCCTTAAAAATTATCACATGTAATTTGGCTTAAAGAGAGATACGAACTATAGCCTACTGAAATAATAATTATAGAAATAATTATTTTCCGATTTTTATTTTTTCGAGAATAAATAAAAATCAATTTGTGATTTCTACTTTTTCAAACAGAAATTAAATTAAGTTACCTTGTGGGAAAAAATACATATACCTACATACATATGTATGTACATACATACTTTGAACTTATAGGTACATATACGATATACCTAACTACTACGACAGGATCAACGTGTGGATATTCCGTAGCCAAAAAACGTGATAGCCGCCCAAAGCTGCGAACCGCTATTTTTCACACTTTTTTGATATGGCTGTCAAATGAAAGGGATTTTCCAATGGAAAAATCATGGTGGAATCATGCTGAAAATTTGAACTCATTTACTGATATCTGGCGTTGTTTTATTAAAAACAAATACACATTTTTAACCCTTATACCTACTTATGCATATTTTGGTCACATGCATATATGTATTCCAGGTTCACCCAATTTAATTCAAAAATTTTAAAGTGTGTACATACATATTTATAAAATTTTGGTACTTTGTACACACAGCGATACAATTAAACAATTATTTCAACACTTGTACAGGGTGGGCCAAAAGTTACCATGGAGCTTAAAAGTTTAATAACTTTTTAGTTTATTTTGACACGTATGTACATATTTATTAAGTTGAAGAGTTTCATGCATAACTAATAGACAATTTTATGGAATCCAACATTATTGGAAACAGTTTAAATCAATAAATACATGTCTGAATCAAACAGTTTTTCCGTAGTAATTACTGGTTACGCTTTTTTTGGCACATGACACACAAGAAATGCCAGATGCAAAATCAGCCTTACAAACTGCAAGAAATGAGCCAGATGGATCACACAAATCTCCAAAGTCTGATTCATTTTCATATATTTTTCCATGAACATAATATATGCTACATGTGATGAAAATTGTGCGCTTAAAAATATAAACTATTTTTTATAAATAAGGCAATTGTTTTAAAAATTAAGCCTTGCAATTATGTATTTATGTATAGATATTTATTAGCGCAATATTGACTTCGGTGTGAATCGATATACTTATATATCTATTTGCAATTGTACAACAATAAAGCATGTATTCGTCCCCTACAATTAAAAAATCGGCAACATTTCGTTTACGTAGATTATTTGCAAGAAAATTGCATGAACACTTCTCCTAGTTTGTTTATATTTTTTCTTTCGATATGTGTATACATATGTACATACATACACATGTTTGCAAATACCAATTTTATACTTGTACAATTTTTCCCAGCGGGAAAAATAAAGAGCAAAAATACCTTCTAGAAGGCCTTTGTACTC
Organism: Nowickia ferox; assembly: GCA_936439885.1. Lineage (NCBI taxonomy): Eukaryota > Metazoa > Arthropoda > Insecta > Diptera > Tachinidae > Nowickia > Nowickia ferox. Next base: position 49,155,533 of record OW387023.1, on the reverse strand, counting down.
CTTCTTTTGGATGTACAAGGTCTACTCGCTCCATTCCACTCTTACATCATTTTTGCCTTTCCATTTCGCCTCTTTTGCCAGCAATTCTGTCTTCAAATTAATCGATTTTACTTTTGGTTTGGTAAAAATACACGCAAAAAATTTTACTCCTCTTCCCCCTTTTCATAGAAGGGAATGTGGAATGTGTACCTTATCTTTTATGCAAAAGAGTCGCGGCCTTCTATAAGGCATTCTTTAGCAGTTAGATAAAAATAGTAATTGTTTTAATAAGGCCTGAAGTAAGAATATATTCTGAGGTTTCCCGCTAGGTAGTAACTTGATCGCTTTGTATCAAAGTAGTGGTTGGCGTACACATTGTACATGCATACAATTATAAATACATATACATCACTTGAAGTAGCAAACTATCCAGTGTTGCCAGAAAATGCTGATGAGAAAATGTTAAATCGATCAAAAAATTCTGCTAAAATGTTCTACAGAAGAAAAGTATAATGCTAGATTTAAATGTAGAAAAAATTATTGAAATAGCTTTGAATTTCATGTTTATACAAACTCATTAGTATTTACATGTATTTTTATAGCACATACAAACATAAAATAGTTAATGATTGGGGTTTTTTTTAAATGTTATAATAACGTTAAAAAAAGATTTAACGCACTAATAATCTCAAATTATTATTTTACTTATTCAGTAAAATATTTGCTTATTAAAAATACGTATGTACATTGAAATTGATTATTGAATGGTTAGCTGGATCATATGCGCATTTCACTGTAGATCATCAGGGAACCTTTACCCTGCAATAAATACATGTACATTTATGAGAAAAATCCTCCATACAGAAGAATTTTTTTAAGGAATTAAAATTTTATATTTTCAACAAATTCTGCAAGAAAGCATTTAGCAGAATTTTTTGCAAGTTGAATGCTGTTTAACTAATGAAAATGCAAGATCTAGCAGTGAAAATGTTAAATGGCAACAATGAAACTATCCCAAACGCTTTTTGCTGTCATTGTGGATTATTAGTGCGTTAAAAACTTTTAAACGTAATTGCAACATTTCCTATAAAAATACCTGTAAATACTAATGAGTTTGTATAAACATGAAATTCAAAGCTATTTCAATAATTTTTTCTACATTTAAATCTAGCATTATACTTTTCTTCTATAGAACATTTTAGCAGAATTTTTTGACCGATTTAGCATTATCTCACCATCATTTTATGGCAACACTGGTTGTTATGTTGAGAACTTATGGATTTTTTTTTAAAGACATGTTGATACATACATACGCGTACATATACATATGTATATAAATATGCACAAGTAAATATAAATTCGTTTGCTAATGTCTGTATTGTGTATGTATCTATATGTACATATGTTAAAAAAAGTAAATCCCTTGCTAAAGATCATGGATTTCTTATAAATATTTTAAAGTGGACAAGATTGTTTGTTTGATGGTGCTTGTTGTTGTTGGTATTTTCTTTCATTCATATGTTATTTTTTTTTAAATAAATTTAGTAAAAAGTACTTCTACTTAATTAAGGTTGTGTTTGTATATAGGCAATCGGCAGGGATTGATTCACTGGCTGAGTTCAATTAATGATGAAGGTACTTATGAACATACATACATATGTATATATTATTATTATTTTCTAAAATTCTTCAGAAAAACTCCTTTATAGTATATATTTACATACATATGTATGTATGTAAATAGATACATATATGTATATATGTATGTATGTTGTAGTGTATGAAAGAAATATTTTTTAATATGTAAGAAAAAAACATAAAGGTAGAGATGAGAATGTGAACTCACGTTCTTCTATTTTCAGAACGAATGTTTGATTCACATTTTGTTTTATTGGCATTTTGCACTTATTTTAAAGCTCTAAAACTTAGTTTAATTACATATATACATACATATGTATGTACCTATGTAGGTGCTTATGTACATATGTATATATGTAAATAAGTATGTATGTAATACCTACATGAATGTTTGTATCTAAGTACTCGTATGTATACCTATCATTGCAAATGATAAATTTATTAATGTTTTCCCCAGCAAAAAAAGTTAATGCGTTCAAGATTTAATAGTGTTTCATGCTTTCTTTAGCATTTGTGTCTTCGAATGCATTCTAAAGTTCATCGCAAATCGTAATAAAGCTATAGTTTTTGAACTCATCAAAAACGCATGCAATATTACTGGGTAATTAACATTGGAATAAATATCCACACGAAATAGGCATGTATGTAAAAACAGAATTAAATCAACGCTTTGACACATTGTCATAAAACAAGTTTTATCTCCACCAAATAATAAGAGTGCAATAGCTCGGTGGTAGAGAGTGTGTCTTGACAGTCTTAACAGCGAGGTTCGTATCCTGGCTGCGACAAGGTTTTTTTTTGTTTTGTGAAAAACGTCATCGAATCAGGGAACTTTTATGGGTTCTAAGCACTCATTCAATGAAGAGCAGTTTTGTTAAATGTGAACCCATGGTCGCCAGTGACACGCCTGTGTTAAAATCTTGCGTTTTGCACCTGAATTGAACCCATGCATTAACTATTTCTTTTGCATGTCTTTTTTGCTGGGTCCGAAAATAACTTAATTATTAAACTTACCTAAGGAAAAGTGTTGGGTTTTCAAAAAAAAAAAATAAAAAATTGATAACTTTTATATCTAAAGCCAGTTTGTATTCCTGCATTTTATTGGTAGATCTGCAGCAGTAATGTTTAAAAAGTTTATTTTTAATTTAAATTTTTTTAGGTATTATAAGAAATTTCAACGGAACATAGTAGGCTAGTAGGTTATTTGCAACTTAACAAGCTACATATGTATGTACATATCGCTCATTTTCTAAAAAAAAACATTATATATGTATATCAAAAAATGGGATTTTTGGGTTAATGATGCAAAATCCTTATATTGGTATTCATATTGTGTAAAAATTTCATACCATATATTGTATACTTAACTATCGAGAGACAAATAAAATTATCATTTTCCATTAAGTTGTGTGTAAATTGAAAACTTTAAAGTTTAAAATAAACAAGTTTTTTTTATTTAATGAACGAGCGATATGTATGACATTATATTGAGTGGTAACAAAAACTTTTTTTGAAGTGAGTCGCTCCAATGTACATATTTTAAAAAATTTATCGGAAGAGTAAATGAAAAAAGTTTTATAAACTAAAATATATTGTGTATATGTATATAAAAACACATATTTTTTAACCCTTATACCCATGCATATTGCTGCAAAGTGCCTATATTTCAGTTTCACTTGACTTAATTCATACGGGCCTGTTCTGCAAATCACGACATGTAAAAACACGATGATTTTAAAAATTAATGAAAGCTAAATAATTGCTTTTTTAAATTGCACGATTGAAAGCGTTGGAAGTTGGAAGAAAATATTCTATTATAAATGACAAAAACTTAAAATACAATAAAAACCCACTATCAGGGCAGCTATTAGTGGTATACTTTTGAAATCACGTGATTTGAAATCACCATGATTTTCAGCACAGGCCCGATAAATTTGAAAGTATGTATTTATACAAGTTCGCTGTTGAGCACACACAGTCATGTTAACAAGGCAAGCGTTAGTTATAGAATATATTGTCCGCAAGATGCATTTAAAATGCAATTTTGCGCTGAATATTGCAGTTTAATTGGTAATAGATACGAAAGTTTTCTCATAAAATTACGCATGTCTACGTATCTACATATATACACATACGTACATATGCACGCATGTCTTTTCTCTACATTTTATGATTTGTGAAGGGTATATAAGATTCGGCACAGCCGAATATAGCACTCTTACTTGTTTAAATTAAATTTTGTGTGCGAATTTAAAGCCAGATTTACACGATTGAAGGTATTTTGAAGTCTTATCAAAATTTTGAAAATTTATTTTGATGTTCTATTTACACGTTACAAAAATTTTATCAAAATATTCTTTCAATATATTTCAAAATCTTTTGATAAAAATTTAATCAAAATTTGTTGAAGCTAATTTACACTATTGGTAAACTTTTTATATTGAAAATATTGACTTTGATCAGCTGTTTTGCTTCTTTTGTGAAATAATTTATTATTATAAAAAATAATTTATTATTATAAAAAAAACAATTAATAACTATGGACGACGACTCAATCATCATAGCATCAACATTTCTAATATTGGAGGAAGAAGCAGCTGATAATAATGCAAAAAAAGAAGAAAACAAAAGTAACATTGGGTTCGACCTTTTCTTTTGGAAGGTAATGGTATGTATGTCTCTTTTAGGTAGCGATTGAAAACGAATGATCCCGACCTATACAAAAACTTTGTGCGAATGTCACCAGACGATTTTGATTATTTGCTTAATCTCGTCACCCCATCAATAGAAAAGGCCAATACTAATATGCGGGAATCTATATGCCTCGGAGAACGTCTGGCAATTACTTTGAGATTTTTATGTTTATAATGTTCTTGTTTAAAAGATCAAGATCATTGATATGCAATATTGTACCTGAATTCTGCGCTGCATTATATAAAGTATTAAAAGATGAATTTTTAAAGATAAAACCTAATTTATTAAGTAAAAAAACATATTAAAAATAATATCTATTGGTACAGATGCCAGCAACAGAGGAGGAATGGGAGAGTATTTCCCAAAGTATAAATAAAACGTGGAATTTTCCCAATTCAATCGGGGCATTAGATGGAAAACACATCGATATTATAGCACCAGCACACTGTGGAAGCGCATATTTCAATTATAAAAAGAAAAAAAAAGCATTATTTTGATGGCGCTTGTGGACGGGAACTACAATTTTGTTTACATCGACGTTGGTGCAAACGGTAGAGACTCCGATGGCGGAGTATTCAGTAGATGTTCGCTGTCGAATAGATTATATAATAACACGTTGAATTTGCGGCAACTGAAACCACTGCCCTGTAGACAAAAACCTATTCCATATGTGATTTTTGCAGATGATGCACTTCCCTTAGTCCTCTTTTACATTTGAGACATTTCTTGCCGGACATTTTTTCAATTCTCTTTTGTTCTTGCCCGATGCTTTTACATATTGGAAATTAATAGACAGACAGAAATTTTGTAGTTTGTTTACTTCTTTTTCGCGATTGCTACTCATACACATGCACATAAATACCATATGCCTTGATAATACACATCAAGTATACATAGATTCGCTGAAATGAGAAAAATCATATGAAGCAACAAGAATAAATTGCGAAAAGTAGAAAAGAGAAACAAAAAAATGTCCAGTACAGAGGGTCGTGTACTACACACTCTGCATCTTCGCCCCTTCTTCGACAAACTTCGTCTGTCTGTCTTTCAATTTCCCAAATGTAAAAGGGCACTTAAATTCCAATATTATGACACCATGAAAAACAATGGAACTTTCCCCATCAAATGTTGTCAAAGTTGTTCTCGCAGTATGTGCATTACATAATAGCTGATATGTATTGAATCATGATACAATTATACAAGGTACTTGCACGACTACAACAAAATTGCAACACCAAGAAACACACGTATTTTGTTGGTAGAAACATACCTATAATTGCCAGAAGCAGATGTCTTTTGTTTTTAAAAACAGCTATCACAGGGTAACTAAAGTACAATTGCAGACCAGAGTAGCAAGCCGTCCGAAAAATTTCGGCGGCGGCTGAGAGGCAAATATTTTCGGCGGCGGCGGCGGCTGAACGGCTTAACGCCGATTTTTTAGGCACTTAAAAAAATTTTTGAGTTGAAGAAACAGCGAGAAAAGAAAACAATCTAAACAAACAAGAGAAATTGTGACATAATTATAATACAATACCTTATGTATGTGTTTATTAATATTAAATAAAATTGATGCCCTAAAATTGAAACGTATAACTGTTGAACTGATAATAATATTAATAAACCACATATTATTATCTTAAAAATAAAATCCAATATTTGAAAGAATTCAAGGCAACTTCGCAACATTCGTTAGAGGAGATAGGAGATTTAGTCTAATCCGAAAGCAGTTCTAGCAACTTACTGAAATATCATAAGCGACAGACAATGGCTTAAATGATGATAAAGTTAGTAACATTTTTATCAGTACGCACATATACATATGATTTTCACAATTTTACATATGTTTTAATCTAGGTTCATTTAGTTAATGTACCGAAAAAAACCTTCACCATATTCATTCGAGTTTCTACAGATGAAACTCTTGAAAACTTTATATGCATTCGAAAGTTTTAGAATTCCATTATTAGACTATTTAGCACAAAAACATCAAGTAACCTGGAAGATATCGATGGAATGTTACACAATAATTCTGTGGTGTTCATTAATAACAGCACAGTAATTACATTTTTTTATTTTAAAACTAAATTTTTATGAACAATAATTAAGTTTTTTTCTCGTTATAAAAATAACAATGTTATATAATAATATTAAAAGACACATTCTTATATCAAAAATTATTTTAAACAAATACCGAATTTTTAAAATGAAAAATAAATTCTTGTTACAAAAATGGTTTTTGAATTCAGTGTAGTAAATTGAACGTTTTGTTTGTGGGGATCTAATTATTAGGGCTCGAATTTCGATGAAAATCTGTTTTTTTTCATTTAATTTTAAGATTGCTGCACATACAGAAATGTATAAACGATTTTCTTTTCAAAAATGAAAAGTTATTGGTAATTTTTTTTGCACGTATAGTTTTAGTTAATTTTGTATTATTTTAAGTAACTTTTTGGTAATTTTTCCACTGTTACGTTTAGCTCATTTTGTTATTATTTTGAGGTAAACTTTAGGTAATTTGTCTACTTTTTACTTTTTGGGTACGTTTTTCATTCCATGTTCACACATTTTTATTTATTTATTTATTTATTTATACATATTATACAAAGTAAATTTGCATAATACCTAAAAATATAAATATAAAAATACCTATAAGTAATAACATAAATTTGAACGAAAATTTAGACATGGATTATAACGAAGAACTTAAAAAGGAAAGATCTAATTTCTACAGGAACAGGTGCTCATTTTTCTTTTAAAATTGGATCTACTAAATGATGGTTATCATGCACAAAAAGTTGTCGCTTCACCGAAAATGGACATAAGCGGCTCCTTTTGGCGGTGATGCAAGCGCCTGCCACAGAAAAAGCTTCCTCTGATGAAGCGGAGGTGGCAAGAATTCCAAAGCAGAATTGAGCCAATTTTGATAATTTTGGGAACACCTTGAACCAAACGCTGCGTTATTATGAAAAAAAATAATTTTGTCAAATATACCTGTTCTTTTTTTCTCCACCCTTCCAAACATTCCGATTCCTCCTCCGGAGCATCAAAATATGCCTTAATTTCCAGAGCGATATTGGAATCATTAATATCTCTCTGGATTGGAGATGCCATGAAATCAAGCATCTCTCTACGAATGGCTGATATTTTCTGGAAATGAAAAATTTTTAAAAATTTTAATGGTAACATCAATAAAAAGTAATTTATTTTACTAACCGTTTTTTTTTTGAAGGCCCAGGTTCATCAACCTTTTCTGTTATTGGCTCCGAAGGAGAATCAGTGAAGAGTTTCATAAGCTCTTTATATATCAAATCATCACTCGATATATAAAATCCTTCGTCATAATCCATGTCCAAATTTTCATTCAAATTTACGTTATTACTTTTAGGTATTTTTTTTAGCCACTTTTCCAAAGCTGACCAATTGCGTTGGCAAGGATCCATCAACGCAGCAATTACATGAACTTTTTTAATCTGAAAACGATTTTTAAAGTTATGTTTTGCGAAGTGATATAGATTTATAGAAATTCCGAACTCTGCCCATGTACAGTTTTTGGAAATTTGGCTGATTATATTTTCATAAAAAAATATAATGCTGCATATTGTCGGATAGGTACGACCTTGCAGATAAACTGTCGCCTTTTCAAATATGGCCAAAAACTGAGTGAACTCTGATATCAATTTCTTTTCCATTTCATTAAAAATGAAAGCGTCTTTGCCTGCCTTAATCAAGGCTATATTTATGGCATCAAAGTTTTTGGAGAAACTTCGGAACATTAGAAGTGGAGTGTTCCAACGTGTATCGTTGGAATTTTTAATTGTGGTCGGTTCCTGTACTTCGAGATACGTCTTATCAATTGATATTCCGAAATCATCTTCTAACTGCAGAGATTCCGCGATTTCATTGATCTGCAGGAGAATCTCAATTAGACTATCATCTTCGTACGCCTTTTGAATTGAAACCAATTCCTCTGATGCATACGATAACTTTTTGTAGACAGTTTTTAATTTTTTTACGATATCATTAATTGATTTGAATTCATGACTTTCTATTATATCGTGCATCAAAAATCTATGCAATGCGTGCGCCATACATTCGTATCTAAGTATGTTTGAAATTCTGAGTGCAGCTATAATGTTAGTGCCTCCATCACTAACAGCATGGATAGTTCTGCCATCCAACTTAAATTCCTGCAAAGCTTTTAATTTTGTATCGGCGATGCATGAGCCCGTGTGAGGGTGCGCAAAATATTCAGTTTTTAAAGAAGCTGAAGTGACTTCAAAGTTTTTACAGTAATGGACTTTGATGTTAATGTAAGACAACTTTTTATAGTTGTCAGTCCATAAATCAAGCACCAATGAAATATTTTTTGGTGAGCTGCTCACAATCTCTTTGACTTTTTTTTCGTACAAGTCATATACGTCTTGCAACGCAGTTGTGGCTATAGTGCGGCTACAGGGAAACTCTAAATCGGGTCTTAACTGTAAGGCATATTTTGGAAGCCTTTTCTTTCAACTATGTTGAAAGCCTGCAGATCAGTGCAGCACATTTCGGCAATTCTTCTACCATTTACAAATTTCAAATCTGCCTTATTCTTAAACATATTTGATGACGACCCAGATAGTGCTTCATCCGTTTTCTTCAAGCAAATTTGGGAAGTTTTTGTTTTAATATTTACTTCATGGACGCTACGCAAATGCGTTATATGATTGGACGTAGAGGCTGCTACGCTAAATCTATAAAAAATGAAAACGAAGCGAAATAACGATAATTCGTGAAAAGTTGCAAACTGTTAAACAAGCCACAATATCACTCTCATCGTGGTTTTCGTATTTCGACTTCGACGTTTTTGTAATAGATTAAAGAGTACCGCAACGTATTTTATTTAATCTATGACCAAATTGTTGTAGTCGAGTTCGAAATACGCCAACCATGATAAGACCCATTGATTATAAAAATCGCGAAAACGGGGAAATTCTAGAAAACTTAATAACAGCGAGATAATGGGCCTGATTGTGTAAAGCGTATTTCAAATACGACAACGACTGTTTGGTAATAGATTAAAGAAGACTTCAATAGTTTTTCTTTAATCTATTACCAAACAGTCGTAGTCGCATTTGAAATACGCCTTCCACCATCAGGCCCAATAGCAAGGTCTAATATTGTTTAAAAAAAACGGCTAAGCTTCCAGTAAACTGAAAACGTGCAAAATACGCTTTTGTCGCGAAGTTGGCACAAATTCTCGAGAAGTTGCAAAATCGAAAGCAAGCCCTAAAATTTATTAGGAATCACGAAAGGCATTAAAAATACAAAAAGCTCGGAAAAAACAAGAAAACATAGCAAGTTAGCGGAAAGTTGCTAAATGTATTAAAGAAGTTAATAAGCCTATAAATAGTAAAATTCGCAAAAGATATAAAGAAATAAAATGATTGGTTTTTATATTTTTTAATAAACTATTTGATTTTAATAAACTGAAATATTTGAAAGCGGCAACACTAATATTTATATTTCAATATCACTTTCTTATGGTGCTGCTAACGTTTTAAAAAAATAAGTAGCTGACTACCAGGCAACATTTGTTGTCAGCGGCACTTGCAGTCGTGTCGCCATGTAGCCTGCTGTTATGAATGTGTTTAGGGCTTAAAAAGCAAATACTTTTTTTATTCATACTAAACGTGATAAATTCGTGGAATTTGGAATGTTGTACACTATAGGTGATCCAGATGCGTTTTATAATATTACTACTTACCCTTTTAATGTTGTTTACTGCATTTCGAAGCATATTTTGCAGAACCGAAACTTTTCAAATATCGTTCTGCCACGTAAGCTTAATGTGCCGAAGTAGCTCCAAACTACTGATCCCGTACCTTTACGTTCGGTAAGAACTATCTTGGCGGCTTCTTTTAAGGCTTGATTTCGCTGCAGTATCTTTTGATACTCATCGACATGATGATCGGAGTAACTTTTGAAGAAAATTTCTTCAGAATACTCCGAATCGTCGGAATCAACATTTCTTATTTCTTCAGGCTGTTGAACACTTTTCAATTCATTCTTTTTATTGGATTTAAAATATGTTTGGATTTTGCGATTCATTTTAACTTCAATTAACTTCACTTCAAACACTACACTTTTAAAAACGTTTTAAATTTGATTATTTAAATTTGAAAGTACCTTGTCAATTTACATATATTTGATCACTTGAATTTACTTTTATAATTTTTTTTAATTTTTCACAAAAAAGCACTGAAACCGCCGTTGATTTTCATCCAAATCTGAAAAATTTGTAATGTACAACCGAACTTTTCCAGAAATCGGTACACGAAATTGTACTAAAAATAAAAAGTAATCAGTAATGATTATTTAGCCCTTTCTCGCCGAATTCAGAGATTATAATAGCCTTTTTACACTGACGTACATCTAACATCTACCATCAATTTGCGAAAATGTTAACATCTTTCCGTAAGAAATACACAGTACTAAAAACCAACATCTTTCTACATCTTTAAAAGATGTTCCTATCTCATTTTGTTTCATCTAACATCTTTCGTTGAATTTAGTATCATCACTAGAAAAATGACAAATTAGTTCAATTGATTTTATCATCACTAACAATATGACATTTAATTTTAAAAAAGTAATAAATATTTCTATCAACAATATGAGTGGCACACGTAAGTTTTATTTTTTTATTTAAATACAACTAAATTAATTAATTTAATGTTTGCAGTGAACAAAAAAACATGTCTCCGTGTTGTATGGAGTCTAGACATGGAACATATGCTGCTGGACTTGTGGGAGGAGAAGATAGAAGATCTTAGAGGCTCCAGGAAAAATTCCCACGTATTCCAGGAAATGGCTGCAACTATGCAGCAAGCTGGCTTTTCTGGGTCTTGGACAGATATCAGGACAAAAATAGACAATCTCACTCGCAAGTACAAGTATGTAACTAATTTCAAACAAATTTATTACGCTCCCACAGAATTATTACCGTTTCATGTTCTCACAGGCAGGAAAAGAACAAAATAGGGCCAACAGGCGGAGCGCCATCAGCGTGGTGCCACTATAGTAAAATACACAATATTTTAGGAACATTTAAACTGCACAATATTGAAATTTCGATGCACTGGTAAGTAAAACTTTTATAATGTAAACAACAATGACCTGCATAAAAAGGTTTTTTAAAATACGTTTTATATATTTAGACATGTCAACTTTATTGGATGACATCGTCGAGTTTGATCCTGATGCTTCCTGCAGCACTCGAAATGGTGATTATTCAGATGAACAAACCCAACCACAGAAAAAGAGAAGGAATAACAATTCAGAGCTAGTCAGGTTGGCCCAAGAACGAATGGATATGCAGAGGCAGCACCATGAAGAAAAAAAAGAACTGGCCAGTGAAATGCTAAAGCGGCTGGATTCGATTTCCTCTCAAAATGCAGCCTTTCAAACACAGCTGCTAGACATTTTGAGAGCGAAAAAATAATTTTATAATAATATAGTAAGTTATGCTACAATGTGCCTTATTGAATTAAGTTAAGCAATGCACTTTCTTTGTATTAAATATTACTATAGCTTTAATTTTTTTTTTAAATTTTATTAAATCAAATGAATTTTTTTTAGTTTTATTTTATTCTTTATTTTTATCATAATTTATCAAAAGCTCCAGGGTTAATTTGTATTTTTTTTTGTAATCATACGTCTTTTAACAAATTCGTAATTTTTAGTATTAAATTCAGGTTTTTAAAAACCAAATTCGGAATTTTCAAATTAAATTCAGTATTTTAGAAATTGAGTAAAAATTTTTTCACACTTATTACTTATTAAGAACTGAATTTGATATGATATTTTCGAATTTCGCTGTTAAAAACCTGAATTTAATACTAACAAGGACGAATAATGAAATTTATTTAATTTATTGTTTTAACACAATGTAAGAAATGTTCCTTAATTTTGTTTTTTTGTTTTATATTATTTCTCATTTATATTGTGTTTTATTAATATTGTTTTAATCAATGAAATTAATAAAAAGAAATTAATAAATTGATCTCAAAAAATTGATATCTGGTTTTATTGATTAAAAGATTCTCTTTCGCATAAAAACTCTTCTTATACTTTCTGCTTGAACCGATTGATCGGCAGATGTGTTACTGGTCTCTGGCTGTGGGAGAGAAGGGTTTTGGCTAATTTTCCAGTTTTCATTTATTTCACAGTTATGTTGATTTAAAAAATTGTGCAAAATACAACAGCACATAATAATTCTACTATTGAACTTTTGGTGATTATCTAAACCCTTTCCAATTCTTCTGAATCTTGCCTTTAGATGACCGAAAGCATTTTCAATTACACGCCTGGCTTTGGACAAATTATAATTAAAAGTCTGTTGTTCTAAGGAAGCTGAAGTTGAAAATGGATAAGGTTTCATAAGCGTCGGTGAAAATTTGAAAGCAGAGTCTCCAATTATAACTACTGGAACTTGTGTGCCGCATATTTCCTTCGTATTTTCTTTTAGGACATTAAACGAATCTATCATATGACTTAATTTAGATTTGCGGTAAATTAAAGAATCATTGCATCGTCCAGGGCAACCTACATTGACGTAAAGAAATCTGTAACTAGATGACAAAATATTGATTACATATCTTAACTAGTTAATTTTTTAAATCGAGTTTTTTGTATATTTTTCAATTTAAATGTTTGTTTGAGTAAATCTTACCGGAAGTCAACCAAAGCGAATAAGACAACCGAGTACCAACCCTTATAGTTGTAATGGTCGACAGCTTCTGCGGCTGATGGTTTGACTTCAATGTGGCATCCATCTTCAAGTTTTTATAATAATTATTCGATAGTCATATTAAACCGAGCATATATATGTATTTCCTTACCAATCGCGCCCAAGCACTGTGGAAACCCTATTTTTTCAAATCCTCTTACACATTCTGTAACTTTAGACTCCGTAAGGAATTCCGAAGGAAGATACTCTCCAGAAAGCTCTTCAATGATAGCTTTACAGAACTCATGTAAAATATTGCAAACGCTGCTAGTTGAAACCCCAAAAAGTCTTCCAACAGCACGATATTCTGCTGAGGATCCCAGGGTATAAAGAGCAATTGCGATTCGCTTTTCATGAGGTATAGCATTCCTTAAATTTGTGTCCTTTTTTCTTAAAACTACTAGCTTTTGTACCAATACAGAAAAATATTCTTTTTCAACCCGAAAGTTTTCTTTGAAAAATTTGGAGCCATTATTTGGTACATCTTTCTCCCAAAATGTTCCATAGCGGCTCTTAAAAATATAAGTATTTATTTATACCAAAAAATTTTGATCATTTATTATATTTTACTTACAAACATCCACACCTTTCGAGGAAAAGGCATACCTATGTCCATTAAAAATTCTTCTTCACCTTCTTCGTCCAGAATGACTTCTATTATTTCAATGCTCTGCATTAATAACTTTGTTTGTTCTTGCAAAGCAACACCTAGTCCAACAATTAATTTTTCCTCTATATCCATTTTTAATTATTATTTTTTTTAACAAAAATTGTGCGTCTTTTTTATTTATTTTTGACAGCTGAGTTCATGGTAGATGTTAGATGTTGTCAATGTAAACGCATGTTTCACATTTTTTACATCTTCCATGCGTTTCACTGAAATGTGTATCAGTGTAAAAAGCCTATAAGGTCAAGCTTTGGATGTCAGTTAGAAGTCTAGCGATTTTTTTAAATAGTCTTTGTTACTTGACGGTTTTGCCTTTCAAGTTTTAATATATTTAATACTTTTAAAATTTGCTGCGAATATGCTTTCAAATTTTCATTCCAATTATGTGTTCAACTTTACAGGCAAAAAACAGATGAAAACTATCTTAATAAACACATTTTTCTTTTTTGTTTTCAAATATTCTGCCACCATATTTTTTTTCTTTTATTACAAGTAATATTATATTACTTCTGCTTGAAAGCAAATTTAAGTGGTCTAAATATAGCGTTACAGCAATTTTTACTATTTTGGGGACACAATAATGTGGTAGTCCAAAAAGATCGAAGTTAATTGTTAACTTCAATATTATAGCATAGACTTAAAATACTTTTCTATTACATTTTCCAAATGCATTTAAAATTTTTATAATTTTTGGCATGCACTTAAGCATAAAATTCGTGAATTGAAAAATTACTTAAGACAATAGCAATTTAAATATACATCAAACTAATGCTTAAAATTTCTGTAGAAAGTTGTGTATTCTAAAATGTTGTTAAAAACTATGAAAATTTGCATATAATGTGCAAAAATTTACTCATCAGTACTAATATATTTCCAAGCCTTTAAAAAAATATAATTATCTTTATTTTTTTCTCATATTATTAAAATATGTATGATTAATGTCCAATACATTAGCCAATATTTAAATAAAGTTTAAGTTAATTTTCTTAAAAATTTGAAAATGTATTTAATTAAGTACACATTAATTTTTTCAATGGTTAATTAAATTTATTATCAAATTACGTTTAAATTACTGTAGCACTGCAAAATTTTCAAATATTATGGAAAGCTGTGAAAAACAATTCCCCTTATTGTGGTTGGCGAAAATCAGGCGTTTCATACTATATTAAAAAAAATACAACCTGTTTTCTTTAATCAACTACAAATAGTCGAAAAACAACAACCACGACAAGTCCAAATATTTGTAATTCATCTATTGCACCTAAAACTAAAAGTTTGAGCTTATGTACCAATATTGTGCTATGCCGAAAAAGAAAAGTCAGTAATAACACCTTACTTCCAGTTTATTATCATCAATAGTGTTAACCAAGGCATATCAAACAGGTACATGCATCGGGCAAATTGCTCATCCGCTGATTTTTTGTTTACACGTTTATAACGAAGAATTCATTTGACAATTACTTTTGTGTCTTGTTTGATGCATACAATTTTTTGACAATTACTTTGTAAAACTATGTGAGAAGCACAGAGTTGCCACACTGTTTTCTCTAATGCATGTACCTGTAGTAAATGTGCCTTGGTGTTAACTCAAAATCCACTTATATTACACAAACGATAATTTTCAAAAGTTCGAACTAACTTCTAAAAACATACCGCAAAATAAAATACAAAAACTATTAAAGAATTTCAAAAATAAATTTATCAAGTGTTCACAAAGGTTTTAAAAATATACTTACGATACACTAAAAACAAAATAATGCATTCAAAACGAATATATTAATTTTTAAATCGCTATATTCCTAATAATGGCTGTAAAGCCGTTTTACGCTTAATACTACATATTTAATTTACAAAGTGGCAGCACATTTGCCTTGTGGTTAGTTGTCTATGGTAGTGTCATTACAGGTGTTTTGTGGAAAGTAGTCTATGGTGGTGGCATCCCAACAAAAGCGAAAGCAGCTAACTTTCAATCACAGGTGTGTGTGGAACATGAATAAATAATATACGCATGATAAGCCGCAAAAAAATTAAATAATACAAATAATAAAAGTACATAAAAAAAATCGGCTGAGTATGAAGCCGTCGATAAGCCGAGTGGTTCCGCGGCGGCTCGGCTTGTCAAAAAAAAACGCGGCTGAGCGGCTAGCCGCGCCGCTACGGCTTGCTACTCTGTTGCAGACGCGGCATTCATGCATGATTATAGTCATTCAGTGTTGCCAATATGTGTGTAATACACAGTGTGTAATTTCTGCTCTCATATGTGGGCCATGTAATGAGATTCATGTATATATAATCTGTGTGTAATTATACCTTGGGTTCTATTTTTATATATTTTTGTTTTAATTTTAACCTACACAAAAGATGTCTAGTGTAATTTTCTTCAATGTGTAATTGGAGACACAGCCATATGCAAATTCATTGGCAACACTGTAATCATTTTATTCACACACATACACACATACTTTTTACAGCTTGTAAACAAAGTTTGACAACTATATGCATTGTAAACATTAACAGGCTGGGCTTGTGCAAGTACCTTGTATAATTGTATCATGTATTGAATCAAAAGAATGAACATGCTGTCAAATTATTTATAGTTATCAATATTGTCAAATGCGATTTTGATGCTTATATACACGGCATCAATAAAATCTTCAAAAGTTTTGTTCAATAAATTTTGAAGAAATTTTGCTGTTTACCCGACTTTAAAGCATTTTGAAGAGCAATTTTGAAGAAAATTTCAATCGTGTAAATCTAGCTTAAGTTTTGTGTTTTTTAAATAATCGACTCACCTTTTCTGTTAAAATAAGGAATGAAATGTCTTTTAGTTTGTTTTTGACTATTTTTCATTAAATGCAACCTCCCTGTTCAAGATCTTAAAAAAATAATTTTAATCATCTAATATATTTCACAGCACTGCGCTGCTTTGAATCAAGGGAGTATGAATATGAACTTTGCATACTATACAGTAAATATAGAAATATTTACACATCACTGTATGAAAATGTATGAATATATATTAAGTACTTAGCAAAAAGTTTAGTTTTGACTGTTTCATTCCAACAATTGTATTAATTTCAGTTCTTTAAGTAGAAGATTCAAATTTGGATTTTCTGATAGCTAGGAGTATAAAAAATAGTGCGTTATAAGAAATTAAAAAAAAATTTTAACTGGTTTTTTTGCATAAAAAAACTCATATTATTCAACTTAAAACTAAAAAGCGTTCAAGTTTAATGGAGTATTAAAAATAAACAAAATACCTGGTCTTCTTTTTTTTTTGTTATGTTTTTGTTTATTTGTAAGGTTTTCTAAAATATTGCTAAAAAAAATGTTTGACAATTTTGAAAAATGTGTACTTTTTTACAAGCCCAAATTATCGATTTTGGTTCGAATTTATCGACTTTTCAGAGAGATTTAAGGAAAACAACTAAAAACATTTAAAAAAATTAAAACTAATAAATAAAAACTTTTAATGAAAAAAAATTTATTCTCGCTCTTTTTACGCTACACGAGGGCGCTGAAGTCACATATTACGTAGTTTTTTAATATTTCAGAAAATTAATTGCAAAATTTTTTTTAAATAAGAATAAAAATTCAAACCGAAACTCATTTGCTTTTTAAGCATTGTCTATATCAGTTTCGGTTGGAATGGACTTATGATAATGTGTCGAATAATAAAGACTAAAAATTTTTATTTTTTTTTTGTATATCGTAGTATATTTCCTATAAAATGCATATAAATTTTTTATTAAAAAGTCGCATTCCAATAATTTATAATTGCTTTAAAAATCGCATGTAATTGACTTATACCCCCATTCTAACCTTTGTGACAGTGACAAAATTATAACAAAACTGAGGCGAATGACTATTTGTATATTTTTGGTATTCTGAAAAATATTGTCATGAATAAAATATAACAAATTTGTCACATTATGAAAAGCACATAACAAAATAAAAATTTGTTAATTTTCCTTTTAATTTAATTTTTAGTTTTGAGAGTTAAAGAACAAAAAGTGTGATTATCGAAAAATTTTTAACAAATTATTTCTTTGTCCAAAAGTAAAGGAAACATTTTTTTTTCAAAATAACTTCCAGGGACTCCTGAATTTTTGCCAACAATATTTGAAAAGTTGTAGCTACGGTAAAACTAGACAACTTTTGCAAATATATTAATACAATTTGAACGTGTCTAGGCACCCTAAAGGTAGAGGTCCATAGCTCGCTTTTTGCGCGTTACGCTTTCTATGCATCTGTCAAAAAAGTATAATCAATGTAAAGGTAGAGGTCCATAGCTAGCTTTTTGCGCGTTACGCTTTCTATGCATCTGTCAAAAAAGTAGAATCAATGTAATAGTATGTGACAAGTTACATTGCAAAAAGCGTAGAACGCGTAGGCGCGTTCAAAGCAAAAAGTAGGTCTACTTTCTACTTTTGTACGCGTTACAAGCACCATGAAAGAAAGTCAGCTGTTCTTGAATGCTCAAGATGTTAAATAATACTTTATTTCTTACGTTATCGATAAATATTACTTTGCCGTGGATAATTTTTTTCTTTTTTTTTCAATAAAAAAAATTTCTTAGTAAAAAAAACTTATAAAATATGTGAATATTTTCATTAAAGTGATGTATTTTAATTAACTTCTCACCACACTTTTCTCAGTAACAAATTTTGCATATTAGTGTCTTCTCCGCTAAATCTGTATTAAATAGCTGCTTAGAAAAGTTATTGCTTAAGCCAATAATGTGCATACATTTATATGTAATTTTCAATTTACTTACATTAAAGTCAACAACAGCCGACAATCTGCTGGAATAGCCCTGGCCGAGTTCTTCTCAAGACTATCTTTTAAAATGCTGAATAAATAGTCAAAGACATCTGCAGACATTCTTGTCGCGGTTCGAAATTGCTCAGGGTCAGAAGTTTTAATTTTTGAAATGTGGTTTGAAAAAACCCACTTAAATTCCGTTCTAAATACAACGGCCGTACACAAAACCTTTTCTTTTTTGAAATTGTTCATAGGCATTTTTTTAAGTATTTATAAACAAACGCACACAGCTGATCAAAATAAAAATAAAATGGCGCATGAAAAGCAGTGCACGTAACTCAACGCGAACAAAGTATAGAACGAAACAAGAGGATGAAACGCCTGTAAAGCATAACGCGCAAAAAGCGAGCTATGGACCTCTACCTTAATAGTATGTGACAAGTTACATTGCAAAAAGCGCAGAACGCGTAGGCGCGTTCAAAGCAAAAAGTATGTCTACTTTCTACTTTTGTACGCGTTACAAGCACCATGAAAGAAAGTCAGCTGTTCTTGAATGCTAAAGAAGTTAAATAATACTTTATTTCTTACGTTATCGATAAATATTATTTTGCCGTGGATAATTTTTTTCTTTTTTTTCAATAAAAAAAATTTCTTAGTAAAAAAAACTTGTTTAATAAAGTATGTGAATATTTTCATTAATGCGATGTATTTTAATTAACTTTTCACCACACTTTTCTCAGTAAAAAATTTTGCATATTAGTTATCGATTACTCTTACGACTAACTCCACAAATTCTTTTAAAAACTCGATTTCACTCTCCTTTTTTTCTTTATAAGTTTTTATAAACAAACGTACACAGCTGATCAAAACAAAAATAAAATGGCGCATGAAAAGCAGTGCATGTAACTCAACGCGAACAAAGTATAAAATGAAACAAGAGGATGAAACGCGTGTAAAGAATAACGCGCAAAAAGCGAGCTATGGACTTCTACCTTAATAGCTCATACACCTATCGAATAATCAAGTGCACGCAACTCTACTGAGCTTCAGTAACACTTTGTGCAAACAAACCCAATTTTTTTTATAAATAGAAGACAGAATATTTTGTTTACACTTTTTTCAGCATAATTTACAAGGACTAATAACTTTTCACTACCTAGCCACGTTCAGATTACATTGATGTGTTCACAGAATATTTCGAGCTTTACCGTAGATACAGTTTTCCCAAATAATGTTAGCAAAAAGTTAGGAGTCCCTGCAAGTTATTCTGAAAAAAGTGAAAACAAATTTTTTCCTTAGTTTTTGGGAAAAAAAGTGCAAGAAGAAATTATTTTTTTGGCATAAGATTTTTTGGTTGAGGGTTTTACTACCCTCGTACCATTGTACCATTACAATTTTTCTTCCACAGATTTAACAATCAAAATGTGTAACCCTTTTTCTGGACAAACTACGAACCTATACTCTCCAGTCCGTGTATTTTTAAAAATGTCTTAATTTGTTGCATAGAGTTATTATTAACTAGTACATTTCTATGTGCGCGACCATCGTTTGCTATTTGCTCATGTAAATGCAAGATACTACGGCTCATGTAATAAAAAAATAATACGTTTCTTTAAGTTCATAATACATATTTTATTATTTTTTAAATAAGTAAATATAGTTGTCAATTTGAAATAAATCTCACCATAGTATGTATGTTGAAAGCTTTTTGAGCTTTTTAAGCTTTTTCTTGTCATATGAGCAACAGAATACCATGACAATTAATAAGGGTATTAGCAAAGCATATTTATATAAAGTATACGCAGGTCTACAACAACTAAGAAAGTACAAAAACAACAGGCGATTTGTTTGTGTAAGAATAATGGATGAATGTCAAAAACAGATGGATACAACCAGACCTGGGCAACTTGCATTACTCTTGCATAAGCACTGATTGAAAAACAAAAATTTTAGTGCAAATTTAAATTTGATGCTTGTAGTGCAGTATTTTTTGAACTTAAATAAAATCTCTTAAAAGTAATGGATTAATATTGTATTAGCAGCTAATCGCATGACAAAAAATACACTAATTTTGTGTTGCCACTAAGCACATCATGAAGTGATGCAATATTATTGCACTATCACATATTGTACACAGTAAAATTTAATAAAACGTGAAAATATTTTTAGGAGATAGCACAAATAAAAAATATAAAGTACACTAAAGTTCATTGAGGGCACTTTTATAAGTACGTACATACAAATTAACGAAAAAAAACTGTCAATATAAATACAAACTAGATTACAGAACCAATTTAAAAAAAAATTAAAAACTTTCATACTTCAAGTACGTTGCATCTCGAGCTTATATGAAAACCCGTGCAATTGACAAAAGATCAGAACTTAGGTTTTCGTTTATTGTAAAGTTATATCTTAAAAATGGTGATTTTATAAACGAAAAATACTACCGCTTGGAACAATTTCATCATGTTTTGTCTTTCTCTCTAAAAATTATAAAAAACGTAGTGATATGATTTTTCCTCTTAGATGACGATATGTACAAAGGGAAAAATTTACATATTTATGTATGTACGTATGTTTTTATGTATGTACACAGTTACGTTATATTTTGCACTATATGTTTCACTGATAATGCAATAATACTATTCATAATGTCTTTAGTGGTGCAAAAAATAGTGCACTAAAAGTAACAATGCAATGTTGATGAATGTCTTTGAAGGGATTTTAGTAAAATGCAAAAAAAATTGCAGTAATATTATTAAAATTAGTGCTAATGTAATAAATTTGCATTTGCCTTGATTTTGGTTTATTGTGGGAAAATGGTCAATGCATTTGCTTATTTAATGCAATAGTCCCAGATCTGCATACAACAAAAAGAAGATGTATGGATAGATAAAACCAGAGTAAGTATATTAATTGATAAACCTTTAATATGTGAAATAAGTATAATAAAGAATACATATGTACTTTAATAATTAAATATAATTGTTTTTAAATGTTTTGTAACACATTTTTTAAGTAAAAATTTATTAAACTTTTTCACATACGTTTTCAGTATACACAATTGTGTATAACAAAGCAAAACAAAACAAAATGGCGTACAAAAATTGTAAACAACTTTTGACATTCAGGCATTCACACCACACGAGAAAAAAATTAACCTGAGTACTTGCATATACTTTATATAAATCTACTTTGGGTATTAGAGTGAAAAAATTCCTAAAATTTTATTGAATATATGTACATATAAAAAAAGAAAAATATGGTCTTCTGGGTTTTTCCTGTTTTTGAAGTCTAATGGCCATTTCCAACAACTTATTTAAACATCAATTCATATTTAAAAGTAATTTTAACATACAAAAACTAATGAAAATCGACATTTAAATATGAATTGATATTTAAATGGAGTTGGTGAAATTGGCCCTAATAGTGTATTCTATTAATTTGGAAAAAAGTTATAAAATTCGAGCCACATCTTAAAAAACAAATCAATTCAAAAATTGAATTCAATAGCTTATAAAAACTAGTAAATAACAACAAAACCTTAACAAATTATGAAATAAAAATACATTTTGGTACGCTTAAAAGAGGAAAATAATTTTTAAGCAGAAAATTTTAAAAAGCTAAAAGGGGGAGGTAAAATAATATATACAAGATGCAAATAAACGCGAGAAAGTAAAATTGTTCCACATTATCTGTGAATGATAATTTATCAGAAATTAACTTAAAACCTTTAACGAGTAGTATCCTGGAAAGTGTAGTTCAACTCTGAAATACATCCGAAAAAGTGAATAATCTCACATTAACATGCCATTCATGGATGGCAGCTATGGACAGACCAGTATAAACAGAAATTTGAAAATGAAATTCTTTCATATGCATTTACATATGTTTTTTACTGTATTATTAAGGTAATACTATAAAATATTTATGCATCAAAATTTGTAAAAGTAAATTTTATTTCATTATTCATATTGTAAAGGATGGTAATAACAACATCCAGGAAGATTTGTGGTTGAATAGAATATGTATCTATTTTTTGGCCATAATAATATATGTAGTTGCAATAGTGTCTTACTTTCAATTTTCGCTTTTTAAGATCGTATTGTAGGTAAAATACTGATTTCATAGTTTCTGTAACTACTTAATTATATGGTGAAAGTATCATCTCTTGTGTTTTCCCTGTTCTATCGTTACTAACATGTTCGAACCCCTAAAGGTTTGGAGTTAGCAAAGTCCGTAAGCGCAAATACAAAATATATGTGGCAGAAAAAATAAAATTTTTATTAATTTTTTTATAATTATTTGCACCCATGTAGAGACAAATGAAATCATTTTTTGTGTGTCTTTTTAGTCTGATTTTTTTCGTTATTTAATTTTAATACGTACGTTCAGTTCATTTATACATAGTATGTATGTATGTATTTACATATGGATAAATGAACTGAAACCCCCATATTCATAAAATTTAAAATGAGTTTGAAATGTATTTTATTTAAAATTTTTCATACAAAATTTTCTTAAAATGAATTTGAAAAACATTTTATTTTTTTTATAAATATGGGGGAAAAATTTAAGTTTTGTTACATATATTTTGCTATGTTAATAGTATATTAGAGTATTATATAAAAAATTAAAAACAAAATTTTAACATCTTTATACATATATAAAATCGTAGTGTGTGTTTGTTCCTAACGAATGATCTCTGGAACTATAAGACCTGTGGAGCTGAAGTGACCATTATGTGGAGCAATTTGAAGTAAAAAAAATATTTGAGGGTAAGACAACGTTTGCCGGCCTCATCTATTTTTTAATAAAATTGTTTGTATAACAAAAAAGTAACTCTTTTTTTGTGAAAATTTTATTTCAAAATGTCCAACTTTTTTAATACTCCCGCTTTTTTAATGCAAATGTCCAGGTTTTTGATACTCTCAATTTGGCAACCCTAGCTGTAGCCGAAATAACTGGTTTGATATAAATATTGACAATTTTGGTATTATACTAAGAATGCTATCTTGTGGCTTGCAAATAAACATAAAATCTTTCAAAGACTTCTTAACAGTGACTATAAATATGTATGTATTTAATTCATTATGGATGGTATCATATGCCAAGTACTGTACACAAAATTTTAATTCATGGACGTGATGTTATCATACCCGTAGTAAGACCATTAAAAATTACTAATTAAAATTGCCAGTCATTATACATACATAGAAAGAACATTATTGGCTGTTTGTCGGAAGCACCGTTAGAAGCCAATAACAAAAATGTGAGAAAGGTGCGGTTGTCGCATGCTAAAAATTCCCTCGGATAAACACTCAAAGGATTTAATAACTCATTTGCTCCTATCCTCAGATCCTTTTTTATCTTGAAGGAGCAACATAATTTAAAGAAGAAATATATAATAATATACAATGTCACTAATGATGTTAAAATCAGACCTTTAATAACATTGTGAGTATGCGTGACAGTAAGTCTAAAACAGGTACGCGCACTTCTGTGCTTAGATTTGTACAAATATATAAACTTTCATGAAATTCTCTTAATTTTTGTAAAAGTTATTGCATGTTTTCTTCTAAGGACACTTGACAGGACGAAAGGTCCTTTTCAAAGTTACGATAAAAACTAAATAAAAATATAGCTAATTCAAAAATTTTGACTTTTTAGACCATGCCGGTAGGCGTGTTAAAATTTTAATTAAAATAAACTTATGACAATATGTCGAATAATAAATTTCTTAAAAGATACATTTTTAAGTTTACGAATATTTTTTATATTCAAAAGCGTTTCCTAAGTACATGCGAAACTGTGCATGTGCATATTACACATCCAGCTTTCTAAAATATATTTATTTGTTAAATCACGCTTTTTGGCGGTATTTTCTTCAAAATCTCTCTTTCTGATCGATCATGTCACGCTTTATGCAAAAACCATCTGGTCACGTTATACACAGTATACAATAATTTTGAATTAGATGCACAATCACCCTGCAAGAAGACTCCAGTCAAATGACTGGTCATTTGACCGACAGTGGTGATGGATTTGTCTATCTAAGTTTCTATCAGACCAACCTAATTTGCGACACAAAGCCTTGTCTGGCTGTCAAAATTTCTCATGCCCATACAACATGTATGAAACGAACCGAAATAACGCGGCGTCAACGCTTTGCAATTGGAAAATCCAATATTGACAGCGCGTAAAGAAGTGGAGTTGGCTGCAAAAGTACTGTTGTTTTTGTTAAGTGTTGCAACTTTAGCTACGTTCAGGTCAATTTAGCGTTTTCATTTTTATTTCTATTTAGAGTTTTTTATTAATCAAAGAGAGTAAGCATTACTGTTTTTGGCGCAACGTTAACAGACCAACCTAAATTACGACGCAAAGGGCAACGTAATTTAGCGCTTAGCTTTTACGCTGAAATAAGTAACCTAAATTAGAGCCTTTTAAACATGCACGATAAAAAGGCATTTTAAGCTTAGCGAAACGGTACCAATATTTTATTTTTATATTGGTGCCGTTTTATCGTGCATGTTTAGAAAAAACCTAAAAATTTTTTTTTTAAATGAGATTTGCGCCCCCTGTTGTGGGTTTTTGGAACTTTTTTAAGGATTCAAAAAACGTTCATTGTATTAATTTTTGCTGCAGAATCGACTGGTGAAATCAGATTTGCCATATATTTAATCGTTTTTGCTCTGCAGGAAAACGAGCTCAAAATCCGCGTTTTTAGGTGGAGTGAAAATTTTCCCAAAAAAAGACCGCCATTATTTTTATTTAGGCAAACCCCTTAAAAAAAATAATGATACCCGAAAAACAAATCAGGTGACCTGGTCGCCAAACGAACTCTAATATATATATAATAATATGCATACACATACATATGTGTACGTAAGTAAATTTAAAATTGGTCGTTATTAATATATAAGTATATCTATAATATACTATACATATCTTTCAAAACACAAAAAATTTGGTAGAATGAGATCATTATTCTATATTATTTCTTTTTTAAGATTGGTAAAGCAAACTAACAGAAGAAAGTGAGTAAACCAATGCTGTCACGTTATTTAATAAGCCGATATTGCTATATTAAAGGAAGAAAAAGTTCGTAAAAATGTAAATGTAGCCATATCGAGCAAAAAGTAAAAAGGGGCTAAAAGAGCTGAAAGACAATTGCAAAAAGTGCTACATTAGCCCGTTTTTTAGTTTGGGGCCAAAAAAATTTTTTTTGGCGTTTTGAGTGACTGATAACGGGCTAAATCTAGCTCACTTACCTGCCTAAAAATGCAGCTAAAAAAGTGGTAAAAGGTATACATTTGCATATATGTACATAATAAAAAATGTTTTTATTTACACACATATGTATGTATGTATGTGTTTGATATTTTTTAAACAGTTTTTTTCAATATTGGTCACCATATTGACTTTTAACTGTTTTAATATCACGGCATGGTGCGTTTGTGGTAATGAAGCAAACCGTGTTTAGTTGGTTAAGTTGATGAAATCTGTTACACTAAAACTAAATACACTTTACGTCCATATCTATTTATAATAGTATTGACCTCCTTTAATTTTTGTTTTTCACAAATGCCTGAGTAATACATTATTATTTAAATGTTAAAATGAGTAGAAGTGAAATTTCAATTTCATTTTTTCCCAATTTTGCATTCGTGTCACGTTTAGCGCTAACTATACCTATGAACGCGTTCATTCGTCTGGTCGAAATAGGTATGTATTTATGTATATGCACATGCATACATAAATAAGTACATACTACATGTGTAAAAAGGTGTGTACTAGGGAGTAACGAATACCAGTTTAGCGAATGCGAAAGCGAATAATAAATTTTAATTTTTGCGAAAGCGAATGCGAATGCAAATATTACAATTCGTTAAAATATCATCTTATATAAGAATATGAAGTTGTATTATATGTGTATGTACATACGTATGTAGTTGTTCTATATATATGTAGCATTTTATTTAAATTGAGTCTAGAACTGAGCAAATATTTATTAATTTATTAAAAATACAAATTGTTAAAACAGAAAGATTTATGAAATTATATGAAAATAAATATAGATAATTATTGCAATTAAGCTTACAAAATGTTAAGCAATCAACCCATTCGTACTTTGGTTCTAAAGCCTGATACTCTGTTCAACATTTCATGTGAAATGCTGTCAAAATACATATGTATGTACATATTAAGAAAACTTGGAATAAATTGTTCCTGAAAAAATGTTGCAGAAATAGTACTCTGTTCATCTTGGGAAAAACATATGAAATATATCTTCAACATCTTAAGTTTTCATGAGAAATAATATGAGTGGCACTTGTTTCGCATGGAATTTAAAATAAACAAGGACTAGTTAATATTGTTTGCGTTTAAAATATTCTGTACGAAGTAATGAATGATGCTCAACATTTCTCAAACGTTTGAACATAATAACACTGCCTTTTCTTTTTCAAAAACGGAAAAATATGTATATCCAAACACCGCCTGATTTTGGCTTTATTTTGATACTCATGAGAACTTATTTAAGTTTTCCGTTAAAATTTTAAATCTTTGATTAGAATGATTTACTTGTAAGTAATAAACATGATAAATATGTTTATGCTGGCTTAAAATAATTTTCGTTTTTTTTACGTTTGTTAATCCATTTTCATAAAAGAAGTACAATTTTTTTGTCTCTAATATTCGCTTGAAATATTCGCATACGTTTTATCGAATGCAAAAGCGAATGCAAATAGCAAAAGTAAGCGAATAATTCGCGAATGCGAAGATTCGTTATGTACATACATAAGAATGTACTAGTGATGCTCGAATATTTGTATTCGAAATGCCGAACATTAGGCCATTTTAAAATATTCGTATTCGACAAATTCAAGCGAATACGAATATTTTTCCAAGGAAATTAAACATATAAATTCATAAATTCTAGACGAAATTTAAATAAATGGCTAAAAATATTAGTTTGCACCAATACATTAAATTTTTAATAGAAATTTGTGCTTTATATCATTTCTAAATGCTATTTAAATACTACGTTTATACGCACGGCTTATTTGCAAAAAAAAAACTGTAAATTGTTGCGATAGTGTTGTTTTTATTGCGAGTTAAGGCAGAATTACCCGACTGTAAATGTAGGACTGTAAATGTAATTGTGTGAGCTGATCGAATAGAATTTCATGACGACGTTACGTGACATTTGTTGACAATGATTAGATGTATGTATAAAGAATGGGAGTGTGGCACAATAGCCCAATTTTGGTAATTTTGTTTCTCTCGATAATTTAAGCTTTTGAATTGCTAAATTTGTATATGGCATATTTAATAAATTTAATTTTCAAACTAGGTTTTTTATTTAAAAAATTGAACTAGAGACTGTCAATCGTATATGTTTATTTTTTGTTCATATACATGCGTGTATGTGTTTACACATATGAATGCATCCATATGTATAAGCACATTTATATGTATATAGCTATGAATATCTAAAATATACATATGAACGTATGTACATTCAAACGTACATACAAGCGTACAAATACTATTTTTATTTAATAATAATACCAATAAAAATAATAATATGTACGTATAATCATATCAATAATAATGATAGTAAGAATATAAATATTTTTATAATTATACTACGTTGTAATATTTGTATGTCTGTGCGTATAAAGCTAAAATTGTAATTTAATTAAATATCAAAGTCATTACCTTGTTTTTAAGTATAAAAAAATGATTTGATACCATATAAATAATTTCGTACTTTTTCCACACAATCAAAAATACTGTGAAGATATTGAACTCCCATCAATGTTTCGAACAGCTGTTTTTCATTTAGTTGATTTTTTTAAGTGATAAACACCCAGCAAACAAGAAGTCATACATATTTATGTTTTCTTGTGAAAATATATGCAAGCATATTTATACATTTCTTTATTGCTTGTGATTAAAACAAATTATTACGAGAAGTTAAAATATTATTAAGAAAAGTACAAAACAAGAAAGTGAAGATAGAGTAAGATTTTTATATGATGGAGATGCTACTGAAAACATAGACATTCCTGAAAATTAAGAGGAGCCAAGTATTCACTGTTCCCAACTTTTTTCCAAAAAATATCGCTAAAGTATACAAGAAAATACCTAGAAAATAGCTAAATTTAAAAAATATTTGAAAATTTAGCGATAAATACCTAAAAAAAACAAATTTATTTTTAGGTTGTTTCAAAAATTTTACGGTAACTTGTTAACTCCTTTTATACTTCCTAAATTTCCCTACAAATTTTATAAAAATACTAAATACAAGCAATGTAATAGGTTAATAAAAGGCTTATTTTGTTAAAACACATATACGTACATACATATGTACATATATGTAACATATTCATTATATCTGTGTCAAAAAGCAAAAAGTGCTTAAGTCGAGATAAGCTCATTTTTAGTTAATGGTACCTCCGTAATCTGCATATTCGAAAGTACCCCTGGTCAAAATCTCAAATGATTTGTGTGATTTTTCAGAAAGTTATAGGGAAATGGCTTGCGACTTATGTTTTTTAAACTTCTAGTCTCATTTGAAACAATAGCTTAATTTAGGTTATGCCTTGGTATATTTCAACTTAAATGTTTTACTTATAGTGTTAGAACGATGTTTGCTTAAAAAATAAAGGTTAACAGAGAATTTCCCAATTTAACTGTAAAAGAAATAAATTTCTGAAAATCTACTTAAATGCTCCTGCAAAACAGTAAAAAATGACTTAAGCACTTTTTCCTTATTGCCACAGATATATTTGTATAAGTTTATAAAAAATTATGAAGCCAATCTTCAACATTAGTATTATCGTAGGTAGAATAGGTACCTAATTTGCATAGTACTGAATTCGTGACCTCACCAGTAATAAAATTGCTTCAAATAAACCAGGCTTCTGTTATTAAATGGCGAGTTCCCGGTTTGGAGTGCTACATTTTTATTCACAAATCCCATTTTTTAATCTAATAAAACATGCAAACATAGCAGTTATCTAAAGCACTCTTTAAAAGATTAATAATGTAAACGTGTTTACTTATGTATAAAAGCGCTTTTCAAGATTAATATTAGGATAGATGTGAGTATATAAGCTAACTTTCTGAATTTAAAAAAGTATAGTATAGTTTCCATATACGGTCACGGCTTCCAAACAAGCTCACATTTTAAAGCGAATTATCATGCACAAAAAATCGCTAGAATTCATAATTTTTCCCACAAAATGTACTTAAAAATCGCTAGATTTGACGAGAAAATAGCTGAAATGGCAACAGTGCAGCAAGTAAGTAAAGTTTTTTCCAACAGGCTGAAATTCGCCATCAAAAGAAAATAGATTAGAATAGTTACAACGAAATTATTACAAAAATCTCATTACTATGTATTTTGTATATTATTTACTTATAAGCTCTTGTAAACTCATATGTGCACACAAGTACATACATATGTATGTCCATAGGTATATATATCAATCAAAATGAATTACACGAATTTAAATATTATTTGTAACTTTCACATCTGATTTCAAATACCCATAAATTTTAAATCAAGAATGCGTGTTTGTTGGGCACAAAGCAATTCGTATATATGTATGTGTGTGTGGACAAAGAAGTTTTTTGTTTATATCGAAAACACATGACACGTTTTTAAGCATTTTATAAACGCACAAACGTTTACATTTACATTACATCTACGATTTCTACAGTCGGCTAACGAGGCCTTTGCTAAGTCATGTTTTAGACTTGGCAGTTTTTCTTGAAGCAAGTCTGAGTTTATTGGAGAGAGGGAAAAGAAGAAAGAATAGGGGTACTGACTTGCTTGTACAGAAAAGTTACTTCAATTCTCTTTTGTTATTTCATTCGCTGTATTAAAACAACAGCAAAATTGAACAAGAAACCGTCTGAGTGTAAACAAACGAGCAATTTTAAAAGAGAATTGAAGAGAACTGCTTCAAGAAAAACTGTCGAGTCTAAAACAAGACTAATTCAGGAAACTATTCACCATTAAATGATGAAACAGAATACCGGCATAAACACATTTTCCATACAAATTACGTGATATAGAATCCATTTTATTTTGAGAGCGTTTTTTCTTATGCTGTCACATATACTCATTCTCTCAAAAATTTTACCATACTTTCAATAAATTTCATACAATTTGTAAACAACACTACAAAGAAAAATAAGCACAAAAGAAAATAAAACAAAAATTAGAAAGCATTTGAAGTTACTTCCGACGATGTTATTATGGGTTTTATTAATTTGGGAGCGATTTTCCTGAAGTTGCAGACTTTATTCTGTTTCATCATTAACGCACTATTTGCAAATAAAATGCTTGAGGTTGCCACACTTACAAATGTTTCATAATAAAAAAAACAATAAATTGATAAATATCGCACAAAAAAACATTGATTGAAGAAAATAATGACAATAAAAACAAATTATTATTTGCTATTTTATACATTTATAAAATTTTTTGTAAACATAAGTAAGATTTCTATAGAAGTGCTACCAAGTTTTTATACATTTACAATGCCGTATAAACAGTGAGTTAATATATTTGCAAATAGTGCGCGCATAAACGTAGTAAATGCGATCATTAAAATTTTGGATAGTTGTTATAAAATTTAAAGTGCGCCAACAGGAGTATAAAGTTCTTTTTCTTTTAATGTCCATAAATTTCACATATAATATTCGTATTCGCGAATATCGTTTCATATATTCGTTTTCGCGAATATCAAAAATTGGCATTCGGCGCATCACTAGTGTATATAGATATGTACGTATGTAGGTATCTCTGCATTTCATAAACTGTGAAGCAACATTTTGAAATACATAGCAGAGAATGACAATAAGTACTCCAAAAAATTTACATAAGTAAATAGCACTGTTGCCAATTCAGCTATTTTCTCGCCAAATCTAGCGATTTTAAGCTACATTTTGCGGGAAAAATTATGATTTAGCTATTAGCGGGAATTCTAGCGATTTTTTGTGCATCATAATTTGCTTAAAAATGTTAGAAGCAGTGAACCTATATGAAGCAAACTCTATAGTTTGAGAAAAAAGGTGATTGAATAGAGCCAAAACAATGCAGGTTTTATAGATAGAAAGTTAACTAATGTACTCACATCCATCTGGAAAAGCGGTTTTCTGCATAAGTAAATACGTTAACATTATTAATCCATTAAAGAGCCCTTTAGATAACTGCTACGTTCGCATGTTTTATTATATTGAAAAATTTAGTACTCCAGATTTGTCTTGGGAAAAGAAAATATTTTCATATTTTCACTGAAGTGTATATAAATTGAAAACTTTAAAGTTATTTTCTGCAATACTAGCTTTTTTGACTTATGACTACATTGCAATAAAGGAGCGATATATAAATATATAATGAATATGTTACACATATTTCTCTATAATAAAATATGTCTTTTATTAACCTATTACATACATTGCTTTTAGTCAGTATTTTATAAAATTGGAGAAGTATATAAGAAGTTAACAAGTTACCTTAAAATTTTTGAAAAAACCTAAAAATATTTTTTTTAGCTATTTATTCGCTGAAATTTCAAACATTTTTGAATTTTAGCTATTTTCTACTTTAGCGATATTTGTTGGAAAAAAGTTGGCAACAGTGCTGGTAGAACCTTCTATCTTCCGAGGTTTTCCATTCTCTATGCACGTTGGAGACATCAAATAACTGAGAAACTGTTGCAGTGAATTTGTCGGACGGTTTCTTTTTGTTTTTGTCATTTAGATCAATCAGACGATTTGGTTTTCTTCTGATGAATGCGCTGGAAAAAAGTGAAAAGTCTAGAGTTTCCCTCTAGAGCAATTCTATACCCGTAATTATATTTTTGATTCGATCCAGTCGCTGCGGCGCTCCGTTTCTCGCTGTTGAAAAACAAAAAAAAAAGTGAAGTTTCCAAGAATTTGGCATTTATGTGAGATTGGAGAGCTTTTCAGCAAATGAGTGTTTGGATCGGTAGATTCTTCGTCCAAATACATCTGTTTGCATTTACACTATTGCTGGAATTTCTAAAAGACATTTAGTGGTGGTTTAAAAGTAATTAAATGACTTCTTCTTAGTAAGACTTGTACCAAAAAGATTTAAAAAAATTAAAAACTGAAAAGGGGGAACTTTTTTATTTTTTTTTTAAATTTGATGTTACTAATGTCATCTGAATGTAATTATTCCTCGAATTTAAGGGGTTTTCTTTTTGTAATGCAAAATAAAAAGATAGTAACACCCTAATGCACATGGACATATGCATGAAACATGAATCAAAAAAATAAATTGCTAAAATATTGACAATTTTTAATTGTTTATATATTTTTTCGCCATTTTTGGCATATATTTACATACATACATAGGTTCCATATTCAGTAATGTAATCTTCAGAGAATGAATTTTGCATAACACACCTAGGGTTTGGGATTTCCCGGACTTTTGCACTTCCTGGAAAACGGGAATGAAAAAATCGCCGGAATTCCGGGAAAAGCTAATTTTCTAAATTAAGTACATTTATTAAATGAGAGTTGGCAAAATTTCGATTGTTTTATTAATGTAGGCATTCTTTTTAAATAAAAGTTAATGCAGAAACAGGTCTAAGACAAATTTTTAAGTGAATTCAAGCAAAATAAAAATAGATATTACACAGTAAGAGATCCTATAAACACTAATTGACGAATGTTACCGAATCATTTATTAAGAATTTATTTTGGTTGTTTCTCATTATTCTTGAAAAATTTCCTGGAGGATACTTATCGTTAAGTACAAGCCAGTTACAGTACTATACTCAGCTGCGCGAAAGTTTACATATATTTTTAAAAAATAAAGTTATTAGATTTTTTAATGAACTATGATGATATGATAGAAGAAAAAATTAAGAGAGGTATTTCAAAAGAAATTCAAAAACATGTTTTAGAAAAATATGGAATATTTTCTGACTTTCCCTTACACATTTTTTCGTATCTTCAGTATGAAGTTCACATAGGTGAATATGAAGACGAAATTCCGCTATTTGCATTAATTAATTTTGTTGCTATTATTGATCATGTATATTGCTTATGTGTTCAAAAACTTTTAAATCATGGTTTTGATTCACATTATCATGCATTGCGTATTGACTACGAAGAAATTTATTTAACGGTAAATATATCACATTTAAAGTCTGATTTTATTAAATATATTTGTACATCCAAAGAAAATGTTAAATATGTAAATTAAAAAATCAATATGTTAAATTTTTGCAAAAAATTAAATTCAAATAAAAAAAAATTCATGTTATTAATGAAAATGTTAAATATGTTCTATACCTCTAAAAAAAACACCCTGTATATGTATATCTTAGTAACTCAATATGTTCACTTCTTGCAAACAAATTAAATTCAATGTTATGAATGAAAATGTTAAATATATTTATGTTAGTAACTCAATATGTTCACTCTTTTCCAAAAAATAAATATTAAATAAAAAAAATTAATAAATATATTAAAAACTTTTCTTTTATTTTTGATATGAGGATTTATTATTGTTTCATATTATTCTGGGGAACATAATAAAAGGTTTCGATGTACAAATTTCATTGTTCTGAGGAACATATACATATATATGTTCAAGAGCATAATTAAACATAAGTCAAATGACCATAATGAAATGTTTAACAAGAATATATGCCATGATAAACTGATATGAACATATTATGTTTACAATGGCTTCACTATTTGATATGTTTGACATAGTCATAAAAGCCAAACATTAATGATAGTTTCCGATTGTGATTGTATCAACTATGTTTTTTCTTTGCGTGTAGCCTGAGCCACAATCTGTCTAAATGTCTTTAATTTTTATGTTATTTCTCCCAAAATATTTCCTTCAGGGTTTCAATAATAGCGTCGACTTATAATAAATTTAAGTATTGTAAACTCAAAGTTTTTACAGTTTCTATGAGCTTAAAATGTTCACTACACTTTCCGCAATTTGTTCACTAGTTCAGCGAAAAATCACTTCAAGTTTGTTTAACATCGAATTGTTTACTTTAGGAAACGATTTGATTATTGCAATCATTGATACTTATACAAAGTTTTCCACTTTCTTATGTTATAGTGATTAAAAAGCAGTCATTATGACTGTTCTAGACGAATTTAATTTCAGTTTCAAAAATTTCAAAAAACAATAAAAACTCAGCATGTCAGAGTTTCGTTTTTCATAAAAGTGTTAATACTTGTATTATAGTCTGAAACAGCCTTTACGAAATGTATCTTGCATGTAGTTTTCGAGTCAAGTAACAATTTTTCTAGTAGCAGAAATGGTAGGACTTCAATTTTATGGAATTTTTATGAAATTTCCGTTTAAATTTTAACAGCTCACATTTTTATTTTATATTAAAAAAAATAGAAATTTTACTGCTTGTTTATCGGTGTCGAAGGAATTATTTCTTTCTTACAGTTGCACTTGAAACAAACACAATTTTAGAATTTGTTTTTGTTTTAAATAAAATTTTTGAAATGAAGAATTTCCTTCGAACAGGGTTGAAGTGTTGAAGCTCTAAAATAGAAGAATTTCATCGAATAAACTTATTCTTAGAATCACTCAAACGACCTTTTGTAAGATATACAAAAAAACACTGAAACTTTTGATATTAAACTAAAATTGGATTATAACACAAATTTCTTATATGAATGGAAATAAATTTCACTGTCACTTACGCCATTTTGTAAATATGTGTGCCACAAAAGTCTATATATTTATGAAATAACGTGTTCTTTTAATTTTACGTTTTCCCGGGAAAATCTCAAAAATTTCCCGGGAATATTAGGTAAACAATTCCCGCCCGGGAACTCCCGTTTCCCAAACCCTAAACACAATTCATAATTCTTCAGAACATTGTAATAATTTTCAGCTCTATTCTACATCAACAATTTATTTTATAAATTATTGATAACACTGTGATACAAAATCGAACATTCCGAAACCAAAAGCAAATGATAGTTGACGTTTTCGAGAACAAAACCCTAAAGCTTTTTATAGGGTTTCGTACCAGCGATGGGAAAGTTGGTACGATCGTACTTTTTTTGATAATATTTCACATGAAAAAGTACCGTAGTACTCCCCCAACACATTTGATACTCTCACGGTCAACTTAAAAATACAGTGAGAAGACATTAAATTTCTTTATCGACAGATAGCTCGAAACTTTATTAGTAAAGATATTTTAGAAAAGTGTAACATTTCACAATTAAGTGTAAACAAAACCATATTTCACACAATGGCATTTTCTGTGGCACAGAAGTTGATCTAAATACATATCATGTTGAAACAACAGTTTTAAACCAGTTTAAAGAAAATTTTATATTAAATTCTGTCAAGTTCTAAGGGCGTTTCGGTAGCAATTTTATTTCAGGTAACGTAGGTTGCTAACCTTCATTTTAAATTTTGAGCCAGAGTTTCGGAGAATTCAGTCTTCGAATTCCTCGTAGTTCCTCAGACGCTCTTAGGCCATTCAGAGTTCACCGGCGCTCCATCCCCCCTCCATTACGGACTTGGGGTTTTGCGACAGAATTTCCTCTGTGCAGATCTGAAGGTTATACCGCCTAAGATAGATCGCCAGATCTTCGTTCGTGAAAACAGGAGGCACCAAGTCCTTTATGGACAGTGGGTGAGGTTGACACTTGAAAAGGATAGGCTGTGTACACAAATCTACAAGTGCTCCAGTGGGAGTCCAGGAAGATATATATATATATATTA
This sequence comes from Nowickia ferox, assembly GCA_936439885.1. Taxonomy (NCBI): domain Eukaryota; kingdom Metazoa; phylum Arthropoda; class Insecta; order Diptera; family Tachinidae; genus Nowickia; species Nowickia ferox. The sequence continues at coordinate 49,119,245 of OW387023.1, read as the reverse complement.
CGGCGGGTCGATTTAAAAATCGCTCAAATTACAAGGAAAATCGTATTCTATGGATCAAAATAAGAAACTTTGCCGAAGGAACCATACCTCTGAAATGTATTTTGATGTCCCGACTTTTGATCCGAAAGGTGAAATTTGTACAAGAAAAAATCAGCGAAATGGCTATGTTTTTTTATTTTTGGAGTTTATTTTTCTCTTTAGAAATTTATTTAGTCAGAATGAAATGAAAAAATGAATTTTACTTAGTAATAGAAAAGAAAATAAAATATTGTTTGAAGTCTTTTTTGCTTTCAAGTCTGGGCAATTTCGCACGCTCTCTATGGGGAACACCCCAAGGGTTGGTTCCAAGGGGTGTGCCACTGGCATAGGTGGGTCGGCCCACCAAAGCTAGTGGGGGTCGGTGATACATTTTGACTCGATTGAGTTACTATAAATGGGTCAAAGTGAGATTTTTCAAAATTTGACCCTTCGGATCAAAAGTCGGGACATCAAAATACATTTTAGAGGTATGGTTCCTTCGGCAAAGTTTCTTATTTTGATCCCTAGAATACGATTTTCCTTGTAATTTGAGCGATTTTTTTGCCTCATATAAATCAACCCGCCCTAATATATATACATATTAAAGTGCATAAGTCGATATAAGCTCATTTTGAGTTAATGGTGCCTTCGTAATCTGCATATCCGAAAGTACCCCTAGGCAAAATCCCTATTGATGTGCGCGATTTTTTAGGAAATTATAACACAGTGACTTGCTGCTTATCTTTTGTAGGCTTCTAATTCCATTTGGAGTAATAGCTTAATTTTGATTATACTTCGGTATATTTAAACTTTAATGTATTATTTACAGTGTGTAGATTTATGTTTGCTTAAAAAAAAGATAAACAGAAAATGTCCCAACTTAACTATAAAAGAAATAAATTTAAGAAGATTGACTTGAACGCTTAAAAATGCTCTTCTGCAAAGCAGTCAAATATCAATTATTCATGAAATATTGCGACTTCAAAATTTAAACTTGGCCACACTAACCCCTAGTCTTTAACTTAAGAATTAAGTACGTAATTAATTTAAAATTAAGTTGTAATTAAATACGATTTCATTTTTTCAGTGGTTAATTAAAGCTCTTATTGAATTACATTGAAAGTACGGTAGCACTGCAAAATTTCCCAATATTATGGAAGGCTTTTCAAACAACAGCTGTTTAACATAAATAAGAAAGTTGGGTTATCAAAATGCAGAAAATTAAAATTGGATAAAAACACATTTTATGAAACCAAAAGAACATCAGAAAGCATTTTTCTATTTATTAATTCCATGATATAAAATTACGAATTGTATATGTTATATATTTATGAAAATTAAAGGAAATTCTTTCTAGTACGACCACATGATGTTTTCAATACGACCACATAAAGTTCATGTGTATGTTTTCAATAAACACATACACGCATAAAAACATATGGTGCACTCATAAAACTTAAATAATACTTAATGACACAAGTTTGGGCATTTAATTATTATTTAATTATGCAATCAAAAACACAATTTCGTTTTTAATTAGAACTCAAAAATAATTACAATTTCATTACCAACTGAAAAAATGGGCATAAAAATAAGAAGTTATTAATCAACATATATTTTTTTAAGAATTTCAAAAATTAAATTTTTCGAGAAAACTGCCCGCAAATAAAAGGTCAGTAAAGTTTGACCTCTGAAGATCGGAAACCAATCTCATAACACATATTATTTGGAAGGCAATTTTCTGCTCTTTACCATGACACCTCAATAGAACATCTAAGTTAAGTAATTTTAAATATGTACATAATTTTGTAAGGTCGGTTTTTGCTAAATTTTCTTATTTTGAAGTCGCTATATTTCGCAAACTAGACCGTATAATGATTCAAGATTTTGCACTAACGGTAGTTATGCCAGAAACATCATTCAAGACATCAAAATCGGAAGCGATACATGTTTCCTATATCGAGAGTAGCTTACGCAATTTTTCCTATACCTCACTCCTCTGCAAACTTCAAAAAGATTTTCTCCTACCAAAATCTCATGGAAACAAAGCAAAGGAACAGGATTTATGTTCCAACGGCATCAAGTCTTCTCCACCAAAGATTTATTGAAGTCTAAAAACTCTTCTTGTTATAACTTTAACATTTGCACCTATGTACATATGTATGTATATTCTTTGTGTTTCTTTTATTATTTCTTTGCAAAAAATTTAAATTATATAGTTGTTTGTTAATAAATTAAATTAAAAAAATAATAATTTTTGGTACTCTCGGGATCAAAAAAAAACTAAATTTTTTTTATACCTAAATACCTAAAATCTCATTCACCATCATTGTTCCGTACTCCAAGGGTGAAAAGGAACCCTATTGTTTTCGCTACGCTGTCCGTCACAGGCTGTTTAATATGTAGAATACGAGGTTTGTTCAAAACGTATCGAGAATTTTGAATTTTCGCGGGTTACGTATATTCGAATTTTGATTTTTTTGTGCCGTTATGTTGGTACTCATGTCTCTTACTTATGCCAACAATTTTGGCCATTTTGAATGTTCAGTTAATTGTTGACAGCTGCTTTGCTTGCACATGTTTTGGCTCGTCTTCTGTTTTTACCTGGGTTCGTGCGGCAGCTTCCATTGAGATGATTGAGCTTTGGTTTACACGTCATAACCATAAACGACCGATTCGTCACCAGTTATGACCCTCTAGAGCAAATTTGGCTCGTCGTGAACAGAGTCCAACAGCTCATTAGCAATGTTCATGCGATGCTTTTTGGTCGAAATTGAGCAATTTTGGTACGAATTTCGCGGCGACCCGTCTCATGCCCAAATCATTAATAAAAGTCCTCAGCATTTTCTCTAATGGTGATTCGACGATTGGCCAATACCATTTTCTTCACTTCATCAATTTTTTCGTCTGTTGTTGCTCGAGCGTCCGGCACGCTCTTCGTCGTCATATCTTCTCGGCCTTCAGAGAACATTTTGTACCACCGATAAACGTTGCTTCGGATATGCCATAGTCAATATTCGGAATGCGTCCATCCACTTAATTTCGTTTTTCTCACAAAATTTGATACAGGTTCATTTTTTTAATAGGTAAAAATCGAAGACGAGCCAAAACACGTGCAAGCAAAGCAGCTGTCAACAATTCACTGAACATTCAAAATGGCCGAAATTGTCGGAATAAGTGAGAGACATGAGTACCAATATAACGCCACAAAAAAATCAATATTCGAAAACACGTAACCCGAGAAAATTCAAAATTCGCGATACGTTTTGAACAAACCTCGTTTGTAGAACATTGGCCGCTATAACAATTAAATTTTGTTCCAAAACGAGCATCGAGAAATGTTAGAATCTTATGTAATATACATACAATTATATATAGACACTTGAAATTTCTAAAGTTAGTGAATTTTTATACATACATATACTAGCTGTACCCTGCGTGCGTTGCTACGGCACCAACTAAAATAAATTTGAAGGAAAGATATTTCACAAATATTCAATTCATTTTAAGTCATTTTATTGATTTTGAACGTTTCGGAGGGGTAGACATTTCACCCTATCGCCCCCCTGGTCATAGTCTTAAAAATGTACATAGCGTATGTGACTTTTTAGGCGCAGATCTATCTACGTTCTAAATTTCTTTAATATAGGCTCGAACGTTTTGGAGGGGCAGAAATTTCCACACTATCGCCCTCCAAGTCCTTGTTTTAAAAATGAAAATAGCCATTTCTATGTACATAGATCTATCTATGTTCTAATTTCATTAAAATCGTGTTGAACGTTTCGGAGGGGCAGAAATTTTCCCCCATCGCCCTCTTGGTCCTAGTTTTGAAAATGTACATGCCCTGTGGGACTTTTCAGACGCTGATCTGCCTATGTTCTAAATTTCATTAAAATCGGTTTGAACGTTTCGGAGGGGCAGAAATTTCCTCCTTTCGCCCTCCTGGTCCTTGTTATGAAAACATACATAGCTTATGCGACTCCGTAGACGCAGATTAATTTATGTTCTAAATTTTTTAATGTAGGCTTGCATATTTTAGATGGGCAGAAATATCCCCTCTATCGCCCTCCTGGTCCTAGTTTTAAAAAAGTTATTGCCCTTAAACCTTCCCGGAGTTGCACAGACCAAGTGAACCAAATTTGATCCCGATCGGATGAGCGGCTTGGCCGCGCATAAAGGACATATAAACAAATATTCATTTTTATATATGTGACGCGCAAAATAGAAAGGGACCTAGGGTAAAAACCCGGTTTTGTTCAGGAGAGCCATTTTAAAGATTTAAATACGTGTATCTTTGGTGTACTTCGATTTCATAAAATGCGCATATCTCTGGGAGGGAACACTTTTGGGGCATGGGATCGGTCTCATTCGATGCTCAGATGTTGTCCACATCAAAAAAAAAAAAAGTGAAAATTGATTTTTTTACCCTTAGGTCCCTTTCTCTATGCGCTGTCACATATATAGATATATAACTTAAAGGGTGTTCTATCAGTTAATATAATTTTGACTATGAAATTTTGACAACTGTATCTTGGAAACCGTAAGGGGCAAACTTTTGAAATTTTTATAATCACTTACTGCCTTATTCATAAAAAATATTTCAGGTTTATTAAGCGCTTATTTGACATATTTCTATGGGAAATTTGTCAAATAAACCTGTAATAAACCTAAAATATTTTCTATGAACTAGACCGTTAAACTAAAAAATAACAAAATTTTAAAATCGTCAATCAGAAAAAATGGCCAAAGACTGAAAAACAATCGCCAAAACGAAAAAAAGTGCTTAACTAACAAACAAAAATAAATCGCCAAAAACCGAAGAAATCACTAAAATAAAAAAAAATGCCAAAAACCGAAAAAAGCCAAAACGAAAAAAAGTGACAAAACAAAAAAATATATAACACTAAAATAAATCGCCAAAACCGAAGAAAAGCAAAACGAAAAAAAAACAAAAACTCGGAAACCGAAAAAATCCAAAAACGAAAGAAATGCCAAAACTATATACAGTGGAATCTCTCCTGAGCGGACACCGAAGGGACGATTGAAATGTGTCCGTGCAAAGGGACTGCCCGGCAAAGAGAAAACAACACATTTAAATGAGTAAAATTTTTCTAGGATCGTCATTTTTTTTTAACTTTTTAAAAAAAAAAATAATCAATTCAATTGGGGTTAATAACAAAAAATCATTAATATGTTTAATAAGTAGTATATTATTTCAATAGATATTCCTCCATTCTACTTTGGTGTGTTTTGGTCTTGACAATAACATTTTGAAAATATAAGCGATGATTATATAAATAAAATTAAGTTACGTGTAGACTTCAAATTAGTGTTATCTCAATGTTATAAGAATTTTTATGAGATCAATGAGATGAACTATCAAAAATCACACGTATTTACATGAAAATATATTAGTGTCAATGTGTGAGTGCTTATTAAAATAAATTAAAAGCGATGTTTTCTAATAAATTTCTGTGATTTTATATACATATTTAATTTATAATTTAAAATTCGTATGAAAATTAAAAAATTAAATAACTAATTATGCAAAAGCAGTAGGTGTTAACTCGATGAACATTTGTATAAAATGAACTCTTATAAGGTTATGTGCTTCCCTTGTATAAGATGAAGAACAATATCGACATTTTATTTTCCTTATCCTGGCGACATTCTCACTCATTCTCAAAGCTTATCGCACATGTAGACGCTTACTTAGTTTGAAATTATTATTTAAGTTATTAAGGCGAGCAAATTAAGAATCTTGTCAAGCTTATTTATAAATTATGAAATGAAAAAATCGAAAAAAAATGTCCGTTCAAAAAAAATTTTTTTAAGCGGGTGTCCGCGTCCACTCAAGACAAAGTCCGTTCAAAGGGGAGCGATTGCAATGTTTTCTTATGGAACGCTGCTGCGACCTGTCAAAAGTGTCCGTCTAAAGGGGGTGTCCACCTATAGGAAGTGTTAAGGGAGATTCTACTTTATTATATATGCTAAAGTTCGTATAGTATTACATATCTAGTGTGCGTACGGAACCCTTCAAGTGCGAATAAAGTCGCAATTTGCTGAATTTATATAGTTTAGTGCTAGAATTTTTGCTCGCATTTGCTGTTGGTGATTTTGGAAGGCTATCTAACAAGAAAATATCAATAATAGTTTGATAATTATTTTCATTATTCTGGAATGTTTTAATATTTAACTGTTTTCGGGATTGGGGATTCCATTTTTGATATTTATTTTTCCTTAAAACGAGCGATAGATGGCGCTGTCATAAAAATTTTGCTATTTCTTGCAGATTCTCATAGAAAAAACGGTGTTTTTAATTTTTGAGTCCAAAAAATCAATTTTTGGTGTTTGACTATCTCATCTTTTTTTTAACGGCGAAGCCACTTTTTTGTCAGCGATCAACTTCGATTTGTCCAATGCCAACTAGTGATTCGTTAACATTACAGTTGCCTAGTACTTCTACCTATAAGACAGCATGTCCATCACTTAACCAAGTTATCACTACAGATAACAGTAGCTTAAAACCCAAGGATCAAGTCGGAATGGACAGATATATAACTCTGGTAAGGCGTGGGCGAAGCCCAAATTCTTCTAAAATTTCATCTGCTCCAAAGATGTCTAGGGATACCAATGCCTCATCTACTAATCGTCAAAATCGATTTTCATTATTGCAACACATTAACGACAAGCCTGCTGCATCATCGGGAGAAAAAAAATGCTAACGCGCTTCTAAAAAATCATTGTCGGCCATTGCTGAAAATAGTTTTCACAACATTCCAATTAAACGAGGTAATATTGATGAAACTAAAATCCAAATATATGATAAACAAGATTTCCGAAATTGTTGGTAAATATGAAAAAATAAAACAAATTTTTACACATACTAACTTAAAACTGCTAAAGGCCTACAGATAGGGCATAGATTCATATGTTGACCCCGAATAAGTAAAATGTGCTCTTATCGACAACGGATTTAAGGTAATAAATGTTACTAATATAATTAACAGAGAAAAGGTCCTCCAACCCTTATTATGGGTTGATCTGGAGCCGAATGACATACAATAAAAAAAAATTAAACCCATCAAATTTATAGCGTAAGGTTTCTCTTACACCGATAAATCACTGTTGAGGAGCCACAAAAGCGTTCAGGTCCAGTACAGTGCCATAATTGCCAAGAATATGGACACACAAAAACTTATTACAAATAACCTACAGTTTGTATTATCTGCGGTTAATTGCATGGTTCTGCTAGCTGTACTAAGCCAAAAGATCAAGCTGGAAAAAAATTTAGTAAATGTGGAGCTAATCACACTGCTAACTACAGAGGATATATATTCTTTCGTTAAACAAACTATGCGACAAAAACCTAAATTGCCTCCAGCTCAATCAGCAAACGCTTACCCCAACCATGTACTTCACGTGTATCTTATGCCAATGCTGTTAAGACAAATTCTATTCCCACGCAGGAAGTGTCCCCAACAAGTAATTCAACATATGCTAGCACAAGCTTTAATTTTAGTCGCCTTGATAATATGGTGCAAACTATAAACAACTTTACTACAAATATGACTAACACGATGCAAGAAATGCTGCGAATGCAGAATACTCTGCTTCAAGCATTAGTTAACAAGCCATGAACACGTTAAAAATATGTTTCTGAAACGCAAAGAACATTCACCATGGAAAAGAATATTGATATAATGTTGGTTTCTGAGACTCGTTTGACTTCGAGAAGCCTTTTCAAAATGAATGGATAAACACTATATGATACAAAGGACCCGAGAGGAAGAGCAGGCGGTGGATCAGCAATTCTAATAAAGTCAAGACTCAAACAATATATTCTTGAAAACATTTGTGCAGAACATCCACAAGCAACATATATATATACTCCTCTCCCAACTTTACAATCACTGAGGATCAATATGAGGATTTCTACAAATTGCTTGGACCTTGTTTCGTAGCAGCCAATGCCAAACATACGTTCTGAGGTTCGCGTCTTATTACACCTAGAGGAAGAGCGTTGTTCAACACAATTTAAAAAATGGGCTTGGACGTCATTTCGAGTGGTTAGCCCACTTACTGGCCTACAGACATACAAAAAATTCCAGATGTTATAGATTTTGGCGTCATGAAAAATATTTGTAGGGATTTAGTCTATGTTGAAGCTTTTCTAGATCTCTCCTCCGATCACTCTCCCACTATCGTTACAATCTGTAACCCACTAAGAAGTGATTTACCTCACCCATATGTGAAGATGATCAATCGTGTTAATTGGCTGAGATTCAAAAAATATCTTATCGATTGAAAAAATATGCGTTGATGATGAATCTGTGGAAGAAGAAATGGTGTAATGGTATGATATTTGAAAAAATGTAGATATTCGTGTGAAGTTTGGTAGATAACAATGCAAAAGCATTGATGAACATGCGCCTAAGGAAACGTTTTGAAAAAAAATTGGAATTTTTTTTAATTTGGGCAATATTTTAAATTATTTTTTACAATTTTTTTCAAAAATTTCTTTAGAACGCATGTTTATCAATAATATTATGTTCTTTCGATCGATATAAAAATTAATAAGTGTTGAAAAAGTGGGACGATTTTTAGGTACTTTTAAACAAGTTTTTAATGTTAATTAGTTTTTGAACAAGATCTATTAAGTTTACTCACCGTTATATTTTTGAACTAGCACAGTGTTTTTGTCCACGTTGCAAAGAGATTTGAACAATTTCGTTATAAGCTTTGCCTATTTTAAGCGGCTGTACAAGTTACTAAAAAACAAAAATGTTGCATCGCTCAAAAATTGTTGTAAAAATATTGGGTGATTGTTTGTAAATCGACTTTGGGCGACTCAACATTTTTAGATATTTGGGTATTTGTTCATAATAATTGCCAAATTTTCGCAAAATGTTAAAAAACCCAAAAATAATTATTTTTGGGCGATTATTCATTCCATATTCGGGTTATTGTACGTAATGAACAAACACCCAAAAACTTTGGGCGTTTATTTATTTTACACTTTTGGGTTATTCTTAATTTTTTTTTCGGAGATCGGGCACTTTTGTTTGGGTATTAATTCACAACGAGTTTATTAGTAAAGTAAAAAAATACACATAAGAATTCTTAAACTAAAACAATCAAAAAAAAATCATAAAAATGTATATTAATACTTCAATAGATTAAAGAGATCTTCTAACACAATCTTTCAGGAAAATAATTTGATTTAAGTCCTGAGGACTTATGCGAATTGGTTTTGAAAAAATCATTTTACTGATCGTAGATGTTGATGAAATCGAAAGCAATCCATAATACAGAATATCTAGTTTCTCAGTCCTTTTCCTGGATTTCTCTTATATATAAAAATTAAATCCTTCATTATGCTAATAAAGACCTGTTTTATATATATATATTTTTTTAATTTTTAACTTTTGTAGTTGTTTCGGTTAATTTTGTTAGAACGTTTCTTGTATTACTATCGATAGTTTTTTCTGTTGGCGGATCATTATCTGACTAATACTGGCAGAGCTCAGCGACGAATATTCTGCAAAGTACTAGAAGAAAACATTTCCGAGTGGAGGTATAAAATAATTGAATTCGTCTCTTATTAAATCTAATCCTTAACTAAATTATTGGCTTTTATTAAATTATTAAACAAAAAAATAATAGTAATTCCCTCTACTTCAATTAGAGTAGTAGAATCTTTACCAAAATCTTTTATAGCTACGTTCTAAGACTTTGAAGTTTTACTTAAGTTAAGAGCACAGAAAATGCTTCTTTGTATGAAAATTAATTTCTAAACACATGCCTTTTGTATACTCGTATGAGACGAAGCAAATAAAACGCACAAAAATTAATTTTGGGTATTCAAATTGTACTCATAAATTAACACGTTTTAAAGTAATAACACGGAAAAATATGACTGCTGTGAGCAACCCCTCATAACTTACAATTATAAACATTCCCTCTTATTGTGAATGGCGTCGTCGACGTCACACCAAGACGACAGTAAAAATTGTCACTAGTCTACTCTTCGTCGACAACAATCGACTACTATTAACATGTTCCATTAACTTACAAAACCTGCGAGATTAGTAAGACATTTGGGGTATTCAAACTATAGTGTTAAAGTCATAATGTCCTAAACGTTTAAACTAGTTTAAAATAATACTGCTGTGAGCAACCCCTCATATTTCAGTATGTTAGTTGAAACATAAACCAGATGATACAAAAAAAATGAGAAGAAATATTACAAAAATAAAATAATATTTGGTACGAAAATGTAAAATTATGAGAAAATTATTCAACGGCTTCTATCTGTATCCGAAAATTATTTGCGAATTTTTGTAATTTTTGCAATATGTAAAGCAAAAGTTTTTCGAGCATTTATACTCTTTTAATTTCAAGGCTATGTAATTTATTTGCAAATTTTAGTAGTTTTGCGAATCAGGTAAATTTTATAAAAATTATTGCTCTTGTGCGTAATTTTAACAAATTACGGGTCACTCAAGCCTTTTCATTGTCTGATAGAAGTATATATTTTTTTTTAATTTTTTGCCCTTTTTACAGTTCTGGCGACTTTTAATTAATATCACACTTTGCTATCTTTTTGATATTAGCAAGTTTTTGCAAATTTTCGTCATTTTCGCGAATTTGTCCGAATTTTTGGCATTTCTTATAATTTTACATGTTTTTAAACAATTTTAATACTTGTTTGCAATTTGTTGCCAATTTTCGCGATAAAAATTATATTTGGCCAAATCTCGCTTTTTTACCATTTTATCGATTTTTAATCCATCTATCTATTTGATGTTAGCAAATTTGTGCGAATTTTCATAATTTTGCCATTTTTCTGCGATTTTTTGGAATTTCTTATATCTTTAGGTATTTGTAAGTAATTTTAGGTGCTGTTTGCAGTTTTGCAATTTATCGCGAATTTTTGCAATAAAAGTGATTCTTTGCTTTTTGACAGTTTTAATTTTTTTTACAAGTACCTGACTTGGATATCTTTTTGATGTTACCAAGTTTTTGCGAATTTTCGTAATTTTTGCGAATTTTTCCAAGTTTTTTGCAATCGTTACAATTTTAGCGTTTTTTTAAATAAATTTTAATGTTTTTTGTAAATAAAAAAATTATTTGCGGATTTTCGCAATTTCTTGCACATTAGATTATTTTTTATTCTCAAAATCTACTTAGTGTGTTCGTTTACAGTTTTTGCTGTTTTGGAAATTTTTTAGAGACATTCGCATTTTTGCAAGTTTTGGCGATTTATATGCTGCAAGCCTATTCTCGAGTTGCTTTTTTGGTGGTCTATATAATCAGCTTTAGAAGATTTCTTCCATTATTTTAATCCCTCGCGAATTTTTTTTTTTTTTTTGCAATACAAGTATATAATTGTTTTAGTAGAAATTTGCTAAAATTTCACAAATACATAGGGTGAAGAATTGTATTAATATGTACACCTTTTATAGGAAAGAAAATAAAAATAAATTTAAACTGGTTCAAAATTTTAGGACTTTATGACACTTAAGACACCAGTGTGAATACCCCAATTGTAAATAAGAGCCAATTGTTGCCGATAAAGAGTAGACAAGTGACAATATTTTCTTTCGTCTTGATGTGACGTTAACGGCTCCATTCACTATAACATAGCGTCTATACCTGATATAATATTAAATATATTTCTATCAGCAAACCTCAAATTTCATAGTACAGAGAATAATATTACGTGTGGACTGCAATATTAGTATTATATCAGATATTATAATATTGTTTTCATAATATATATTTAGAAAACAATATCATGATATCAACTGTCAAAAAACGTACACATACATGGATACGTGAAGAGAATTTTGTGTGTTAAGCCTGGTACTCTGTTCACAATTTCGTGCGAAATGCTGTCAAACTACATATAAAAGTATTTGGTGTGAAATATTTGCGAAATAAATTCGCAAAAGTAGTACTCTGTTCTTGTTGTGAAAAACACGTAAAATCATGTCTTTCCATGCAAAATTAGTCTGGCATCATTTTAGTTTAGCTGCGAAACAACATGAGCAATGCTTTTTTCGCACGGAATTTTAACAATGTTGCATACTTTCAAGCAATAAAAGCAAGAAATTTATAAAAAAAAACCGCGACTTGGGCTACATTTAGTACATGTCAAATTTTTCACGCGAAATAATCAATGGTGCAGAAAATTTTTCACAACTTTGAACAGAGTACCAGCCTTTAAGGCACCATTGATTATTTCTCGTGAAAAATGTACGAAAATTTCCATTCACACATCTCTCAAAAGTTACACATTTTAGCCTCAAGTTGACCAACGAAAATCTTAAAATTTAAAAATTTGATATTGTCATGTACATACATGGAAGAACATATTTTGTCAAAGTACACTTTTTCGTCTATGAGAATCGGAAGAAATATTTTCATAAACTTTCGTAAAGACCATTTCTCTATATGTATTTGGTACATTTAATGCTAATACTGTGTTCAGACATGCATTTTTAATTGTGTCAATTTAATTTTAATTCATCAATTAAATCAAGTGTTCACTAGAAGTGTGCGCAAGCTATGAAAAAGTGAAATTGAGTGTGAAACAAAACTAGAGAACAAGGAAACAAAAAACACACAAACCCATTGTACAACAGTTGAATGGACAGTTGTGTCAAGTGTGCAAATTTTTATTGAACACTTCATAGTGCACCATACTTCATTTCACAAACTCAAAATAAAACTTTTTACTTTTAAATCCATTGTGAAAGATATTACTTTTATAGATATTTTATTTTTTAAAGTCTTAAATCAATAAATTATAAAATTTAGAACAGTATCGCATACGAACTAACACATTTAAACAATCTACGTTGTTTGTTTTAAATTTTACACATACACATATTTTTAAACTTGTGTACTCATTTTACAATTGTCATTCGGTGTGCACTAGTGAAATATGCGTCGACACTACAATAACAAATGCCCTCTCTTGGCATATAAATAAATGCTGTTGCATACTTTTGATCAAATTGAGCACCAGGTTCAGTGTTCTCATAAAATCAAGAGCGCTAAAAAGAGAGAACAATTCAATAATGTACAATATGAAGATTAAAGGCTCGGTTAGCCGACTGTAATGTAATGTAACTGTAACAGTAGGAAACAGCTGATCGATATTGTTATGTGAAAAATAATGGAAATGGTTATAGAGATGTAATGTAACGTAACGTACTTTTCATATAAAAATATCGATCAGCTGTTTCCTACATTACAGTTACATTGCGTTACAGTCGGCTAACTGAGCCTTAAGCAAGCAATCATCTTGTACTCACCACTAGTGTTCACACACTCAATTTAGCTGACTCAGTTATCATTTGACAGCTGAAAAAAGCATTGTTTTTATTTGTTTCATGTATATTCGTGTTTGTAAATTTTCAAAATGGATGCAAATTTTGGTTTAAAAGAAATTTTTCTTGCATATAATAGAAATGTGGAACTCTTGAAGTCAGTGCGATCGATTTTTAATTCAAAATTATCGGGGCTTAAAAAAAGAAAAAGAAAAACTTGACAATTTTACAAAGTTTGAACAGGGTTGCATTTCGAGTTTTACGCAATTAGTGATACCATTAACTAGTAATTGCTAAATTTATTAATTGACTTATTGTATGGTAAATTGTGTTCAATTAAGACCTTAATTGAAAGAAATTCCCTAATTGCGCAATTAAGGGGTATGTCTGAACAAGGTATAATATATGTATGTTGCAGTTTGATATGTAAAGAAGTTTTTTGTGTACATACATACATACTAGATTTGTTCAAAACGTATTGCGAAATTTTGAATTTTCGTGGGTTACGTATATTCGAATTTTGATTTTTTGTGGCATTATGTTGGTACTCATGTCTCTCACTTATGAAGACAATTTCGGCCATTTTGAATGTTCAGTTAATTGTTGACAGCTGCTTTGCTTGTCTTCGTGTTTTGGCTCGTCTTCGATTTTTACCTATTAAAAATAATGGAACAAAGAACCTGTATAAAATTTTGTGTGAAAAACGAAATTAGGTGCGCGGATGCATTCCGAATGTTGACTGTGGCATACGGAGAAGCTACCTTGGACCGAAGCAACATTTATCGGTGGTAAAAAATGTTCAATTCGACCAAACATCATCGCATAAACATTGCTAATGAGCTGTTGGACTCTGTCCGCGACGACCCAAATTTGTTCCAGAGGGTCATAACTGGTGACGAATCGTGGGTTTATGGTTATGACGTGGAAACCAAAGCTCAATCATCTCAATGGAAGCTTCCGCACGAAACAAGGTAAAAATAGAAGACGACCCAAAACACGTGCAAGCAAAGCAGCTGTCAACAATTAACTGAACATTCAAAATGGCCGAAATTTTCGGCATAAGTAAGAGACATGAGTACCAACATAACGCCACAAAAAAATCAAAATCCGAATATACGTATCCCGCGTAAATGCAAAATTTGGCGATACTTTTTGAACAGACCTTGGATAGTTTTCAGTAACTTTATGTATGAGTATGAATTTTGCAGAATAAATAGAACTCCAATCAAATGTCCATACATTTCACATACAATATCAAAAATTGACATTCGCCACATCACTAGTATGCAGTGTTGTCAGATTTATTTTGAGCTTTCTCGACAAATGGCTTGTCGAATATCGCCAATATAATAATATATCAAATTTTAGCTACAAAAAAATATTTTTATTTTGTAATTACATTACAAATATTGTTAAAATTTAAATTCAGTAGGTAACGTCTATCGTAAAGCAAATTATAAAAGGAAGTTTTCCCCACCGTGTTTTTAAACAAAAAATAAGATGTTGTGGTCCATCATTTTTTTTAATTTCTTGAATTTCAGAAAATTTTGTTTGATGTAAAGAGTTACAACATTTATAATTTTTCGCACGAAATATTTATTTTATGTTGTAGAAAAAAGTCCTTACATAAAAAATTTCATAATTTTAACTTAATTTTATTATATTGAAATCTTAAAAATATAGCCAAGGAGTTTAAATATCGCCAATCGCCATTTTAAAATTTTCATCGCCAAAAACAGTACGTACATATGTATGTACATACATATTGCACATGTATATGTACATAGGTAACACATATGATCAAATAAATAAATAAATGAGAAAAGCATACGTATTTTTGTACGAAATTAGTAATTTTTTCTGTTACGTAGCAATTTCAAAACTTTTAAAACGCCTTACGCAGCCCTTTAATATGTACATATTTATGTATAAAAAAATCGAAATTCTGTTATGCGTAATTCAGTTGAATAAAAAACTATGTACGTAGTGCACAGATCGTACGTGTGTATTGTCTTTCACTTCGCAGTCAAAATTTAAAAGAAGAGTT
Organism: Nowickia ferox; assembly: GCA_936439885.1. NCBI lineage: Eukaryota > Metazoa > Arthropoda > Insecta > Diptera > Tachinidae > Nowickia > Nowickia ferox. The sequence continues at coordinate 49,103,840 of OW387023.1, read as the reverse complement.
TAAAAAAACTTTTATATGGGGGTTCTTTATTAGCGTATCGTTATTGTCGGTTTTGTTTTCAAATCGGATACAGGAAGACGATCACAGCGCGCGTTATATTTAAAAATGTCATCATTTACCGCAGTTCTGTTAGCGTTATTTTGTTGCACCTCATGCTTTTCTAAGGGTGGAGGCGATGCATCATTTCCTGAGGATACATATATAAATGCGTTGCAAAACTCCCATCAAACTGAGACTGGTGCGTTAATTGTTAGAGCATTAATTTGATACTCGTTAGTTCCAACAAAAAAGAATTAGAAAAAAGATAAAGATCTCTATTATAATTTTCTACATATCGCTCTTTTACTCAAACAAGAACTCAAAAAATGGAATTTTCGAAATAATGGTGCAGGATTAATCCTCATATCGTTCTTCATATTGTGTAAAAATTGCATACAAACATCTTGATCAATCAACTCTTGAAAGCAAAATAAAATTTAATTTTTTTATTAAGTTGTGTGTAAATTAGAAACTTTAAACTCGTTTTCTGGAAAACTAGTTTTTTTAACTGCCAGTTTATAGAAGATACATATGTGAAAATTCTCGTCTGTCTATTTATGTGTATTGAAAACAAAAACAAATTTGAGTGCTTTGTTTTTGTTTTCAATGTAAATAGACAGACGAAAATTTTTACTTGGCTTCTATAAAATGGCAGTAAGTTATGACGCTGTTTCGAGTAAATGACCGATATATAGAAGTGTTTTGGAAATAACAAAATATTTATTTAAATGAAGTGAAGTATCTTTGGCGAATCAGCAAACTCCTGCATTTTTATGTCTATATACATAAGCATATCTATGTATGTATGTACATATGTGTTGCATTCTGAATGCAAGCAATTCAAAAATTATAATTAAATCTACTCAATAATATTTCTGTGTAATTTATGTGTATGCATGTAAAAGCATAATATGTATGTTATACAAAAGCTGAAATCTGTATGTACTGTTTTTTTTAAGTGTGAAGTGTTATGGGCTCTGGAGACGATCAAATAAGTGTCAATCAGTGAATGTGTATTATATTACGTTTGTACGCGCGATTTACTTGCAAATAAAACTGCCCAGGCAGAAATTGCCAACCGTACAAAAATTTTAGCACTGGGAAAGCACTTTTACTCTAGAAACCAGAACGGTTTGCCAACGTTACGGCGTAAAATCTGAAAAATTATTTACCAATGCTTTTTAAAAAAAATTTAATTTTTTTAGTTTTTATTTATTTTTATACTAATGTATGTACATACAATAAGTTCTTTATGCAAAAGGGTGTTTCATTTTGACATTTGGTAAGAATACACGTAACATCTACCATGCTTAGCTCTACTTAATTTTTTTCTGGTCTAAATCTTTAGCGATATATGTATAATCCTACGTCCCTTTATGACAGTGGATACGTGAAAAATCAAGAGTTTCCTTAAACATATTGCCTTTTAAGTGAATATTATCACATCATAGTTTGCTACTAAAAATTTCTGATATAAAAATTACATTTCCATTACTTAGTAAACAAATATTATCGGGAGGAACGGTTGTAATTTTATAGCTATAAATGTTGAGAAAAAAAATAGTGTTTTCGATTTAACTGTGTCTATCATTTTTCCTAGTGGATATTTTCTATTTTTAACAAAAGGAAATACCTACTACAGGTACTCGTATATTATTGGAGAAACTGTTAGTATGGAAAATGTGCAATTTCTTTTGAATTTATTGGATTTGTAGTTGATTAAACAAAGTCAAGAGCTGAAAATTGTGATAAAGGAGTTCCTGCGTTAATTACATCATCTGGTATATGGATTAGATTATGGATATTCATAGTTTGCGAATTAGGTCCTTAATATCGAGGCATAAGTTCCATAAATGGTTTTAACAACTTTTGAACGTATTTTGATTTTAATGTGGCTAACTTGGTTGGCGACAAAATACGAAGAAGTAAATAAAATTAAAATATATTTGTACATTTCAACATCTAACACATTTTTTAAACTAATTGCACCAGCATATAACAAGAAGAAACGGAATTGTGTAGCTTTCCAGTTTGCTAAATTCATTAAATCGTGTGATTTTCTTTGAAACTCAAAAGGTATATTTTTAGTTATCATTAGTAGAATTTGTGGAAGTGCTGATACATTTTCTTGTGAAATATAAGAGAATGAATTTTTTTACAGTTAGCTTTTGAAGTAATTGTTTACTAGTTCTGAGATAAAGCATGTGCATTTCATCAATATCCAGTAGTGGGCTATCTTCTTTTGATAAGTGATATTGAGGGTTTGATTTATTTTTAAATTAAAATGAGCGTTCCTCGCAATTTGTTTCCTTAAATTCGCGTGTCTTATTGGCTGTCTCCCCTTAACGGTACATGTTTCGCAGGAAGAATTCCAGTGTGACCTCTGTAGCATTTAATAAAAGCTCGGGCTGGCATATCGCAACAAAAAGCTAAAATGACAAATTTTATAAGTTTTCCGTTCAATTGTATGCTTATGTAAGAATAAAAAAATATCAGGTTTAACATTTGAAAGTTTTTCTTTATACCTGCGCTAATGAAATTATTGGCTTCTAAAACGAACTTTGCTTAAAACTGCATAGCTGAAAAAAGGTTAAAATTTTTGGGAAAACACATTGATTTTTGAGTTTGAAGTATTAGGAATATATTACACTTAAAAAAAATTATGTTGGGAAAGCACTTAAATTGTTGTTTTCATATCGTTTAGCCAACGACTTAAGAAATAGTTGGGCAACCCCATCATGAGGTTATCATTTGTGTGTTGGCACAACACTCCAAAAGTATAGCTTGGGATGTTTTGCCAACGTTTGAACCACCTTAGGAAAAGCTATGCCAACGTTAACCCCTATTGTATTTTTCTGTGTGGGTATTCACGATCATTTTTGCCACGCTTACAAATGTTATAAATAGATAAATATTGCAACAAAAAATATTGAAAGAAGAAAATAATGACAATAAAAACAAATAATTATTTGTTATTTTATACATTTGCAAAATTTTTTTGTAAACATGAGTAACTTTTCTATAGAAGTTCTACCAAGTTTTTTTACATATTCTATTATCCCGTTTATACGCACTTCTTATTTGCAAACAAAAGTCGAAAGCGTTGCCGACTTTTTTATTGTAAGTTAATAACTCAAGAGAACTATTTGCAAATAACGCAGCTATCAAAGTAAATTTATATAAAGTATGTAAAGGGTGTTTTTTATTGAGGTATAGAACTTTAAGTTGGCATCACTTTTTTAACTGGCGGCCATTTTGTCAGCTGTCAAGTGATTAATATTTAGTTTGGTTTGCCATTTCATCATGAACAGGTTGAAAAAAGAACAACGCTTGCAAATCGTGCAAATTTATTTCGAAAATAATGGTTCAGTTCGCGAAGTTTACCGCAAGCTCCGTCCATTTTATGGTCGACAGAGCAATTAATTCGGTTAACCATGGATCGTTTTCGCACTACGTTTACTCTATGTGATAATACGCATCCGCTGAAGTCGCTCGTCTACGCCAACAAACCAGAAACGTTAGGGGACTTGGAAGCCAACATTCGTGGCGTTATTGCCAACATACGGCCCCATATGCTCGAAAAAGTGGTTGAAAATTGGACCTGTAGAATTGGCTTTATTCGAGCCAGCCGCGGCGGCCACATGCCCGAAATCATATTTAAACGTTAATGGCATAAAATTATCCTTCCAATAAAGCCAAATTGATGGACATTAAAACGATTTTCTTGTGTTTTATTTCAATTCGAAGTTCTATACCTCTAAAAGAACACCCTATATATGCAAGTACTCAGGTGATTCATTTTTTTCTCGTGTAGTATTAATGCCTGAATGTCAAAAGTTGTTTACAATTTTTGTACCCCATTTTGTTTTGTTCTGCTTTGTTATACACAATTGTCTTTACTGAAAACGTTATGTGAAAAAGTTTAAATAAATTTTTACTTAAAAGATGTGTTACAAAAAACATTTAAAAATAATTATATTTAATTATTAAAGTATATATGTATCTTTTATTATACTTATTTCACATATTCAAAGTTTATCAATTAATAAATTTATTTTGGTTTTGTCTATCCATACATTTCCTTTTTGTTGCATGCAGATTTGGGACCATTGCATTAAATAAGCAAACGCATTGACCATTTTCCGACACTAAACCAAATCAGTGCAAGTGCAAATTAATTACATTAGCACTAACTTTGATAATAATATTAGTGCATTTTTTTCATTAAACAAAAATCCCTTCAAAGTAATGCATGAATATTGCATTGTTACTTTTAGTGCAACATTATGAAGAGTGTTATTGCATTATAGTGCAAAATACACCGTAAATGTGTACATACATAAAAACATACGTAGATACATAAATATGTAAATTTTTTCGTATGTACATATCGTCACCCAAGACGAAAAATCATATCACTACGTTTTTTATACAAGACAAAACTTGATGAAATTGTTCAAAGCGGTGGTATTTTTCGTTTATAAAATCACAATTTTTTAAGATGTAAAGTTATAATAAACGAAAAAGTAAGTTCTGATCTTTTGTCAATTGCACGGTTTTTCATATAAGCTCGAGAGTTACATTACATTACAGTCGGCTAACTGAGCCTTTAGTTAGCCGACTGTAACGCAATGCAGCGATGCCAATTTAGCGCGTTTTAACTATGCCAAATGCGCTTTTTTTTTGTCTTAGCGCGTTTATTAAAAAAAGCGCTAAATTAGCGCGTTTTGAATAAAGTCATCATATCAGTTCAATATTTTTTCCACTTTTTTGATTAAATTTAACAATTTTTTAGTATTCAAAACATATAAAATTTTTTGAGTTGGTTAATGATTCAGCTGTCGCAAATAAAATTCCCTTGACTGTGGTTAGAATTAAAACCCATTTTAATACTGTAAATGGCAAATATTTTGAAATTTCACAACTAAAAATATGTACTCGTACTCGTGACCAAAAAACTTTATTTAACTTATTAAGCATCTATTCTAGCTAAAGTACAAAAAGCATTTGAATCGCAAATTCGACAATTTATATAAGTTGTTACAAAGTTTGAACAAAAAAAAATAAAAATAAAAATTAAGGATTTCGAATATTTGGAAGGCAATGCTGACTATGTATTAAATGATTCAAGTTATTTAGGGTATCTGAAAAGAGGTACTTAAAAAATCAATTGTATGTACTAATACACATGTACATATATCGACTTTTATTAAAATTTAATTTAGCGCGTTGGAAAATAGCGCGTTTTGGCTATAAATAGTTGAGAATGCTGTAACTTAGCGCATTCTAGCGCGTTTTGCGAAGGGGAACAGCGCGCTTGGGTTATAAATAGTTGGCATCGCTGATGTAACAGTAATGTAGGAAACAGCTGATCGATATTTTTATATGAAAAGTAGGTTACGTTACATCTCTATAACCATATTCATTACTTTTCACATAACAATATCGATCAGCTGTTTTCTACTGTTGCAGTTACATCACACTACAGTCCGCTAACTAAGCCTTAAATCTGTAGAAATCGTAGATGTAATGTAAATGTAGACGTTTGTGCGCTTATAGAATGCTTAAAAACGTGACATGTATTTTCGACATAAGCAAAAAAATTTCTTTGTGCACACATACATACATACATACGAGTTGCTTTGTGCCCAGCAAACACGCATTCTTGATTTAAAATTGAGGGGTATTTGAAATCAGATGTGAAAGTTACATATAATTTAAATTCGCGGAATTCATTTTCATTGATATCTATATCTATGTACAGACATATGTATGTACTTGTATACATATGAGTTTATCAGAGCTTATAAGTAAATAATATACAAAATATATAGTAATGTGTTAATTAATCCAAGATTTTTGTAATAATTTCGTTGTAATTATTCTAATCTACTTTCTTTTGATGGCGAATTTCTGCCTGTTGGAAAAACCTAGTTGAGAGTTTTTGAAATAAAACATCTTCGTAAAACGAAAATGAGCCTAGAGGTCTTAAAAAATATTATTATTTCATTTAAATGAAGTCAATTATAATAATTTTAATAGTAACTCTAACGCTCAACCCTCTAACCGTAACTGTCATTGTGTATTAAAGGAACAGATTTTGAGCAACTTCATCAGAAAGACGAAGTACTTGGCTACTGTTAATTTTCAGGAATGTCTATGCCTTCAGTAGCACCGCGATCATATAAAAATCTAGTAATATCTTCAATTTCTTGTTTTATACTTTTCTTAATAATATTTTAACTTCTCATAATAATTTGTTTTTAATCACAAGCAATAAAGATATGTAAGTGTAAATATGATTGCACAAGAAAACATAAATATGTATGACTTCTCGTCTGCTGGGTGTTTATCACTTAAAAAAAATCAACTAAAATGCAATACAGCTGTTCGAAACATTGATGGGAGTTTAATATCTCCACAGTATTTTTGATTGTGTGTAAAAAGTACGAAAATTATTTATATGGTATCAAATCATTTTTTTATACTTAAAAACAAAATAATAACTTTGATATTTAGTTAAATTACAATTTTAATAATTTACAATTATAAAAATATTTATTTATATTCTTACTATCATTATTATTGTTATGATTATACGTACATATTATTATTTTTATTGGTATTATTATTAAATAAAAATAGATTTTGTACGCACGTACATATGTATATTTTACATATTCATACATACATATACATGTGTTTATACATATGTATTCATATGTGTAAACACATGCACGCATGTATATGAACAAAAAATATACATATACGATTGACAGTCTATAGTTCGATTTTATAAATAAAAAACTTTCTTTGAAAACTAAATTTATTAAATATGCCATGTACGTATACAAATTTAGCAATCAAAAGCTTAAATTATTAAAAGAAACAAAAGTACCAAAATAGGGCTATTGTGCCCAGTATTGACAGTGAAATTTCGAGAAAGATACATTTTAGTTTCCAAAAAGATACATTTGTTCCCAGAAAGACACATTTTGTAAAAAATTTGAAAGTCCATTTTTAACGTTTAACATTTATTAATATAACATTTTTATTTTATATTTTATGAATATTGTAAAGAAAATTATATAATTGGGGTCAAGGATGAGAAATCAGATTTAGAAATTGTACTAATTTTCAAGAAAAATTGTACTTTTTTCAGTACGATTGTACCAAATTCTTTAGTTTTAATTTTTTAATACTTCTATTAATTAACTAAAAAGGCACACATAGTATATGTGTAAAAGCTTAACAATTGACAAAAAGGCACTTTGAAGTTCAATGATTATAATATTATTAATTAATACTATTAATTAATATTATTCTTTAATGTCAGAAAGTATAAAAAAGACTATTAGTTGCTGAGATCTGAATATAAAAGTAACATTTAGGATATACTTTTCCATCCTTTGGAAATATATTTTTCACATTTGCAGATGAATTTGGAATAGATAACATTCCTCCAACATATTTTTGAAATATCATAATTTTTCATTTCTAATACCTTCGAGCAAAAGGTAAAACATATCCTGTCGTTTCTTAAGGACTCAATAACTTCTACATCAACCTGCGCTCGAAACTGGTTACTTATATATTCTATATTTTTAATGCTATTTGTATTTATATTACATAATAGAAAAAAATTCAATAGTGCTAAAATGGTCATTGGGGTGCTACGGTACTTTTGGCATTCAAATAGTGCTAAAAATGGTACAATTGTACCAACTATTCCATTCCTGATTGGGGTATTCAAATGGTACTCATAAATTAACACGTTTTAAAGTAATAACACGAAAAAATATGACTGTTGTGAGCAACCCCTCATAATTTACAATTATAAAAAGTGTATTTATTAAATATAATAAATAAATTTTATTTGTATTTTGGTTTTAGCACATTTGTACATTGCTTACTCTCTCTCTCTCTAATTTCCTTTGGTAAACTCTCACGCATTTCTACATGTAGGTATGACAATCCATAAACATAGCGGAAAAGTCTTATTATTTTATGATGTTTTTCTTTGAGTCATAACAACAATTTCTTTAAACTATGTTAAAATGTTAAGACATTATGACACTTAAGACACTTATAACACTGGTGTGAATATCCCAAATATAAATTCATTTTTATATTTATTTAAGTCATAAATATTAGGCATTTAATTTTTAAAAATACAGTAAGTCCTCGTCCACACTTGCAAATTTTTGTTGCTGCAACTTCTTAAAAATCTGCTTTGAAATTGCATTAGTGTCCAAATTATGAAATTCTAGTTTTGCAATTATGTATTACAAAAAATTCTATTACACAACAAATTTCCTTGAGAAATTAACAATTCTATTTAATTTTTGTAATATTTTGTGTTTTTTATACAACTAAAGAAATAAAATAAACTAACATAAAACTTCAATTACACCTATTAACGTTTAATTATCAACTACAAAATAAAAGTGAATTGCGGAGCACATGAAACTGTGAACCCCTCCCCAATCTTCACTCCCCTCTCACCGATAAACTCAAGAATTTTTGCAACAGAAATTGCAAGTCTGGACAGGGACTAAGCTAACTTTAAAATTAATTTTATGTACCTACATAACTATCTTTGGATGTTATCAAAACAAATTAATTTTTGTATAAATTAATATACGAGTTAAGGCCCTTATACTAAGGCGATTATATGAAAAAGTTCATATAAATTTCCTGAAAATAAAAAGGATGTTCATATTTCCTCAAAAAAAAAAACTGATCATCAACTGTTCATATTTTCTGTACATTTTGCGTATAGATTCAAAAGATACGAAAAATGTCGGGATTACACATGGTACCTGAAGTAATCAAAAGATACGAAAAATTTATCTTTCGTATCCTAATGGCATCATTGATTGTGCCACACCCCCATTAAATATACATACATCCCATCGCTGTCTACAAATGTCACGTAACCTCGTCATGAAATTCTATTCGATCAGCTGACACATTTACATTTAGAGTCCTACATTTACAGTCGGGTAATTCTGCCTTAAATTGCAATAAAAACAACAATATGGCAACAATTTACAGTTTTATTTGAAAATAAGCCGTGTGTATAAACGTAGTAATAGAGTTTATTTATTTGTAAAAATTTTTAGTTGCTAATAGTGCGCGTATAAACGTAGGATTAGTGTCGTTCAATTCACGAAGTAAGTTGAAGGTTGAAAAGGTTCTGCGAGAAAAAGAAATATGTAATATATTTATTATTAATTTGTTAACAAAATAATCGAAACAAAGAAGAGAAAACTTGTACTTTGTGAAATGAACAAGAGAACATTTTTACAAAATTAAGTGAAAGAATTTGTTGTGTTGAACTAGAAAAAGAACGTGAAAAGGATTTATTAGTATTCAAAATGTTGTTTTCAAATGATTGCAGATTTAACTATAAGCATTTTCATTCAAAAATATTAATTTTTACCTTTTACATACAAAAGTCACACAGCGAATGATTCCCCAAAGCATAAAATAAATATTTACAAAATTAAATGGAAGAATTTGTTTTGTTGAAGTAAAAAATAGAATGTGCGAAAATTTATTTGTATTGAAAAAGTGATTAATATTTGTTTTCAAAATGATTCCTGATTTAACTTTAAACGTTTTCATTCATACATATTAATTTTAACCTTTTACTTACAAAAATCGCACAGCGAAAATACTTTATGTCTATGGTGCATACTCAGACATCTTAACCAAAGTCGAAACTAATAAAACCAGCGTTTAAAAACTTCTCATTTGAGTATTTTCTTTTGCTTTTTCTCATACTTCTGCATCTGAAAATCAGCGATGCCAACTATTTATAACCCATACGCGCTGTTCCCCTTCGCAAAACGCGCTAGAATGCGCTAAGTTACAGCATTCTCAACTATTTATAGCCAAAACGCGCTATTTTCCTACGCGCTAAATTAAATTTTAATAAAGTCGATGTATGTACATGTGTATTAGTAAATACAATTGCTTTTTTAAGTAGCTCTTTTCAGATACCCTAAATAACTTGAATCATTTAATACATAGTCAGAATTGCCTTCCAAATATTCGAAATTCTTAATTTGAATTTTTATTTTATTTTTCAAACTTTGTAACAACTTATATAAATTGTCGAATTTGCGATTCAAATGCTTTTTGTACTTCAGATAGAATAGATGCTTAATAAGTTAAATAAAGTTTTTTGGTCACGAGTACGAGTACATATTTTTAGTTGTGAAATTTCAAAATATTTGCCATTTACAGTATTAAAATGGGTTTTAATTCTAACCACAGTCAAGGGAATTTTATTTGCGACAGCTGAATCATTAACCAACTTAAAAAATTTTATAAGTTTTGATTACTAGAAAATTGTTAGATTTAAGCAAAAACGGGGGAAAAATATTGAACTGATATGATGATTTTATTCAAAACGCGCTAATTTAAATAAACGCGCTAAGACGAAAAAAAGCGCGTTTGGCATAGTTAAAACGCGCTAAATATAGCGGGAAACGCGCTAAATTGGCATCGCTGCTGAAAATTCAAGTGTCGCTGTAGAAGTTAACACAATAAACGAATAGCCAGGGTTGGGCAGTATTTGAAATACGTATTTAAAATACAAATACGTATTTTGTATTTGTATTTTAAATACATGACGTAGAAGTATTTTGTATTTTAAATACATGACATGCAAGTATTTTGTATTTTAAATACGTAAGTTCCAAAATACATTACATTTTGAGTGTTTTGAATTTTGATGAATTTATAATGTATCATTCGTCAAACCAATAACAAAAAATTAGAATCGCTAAAAAAATATAACTATACCAACTATTAGAGTTGGCATCACCACAATTTAGTTGTCAATTCTGAAGCATTTTGTCACAAGGCGTTTTATTTGCAGGTGGTACTATTACGACACAACAATTATAACAATACAAAAACAACATGGTTGCTTTTGCTTTGGGAGATTGTGTTGTCAACATAAGCAAAATAAACCAGCGATATATTTTTTATGAAGCAAATAATTTGTTTTGCTCATAAACAAAAGGTATATGTTGTGAAATTGATGTTCATGCAAACAAATAATTCAGTGAGCTTCATTCTATTAACAACAGTTTTTTCTTCCATTTAATTTTATAATAAAGTTAAAAAAATAACCGAAAACTATTTTGTTTTATACGATAACGATTAGTGAAAGGATAACCTAAACATTTGACCTAAATACTATTTCTAAAAGATTATTTTAGAAGGTCTCTTTAATCTATTAAATAATTTAAAAGACTCACTTATGCACTTGTTGTTTTATTAATACATATATGTATATAAATTTTTCTCGTCTGATTTAGTTAAAAAATTGTTATTTTTGTTATGTTATCCTTTTTTCACAAATAAAATCTGAAAATAATAAATTATTTATGTATTTTTATTTATTGGAATTAATAATTAATAAAACTTCGATTAATTAATCGAGTGAATAACCGATTAAAACAAAAACCAGATTAATTTAATACCCTATTAAATATATATATACATATATCAGCCTAATATTATGGAATCATAATATTCAGATATCTGACAACAATATACCAAAAAATTATCCAAATCGGCGAACATGAAAAACGAATTTCGGACACTCTTCAACCTATGTGCGCCATACCCAGCGTTGCCACTTTCTGTGTAATAGTGCAAAATCTGTACTATTTAAAGTTCTTTGCACTATTTTTGCACCATAAATTTTTTGTGTAATTTTGCACTATTTGACTTTAATGGCATTTTTATTTATATGTTCTAAAACAATAACAGGATAAGTTGACTTAAAACAAAATCAAGTTATATGTACTACAAAATTCTACAGACGAAACTTCAAGCTTGCAGGAAATCCCCATGTCTCTAACAAAGTGTTTAATAAAGATATAAACAAAAGAATATTGCTGTAAGTCATAATAAAAGTTCAATTAAATTTTCTGAAGTCTTAGATCCTATTATAAACGTAATGCAAGCTCTGAGAACTTCTACGATATTTCCCACTAGAGAGCCATACAATCTTATCACCTATTATAACGCAATTGTTATCATTAAAGGCAGAATTAGTTTGTACGTGCTGTTCTGTTCTTAATCAGCTGTTTTGTTTCTGTTCAATTGAAAGTCTGTGTGTGCGGTTTGTTTTTCCTGTTTTGTTCTGTTCAGTTGCGGACAAATCTGTACAAAATAGAATTCAACGTTAAGTGACAGCCAAAAGTGTGTATGTATTAGTTTGTTGTGATATTTTGTATACAACTGAAATCAGTTCTATATGTTGCCAGCTGATTCCTTGCACAGAAAAAGTAATTGCAAAATATTTTATACGGAAAAGAACGGCACAGAACGACAACGAGAAGTAAAAACTAATGAGGCCTTAAAAGCTTGTTGCATTGAAAGTGCTCCGGAAAAATATGAAGTGTTGAGATTATATTGAAGATTGGAAGTTTTTAAAAATCATTCAAAAATAACTGAATCAATGCTTTCTGCATTAGATGAAAAATCTACAAAATATTATTTGGAGTTCCTTTCACATTCTCTTGGACGTTTAACTAATTTTAATTTAATGTTTTAAAGCGAATCAATACTTTTGTACAAATTACAAGCTGAAGTAATCAAAGTTGTGCAATTTTGTTCTTGTCTAATTACATAAAACCTAATTTTTTAAACAAAATGAGTTATATTTGGTTGACCAATAAAAACGAGGAACTTGTTATACAGCGAAGTGAAACTTATATCTATTTAGCTACTTAAAATTCTGTTCCGAGACACAACAAATTGTAATGTATTTAGATTTTAAGAAAATGAGTGGCGTGAATATGGACTTTTAGACCATAAAGAAGTTAATCTATGCGATAAATTGGATATTTTAAAGTTTCCAAGTTTAAAATTTTTCAAAGTAAAAACTTTGCGGGCGATATTCTGTTTCTAAATTTAATAGTTGTGCTATTACCATTCTTAAACGCTTCTGTTGAAAGAGTTTTTTTTTAGTAAACTGGACTTAATTAAAACTGATACCACAAAAATGAGTTATCAGCTAATACAGTAGCACGATTTTAAAATTGTGGTGCAAATTTTTAGCTTAAAATTATGAAAAGATGATATGATTAAAAAAAAACTAAAGATTGTACATATATGTAAGTATCGCTCAGTACTTCTAGTTAAATGAGTTTAAATTAAGAAAAGAAAAATGGTGCTAGTTCTCAAACGCCTGGCTTAAATAATATTATATGAAATTTTGACAAAATATTAAGAGGAAAGTTGTAAATTATAATTCGTTTAAGTAAATAATGGTGAATTATATATGTAATAGTTTTAATTTTGTTGTACTTTTTTTATAAATTAAAAAAAAATATCTCCTTTTAAATTTCAATTAACTAAAACACTAATAAAAAAATTAAATATTTTCTTAGATTTATTGCACTATTTCATTTGGTTTTGCACTATTTTAGACTTGCAGCTATGTAATTTCTTTTTCCACCAGTGGCAACGCTGGCCATACCACAATTGTGGACAAGAAAATCACACACGCTTAAAGGTAGAGATCCATAGCTCGCTTTTTGCGCGTTACGCTTTCTATGCATCTGTCAAAAAAGTAGAATCAATGTCAAGTTACATTGCAAAAAGCGCAGAACGCGTAGGCGCGTTCAAAGCACAAAGTAGGTCTACTTTCTACTTTTGTACGCGTTACAAGCACCATGAAAGAAAGTCAGCTGTTCTTGAATGCTAAAGATGTTAAATAATACTTTATTTCTTACGTTATAGATAAATATTATTTTGCCGTGGATAATTTTTTTCTTTTTTTTCAATAAAAAAAATTTCTTAGTAAAAAAAAACTTGTTTAATAAAATATGTGAATATTTTCATTAATGCGATGTATTTTAATTAACTTTTCACCACACTTTTCTCAGTAACAAATTTTGCATATTAGTTATCGATTACTTTTACGTACTGATTGTCATCTCCGCTAAATCTGTATTATTTACTTTGTGTTCATTACATATTTTTAAACAATAAAATGGAAGAAAATTTAATTAATGCTGTAAAAAAGCACGAGCTTTTATATAACAAAAGCTTGCTGCTATATAGAAATAAAATAAAGAGAGCAGAGCAGACATCTGCAGACATTCTTGTCGCGGTTCGAAATTGCTCAGCGTCAGAAGTTTTAATTTTTTTAAATGTGGTTTCAAAAAACCCACTTAAATTCCGTTCTAAATACAACGGCCGTACCCAAAACCTTTTCTTTTTTTGAAATTGTTCATAGTCATTTTTTGCACATAAAATAAATATACAAACTCGACTAACTCCACAAATTCTTTTAAAAACTCGATTTCACTCCATTTTTTCTTTATAAGTATTTATAAACAAACGCACACAGCTGATCAAAACAAAAATAAAATGGCGCATGAAAAGCAGTGCATGTAACTCAACGCGAACAAAGTATAGAACGAAACAAGAGGATGAAACGCGTCTAAAGCATAACGCGCAAAAAGCGAGCTATGGACCTCTACCTTTAGGTGACAAGTTACATTGCAAAAAGCGCAGAACGCGTAGGCGCGTTCAAAGCAAAAAGTAGGTCTACTTTCTACTTTTGTACGCGTTACAAGCACCATGAAAGAAAGTCAGCTGTTCTTGAATGCTAAAGATGTTAAATAATACTTTATTTCTTACGTTATCGATAAATATTATTTTGCCGTGGATAATTTTTTTCTTTTTTCCCATAAAAAAAATTTCTTAGTAAAAAAAACTTATAAAATATGTGAATATTTTCATTAAAGTGACGTATTTTAATTAACTTCTCACCACACTTTTCTCAGCAACAAATTTTGCATATTAGTGTCTTCTTCGCTAAATCTGTATTTAATAGCTGCTTAGAAAAGTTATTGCTTAAGCCAATAATGTGCATACATTTATATGTAATTTTCAATTTACTTACATTAAAGTCAACAACAGCCGACAATCTGCTGGAATAGCCCTGGCCGAGTTCTTCTCAAGACTATCTTTTAAAATGCTGAATAAATAGTCAAAGACATCTGCAGACATTCTTGTCGCGGTTCGAAATTGCTCAGGGTCAGAATTTTTTATTTTTTAAATGTGGTTTCAAAAAACCCACTTAAATTCCGTTCTAAATACAACGGCCGTACACAAAACCTTTTCTTTTTTGAAATTGTCCATAGGCATTTTTTGCACATAAAATTAAATATATTCTTTATAAGTATTTATAAACAAACGCACACAGCTGATCAAAATAAAAATAAAATGGCGCATGAAAAGCAGTGCATGTAACTCAACGCGAACAAAGTATAGAACGAAACAAGAGGATGAAACGCCTGTAAAGCATAACGCGCAAAAAGCGAGCTATGGACCTCTACCTTTATGCTCTTTCATTTAGTCGTCACTGAGAAAGCGACGAATGAAGTTGTGCACGTGTGTACGAATTTTTTCCTAGTTTTTTGCTTAGTTTTTTTGAGTATACGGAACGAAATTAAAGTTCAAATTTAATAAATTTGTACAACAAAATAAAATAAAAAGTAATTATAGAAGCTAAGAAATATTTCGTGATAAAAAATGCTTTTGGCAGTAAGCAATGCATTTATGCTAATAGGACAGATAGTTTAAAAAGACATTTTAATAGTTTTTACCAGCGATGCCAACTATTTGTGACCCAAACGCGCTATTCCCCTTCGCAAAACGCGCTAGAACGCGCTAAGTTGCAGCATTGTCAACTATTTATTGCCAAAACGCGCTATTTTCCTAAGTGCTAAATTAAATTTTAATAAAATTCGATGTATTTACATGAGTATTAGTAAATACCATTGCTTTTTTAGTAGCTCTTTTCAGATTTTATAATATTGTTTCGTCGAAATTATATCCTAAACAATTAAAATCATTTAATACAGAATCAGAATTGCCTTCCAAATAATCGAAATCATTTTTATTTTATTTGTCAAACTTTGTAACAACTTATAGGGATATAAATTGTCGAATAGTTTTGCGATTCAAATGCTTTCTATACTTCAGCTAGAATAGATGCTTAACCCTCTAACCCGCAAACTCTGAAAAGTTTAAAAAAAATTTTTGGTTAATTTTTTTTTTAATAACTATCACCCAATAAACTCAAAAAAGACATTAGGAAGTGATTTACTAATTCAGTTTAAGAGTTAGGTAAGAAAAGGTGAAGAGTGCCTCAGGACACTGTTAGCAGTTCCGGTATAAAAAAACAAATCGCTATTAATTTTTATTTATTATCCGATTTTATTAAAATTGAAATGAAAATATAAAAAAAATATGAAAAAACATTTTACTTTCTATGATGATAATCATTAAAGCAATTTTTGGCATTTGAACAGCACAAATGAAGGTCACACTTTGAGCAAACACATTGTGTTTGTGATTTTTTGCAGAGTTTGCACCATCTTTTGCCACCTTCTTTGCCTAACCATATTGGAAAATGGCCGATATTGTCATAGCTTCCTGGCTGTGAATCTTGCTGTACGGTTGCTTGACGTGGTGTTCTTGGTCCACTACTTGGGCGACCAGATGCACGTTTTCTAGTGTATGTCACAAGTCCAGCAGCAATTTCTTCTCGAAATTGAGGTAGCTGGAGCAATTGTTGGCCTTCAGCTGAAACGTTATCCGGATCGTTACATTTTTCGGTATTAATGCGACGGTACAAAATGTAAGCGTTCGTCGTTGCCATATCGATAAAGTGGTAAAAAAGTCTGGTCATCGCATTGCGAGTCTTTGCTCGAATATGGTAACGACCCATAAGGCCATCCATCAAATCTACGCCACCCATATGGCTGTTGTATTCACGTATAATTTGTGGGCAAGCAACTTGGACATACTTTTTTGCTTTTCGGTCGTAACGTGATACCTTTGCTACGTGCGAGTCGGGATTCGTTCTTTCAAATGGCTCGATGCCAACATAAGTTGAAGCTAATCGCAAACACTTGTTGTCTTTCCACAAGACATTGCTTACTTCAACGCCAAGGACAGAGCCCACAAATTCATCCGAGAAACCTCTGGGTTTATCTTTGATGGCATTATCCGCAGGAAGTTTACAATTTGGAATACGGTTGACTCGGACCGTGCCCAGACTATATATTCCCTTTGCACGCAAATAAATCAACAATGGCAACGACGTGTAGAAGTTGTCGAAGTAAACGATGTGGTGCACGAAGTTTGTCACTGTTTGTGTCAAGCGCACAACAACATTTGAAGTAGCACCAAGATCTGGAGCACCGGGTAAAACTACGTTATCGCCTGCACCATTGTAAACTTCAAAGCGGTAAGCAAAGCCAAAAGAATCGCATAAAACGAATAACTTTATCCCCCATTTGTGTGGCTTGTTTGGCATGTACTGGCGAAGATGATGGCGCATTTTTGTGCTGCACATTTGCTCATCCACACAGAGTCGAGCATGTTTTGGCACGGAATCGAATCTTTTGTTGAGTTCGTTTGCCAATGTTCGAACGCGAAACAAGGAATCGTAACCGGGTTCACCTTTTTTCACTCGCTCGCTTTCATCTCGAAAAGACAAATATTTTTTTATCAACTCAAATCGCCTTCGGCTCATCGAGGTTTGAATTGGTGCAAACGCATTTTTACCCCAGTAGCTCTCCAAATTTGGATACCTGTAAACCGACATGTACATCAAAATTCCAATATAATGGTACATTTCATCAATGTCGATCTTGAACTGTGTGTTTATATTTTCGCTGAGAGCTGCTCGATTCGTTTCAATGACAATCAATTCTATTATTTCCTTTGTGAAAAAATAAGAAAATATATCCACTGGTGTTTGCAGTTCTTGAATTTTTAATGGCAGTGATGAGTCTCCCCTGAAAGCTACTTCATTTATGTGTAGCTTCATTGGCCGTTGTCTCCAAGTAACTTGCGAAAATTCTTTTGCATCCTTTTTTAGCGATTGAAGGTCTATAAAACAGCAAATCATATTTTGTTGAAACAATCTGGTGACTTTCAATTCTTACCTGCACCAATGAAGCCACCATTAGATGGCACATTTACTGGTCCACTACTTTCTAATAATGGCAAGGGAGAACGGGGTCTTTTCGCTGGTTTAATTGCTGCTGTTGATGGAACTGACCGTTCGGCTGCAGAACATGACTCTGTTGTTGGTAATGTTGATTGCAATTCAAAATTTTCTACACCAATTTCGCTCTCAACTATTGGATTGGCTGATGATGTAGATGCGTCCAATACACCTGTATTGATGGATATATTAAGTGCCTCATCGAAAAATATAGAGCTGTTTTCCATTTCATTAATGCATTGTGAAATGCATTGGTCATCCTCTTGGCTGATTTCATCCGGAGTATAATCAGCATCATTCTCTTCATCATCAGTATTATAATCATCTTCTTCATCAGTGTCAATAGCATCCATGAACTCAACTAACTGATCATCGGTCAAAGCGGATAGTTTAACACGTCTTCGGTTTCTATCTGCCATTTTTACCCTTCTGTTGATTAAGAATGTAAAATAAAATAGCAAAAAGCCAAAAAAGAAGAATATATAAGGCTTCAATAAATTTAGCCGGAACCCGCAAAAGTGCCCTGAGGCACCCCTCAGTTTTTGCGTTCTCAGTGCATTTTTTGTTATTATTTTGCATTCACAAACATATAAATATAAATTAGAATATCTTACCTTTCCAATAAAAATTATTTCAAATAGATCCGCCGACTAGAAACTGGTATAAATTACTTTAAAAAAAAAAAGTTCACACACAAAATTTTACGTGCACTAATGTTGATGTCTCTTGGTAAACTGCTGACGGAATCAAAACCAAATGTGAAAATTAATTTGAGCTTTGGAGAGAAACGTCAATAAATCTGTTGCTATACGCACCCTTAAAAATTAAAAAAAAAATAGCAATTGGTTTTTGAGTAAATGCGAATTTTGTAACAAGTGCCTTGAGGCACTCTTGCGGGTTAGAGGGTTAATAAGTTATATAAATTTTTTTGATCACGAATTTTCATGAAATTTCAAAATATTTGCCATTTACAGTATTAAAATGCGTTTTTAATTCTAACCACAGTCAAGGGAATTTTATTTGCGACAGCTGAATTATTATCCAATTTAAAAAATTTTATGAGTTTTGAATACTAGAAAATTGTTAAATTTATGCAAAAAAAGTAAAAAACATATTGAAAACGCGCTAATTTAGCGCTTTTTTTAGTAAACGCGCTAAGACTAAAAAAAGCGCGTTTGGCATAGTTAAAACGCGCTAAATCTAGCGCGAAACGCGCTAAATTGGCATCGCTGGTTTTTACAGAGCTGTGGATAAATTTAATGTGGAACTTATGCACTACATTGTTGAATGGGTTATTAATTTTTTTACTTTTTAATTAAGTTTTTATTACATTGGTTATTAACAAAAAAATTCAAACAATTAATAACCACAGCATTTATTTTAAATTACAAAACTTTTCTTCAAGTGTAACTTTATTTTACTGTCATTTTTCTCACCAATACAAACATATTTTATTTTGCGGATCACTGTTCTAAATGTTTTTCTGTTTGTCTGACTGCTGCTTTAAATATGTAAATTCGGAAGTTAACGTAGTAAAGAATTTGTATGTTTTTTGTTTGTTTTGATTTTGCAGTTTCAATTGCGTATTTAATCGATTGCTGGATGAAATGTCGTTGTTGTTTGTTTTAGTATTATATTTGTACATACATACAGGAAAAACACTCAGGGGCCGTCCATATACATATTACGTAACGCTCTAGGGGGGAGGGAGTTCGAGTTTTGTTACGATTTGTTATGGTGGGGGGAGGGAGTCATTGAAAATGTTACGTAACAGAAAAAATTACTAATTTCGTACAAAAATACTTATTTTTTCATTTATTTATTTAATTGATCATACGTAGAGTTGTGTCGTTCCGGAACGACCTAGTTCCATTGAACGATTCACTAAAAGGAACGGTTCGGACTTTTACACAGTTTCCTTTCTTATCGTTCATCGTTCCGACTAAAGTTTTTTAACAAGGTGGTGTTTTTGACAAGTACACGAATTAGCGAGTTAACCTATTAGCTGATGTTTTACTTACGCGCTTATAACGAACAAGTCATTTGACAATTAGTTCAGCCTTGCTCAAAATTTTTTGACAATTACCTTGTAAAATGCTCAGAGTTGTATCTAATGCGCGTACGTGTATTTAATGTGCATTTGCTTGGTGATATCCTTTTCCGTGGTGCCAGAGGTAATTTTTTACCATTTTGTTTTGTAAGATATATTTTATATAATTGTAATGTTCACTGTAGTTAGATGTTTAAATATATACATGTGCTTTAAAAAATATTTATTTAATTCTCTTTATATATTATAAATATAATACATTTATATATATTATATTGTCATGCAACTCTAAATATACAATTTTACTTATTTGAAATATGTTTTGAGTGGCAATGCTGTGTTTCAAGGCATACTTTGTTTTGAAGCAAGCTTTCCGTTAATTTTCTCGTCAGTTGTATCGAAAGGTGAAGTTAAATTTTTTTTAAATGTCGGGAAATAATAAAAAGCACAGCGAAATATGGTTCCATTTCGATGATGAAGGGGAAATGAAAGCAAAATGCAAGTATTGCAAGATGTCTCTGAGCATTGTTGGTGGCTCGCATAGTAATTTAAAGCGGCACCTCAAGCGAAAGCACCCTGGAACTGCCATGGTTTTGGAAAGACAAGCGCCAACAACAGTAACCGATGTCATTGATTTGGCTCTGACTTGCGATCAGCCATCGACTAGTGCTCATATTCACCAAACCAATCAACAGCCTAGTATCAACCAGTTCTTTCGCAGGCCACCACCTATACGCAAAGTGGAACAATGTGACAAGCTTGCTCTTGAAATGGTCGCAAAAGGTCACCATGCATTGCGATTGGTAGAAGAACCAAGCTTAAAAAAGTTTGTGGAAGCAGTTTCGCATTGTCCAGGGTATACTCTACCCTCCAGGAAAACGTTGTCGAATAATTTATTGCCTAGCGTATATGCAGAAATATTTGAAAAGGTGAAAAGAGAAGTACTGGCATCATCTGCAGTTTGTCTTACGACAGATGGCTGGACATCAAGGGCGAATGTAAGTTATTTGGCAGTAACTGCGCATTTCATTGACGAGGAAACAGTTCTACGGTCGTATTTGTTGTCTTGTGAAGAATTTAGTGAAAGACACACTAGTGAGAATTTGACGCAATTTATTCAAAAGGTCACAGCAGATTTTGATATCAGCAATAAAATAACTGCCATAGTGAATGATAATGCCGCTAATATAACCGCAGCTATTCGTCAAGGTGGTTGGCGTGGAATTGCATGTTTCGCACATTCGCTAAATTTGGTGGTCCAAGCAGCTATAGGTGAAATTGGTGAGGTTGTTTTTAAAGTGAAACGGGTTGTGGAATATTTTCGTAAGAGTCCACACAGCTTAAATCGACTGCAGGAAAAGCAAATGCAAATGAGTCTTCCAAACTTAAAGTTGAAACAAGATGTAGTCACTCGATGGAACTCCACCTATGAAATGCTAAATCGGATAGTGGAAACAAAAGATGCTGTATTTAGGTATTTCTCTAGAAGAATGAGATATAATAGCAGAAGTTATACCAATACTTCAGCCCTTTTACGAAATTACTAACGAAATTTCAGCAGAAAAAAATGTTACGCTTTCAAAAGTGATAGTGCTGTGTAACCTCTTGGAGGGATATATATCAAGTAGCAGCTCCCAAAATGAAAAAGTAAAAAATTTTTTAAAAACGCATCAAACGGAGACCTTTTCCCGTTTTTCAAATTTTGAGCGTAATAATTTATATGCGGAAAGTACGTTATTGGACCCACGTTTTAAAAGGAAAGGGTTCAAAAATAATGCCATCCTATAATCACGCACTTCAAACGCTAAGGATGCGTATAAGCAATATAAAATTGTCAAACGCTGAACGTGACAATGTTGCAGCTACCTCTACACCTACAATACCTGCTGCTCCTAAAAGAAGTATTTGGAATACTTACGGCAAGGACTTCTCTAACACTGTAAGGTCAGACAATAATGTCACCGCTGCCATTAGGGAACTAGATAAATACATTAATGAAGAGAATTTAGATAGGAAAAGTGACCCATTAGCATGGTGGAAGGAAAGAAAAACGCTGTATCCAAGAGTATACGTTTATGCTCTGAAGCGTTTGTGTATTGTTGCCACATCTGTTCCTTGTGAACGCATTTTTTCCGCCACCGGGCAAATAATAAATGATAGAAGAACTCTTTGAAATCAAAAAAAGTTTCCAGCCTGGTATTCTTACATCACAATATGTAAGGAAATAGTTTTATTTCTTTGCAACCAACACTGTTAATTTCTTTTTTGTTTAATGATTGTTATTTTATTTATTATTAGTAGTGTTTTGTATCCTATTCGAAATTTTAGTAATCTGGTGGTCACTCTGTAATTCGAAACAAAAGTGCTTTCGTAAAATGTGTAAAGTGAATAAAAAAACATTTGCTTATTACTTAAAAATTTGTTTTAAAATCTAAAATATATATGTGTTTTTTGTTTTTTAAAATAAATTTTTAAGTAAAAAGCAAATGCTTTTTTTTATTCACTTTACCCAATAGCATACAAACTCGAAAGCACTTTCTTTCGTTTCAAAATATATGACTGAATTTTTCATGCCATTACAAAGGAGCGTAACTGCTAAATACTAATGAAAAATATTTTGATTCAGATACGTGCTTATTAAGTTAAACCGTTTCCCATAATGTTGAGTTCTATGGCATTGTCTATTAGTTATGTTTGAAACTATTTAAGTGAATAAACAAGTGTCTGAATCAAAAGGGTTTTCATTAGTATTTAGTGGTAACGCTTTTTTGTTCAAATGTTGAAACAAGTGTGATCGTACCTTTATTGAATTATATTATTTTTATTTTCTTTTTTGCTATTGACCTGGGAGGTTATTATGTAATTCGATTCGAAACGGAAACTGTTCAAATTTGTATGTTATTAACATTACAATTCGAAAGCTTTTCCGTTCGATTCGGATTACATAATAACCCCCCCCCCCCTCCCGTGTTTCTTATTTCATTCGAAATAGAAATAATGTCCATTCTCATGGCATTGTAGTTTTAAGTTTAACTGCCTTATTTATAGAAAATAATTTTGTTTATCACTTAACAAATAAATGTCCATACAAAAGTTGTTGTGTAAGCCAAAACTATTTTTTATGAACAGGGCAGTTAATATATTTTTTTTTAAAAAGTTTCTCAAACCTTTCAAGTGTTATAAGACAAGTATTATAAGTGTTGTAATACAAGTAAAAAATTAAATTTTCACAACTATTTGTGAAGTATTTTATTTATTGTTTTATTTTAATTTTTTAGTTCTGTTTATTTATTTTGTTTTGGTTTTTGTCTTTGTTGTTGGTTATGCACGTATGTATAAATAGATGCCTTTCGTTACTGTTTATGTAACTCATCAGTAGACTTCAACCACTATTAAAAAAATGTTACAAAACATCAATGCTTAAAGACAATCCTAATAAATTACTGTTTGTAATCTCGTAATTCTCAATAATTTATTGGGATTTTGTCTTAAACATTGATGTTTTGTAACATTTTTTGAATTGTGGTTGAAGTCTACTGATGAGTTACTTAAACAGAAACGAAAGGCATCTATTTATACATACGTGCATAACCAACAACAGACACTTTTTAAATTTTTGTATTTTTAAAATAAAGACTGAATTAAATTTTGTGCTTTATATTTTAGTTTAACAGAAGTAATTGTTTTCCTCTTTAATAATAATAAACCTTATATATTGAAAAAAGTACAAAAATATAAATGCTTTTCATAAGTACTTAAACAAGAAAATAACGTAAGTAGAAAATATTCTCGTATACGTATTTCAAAACGTTAAGTAAAGTATAGATTGTGAGAAAAACATAATGTACATGCAAACAAAAACAGTCCTCCTTCCACAACATGTCTCAAATTATTGCATAATAGAGTGTAATAGAAGTGTTTCTGCTGCATTCATTAAAAAATTATTTTTGTTTATAAAACGATTATTTAAATATGCCTGAGCAAAATTTATTTAATAAACTAAGATTTTTTTGTGAATACAGATTTGAGATTTATTCTCTTTATTCTTCATTCATAAATAATTTGAGCATTGTGATAATAGCCAGTACTAAATCTGCCAACGAAGCCTCTGCGGTCCTTTCAATGTCCTAATATTAAATGGCAAATAAACCCATAATTTTCATGATACACTGTTTTAAAATGTACATGATTACTATATATATTTATGTATTACATTTAATTGTTGTAAGAGTTTACCTTTTAATATTCCATTTAAGCATTCTTCTACTAGCAGTGACTTATTACTTGCTACGCTCTCACGGGCACCCAACCATGCTCTACTATTACATTCCAGACATAGATACATATGTACTTAAATTTACCAATCAGTGGACTGCATCATAGTGCATGTTACGCATTATTTATAGCGATAAGCCAAAACCTTCCCTGAGGTTTTGTTGGGAAGACAATTCTTCATTGCCAGGAGGCGATAACAGTTTTGGAATGATATTTGCTGGTTTCCACAGGTCGTTCTAAAATTTAGAATCTAAATTAAACGTATGCATGAATTTATTGAATTATATATGTAGGTAAACTAGTATGTTTACCACAACGTTTTAATTATTACCTTATCCTTGCGAATGTTTGCCACGTTAAGATTTTTGTTGTCATAAAACTATAAAATTCAGTTGAATTATGTTTTTTAATAAATTTGTACGCGCTAATGTAGGAATAATTGGTTTTTTTTCATAACCATCAAAACAATGATTTGCTCAACACGAAAATATAATATAAGTAAACGTCAAAATACATGCCATGCATTTGTTGACATTTTTTAGGAGCGACAGAGAAGTTCTCTCGTTCATCGTTCATTCACTGTTCAAAGTAAAAAAAGGAACGATGAACGAAATGAACTACCTAGTTCCTTTAACATTTCGGATCGTTCCGAACGATTCCCAAAAAGGAACGATTTTGACCAACTCTAATCATACGTGTTACCTACATACATATGAGAGGCTTAGTGAATAACTCCGTAAGCCACATCCAATCAAAAATTGATTTTATATCATCAATCTGTTGTTAGGTACCATAGCTTTATATGCTAAAAAGCTTATAAGTAAATTCGAATATTTTGACGGTATTATTATAAAACCTACTTCTTCTAAAATGATATGTTTTTATTTTGTTTTCCTCAATAACTCTGTAAGCCACACTAACTTTACTTGTTCTTTTTTTCTACGATGGATTTTGATGAAACTGGAAGCGTTTTTTAAAATTCTGATATTTCTGTTAAGTCAATAGGTATTAAAGAACTCTTCCCAAGAGATGAATTATATCAGAAAATAGTGCGGTATGTTTTTTTTAAGTTTTTGTGGCATACGCAGTTATTGCACAAAAAATATAATTATTTTTGTTGATGTGGCTTACAGAGTTGTTGCTGTTTATAAAAATGTGTTTTAAGGGTTTAGAAGAATGAAACGAGGGGCAAACTACGGAACTCGTTATCGAACGAAATTAGGAAATATTTCAATGGAGTTTATATGGGAATACTTTTAAATTTCGAATCGTATCGAATGCCGTAATTTGCCCCCAGATTTTTCGGGTGCAATGACATTTCATTTTAAAGCTAAAAACAGTGCATATGTGTTTATTAAGTCCTAGTTTTCATTAAGTAGGTCTTATTGCTAAGCTGATTAGCAGCGATGCCAATTTAGCGCGTTTCGCGCTAGATTTAGCGCTTTTTATCTATGCCAAACGCGCTTTTTTCGTCTTAGCGCGTTTATTAAAAAAAAGCGCTAAATTAGCGCGTTTTGAATAAAGTCATCATATCAGTTCAATAAATTTTTCCCTTTTTTTTTTGCTTAAATTTAACAATTTTCTAGTATTCAAAACTCATAAAATTTTTTTAATTGGTTGATGATTTAGCTGTCGCAAATAAAATTCCCTTGACTGTGGTTAGAATTAAAAACACATTTTTTAATACTGTAAATGGCAAATATTTTGAAATTTTACAACTAAAAATATGTACTCGTACTCGTGAACAAAAAGCCTTATTTAACTTATTAAGCATCTATTCTAGCTGAAGTAATAAAAGCATTTGAATCGCAAAACTATTCGACAATTTATATAAGTTAAAAGTTTCAAAAATAAAATAAAAATTAAGGATTTCGATTATTTGGATTATTTAATTTAGCGCGTAGGAAAATAAAGCGTTTTGGGTACAAATAGTTGACAATGCTGTAACTTAGCACGTTCTAGCGCGTTTTGCGAAGGGGAATAGCGCGTTTGGGTTGTAAATAGTTGGCATCGCTGCTGATTAGTTTGAAAGGAGAGAGAGAGAGAGAGACGATGGGAAAAGAAACATTTCTGTTCCCCTCGTCTCTCTCTCCCTCAAACTAGTCAGATTAGCAATAAGGCTTGCATAGTGTATTGAACTATAGTTTGCTTAAAACAGATAAAATGAAGAAACCGCAAATTCGGTTTAAAATGTACTTAAACCCACCACATCCATCACTTCAAGATTGATTTTGTGAGCCAAACATAACTACATTTTTGGAACTCAATTAATTTTTGCGGTACAAGTTCTTGAGTTTTTTTTTAATAACATATTCTAAAAATTTCCAAACTATAAGATTTGCTAATTCTACAAAATTCACTCATCTATTGTTAAATTGATTTTTGATTATTTGATTTTTTATAACTCAGACGTTGTGCTATAAATTGTCTTCTGCCTTCGAAGACATTCAACTGCAATTGACTACCTTATAAATTGAGATTGTGTTACACTTTTAACGGAGAATACATCAACCCATTGCGAGTTTTGATACTTTAGTTTCTAGTGAATCAGTTTTTACAAATGCGTCCATTAATTTTACTGTGCTCGAATCGGAAACTTATTGTTAAGAAGACGGGAAACCGGTGCATGAACCTAATTGTAGTACGCTAAATCCAGTGGTGCTGTTTTTTTATGTTAGCTCTTGTTTAAAAACTAATTAAGATTGAAAACTTGGTTAAAATTACATAAAAAAAACCCAATTTTTCCCAGTTTACTAATATTTATTAACCTTTATATCGATGTATGTATATCGATAGAACAAACATGTATGTTCAATGCGTCATAAGGAAACGTTTCAAAAAAGTTGGAAATTTTTTTAAAAATTTGGAAACTTAAAAAAAATTTAAATTTTAAAAAAAAAAAATTAAATTTGTTTAGTTTGGGCAATATTTTAATATATTTTTCAAATTTTTTTTTTTTAATTTCTTTTGGACGAATTTTCATCAATAATATGTTCTTTTAATCGATATCAAAATAGATAAGTGCTACAAAAGTGTGACAATTTTTAGGTACTTTTATCCAAGTTTTTAATCTTAATTAGTTTTTGAACAAGATCTATTCGTAATAGGTTTACTCACCTGCTCCCCGGCTGGTTACATTTTTGAACTAGTACAGTGGTTTTGTCGACTTTGTGAAGGGATTTATACAATTTCCTCATAAGCTTTGCCTATTTTAAGCGCCAATATTGTGCAACGCTCTCAAATCAATATTAATGATTAATAAAAATAAATAATAATAAAAAATTTTAAAATAACAGGAAGTAAAAATCTAAAATCTACGGATTTTTTGTCGGTTTTAGGTTTCGATTTCGGTTAAAACCAAACAGCAAACCCTACGTTGAACCCCCCACAAATTTCATTAATAAAATGAAACATTATATTATATTGATGCAAATTTCATTAATGGAATGAAACCTTTATAATGCTTAGTAGTACCATAAATGTTACGAAATAGTTTTCATTCGGGCAATGAAAAAATTAAACACACGTTTTTATGAAGAATTCATACAAAAAATTAATTTAAATTGATTTGGTGACATAAAAGAATATCAAAGTATCAAACCACAATTGCAATTAATATATTGTTGTGGAAGTTATAGTTTCGTTGTAACTTTAATGAAATTTTTTCCTAACTACAATGAAGAAAACTTCCTTCGGCTGTCTGATAGGCAGCGTTACCGTTGAGAAATTTCAAAAAGTGGCACAAAAAAGGGGATTTTGAAAAAAAAAAACGTCGCAACGTTTTCATAAAGGCATTTATTTTAAACAAAACATTGGAATTTAGTAAAAGTTAACAAAAACATAACAGAAAACAATCAGTTCATTTGTAAAAGCTTTAAAGTAATAAAATAAAATATAATAATAATTAACATTCAAACTAAACAACAATTCTTTAGAAGATACATAGCAGCAAATTCATATACATATGTAAATATTTATGTAAATATTAAAGGCCATGATTCACTATCCTAGAAAATCGCGCGATCTACGAAAAAATGCAACTCTGATCTGATGAATTGTTTTTGTCTTTTGAAAATGTTCATAGACTGCATCATACCAGGGCTGTATTTTCTCAAAAATTGCACGATCGTGTAGGCTAGTGTATCACGGCCTTAAGTACTTAGATAATTTAACGTATGTTGACTTTTGGAATGTTTGGATTTGCATTTCGCACGGATGACCTCAAGCCGAAACTATTGTTAAATTATAAAGTATTTACTTATAAAAAAAAGTGTCAAAAAAGGGGATTTTTGAAACAGTGGCAACAAAAGTGGCAAGGCTTTAAAAAATTGTAAAATTACCACTTTAGTCGCACAAACGGTAACGCTGCTGATAGGTAGTGTGCTATGCTTGTTGTCACAGGTTCGAATCCTGGAGACAAGTCAAAATAATTTTTTTAAATAAATATTTATGTATATACATATATTTATTTATAAGTTATAACTTTTCAAATAAATTAAATAATGTTGAATTAATTAGATCAATTAAATAATGTTGAATTGAAATTTCATTAATGATGTGCTTGTTGTGGCTACAGCAGTAAACGCGTTAACTACCACGCGATAAGTTCCAATTTCAAATCATGGCCGGAGAAGACAATTATATAGTAAAAAAAATCTCTGATGCCTGTGCCAATATACACATGTAAGTTAAACAATTAATAATATACCATGACTACATTTAAGCTAAGGAATCAGAGTCATTAAAACAATGAATTATGTTGTTAACACAATGATACGATATTATCCAATAATGATATGTTACGTCTCAGTAATGAAATACTGTCATGATATACATAAAAAATTTTGCTAATTGAATGAAAAAGTTCGTTAAAAAATTTAGTTATATAAACTAAAAAGTTTCATTGCTATAATTACATTTTTCATTTCGTTACTTGAATGAAAATATTTCGTTGTATATATGACATTTTTTTAGCTGATGAAACAATTTTCGTAATGCAAATGAATGCATTGTTTGAAAAACAATGACAAAATCATAAATATAATGTAAAAAATCATTGCATTTACGAAGGTTTTTCTCTCAGTGTGGGTCATGTAATCAGGGTGACCGATGACATTTTTCAAAAAGGGGATTTTTTGTGGGCGTAATGGGTAATAAAATTTTAATTGCCCAAATTGTGTAACTTGATACTGATATTATTATGTTTATATTAATTGGCTATATGAATATTTTATGAAGGGTGATCGCCTATATCTTTTATTTGATGCTCTAGATGATATGATTTTTTTTACTCATATTATTAAAGTTCAGCGTATTGTATACATATTTTTGCTATGTTTAAGTGAGGCTTGTGTCCACGTTAGACAGGACGTATGTATCAGTTGGTGAATCAGTCTCTTGTTTTATTTATTTTTTTTTCTGATGTACCACTACTTTTTTGATTTTACTATTTGAAATAGAGAACACTTACATAATTTTATTTACATTATTTTTATTGAAAATATGTACATATGAAGTTATTGTTAGTGACGTGGGCTAAGCTGTATCAGATTCAGATGTTATGATTTCTCACTTAAAAAAGGTCCTCATTACCATCTAATAGGTTTTTATATTTTGCTATCATGCATGCCTTAGCATGCTTTTGTCGGTAGTGATGCGAGAGTCCGAGATGTAGTGGTGTTTCAATTAAAAATCTATACGATTAAAATTTACGAATTCACTCTTTTGAATGTTTTACATATTCATGTATTTTAATTGCCACAAAGTCATAAAATTTCTTTGCTTACGAAATTGAAGTGAGGAATTTTTTTAAATTATACATGTTTCGGCATGTGTTCAAAATTTTTTCTCTGTAAATTTATAAAATACTCATAGATATACAGATATAAAGTGAGATCTGTTTTCATTGCAATTTACATATGGCTGAGTTTACATCTGACATTTCATGTGTGCCATATTCCAAACCACTAATTATTAATGAAAAAAATTTTCTTTGGCACATGACACGGAGATATAAGCCCGGCCTATGCTTCAGCATGATTCTAGTTGAAGTCCATATCTATTCAGTAAGTTTGTTTGATACTCACTCATACACATGTACATTCTTAAAGATTGGATATGAAAGTCCAATTTCCATAGTTTATCTATGTTTTCTAAAGATCTGACAGCTATAGAAATAAATAGAGTAAAGATCTATTAAAATAAGCCCTTTTACATATTTTAAAATTTTGCGTGCTAGAGCTTTCTAAATGGAAAATGTACAACTTTCACTATAAAAAGTGATACTATGATGTGCTGCTGAATATTACACTGTGTTGTATTTTTATTTTAAACGCTCAAGTTTTCACAATATTTCATACAGACCAACAAGTTTAGTGAATTCCATTAAGGTATTTATCTTTTATAAGACCTAACGTTCCTAATCAATCCTTCAAAAAAAAACAAGACAAAATAGATTTTTCCTTGCATTTAATTTCAACATTTTGTACTTCTTCAAATTACTGTACTCCGTATTTAGCACGTTTTTCTCATTTGCTAAGTTAACTTTAATCGGAAACATTTTAATGGTGAGATGAACTTTTTTATTGTATACATTAAGTAAATCTTTGTATATTTCAATACAGTTATATGAACCGTTAATCCTAAATTCTTTCCACACATTCATCCCCGAGTTCTCGTTGAACCTTCATAGGATGAGGTGAGGCCGAAAATAATAACATTAACATGGTATGTAGCCAATATACTTTCAAATTCATCGCCAGATTCTCTAGTTGCAGCCATTTTTTTATAGAAGAAAATGTTACACTAAAACCAATGTCATTCGAATATGCCTGTAGTAGTTGGCTTTTCATCAGGCCTTTTAGATGAAGCGATATGAAGATATAATATTACCATGTATGTATGTACATATATATGTGTATCTTCTTAATAAGCAGACGCTTTTTTGTTGTTGTTGCTTATTTACGTTTAATCACGCTTGTATGTGCTATGTATGTGTATTTAGCTCTTTGCTACTGTTCTAGATAGTTCTTTGCATTGATTTCGCGTAATGGTAGAATTAGTCGATCGTATCGTGTTACTTTTGAAGTTGTCGTATCGTTTAAATCTGTATGTTAGTTAGTAAAAACGTGAGGATGCCAGCGAACGTGTCAGCTGTTACTGTATTTATCTTTATACAATTGTGTCTATGCATATAAGAGATAAGTTGACGTTAATATCTATTTACTTTACGATACGTATTAAATAAACAGCAACATGGTTTATTTATGTTACAGATTTTGTCAGCTGATTCGTAAACCCACGATACGAATCGACTAATTCTACCATAACATTTACATTAACCTTGTTGGAATAACTTTGCATAACACTTCCATTAACCCTGTTGACGGCCATTTCCGAAATAATATTCTTGAAAACATTTGTGAAGAACATCTACAAGCAACGAATATTTGTGTGGAAAGTTTTTGTAAAAATTTTGTGATATCATCAATTTACTCTCCTCCCAGATTCTCAATCACTGAGGCTCAACACGAGGATTTCTTCAAATCGCTTGGACCTTGTTTCGTAGTAGCTGGCGAATATACTGCTAAAAATACATTCTGGGGTACGCGTCTTATTACGCCTAGAGGTCGGGCGTTGTTCAACACAATTTCAAAAATGAGCCTCGACGTCATTTCGAGAAGGAAGCCCACTTACTGTCTAACATACATACAAAAAATGCCGGATGTTATATATTTTGGCGTCATGAAAAATATCCCTAGTGATTTAATTCATGTTGAAGCTTCTCTATATCTCTCCTCCGATCACTCTATCACGATCGTTACAATTTGTAGCCCACTAAGAAGTGACTTAACTCATATGTAAAGATGATCAATCGTGTTAATTGGCTGGGTATCTCAGTAGTCATTGTACGGAAAACATTAAGCTAAGAACATGCGAAGATATTGAATTTTACATTCCATATCTTAAAGAAAGAAAATATTAAACAGGCTGCTGAACATGCCACTACCTCCCACCCGCAGACTGGTTTTAATAGAATTTATTCTACGGATATTGAACGTCTTGTATGTGAAAAAAGGATAGCTAGAAGAAAATGACAACAACACAGATCACCCCTAAATAAAATCAGACTTAAAGAATGTACTAAGCGACTCAAAGAAAGAACTGCATTACTGAAAAAAATTTTATAAGGACTGAAAAAAATTTTATAAGGACTCGATGTCACGGCAGCATCTAATTACTCTTTATGGTGCTCTGCTAGAAATCTTAAAAGACCCGTTGAGAGCTTAAATCATGGGCAAGAAGCGATAGTGAGAAAGGTAACTTATTTGCTGAGCATTTAAAATCTATATTCACTGCCTATTCATGTACGGGTGCTGTTAATTTACCGAGTGTAGTTTCTCTACCCCCTCGTCCCTTAAGGTTTAAGCTACGTGAATTACAAAAAATAATTGTTGAACTGAACCCGAAGAAAGCTCCAGGTATTGATGAAATTGGTAACAAGATGCTGATGAATTTGCCTCTAATTGCAATAAGAATCCTGCTATTTTTTTTAATGCCATTTTAGGAATGCAGTATTTTCCACATAACTGGAAACTTGCAAAGATCCTACCAAGGCTGGGTTATATAGGTATATAACCTTACTATCAACAATCTCTAAGCTTTTCGAAAAACTGCTCATTTCTAAATTGTCCAAAATTTTAGCAGATAATGGGTGCATCCCGGACCATCAATTTGGTTTTAGAAGTCAGCATAGCACAATTGAGCAAACGCATAGATTTGTTCAATTTATCACAAGACCATTTGAGGAAAAGAAATATTGTTCTGTCCTCTTTATTGACGTTTCTAAGACATTTGATAAAGTGTGGAATAAAGGCCTAATATGAAAATTGAAGACATACAAACCAATAAACATTGTAAATATATTGAAAAGTTACATTCTTGCCCGGAAGTTCACTGTTGAGGAAGGAGACTAACTAACTAACGAAACTATCTTACCGGGTGTGCCACAAGGGAGTATACTGGGTCGAGTTTTGTATTTGATTTATAGCTGTGGTATGCCTGTGAGCAGTAATATCCACAGTTCTACTTTTGCCGATGATACAGCCTGCCTTAGTATACTAGAAAACCGTTTCAGGAACATATTACCCAGCTGAAATTATGGTTAAACTTATGGAGATACTTACATGGAAACACCATATTAACTCAAAGGTAACACAAATAAAATTTAAACTAACTCAGATATATTGGCTGATTGGTAGAAATTCAACCTTAAGTCTAGATTGTAAACTTTTAATATACAAGTTGCTGTTGAAATCTATATAGTGCTACGGAATTCAGTTATGTAGAGAAAATTCAACGAAGGCTAAACAAAATTTTAACGTTAATAACATCGGCTCCATGGTACATCAAAAACTCAAATTTACACCGTGATTTAAATATGCCACTAGTGACTGAAGAAATTAAAAAATACGCAGGCAAATACTTAATAAAACTCGAGTCTCATCCTTATCCGCTTGCTTGTAACATATTGAGCTTTACTGGACATATCCACTTAAAAAAGAGGGACACAAGGGTTATAATACTCAACACTCCAGATGAAACTGCTCGAAAATACTTTTTTTTTTGCTTATTACGACTCTTATGTATTATTATTTACTTTCACTTAGTTTATTTCCGAAACTGGTCGGGCCTAATAATTATATTTAGATTTAATATTTGAATACTTATTTTTAGTTCATTTTTGAAAATAAAATCAATAAATATCTGTACTAAAAAATATGTAACATCTTGGACAGTTTTAGCAAATTTGCTTGAGTTTACAATTGATATCACTTTGAAAATAAATTCGCCTTAAAGCGAAAGTAAAGTAAAAATCCCTGGGTGATTCAAAGAAAATAAATAAACACTATGACAGGCTATCTTATACACTGAACCAAAGCATATTTATATAAAGTATATGCAGGTCTACAACAAGTAAAAAATACAAAAACAACAGGTTTGTGTAAAACTAATGGATGAATGTCAAAAACAGACGAATACAACCAGAAATTGGCAAATTGAATTACTTTTGCATAAGCACTGATTGAAAATACATAAATTTTAGTGCAAATTTAAATTTGCTTGCTTTTGCAATAAAATAAAATCTCTTAAAAGTAATGGATTAATTTTGTATTAGCATCTAATCGCATAGCAAAAAAGGCACTAATTTGATGTGACGATATGGACATAGAAAAAAAATTACATATTTATGTATGTACGTATGTTTTTTATGTATGTAGACATTTACGTTATATTTTGCACTATGTGTTTCAGTGATAATGCAATAATACTCTCTATAATATGTTTAATGGTAATGTAAAATTAGTGAATTTTTTGCCATGTGATTTGGAAATAGTGCAATATTAATGCATTACTTTGATGAGATTTTACTTTAGGGCACAAAATAGTGCACTAAAAGTAACAATTCAATATTCATGCTTTACTTTGAAGATATTACACTAAAAGTAACAATGCAATATTCACGCATTACTTTGAAGAGATTTTAGTTTAATGCAAAAAAAAATTGCACAATAATTATCAAAGTTAGTGCTAATGTAATAAACTTGAATTTGTATTGATTTAGTTTAGTGTGGGAAAATGGTCAATACATTTGCTTGTTTAATACAATAGTCCCAGATCTGCATACAACAAAAAAGAAATGTATGGGTAGATAAAAATTTTAATAACTATGTTTAAATGTCTCGTAAAACCTTTCTTAAGTAAAAATTTATTTAAACTTTTTCACATACGTTTTAACTACACACAATTGTGTATAACAAAACAAAACAAATTGGTGTTCGCAAATTGAAAACAACTTTTGACATTCATGCATTAACACTACACGAGAAAAAAATTAATTAGCTGAGTACTTTCATACACTTTATATAAATTTACTTTACTTTACTTTGCACTGACCAAAATTAATATATAAAAACAGTACATACATGAAAATATCAGTACCCTACAGCCTGCTTATACTATACGTGCTTCGCTCTCAATTCATGCTTTACACCCCAATGATGAGCGAACCAACTTCTTCGCCATACAAAATTATAAGAGTGAATTAAGTAGATTCAATATGAATCTACTTGCGAAGCCAGTAAAATTGTTATCTTCTATAACTTTAATCGCAGTTTATCGACAGTTTATCCGAACTAGCTATAAAAACAAAAAAGGTATACGTGTATGTGTGTGTGAACAAACCCTGCAGAAAATGCGAATAGTGGAAATGTAGTGATTTACTAGTGACATTGTCAGTAGCACTACTGACCCAGCCAATGTAATCGCCTATTGACATTTACATTAGCTTGTCATTGAAAATCCACCACTAGACTGTAGCACTGCTGACTAAGTAGTTTTTTTGGGACCACATGGAGACATAGGCATCAAAGATTCACTAATAAATTTTAGGGGCTCTAGTCTACAATATCGATATTTCCTCGCTCGATGTCCGTAGTAAAACTGTACTGATTCACTATAGACACTGTCACCACCTGCAGGAAATTGTTTGTCATTTCTATTAAATACATATGTATATTAAAATTAAAAATTGTATGTTTCGCTGAATTAGTAAAGTCAAACACTTACGTATGGATCTTAAAATGTGACAAATTTTTACCTGATGGCACAAAATCTTCCAGAGTGTCAAAATTTCCATAATTGGCACCTTTCACTTAAAACTCTTTAATTTTCACATTTTATATTTTTATACAATATTGATTGTTATTTTATTTGTTTTTTATTTTTATTTTTGTGTATTATGGTTTTAATTATTGTTAAATACATTTATATATATTAACCTTATAATTCTATTTCTTAAGATAATTTTTATAAACACTTAAATTTTGCTTGACGTCACGTTTATTTTCAACGAACCAATAAAACATTAAGAAGAAGCATAGTTGTGTGTATCTGAAAAAATGTTTTCTACGCATTAAAACCATTATTAATAGACGCTCTGTTGACAATGTCACCAAAATAGTCGACAAAAGTGGTGACTTGGGGTGTCCCCCCATGTTTTCTGCAGGGAAATACTAAAACGAAGCGAAGATTCATATACATGATTGAGAAAGCGAAACATGTTATTCAACTCGTAGTGGAAACCACATAGTCGACCAGAGTTGAAGAAAGTGACTTATGAAAAATCTTAAATCGTTTTTGTATTTTAGTATATTTGTTATTAAAGGTGTCTTTACATGCAAATACAATGTATTACGACATATCAAAAAATGTTGTAGATTATACAAAATCTTATCATGTAAAAGCAAAGAGAATACGGATAGAAAATTTGACAAGCGGTCGGTAAATGTTTATTTTCTAAACCAATTTAGAAACTTAATTATTCTCATCACACCAGAGGTGTATTTCAAAGTAAGCATTGGCAGCACTAATGGTATATATTGACACTTTTACAAAACAACCAAAATCAACTTAGGAAATTTTCATGTTGTTTTTGTAAATATTTTACGACTGCAATCATCACCTACTTAACTGGTACAGCACAACCAAACAAACAATAAATAAACTTAAAAAAAAATCTATTTTGTAGTAAAATTGCATTGAAATTATAAAATGTTTTCTCCAATATTTAGTTTTATTAGTACACATCTTTTTTTCTAATTTTCCAATTTTTGTCATTGCTTGCATTTTACTTATAGTATCAGTGTAAACATGAAAAATACTTACAAAAGACTCTTGTTCTCTTTTTTTTCAAACACGGAGAGTCGTAATACTTTGTATTACCATGTAAAGACACCAGTGTTGGTATCTCTAGGAAGAGCAAAAGCACATTAAGCTGTTGCAAAAAGGGTAAAAAGCGCAAAAAAATACGAAAATAGGGTAAAAGAAAAACACCGAAAATTTGTTTTAATTTCAATACATTATGCCGTTAAAAAATTAGAGTTTAGAGTGTAAAAGCTTAAAATATAATTTAAAATTTTTGTTCCAAAATAAACAAAAGATTTCAGATGTAATAACAGAATTTAATATTTAAATTAAAACAAAATCAATAAAATGTAAAAACAAATATAAAAAACAGGAGTCAAATAATTTAAATTCATACATACTTACATACGAGTACATACAACATTGTCATATCTCAAAAAGTGAACATTTTCAAAATGCCAGCAGTTATATGATCTGTATTAGTTATTTGGTAGGTGAATCTTAGCCTTTGATTTAGATATGTATGTTACTGAAAAATCATTTACACATAAAAAATTCATAAAAAGCATCACTTTTTTCTTAAGTAACATAAAAGTTTTTGTTTTTGTGTGATATTCATTATTTTTCCAGTTGTCAACATTGACGTTACGTCAATACAATACAAAAACTTGGGGCTTGTCTACCCGTTGTCTAAAAACAACTGACTACTATTAACAACCGCATGTTATTTTCTAGACCTTAGACAACAGAAATATACATACTGTCAATAGTACAAAATTGTTCTGGGATGATTAAATATTTGTGTTAACTTTAACAATTGCTTCTTGCGTACTACATACTTTCAATCAATTATTATGCAGAGAATTATGTGGTACTTTCCAGTTACTTTTTCTTTCTATTTTGCAAGAAAAATTTTAATTTGTTAATCCTATAGTTCCCGTTATTGTATTAAAAACAATTTAAGAAGGCTCAGTCAAAAGATAATGCAAAACTTCTGATTGAAAGTACTATTAGAGCTTAAAAGTATTTAAGTTCTGTAATTTAAAAATATTTTTATTTTACAAATAAGCGCCAAAAGCACTATGATAAATTGTTAAAAAGCACTGTAAATACCCACTTTTTAAAAAGGGGTATTAACCAAAATTTCGCGTTTATGAAGAGGCAAAAAGCACCAAAAAATACCCGAAACGCACCAAAATACCATCACTGAAAGACACTTTAAGATGTTAACAAAATAATGAAAACAAACAAGACAAACTTTGTATGTTGTGAAATGAACAAATGTACATACTAGAAGTGTGCGCAAGCTATGAAAAAGTGCACAATATTGTATTTTTTTCAAGAGCGAATATTGTTTGTAGTGGCGATCGTAATTGAGTGTAAAGCCCTAGTACTCTGTTCGAAGTTGTGAAAATTGTTCAGCAACATTGATTATTTCGCGTGAAAAATTTGACACGTAACAAGTGATGCCCATATTACTTTTTCCAAAAGAATAATCGTTTTTATTGGTTAAAAATAAGCAACATTGATCGACTTTTGTAAACAAAAACATCAGCTGTCAATATTTCACTCGAAATATATGCCAGTCACATTATTTCGCAGATTGCAAGAAAATGTGTCCAGATACATTTCATACATTTTTCACTAGTTGAACACAGTACAAGTTTTGCAAAATTTTTTCATGAATATTTCATGTGAAATTTTTTTGTATGGATTATGTCAACATTTCGCGTGAAATTTTGAACAGAGTACCAGGCTTAAAGCAAAAATAGATAACAAGTAAATAAAGAACACACAAAACCGTTGTACAACAGTTGAATAGACAGTTGTGTCAAGTGTGCAATATTTATATTGTACACTTCATAGTTCACCATACTTCATTTCACAAACTCAAAATTTCATAAAATATTAAGTGATAATAAAACTTTATTACTTTTATTTATATCCATTGTCAAAGATATTATTTTTATAGATATTTTATTTTTTAGACTCTTAAATCAATAAATCATAAAACTTAGATCAGTATCGCATGCGAACTTACACGCTCAAACAATCTACGTTTTTTGTATTTTTCTTTTACACATACACATATTTTTACACTTGTGTGCTCATTTTACAATTCAATTATCATTCGGTGAGCACTAGTGAAATATGCTTCGACACTACAATAACTAATGCACTCGCTAGGCAGATAAA
Organism: Nowickia ferox; assembly: GCA_936439885.1. Lineage (NCBI taxonomy): Eukaryota > Metazoa > Arthropoda > Insecta > Diptera > Tachinidae > Nowickia > Nowickia ferox. Next base: position 49,064,511 of record OW387023.1, on the reverse strand, counting down.
CAAATGCTGTTGCCTGCTTTTGATAAAATTGAGCAGCAGTTTCAGTGTTCTCATAAAATCAAGAGCACTTAACAGATAGAACAGGTCGATAATATACACCATGATGCATTAAACACATTCACCACAGCAGACTACACGAACACACGACTTCAAATGCCGCTAGCAGCATTTGTCGCCTCGTAGCCAGCTACTAATTATTTTGGAGACGGCAGCAGCACCATCTGCACCTCATATTTAAGTATAAGTGGATAGTTCAGTATTGCTACCTTAAAATTTTTCGCATTTATAAAAATTAAATTACTCTTTCAAAATGTACTTATATGACGTAAAAGTATAAAAGTGAATCAATTTATGCTTCACATAAATTTTTGGATATTGCTTCTGTTAAATAATATGAAATAATTGTACGATAACATTCATTCAACATTTTTTATTATACTTGCAACACTGAATTTTCTCATTGTAGACAAGGAAATAGAAATTAGTTTAATTGGACTACAACGACAAAATCAGTATAGACAACAACCTGCCGCCATGTTGCCTTGCTGTCTTCAAAAGAATCACTCCCATATAAACATGTGTATTCTATCCTTGACATTTTGTAGTCCGTAGCCTGCTGTGGTGAATGTGTTTAATGCATGAAGATTAAGCAAACAAACATCTTCTGCTCAGCTCTAGTACATACACATATATTTACAAAATTAAATGAAAGAACTTGTTGCATTGAATTAAAAAAAAACAAAATGTAAAAAAGATGATTGGTATTAAAAAGTGATTAAAATTTGTTTACAAATGATTTAACTTTAACCACACAGCGAATGAGACCACAAAGAATAATATGAAAATACCTTTGAAGAATTAAACAATTTTACAAAATTAAATGCAAGAATTTGTTGTGTTGATACTTTAAAAAGGTGATAAAAATTGTTTTAATATGATTACAGAAGTCATTTGATTTCATTTCATTTAAAAATATTAATGCTACACAGAGAAAAGAGATTCGTTGAGACAACCGAATTTTGGCGGTTGCACCAACTATCATAGGATTCTGGTATAAGACTGCAACTTTCTTGTGGTACCACTTTATTTTTAATTATAACCATTAACCCAGTAGTTGCACCAGCAGATAAAATTGGCTAACAGTATGGAATTTGAAATAAAAGTTATTCTTTCTACCGACATTATGGTTAATATAACTAAGACAAGAATATAATTGGTATCTGTAAAAGAAAAATTGGCTTTCCTTTTTTTTCCAATTTAAAAAATTTATTATTTGACACATTGTCATAAATTTATTTTAATTGAAATTTATATGCTGTTGGTTAAGCATGTCTATTACATTTCTTCAACCACACATTTTGAAAAGTCACAAACCTCCGATCTTATGCAAAGTTTTTCAAAAACCATTTCAGAATTCACAAATAATAATATTTTTGAAAGTCACAAAAGTTAATTTTTATTTGCTGCTGTAAGCTATGATAGTAAAATTAACCTCTAGTTAGTTGCAACCAAGAATGATAAAATAAAGATTACGCCATCGCGCAAGAATAAAAAAACTTTTCTGCGCATGATGGAACTCTGACATCCCTCATACTGTATTCCCATTGGCTAGTAAAATTGAGCTGTAGAACTATTATGTTTGTATAAAAATTATTATTTTTCCAAATAAATTTTTTTAAAACAAGCAATTTCTTTATAAGAATTTCATATACAGTTTTTGATTAAAAACATAATTTCACAGTTTTTAACTTGAAAATAAACTTAAAACTAATAAACTTTACATAATTCATATTTGCTGTTTCTATATCATATAAAGTACGGAATATCTGTTTAAAATACGGCTGATATTAAAACAAATGAAAAAATTAAATGCTTTTTAGTTGTAGAATTCATTTTATTTTGTTATTTTATAAATTTTTCTCTTCGCTTATTAGTATTTTCTGCGATTTCGGCATTTAATTTCCTAATTCTAAAATACATTCGACATCTAAAGAAAAGCTTTTTCACGTCTTCAATTTATTTTGCTTCCAACAAATGCTTTTGTAAATATCCACTTGAAAGTAACAATTTGCCGATATTTATTTTCAAAAATATGGTGTCACACGATCTGAGCGTGTCCATTAATGAAGTTGATGGCTTACTTAGCCCACCTTCACCTAAGTGGTTAACCCATGAATAACTGCGATCGCTTATAGGATTAGGCAAAAGATCATGGTTTCCATTCTTTAATTTGTTGGAAATATATCCGGCCAAATTCTCTAAACCATCATATTTCATGTTTTCCAACTCGTTTTCGTTTCTTTCGGTATCCAATAAATTTACCTGTATGTTACTATTAACACTCTTAAGTATTGTACCTAAAGAAATCACTAGGAATATAAAACTTTGTATTATTTAAAATTATAAGTTTAAATTAATCTGTTAGAAAATTATTTCCATCTAAATCGGACGTATTGTCAACCTCTACATTTGCATTACTAGTCAAAATGCCTTCATTTTTCATTTCCAAAGTTTTAATGTAACTTTGGAAGCCACCTTCTTCAAGATCAGTCGGCCTTGGAGCATTTTCCGTGACCAAGTTTTCTTTAGTACTATTCAGAATATCAGTTTGTTTTTCAGTTTCACCTAACATTTCATATACATTTACAGCTTCAGTCTCACTTTCAATAGCACTAGTGTCAAAAGACGGAACTGCATCGGATTTTAATATTTTTGCATGGCGTTTGCTAAATCCTATTCATAACGCCTTAGTAATGTACAGCAAGAATTAATTTTGATTTAACTTACCCATTTCAAATATCAAGTTTCTTTCAAAATCCTCTTGCTTGAAATGTAAACCACAAATTTTTCTTTATGCACATTTACAAGCTTCACTCGTTTGCAAAATCTTACCCATTACTTCCGAGCTTCATCAAAATACACAAAATATTAAGTTTTAATCAAAGTAAATTTATATCAAGTATATGCAACTACTCAGGTGATTAATTTTTTTCTCGTTTCGTGGCAATGCATGAATGTCAAAAGTTCTTTACAATTTGCGTACGCCATTTTGTTTTGTTTTGCTTTGTTATACACAATTGTGTATACTGAAAACGTATGTGAAAAAGTTTAAATAAATTTTTACTTAAAAAATGTGTTACAAAATATTTAAAAATAATTATATTTAATTATTAAGGTACATATGTATCTTTTATTATACTTATTTCACATATTAAAGGTTTATCAATTAATAAATTTACTTTGGTTTTGTCTATCCATACATTTTCTTTTTGTTGTATGCAGATCTGGGACTATTGCATTAAATAAGCAAATGCATTGACCATTTTCCCACAATAAACTAAATCAATGCAAATGCAAATTTATTACATTAGCACTAATTTTAATAATATTAGTGCAATTTTTTTTTTTGCATTTTACTAAAATCCCTTCAAAGACATTCATCAACATTGCATTGTTACTTTTACTGCACTATTTTTTGCACCACTAAACACATTATGAATAGTATTATTGCATTATCAGTGAAACATATAGTGCAAAATACAACGTAAATGTGCACATACATAAAAACATACGTACATACATAAATATGTAAATTTTTTCCTATGTACATATCGTCATCTAAGAGGAAAAATCATATCACTACTTTTATTATAATTTTTCGAGAGAAAGACAAAACTTGATGAAATTGTTCCAAGCGGTAGTATTTTTTGTTTATAAAATCACAATTTTTTAAGATATAACTTTACAATAAACGAAAACCTAAGTTCTGATCTTTTTTCAATTCATATAAGCTCGAGATGCAACGTACTTGAAATATGAAACTTTTTAATTTTTTTCAATTGATTCTGAAATCTAGTTTGTATTTATATTGACAGTTTTTTTCGTTAATTTGTATGTACATACTTATAAAAGTGCCCTCAATGAACTTTAGTGTATTTTATATTTTTTATTTGTGCTATCTCCTAAAAATATTTTCACGTTTTATTCAATTTTACTGTGTACAATATGCAATAATATTGCATTACTTCATGATGTGCTTAGTGGCAACACAAAATTATTGTATTTTTTGTCATGGGATTAACTGCTAATGCAATATTAATCCCTTACTTTTAAGAGATTTTATTTAAGTGCAATAAATAGTGCACTACAAGCATCAAATTTAAATTTGCACTAAAAATTTTTTTTTTAATCAGTGCTTATGCAAAAGTAATGCAAGTTGCCCAGGTCTGGTTGTATCCATCTGTTTTTGACATTCATCCATTATTCTTACACAAACAAATCGCCTGTTGTTTTTGTACTATCTTAGTTGTTGTAGACCTGCATATACTTTATATAAATATGCTTTGGTTTTAATATAATTTCTCACCTGTTTTTTGCTGCGCACTGCACATTTCATATTTTCTCTTTTTCTTATCTCCTCTCTTTATTTTGTTTTTCATTTTTATAAGTTTTGCAGCTTTTAACAACCAAATTTAAAAACTTTCTATATAATTTTAATTATTCTATTATTATTTATATGTACATATTTATATATATTTATATTGCACAAAATTTGAAGTTTAAATAATTTGATTTAATTTTTTTTCTTGGAGTCCTCTCTGAGTAAATTAATAACAGGGCTGCCATTTACCAGAAAATACATAAATTTTTGTACGAAATTATAAATATCACATATGATACAGACTTCGTATCCTTTGCGAGGGAACTACTACGTCATCAAACAGTAAATCATGCGCCAGGCGTAATCTTTATTTTATCATTCTTGGTTGCAACAACTGATAGAAAGTGTTTATTTTAACGTTGATATAGTGTAGTGTACCACACTGTATCAGAAATTACTTGCATTGCTTTAATAGCAGTTCAATGCACAAGCATTGCAACACAGCCCAAAACAATAAGAATGCTGAATGCAAGAAATTGAGTGATATACTTTTGAGTCACAATATAATTACTCATTACCAAATTTCCTTTTTCTTTTGATTGGTTGATTAAAATAATGTTTACCATTGTAATAGTAAAGAAAAGAACAAAAGATAATTGTCAATATGTAAACGTAAGTTAGAAGGGCTAATTAAGATTTGTAAAACTAGTATATAAGTAGAGTAAAATATTCAATAAATCAGACTTTAATTTCTAAACCTAAGCCGGCAACAACTTGCCTTGTTTTTAATTAAATTCTTTAATCTTTTGGCACCCATAACATAATATACATATATAGACATAATATAAATAAAACAAGAGACTATTAGGCAAATCCACCATAACACTACAAGATACTAGGACTAACCTTTACATCCTGTTAGTTCTACCTTTACAATAGAAGGAAAATTTTTTTAGTTGTTAATACTAAAAATTGGTACTAAAATCCAATTCGTAATATTTTATTCGGTTGTGCTATTCATGTCAGTTATTTAGTCATGACAAAAGCATGCACTCGGTTGATCCAATCAATTTAAGAATTGTCAGAATCATATTTTTATTACAATTATGCGTTTATAGCAATGAAAAAAGATAGTTTTTTGGATTAATTGAAAAGTGATAGCATGAACTGAAATATAGTTCATGCAAATGATATTTTGTTGACCTAACCAGTGTTGTCAGATTTATTTTCAACCTCCTCGCCAAATGCCTTGTCGAATATCGCCAATATAATAAAACATTAAATTTTAGATAAAAAACATATTTTTCTTTTGTAATTAAATTACAAATATTGTAAAATTTAAAAATCAGTCCGTAACGTCTATCGTAAGACATAAAAGTTATATTGTTTAAGAAAAATTAAGAAAAATTGTTTACATTAACATATAAATACTGGCGCATAAAATTACTTAACAATAACATATTCCAAAAGATAAGTCTAAATAGGATTAATTGAACCTGAACACCAAGATCAGAATTATTATTTAAATCTTGTGATAGAACTGAAGTAAGATTTACTTAAGTGTGTATTTAAGTACACATATCATATTCTTGAAGTGGTAAGTACCAGCAGCATCATTGTAATCAAATAACATACATACGAGCGAGAACTCGTGCAGGGTTTTTGGTTCTTCATTATCAAACTGTTGGTTCCAATTTATAAAACGTCGTTTTCTCCACCAAATAAGATTGTGTGGTCCATAATTTTGATTTTAAACTTCTCGAATTTCAGAAAATTTGGTTTGAGATATAACATTAAGAATCTTGTGAACGTAATAATTTATGTTGTAGAAAAAATTCATTAAATAAAAAATTTCTCATTTTTAATTGAAATAGTAAGAATATAGCCAAAAATATCGCCAAAGAGTTCAAATATCGCCAAGTAAATCGCCAATCGCCATTTCAAAATTTTCATCGCCAAAAACAAACCTTTGTCGACACGTTTGGCGAGATATCGCCATATCTGACAATACTGGACCTAACCACTTTTCAACTAATCTTCATTCAGGGTGTTTGTTTCCACTACGAGTTGAATCACATGCTTCGCTTCCTCAATCATGTTTATGAAACATACTGTTTATACGGAGCATACGTGCTTCGTTTGGCATTTTTTTAATGTATATTCAACGTTAACGAAATAGCCAGACATTCGCTACCTACGCCGACTGCAGGGTTGTTTTTATTTGTTCACAACACACATACACTTACCTATTTTGTTTTGATAGCTAGTTCGAATAAACTTCGATAAAAGTTAGAGAAGATACCAATTTAACGGGCTTCGCAAGTAGATTCATATTGAATCTACTGATTCGCTGATTGGTGTGTGAAGCATGAATAGAGAGCCAAGCAGGTACCGTGTGAACATATTATTATACGAAATACTTTTTGTCTGTAAATAGGCTTGCCAGGCGTACTGTTTTCAGCAGTACGTGTACTTCTTTTAAATAATTGTTCTGCTTTCTGCATAACTACTAAGGAAGTACGCAAAATAATTTTTTTTAGTCCTTGTAATTTGTACCTTGTACGTACGGTATGCCAAAATCTTTGCCAATCTTTTGATAACACTGCTGCTCTCTGGCATCCATCGAGCCTGGCGGACAGTTATGAGTATTACAAGAACGATAGTTCTTTCTGGCATCCGTACAATATTTGCCACCATTCTTTGGCAACGGACTATTACACTCGCGACGGCTCTCCTGCACAATACCGCCACATGTCAAACTGCACTGACTCCAAGGGCTCCAGGAACCCCAATCGCCATTGACTGCCTTACGACCATGACCTTCGCGTGATAAACACTCACCCTTTTAGCACCAATAGCGATTGTTGTTATTGCAACGGATGCCATCGGCCCATGGCAAGTTATTCGAACGAAAAGTTGAATTAGAATCGATAGTTTTGCACCACAAATGCTTACAATCGGTTTCGATGTAACAGTAGCGCGACTGATTGCCATAAATTAATTTGCACTGATGGTCGAGCGAATAAATTTCACCTGGTTGCCGGGTATTGTAATTGCGTATAAAAGTTGTCGGCGTATTTTCCAAGCAGGAGACATCTACTTTTCTGTTACAGAATGTTGCTTCTTTAATTAACTTAATTTTTGTAATATTTAACTTCTACTTACTCTAAAAATCAGAAACATAATGCCGCGAACAATCAAACCAGGAACAGGGATGTATGTCGTCAGCACCACTCGCCATTATGTGAAGTTTTTTTGGGTTTATTGAAATGTTTACAACGTTCGTCATCGTATATTTAAACTTGGAAATAGAAAAAGAGTTTTTAATTCAATTTGTTGCTTATTTTTTTTTATTGTTTGCTTATTTATTTTACAAACCAAATTTATATTTAAGCGCTGCGAAAATAAGCAAAAGGGTAATAAAGCATAAGGTTTGCTTAGGTCTATAGTAAAAAAGAATATGCCTTTTACAGGTTAAAAACAATTAGCTATTTTTGGTTTTGCTGGCTTGTTAAATAAATTCGCTTTGTTTTGTTAGTTTTTAATTTTTTGTGACTTACGTGTGGCCCAATTCATGCGCTATCGTAAACGCAGCTGGCAGTCCGTTATCTTGTACTACGGAACATGATTTTCGCTTGCAAACTGCTCAGCTCTAAAACATAAAAAATTTTAAATTATATATTTTATTATTCAGAAGCACTTTATGTTTAGAAAGATGTTTGAATGAACTGATTGTAGAAAAGTGAAGATTAGTCTTTCGTTTCAAATTTCACAAGAAGTTTGAACTTCAATATCCCTTTAAATTAAACTCAAACATGCACAGAGAGAAAAAGGCTGTTAAAAAAATTTACATCTAACCATTATTAAGAGATTCGATAACTTTTTTTTATAACTCCACAACAAAACGTTGTTAGATCTACAGCTTAATGAAATAAAATAAGAACGATTGTTATTAAAAAAAAATTATGATGTATTTTAAAGACTAAAAGATTGTGTTCTCAAAGTAAGAAAAATTTCTTTCAAAATCAGAATCAGTAGTTTGACTCACTAACTTATTTTAATGATTATTAAATCGTTTAGAAATAATGACAGCAAAATTATCGACTTTTCTGTGCAGTTACTCTTTAAAAACACACGCCCTGTTGTTAACTAAACGATAATAATTTTTGTGGTGTTATTGAATACACAACAGTCACCTGTTTAGTTAAATTACCTCCTATTTGAGAAAAGATCAAACAACTATTCTATATCTACACTCACATTCATAGAAGATTTAATATATCGTCGGTTGGTTATTGGTTTGCTGCTGACATAATGTATTTTGAATATCCTGTGCCGCAAGCCAATAACCAACCGACGATATGTATATACTTGCATTTTCCCGCGACTTCGTTCGCAACCAGAAAGAAACTGAGTAGACTTTAAACTGTATCTATACAAATCTTTTCAAAAAACAGAAAAAATACCAACAGCATAAAATTTTTCCTGTTCCGCGCATCTTTCTAATTTTTTTTTCATATTCTTGTTCTCCAGACAATAACAAACAAAACAGAAAAGGAATAGGGGCATCCCTTCAGCCACAATCGCATGATGCCGTGACAAAAAAGGATAATTTTTATATACAAGAGGGTATTAACTCAAAATGTTTAAAATTTCACTTTTTGCAAGAAATCAACTAAAAACATCAGTATCTATCTACTGTAAAAATTTCAACGAATTCCGATTATTTTTTTATTAATTTATTATGATAAAATTGCTGAATTTTTGTTTGACTTGTGACTCTTTTCAAAACATAGGTATTCTTCCCCAATAATTGCAAGGTTTTAAATTAAAAACAATGTATATGTATGTATATATTTTCAAATGAAATTTGCGTATTATTATGTATTCGGATTTTCAAATTCTCTTAAAATGTAACCACAAACTCTGAAAATTTTTAATTTTTTAGTTAATGATTAAGTGCGATATAGATAACTCTATTCAACCAATTAATTTAACCCTTTCCTGCCCATATATTTTTTAGGTCGAATATATGAACTGAAAAAAATGTTGAAGTCCTTGGTATTTTGGTTCGGTAGTTATAGAATGTTGCCTGTAGGCATTTATTATTAAAATGTTTTTATGAAACGACATAAAGCAATTTTTTTGTTGGTTACACTTAGAGCGCGGCTTAGCAGTGTGGCATAGCCTGAATCTGGCTTTTGCTTCACATTCTACCTAGTGACTCACTAGTAGTGAGTAGCACATCCTGGTTGGTTGGTTGGTTTACGTGGCTGCCCACTAGACGCAGGCATTCAGATAGAATCGAGAAGATTCCTTTTTGAAAGGACCACTACACTCATCGGTGCCAACCTATGTAGAACCGTACCTGAGTATTCTGATACGGTGATCGTTACTAGATCCAACCCGTCGCGTTGAGATATCTGATAAGGTCATTCAACCCAATCTCAAATAGATCTGATAGATCATCTAGTACATGACTGCCTAAAAATTTGTGTCTCGAGAGATGCAAAGCTGGGCATTCGCAAAGAAAGTGAAAGACTGTTTCTTCTTTGCTTACTTCTTGACAACTTCGGCAGAACTCATTGCAGGATAGACCTATCCTACTAGCATGTCTGCCGACCCTCCAGTGCCCCGTCATGACTGCAACGAGTCTGGTTTCTGTTTGTTAATTGTATTGAGCGCCTATCATTGTAGCAAGGCCACATTTTCTTAGCAATCTTGCACGTGACTATATTACGCCATCTACTTTCAGCCTTATAGAGATAGTGCTTGAAAATATAGATTTTAATAGCATCAAACGGCATGGCTACCGATTCGGCATTGGAAACATTCATAGCGGAGCCAGCTCGTCCGCCCGTTCGTTACCTAAGAAATTGCTATGTGCTGGAACCCAGATGAGGGTGAGGTCAGTCTGACCACCCAGTCTAAATAGCAAACTCTTGCATTGCCCGACTAGAATAGACGAGGTGATATGTGATCTTAGGGATAGTAGTGCTGCCTGGCTGTCGAAAAAGATACCAACTTTACCCACCCTGTATCTGCCTATCAATCAGCATTCTAGCCGCTTCCTTAACTGCCAAAATTTCAGCCTGAAATACAATTGCTTCGTTTAAGAGGCGAAATGAGCATTCTATACCAAGATCACCTGAAAAGACTCCAGAGCCGACACCGCAGATCATTCTTGATCCATCAGTGTATATACTGACGTCATATTCCCTTATCATTTTGCCTCCCTTCCACTCCCGTCTGGATGGAATCAGAACTTTGAACCTCTTGTCAAAGTCCAGATGAGGCATCATGTAATCAGTAGATTTCCTCAGCATGGGGGGTAATTGATCCAGGATTCTGGCATGGCCATATGACCTTGATCTCCACAGCCTATAATCTTGCTTGCCGCTAATCTTGCCGCACTACTTGAGCATACCGCCAATATATGAAGGTCGATCGGAATAAGGTTTAGTATAGTATTCAAAGCCTCTGAAGGACTAGTACGTAAACATCCTGTTATTCCTACGCAAGCGGATCTCTGTATTCTATAAAGTTGATCTACCACGTATTTCTTACTTGTGGCAGGCCACCAAACTACAGAGCCGTATATTAGTATAGGACGCACAATTGCTGTATACATCCATTTAAGCATTTTGGGGTTTAAGCCCCATTTAGCTCCAAACATCCTACGACAGGAGTAGTATGCTACCGTTGCTTTTCTAACCCTGTGTTGAATATTCAGTTTCCATGAGAGTTTTTGGTCCAGTATAACTCCTAGATATTTTGCGTTGTCTGATAGCGTCAATTCATGGTTATTCAACCGAGGAAATCCAAAGTTCTGTACCTTGGTCTTTGTGGTAAATAATACCAGTTCCTTTTTGTTTGGGTTCACTCCCAGTCTACAGTCTGTAGCCCAGTTGCCAAGTGTGCCCAAGGCGTTGGACATGATATCACTTATCACGTCCATGAACATCAATGAGACCATTATTACCACATCGTCCACGTACGCTACAACTTTAACCCCCAAGGCATCTAATCTGAAAAGTATTTTGTTAACTACAAGAAGCCAGAGCAAAGGTGAGATCACCCCACCTTGCGGTGTCCCACGGTTAGCCCATTTCGACCTCTCACTGTTGCCTAATTTAGCAGTGACATTTCTTGCCCCCAGCATGGTTATTATCCAGTTGCGGATGTAATCCTCAACATCAGCATCCTGGACAGCATTTTGGATGGCTGTCACTGATACATTATTGATAGCACCTTCAATGTCTAGGAAGGCAGCCAGGCTGTATTGTTTATGTTCCAGGGATCTCTCTATGAACCTTACCACTTCATGTAGTGCTGTTTCTGTAGAGCGTCCATTAAGGTAGGCATGCTGACTATTTGAGAGTCTTGACGATCCTAACAGCCGTTGCCTTATATGACTGTATATTAGTCTTTCCAATGTCTTAATCAGGAAAGATGAAAGACTGATTGGTCGGAAGTCCTTTGCGTCTTCATGACTTCTTTTCCCAATCTTCGGAATGAAGACAACTCTGACTTTTCTTCAGCTGATTGGAACATAACTAAGAGAGAGACAGAGATTATAGAATTTAGAAAGCCAGGGGATGATGGAGCTTTTCGCGATCTGTAGCATCATTGGTATGATGCCATCCGGACCTGGTGATTTAAACGATGAGAAACTGTCAATTGCCCAGGAGATTTTATCTTCAGATAGTATCTCACTATCAACAGCGTAATGTTGCCTACTGATAAAGCTGTTCACAGCAGGTGTATCCTTACAGCCAGGAAAGTGGGTGTTAAGTAATATGTCTAAGGATTCTGCAGAGGAATCTGACCAGGAGCCATCCACCTTTTTTACAAAAGTTGGACAGGAATGATTCGTAGCCAGGACCCTAGCAAGTCTTGCTGAATCTCTGGTACTATCTATGGACTCACAGAAATTTCTCCATAAGTTGCGCTTGGCAATATTTAAAGCTTTTTTGTAAGTTTTTAGCTTTTCACGATAGGGCTGCCACATTTTATTCTCGTAGCAGGTGTTAAAGGCCCTACGTGCCTCCTAGCGTAGAATGGAGAGCTCCGAATTCCACCGAGGAGGATAGCTTTTCCTAGCTTTTGTTATAAGACAGGAGATTTCAAAGGCTCTGTTAATAGCCTTGTTGAAGATCTCCACATTGTGTTCGAGTCCTTCGATGTTCTCTATCTCTGGTGCTCTTTTTAATTTTTGCTTCAGAATTCCATTGAACTTAATCCAATCTGTTCTCTTCGGGTTTCTAAAGCAATATTTTTCTTTGTTATGTAGTTTAACTTTGAAAAGTATCCAATTGTGATCCGAAAAGGATACCCTCCACTTGTCAATAAGAAATTTAAATTTGTCGTTCGTGAGAGTAATGTCCAGAACCTCTTTCCACCCGCTAAATCCGTCCGAACTCGGAAAAATAAAGGTTGGCGAGTACAAATAGTTAGATTGTTAAAGTTAATGAAATCTAGGATGTACTCACCTCTGTCGTTGATTTCACTGCTACTCCATATTGTGTGCCTAGCGTTGGCATCAGAGCATATAATGATGTCTTCATTGGTATTTAAGGATGACATAACCGCTTTTAGTTCATCTAGCGGTGCTGGCTTGTCATGTGCTAAAAGAAAGCTCCTAGCTTCAGACAACTCGACCTTAGCAACTGTTAGGTCCGCTGAGCTGAACTGTGTGCAGAGAAAAATGTTGATATGTTTTTTGGCTATTATAAATGTTCTTGGCTTACCATATCCTTTAGCATAAAGTACATTGTACGTGGGCAACGGAAACCCCTTCACATCGGAGTTCACCACGCTATGGCTCTTGCACCACGCAAATATCAAGTCTCTCCTCAGCTGGGAGAACTTTCAAGTTATCTGTCGCACACTTGGAGTGCTTCAGATTTATCTGAACGATTCGTATCGTCATTTTGGTGCTATTACTTCGATGCAGGTTCTGCAAGCTGCATGCCAACTAGAAGGTTGTTGGCCGCTTCGACGATGTCTTCGTCTATTCCTGCAGAACCGGTTGGGCGGGTTACCTTAACCTTGGCGTCCCTTACACCGAAAAATAGTTTTGAGCCTGCCTTCTCAATGGCCGCTGCACCAGGCTACGTGATGGAGAGAATGAGGCAGGTACCACTGCTGCCATGGTACTCTGTCCGTATGACCGACCAGTCATCCGTCGGAATACTCGGATTCTGCAGCTTCAGACATTCCAGCATTTTTCCGCTGTCCTTGCCCATTTTTGGTAACCAAACCCTTGCTCGCGGTCTCAATGGGATTTCCCCTGCAGGGATGAGTTTAAGACTTAACCCATCCCAAGCTTCACTAATCTTAGCGATGCTATTGCTGAGGATTTCCTTTGAAAACGCGTCCAAGCATTTAATTATCCTGTACCCCCTGTGGATCTCACCGGAGTCGAAACGAGGTGCCAGCTTGTCCTTATTGGACACAGCACATCCTAAACCTAAAAACCTACGACGCAACACCATGGTTCATGCTTTTAAACATGGAATCGGGTAAACTACCCAAGCCTTTAACATTTTTCTAATTAGTTATTCAACCAAACAAACTTCCATAATTTTTCTCCTATCAATTGTAGTTCTCAATATCTCTTCAAAGACGTTCGAAATTAACTATTCCTTCATGCTCTTCTTGATTTTCCTTCTCCTCAGAATCATCCCAGTTGAAATCAACGGGTTCCTCAATTTTTGCTCATGTAAGCTAAGCAAATACCGTTTGTAAATTACCGTAATTGCTCAATGTTGCCTATAGGCAACAGCAGTTTAAAAAACTTATTAGGTTCTATTATGAGTTTCATTCGATTTTCGCTGTTTGATACCCAGCGATTAGATTAGATTCATATTATGAGCATCAAAAATTTCGCCTTCTCGACTTTTTTCACAAAATAATATCGAGTATTTATTTCACTCTACGAAGAACGTCTTCAGAATAAAAACCTGCACAGCCTACAATAAAACAAGTAACTGCGCAAGTAAGCTTGGGCAAAATATAAAACTACATAATGCAATATTAAAATTTTATATTAAAGGAATTGAATTAACGGGTCTAAGAAGCATGTAAATAAAATGTTACCTACAGGCAATATTGGGCATATTTTTCTCATTATGAAAGAAATTAATCCATTTGTTTTTCTATTCAACTTTTGCCTTAGACCAAATTGAGTTTTATTTAATCGCTAAAAGTTACACACGGAAAGTTTACTTTGCAAAGTCTTAATTTAGAGAAAGACAGAAGGACGAAGTATGTCTTTCTCTGTCTTCCTCCCAGCTGAATCAAGACTTTTCTTGTTTACGAGAGGTCTTAGTGAATTTCTCTAAATGTGTTCTTTAAATCTTAACTCCATTATTGTTAAATTGTTAGTTTTTTTTTTGCTGTATAGTGTTATTTAATTAATTTTTTTATTTTGAAATTTAAGGTTATTTATTTTGAAATAAATATAAGATATAAATAAAAAAACTTTTATTCCCATTTTGAAAACAAGAATTGTTGATATGAACATATTTATTTTTCTTTCTCATTTTATCTGAATTATTTTACACAAAAATTTGTTGGCCATATTTATTTTAATAAACATATGTACATATACGTATGCATTTGTTTTTTTGTTTATTTTTATTGGGTTGTAAATATTTCATAAATCTATTGAAGGTTGACCATGTCAATACTAAATACACACAGTAAATGCACTCCCAATACTTAATTATTTTTCGATTTATCATCCCTCATGCTGTTATTAACATTGCCGTATCATAATGATAACCATGCCGTTCCACGTGCGAACAAAATTCCTTCAATGTTTGCGATGACGTCGTTTGCACACCTCATCTTCTCAGTGCATTCAAGAGCCAAATGTTTGCCACCGAAATGTGTATGGAATTACCAATACTGGCATCGGCAAATATATTCGATACAATCGATATCAATGTCAATATGTACGATGTCAAATCGTCTTTATGGAATTCTTTCATTGTACGATCGACAGCCGCCAAAAGTTCAATCGTATACAGATTGCGATCATAATCACGTTTCTTGATTTGCAATTTGGGCAAAATACTCTGTTCAATTTCTTTCAAATCGAGTTCAAGAGCGGAGACAGCATGTCTGGCAGTGCGTTTTGAAATCTCCGATGTTGCAGAGGCATTATGCGAGTCGCGTGTTTAATTATTGACCGGTTGTATCAGCATAGAGCCAAAACTTGTTTTAATATAACCAGTCTATGTAATACGAGCAAATAGGGGAGAGAAGAAAAAGCACAAATAATAATTTAATAAGTTGTTACAAAAAAGTAAATATTGAATTATGAGGGCTTCAGCATTTTATGTTGTACGAAAAACAATTATGTACAAAAAACAATCATGTTTATAGTTTCCATAATTTCAATATTTTTTTTTGCCACCTAAGTTAAAACTGCATTTTTTATAAACTTTTGTACGTGTACTCACCATGCCACGACACAATGAAACAGCCACAGCCGACTGATCATCGCTCTTAACATAACCTTTGTAGTAACAACCCAAGTAGTGGCCTTCTATTAACTCCTCCTCTTCGGTATGATTATTTAAAATGTTAATGACCTTCGATTGTTTAATATACATATGTAAGTATATAGTAATAATTAGATTTATTTCAAGTTTCTTAAACTAATGCTGAGTACACAGAACCAAAAGTGGTAGGTAAATAGCGCAAAATGGCATGTAGATTTGAAGAAAAGTAGGTCAGTATACAACTTACAAATTTTTCCGTTTGTTTAACACACTTTTTTTAGTAAACTTCGAAAGTTTAGTAAAATAGTCAATTTGAAGAAAATTAGTCTATTTGAATAATTTCAATCGTTATTTTTCATGGTGTTAATTTGACGAAAATTTAGTTAAATGAAATAAAAAATTTGTCAAAATAACGAATAGTAACTTTCATATATAAGAATGTTTCTTCATTTCAACTACACTATTTTATTCAATTCGACAAAATATCGTAAATTTCTAAAGCGTTTCAAAACCCCCGTAGGGAAAATTTTAAATTATTCTATGTATTATTTAATACAAATTAGAACCCTTTGGTATCAAAATAATTAAATTTATTAAATTGAACTACAAATTATTCAAAATTGCTAACATAATATAGATACATATGTATATTATTTTAAGCAGTTTTGATACTAAAGGATACAAAATTGTATTAAATAATACATAGGATAATTTAAAATTTTCTGAAAAATATAATGAAATAAAACTAAAAACGTAAAGCTGGAAGCTATATTTATTATAAAAAAATTAATATAAACTAAAAATTGCACATTTATTGATTTTTATTATTAAAAATATATGTATGGCCCTGTTTTGTAAATCGAATCGGTTTGAAATCGTGCGATTTTTAATTTGTTCAATATTTTTTAATTTGTTTTATTCTTTTGAAAACCTAAGCAGGACAATTATTAGTTGTGTTTCAAATCTACTTGTTTTGCAGAACAGGGCCGATTGTAATTTTGATAAAAATATATATAAATCGAATTTATAAAATTTGTCAGTCAAAGTGTAATTTGATATTTTGGAATTTGTAATATACTATTTTAAGTTAGATATTAGAGAGTTTATTTGTGGACTACTATAATCAGAACTTGTTTCGATTTTATAAAAATATTTTTTAACGAATGACCAAACTAATATTGACTCCTTTGGATATTCTAAATTAAATGTAAAAAATATTTTAAAACATGTATCTATAGCATTAACCGCTGAATGCATTCTATATTTTATCCCCTCAAAGTACACTATTATTTCTTGCGGCTCTAAAAATGAACCCGATACTAATATAGTTGGTTGGATTTTCGTTTTTGCTTCCTGCCTTCTCAATAGCTCTTCTTCGCAGGATGCAACTGTGCTTCCATCAATAATAAAACTTTTTTGTGAGTCTGGTATAGAGTATCTAGTGCATATTTTTTCCATTTACTATATTGGCAATTTTTGAAGATGGCAGGTAAAAGATTCCAATGCATCGACCATCTGAAAATATATAAAATTATTTAATTATTTGTTGTTAATAAATTAGAAAATTTATAACAAATCTTACTTTCTGTTATATAATTCATTTTGTCCATGCTTTGCAATAATAGTTTGCTTGCTTGGTCTTTGATACGTTCATGAAACTCAGAAATAATTTTTGCTGCGAACGGTTCAAAACCATTATGAAAACTATCGGCATTTGAGAATAAATGCTTAAAGTCCATATCGATCTATAAAATTGTAAATACGTAAATATATTAATAAATTTATTAAAACAAGCAAACTAATTTTATACCGCACCAGTTGAAATCCTAATGTCTTTTTGTACTGCACCCATTTGCTAATTATATCAGATGTACATTTAGCCTTCACCACTTCATTTAGCCTATAGTTTTTAGACGCAGCCCAATGTTTTTCAACTTCAGCCCAAAAACAGTTGTCATTTAATAACGCTTCAACGCTATCATCGACATCTACTTCTGGCAGATCTTATGAAAAATTTATAAATAAAAATCAATAACCATTCAAATTTTATTCAATTATACTAATATAGTTCGGTTTATTTTAACGAAGTTTCTTCATTTCTACGGTTTTTTCTTCAATATGAATAAATTTATTAACAATGAAGAATTTTATTCAATTCGAATAAAAAAGAATTGTTAATGTTCACGAATTTTTTTCATTTCAGCATGCCATTAATTAGTATTAAAATATATGTATGTATGCAGATATAAATATGTACATATGTATATAAATATCATCAAAAAAACTCCTCTTCTTCTTCTTCATCTGAAGCAGTGAACTTGACAAAATATTGTCAACTTAACAATCAAATTATTCAATTTAACATCCTCGAAGGTTGTATATTTGAATAAATGTTTCTGTTGTTTCTATTAAAGTCTTTTACGAAAACTTACTACCCATTTAAATATACATATACTTATGTGTTAATTTGACTAATTTTTTAGGTATATTTTAAGATATTTTATTCAAACCAACATGTAAATCTAAAATGAATTTTCTACTAAAATTTTATGTCTATTTAACTAAAAAATATTCAATTTGAAGAATTTTTAAGTAGATTTGAATAAAAACCCGGCTGATTCAACAATTTTTTTATTTGATCAATTACGAACCATTTTATTCATTATTACCAGGTACAGGGCTTTCATGCAAATGCATGTTTTTTCCCTTAACTCTGATAATGGCAAGAACGAAATATTTTTACGAAACAATGAATTTGCGTAAAAATGGCATCGATTTGTTAGTGCATATTTTGCTGAAAATGCGTATTTTTGCATAAATTGGTCATAAATACATATTTTTATCTCATATTTTGGTATAAATGTATGATTTTGTGTCATATTTTGTCAAAAATTCAAATTTCAAAAAATATTATTGTAGACAAAACTGTTTTTTGGCAAATTTATTCGCTTGCATTGTTGTAGAATTGTATAAATGGAAATTGTTATTTTGACGATTTCAAGAGGAAATTGTCTAATCATTTAAATTTGTGCCGATTACATTCACAGACGTTACAAGGCTCAAAAGCTTTCTAAGAACAAATTGATTGAACTTCACATTCGAAAATATAAAATGTTTAAATGAAAATTAATAAATAACTACACTTTTTTTCTATTTTTTTTCTATTTACGCATCGCTCCTTTAAATAAATATAAACATATCTCGAAAATACGTGTTTGGAATTAAGAATGCAGAAAAAATCGCTGTATAATTTTTAATATTGTGCAGATATTTAATTTAAAAAAGGGTTGTATGCAAATTAAAAACTTTTCTTTTGAGTAAAACTTTTTAAAATATGTGCATATTTTATCGTTTTTAGTGCATATTTTGCGTTTTTGATGTCATATTTTAGGCGCCTAAAATGCCTTTTTTAAATGCATGAAGTCCTTGTCCCTGATTATTACCTACGAAATTTTTTTCTGTGTGCATACGAGTATGTACTTTTAATTAAATTCAATTAAAACAACAAAAAGTTTTTTAAAAATTAATATGAATAGTTCTTTTCAAATAAAATTTTAAAGGATAAATTCAATTCAGGTACAAGAACCGGTTATTTTAAAATTAACGTACATATGTAATTCCTGTACCAAGTGGTGCTAAGTTAACAGCTGCTTTGTAGGAAGTTTGGCTTGTCAAATTTCATTTCAATAAAATTTGTAGGAAGTCTGATTTGTCAATTCTCATTGCAATAAAGTACTAGGTAGATTTTGTTGTTGCAGGCTTGACACCACCTGGTATATACCTTCGCCTTGGCATATACTCGTACATGCAAACATTTTAGTGTCGCCAACCTTTTAAACCACAAACATCTCTGGAAAATATTTTTAAGCGATTTTAACGAAAAGAACATTTTTGGCACCCTTTTGAAAAAGAAAATATTACTAAAAAAACGTTATGTTTGCATTTATTTCATAAATAATGCGACATGACGAAAAAATCCCTACATTTTGGAGAATATAAAAAATCTGTCCGATTTCCATACGCTTGTATTTTACTATCAAAAATATCTACATGTATGGACATGTACTTCTGGCAACACTGCTCGTAACCAAAAAAATTATATATAACTTATTAAGCATCTATTATCGACAATTTATATAAGTTGTTACAAGGTTTGACAAATATTAAATGATTTTATTTATTAAAAATATGATTTCGAAGAAACAATATTATAAAATCTGAAAATAGCTACTACAAAAATCAATTGTATTTACTCATACACATGTACATACATATAACGACTTTTATTAAAATTTAATATAGCGCGTAGGAAAATAGTGCGTTTTGGCTATAAATAGTTGACAATGTTGTAACTTAGCGCGTTTTAAGAAGGGAAATAGCGCGTTTGGGTTATAAATAGTTGGCATCGCTGATGTTGATTCGACTGCGAATCGTGAATGAGAGAGCGAACCTCGTGAACATGCTATAATATGAATAGTTAAAAAATCGGAATTTAAAAATAAATATCTTCTGAAAAACGGTATTTGTAATATGCACATAAACAGTTTGGTAAGTACCTAGGAAACACAATTTCCAACTCAAAAGAAACGCGTTTAAATAAAATAGAGAATATAGCTGTCTTCGGACACACGGTTAGAGCTATGCTGCTTAACTATATACAACAAAATTTATGTGTTAAATAACAGTGCAATAAAATTATTTATATTTTTAAAACTATTTATTTAATATTGACAAAGTTTATTTGTTTTATTATCTATATATATAAAACGGAATGTTTGTTTGTTTATTTGTACCTAATAGGAGACTACACCTCTTGACCGATCTTCCTGAAATTCTCACAACATTTATCTGGGAATCCGTATTGAATTATAGGCCACTTTTTTAAATTATATCACTCTTTCCACATAGTATTGTTTTATAATATTAACGAACATATTTTTTTTGGGAGAGGAAGAGGGTGTCGCAGCTAATTGTCCGCCCCAGTAATTGATTACAAATAAATGTTTCCGCTAAAAAATTGGATTATCAAACTGCTTCGTCGTTTGTGGACCAATTTTCAAAATTCTTTTTTCATATGAAAAAGGTCCAAAAACGGGCAAAGTGCCCGCCCAAAAAATTTATAAAACGTTAGTATTTTATCTAAATATTCAAAACGAAAACTTATTAAAAAATTTACGTTTTGAGTAAGTTTTTAATTACCACAAATTTATGATAATAACCTTATTCTGAAGTTTGGACAAATAGTAAAATAAAAAGGTTATTATTATTACAATTTTTATTTTCTGACAGAGCTTAGAATATGGGTGTTAAATACAATTTGCGATCTAAAAACTAACTAAGAAATAATTTTATACAAACAATAAAATGCCTCTAAAAACATCACTTTCGCAACGTACAAAAAAAGTAACCAAATAAAATCTCAAAGACAAAAGGAAACATTTGAAGAACACCAAAAACAGTTTTTTTACTATATAAACACTTTTTATATCATTTCACACTGCTACCCCCCGCAAGGCGCACCGGGTAAAGCTAGTTATTTATAAAACGAATTTATTTCGCCGTAAATATTTGTATATGTGGACATTTCACATATGTAAACGCAGACCTAGCACCCCTGTTTTCATTCGACCAACGGCCAACGGCCGCCATTTTGTAATTACGAAATAAGTAAAAAGTCGGCGAACTATATCAAAATGGGTATCATTCGATAGGCATTTTAAAATCATCTTTAGGTTTAGGACTATTTAGGATATTTATCATTTTAAATTTGGTCGCAGTTGGGTTTTTTGATTTGTTTGTATAAATACTTGTTTTAAAGATCTTAAGCAGAACAGAGAAAAATAAAGAAAAAAAACTAAAAAATTTAAACAAATGCTTTTGTAATCGCATCAATTAAGAACGGGTGCACTGATATCTCTATTTTTCTTTAATATTTGTTATAACCGACCTTAAGTTTTTGCGGTAAAAACTACCATACACACTTTTTTAAATTTATCTAAAATCGGAGAACGGTTGGACTGATTCGTCTAACTTTTTGAGTAAATCAGTTTTAGCGTCCGCAGCGTGGCACATGGCTCCGTCCTGTTGAAATTATATATCAGCAAAATTAATGCCACGTAATTGAGGTACGAAAAAATTTCGAATAATATTCCTATACCGTTCACCATTGACAATAACATTCTGGCATGAGATGTGGGCCAATGACTCCGCTAGCCCATAAAACGCACCAAACAGTAATTTTTTGTGGATGTAACGGTGTTTCGACAAAAGCTTGTGGATTCTCCTCACTCCAAATTCGAAAATTCTGTTTATTTATGTACCCACTCAACCAGAAATGGGCTTCATCGAAAAATAAAATTTTTAATAGATTCAAAATCAATATCAATTTGCGCTTCAGCGTTGCTCAGGTGTAAGTCGATTCATAATAAAATGTCAAAGCTAAAGCTAGGTAAAGATGTAATATTGTATTTCCTTTTCAATAAAGATATCTGCCGAACCATGTCTTTTTATCAAGATGTAAGGTCGGTGTTTATATGTACATACATATGTATATATTTTTAATACTTTACACAAGTCATGTGTGCTATTATGCTAAGCACACATCAGAGCTCAGTAAAAGTATTACAAGCACGTGAGTCTTGGCAACCCATATACATACATATAAATTTTCTAAATTGTGATTAAATTTATTACAGAATACAGTGACGATTTTGGAGGATACAACTATACACCACATCCCAACAACCAGTACTTACCACCTTCAACACCAGCACCAATATATGGGCCTCCAGCACCAGCATACGAGCCTCCAGCTCCTGTATTTGGACCCCCATCAGCTATATATGGACCACCTCCGCCAACATATTTTAAACCAGTGCCATATCCACATTATTCACGCGATCATATCTCCCTGCTTCATAAAATCAAAACTAAAATAAATTTCTTCACCATCGGAAAAATTATTTTAAAACTTTTGATCTTCAAAAAAATTGTTAAATTTATCGGCATTATTTGTCTTCTGCTCTTCTTACCAAAATTAAAGGATATGTTTAAAGAAGATACATCTAGTGATGAAGATGGTATGGAAATCAAACAAGGGTTGACCAAACAAGGTAAGATTTAGTCCTTAAGACCACTTAGCAATTAGCCATAATGATCCATACACAAACATATGTATGTATCAGTGATCAGAAATGAGTAGTGAAAAGGTGAGTAGAGATGAATCATGACTTATAGTTTCTTGTACTTATGCGCACTCATACTTATTGCAATGTTGTCCAACTTCATATTCACTCGTAAGTGTGCAGTTGATTTCGACTATCCTTAAAGCTTAAATTAGACGTGACATAGCCATAACCAAACCAAAATTCAGTTATGGCGTTATGGCGAGTCACCTATAATCAAATACAGTGTTGCCCATTAGTTTGGTTCGAAGGGCTGTTTTTTATGGTTATGGTTATGGCACCTCTGATTGAGCCTTTACTCAATGTTTATAGACGATGCAAAATACATAAGTATTGTATGGCAAAGCGAACTTCGCATACGAACATTAAAATACTCATTACGAGGTTATGTGTTTGCTCATTATGTTTCTTTATACACTTTATACTGTTATAGTTGTACTATATGGATGAGTTCAGTGACCTGAATCAATCTAAGTAGTATAACTACCAGTTCATAGAAGCCATGTAAAAATTCTCGTCTGCCTATTTGTATTGAAAACAAAAACAAAGTACTCAAAATTTGTTTTTGTTTTCAATATCAATAGACAGGAGAGAATTTTTACTCGTCTTGTATAAACTGACAGTAAGTATTTTTCTGAAATTATAAATCAGACTGATGCGATTTATGAGTGTGAGTCTGATATGAGTATGAAGTCGACGTCACATTCATACCCTGCAAAAAACATAGTGTTAAGTGTCAAGTCACCACTTTTGTCGACTATATTGGTGACATTGTCAAACGAGCGTCTACATATTAACATTGTTTTTGATGCGTAGAAAACATTTTGTCAGATACACACAACTATGCTTCTTCTTAATGTTTTATTGGTTTGTTGAAAATACAAGTGACTTCAAGCAACATTCAAGTTTTTATGAAAATTAGTTTACGAAATCAATATAAAAGGCAAATAAAAAAAATTTTTTAAAAAATAATTCAAAAAAACAAATAAAAAGAAATTGCAAAAGACAAATAAAAAGCAATCCATTTTGTAATTATAAAAATAAAAATATTTTAAAATGAAATAATTGTGGAAATTTTTATGAGCCTGTAGAAGATTTTGTGGGATCAGTTAAAAAGTCCAGTCCAGTAAGTCCAGATTCATATTTAAGTGTTTGATTTTAATAATTCGACGGAACCTTGAATTTTTCATTTATAGTTAATACAAACAGCAAACTAAATCCTTACTTGCTTTTTTTATTAAAACAAAAATTTTTAATGAAATATTCAGTTTTATTATCATTAGAATTACTAAAATGTACTGGTGACTATCTCTTTCCAATGTCTCGATATGGTCCCAAAAAAAATACCTACTCAGTAGTACCAACGTCAGTAGTATAGATAAATGTCTATAGCAAAAATCATTGTCTGGGGTACACTTCGTCAGTAGTACTGGTGACAAAGTCAGTAGTAAATCACTATAATTTCACTATTCGCATTTTCTGCAGGGTATTTATTGCAACCTATACTTATAAATCGATCTTATCGTGAGTGTGCGTAAATCAAAGTAGTTGAGTTTAAACAATGTTTATACATTTAGGTCGGGTTTACAATTGAGTGCCATGTGCCACACATGTGTAAAAAAGGCGTAGCCACTAATTACTAATGAAAACTGTTTGATTCAGACACGTATTTATTAAGTTAAACAGTTTCATACATAACTAATAGACAATTTTATAGAAGGCTATATAGGCTATTTTTTCAACCTCGCCTTCTTTTACGCCTACTTTTTTCAATTACTTCTTCCACATAGTTTTTTTTATCAGATTTTATAATATAAGCTAGCGTAGCTTCGCCATTTGTGTACCAATTTTCAATATTCTTTTTGCATATGAAAAAATCCACAAAAATTTTTTGGAAATGGGGAAGGGGGAGGGAAGTTGTCGTTAATTGCCTGCCCCAATAATTGATTATCAAATAACTTCGTCATTTGTCGACCAAATTTTCAAAATGAATTTTGGATATGGAAGAGGTCCGCAAACTTTTTTAAATGGTGGGTGGGGAAGGGGAGATATGTGCTGGCCAAAAAAAAATTATTATGTAATATTTTTTTACTTTGTGGACCAATTTTCAAAATTCGATTTGCATTTGGAAAAGGTCCACAATTTTTTTTTGCAACTGAAAGGGGAAACAAAGTGCCTGCCTTTAAGAAGTTAATATCAAATAACTTCGTCATATGCAGATTGATTTCCAAAATTCTTTTGACTTCTTCAATAACTTTGTCATTTTTTGACCAATAGCAAGTCAAAAAATTTAATGTGTGTTTTGTTTATTATATTTATTATTTGACGAAATTTGCCCGCCACAAAAATTGATTATCACATTACTCTGTCCTGTGTTTACCAATTTTAAAAATTTTTTTTGCATATAGAAAGCGTCTACTAATGGTAATTGCTGGCGGGGGGAAGGAAAGTGCCTGCCCCAAAAATTGATTATACAATAACTTTGATTGTTTTTTTAAATTGAGTGTGGTGTAGCGATTCAAAAAAATGGAATTTGTGTTTGTTTGTTTATTTGTTTGTATCTCATAGGGAACAAGACCGCTGGACCGATATTCCTGAAATTTTCAGAACATTTAACTCGGATAATTTATTCCAGAGAATTATAACCTATGTTACTCCTTCCACATAGTTGTGAACAGATTTTGTAAATAAGCGAGCATAACTTCGCTATTTGTGGACTAAATTTCAAAATTATTTTTGCATACGAAAAGGTCCACTTAATTTTTTTTGAGAGGGGGCGAGCGGGGCGATTTGTCATTGCAGAAGAAATTTATTATCAAATTACTTTGTGGTTTGTGGACCACTTTCCAAAATTCGTTTTGCATATGAAATGGGTTCACTAGCATTTTTTGTGGGGGATGCGAGTAAACTGCCCGATACAAATATTGATTATCAAATATTTATTTAAAATAATTTTTTCATATGGAAGAGGTCCAATGAAATGTTTTCTTCCGCAAAGGGGAGAGTGATGTTGTGAATCATAATTGAACAACCCTTGTACCCGTGCATTACACTAAATTGTTGATGCATCATCAAACCGTTCATTCACTTGGTTGCTTTTTACTTTTTTTGCTCTGACAAATTGTGCAATATCGATGTTTCGTAGTTGGGTCAAAAGCTAAATAATATTTAAGAAATAAGTTACTTTCTAGTTAGCATAATTAAATTAGTTGTAAGTAAAATGTTATTGTTGAAATGTACTAAGTTTACTATAAATAGCTAAGTTTAAGAAAGCACAAAGACAGTTGCAGTCCGCTGCAATTAGAGTTGAAGTGCAAGAGGTCAAAAAATGGTAATAAAGAACACCTGCGATTCCTATGGACCCTCCAAGTTATAAACATAAGAAAAAAAAGAAGAGAGGTGTCTTAGGACACCCGGTTATAGCTATGCTGCTTAGCTTTATAAAACAAACTTAATATGTTAAATAGCAATATCAATAGAATTTATTGCAAATAGCAATAAAATTATTTTATATGACGATGTCAAATTCGCCGAAAATATTTCAAAACTTTTGTTTCTATTTATTTCCCATTATTTTTTTGCTAGGGGCGTACGATTAAATTAATGTATTGTTCGTGGCCGACAGCGGCTGTTTGCCGGCTTACAGCCGATCGGCTGGGTTCTCTGGCTTGTGCTCATGTGCAAAAGCAATACAAAAGCAAATTGAACAATCCTTGTCATTGTTTTTATTTTGTTTTGTTTCACTAACTTCAAAGAATGAAACAAAACAAAATCAAACAAATTGTTTGGTTTATTTTCGTACTCTGGTTTTAAGTACAAAAAAAAACAAAAATAAATTTATGACTGTAATAGTGTCGATTATTTTTGTTACGAAAATCAAGTCCTGGCTTATGTACCGTAAAAAAAAATAGCATATAATAAGAGTTGTCTTTTATAAAAAATACCTTTACCTCCGATTTCCAAGGCTCCCTCCAGATTGCAAGAATAATAAATAAAAATACACACAAAAAGGATGTCACAAATTTCCCGCCCCAATAATTTCTTATCAAATAACTTCATTATTTATTGAGCAATATTCAAAATGCCGAAGGATTTCAGTCCGACCAGTCTTTCATCGTTTCTTTTGAAAACATTAAAACGGCTGATTGATCCGAATCTGAGGGACACAATTGATACCCGCGTCATTAGTGGCGCTCAGCATTTCTACCAAAAAGGCAGGTCTGTTGAAAGTGCGTTTCATGGTTGGTGTTATAGAGGGAGGACTGCAGCACACACCGGCTGCATTCTTAAACATTGAAGAAACCTTTAACAACATTAGTATAGAGAGGTAGTCACTGGAGATACTCAAGTATCACAACTTTCTAGTGGAGTGGATAGTTATCATAATTAGTAGCAGAATCATCAACTCGAGTATGGGAAGGGGAAAACTGAAGAGATTAGTTACAAGAGGTACACCACAGGGAGGAGTTTTATCACTTCTATTGTGGCTGTTGACAATGAATGTAACGGGAAAGTTTCTTCCCACTATCAGTGAAGTCATGCAGTCGGCGTTGGGTGATTTATCCTCCAGAGAAAGCAGAACTAGTCCTCTTTACCAGAAGATACGAAGTAGAAAGCTTTTTACCGACCAGGATGGGAGGGGTACAGCTGAGACTAGCAGAGGGAGCGAAATACCTGGGTGTTTTCTTAGGTAGCAAGCTTCCTTGGAAAAAGAATACGCAGGAAAGGTTAAAGAAAGGGCGCAATGCTTACTGCGCATGCAGAAACTCCATAGAAAGGAATTGGGGTCTGCAACCGAAGATAGTAAACTGGATTTACACATCGGTTATTTTCAATGGTTGTGGGTTTGATGGAGATTACTGGCTAAGGTTCATAGATGTACATCGCTGGGCATCACAGGTGCTCAGAGGAGGAGAGATGTCACGAAACGGAAGATAATTGCGAATTCTTGACGTCTCGCTCACACTGAGTCTATGCTTTCTTTAATTTTTTTTTCGTAGTGGCATTAATTTAAAGTTTTTTCACTTTATGCTTTGTGTCCTCATTCGCTATGAGGTTTTTGTGATTAGAAGGTTCAAATTAATATTTATGAACAAAAAAGCTTAAAGTTACATCAGGAATCATTTGAAAACATATCTTATTAACTTTTTTAATACTAATAATCATGTTCACATTCTGTTTTTTAATTCAACGCAACAAATTCTTTGATTTAATTTTGTGCAAATGTTTACTTGTTCAAATGTATGCCTTGGACGTCATTCTTCACCTACTTCATATAGAGGACTTTGTGATGAGAACGGCGACTAGAAGTCTCGTTAGACTCGTAGTAGGAGGTTTGGTGAGGACATTAACAACAGGTCACATATCAATCAGATCAGAGATTAGAGATCCTTAACCTCTGGGTTCACGGATAATAAAGTCGCTGAAACTGATTTTAGTAGAACACCCTCACTGGTACTTCCGGATAGGGACTATTGGGTCAAATCCAATAAGCTATATGAGGGTAGTGCGGTCTTTACAGACGGGTCCAAAATGGGTAAAGCACAGTGGCTGGTGTCTATATGTTGGAATCGAGCATTCGTAGTTCTTTCAGACTGCCGAATGAGTGCAGCGCTTTCCAAGCTGAGATCTGGGCGATCCTCAGGGCCATGGAATTGCTGGCCAGGAACGTAGCTGAAGGAGGGAAGGTAACCTCCTACGTCGCCAGCCAGCCAGCGCTAAAAGCTTTGAAATGCCACAATGTCAAATCGAAACTTGTTAGTGACTTTAGGAGAGTCCTCAGGGAAATAAAATTCCGATGAGCTGACAAGAATAGCGTCGGGATTAGGTGAATGTGTAACAGATAGGTGAAACTACCGATAGTTCATTATTACAGGGAACTCAGTAATTGAGTAGAGATCAGGACCAACAGTTCATGGCGAAATAGGAGCGATTGTAGAGTCTCAAGGGCTATGTGTCCTATGGAGGATCAAATGCTACTGGACATAGAACCGTGATAGGCGCATTGACTTTTCACTGCTCGGTCAGAGCAAGAACCAGCATTTGGGAAACTGCCATTCCAGATTTCTGTAGGAAGTGCGGGGATGAAGAGGAACCAGAAACCATTCAACATATTATCTGTCACTGCCCAAAGCTGCAACGTCATAGGCTTAGACGGCAGACATTCCGGTGAGAGCATTACTGATACCGGGAAGTGTAAACAAGAAGAGATCATGTGCTCCATCATGGGAATTCAGTGGCTTAATGATGGATAATAGGTTCAGTTTTGGGTACAAATGGGGGTAAATATTACTTTTAATGGGCAATAGAAGGGATACAAAATGGAGCCAACTGGGTCTCCAAGTGAAGGTGCGTTTTAGCACCTAACCTTACTTTCAAAATGCCTTTTGCATACAGAAGAGGTCCACTTATTTTTTTATGGAGAGGAGTGGGGGTGCCAAATGTGCTCACCAAAAAAATAGACTATCATATTACTTTGTGGTTTGTGAACCAATTTTCCATATTCTTTTTCCATATGGAAATGGTTCACTAATGAAAGTTGTGGATGGGAAAGCAAAATGCCAGCCCCGAAAATTGATTATCAAATAACTTTATTTATGAACCAATTAAAAAAAAAAAAAGTTGGTATGGAAAAGATTCACTAGAATTGGTTTTTGTTTACTTTGGGTGGAGATGTAGCACACTGGCTTAAGCTAGTTTATTATAAATTTAAGCTTATAATTACATAGAAAAAAAGTAAAACTAATATTAAATTAAAAATTAAAAATATATTACATTAAATAAAAATTTTATTGATGTTCTTAAGGATTAAATTAATATTTAATTGAGATATTTTTAAGGATTAAATTAAATAATTAATTGAAATAATTTTAAAGATTCAATTAAAAAACTAATTAAATATTTTTAAGGGTTCAATTAAAATATTAATTGAAATATAGAAAAAAAAATCAAAAAATATAAAAAAATTACCTTCGAAAACAGCTAGTTGTTCCGCTCTACTAAGTGTTTGTCGGAATATTTACAATTGACTTTGGTTTTATTTTTTCATTAATAACTATCACATGTAATTTGGCTCACAAAGCGATACGAACTGTAGCCTAATCAAATCATTCATATAGAAACAAATGAAGTTTGAACAATAATAATTCAAATTACCTATAAAAAAAATTATGTTATATAAAACTTAAAAAAAATTAAACCGACAGAAGTATTATATGCGTTAACTACTTAAATATTTGCAGTACGCACCGTACATAGCAAGATTTTAAATGATTTAAGAATTAATGAAGAAAAAACACATTGTGGGACAGGTCGAGTCAACCAACTTTTGACATGAATATGCTTAAGTGCAAATTCCAGGGAAACTGACACATGGAGAAAAAGTGTCTAAGAAGCAAGCTTGATGTCGAAAAAAAATTTATGAAACTACATATTTACAATTAAAAATTATACATATATTATGGCAGTGAAAAATTGTCACGTACAGAAAAATTAACACATATCTATCGGGTCTTATTTGCGATGTAATCGTAAGGGACAAAAACTAAATTTTTCAGGAGGTTTTTTTTAAATATTCAAATATGTTTTTGTACGTAAATTGTCGCTTACGATAAAATTTTACAGCCCGTATCTCAGAAATTATCAAAAATTTTGGAATTTTGATAATTCTTAACTATGGGTAGGTCCATAAAATGTTAATTTCAATAAAAAAGTATATTTTCAATAACATGTCGCTTACGATAAAATTGAAAATAAGGCTCGGTATACATGTAATAAAATTTATTAAATTACAAACAAAAAAACAAAATATAATAACAGAAAAAATCTCAACAACAAAATGTTTGCAATATCACAGTCCTGTAGCTCCTTTCTGTATTTCTCGCATCGTAAAATTGGTCACATGTAGTGTAAAACACAAAATTCCATCGTTTCTCGATTTGTGAGAAAAAAGTGTTTCTGTATTTGAATGCGAAAACAGACAACACTGATTCTGTTTTTACTGGAATATTTCCAGTAATCGAGTGTCAAAGGAAACCAAAATGTCACAAAAATATTATTTCAATAACAAAAAAAAGAAATAATTTACAAAAAAAAAGAAAAGAAAATAATGCATAAGCATATAAAATGCATATGCAAATTGCTTGAAGAAGTTTTTTTATCAGCTGTCTCTACATAACAAAATTATAAAAAAAAATCTAAATCTAAATGTAAACATATCGACTTTTTAATAATATTTTAGTCCAAAAATTCGTTGCATATCTTTTCAACTAGTTTATTTTTCATATTTTTACACGCAAATTAAAAAATTTTATGTTTTTTTTACAAATTTGGTTGTTCTTGCACCAATTTCAAATGTGAGTTGTTTTGACAGTTCTTGCGAGAAACTTTTCAGAAAAAATTGTTACAGAAACACTTTTTCTCACATCCTTCCAATAATTATTGGACATTTATTTAAATGACAGATAGTTCTCGCAAAGTAAAGATACAGAAAAACTTATGTGAGAAAAGCCATTTTGTGTTTCAATTCGCATTGTTTTTGTTACGATTCCCTAGTTTCATGCGGGAAATTTTACGATGCGAAAAATACAGAAACGAGCTACTGTACACATTAAGCTCACCAGTGCCTCGCTTCTATAACTTCTGAGAAGTTCTCGCATCGAGAAAAATTAAATAATTATATTCGTTTTCCTGTTTTACATAGGGCTATTCATATAAAAACTTAAATAAACTAACAAAAAATATTTAAAAAAAAATTTTTCTTTTATATATTTATTTATTGTATCTTAAACAAAAATGAACTAACAATAAGTATTCAAATCTTAAATCTAGATATAGTAATTAGGCCCAACCAGTGTCAGGCATAAACTTAGTGATAGTAATCAATAATACATAAATATTGTATTAAGCACAAAAATATTTTCAAGATGTTTCATCTGGAGTGTTGAGTATTAGAGCCATAGCGTCCCTCTTTTTTCAGCGGATGTGTCCAGTAAAATTTAAGTTGTTACGAGCAAGGAGATTAGGATGGGACTCGTGTTTTGTTAAGTATTTGCCTGCGTATTTTTTCTTTTCTTCAGTCACTAGTGGCATATTTAAATCACGATGTAAATTTGAATTTTTGATTTACCATGGAGCCGATGTTATTAGTCTTAAAATCTTGTTTTGCCTTCGTTGGATTCTCTCTATATGTGAAGCTGAAGCAGTGCCCCATAGCTGTGTTCCGTAGCACCATATGGGTTTCAAAAGTGACTTGCATATTAAAAGTTTACAATCTAGACTGAGTTTTGAATTTCTACCAATCAACCAATGTATCTGAGTTAATTTAAGTTTCATTTGTGTTAGCTTTGAGTCAATATGGGGTTTTCATGTAAGCCGTCGATCAAGGTGTATACCAAGGTATTTTATATGTGAATGTTGAGGAACAACTTGATTGTTGATTTGAATTGGGGTACAAGTATCTCTTCGCAGGGTAAATGTTACCTGAATACACTTTTGTTAGTTAATTTTAATTCTTCATAAGTTTAACCATAGTTCCAGCTGTGTAATATGTTCTTGTAGATATCGGGAAGCCTAATTAGGGTTTTCGTGTATACTAAGGCAGGCTGTATCATCGGAAAATGTAGATGTATGGATATTGCTGCTCAAAGGCATATCACAAGTATAAATCAAATACAAAACTGGCGCCAATATGCAACCCTGTGGCACACGGGATGATATAGATTCGGGCACACTCAAGCAGTCTCCTTCAGCAACCGTAAACTTCCGGTTAGTAATGTAGCTTTCCAATAGCTTCAGAAAATTTATTGGTAGATATGATTTCAATTTTCAAATAAGGCCTTCATGCCACACTTTATCAAATGCCTGAGAAACGTGAATAAACATAGCAGAACAATATTTATTTTCTTCAAATGTTCTTCTTATAAATTGAACCAATCTATGCGTTTGTTCAATGGTACTATGCTGACTCCTAAAACCAAACTGATGGTATGGGATGCACCCACTAGCAATTAGAATTGGGGACAAATTTGTCATGAGCAGTTTTTCGAAAAGTTTTGACATTGTTGATAGTAGACTTATTGGCCTGTATGATTCAGCCTTGGTAAGGTCTTTGCCCGGCTTTGGAATCATTTTGACCTTGGCAAGCTTCTAGTGGTGTGGATAATACTCTAGTCGTAATATGGCATTTAAAATTAATAGAAGGATTCTAATTGCAATACGTGGCAAATTCATCAGCATCTTGTTACTAATTCCATCAATACCTGGAGCTTTCTTCAGGTTGAGTTCAGTAAATAGTTTCTGTACATCACGCATTTAAACTTTAAGGGTCGAGGGGGTAGAGCAACTACACTCGGTAAATCAACAGCACCAGTACATGTGTTTGGGGTAAATACGGTTTTTAAATGCTCAGCAAATATGTTACCTTTTTCAGTATCACTTCTTGCCCAACCTCCGGTAGAAGTGCGCAGAGGTAGTTTAAACTCAACGGGTGTTTTAAGCGTTGCCGTAGCGCACCACAAAAATGATGAGATGTAGTTTTTTTGAGATGCAAGCAACTCTTGGATTCGTTTAGTGCACTCTTTAAACCTGATTTTATGTTGTGGTGATCTGTGTTGTTGCCATTCCCTTCCAGCTCTCTTTTTTCACATACGAGATGTTCAATATCCGTATAATAAATTCTATTAAACCCAGTCTGCGGGTGGGAGGTAGTAGCATGTTCAGCAGCCTGCTTAATATTTTCGCTAAAATTCACAAGGTTAGATTCAATATCATCGGATGTTCTTAGCATTATGTTTTCCGTGCAATGACTACTAAGATATTTTTTGAATCTCAGCCAATTAACACGATTGATCATCTTCACATATGGGTGACGTGAATCACTTCTTAGTGGGTTACAGATTGTAACGATAGTGGGAGAGTGATCGGAGGAGAGATCTAGGGAAGCTTCAACATTAATTAAATCCCTAGAGATATTTTTCATGACGCCAAAATCTATAACATCCGGAATTTTGTGTATATCCGTAGGCCAGTAAGTGGGCTCCCCACTCGAAATGACGTCCAAGCCCATTTTTGAAATTGTCTTAAACAACGCTTTTCCTCTAGGTGTAATAAGGCGTGAACCCCAGAACGTATGTTTTGCATTGTAGTCTCCAGCTACTACGAAACAAGGCCCAAGAGAATTGTAAAAATCTTCGTATTCATCCTCAGTGATTGAGAATCTTGTAGAGGAGTAAATTGATGATATCACGAAATTTGTACAAAAATTTTCAATGCGGATATTTGTTGCTTGTAGGTGTTCTTAACAAATGTTGTCAATAATATAGTGCTTCAGTCTTGACTTTATTAGAATTGCTGATCCACCGCATGCTCTTAATCTCGGGTCCTTTGTATCATATAAGGTGTAGCCATTCATTTTAAAAAGGCTTCTCGAAGTCAAATGGGTCTCAGAAACCAACATTATATCGATATTTTTTTCCGTAACGTAAGGAAGTGCTCGAGTTAATTTTTATGTTGGTGAATGCCGTTTGCGTTCCAGAAACATATTTTTAACGTGTTCATGACTTGCTAATTAATGCTTGAAGCAGAGTATTCTGAATTCGCAGCATTACTTGCATCATGTTAGTCATATGTGTAGTAGTTATTTATAACAGTCTCTCCATTGTCGTTTGTTCTTTACATGTGCGTAGTTATTTATAGTTTGCACCAGATTATCAATAGTGGCTTCAAGGCGACTGAAATTAAAGCTTGTGTTAGCATTTGTTGCATTACTTGATGGGGACAGTTTCTGCTTGGGAATAGAATTTGTCTTAACAGCATCGGCATACGATACACGTGAAGTACTTGGTTGGCTTATTGGAGTAAAATTGGCGGAGAAAGCGTTCGCTGATTGAGCTGGAGCTAATTTAAGTTTTTGGCCCATAGTCTATTTAACGAAAGAATATACAGGACATCCTCTGTAGTTAGCAGTGTGATTACCTCCACAATTAGTAAATTTTTTTCAGCTTGATCTTTTGGCTTCGTACAGCTAGCAGAACCGTGCAATTCACCGCAGATAACACAAACTGTAGGTAATTTGCAGTAAGTTTTTGTGTGGCCATATTCTTGGCAATTGTTGCACTGTATGTCATTCGGCTTCAGTTCGACCCGAAATAGGGGTTGGGGGACCTTTTTCTATGTTAATTATATTAGTAAAATTTTTTACCTTAAGTCCTTTGCAGATAAGAGCACATTTTACTTCTTCGAATTCAACATATGAATCTAGGGCATAGATATTACTATAATAATATAATACTATTTGTAGGCCTTTAGCGCTTTTAAGCTGGTATGTGTAAAAATTTGTTTTATTTTTTTTCAAATTCGCTAACAATTTTTCGAAAATCTTTTTCATCATATACTTGGATTTTAGTTTCATCAATATTACCTCGTTTAATTGGAATAATGTGAAAAGTTTTTTTACCAATGGCCGACAATAGTTTTTTTAAAAGCGCATTAGAATTTTTTTCTCTCAGATAGATTGGTGGTGGTTTAAAAGACTTTTGCGATGATGCAGCGGGCTTGTCGTTATTGTCTTGCAATAATGAAAAACGATTTTGAGGATTATTAGATAATACGCTATTATCCCTAGAGATCTTTGGAGCAGATAAAATTTTTGAAGAATTTGGTGTTCGCCCACGCTATACCACCGTTATATATCTATCCATTTTGACTTGGACATTGGGTTTTGTGATACTTTTATTTAATTGATGAACACGATCCCGAAGGTGATGATATCGCTGACTTATATGCAGAAGTACAGGGCAATTTTAATGTTAACGAATCACTATTTGGCATTGGACAAGGCGAAGTTGATCGCTGACGAAAAAGTAGCTTCGCCGTTAAAAAAATACTATCATCAGGTTTTTTATTTTTATTGTTTTCATTAAGAGCTTCAGAACTCACAGTAAAATATGCATTTCTGCCGTTAGAACTCACTTCACAATTCTTTTTCTTTGAGGTACTCATATAGAGTATTCCTCAATGGCACTTTGTTTTCGGATTTTTGTTTGTTTTTGTTGTTTCTGACTATGGAAAAAATATTAGCATTATTTGCTTTGCTTATTTATCAAAGTTAATATGTATTACGAATATTATGTATTATGAATATTTTTTGTATGATTTTTGTTTGATTAGTATGCATATAAAAAAAACTCCGCTGAGACGTCTGTTCACTATGAAGGTTCAACGAAAAGTGAAATATCAAAAATATAGTATTTTTCTTACTCACCCTACGTTTCACAGGATGATAACAATTTTTTCGAGTAACAGGGTACACTTAAACCAATTAAACCCATAAGGCAGCTGTTTATTTCAACTGTCAACTTCTATATAAAATCAAAATTAAGCAAAAATTTTACATACGTGGATAATTCGAGAGGCTACCTTATTTTATCTGTCTTAAGGCCAAGTCACATAGAATCCTTCATAGGTTATACGTAACCTGACCAGGCATCCCCATTCCATTCAAATATATTTTGAGTATAGTTATTGCTTAACCAAAGAAAACCTTGTTGGCTTCATCTCATTAGCATAAAAAGTCAAGAATAGTTAAAAAATTCTCAGAAAGATATTTTTTCAGTAAGCATATTCTCTATTTGAGAAGATCCGTTGTATATTTCTTGACTAAGTACATGTAAATAAATACAAATAAAAAAAAATGATGTACCGTCAGCATGTATAGTTCGTAATAGTCATCCATAATTAACATCTCAAAAAATGTGATTAACACTATTAATACATATTAAATTTAATTGAAGTAGAGTGAATTTTAATTAGGAATAATTTATTAATTGGGCTTAAGTTCAGCATTTTCAGATTTATTGAATGAATTAATTTTATTAATTAATGTGATTTTGTAAAGAAGAAAAAACTAGACTTTTTTGCTATGGGAAAAGCACATATTTCTGGGCAGTCATGCACTTCATTAGCACCCATTTCCATCTACTTGGGCGAATTGTAATTAACATCTGGTTCTGTGAAACTGTGATATGAAAACAAACTTTTCGTTTTCAAGAGAACTTTTAATTTCATAATTACACAAATTGCGATTCCCCCTCTTTTAATGAAAAAGTGTTCCATTCCATTGTAGCAGTGAAACATTTGTATCTGTGTTGGGCCCAATAATTGACTTATCAATTATGTCATTTATCTTTAAGTGTCATTTAAGTAACAAATTAATTTTTTCAGTGCAAAGTTGAGAGACATTTAAATAATACTTAAATGCCCAACCTTGCGTATATAAGTTCTAATTAGAGATGGGCGATTTTTCGAAACCTGTAACTTTTTCACAGCGATTGAAAAATCACTAATCACAACTATGACTGAATTTATGAAGTAACAGGTTTTGGACATGAAGCAATAAACAAAGATGACGCAGAAAAGTTGAACAAAAATTCCTCTCTCTGCGCATGACGTCACACGGGAACACAATTATTTGTTTACCTCAAAGAAATGCATGGCTCAGAATCGTTTTTCATCAGCAAAAATTCTGTAACTTTTGAACCAATAAATATTTTTAAGTTTGTATTTTTTTAGTGGATATATAACATCTTAACCTTTTAGTCACTTTTTAGCTCATTAAAAGCGGTGAAGTAATTGCTGAGAAATTCAAGGTTAAAGTTTGACTTTTGAGTTTTTTTTTAATTTTGCATAGAAATATGAGGCCGTATATTTTGTTAAACTTATTTATTTGATCAAAAAGGTCAAAGAACAAAAATTAAATTATTTCAATAAAAACAGAGGTAAGAATTGAATATGTAGAATATAAAATTCATAAAAATAAAATAACATTGTTAAATTTGTTTAAGTCAATTTATAGTTTTATTTAATTTTCTTTTGCGTGATGTTGCGCTCTCTATTAAATGTTTATTTAATTCTCTTATCTTAAAATACATGAGTGACCTAAAACAAAGTGTTTTCCAAACCGGTCTAAAAAATCAGAAAATACTTTATTACTTTCGAAAGTAACTTATAACTTACCACTCTCATATTCCATTTTATTTGCAAAATCATCTGCCTTGAAATGTTCCATACAAATGCGAGCATTCTTTGTATTTAGGTTATTTTTGCAACAAAGCTTTTTCCACTGCTTTAATAATTTAGGATCCGACGGAAATGTAAAGAAACTTATATTGCTTGTATTTCTTTTACTATTTTTGTAATTTTTCACTTCACACCTCATTTAAATTCCAATTTCCTATATTTTGTCTTAACTTTGTTCTTTTGTCTCTTGCTTCTGCTATTACACTAAAATACAATGATCACGTTCTACGTCACGCACACACAGCTGACTGATGTAAACAACATAATCGACCTGCGCAATGAGCAATCTCTTTTTTTTCATTCATAGGTTTTGGAAATATATGTAGTTCTTTCATAAAAACTGTGAATGTTCTTGTATGCTTACTTTACAGTAAATGAAGCTACCACATAAATTTTTTTTTATACCTTCACCGTTTATCGAGAAAAAATCGTCAGATCGTGTTAAATCGTCTTTTCTGGCAACTATGTATAGCTCTCACAATTCTCAATATTTGGATGGAGTTGTTTGCTAATTCCATGATACAATTATACAAGGTACTTGCACAAGCCCAAAGCATATTTATATAAAGTATATGCAGGGTTACAACAACTAAGAAAGTACAAAAACAACACGCGATTTGTTTGTGTAAGAATAATGGATGAATGTCAAAAACAGATGGATACAACCAGACCTGGGCAACTTGCATTACTTTTGCATAAGCACTGATTAAAAAACAAAAATTTTAGTGCAAATTTAAATTTGATGCTTGTAGTGCACTATTTTTTGCACTTAAATAAAATCTCTTAAAAGTAATGGATTAATATTGCATTAGCACCTAATCGCATGACAAAAAATACACTAATTTTGTGTTGCCACTAAGCACATCATGAAGTAATGCAATATTATTGCACTATCACATATTGTACACAGTAAAATTGAATAAAACGTGAAAATATTTTTAGGAGATAGCACAAATAAAATATATAAAATACACTACATTTCATTGAGGGAACTTTTATAAGTACGTACAAACAAATTAACGAAAAAAACAGTCAATATAAATACAAACTAGATTTCAGAACCAATTGAAAAAAATTAAAAAGTTTCATACTTCAAGTACGTTGCATCTCGAGCTATATGAAAAATCGTGCAATTGAAAAAAGATCAGAACTTAGGTTTTCGTTTATTGTAAAGTTATATCTTAAAAAATGGTGATTATATAAACGAAAAATACTACCGCTTGGAACAATTTCATCAAGTTTTGTCTTTCTCTCGAAAAATTATAAAAAAGTAGTGATATGATTTTTCCTCTTAGATGACGATATGTACATAGGAAAAAATTTACATATTTATGTATGTACGTATGTTTTTATGTATGTACACGTTTACGTTGTATTTTGCACTATATTTTTCACTGATAATGCAATAATACTATTCATAATGTGTTTAGTGGTGCAAAAAATAGTGCACTAAAAGTAACAATGCAATGTTGATGAATGTCTTTGAAGGGATTTTAGTAAAATGCAAAAAAAAATTGCACTAATATTATTAAAATTAGTGCTAATGTAATAAATTTGCATTTGCATTGATTTAGTTTATTGTGGGAAAATAGTCAATGCATTTGCTTATTGAATGCAATACTCCCAGATCTGCATACAACAAAAAGGAAATGTATGGATAGACAAAACCAAAGTAAATTTATTAATTGATAAACCTTTAATATGTGAAATAAGTATAATAAAAGATACATATGTACTTTAATAATTAAATATAATTATTTTTAAATGTTTTGTAACACATTTTTTAAGTAAAAATTTATTTAAACTTTTTCACATACGTTGTCAGTATACCCAATTGTGTATAACAAAGCAAAACAAAACAAAATGGCGTACGCAAATTGTAAACAACTTTTGACATTCATGCATTGCCACGAAACGAGAAAAAAATTAATCAACTGAGTAGTTCCATATACTTGATATAAATTTAGTTTGCACAAGCCCAGCCTGTTAATGTTTACAATGCATATAGTTGTCAAACTTTGTTTACAAGCTGTAAAAAGTATGTGTGTATGTGTGTGAATAAAATAAGTACAGTGTTGCCAATGAATTTGCATGTGGCTGTGTCTCCAATTACACATTGAAGAAAATTACACTACACATCCTTTGTGTAGGTTAAAATTAAAACAAAATTAAACAAAAATAGAAGTCAAGAGGTCCATAGCTCGCTTTTTGCACGTTACGCTTTCTATGCATCTGTCAAAAAAGTAGAATCAATGTAATAGTATGTGACAAGTTACATTGCAAAAAGCGCAGAACGCGTAGGCGCGTTCAAAGCAAAAAGTAGGTATACTTTCTACTTTTGTACGAGTTACAAGCACCATGAAAGAAAGTCAGCTGTTCTTGAATGCTAGAGATGTTAAATAATACTTTATTTCTTATGTTTTCGATAAATATTATTTTGCCGTGGATAATTTTTTTCTTTTTTGCAATAAAAAAAATTTCTTAGTAAAAAAAAACTTGTTTAATAAAATATGTGAATAATTTCATTAATGCGATGTATTTTAATTAACTTTTCACCACACTTTTCTCAGTAACAAATTTTGCATATTAGTTATCGCTTACTTTTACGACTAACACTACAAATTCTTTTAAAAACTCGATTTCACTCTCCATTTTTTCTTTATAAGTATTTATAAACAAACGCACACAGCTGATCAAAACAAAAATAAAATGGCGCATGAAAAGCAGTGCATGTAACTCAACGCGAACAAAGTATAGAATGAAACAAAAGTATGAATCGCGTGTAAAGCATAACGCGCAAAAAGCGAGCTATGGACCTCCACCTTCAAAGTAGAATTACACACAGATTATACATGAATCTAATTATAGGCCTACACATGTGAGTAGAAATTACCCACTCTGTATATTACACACATATTGGCAACACTGAATGACTATAATCATTCATGAATGCCGCGTCTGCAATTGTGCTTTAGTTACCCTGTAATTGTTATTTTTAACAACAAAAGACATCTGTTTTTGACTAAATTCTGTTTGTTTCTACCAACAAAATGCGTGTGTTTCTTGGTGTTGCAATTTTGTTGTAGTCGTGCAAGTACCTTGTATAATTGTATCATGGCTAATTCTTTGTTTTTGTCGCTCTTCTTATTAGTATTTATCAAGATACCAATACTAATAAATATTTTAAAACAGAAGAGCTGAAATCTGTTAAACCGTGACCACTGTTTAATTTCACTGATGCTCTTCTTATTAGATTTTGTCAAAATAACGAACAGCTACAAACAAAATACTGCTAAACTGTGATCACAGTCACAGTTTAAAAGAACAGCGATTTAGAAATCACATTCACAAGGAGCAACATTATTAAAAAATCTCAGTATCACTCAACACTAGTTATAATTAAGTTTTTCGAGCATACTATATGTTTTTATGTTTGTGTGTGTTTATTGAAAACATGTACATGAACATTAAATTAAAAAAAAAATTTAAATTGCCCCAATCAAAAATTCGAAAAAAAATTTGCAATTTTTTTTCAAAAAGTTTTCTCAGGACGCAAGTCATCAATATATGTCCTTTCAATCGATATAAAGGTTTATAAATGGTAGAAAACTGGGAAAAATTTAGATTTTTATGTGTTTTTAACCAAGTTTTCTATATTAATTATTTTTTAAACAAGAGCTAACCTAAAAAAATGATTAGCACCATTGGACTCAGCGTACTCAAAGACCCACGGGCTCCCCGGCTTCTTAAAAAAAAGTTCCGAGTTCGAGCACAGTGGAATTAATGAAACAACATATAGGTCTTAATGGAAGATTAACTTTATTTTAGGCAACACATTTAAACCAGGTGCAATCGCAATAATT
Source organism: Nowickia ferox (assembly GCA_936439885.1). Lineage (NCBI taxonomy): Eukaryota > Metazoa > Arthropoda > Insecta > Diptera > Tachinidae > Nowickia > Nowickia ferox. The sequence goes on along the minus strand of OW387023.1, from coordinate 49,022,495 downwards.
TTTTTCTTTTATTTTTGTTATCTTGTTACTTGAAATATAGTGTTATTTACAGTTTTTACTGTAGACATTTTGCTTTAAGTTATTCTTCAGGTGTTGCGCATTTATCGCCATTATTAACTCAAACTTTTTGAAAACTGTAAAAATTTAAAGTTTTGATTTGATAACTATTAAGATTTTACTTATAATGAAATTAATATGCTTTTGTTGAAAAAAATTTGCTTTTATTTTTTATCCTACTTTTATATGGAAAACCATTTTATACAAACTTTTAAAAATTTATAACACATTTTATTTTTTTATTTGCAGATTTACTAGAGGACCGGATTGAAGAGCTTTATAGTTTTGCAATGACAGCTTTCGAAAAATTCCAAGAAAATGCTTTATAAATATGTATTACATACATACATAAAATCACTTTTAAGTTCGACTCCTCATTAATTATTTTCCTATTTATTATATGTATTCAGATTTGATAAAATAAAATATTACTAGTATACACTTGTATGTAGCTTTGACCGGTTATTTTTTATTTTTTTATTTTCTATAAAAATTTAATAAATATTGCACCTAAAATTTTCTCAATACTGTAACAGGCCGGAGTACTAATAAATTTATATACTATGGGCCTTATGTATAATCAAAAATTAAGTTAGCATAAGTGGCAAAATTGAACATGGTCTAAAAGTGTTTTGCTATACAATTTTACATTAAAAATCATGTAATCGTATGTTAAAACTACATTATGCGGCGATTTTTAATGTCAAATTGTTTAGAGGAACTTGTCAACACGTAGTTCAATTTTGTCAGTTATGCTAACTTCATGCCAATTTTGGCCGTATTTATTTAATTGACTTCAATTCACGCATACATAGATACATGGGGCCGTAACAATAGTAAAAAAAGTATACTTTTTCAGTTTTAGGGCCATTTTCACAACGAATAAAAGTAGACTTTAAGAGTTTTAAAACTAGTATTTCAATACAAAATACTGGTTTTAAATTCCTACTGCCTTATTCATAAAAAATAATTCAGGTTTATTAAACGCTTATTTGAAATATTTCTATGGGAAATTTGTCAAATAAACCTGTAATAAACCTAAAATATTTTTTATGAATTAGACTGTTAAAGTTCACTTTTGTATCGTTGTAAAAATAGCCCTTAGAATGCACTTTTTTAAAAAATTAACTTTCGACCTACCATAGACGAGAAAAACTGCACTTTAAAGGAAAAAGTCGGTTCTAAAGTTAAAACATGCTGAAGCTGTTTTTAACTACGTTAGCATCGACTTTGGCTTTTTACTTCAAGACAAAACACATTAAAATAAGAGAGAAAATTTAATAAGAGTTTTAAATTAGTGCAATAAAAGTTATTAAATGAATAAAAAATAAAACAAAAACAATTTGTGTTGTAATTAAGTGCACATATGCATACATATGTATGTACATATGTATATGTATATATGTTTGTACACATACATATGTATGTACGGGTATGTATGACTAACTATATCTCTTGACTTCTCTTGTTACTATAAACAATTTATAATCCAATTATTGAATAGTATATTGTATTAAAATAATGCAAAATACATACAAACACATTTTCAATTTTCTCTATATTAATTATTTGTTAAGTTGTTTTTATGTTCGGTTGTTTTATTACATCTTGTTCATGGTAAAATTATACAAGGTACTTGCACGACTACAACAAAATTACAACACCAAAAAACACACGCATTTTGTTGGTAGAAACAAACGCAAATTGTCAGAAACAGATGTCTTTTGTTTTTAAAAATAACAATCACAGGGTAACTAAAGCACAATTGCAGACGCGGCATTCATTCATGATTATAGTTATTCAGTGTTGCCAATATGTGTGAAATACGCAGTTTGTAATTTCTACTCTCATGTGTAGGCCATGTAATGAGATTCATGTACAATCTGTTTGTAATTATACTTTGGGTTCTATTTGTATTTATTTTTGTTTTAATTTTAACCTACACAATAGATATGTAGTGTAATTTTCTTCAATGTGTAATTGGAGACACAGCTATGTGCAAATTCATTGGCAACACTGTAATCATTTTATTCACACAAATACACTAACATTATTGCAGCTTGTAAACAACCCTGCAGAAAATGCGAATAGTGAAATTGTATTCATTTACTAGTGACTTTGTCACCAGTACTACTGACGAATTGTACCCCAGACAATGCTTTTTGCTATATACATTTAGCATGTACGTGTCATTGAAAAGCAACTACTGACGTTGGTACTACTGAGTAGGTATTTCTTTTGGGACCATATCGAGATATTGGAAAGAGATAGCCACTAGTACATTTTAGTAATTCTAATGATAATAAAACTGAATATTTTATTAAAAATTTTTGTTTTAATAAAAAAATACATAAAAAAGGGAACATTCGTTCAGCAAGAAAGGATTTAGTTTTCTGCTTGTATTAAATATAAATGAAAAATTCAAGGTTCCGTCGAATTATTAAAATCAAACACTTACGTATGAATCTGGACTCTGGACTGGACTTTTTAACTGATCCCACAAAATCTTCTACAGGCTCATAAAAATTTCCACAATTATTTCATTTTAAAATATTTTTATTTTTAGAATTACAAAATGGATTGCTATTTATTTGTCTTGTGCAATTTCTTTTTCTTTGATTCTATGAATTATTTTTTATTACATTTTTTTATTTGCCTTTTATATTGATTTCGTAAACCAATTTTCATAAAAACTTGAATTTTGCTTGAAGCCACTTGTATTTTCTACAAACCAATAAAACATTAAGAAGAAGCATAGTTGTGTATATCTGACAAAATATTTTCTACGCATCAAAAACAATGTTAATATGTAAACGCTCGTTTGACAATGTCACCAAGATAGTCGACAAAAGTGGTGACTTGGGAACATTTAACCCCATGCGAATAGTGAAAATGTAGTGATTTACTAGTGAAATTGTCAGTAGTACTAATGACCAGATGTACCCCAGCCAATGTAATCATGTATTGACATTTAACATTAGCTTGTCATTGAAAATAAACCACTAGACTGTAGCACTACTGACTAAGTAGTTTTTTGGGACCACATGGAGACATTGGCACCAAAGATTCAGTAGTACATTTTAGTGACCCTCATCTACAATTTCATAATGTTAGGGCAACAAACTTAAACACATACATACATTTTAACAGTATTGCACAACATAATAAAAAAGAAAACTAAACTATTGACGCGTTCACTGACAAAGTCTCTAACGTGTATCTACTCGTGCATAAAAGAAAGTTGTAGACATTTCACCTAGTGCAATTGTCGCTATAGAAAAGATTGTTGACATAGAGACATATGGTTCTAGGCTGACTAGAGGTAACTATCTGCATTGTACACATTAACAGGCTGGGCTTGTGAATGTGCCTTGTATAATTTTACCATGATCTTGTGCATGATACAATAATACAGGTAGCCGCAAATTTACAATTAATAAAACAACAGGACTTTATATTGCTGTTTTGTGATGACAACTGTCAAAAAACCAAGAGAAAACAAGAGACATGTACTTTCGTTTTCTTGTGTCTTTGCAAAGCTTTATTTGTATTAGTAAAGTTTTAATAGGCACCATGCGCGTGTATTGATTGCATGTTCTCTTGTATATGCAAAGCTGGTTTGTATTAGTACAGTTTAATGGAACTCTTACAGTTTAATAGGCACTATATAGGTAAAAAGTAAACAACAATTGGCAGATCACATCACAAAGAAACTCCATCAGCGCCAGCTGAGGTTGAGATGACAGGCGATGCCACTCATTGTTGCAATTTTAGCATTTTCACTGCTATATCTGGCATTTTCGTTAGTTAAAAAGCATTCAACTTTCAAAAAATTCTTCCAAATGCTTTCTGGCAGAATTTGTTGAAAATAAAAAATTTTAATTTGTTAAAAAAAATTCTTCTGTGTAGGGGATTTCTCTCATAAAAGTACATATATTGCAGGCTAAAGGTGCCCTGCTGATCTGCACTAGCAACAGTAAAATGCCCATAGGATCCAGTTAACCCCTCAAAAATATATTTCAATGTATTTGTAGTAAAAAAAATATTTTACTGAATAAGTAATATAATATTTTGGGATTATTAGTGCTCTAAAAATTTTTAAGCGTAATTGTAACATTTCCAAAAAACACCAATTATTAACTATTTTATATTTGTATGTGCTGTAAAAAGGGTAAAGGTTCCTTGATGATCTGCACTAGCAACAGTGCAATGTGCATAGATAGGATCCATCTAACCCCACAATAATAAATTTCAATGTATTTTTAATAAAAATAATTTAAGTGAATATTTTTTTGAGCTGTAGGTCTGTTTATATTTTGATTTATTAGTTCGATATTTCCTTAACCTTCGGTAAAGAAAAAAATTATTATGACAGACATTGTTATTTAGAAATATAAAAATATTTTGTAATTGAAAGGAGAAAAGAAAAAAGTAAACCTTAATATCAAAAAAAAAAACAAAAAATAACATAGCGTCTACAACTGCGATTAAATCTGACATAATATGTGAGAGAACGTCGGCAGAATAACAAAAATAAAATGCCGATATTTCTCTTCATCTCATACAACAGGACAACGTAAATCTACTTTTCTTATAACATTTCATTTTATGCAAATTCTCATCGAGTTAACATGTATTATTTTTGTATAATTATATATTTTGTTTTCACTTTTTCGCACAAACTTTAATTCACAAATTAAATTTAACACATTTGAACATATAAAATCCCAGAAATATTGTCCAAAACATTGTTTTTCATTTATTTTAAGAAACACTCACACATGCATACGTATTTATTTTCATGTACGTGTGTTTTTTGACAATTCATCTCATAAGATTGTTGTTATGGGATTTCTTATAACAACGCTCTCATAAAAAATCTTATAAGATTGAGATAACACTAATTTGAAGTCTACACGTAACATAACTCTCTCTGCGATTGAATTTGACGATCTCATCTTACATATTATGTTAGGTGTAGATCTAATGTAAGAAATATCATGAAGAAGTTAACCGAAGGTTAACGAAATATCGAATTAATAAATCAAAATATAATCAGCTCAAAAAATAATTTAATTGTATATATTGAAAAAGGTCGAAAAATTAGATAAAATAATTTGATAATATAATTTGGGATTATTAGTGCGCTAAAGAATTTTAAACGTAATTGCAACATTTCCAAAAAAACACTTTTTAATAACTATTTTACATGTAAATACTAATAAGTTTCTATAAACTTGAAATTCAAAGCTATTTCAATAACTTCTACATTTAAATCTGGCATTATGCTTTTCTTCTGTAGAGCATTTTAGCAGAATTTTTATAGCATGTTCACACGGACACCAATTCGCGGTCGAATCTTGATTGAATCAACATGGTTCGCCATACAAATTTTTGAGAGCGTACCATCTTGGTTCGTTTTGAACCAAAGTAAATTTATATCAAGTATATGCAACTACTCAGGTGATTAATTTTTTTCTCGTTTCGTGGCAATGCCTGAATGTCAAAAGTTGTTTACAATGTTCGTACGCCATTTTGTTTTCTTTTGCTTTGTTATACACAATTGTGTATACTGAAAACGTATGTGAAAAACTTTAAATAAATTTTTACTTAAAAAATGTGTTACAAAACATTTAAAAACAATTATATTTAATTATTTAATATTTTATTATACTTATTTCACATATTAAAGGTTTATCAATTAATAAATTTACTTTGCTTTTGTCTATCCATACATATCCTTTTTGTTGTATGCAGATCTGGGACTATTGCATTAAATAAGCAAACGCATTGACCATTTTACCGTACTAAACCAAATCAATGCAAATACAAATTTATTACATTAGCACTAACTTTGATAATATTAGTGCATTTTTTTTTCATTAAACTAAAAGCCCTTCAAAGTAATTTATGAATATTGCATTGTTACTTTTATTTCACTATTTTTTCACCACTTCACACATTATGAAAAGTATTATGGCATTATAGTGCAAAATACAACGTAAATGTGTACATATGTACATAAAAACATACGTACATACATAAATATGTAAATTTTTTCCTATGTATACCCAAGACGAAAAATCATATCACTACGTTTTTTATAATTTTTTGGAGAGATGTAATTGTTCCAAGCGGTAGTATTTTTCGTTTATAAAATCACCATTTTTTAAGATATATCTACAATAAATGAAAACCTAAGTTCTGATCTTTTTTCAATTGCACAGTTTTCTATATAAGGTCGAGATGCAACGTACTTGAAGTATGAAAGTTTTTAATTTTTTCAATTGGTTCTGAAATCTAGTTTGTATTTATATTGACAATTTTCCTTTTCTTTAATTTGTACGTACATACTTATAAAGGTGCCCTCAATGAACTTTACTCTATTTTTTATTTTATTATTTGTGCTATCCGATAAAATAGGTTAACGTTTTATTCAATATTACTGTGTACAATATTTGATAATGCAATAATATTGCATTACTTCATGATGACTAAGCACATCAATACAAAATCAGTGCATTTTTCGCCATGCTAATGCAATATTAATCCATTACTTTTAAGAGATTTTATTGAAGTGAAAAAATAGTATTAAATAGCATTAAATTTAAATTTGCACTCAAATTTTTGTTTTTCAATCAGTGCTTATTCAAAAGTGATGCAAGTTGCCCAGGTCTGGTTGTATTCATCTGTTTTTGACATTCATCCATTATTCTTACACAAACAAATAGCCTGTTGTTTTTATACTTTCTTAGTTGTTGTAGACCTGCATATGCTTTATATATATATGCTTTGTTTTGAACCTTGCTGCGAACCACGAAGAAATTGCTATCAGCGTTACCGTTGAGAAATTTCAAAAAGTGGCACAAAAAGGGGACTTAAAAAAAAAGTGGCACAAAAAGGGGGATTTTGAAAAAAAACGTCGCAACGTTTTCTTAAAGGCATTTATTTTAAACAAAACATTGGAATTTAGTAAAACTTAACAAAAACATAACAGAAAACAATCAGTTTATTTATAAAAGCTTTAAAATAATAAAATAAAATATATAAAATATATATCAAATAAAATAAAATATATATATACATAGAAGCAAATTCATATACATATGTAAATATTTATATAAATATTAAGTACTTAGATAATTTAACGTATAGTTGACTTTTGGAATGTTTGGATTTTCATTTCGCACGGATGACCTCAAGCCGAAACTATTGTTAAATTATAAAGTATTTACTTATAAAAAAAGTGGCAAAAAAGGTGATTTTTTAAAAAGTGGCAACAAAAGTGGCCAGGCTTCAAAAAAGTGTAAAATTGCCACTTTAGTCGCACAAACGGTAACGCTGATTGCTATCATCTCTGGTTTTGATAACAAATTATCGCTAATTTATCTGAACTAGCTATCAAAACAAAATGAGTACACACATACACATATACACAAGTGTAAACAAAAAACAAACCAAAAAATGGACGTGAATGAATTAAGAATATTAGAACACATTTTAATAATTATTTTTTATTAATTTGCTTATCTACTGTAAAAAAGCAAATAACACAGAGTATAAAACTCATGCCAACTATTCACGTATCTATGTACGCATATATGTATATACATGAAAACAGTGGTGCCTACTTTTGATACTCAAAACGCGTAAACATTTTCTTAATAAGAGGTAAATTTAAAAAATATACGCTTAGCGCAAAATAAAGTAAAATGTTTCGAATAAGCGCGAAAAGAGGCTAGTTTTGAAATCAAAACATCAAAAACATTTTTGTAAAGTAATTTTTTAGAATATAAATAACTAGCATGAGTGAGATCAACACATACATAGCTTGAGATTTTACATTTCAATAAGGTGCATACATTTTCTGCACAAATTGACACAATAAACCAGCCCCAGAAAGCAGTCGAGAAATAGAATTTATTTTATTTTGACGGCGTTTTTTCCTATCCTTTCACGTATAAATAAATATTCTCTCAACAATGCTACTTTCAATAAATTTCATACATTTTGTAAACAAACTACAAAGAAAAATAAGCACAAAATAAAATAAAAATTAGAGAGTATGTGAAGTTACTGCCGTAGATTTTATTATGGGCTTTGTTAATTTGACAGCGATTTTTCCTGAAGTTGCGGACTTTTTCTGTTTGATCATTGAGTTGAACTATAAAATTTTTAACACTGTTTTTTTAAATATTGTATTCTATATTTACTATTAACAAATTTTAAATTGAGAAAAAAGAAAAACAAAATATTAAATATCTTTTCATTTTTAAATAGTATTGAATTGTATATAATTTTGTGAAACTACAGAATCTATGCTTACATAAGTACATATACATACAAAATTGGTCGTTATTAAATAAAATTTCGATTTCTCGCTCTTCAAAAAACATATATACATTATCTGTTTTTAAGCTTTATTGAATATCTTTCAAAGCACAAAAAACTTGGAAAAAATAGAAGATTATTCTAAATTCTTTTTTTTTTAATTGTTAAAGCAAACTAGCAAAATAAAATGAGTTAAAAGTCAATATTGCTAGATTAAAGGAAGAAAAATTTTACAAAGATTAAAATATAGTCATATTGAACTAAAAGTAAAAAGGGGCTAGAAGATATTTGTAAAAAGTGCTAGATTTGCGGGTTTTTTACTTTGGGTTAAACCTAGCCCAAAAAGGGCTAAGTTGGCATCACTGCATCAAAAAGATTTGTCAAAACCATGGTAAAATTATACAAGGTACATGCAGAAGCCCAGCCTGTTAATGTATACAATTTAGTAAGTTGTCAAACTTCCCTGCAGAAAACATAGGGTTAAGTGTCCCCAAGTCAAAAACTTTTGTCGACTATTTTGATGACATTGTCAACAGAGCGTCTATTAATAATGGTTTTAATGCGTAGACCACATTTTTTCAGATACACACAACTATGCTTCTTCTTAATGTTTTATTGGTTTGTTGAAAATAAAAGTGACGTCAAGCTAAATTTAAGTGTTTATAAAAATTATCTTAATAAATAGAATTATAAGGTTAATATATATAAATGTATTTAACAATAATTAAAAACATAATAAAATAAAAAATAAAAAAACAATCAATATTGTTTTTTTAGTACATATGTTTATTTATTTTATCTTCAAATATGAACTAACAATAATTATTCAAATCTTAAATCTAAATATAATTAATTAGGCCCGACCAGCTATTAATAATACATAAGTTGTGATAAGCAAAAACAAAAGTATTTTTCAAGCAGTTTCTTCTGGAGTGTTGAGCATTAGAGCCCTTGTGTCCCTCTTTTTTAAGCGGCTGTGCCCAGTAAAATTTAAGATATTACGAGCAAGCGGATTAGGATGAGACTCGAGTTTTATTAAGTATTTGCCTGCGTATTTTTTAATTTCTTCAGTCACTAGTGGCATATTTAAATCACGGTGTAAATTTGAGTTTTTGATGTACCATGGAGCCGATGTTATTAACGTTAAAATTTTGTTTAGCCTTCGTTGAATTTTCTCTACATAACTGAATTCCGTAGCACTATATAGATTTCAACAGCAACTTGTATATTAAAAGTTTACAATCTAGACTTAAGGTTGAATTTCTACCAATCAGCCAATATATCTGAGTTAGTTTAAATTTTATTTGTGTTACCTTTGAGTTAATATGGTGTTTCCATGTAAGTATCTCCATAAGTTTAACCATAATTTCAGCTGGGTAATATGTTCCTGAAACGGTTTTCTAGTATACTAAGGCAGGCTGTATCATCGGCAAAAGTAGAACTGTGGATATTACTGCTCACAGGCATACCACAGCTATAAATCAAATACAAAACTCGACCCTATTCAAATCACGATGTAAATTTGAATTTCTTATGTACCATGGAGCCGATGTTATTATCCGTAAAATTTTATTTTGCCTTCGTTGAATTTTTTCTATATTTGAAGCAGAAGCAGTGCCCCATAGCTGAATTCCGTAGCACCATATCGGTTTTAAAAGCGACTTGTATATCAAAAGTTTACAATCTAGACTGAGGGTTGGATTTCTACCAATCAGCCAATGTATCTGAGTTAGTTTAAGTCTCACTTGCGTTAGCTTAGAGTCAATGTGGTGTTTCCATGTAAGCCTTCGATCAAGGTGTATACCAAGGTATTTCACTTGTAAATTTTGAGGAAAATTTGATTATTGATTGTAATGGGGGAACAAGTGTCTTTTCTTAGGGTACCTGAGCACACTTCTGTTCGTTTACCTTTATTCTCCATCTGTTTAACCATAGTTCTAGCTGATATTGGGAAGCCTCGTGAGGGTTTTCGTGCATACTGAGGCAGGCTGTATCATCGGCAAATGTAGATGTGTGAATATTACTGCTCAAAGGCATATCACAAGTATAAATCAAATACAAAACTGGCCCCAGTATACTCCCCTGTGGCACACCGGATGAGATTGTTTCATGCATACTCATAAAGTCTCCTTCCACAACAGTGAATTTCCGGGCAATAATGTAACTTTCCAAAAGATTTAGAATGTTTATCGGTAAGTAAGTCTTTAATTTTAAAATCAGGCCTTCATGCCACACTTTATCAAATGCCTGAGAAACGTCAATAAACAGCACAGAGCAATACTTCTTTTCTTCAAAAGTTTTTCGTATAAATTGAACCAATCTATGAGTTTGTTCAATGGTGCTATGCTGTCTTCTAAAACCAAATTGATGGTCCGGTATGCTCTCATTATCAGTTAGAATTGGGGACAATTTTATCATGAGTAACTTTTCAAAGAGCTTTGTCATTGTTGACAGTAAACTTATTGGCCTATATGACTCAGCCTTGGTAAGATCTTTGCCCGGCTTTGGAATCATTTTAACCTTGGCAAGCTTCTAGCTGTTTGGATAATACTCCAGACGTAAAATGGCATTAAAAATGAATAACAGAATTCTAATTGCAATACGAGGCAACTTTATCAGCATCTGGTTACTAATTTTATCAATACCCGGAGCTTTTTTCGGGTTGAGTTCAGCAATTAGTTTTTGTACATCACGCGTCTTAAATTTTATGGGTCGAGGGGGTAGCGCATCTACACTCGGTAAATCAACAGCACCTGAACATGAGTTTGGGGTAAATACGGATTTTGAATGCTCAGCAAATAATTTACCTTTGTCAGAGTCGCTTCTTGCCCAATCTCCGGTAGATGTGCGCAGAGGTGGTTTAAACTCGACGGGTGTTTTAAGCTTTCTAGCAGCGCGCCACAAAGAGTAATTAGATGCTGGTGTGACATCAAGACCTTCCAGATAATTTTTAAGAGATGCAGTTTTTTCAAATGCAAGCAACTCTTGGAGTCGTTTAGTGCACTCTTTAAACCTAGTTTTATGTTGAGGTGATCTGTGCTGTTGCCATTCCCTTCTAGCTCTTCTTTATTCACATACGAGACGTTCAATAGCAGTAGAATAAATTCTATTAAACCCAGTCTGCGGATGGGAGGTAGTGGCATGTTCAGCAGCCTGTTTAATATTTTCATTAAGGTTGGTAATGTTAGATTCAATATCATTGGGTGTTCTTAGCGTAATATTTTCTGTGCAATGACCTACTAAGATATTTTTTGAATACCAGCCAATTAACAGGATTTATCATCTTCACATATGGATGAGGTAAGTCACTTCTTAATGGGCTACAAATTGAAACGATCGTGGGAGAGTGGTCGGACGAGAGATCTAGAGAAGCTTCAACTTGAATTAAATCCCTAGAGATATTTTTCATGACGCCAACATCTATAACATCCGGAATTTTTTGTATGTCAGTAGGCCAGTAAGTGGGCTCCCCACTCGAAATAACGTCCAAGCCCATTTTTGAAATTGTGTTGAATAACGCTCGACCTCTGGGTGTGTTTGGCATTATAGTCCCCAGCTGCTACGAAATAAGGGCCAAGAGATTTGTAGAAATCCTCGTATTGATCTTCAGTAATTGCGAATCTGGGAGGGGAGTAAATTGATGATATTACAAAATTAGTGCAAAAATTTTCAATACAAATATTCGTTGCTTGTAGATGTTCTTCAGAAATGTTGTCAATAAAATAATGCTTGAGTCTTGACCTTATTAGAATTGCTGATCCACCGCATGCTCTTCCTCTTGGGTCCTTTGAATCATATAAGGTGTAGCCAGAAATTTTAAAAAGACTTCTCGAATGAGTCTGTGAGACCAACATTATATCAATATTTTTTTCCGTGAGGAAGTGCTCAAGTTCATTTTTATGTTGGCGAATGACTTTTGCGTTCCAGAAACATTTTTTTAACGTGTTCATGGTTTGTTTGCTTGAAGCAGTGTATTCTGCATTCGCAGCATTTCTTGCATCATGCTAGTCATATTTGTTGTAAAATTATTTATAGTTTGCACCAGATTATCAATAGTAGCTTCAAGGCGATTGAAATTAAAGCTTGAGTTTGTATTTGTTGAATTATTTGGTGGTGAAACATTTTGAGTAGCAATATAATTTTTCTTAGTAGCATCGGCATACGATACACGGGAAGTAACTGGTTGGCTCACTTGCGCAATAGTGGCGGATAAAGCGTTTGCTGATTGGGCTGGAGCTAATTTTGGTTTTTGCCCCATAGTCTGTTTGACGAAAGAGTACACAGGAGAACCTCTGTAGTTAGCGGTGTGATTACCTCCACAATTGCTGCATTTTTTATCACTTTGATTTTTTGGCTTATTGCAACTACCAGTGCCGTGTAATTCGCCGCACACAAAACAAACAGTAGGTAAATTGCAGTAAGTTTTAGTATGGCCATATTCTTGACAATTATGGCACTGTATGGGTCCAGAACGCTTATGTGGTTCTTCAACTGTTATTTTTCGGTATAAAAGATATTTTAAATTATAAATTGGGTGCGTCTCATTTTTCCTCAATTTTATATCATTTGGCTCCAGTTCAACGCGAAATAGAGGTTGGGGGATCTTTTCCCTATTTATTATGTTCGATACATTTTTTACCTTAAATCCCTGAAGGACGACTGCATCTTTTATTTCTTCGGGAGCGACATAGGAATCTATGCCCTTCAATACGATCTGCAGACCTTTAGCACTCTTGAGCTGGTATGTGTAGAAATTTGTTTTACTTTTTTCAAATTCAGAAACCATTGTGCGAAAATCTTTTTCTTCATAAATTTGAATTTTCGTTTCATCAATGTTACCACGTTTTATTGTAACAATGTGAAATTTATTCTCACCAATTACCGAAATTAATTTTTAATAAGAGCGTTTGAGATTTTTTCTCTTAAATAAATTGGTGGCGGCTTGGAGGTTTTGTTCGCAGATTCAGCGGGTTTGTCGTTGTCATCTTGGAATATTTTAAAAAGGTTTTGGCGATTAGTAGATGATGCGCTGTTATCCCTAGAGATATTTGGAGCAGATGAAATTTTAGAAGATTTTGGGCTTCGCCCGCTCTTTACCACAGTTATATATCTGTCCATTCCGACTTGGACCTTGGGTTTTTGGCTACTCTTAGTGAAAACAGGGTTAAGTGATGACCACGAGCCCGAAGCGGATGATATCGCTGAGTTAAATGTTTTTTTGTTTATGGTTTTTTTTGTTTTTGTTATTTCTGTATGTAAAAATGTTAGCAAAGCAAAAAAAAAGCTTATTTATCAAAGTTAATATGTACTACGAATATTTTTTTGTATGATTTTTTTTTGTTTAGTATGTATGTAAGAAAAATTCCGCTTTACGTCTGTTCACTATGAAGGTACAACGAGAACTCTCAATCAATATTGCATAAAAATATAAAATGTGAAAATTAAAGAGTTTTAAGTGAAAGGTGCCAATTATGGAAATTTTGACACTCTGGAAGATTTTGTGCCATCAGGTAAAAATTTGTCACATTTTAAGATCCATACGTAAGTGTTTGACTTTACTAATTCAGCGAAACATACAATTTTTAATTTTAATATACATATGTATTTAATAGAAATGACAAACAATTTCCTGCAGGTGGTGAAAGTGTCTATAGTGAATCAGTACAGTTTTACTACGGACATCGAGCGAGGAAATATCGATATTGTAGACTAGAGCACCTAAAATTTACTAGTGAATCTTTGGTGCCAATGTCTCCATGTGGTCCCAAAAAAACGACTTAGTACTGCTACAGCTAATGGTGGATTTTCAATGACAAGCTAATGTTAAATGTCAATAGGCGATTACATTGGCTGGGATACACCTGGTCAGTAGTGCTACTGATAATGTCACTAGTAAATCACTACATTTTCACTATTGGCATTTTCTGCAGGGTTTGTTTACAAGCCGCAAAAATGTTAGTGTATGTGTGTGAATAAAATGATTACAGTGTTGCCAATGAATTTGCATATCGCTGTGTCTCCAATTACACATTGAAGAAAATTACACTACAAATCCTTTGTGTAGGTTAAAATTAAAACAAAATTAAACAAAAATAGAAGTCAAAGTAGAATTACACACAGATTATACATGAATATAATTATAGTCCTAAACATGTGAGTATTACACACATATTGTCAACACTGAATGATTATAATCAATCATGAATGCCGCGTCTGCAATTGTGCTTTAGTTACGCTGTAGTCGTGCAAGTACGAACCACGAATGTTTCGTGTGAGCGGCATGATTCGCAATAGTGCTTCAGAGCGCGACCAAGTGGTTCTTTGTTGCCGTCTGAACATAGTATTATACCGATTTAGCATTCTCTCATCATCATTTTCTGGCAACACTGATGATACTTTCTTATATTTGTTGTGGCACCCAGTTATAGTCGATTCTACTATGGACACAGTTTGTTTTCGACTATAGTAGAAAAATATTTAAAAACATGTTTTTAATTTTAAGTTGTTTCTAAAACGAACCGACATTATTCTGTGACTATAGTTATGGCCCATTGTATATTCAGCCATATCACAGAGCTCTATTTCGTTCTAAAATAGAAGTCAATCCGTAGTTTGCTGCTTTAAAAAATGAAAAACATTTCGGATTGAAATCACTTCTAATTTCACGAACGTAATTAATTTTTTCTGCATGTTAAAGCCCTAAAATATGTTTTAAACCACTTTTTCAACAAAGAATACTACTTTTCATTTAATTAAAATACTAAAATACAATTAATTTGTTTTTATTTATTTATTCTGTACATTCTTAAATCATTACAAAAACAAAATCAACATAACAAAATTTTAGGGAATTGGTTTCTGTAGGATTATACTGTGTTCAGACATACATGTTAATTGCTCAATTAGGGCATTTTATGCAATTAAGACGTTAATTGAGCACAATTTACCATACAATAAGTCCTGTTTATGGAGAACTGTGTTTAGTGAGTGGAACAATTTCCTATAATGGCCGACCAAATGCCAAAAATAAATCAATAAACAAAGCAAAAGAAAATGGCTAGTAAAAAATTTAAATTTTTTTTTTTAATTCCTAAATAAATTTGTTTTTTAACAAATATCTTTTATAAATAGCAAAAAAAACTTGAAGATGAAGAGGCTGGCGTGGATTGAGGGTATGGAAGCTGCTCTGTTGGAATTGTGGCCATGTCGAATAGAGGAGCTTCGTGGCCATCAGATGTACATTTAAAGTTGCGGTACAGATATGTATTTATGTATGTAAATAAAAATAATACATAGTACATGTTTATTTGAGAAAACACAAAAGTGTAGCATCAATGGGTGTGTCGGCAGGATTTCTTTCTACATGGCCGCAATATGAGAGAGTTCATCAGATAATTGGAAGGTTTAAAGCAAACATCTTTAGAAAGTCTTGATGTTATGTGTTTTTGCTATATTGTTCCCACCACCAACATTTAAAAATTAAACGTTTTAATTGAATGAATAATATTTAGAGGTGTAAAATTATGGTTAGTATTTAAAAATAATAATATTTATTATTAATAATAGTTGTAATAAAGTAAAAATGAATTGTATTAATTTTAATGGTTTTTAATATTGTTTTCATTTACTCAGATTCTTCTACATCATCAAAGTTATTATCATTTTCCAAATTCTACAGTGACACTTGAGTTGCGTTTTGCTCCAATAATGCAGAGCAATATCTGCTGCTTTCTAATACTACATAATTATCAAGTTTTTCGTTTTCTTTTTTCTTAAACACTGATAATTTTAAAGAGTTCGACATTTCTATTATATATTAGTAAAATTTCTTTTAAAGCCGAATTTGCTTAAATTTTTGAAATTTACAAACACGTATTTTCGTGAGACAAATAAAAACAATCAGCCAAACCCACAATATCGAACGTTGTCGTTCGCAATAACTTTAAACGACAAACAGCTGATTTGGGACCCACTAACCTCTTTCAACGAGACAAGTCGATCGACAATGAATGCGAACGATAACGTAACAATTTTCATAAAAATTTGGTACCCACTATGAAAATTCAAACGACAACAACTGTCAAAATCAGTTACTTGTGTTATAGATGTCGACAAATGAAAATAAAACAATAAATTGTTACAATTTGATTAATTTAATAAAAATAATAAAATAAAGTTTTATAATACGAATACACAATAATAAAATAAACCTAAATAAAAATTTGTTTTAGAAGTTTTATAGGCGCATTTTGTTGGTACGGGATGCTGGTATCCATTTCTGCTGTAACGTTTCTAACAGCAGGATGAAGATTTCTTTGAACACACGAAAATTAGCCACAAATCTAAAATAATATATTATTTATGTACATAAATGTTTATTATTTATACATATTTACTTACTCGTTCGTTGGCATATTCAAAACATTTGAATAATCTCGCAATTGTATACATTTGTAGCAACTTTAAGGAGCATAGTTGCATTTTTGTGGTACACTTTCCCCATTTCAGCGCTTTTTATTTGTAAAGTAGCGTTTTATTTGTGAAATTTTTGATATGGAACATGTTAATTTGACAATGAAAAAATGCATTACGTTAACAACGTAAGGCCTGACGACCGACAAGTCGGTAGTTACTGAGTCGCTCAAACGAACTATAGTGAGTGACTTGTCGTTGCGTCCCTCGAGTTGTCGAATGTTTTCTTTGTCAGCTGTCAAATGGTAATTGAGTAAGCTAAATTGAGTATGTGTAAGCACTAGATTTAATTGCTCAATTAAAATTATTGTTATATGCCTTTTGGACTCAAAGAATTTATGAACTTATAACAACACAATTTATTTAACTGCACACGTTTTTAACCTACTATTTACACATGAAACTAGTTGCAAGGAAGTAGCAATACACTCACATTTTTTCACTACCACACTCACATTGTTTTTAATTTCTACTCAGATTTCAACGAAATTTGCAAGAAAGTAATTTTTTGAAGTTTTCAGAAAGTTAAATGAAAAAAGGGTTAACAGTGTTACCCACTTTACAGATTTGTACAAATATACAGGATTGTGGCAAATATTTAAAGAATTATAATATCTTATGTTCAAATATACATGCAGAAGACAATTCATGCATTTTTAAAACAATAAATTTGTGTAGGTGATATTCTGGGTAACACTAATTAAGTAATAAATAAAACAATTTCGTGCAAACTTAACGTTTCGACGACATATTTAAAATAAAGTTTCACTTTCCTATGAAAACGAACAAGTAATTTTCATGAAAGTTATTTATTTCATTAATATTTTTATTCATAATACGTATACATAAATATCAAGAAAGTTCATGTGTAAATATATCCTAAGAGACTATTTTCCTTTGTTAAATATACATATATGTATATTTTCTCAATTGCACTAATATTATCTAAATGTCAAACGCAATACAGAAAAGTTGAACATAAATTAACACCGAGTTTGACGTTTCTTGTTTGCAATAATTGTCAACGAAAAACTGTTGACAATTATTGCAAGACCTATTTATCAGGCCAATGAAATCGTCGTGAATTAATTCTGTGTTTTCATATTTAAACTGTCAAAAGTTGATTGCAGCATATACTTTATTTCATGTTTGTGTGTGCTTATGAGAACTTAAACATAAACCGCCGTATTCATAAGAAATATTTAAGGTTTATCTGATATATTTCTATGGGAAATTTGTCAAATAAGCCTGTAATAAACCTGACATACTTTTTATGAATACGGCTGAAAGTTGCACAGACCTGATAAAAAGAAGTTGAGGTAAACGTTAAATTACGGCATGCTTTGCGTCGTAATTTAGGCTGAGTTTACATCTGGCATTTATTGTTTGCCATGTGCCCTAAAAAGCGTAACCACAATGAAAAACTGTTTGATTCAGACATGTATTTCTTGATTTAAACTGTTTCCAATCATGTTGGATTCTATAAAATTGTCTATTAGTTTTGTATGAAAATGTTTAACTTAATAAATACGTGTCTGAATCAAGCAATTTTTCATTAGTAATTAGTGGTTACGCTTTTTTTACGCAAGTGTGGCACATGGCACAGAGATGTAAACCCGGCCTTAGGTTGCCTGTAACATAATATGTAAGATAAGAGCGTCAAATTCAATCGCAGAGAGAATTATGTTACTTGTAGACTTCAAGTTAGTGTTATCTCAATCTTATAAGATTTTTTATAAGAGCGTTGTTATACGAAATCTTATAACAACAATTTTATGAGATGAACTGTCAAAAAACACAGGTACATGAAAATAAATTAGTATGCAAGGTAGCAATGCTTACCACCACAGGAATATCCATAATGTTCAACCACAAATTGTGAATACCCACACTTCTGTATCGGCTTACACTTATTATTTTGCTTATTAGCAGTTAACATTAAGGTCTTGCTTGAGTTATTCTGATTGGTTGATATGAGGAAAATTTTGTAGTTTTGAATTGTATTGTGTCAGCACTTTTGTAATTAAAATTTAAGTCACCTTAATTCAGAAGATATCCGATTAGATTTAAGTTATTGCTTGATTTATTCTGATTGGTTGATGTGAGGAAAATTTTGTATTTTTGAATTGTATTGTGTCAGCACTTTTGTAATTAAAATTTAAGTTACCTTAATTCAGAAGATATCCGATTACATTTAAGTTATTGCTTGATTTATTCTGATTGGTTGATGTAAGGAAAATTTTGTATTTTTGAATTGTATTGTGTCAGCACTTTTGTAATTAAAACTTAAGTTACTTTAATCCATAAGTACGTAACAAAATGAGTTTTTATAGTAAACTTGTCTAGCTTACGTTATATTTGATAGCACTTTTTGTATTTTTAATTTCATTATTGCCATGGTATACAATTTGGTATTTGAGTTAGTTGTTTTTCATACTAGAAGCATTACTGAATGGCAACCCTAATAGAAAATTATACAAAATAAAAAATAGCTGCTTTATATTTACAATGCAATATTAGGTCAGTTCATTTACTCTTTAAGCAAAATCGAATAACTGAATACATAATGGGTTTTTTTCTAGAAAAGCAATAAGGAATGATTGGATAAATTAAAAAGACTGTATCATAAATTTTGAATTAATAACATCGATAGTGACACACTATTATACATTAGTAATTATTATAATTTTTTTCACAAATTATGAAAACGTAATAAGATTTAACAGAAACAAGTCAAAAATCTTAAGTGATACATATTTTTCAAGAAGCTAAAATTATTTTGTTTGTTTAAATAAATATAATAAAGAAGGTTTTTATCCATTCATAATTATACGCATATCGTTAGATGGTTACTAATTTGCAGCATTTAATGAAAATGCTCCTAATATTCTTTCTTTGGCTACATCTAGACTTAAGATAATAATTAGGGATAAAAATTTTAAATTGAAAATGTGCTTCAAATTTACCCATCTATAAATCTAGATAATTTTTAATAAACTTAAAAATTGTGGATATGCGGAAACTTTAAAACTTAATATTCTGCAATTTATGTATTCGAAATTTCGAAAAATTTATTAAGGATATAAACTTAATATATTTTATACACATAAAACCGGTATTGTGTTAAGGTGACGTCGATATTGACAATTGGATTAAAGGAGATACAAAAACCCGAATATGAATATATTCCAGCATACAATAAAGCACCCGACGAATTTACTTAATAATAAAATTAATAAACAAAAAAATTTTAAGCGGATTTTCGGCAATCAGTAAGAGCATGAGTAGGGTATTGAAGAGAGTTCTGGAAATAGGAGCAGGGAGCAAAAATAGTGTGGTACTTATATACGTGGAAGTTTTTGAAATTGTGTGTGAGTAATGAGATTCGCAACAGGGCTGGCACGACTTGGGTTGGCTTGGGTGAGTTTGGTCGGGGTTTGGTCGAGGTTTGGGTGGGGTTGGTTAGGATTTGTATACTAATTTTGTATGAGAAAACTAACAACGATGATATAAGTGCCACCCTATTGTATTGTTGTTCTGTTGTCAAAAGTTCTGTTGTGGTTTTTTCTTTTTCGTTGATATGTATGAATGTGTGTTTGAAACAGTTGATTTAATTAAGTTGTTTGAATACAAAAGCTTGATCCTAACCATACACAACAAAGTTGATAAGAAATAAAAACCCAAAAATAAATATACTATTTATGTATTTATATATTTTATTTATTAATTTGTTTGAAAACTTTATAATATAATAAAAAATAGTAAAAAAAATTAATCTTATATTGAAGTATGTATGTGTATATATATATATATATATATATATATATATGTAATAATATAAATATGTATAAATAAGTATTGTATTTGTAAAAGAAAAAACCTTTTTTTATGATTTAGACTTTATTAAAATTTCAATTTTTGTTTATTTTGAAATGTCCCCAAGCATAGGTATTAATACCATCTTCTCTTATATAACGTTTATTATCATCATAACTTAATACAACTTTTGATATTTGTTGTGTATAAATTTCATGTAGGATAGATTTAAATATATACATTTTATCGTGATATATGGTTTTATCTATCAAACAGTTACGGTAATCATTGATAGTTAGTTTTTTTAAAGCAGAGTTTTTTACCCCTTTAGCTTTTTTGATTTCTTCTTTATCGTCAACAGCTATTGAATATACTTTTGATCGAAGCCCAATAAATTCTAACATTACATGTCCATTATTCTCATCTTTCATCATTCCCAAGACTTTTTTGTTTTGCAAGGGGAAATTGAAAACATTATTAATTGAATAGTCTGATGTATCAAAGTTTAGATGAAGATCATTGTAAATATCTTTATAAAAATCGTTTGTTCTTATTGTGTAAATTAAAGAATCAGTATCCATATAATTTAATTTTAAATTTTCATTAAACTTTGTCTGCATATACTGATAGTGAAAGTCATACATTTTATATTTAGATAGTTCTAGAACTGAAAACCCTAAATATATAGGTTTATTAAATGTTACGCCATCCATACTCATTTGAATTGCAATCATATTATCGGTAAAATGTGTTGAACTATGGAAATTAGGTTTTGCTATAAGAGCTCGTGCGCCCAAACGGTTGTGTTTACTCTCCCAATCATTAACGATTTTTACATTTTTACGTTTTTCAACATTTTCCATAGTTTTACCGTATACCGCATTATTTAAAAGTTGAAAAAAATTTTTTTCAAACTCATTTTTGGCATTGGTTCGATGAAAGGTATTTAAATCGATATACTGTTTCAACCAAGTTGATTGTTTAAATCTTAATATTCTATGAATTTTAACTAATTTTAAACCATTTCTAATACACTGTTGAAGATTTCGATAGTGAATTATATATGATTTTTTGTTAGTTAAATCGGGAATTAGTTTCTTTATATTATGATGTTGTATTGGTGGACTTTTAAGTTCAGCACAAAACGGTAAATCATTATGACTATCATGTAGTTCTTCAGGATAGTCTAAATCAACTTCTAAAATGTAACCAAAATCAGAGTTTTCAGATACTTTCGAAATATCAAAGCTATCTATATCTTCAATCCATTCAAATTTACCTTCTGGTAAAGATTCAGACATTGCCCAACCATACAAGTTGTTCGCATCTAAATACATAAGATATTGTGAGGGTTTAGAGCAATCATATGTTTTGATATATTTATGATTTGCAACTGTTCGACGTGTTGTGCATTGAACAATACCACCTCTTATTCCTTTTTTAATGAAATTATACATATTTATATCGGTGAATAATTCCAATTTAATTTTCGTTATTTTTAACATGGCATCCCACGATAAACCAGGTGTTGTATAGTAATGACATGGATCAAGATGATATATTGATTTACAAACAGAACGAAAATTTTCAAATACATCAGTTAAAAGAAGTACATCATTTTTAGATATAAAAGCATATACTCATTTAGAGATTGACAGTTAAATGTAGACCAAACACTTAACGCGTGCTCATAATCAACAATAGTACATTCTTTATTATTTAATGTAGAGAAAAACTGTTCACGAGAAGGTAAGACATTTTCATTTAATTTTTCAACTGAATCGATATAATCATAAGGAAATATACCTTTCCTTTTCAAAAGATTAAACTCTAAATGATTTGGATATATTGATTGCAGTGTTTTAAAGTTATCGTCATGCAAATAATTAGATAATTTATCTAAACTAGACGACATAAATTTAAAAGAATCGAGAAAACGTAATTCTAAATTATATTTGTCAGTTATTTGAATTCTTTTTCTAACAGATATATACAATTCTTTATTAAGTGGTATAACATCTATATCGCCCGGTTAATCTGCTAGAGCCTTTATAAACAAATGACAATCATGGCCTGAAAAGTTATGAAAAATTATTGGAATAAAGTTAGGTAATTGATAATTAATATTACATTTCCAATGAGCTGGACCGCGATATTGACCAGTTAAATGACAATGATCAGCACATCTATCATCATCATCTAGAATTTGTTTACATATATGACACTCATTAGTATTATAATGTTTTTCAACTTCATGGGGTAATAGAGAATTCATTGGCACTACTTTCATTAGAAAGTTTGTACACAAAAAACGTGCATCCTCAATCAAATTTTGAACAAAATCTTTAACAACATCGTCACCCGTATACGTTCTAAGCTTATTCAGTTTAGAATCAAAAGATGATTTTATGTAGTAGCTGTAAGCTATAGGTATATGTTTTTGAATGCTTGTGATATTATTAGAATTTTTGTTGTTTATTTTACTTAATATACATTCAAAATCCGCATAGATAACAAATGGTACATCTAATTGATTTTTAAAATTTTTGAACTGCAATATATTATCATCCTTAAGACCCGAAGGCATTTTGGTGACAATTTTATTGCATTCTTGTTTATGTTTTAATAACAAGAGTTCACTGCTTGAATAGTGTAAGCAAAAATTACAAAAATATTTAGCACCTAGATGTTTTGAAACTTGTGTACTCAATAAACGACTTATGTTTCTTATCCAAACATAATGTGATTCATCGTTTTCATCATCTTGAATGTATAGTAAATTGATATGATTAATTTTTTCATCAGCTGTTTTATAATATGGTCCAACGATTTCTTTTTTTATCACATCACATCCAAAAACATTCACGCTTATATTTAAATTGTATTTCTCAAATATCTTAATATCAGCAATAGATAGAGGAAAGGTTAAGTTGGTGAAATCAATTGTTGTTCCATTTGTTAGTGTTATTAAGCTTTGTATCACACAAAGCTTAATTAACGTTACTATAATGTAAATATTTTGAATTTAAATTATTGTTTTCTAATGCAGCTATAAGAGACCATTTGAAACAATAATTATCATTATTTTTAATGTTAACGCACGCTTTTTTATTTCTGATAAATATTGGTAGTTCTAAATATTTAGATGCTTTTATAGGACAATACTTGTTAACGTTTATTTAAATTTTATTGATACAAACTAGAGACCAATCACTGTCTCTCTCTTGAAATTCATCCATTTTGGTTGCTATTTCTATACTATGATTATCGTACATGTTTGATAGATCTTGTTCTAATTGTACTATTACCATTTTCGTTTGAAAAGATTTCATACTAATTAGTGCGCTATCATCAATTTCAATTTCATTAGTTTTTGAGGATTTTATATATTCTGCAAAAACTTCTATATTAAATTTTATATTTTGATGTTCTAATAACATATTTTTTAAAATATTTATAATACTTTCTTTTGCATTCGAAAATAAAATGTTTATTGAAAGCTCATCTACCTTTTTATTTTCGTATACAAAAGTTTGAATACGCTTAGAAAATAAATTTTTACTTATACAGGGTGTTTTTTTTAGAGGTATAGAACTTCGAATTGAAATAAAACACAAGAAAATCGTTTTAATGTCCATCAATTTGGCTTTATTGGAAGGATAATTTTATGCCATTAACGTTTAAATATGATTTCGGGCATGTGGCCGCCGCGGCTGGCTCGAATAAAGCCAATTCTACAGGTCCAATTTTCAACCACTTTTTCGAGCATATGGGGCCGTATGTTGGCAATAACGCCACGAATGTTGGCTTCCAAGTCCCCTAACGTTTCTGGTTTGTTGGCGTAGACGAGCGACTTCACATATCCCCAAAGAAAATAATCCAATGGTGTCAAATCACACGATCTTGGTGGCCAATTGACAGGTCCATTCCGCGAAATTATGCGCTCATCGAATGTTTCCTTCAATAAATCGATTGTGACGTGCGCTGTGTGGCATGTAGCGCCGTCTTGTTGGAACCACAACTCATCCACATTCATGACTCTCCAGCATTATTTCGGAAGAAGTATGGCCCAATGACTCCACCAGCCCATAGAGCACACCAAACAGTCAGTTTTTGTGGATGTAATGGCGTCTCAAGGGTCTCATGTGGATTCTCTTCACTCCAAATGCGGCAATTTTGCTTGTTGACGTAGCCATTCAACCAAAAATGAGCCTCATCATTGAACAAAATTTTGCGATGAAATTCAGCATCGAGATCAATCTCATTTTCGGCCCATACACCAAAATCACGACGCATTGCATGGTCTCGCGGCTTTAATTCTTGCACAAGCTGGATCTTGTAAGGTCGCAAGCCAAGATCTTTGCGCAAAATCTTCCATAAAGTTGATGGACAAAGCTCCAATTGCTGTGCACGGTGGCGAATCGATTCATTCGGGTCCTCTTCAACACTTTGCTCTACAGCGGCAATTGTTTCTTCGGTGCGCACTGTTCGACGTCTCTGCGGATGCGTATTATCACATAGAGTAAACGTAGTAAGAAAACGATCCATGGTTAACCGAATTAATTGCTCTGATGGACGATTAGACGATTATGTCGACCATAAAATGGACGGAGCTTGCGGTAAACTTCGCGAACTGAACCATTATTTTCGAAATAAATTTGCACGATTTGCAAGCGTTGTTCTTTTGTCAACCTGTTTATGATGAAATGGCAAACCAAACTAAATATTAATCACTTGACAGCTGATAAAATGGCCGCCAGTTAAAAAAGTGATGCCAACTTAAAGTTCTATACCTCAATAAAAAACACCCATTATATATGTCGTTGTTTATAAACAAACGATTATTATTTTTTTTATGATCATTAGTTCCCAAATGATGAGACCAAGAACCTTTTCTTATATTTAATTTACAAGTTTCACATCGTATATAGCTACATGATGGAGTTTCTTCAATATTTTCATTTTTTAAATTTAGTTTTGTTTTGTTTGATTTTGACTCAATATGTTTATTATTAAAATGTCTCTTAAAATTAAATTTGGATGCGAAAGACATTCCACATACTTCACAGATGTACATTATATAACACCAGAAATGGAAGTACTGTACTGAAAGTATTTGAAATTAAAATAAACACAAATTATAGATTTGCTCTTAATATCTACAACACACACCTGGACTTAGTGAAGATGTTTATATAAATATTTAAATATTTCACAATTTCGCTTTAAAGGATTACTTTTACGTAGTTTTTTAACTTTTTTATATAAATATGATTTTAAACAGTTTTTAAATTATATATAAATTATAATTTTCTGTTTTAAGAATGCTTGTTTATATAGTTTTCAATCACTGATGACGGTTTTTGAATATGTTTTTTCTTTTTTTGCGTGTGACACGTTTTCTTAGAATAATGAAAATGAATTGTTTAATTAAAACTCATTAACAAATGTTCTTATATACTTTTTATTCTTACTAAAATTCAAGTTTGATAAAAAGTTGTGGTCAAGAGTATAAAAACAAACAAAATTAAAAAAATGAGCAAACAAATACTTAAATTAACCACATTTATTATTAACATAATAAGTCAGGACAAATAATTTCGGCTTCTATTTGTGGTTGACTTCAATAACATTCAGTTTACTTCTTTGGTGTATCTCGAACTAAAACGATAATAATTAATTATTAGATTTAATAATAAATAAATAAATAAAAACTTTTTTTACCAGAAATTACCTGTTGTTTTTGCATTAATAGCTAATTCATAATTAACCTTACTGCTTCCTTTCCTATCTTTGGAAAGGTAGTAGGTATTGCGGTCAAATTCCGCAATAGTATCATCATCGATGGTATCGTTGAATATACTGGGCAGGTATATATATTTATTTCTCTCCACCAAGCAACGAATTTTCATCCCAAAGCATGTCTGTACACGCTCCATCTTTGTAATTTCATAATTGTGGTTAAAAACCATCTCCTTTATAGGGAGAATGGTTTTATTTTGGGATTTTTTAAATATGGTTTTTAAATGTGCTTCCATCTTTAGCTTGAATAATACTTAAAGTAAAACTATAGGCGGTTTTTATACAAAATTTAGAAATGTAATTTTGTTACTAAACATGAAAAATGTGCTAGAAATTTTAATGTTGTGGTTTTTCATTTTGATAAAGTTCTTAATTTATTAAATACGCGAGAGTTTCTGTTTCGTGGTTTATTTCTAAACATGAAAAATGTGGTAGAAATTTTAATGTTGCAGGTTTTAATTTTTAAAAGCTTCCGTTGCGGTTTTTCATTTTTATAAAGTTCCTAATTTATTAAATACGTGAGAAATTTTAGATTTTGGAGGCTTTTATTGTTACATATGTTTTCATAATTTTAAAAAAGTTTCTGTTTCGAGGTTTATTTAAAATATGTTTTTTATTTCATCATCATGATCATCATCATCATCATCATCATCTTCTTCAGTACTGTCATACAAGTTGTTGTTGTAGAATACATATTGCTTCTTGTTTTTAACGATTAGAGTATAAGTAAATAAAATTCTTTATTATTTAAATTTTTTTAAAAAATTTTATATTTATTTAGAGGAGAAGACTATGTCTTCTTTATCCTTTTATTATTTCTAATTATTTAATTTGCCGGAAGACTATGTCTTCTTATTCGGACTTCTTATTATTGACTAATACTATTATTATTGTTTTAACTTAATATTAAACTTTATATAAACTTAAGAATTGTCGAACAGCAATCATCACCTTGAAATGCAACGTGAGCTGTTCCAATTGCATTCAGTGCAAATAGGTCGTCAGCACTTTAAATAAATGTTGTAATAAAAAAATTCGTGAATTAAAATTTAAATGGAAATGTGTCAGCAATTGAATTGCGACAGAGGAGATTGAACTTTATTAAAGTAAGTAACATAATTATTAATTACAATTAAATGGAAATGTGTCAGCAATTGAATTGCGACAGAGGAGATTGAACTTTATTAAAGTAAGTAAAATAATTATTAATTGCAATTAAAGGGAAATGTGTCAGCTATTGATCTTTTATTTAAAATAAATATGTTAATTATTAACTCCTCCCTTCTTAATTTGATTGTCCCCAATCATTCAGAAAAGTGGGATATTGTTCAATCTAAGAGGTTTGACTGGAGCTTCAAGCTCTATTGGGTTTTGAGGGTCGCGAATAGTTTGTAAACTGAGTACATTCGGGGTTAACTTGCTACTAGTGAGTGGGTTTTGGTGTTCCCAAATTACTACTTTTCGGGTGCGTTTAAAGAAAAAACCCAGACACGCAATTAATATGATTATTAGGCTAAGTATCGTTGATATTGACCAACCTCCGATTTCTAGGTTTTTTTTGATAGTTGAAATTGTCTCAGTGTTGTTGATTTGAAGTTCGTTTAGAGCTTCGAGCGATAAGAGATTGATATGGTCAATTTCGAAAGGAGTTGGCTGTAGTAATGCGGGTATCATTTTTAGAGGAGAAGCCTCCATATTACTGAAAGTTCTATTGTTAGCTTTTATGGTACTGTTGTGAAATTTAATGAGAAAGGTTCCAGATAAAGATCGATATGTTTCATCTATGTAAATGGATCCATTGTAACCATTCAGTAAGATCATGCCAGACTCAATTTCCTCAATTGGTGAAATGTGATGATTATTGCTCGTTACAAAAGAAGAGTTTCTATTACTAATAATATTAGGGATACAAGTATTATTTGTTATGTCAATTATTTGATTTTCTTTACAAATCATAATATCGTTATATTCTTCACATTTTTCTTTAATAGCATAAATTGTTTTTTCATTTTTTAAAATTTCTAGGAATTCGAGTTTGATTACATATGTTTTCTTTTTTACTGGTCTTAAAATTACATTTTCATACATTTCCTTTTTTGTCAATGGTACTTTAACCATGTAAAATATTTCATTATAATTATTTTTGTTATACAAAACTGACACTTTGGCAAATTGAAGTGCCTCCTCTGGGTTTACAAAAGGAATGTTTTCTTCTTCGATTTTTTTCATAGCTACTTCTATTTCTTTTTTATTTAGTATTAATGGGTTTACAATTCCAATTTTTGCCCATTCTATTCCATTTTCAATATTTACTAACTCTTCCTTGACTAATCTTATTCTATTTTGTAAACTAATAACTATTTCATTTTCTAAGTAAACATTCTTTCTTACAAAATTTGACATTCTATTAATAATTTCGGTTAAGTTGTTTATTCTTTTATTGAAAGCTTCATTAACATAAAATTGTTTATTGTTATTTTTGTTTAATTCGTAAACGTTATTAGTTAATATTTCAAAGTCGTCATGATCCGGAGACCCTGCGACGTATTTCCAAATTGTTCCTAAAGTGTTTATGGCTCTTTTATTTCTTGTTAGGGGTGTTAGATTCTCTAGGATGTTGTTAATTTGGGTGAGTTCATGATTGAGGATAGGGTATAGGTTGTGGTTATTTGGGATGTTTTGTTGGATAAAGGTGTGGGTGTTGGCTATGGATGTTGCGTATTGTTCCAGATCTATTGGATGAATGATAGTGAAGGTTCCCTGCTGAATTTTTGCTGTACCCTTATTTATGGTGACAACGTAGGAGGACGTGTAATCCATGATTTGGATTTCCGTCAGCGCGTAGGATAAGAATAATCTGGAAAAAATAGGTTATTGTCTTTTAATGCTACTTTTATAAACAGTTCTGCCTGACATTGTTAATACAGTTGTATTTCGGTCTTCTTTGACTATTTCTTTTTTATATTTTGGGGTTAATTTTGAACCTAATCTCTTGTTGATCCTAACGAAAATGTTCTCTCCTGGTAAATAAGTTTTGGGTGCTTGTCTATTTTTGTTATGGTAGTCCAGGTCCTGTTTTTGTTTTTCAGTCAAGCGATTTATTATTTCTTGTCTTTCCAAAATTATTTTTCCTGGGTCACTATTAAAGTTTTTATTAAAAAATATGTCAATCGGTCTTTTACCAGTGGTAGAATGGATTGATTTATTGTATTCGTATAATGTTTTGGTGAGTAAGTCATGGAATGAATTGTGAAGTTTGTCTGACTTAAGACATCTCATCATCTCGGAAAGAGTAGAGTGAAGTCTCTCTACTTGGCCGTTGACGGTACTAGCGTAAGGGGATGTAGTGTAGGTTTGTATGCCGAATTGATCTTTAAGAGGGAAGTTTATCGTTACGGAATTTAGTGATTTTTCATTATCTAAGACTATAAACTTGGGGATGCCAAATGCTAAAATTATTTCCTTCAATGGTTCTTTAATGTCTTCGACTGCCTTTGATTTCAGAATTTTTCCTAAGGCGTATTTGGAAAATTTATCTATTGCTGTGAGTACTAGGTTTCCTTCAGTTGAATAGATGTCAATGTGAATAATCTCTCCAGGATTTTTTGGAATTTTTGTAGGCTGAAATTGCGGTTTGTTGGGTCGACGATCATATTTTTGTTCTTTACAGGTTTGACAATTTTTTACTATCCTTTTGGATTTTTCCATCATTTTGGGGAAGTAGTACTTTTGTATTACCTGATTTTTGTTTTCGTTGGAATTTCTATGAGCTCTTCGGTGTTCAGTAATCAATATTTCTTCTTGGTCTGTTTCACTTACGATATCTTTGACTTGTGACTGAGTAAATCTTACCTTGAAGTTTTTAAAGTGTTCGGGATAGAATTCTTGAATTACCCCCATAATTGCTTCGGTAGTAAATAAACCGTTGATTACGCTGGGGTTAAGATATTTTTTAAAAATTGATATTAAGGTGTCTTTAGTGTAAAAAGGTTTTTTAATAATGTGCCTATGGTAAGTTGGGAATGGAATTTCGAATTTGTAGTTGTCTTCGTTACTAACTAAGATATGGAGTTGGTTCTTAAAGACGTTAATTGGACATTCTATTGCGGGGATCATATTATCTGAGGAACTTTCATCGCTATGTTGCGTTGCTGTCATCGAATTTATCTGTGGTGGTCTAGATAGTGAATCTGCAACTACGTTTGTTCTGCCTGGCTGATACTTGAGTTCGTAATTATACTCCTCTAAGATGGACTTCCATCTTTTCATCTTGCTGTTTGTGTTCTTGCTACTGAGGGCATACGTCAAAGGTTGGTGGTCCGTATAAATGTTTACTTTCCTAGAACCGTACAGGTAATTTCTCAACGAATTGAGGGCCCATATTATCGCTAGCATTTCTTTTTCATTGGTAGCGTAATTTTCTTCAGTTTTGCTGAGCGTTCTTGAAAGAAAGGTAATGGGTTTCCTGTTTTGCGAAAGTACTGCGCCTATCGCATAATCAGAGGCATCTGTTGTCAGATCGAAGCCTTTTTCAAAATCAGGGTGAGATAACATGACATCGCCGGAGATGAGTGAATTTTTTAATTTCTGGAATGCGTCCAAAGCATTTTGATCTAAAGTAATTTTTAAATTTCTGGAGGCGTTTTTCGAAATGCGTCCTTCCTCCCCTCTTAAAAGAGATGTCAGGGGCTTGGCAAGCTTCGCATAATCCTTGATGAAGCGACGGTAATAACCTGACATGCCTAGAAAACTTCTCAGGTCTTTTAGGGTTTTCGGTGGTGGTATTTTGGCTATTGCTTCTATTTTATTTTGGTTGGCTTTAATTCCTGCGGCTCCTACGACAAATCCCAGAAATTCATCTTCTGTTTTGAGAAATTCACACTTGTCTAGTTGAATTTTGAAATTTGCCGATTCTAGTGTTTTGAATATTTTTCCGAGGTTTTCGAAGTGTTCTTTCTCAGTTTTTGAAAAGATGACAATATCGTCTATGTAGACGTAACAGATTTTCCCTATGTGGTCTCTCAAGACATCGTCCAAAGTACGTTGGAATATTGCGGGAGCATTTTTTAATCCGAATGGGAGTCGTACAAACTCAAATTTCCCGTTGTTAACTGAAAAGGCGGTTTTCTCTACGTCACATTCCTTTAAAGGAATCTGGTGAAAACCACTCTTTAAGTCAATAACTGTAAAGTAATTGTTTTTACCTAGATTTGCTAGAACTTCATTAATTTCTGGAATGGGATACCTATCGGCCACAGTTACTGCGTTCAGTTTTCTGTAATCGATGACCATTCTATATTTTTTTCCCGGATGCATCCAATTTTTTCGGAACGATCCAAACGGGTGCATTATACGGAGATCTGGAGGGTCTGATAATTCCGTCATTTAAGAGTTCATTAATCTGTTTTTCTACTTCACTTTTCAATGCCATGGGATAGGGGTATGATTTAGAATAAATTGGTGAATCTGAATGTGTTCGGATTTCTCCTTGAACTCGAGAAGTGAATGTAAGTTTCTTGTTGGGATCCGTGAATAGGTTGGGATGCTCCTTTATAGTTTGATCTAACTGAAATTTTTGAGTTTCGTTCATATGATTTGTTCTGAATTCCATTTTATTAACTGATTGGGAAGTGTGTTGATGAATTTTTATTCTAGTTGTATTGTTTATTAACAAATATTCTTTCTTAATATGGATAGTTGCATTTAGTTCTTTTAAACTATCATGACCAAGGATGCCATGAAACGATTTCAAAGAAGGTAGGATGAAGAATTTTATATGGTGGTTGGGTAAATTGAATAAAGTTGCGAATGTGTGGTGCGTAATTTGAATGTCTCCAGACACTGAGTTTGCAAAAAAGGTGTTTTCGTTTTTGATAGGATTGCTAACGAGGCATGGTTGAATGTAGTTTTTGTTAGATCCAGTGTCTATAAGAATTTTTAGAATTTTACCATTCTTCGCTTTGCACTCAAAATACGGGAGCGAAGAATTTGTTAACCTAAAAAATGGATATCTGTGAAATTTTGAGTGGGTATTTCATCTTGTTGATCTTGATCATAGGATTCGGCGTACTCGTCAATTCCTTGGTTTTGGATTAATTGCTCGTATTCAGTTTCATTATAATTTCCAACTTGTTCGTCCTGGTAATTCGGTACCGTGGAAAGATCTTGTCTACTTTCTATATGAAAATTGCGTTGTTATTTATGTGGTGGTGGAACGTAGCTTAGGGATGGAGGTCTTTTGTTATTAAATTGGGGTTGATTAAAAGGACGTGATCTGTTTTGATAATTTACGTTTCTAGTTTGAATTGATTCGTCAACTTCCATAGGTTGAGGCTTTTGAGGTTCCGGTGCAACTGGTCTTTGTGGTTGTAAATTTTGTTGAAAAGGTTGGTGCGATTGAAAACGCGGTTGGGGATTTTGTCGGAAGTCAATGTTGGGGATGGTTTGACGATTTTGGAATGCATTTTGTTGCATATTATTCATTGGTCTATGGTATTGGTTAAAATTTTGAAATGTCAATTCTGGATAAAAGGGTTGTCTATGAATTGTATTTGCATTCCGTATTGGAAGAGGTGGTGGTTGACGTTGTCTATGATTTTGATGTTTATTCGCGTATTCTGTTCTGTAGTTTTGATTCTCTAGCTTTAAGCAGAGATGTAATGCTTGCGGGAGATCCGCAGGTTCACGGATGCCAAGGAGTCTTGGTAGATCTCCATTTAGGCCTCTAACAAAAGTATCTAAGGCTTTGTCCCTATAGGTTTGCGTTAAAAGTCGCAAGGACTCTTGGCCCATTTCCATGCAACCAATTTTATTTAGTATAAGGGACAAATGCGTGTAAACTTCTTGATAAAATGTTTGGATGGTATTTCTTCCTTGAATTAAAGAAGTCATTTGGTACTCAAGCGTCCCTAAATCTCGTTTGTCTGCGTAATGCATAGATAGGCATTTTACAATGCAATTCCAATTTAATGGAGTATTGTAGGATTCTAAGGCAATGTCAGCGTTGCCTGTTATTTTGTTTCGGATGACGCTTAAAATACCGTAATATTTAGGTGTGCCTTTGCTAGAATCGTAAATTTGCAACACTCTGTCCACGCTTTTTTTCCATGAGTTAAATTCCATGGGGTTACCCGAGAAATCTCTAAGACTTCTTACTATGTCGGGTATTTTATCTAATTCACTTAAGTTATTTCTATATCTGTCTTCAATGTTTTGGTCTATCCCGTGGTTAAGGTCATTATTTGGATTCATCAGAGATTGAACTATGTTTCTGCATTGTTGCGCGCAAATAGCGGCTATTCTGTTTTCTACTTCTTCGTTGAGTTGCGCTGCTGGATTTGGGATGGGAATAGGAATAGGATTTGGAGTGTTAAGAACGGAAGGTCTTACTAGGTTATTGGGGTTAGCCATGATTTTTCGCAAATTTTGGGAACAATTTTTGTGAAAAAAAAAAAAATCTATTTTATGATTTATAAAAATGGGTACTTTTGATATTCACAGTAAATAAAAGATTTCTTATTTTGTTTTATTTTCTCTTCTTCTTTTTTTTATAAGGGTGGTCTTTGTCACTTATGAAATAACTTAAAAATATTCTGAAATATAATGACTTACAGTATAAGATGAATTGGACACATTGTGTTGACTGACTGATGTTATTCTGTTGATCTTGTTGCAGTTATCGATGTCGGCCAGATATTTGAAGGGTTGTCTTCTACGGTGCAGCTTTCAATGGCAAGGACAAAGCTGTTGTTGAATATTATGTTTTTAGGTCTTTTCTAAAGTCTTTTGATTAATATAGTTTTTCTTTTTATAATATAATTTTTAATTTGTTCACTGTTCCTTTTATTTGTTCACTGTTCTTTTTATTTGTTGTGTCTATTTTCTTATTTTAAATTGTAAACTTATTAAACTATACCGTCCCGATCACGCGAATTTTGTCCTTTTCGTACTTCTACTAAGGATTCACTTATGACACTTTATACAGACGGTCGCCTGCGGACGGACACTTACAGGCTTAATTAATATTATTTTTTATTTTAGGGTTCTTTTAGTACACTATTTTTGTACCGGATGCTGCTCGGGCGCCAGTAAATAAAATTCTTTATTATTTAAATTTTTTTAAAAAATTTTATATTTATTTAGAGGAGAAGACTATGTCTTCTTTATCCTTTTATTATTTCTAATTATTTAATTTGCCGGAAGACTATGTCTTCTTATTCGGACTTCTTATTATTGACTAATACTATTATTATTGTTTTAACTTAATATTAAACTTTATATAAACTTAAGAATTGTCGAACAGCAATCATCACCTTGAAATGCAACGTGAGCTGTTCCAATTGCATTCAGTGCAAATAGGTCGTCAGCACTTTAAATAAATGTTGTAATAAAAAAATTCGTGAATTAAAATTTAAATGGAAATGTGTCAGCAATTGAATTGCGACAGAGGAGATTGAACTTTATTAAAGTAAGTAACATAATTATTAATTACAATTAAATGGAAATGTGTCAGCAATTGAATTGCGACAGAGGAGATTGAACTTTATTAAAGTAAGTAAAATAATTATTAATTGCAATTAAAGGGAAATGTGTCAGCTATTGATCTTTTATTTAAAATAAATATGTTAATTATTATATAATCCCTTCACTTCCTTAACTTTCTTTAAAATGTGTGGAGTTGTGTTTAGATAATCCATCTGATTTTTAGTAATAATCAGAAATCGTTTAGGTAAATAAATGTAATATTCTTTATTTAGAAGACATCTTATGCTTTCACCATATTTTGTATCTACTCGATCTATCTTGTTGATTTCATATATATTATTTTCTTCCATATCCTTTAAAGGTACGTATGTAATATTAGGATTTTGAAACAATTTTCTTAAGCTTGCCCTCATTTTTTTTTTTTTTTTTTGCTTTCAACTTTTCACCGTAAAACGAACTTTCAAACTGATTCTTTATATCCAGTAATTGATAGTATAAGACGTTTTTAGTTATTTCAATAACTTTTTATCAATTGCGGTTAAGTATATATATATATATATATATATATATATAAAGAGATTCAGTTAAATTAAAAACTTTGATAAATATGTATTGGGGTCAATTTTTAAAAACTGGTGATAAATATTGTACTTGACATGCACAGTGGAAAACTTTTCAAATAATAAATGCAATAGTTTTGGATATTATAATGCAGGTGTTTCTAACCGCAGAAGGAGGGACTAGAACGCAAATTTTTTCTCTTAATAGAGGACAACAAATGCCAACAAATATTCCAATATTTCAATTTAGTCACAATCAACATATAAAAATTGAGGTTATTGGTGGTATGATATCACTAGTCGGAACAGTCTATGAGGGTGGTTTTAAAGATATAAATGTATACTCATACAAACCATCATGTGTTTGTAGTGAAATAGATGAATATGCAACTAAATCTTATAATGGTAAGACTGGTATCCATTCATTGAATAAAAATCAACAAAAACCTCCCCTCCCCCAGAAAATGGTTAATAATAGTATAGTTAAGAAAGCAGCTGGTGGTGCTAGCGGTGGTGATGACTCATTTCAATATGAAGATTATTAAATTAGTATATAAATATAAGAAACAATTCTTATCATCTCATTCAAAAATATATCGCTAACCTAAGAACATATATATTAAAAAGAAAAACTAAAATGAAAAATATTTTTATCATATTGTTTTCATATATCTATATCATACAAGTGTTTTCAGCTTCATTACCTATTGATTTGAGTGAAAATGAACTTAAAAATACAGAATTTGCAATTAAATTACCAAATAATGATACTGTGAGCATACAACTAAATTTCAAACTTTTAAAGTTTACTAATGATTTAAATAAAAACATCGAGTCAACAACAACAACAACAAAAACAGAATATAAATCAAACGAAGAACAAGAAGACAAGCTATTGAAGCATTTAGACAAGATTTAGTAAAAAAAGAAAAAAATATTGCAGGAATAATTGAAAGTTCGACTCCATTTTATAGACATTTTCAACTTCAATACAAAGATAATATAAAATTGAGAATCCGTTGCACATATGACAGCAATTACTTGAAACGTCGATTAAATATTTCATGTTTCGAATACCGTCAAGTTGAATACGAGAGAATTTTAAGTAATGGTGAAATTGAGACGGTTTCTGAGGATGATACTACATACCGATCCGATATGACATTAATCAACATTCAAGATTATACCCATGATTTGGATATGGAAATATTATAAATTAACTAATATGATGAAATACATTTACTACTACTTAATATAAACTTTGTTGTTGATGTGTTAAGAACATTTATTTAACATAAATAAAAAAATTAAAATAAGAAAAATAATGAACAATCAGTTTTATTCGAAAATTTTACATGACTTCTTGAACGAAGAAAGGTTTTTGTGGTATGAACATGAGATTATTTTGAAGAAATTAAAAACTCAATTCGATGAATATGCATTTTATAAGAAAAGTAAATCAAAATTTGGATATCATTACACCAATTGTGTGTGGTCCAACAATGAAACAACTTGTGGACCTGATACCTGTAAATGTTCCCTTATCGATAAAAGTTGGGAACAAGCATTATGTATAATGAATTTTTATAATAATTTAAAAACATAGACTTTATCATTCAGAACAACTAATTTCGGCTTCTGTTCACTAATTTTCTTATACTCTTGACCACAACTTTTTATCAAACTTGTATTTTAGTAAGAATAAAAAGTATATAAGAACATTTGTTAATGAATTTTTATAATAATTTAAAAACAGTTTTACTGTCGTCGTCGCCGTTGTGACTTGATTAGTATTGCACAATGTCTGAGGAGAGAATATTAGTTGTAGATGTACAAGGTTTCTATCTCAACAATAAATTCATCGGAAAAGAACTGAGTATTTCAATTAACGATATACAAGTGCAAACATTTATTATTAAACCACCTTTTCCATATTCATTGTTGACAACAAAAGAAAAATATTCAATCAATTGGCTTTATAATCATCATCATGGATTAAAATGGAAAGATGGCGATTCAACCTTAGCAAACATTGTGGAATATTATATTGAGCATGTTAAAGATAAAAATTTTATTTGTTATGCTAAAGGATTAGAAAAAATTAAGTGGATTCAAAATATTTTTGAGGATAAAATTTATTTTTATAACCTAGACGATCTAAATTGCCCAAATTTAAAAACATTATATCAAAATGATAAATCTGTGAATGTTTGTTGTTACCATAGAAAATATTGTATATGTGCTCAAAAAAATGTAATACTCTTAAGAAAGTTTATTAAATCAAATATTAATAAAGAAAACATAAAATTATAAAAGACATTTTTTTTTTTTTGATTTATTATTTAACACTTAAATCAGGTAAAATAATCATCAAACATCAGTTCATTCTGAATACTTGAAATGTCAATAACAATATCTTTAAACGGAAACACTTCAACTCTGGTTGGAGAATATTTTCCTCCAATTGAACTCCCTACAAAATATGTTTGTGGACTTATTGATTTTGTAACATTCAATTCCATACCCAATGTAGATGTTCACAACAATTTGTTTCATATAGGAAATCATATTATTACTATTCCAGTTGGTTCATACGAACTTGAAGATATTGATTTTTTCCTAAACTCAAGCTTAAGAGATATCGATGAATCAATTTATCTAATAATTGAAGCTAACAATAACACACTTAAAACTGAAATAACCTCATCAATGGATATAGATTTTTCACAACCAAACAGTATAGGAAAGTTACTTGGATTTAGTAAAAGAAAACTAGAAGTAAATTCAACTTACTATTATAATACTAATCAAAATCTTAAAAATGATAAATCTTTGGAAGTGATGATTGTAGATGTTAATTCATTGAATACTACAAAGTTATTTGAATCTGATTTACCTGCACATATTACGGATGTTAATACAATACGCATTGAAAGCAACTTAACAACCGGTTCATTTATTAATAATACTTCGAATCATGCTATTCATCAATTTCCTCTTGATGTTCCTCCAGGATATAAAATAAACGAAAAACCTCGAAATGTTATTTATTTACCCGTCAACTGTCAACAAATAAACAACATAACGATTAGAATCTTAAATCAAGACGGTGAACTTATAAATTTTAGAGGAGAAAAAATCACTCTTAGACTCCACTTCAAACCAGAATAATGATCATTTACAATAAAAACATAGTGCAAAGAGGATTTCCATTCAATACCGCACCAACTCACATTCGAGAAAGTATAAAAAATAAAAAACTGTTGTCCTCATCTAATACAGAATACTTAAAATCGTTGGGATTTAATCTTCAACAATGAATGAAATACTAAATGTTCTTCAAAAACCTATGTATGATGAGAGTATTGTAAAAAGGGAATATCATAGTTACTCTCCATATCTAAAATCATTTAACAACAACGATGAGATTCGTATACCAATTCAAAATCAGGATCTCTTCGTCTTACCAATTGAGAGTATGATTTACATTCATGGTTTTATAGTAAAGAAGGAAGCAACCAAAGAGGTTCCAGCTATAGATGTGAAATTAAAAAACAACTTTGCTTCATATTTGTTTGATGAAATTCGTTTCGAAATTAATGGTTTTGAAGTTGATCGTACACGTAAACTTGGAATTTCATCCACCATGAAAAATTTTGTATCGTTGAATAAGGCTGAAAGTGCTACACTAAAAAACGCTGGTTGGTGTCTTAACGAAACGTTTGTTTTAGAAAAAAGTAATTTTAGCTGTTGTATACCTCTGAAAATGTTGATGGGGTTTGCTGAAGATTATAACAAAATACTATTAAATTCGAAACATGAGCTTATCCTTCAACGTTCTACATCCGATGAGAGATCATATTATTCTACAAATGCAACTGATCAGTTGAAATTAACAATTCTGGATATAACATGGAAAATGCCACACATTCAACTATCGGACTTTGCAAAATTGGAAATGTTTAAGATAATCAACAGCAAACATTCTATACCAATTGCGTTTAGAAGTTGCGACTGTCATGTAAATCCTGTTTTACCAAAGAGTACAAAGGTTTTATGGAATGTAAAGCTTTCTCCACAAAACGAAAGACCACGATTTCTTATAATTGGTTTACAAAAAGAGAAAAGTAAAGAACAAGGAAATATATTTGACCATTGTAATATCTCTAATTTAAAAGTATATCTAAACTCAGAGTCATATCCATATGATGATTTAAATAATCGTTTCGAAATGGGTCAGTATTCTGTTCTATATAATATGTATGCAAAATTTCAACAAAACTTTTACATGCGAGAACCTGAACCATTATTAAATGTTGATGAATATAAGACTTATGCACCGCTTATTGTTGTTGATGTTTCACATCAAAATGAGGCTGTTAAAATAGGACCTATTGATGTACGAATTGAATTTGATACTGAAGCAAACAAACTAATTCCAGATAATACATCAGCATACTGTTTAGTTATTCATGATCGTTTAATCGAATACTCACCTCTAACAAGCGAAATTAGAAAAATTATTTAATTATATTTATTTTGAAATTTTTTTAATAAATGAAATAATATGTTTATTTATAAATAAAACAAATTCTTAATCAATGTATTTTATTAAAACATTTATGGTTTCTTTTTAGTTTAGCTTTGAAAACAAAAATTTTAAACATAAATGGCCGCAATTTATTGTATTAAAATTTTGATATCTATCATAATTATAACTTATGTTTTTTCCTAAATATTTTATTATTTGTTTCGGTGGTTGCAAGTTACCAAAGCTATCAAAATATTCAATTTGATTGTTGTTTTTCCAGTACGCTACCCAATGTGTGCCAGATCCCTTTGAAGTATCCAGATTAATTATTCCACATTCTTTTTTAAATGATGTACTTGGAAGAGTGTTGCACATAAACACCCCTCTAAAATTTGGAATATGTTTTGCATATTTTCTCAAGTCTACATCAGAAAGGGCTCTTTTAGGTAGCTTCATTAAAAATTTTGTTGATAAGGCTTTAAATATAATCCAAAACCTTTTTTATATGGTTTTAAGAACATGCCTTTTCCCATCGCAATGGCTTCCATTGTATTATTGTGTCGTTTTGCTTCAGTCAGCTGTTCCTTTCCATTTTTAACTGCATTGATTGCTTTTGTAATACCAGATACACCACCAGCTAAACCACCAAGTGCACCCAGTGCAGCAAATATAGGGGCAAGTGGAAGAAAACCTCCAGATTTTGGTAGCGGTATTATTCGAGGTGTTTTTATTAACGATTTTTTCTTCCCCTTGAAAATATTGTTTACAACTTTTCGTGAAATCTTTATAGCATCTTCCAA
The DNA here is from genome assembly GCA_936439885.1 of Nowickia ferox. Taxonomy (NCBI): domain Eukaryota; kingdom Metazoa; phylum Arthropoda; class Insecta; order Diptera; family Tachinidae; genus Nowickia; species Nowickia ferox. The sequence continues at coordinate 48,981,642 of OW387023.1, read as the reverse complement.
GTTTTCACTTTTCTTTATATTCTTTCTTGCACTTTTCAATGCATGTGTAAATAATTTGTGGGTATTTACTGGAGACGACTTTTTAGTTTTACTAATAACGTTACCCATACCGAATTTTGTTTTTGCTTTCATTGCAGTAGCAACAAACCAAGCATTTGATTTTTCACCCAAACTACTATCGCTTGATTTGACCCTTTGCCAAGCCTTTTCAGTTAAAATTCTATCAGCAATATGTCTTTTCTCTAAATCTTTATTGTTTGAGTATGCTATATCGTGCTCTCTGCAAGCAGTATCCAATGGATTGATTCCTTGATCACCTCTAGCTAAACGTTTCTTTAATTTTGTACCAGTTCCGCAAAATTGATAACCGGGTAGATGAAGTTCAATGGGAAGTTTATTAATTATTTTATTTAGAAAACCTTTATCAATGAAGGATGGATGACGATTGAATATCTTTTTATAAATGATTGTCATATCTATTGATACTTTGTCGATTAAAGATTAAAATCAAATTGATTGAAAACAAATAAAAGAGACTGGTTTATATATTATGTTATCATTAGATTTCAGAATGCGCTTTTTTAAACAACATAAAAGGATTAACGTAAAGAATATCGAATCAAAGTTCGATTCATCAAATAAAATTCGTCATAGCTCATTACTACCGAATTCTATTCGAGCTCTTATTGTAGGTCCATCAAATTGTGGAAAAACAAATGTGATGATCAGTCTTATTGAAAGTCCTCATGGATTGAAATTTAAAAATATTTACTTATATTCAAAGTCAACACAACAACCGAAATATAAGTACTTAGAAAGTCTAATTAAACCTATCAAGGAGATAAATTTTTCATCATTTTCCAATAATGATGATGTTCTATCGCCAGACGAAGTTAAACCAAATTCAGTATTTATATTCGACGATATAGCTTGTGAGAAACAAAATCATGTACGTTCTTACTTCTGTATGGGCCGTCATAAAGATATTGATAGTTTTTATTTATGCCAAACCTATACACGTATACCAAAACACTTGATTCGCGATAATGCAAATATGATTATAATTTTTAAACAGGATGTAATGAATATTAAGCATATTTACAATGATCATGTTGGTTCTGATATGACTTTAAAAACATTTCATAAGTTATGTGCCGAGTGTTGGAAAGAAAAATATGGTTTTCTAGTTATTAACAAAGATGATCCTATGAATAATGGTCGATATAGAAAAGGTTTCGATATATTTATAAATCTATAAAAGGAACATTACAGATATTTTACAATCAGTACAAGATTAATTATTAAACTAATAGCTTCTCAACTATTAAACCGCTAACTGCTAAACTGATCTGTTTTGAATCTGTTTCTAATTCAATCTATAAATATGAACACAAATCTAGTTAATAATCTTATTAAAACTCGAAATATTTAAAAAAAGAAATATAGGAATATTTTGCTTGGAGAAATTGCAAATGATGAATTGTTGGAAAAGACATTGAAACCAATATCAAAACCATTAAAAGAATTAGTTCAATCAACTAATAATAATAATAATAATAATAACACCATTATAAAACATGAAAAATATCCGGATAACTCTTTTAAACATGATCTTGAGAATAATAAAGTTGCCTTCAGTACACCATATAAAAAGAGTAAGCTTGATTATAACACGTTTTCTCCAAACTTTAATAACAAGAAAATCGAGAAAAGTTCAAACACGTTTCAATCATTTGATGATGAAAATGATCATGATGATGACCATGATGATGATGATGATGATGATGATAATAATGATAATGTTGATAATGAGGATGATAACAATGATGATGATAACACCATTGCAATACATCCCAATCAAAGTATTCAATATAATTTATCAAAAGTTAACTTAAATATATATGATAAAACCTATGGTCCTCATAAGGATAAAAATCAAATATGGAGACTGGGTAATGAACCCATCACTTTCAATTCAACCAATATTACTGTAGGTAATTTAAAATGGCCCTTCACATCAGGCTTATATGAATTGTTAGTTTATAAGAAACCAATCAGTTATAATAAAACAGATTTAAATAATTATAAACAAATATTGGAGATGACTAATGTCCATAAACGAAATAACAGTATTAATGGTCAAATTAAAGGAAATCGTTCAATTAAATATACAACGATTATTAAAAACCTATTTAAACAACAACAGAAAATTCATAAGGGAAAAGGTTTAATGAAATTGAATAGAAAAAAGCATAATTATGTTTATTGGGATGATCCTAATGAATTGGTTGATAGATTGCGTCTTTTGATTTCATCAACAACAGCTGGTCACTCAAATCATAATAATGAAATTGTATCAATTATTGAGGAATTGAGAGAAGCAAAAATTATTATATAAATAGACTTAAAAATGTTCAACAATTCATATTCATAAATGCCTATCGATAAGTTTGGACATTATATTGAAAAATCTGCAAGATACCAAAATCAACATTTCAAGATTCATTTGGATAGTGATCGTAATTTCAACTTTAACTTGCGGAGAATAAAAAATATTGCTAGTCCTGTATTGGAAAACGATGCTGTAAACAAAATTTACATGAAAAGTTATTTAAGTGAAATAAAGAAACAACTGGATACAATGTATATGGAGAGAATTAAGGAAATGGAGGATCGTTTTAACGAAATAATACATCAACAAAACGTGTTGACTACAGAAAAATTTGATAATGTAGAAACACGTTTAAGTAAATTAATACATGATCAAAGTATAATACCAAATAATCTCAATCAATCACTAAAAGAAATGAGATCATTATTTAATTACAAAATCAGCAGCATTTAAATTGATGTAATCTAAGATAGACGTTAGAAATGGAGCGACAAGAAGTGGTTCAGGAGCTTCATAAGCAAGCACGTAGAAATTTCATTCGAAGTCGAGTGGTGATCAAGGGAATTGATGATCTTTGGCAAGCAGATCTTGTTGAAATGGGTGTTTACTCAAAATATAACAAAGGCTATAGATTTATTTTAACAGTTATAGATACATTTTCAAAGTTTGCTTGGGCTGTACCCGTAAAATCTAAAAGTAGTGAAGATATAACCAATGCTATGCAATCTATTTTTTCGCTAAAGAGAATTCCAAAAAACTTGCAAACGGATAATGGTAAAGAGTTCTATAATAAAATATTTCAAAACTTGATGATAAAACATAATATCAACCACTATTCTACATATAGTATCATGAAAGCGTCTATTGTAGAACGATTTAATAGAACTCTAAAAGGAATGATGTGGAAAAATTTTAGTCTACAAGGAAATTATCAGTGGATACATATATGCAAGGATTTAATTAATCAATATAATAATAAAAAGCATAGAACAATTGGAATGACGCCAAAGTCTGTTAACACAGAAAATGAAAGTTCTATACTAAAACAAGTCTATAATCATCCCAAAATATATAAATTTGGTAAACTAAAAGTTGGAGATCACGTTCGAATTAGCAAATATAAACATATTTTTTCAAAAGGATATACTCCAAACTGGACAACTGAAATTTTTAAAATTCGTACTTTATAGAACACAAACCCCATTACTTATTTATTAGAAGACTATCAAAGGAATCCGATTGTTGGTGGATTCTATGAACATGAACTATTAAAGACACATTTTCCAAATACATACTTGATTGAAAATGTTATTAAAACTAAGGGACACCAGGCGTACGTAAAATGGTTGGGATTTTCCAATCAACATAATTCTTGGATCAATAAAGATGAACTTCAATAATATTATATATATACATACTTCAATATAAGATTAATTTTTTTACTATTTTTTATTATATTATAAAGTTTTCAAACAAATTAATAAATAAAATATATAAATACATAAATAGTATATTTATTTTTGGGTTTTTATTTCTTATCAACTTTGTTGTGTATGGTTAGGATCAAGCTTTTGTATTCAAACAACTTAATTAAATCAACTGTTTCAAACACACATTCATACATATCAACGAAAAAGAAAAAACCACAACAGAACTTTTGACAACAGAACAACAATACAATAGGTTGGCACTTATATCATCGTTGTTAGTTTTCTCATACAAAATTAGTATACAAATCCTAACCAACCCCACCCAAACCCCGACCAAACTCACCCAAGCCAACCCAAGTCGTGCCAGCCCTGTTGCGAATCTCATTACTCACACACAATTTCAAAAACTTCCACGTATATAAGTACCACACTATTTTTGCTCCCTGCTCCTATTTCCAGAACTCTCTTCAATACCCTACTAGCATGCTCAGACATCAAGCCACAGAGGAGACCAGAGTTGTAGAAAGTGACTTATGAAAAAAGCTAAAATCCGCTGAGTTGATCACAGTTAGAAAGGGACAAATATAGTGTGTTTGTTATTGAATATTTTTAGTACAATAATCAAAACAAACAGCAGAAAAGTATACTTAGTTAAATGAACAATTGAACATTAAATGAAAGATTTTGCAGTGTTGAACTAAATAAAACAATTTGTAAAATATTATTAGTATTATAAAAGTGATTAAAATTAGTTTCCAAATGCTTACAAACTCAATTTTAAACATTTTCCTTTAAAAATATTAATTTTTAACTTCAACTTGCAAAAAGCAAACAACGAATGAAACCACAAAGCATAAATTGAAAATACACTTGAGCACATTAACATTTGCACAAAATTACATGAAGGAATTTGTGGTATTGAATTAAAAGACACAATGCGAAAAAGATTACTAGTATTAATAAAGTGATTAAAATTTGTTTTCAATGATTAGAGACTTCGTTTTAAGCATTTTCGTTCGCAAATATTAATTTTTACCATTTATTTACAAAAACTAGGCTGCGAATGAGACCACAAAGAATAAAATGTAGTTACTTTAAAATAATACCACGCGAAAGAAAAAGTAAAGAGGATTTGATGACTGTGTGATCGAGACCTCTAAAAATTATAATTATCTTCCGTCTTGCTTTGTGCTCGTGTCGCCTCTAGTCTCCTCTGTGATCAAGCTGTCACTTTACTCTCCCAAGATTTGATGTAAACGAGGAATTTCAGTATAAAACAGCGAACATCAGTAAAAATGTCTCATGTATTTGAACAAACCTATTATTATTTTCTTTGAACAAAATTTATGTGAACAAAATTTAAAATAAAATTGTGATGAAATTATATGGCATATAATGAAAAAATGTTTAGATTTATGCTTAGTTTCCATAATGGTTAGATGATTCCGTGGACATTAAATTTCTTCTTTCTAATGAGTAAAAACCTACTTTAATTTCTATACAAGTACTTATTTTTGATTGCCCGCATTTGACATTAACTACAATTGGAATTGTTATGTAGAAACATCAAAATAAAAAAGTATTAGATTTATACTCATAAAGTTGACACTTGTTTTATGGAACCTCAAGACCAATTTTTGTACTCATACGAACAAAATTTCTGAGTTACTTGTAATGTAGAAACATGCCATTAAATCAAAAAAAACATTATAAATATTGTACGAAAAATTTTAATAAATTTGTAAACTTAAAAATTAAAATTACTATTATTTAAACAATTTTAGTAAATATTTCTTCTAAATAGCTTTGACTTTCATCTTCTAGAAGTAGAATAGAGCTAGTTTTCCATTTTTGTCAAATATTGGACATATATGGATCTGATGTTCATAATAAAATATTAATAAAGTCTTCATTAGTACCGCACCTGGAAAATTTTTATTTTTTTTAATTTTGTAGTTTTACCTGACAAGTGCTTGTTACATGCCTTTATAAACATGTTAAATCAATTAAAAAAGCAAAGTATATTTTAAGTAGGCAAGATATTTTTGTGACCAACTGTACATGATTTAGAAATACGCATATCCATCTAAAAACCGTCTTTCATAATAGCGGTTTGATAAAAAAAAACTAAAATACTTCAAAAAATAACATTACAAAAAAAACATTTTTATAACTATTTTACTAAAATTTTGCAAAAAATTTTGACCTTGTGTCAAAAAAATTGTTTTGATGGTCACGGTCGGATCGTCCCGGGTGTATAATGGGGTATAGGCGTTTAGAGGACAGTCTCGGCTACAAAAAAGTGCTAATCTTTTTTTGTTCCCTATTGACCTATGGAAGTTATACTCTGTTAAGTGGAAGAATTTAGGAATATTTGGACCTTTTTAAAAGAACAAAAAAAATTAATTTCTAAAAATTATAAACACTTTACTTTTCTCGTACTGAAAGCTACCAAATAGAGTAATTATACAAAATTTATTTCGATTGAATATCTTATAAAACCAAAAAATTATAGATGTTTGAAAATCAAAAGCTTACTAAGAAATTTCTCATTTTAGCAAAATACTGAAAATGTCCGTTTTGAGTCACCCTGTTCACTTTGATATAGTTGAAATAATGTTTTAAGATTTTGGCCCCCGAGATTTACTAGTGTCTACTTCAGTGACCTGCGCCGAGCAATTATGTCGGCGGCGGCTGATGAAAAATTGTTCGGCGGCGGCTGAAAATCGGCTGGGTCGGCTGAGTCAGCTTCACAATTTTTACAATTGTGTGAAAGTAAATTCACAACATTTTTTAAGTGATTTATTTTATCTCAAACTGACGCCAATTTTTTACCAGCTAAATTTCTAGTAAAAAAGTGCTTTAATCAGCGTTGCCACGTTCTTTTTATTTTGTACCACAAACAAAGCGATCAAATTGCTAGAAAATTATCATATCAAAAAAGAACCACTTCTTAAGGCCATGATTCACTATCCTACACAATCGCGCGATCTACGAAAAAATACAACCCTGATCTGATGAATTGTTTTTGTCTTTTGAAAATGTTCATAGACTCCATCATACCAGCGCTGTATTTTCTCAAAAATCGCACGATCGTGTAGGCTAGTGTAACACGGCCTGTATTACACATAAAATCATTATAAAATTGAATTTTTTCTGATAATTTTCTTGCGATCTTTTCTGCTTTGTTTGTGGTACAAAAACAGAAAGTGGCAATGCTGACTAAAGCAGTTTTTCTCTGAAATTTAGCCGGTAAGTTCCTGCCCAGACTTGCAATTTTTGAATATGTGCAAATTTTGATCGATATGTATGCATATGTAAATATATATATATATATATATATATATATATATGTATGTACATATACCGTATACATATGTATATGTATTTTATACATACATATGTATGTATACGGCAAAGTTTTCCACTTTTATATTTCAAAATAAGAAGAGCGTATAAACGGGATATATGTATGTCAATTTGAAAGCCAATTTGCACCAAAATTTATAACTGTGAGTGTATTAGTGAAAAGCCTAACCCCCCAAAAGTAAAATATAAAATAAATTCATCAGTCGGGGGCTAATCTTAGCCGATTTTGAGCCGAGAAAAAATCGGCGGCGGCGGCGGCTGGCATATAGTCTTCGGCGGTCTTCGAAGACTACTCAACCGTTAATTCATCGGATATGGAAACACAAATTCCTTCGACATCATCTGCCGCTCGTGGTAGTATGAATCGTCAGGTTTTCCATCTATCACAAAAATTCATCTGTTCTATTGGGAACTGCTATGGTTTCGATCGTATGTCATGATACTACGTATCCAGCTAGGGCTTTAATTGACCCAGCGTCGGAAGCATCATTTATTTCAAAACATTCTACGAATGTTAAGATTTCCGGTGTTAATAATAAAGCTTCCACAATTTCTAAAAAACTTTGTACAATTCGGGTTACTTCCACATTAAATCGACAAGTAGAATTAGAAACTTGTGCACTAGTTTTACCTTCCATATCAGGTAATTTGCCTACATTTATTTGTCCTTCGGACATTAGAAGAGAATTATCAGATATTAAATTGGCAGATTGTAATTTTTATAAGAGTAGGCCAATACATCTATTGCTTGGCGCAGATTTATACCCTCAAATCATTCTAGGAGAAGTGCGTCAAAATATTTATGGATCGCTAATGGCCCAAAATACTATTTTTGGTTGGATATTAACAGGCCCAATAATAAGTCTGCCCAAAATTCGATTAATGCATTTTCAACCACTGTAACCTTTTCCGAGGAAGATAATCTAAACCAGAATCTTTTGAAATTTTGGGAATTAGAAGAAACTCCCAAAAAGGAAAATTTTGTCAAGTTCTGATAAATTTTGCGAAGAAATTTATAAAAAAAACCACTAAACGGAATTCAACCCGTAGATACATTGTGTCGCTATCTTTCAAGCCAGAATTTCCCAATGAAATTAACTTGGGAATATCCAGATCTGGAGCTATGAAATAATTTATGCGTATGGAATCTTCCCTTTCAAACAAATCTGAAATAAAAAACGTATGATGAAGTATTAATGGATTATTTGAAATTAGATCACATGAGACCTATTAAATCCAATAATTAAGCAGTAACAAAATCGTGTTATTTGCCAAAGCACCCAGTGATTAAACTAGAGAGAAAAACAACTAACCTTATAGTCGTTTTTAATGCCTCAAATAAGACATCTAATGGCAACAGGTTAAACGATTGTCTTTTTGTAGGGCAAACCTTGCAAGCAGATTTAGTCAATTTGATTTTACGTTGGAGATTATTTGAATTTGTATTTAATTGTAATATTACAAAAATGTATAGGCAAATTCGAGTTCATTCATCATATACACCTTTCCAGCGAATTTTATATAGGACATCAGCGGACGATCCAGTTACTGACTATGAATTGCAGACGGTAACCTTCGGTTTAAATTGCGTGCCTTATTTAGCAATTCGTACTTTATTGCAATTAGCTGAGGATTGTGAGGACGAATTCCCCTTAGCCGCAAGAATTTTGAGGAAGGGTATGTACGTAGATGATGTGTTGACTGGGGCTCATGATGTTTCTAGTGCTTTATTAGCGAGGGATCAATTAATTGCAGCTTTATTATCAGCGGGGTTTGAACTTCGGAAGTGGATATCTAACAAAATTTCGATTCTACAAGGACTGCCTGCAGGTCATTTGGTGGATTCAAAAGTTTTGACTTTTGAAGAGTCCAGCTGTTCCAAAACGTTAGTAATTCTTTGGAATGCACAACTCTTTTTCAAAGTTTTTCCTCTAGAAGCAAAATCAAGTTACACAAAAAGGGAAGTATTATCTACCATAGCAAAGTTTTTTGACCCGGTTGGTTGGTTAAGCCCAGTAATTGTTAAAGCAAAAATTATAATGCAAAACATTTGGCTTAATAATATTGATTGGGATGATTTTCTTCCTCCTTCAACAGAAAAAGAATGGTTACAATTTGTCGAATCATTCAATCAAATAAATTTTATTCAAATACCCAGAGGGGTTAATTATTACAAAGTTTCGAATACTGAACTTCATGTTTTTTCTGATGCTTCGGAAAAAGCATACGCTGGGATAATATACATTCGCACTGAAGCCCCCACGGGAGAAATTTATACGCACTTATTATCGTCAAAGACGAAAGTAGCACCAATTAAATCAATTTCATTACCGCGGCTTGAATTATGCGGTGCAGTTTTAGCATCCGAGTTATTGAAAAATATTCTTAGTGAAATTGAAATTCCTATTCAACGTGTATATTGTTGGACAGATTCAACAATTGTACTTGCATGGTTACGAAAAACTCCAAGTTCCTGGACTACCTTTATGGCAAATAGAGTTTGTCGCATTCAAGAAAATACAGGAAATCATAATTGGTTTCATGTAAGTTCGGAAGACAATCCTGCCGACTTAGGCAGACGAGGGGTAGATCGACTCACATTATCAAAAAGTGAGTTGTGCTGGCACGGTCCAACATGGTTAAATAAAAATAAAAATCAGTGGTCCCACCATAAATTTGAAAATCTGGATATTGACATAGAAAGTCGGAAATTGAAAGTCCACGCCGCCTTTTTTTCGAAATTTGAGGATATCTTAGAGAGATTTTCATCTCTAGACAAAGCCATGCGTATTATAGCATACTTATATCGATTTTTCCATTCTACACATGGAGCCCATGAAAATAAATTTCGTTATGAAAATAATATAATCTCTAGTGACGAGATGAAAATGGTAAAGATAAGTTTGGCTGTCGTAGATCAAAAGGCGTACTAAGCAGATGAATACAAATGTCGATTAATCACATCACCCTCAATGTCTTACAATGAACAATATCCCATCATTCTACCGTATGGATGTCGTTTCTCGAAACTTATTGCTGAATTTATACACGTCCTTACTATTCATGGTGGTAATCAATTAATGCAAAGTCTTTCGATGTGAATATTTAGTACCTCGATTACGAATATTAGTCCGTACTGTAATACATCAATGTAAACGTTGCTTAATTGATCGACAAAGTACTTGTAGTCAAATAATGGCTGCACTTCCTCCGGAACGTGTGACTCTCGATAGACCATTTGATGTAAAAAATTATAATGGCAGATCTTGCAAAATTACGAAAGGGTATGTTTGCATTTTTGTAAGCTTTTCTACGAAAGCTATACATTTGGAAGCCGCATCTGATTTATCATCGGACACATTTTTGGCAGCCTTTAATCGATTTATATCTAGAAGAGGTTGTCCACACACCATGTTTTCTGACAATGGCACTAATTTCATTGGAGCGTCAAATGAATTAACACGCGACTTTCAAACATTTATCAAAGAGTGTCAAGCGCGTATGTGCTCCTCCTTTGGACATAGAGGTTTAACATGGAAGTTCATACCAGCGGGTGCCCTCATATGGGAGGGAGGGTTATGGGAAGCTGGAGTTAAAAGTTTTAAATTACATTTCAGAAGAGAAGTCCAATCTTGTACTTACACATTTGAGGAATTATCCACTATTTTAACAAGAATAGAGGCGTATTTGAATTCACGTCCTTTATGCCCCATGCCTGATAATCCGGGTGAGCCAGTAGCCTTAACACCAGGACATTTTCTGATAGGTTCAGCTATTTTAGCACCACCCGAACCAACGATTTTTGATAGTCCAATAAGCGTTGTCAATCGATACCGAAAAGTCAAAGCTATGATATATCAATTTTGCAAAACATGGAAGGAAGAATATTTGGTAACTTTACACAAACGCTATAAATGGCAACATCCTCAACGAAATGTGATGTTAAACGATTTAGTTGGAATAAAAATTAACAACTACCTGCCACTTCATGGAAACTAGGTGTTGTAACAAAGCTTCACACTGGTACCGACGGACATTGTCGTGTCGCGGAAATTCGTACACAATCTGGTATAACCACTAGGCCAATAACCAAACTTGTTGTTTTACCTAATTTATAATTTCCCCTCACTTTCTCTTTTTATAATTTACTAATCATTTTCTTCCTAGCAAAATGGAAAACACTATTAAAACTATCCAAACCACCTCTGAGTTTGATGAAGAGGGTTAGTTGGATTATGAAGAAGCAATGGATACTACTGACTACTCTGGCAATATAGCTACGCCGATCGTCGAGACAACCAAAAATAACCCATCATTGCATCAAGTGGGGATATCCAATTTAGCGATAATAATATTAGCTCATGAAACAAATTCAAAAACTGTAACTGTAAGGGAAAATGGCGGAAAAAACAAATGTCCGATTTGCAGCAAAAATCACCCTATACGTTTTTGACATGAGCCTGGAACGTAGACTACGCTTAGTGGCCTTTCATCGTATATGTCCACGTTGTTTGGCTACCAGTCACTTGGAGAAAGATTGTCTGAGTAAAGCAAAATGTAAAATTTGCAATCAGCGGCACCATGCATTGCTGTATGAATATAAAAACAACAAACCAGACCATCGGAAAAAATTAAAATTGCATCAAAATTAAAATTGCCAATTCAAAATATAAATAATGATCAGTTTTGTCGGATTGAATTGGAAGACATTCATAAAAATTCGCAGCGCATTTTGTCATGGCTCGCTTATATAATATGAAAGGCATACGCACACCAACAGTATCGGTAAATGATTCAATTTTGGAATCCTTTCAAGGTCTTCAACTTGCTGAATTTTAATAATTCGAGCAATGTCTCGTTTGGTGTTAGGTCCTGAAGTAATGCCATTGATTATGAAAGGCCGAATACAAACAAGTCCGGGTCTTCCACTTGCACAATACACAATGTTTGGTTGGGTTATTTCGGGTTTGTCGCCATTTTAATTTTCCATTCTTCAAACGGTTTACAACCGCAACAGGAGTCCCTCATGACTCACCTCGTAAATTTTTTCATCAGGAGTCCCTCATGACTCATATAAACATATATTAATTGAATCATCAGGGGTCCTTAATGACCTGTTTATTATGAATTAATTATAAATCTATTTATTTAGAATACAGGAGTCCTTAATGACTCATTTCATCAGACATTAATATGTATTTTCGTTGCAAAGTCCTCTATTGTTGCAAGGTGGCAGGCAATGTTTAATTACCAAGTAAATTGGTTAACTGGGTTATTTATTAACTTTATTTGATTTACATAGTCCTCTTTTACATTTGAGACATTTCTTGCCGGACATTAGTAGTAGGGAATTCCCAGTCCCACCGCAATTAAAATTGTTAAATTTTGGGCTGAAATTGTTAAATTGTGGCTGAAATTGTTAAATTGTGGCTGTAACAATAAATAAATGTAACAATTTCATTTTGGCTGAAATTTTAAAATTCTTGGAAATTTGTGAAATTTGATACCTACGTGCGTGTGTCCGTCCGTCCGTCTGTGTTTTTTGTTTACATTAGGAGTTTTTTGTTTATATTAACTTTTTTTATTTATATTAAGTATATGTATGTATGTATGTATGACCGTGGGAACTTGTGCGTGGAATATTTTGTGGGAATACATTAAGGGGGTTTATAGCTTTAAGATTTTTATATTTGTATGATTTTTCCTAATGCCGACGGGAAAACATCTTTATTTTTTCTAATGCCGACGGGAAAGTTATGATTGTTGTTAGACTGTGGAAATTTGTTGATGTCCGTGATTTGGGCAGGTGAGGTTTTTGTAACATGTAACCGTGGGAATTTGCGGGTGTATCTTTAAGGCAGCCTGTGGGCGGGTGTTGTTGTAATATGTATCCGTGGGAATTTGTGTGCGGAATATTTTGTAGGAATACATTAAGGGGTTTATAGGTTTGAGGCTTTTATATGTTTACAATAGATTTTAATAATATATACTTATTTTCTAGGAGCCACAGATGCACTATTAATTTTGTCCTACAGGATAGAAGCTGGATTTGTTCCCGAGAGAGCCAACTAAGTAAGTAATTTATATGAAAACTGTGCAAAGTGAATTTTTTAAAGTGAGTTTTATGTGTGGAATTTTGTACATTGGGAGGGACAATGATGTTCTGGTCCAATGTACAAATTCTTTGGTTAACATGTCACCTTGAAATGAAGTGTTTGGATCAATTGCAATCCAATTTTGTTCGCTTTTTGCAAGTGAATTACGAAAATAAGTTGTTTATATGGCTAATGTGTACAGATGCAGTGAAGTGTAGGTGTGGAATCGTGTAAATTGGAAGGGACAATGATGTTCTTGTCCAATGTGCAATAGCACAAGTTAACAAGTCGTATAAAAATGCAGTGTTCGGATCCTTTGGATTTCAAGTGTTTCGTTCCTTTTGTGTTTTTTGCAAGTTCTTAACAAAAATAAGTGATTTGTATCTACATAAAGTGAATTGTTTGTGTGGAAATTTGTACATTGGAAGGAGGAGTGATGTTCTTGTCCAATATACAAATACGTTGGTTAACAAACCGCTTAAAAAAGAAGTGTTCGGATCAATTGGAATCGAAATGTGTTCGCTTTGTGTTCTATTTTACAAGTACTTGTCAGAAATAAGACTAATGTGTGCATATGTAGTTAATTGACAATGTGGAATTGTGTACATTGGAAAGGACGATTGTGGTATAGTCTGATGTACAATAACACAAGTTTATAAGTCGCGAAAAAAAGAAGTTTTCGTATCATTTGGAAAGCAAATGTGTTCATATTGTGTTCTTTTTTACAAGTACTTGAGACAAAAAAGAAATCACTTTTCAATAAATAAAAAGCCATTTTCCTGGCTACAGAATACTTTATAAAAGAGATTCAACTTTTGTTTTATAGACATAAAGCCCTACTTCCATGAACAAAAAGCTCTTTTTTTCTAAAAAAAATATAATTTTTTATAACTAAAAATACAATTTTAATAATGCTATTTTTTAATTTTAATTTCTTCTAAAGGTGTGAACGGCAAGAAGAAAATCTGGAAGAACCTAAACGAAATATCGCTGCTATGTAGAAAGACCTAAGAGCTAAGGACGAATTTTTGCAAGGAGAAAACAACTTTAGACTTTGGTGGCATAAGTAAAAGTATTTTTATTTAAGTTGTTAAAAAATTTAATCAATTCTATTAGTAAATATTCTCATTTTGTTTTTCGGTTTGCAAATTTTGGAATTTACTTTTGTTTACATATGTATGTAGTGCAGAGTTCTTTTTGTAACAATTTGAGATGATCTAAAAATATATACATATTTATACAGTTGATAAAAAAAATAAAAATAAGAAAACAATTCCAAAATTGAACATAACTTTTTTCTTTGAAGATTTTATTACTAAAAATTTGGGGTGAGTATATGCGCAATAATAACTATCATATTCTGTGTATAAAACAAGCTAAAATTTTGTTGCGCTAGAAAGAAAAATCAAAGCAAAATCAACGACAAAATTCCGGCTAGAGCGAATGAAGTATATAAACACAATTATCTTCCGTCCTGTGTCACTTCTGTTAGCTTAAAGTTAGTATAAATCAAGGCAAGTAAATGTGCCTTGGGCTGTTTCGTGCAAGAATATTACTCTCACAAAACTTCTCTCATCTACCCAATTTTTGAGTACGGGAACGTTTTTCGCGTAAATTGGGATCCCAATGTAGAGTAAAGAATCACACCGATTTTTCTTGAAGGCTATAAAAAGAGAAGTTTTAAGTTCGAATACGAGAATCATAATAAGGCTGAATATGTCGAATCAATTTCTTCAATTTCCAAAGATTTTTAAATTTTAGCGTTCTTTTAATTTTATTACAAAAACAAATAAAGAACAAATCATTTTAAGTGTATATAATTGTTTTATTACCGAATTCAAATTTAAATGCTTCAAAATCCACCAAGTGATTTGGTTGATGTTTCAAATCACGATATCTCAAAAATTTTTGTCCGCAGACCTTTTCAGTGATTTCAAATCACTTTTAAAATATTTAGATACAAATGCAATGCAATAAAGTACATATAAAGAAGACACACACAGGCGGTCCGAAGTATTGTCGAAAATTGAACATTGTTAATTTTATTTAAGATACCTCAATCTTAATAAAATAGTTATTATATGTTTAATAATATACATAATACAATTTCAAAATATCCAGGCATATATAAGCTGCTAAGCATCATAATAGTATTGGTTTTTAAATATGTTGTTGGCTCGAAACAGAAGTTCTTTAGAAACTTTGCCACAATTCGATTCAGTAACAATCGGATTTTGTAACGCGTCCTGCAGCGGTACCAAAAAATCACTATACGGATTACCATCCAATTGAAAACTTTCAATTGCTTCAAAAGCAGCTCGGAACAATGGCTGTTTATTAGAATGGAAATAACCACGGTTGCCATGCAAAATTTTAATACCTTCCGTGGAAGCATTGCAAATACTCATGTACATGCAGTGGTCTGGGCGGTAATTGTATTCACAAGGCATAATGAAAAGTTTTTCTGCAAAATCAGATATATCACTAAGAAAAGTCAAGTCAACAAATTAGTTACCTGAATGGTAATAAAAAAGAATATTTATTATATCCTGGTCTCCCCAAGTAATACGAAGCTTGTATTCCTGGTGAATTGGTAACACGTGATCTTCCCATTTGAATTGCCTCATGCGAGTCAAGTTCATTAACATTACTCCTGAATTGACACCTAATGTTCCATAATAGGGGTGACGGGCGAATCTATTATACCACCCAATATTTGGATCTTCATGCTCTGGTGTGAGGGCGGCAATTTGAGTATAATTAAACCGACTGAAAAATTTCCAAACATCTCCAACTGGGGATAAAAAAAGAATATCTGTGTCCACATATAACAGAGATTCTACAGATTGCAAAAGGGACTTAAATGTACATTCATGATTAATAATAATACTTTTTCATAAGAGCTTTATATATGTATTACCGGCAAAAAGAGTCTTTGAGCAGCACATGGCTTGAATAATGTCTTCCATTCACCATTTGAAGGAAATTGCAAAGGATATAAATTAAAATTAAAGTCATTTCTTCTTTGAAGACGCCAATCATTAAGCTTTTCATTAAAACTTGACTGCAATTGTTCTTCTGCAAATACTAAAAAATGCAACTTATCTTTCGAGTAATTGAAAAGAAGTGCGGATTTTATCATAACCAAAGTTTCTTGAAGTCGTTGACCACATGCAACAACTGCTACATAAAAGGGCGGTACTGCCGATCTAAAAAGAGGTTTAATTGTAATATTCTCAATAGTACATTTTCTTCGAATAGACATACTTCATGGAGGTCTCCCCAAAAAACTCGCCAGAAATGTGTGAACTCCCCGGTACATGGTAGTAGTGATGTATTATATATAATGCAATTGTTGTCAAAAATGCGCTCAAAACGATGAAAATTCTTCGTAGCCTCATATTTCATTTAGTTAATATCGACCAAGGTATTCTCATACATTCATTCATCCCATGGGTTTAATTATTTATCGCAATTTAAGACATCAATCTTTCACATGTTTTTTATACATACTTATGTATTTCAAAAGCTTAACATATTGTCACAGAATTATTGTCACAAAATATAACAACAGACTTAAATACCTGGTATGCAGTGATGGGAATTGGAATTCTTGATTTCGTGCCGAATCTATTTCTAAATAGTGCCAAAATCACTTAAATAGTGCCAAATTACTTTTTATATAATTTAAATGTTATCACTTGATGTTCGTTTAGTATACTATGTTCCTTAAATAATACATTATTTTGTATAGCTAGAAAACTCCATGAACATCACAAAAAACACGTTCCAAAATTAGTTTTTTACACACAAAAAAAAATTATTTACCGGTTATTGATCGAACGGACAAAAAGTGCCAGAACAGAAGCGAGAGCAGCGATGCCAACTATTTATAACCCAAACGCGCTGTTCACCTTCGCAAAACGCGCTAAGTTACAGCATTGTCAACTATTTATAGCCAAAACGCGCTATTTTCCTACGCGCTAAGTTAAATTTTAATAAAATTCGATGTATGTACATGTGCATTAGTAAATACAATTAATTTTTTTTAGTAGCTCTTTTCTTTCTTTTAAATCATTCAACACAGAATCAGAATTGCTTCCGAATAATCGATATACTTTGTTTTTATTTTAATTTTATTTGCCAAATTTTGTAACTACTTATATAAATTGTCGAATAGTTTTGCGATTCAAATGCTTTTTGTACTTCAAATAGAATAGATGCTTAATAAGTAATATAATTTTTTTGGTCACGAGTACATATTTTTAATTGAGAAATTTCAAAATGTTTGCCATTTACAGTATTAAAATGCTTTTTTAATTTTAATCATAGTCAAGGGAATTTTATTTGCGACAGCTGAATCATTAACCAATTTAGAAAATATTATGAGTTTTGAATACTAGCAAATTGTTATATTGATGCAAAAAAAGTAAAAAAATATATTGAACTGAAGTGATGATAACTTTGTTCAAAACGCGCTAATTTAGCGCTTTTTTTAGTAAACGCGCTAAGAAGAAAAAAAGCGCGTTTAGCATAGTTAAAACGCGCTAAATCTAGCGCGAAACGCGCTAAATTGACATCGCTGAGCGAAGGTGCCATAGTGCCAGCTAACACAGAATACAGCTAACATCCAATAGTGCCAAAAATGTCACGATTGTGCCACATTTCCCATCACTGCTGGTATGTAAACATCAGAGTGCGAGACCGATGTATAACAGTGATGGGAAATGTGGCACAATTGTGCCAATTTAGGTACTTATTGTGATAGCATTCACTCAAGTCATATCAAACAGGTACATGCATCAGGCAAATTGCTCATCCGCTTATTTTTTGTTTACACGTTTATAACGAAGAATTCATTTGACAATTACTTTTATGCCTTGTTTGATGCATACAAATTTTTGACAATTACTTTGTAAAACTATGTGAGAAGCACAGAGTTGCCACAGTGTTTTCTCTAATGCGTGTACCTGTAGTAAATGTGCCTTGCATTCACTGTAGCACTCTCACTCCTTTTCTGGCACTTTTTGTCCATTCAAAACATAACCGCCAAAAAAAACTTAAAGGCCGTGATACACTATCATACAAAACAGATTCGGTACGAAAACAAGATTATTAATTCCCATCTCTGCTGTATAATAGTGCTTGGCGGCGGCTTAGATCATATAAAATCGGCGGCGGCCAGTAGCCTGCAGTAAAAAAATGAATACCAAGTGGCCTTATCATTACAAGCCCATTAACGCAGGTGAAGAAAGCAAACTCTGAAAAAGTTCTAACTCTTGACAGGGTTGCAAAAAAAGTAGTAAATTTGTTTTGGTTTGCATATAAAATGTGAAAAAAATTTACGATTTTGCAAAGCATTTAAAAATGATCGGCGAGAAGAAAGCAAACTTTTTGGCAAACTTTTACAGTTATTTGGCAAACTTTTTAAGAGATGCAAAAAAGTACTTTTTCAAAGTAAACAACTTTTAGCAAAATAATTAACATATTTATTGCATTGAAAATAAGTAATAACTAATTAAATTAAAAAAAAGAATAACTGAATTAGGTACATCAAAGGGCGCAGAACCTAATTATACAACTGTAATTTTTTTCATTGCCATATTCTAGGAGAACAGAGCACTTGAAAATAGCACTCTGGAAAAAGTTTGCAGACCCATAAAATTTAAACCGTTCAATGTACCATATAGCCACCAACACCATTCGATAGGGATTCAAAATACCTTTCAGAAACAGTAATTAATATTTTTCCAAGTGCTTTCATTCAGAAGTTATAGCCCAGCAAACCTTTGAAAATCACTAAAATGTTAGAAAATTTTTTTTCACGCTCAAAACAAAAATTATAAACTGTAGCATTAATTAATTACTATTAATTTTTAGAAGACTGAAACAGCTTTCAGAAATAGTAATTGTTATTTTCCGAAACACTTTCTTTCAGAAGTTATACCCAGCAAACTTTTTAAAGTCATTAATATAAAAAAAAAGTTTTCTGTTAATAAATTGATAGCAAATTAAAATAGCTTTTAGAAATTGTACCTGCCATTTTTCCAGATGCTTTCCTTCAGAAGTTATAGCCCAGCAAACTTTTTAAAGTCACAAAAATTGGGAAAAACTTGTTTCACCTATAAATCAAAAACTATTCGATGTACCATATAGGGCCTAGCACTATTCAATAGGGAATCGAAATACCTTTCAGAAACAGTAATTAACATTTTCCTAAGTGCTTTCATTCAGAAGTTATAGCCCAGCAAACTTTTCAAAGTCAAAAAATTAGTATAAAATTGTTTTGCCTATAAATGCAAAACTATTCGATGTACCATATAGGGACTAGTACGATTCAATAGGGAATTAAAATATCTTTCAGAAACAGTAATAACCATTTTCCCAAGTGCTTTCATTCAGAAGTTATAGCCCAGCAAACTTTTCAAAGTCAAAAAATTGGTATAAAATTGTTTTGCCTATAAATGCAAAACTATTCGATGTACCATATAGGGACTAGTACGATTCAATAGGGAATCAAAATACCTTTCAGAAACAGTAATTGACATTTTTCCAAGTGCTTTCATTCAGAAGTTATAGCCCAGCAAACTTTTTTAAGTCAAAAAATGTAGGAAGTAGTCTTTCACCTATAAAATAGAAACTATTCAATGTACCGTAATAGATCGTATACCAATAGATAAAGGACAAAAGTAGCTCTCCGATTTGATAGCAGCCAATTTCTGAAATTCTTGAATTCAGAAGTAATTTCTGAATTGATTTTAACAAATTTGCAAAATTTTCATGATAGTGCAGTTTTGTACATTAAGTTTGTGTGTGGCAACCTTGCGGTATTCTTCCTAGTAAAATACGTAAACAAACTTTGTAAAAAAATTCAGATTTTGTAACACGATAAAAATAGGTAAATTTAAACTATATTTCATTAAAAGTTATTAATTTTAGTGCTACTGTGTGAGCAGAATCAGATTTAGTAACTGTCATTATTTTTATTTTAGTTTCTAGGGGAGAAAAATGCTCTTGAAAATTGCGTTTACAATTTTTTTTTTCTTCAGTATAAAAAGAAAATGGTTTCTTGTACCCTATTAAGGCATATACTCTTCGATAGAGGGTTGAAATACCTTTCAGAAATAGCATTTGTCATATTCTGAATTGCTTTACTTCAGAAGTTATAGCCAAATAAAAAAAAATATGTCATGAAAATTGACCAAAAATAAGTTTATGCCTATAAAATAGTAACTATTAATTGTAATGTATTCATACATATGTGTTTCGATAGATAATTAAAGTACTTTTGAGAATTGAGGGCTTTTATTGTCTGAATTACTTCATTTCAGAAGATATATCCTAGCAAACTCGTCGAAATCACTAAAATGAGGACGAAAGCTTTCCATTCATAAAATGAAAACCACACATAGTTTCGTATTGCATTATATTGCCATCAATAGAGAACAAAATTTTCTTTCAGAATTGGTGACTGTCATTTTCTGAATTTCTTGATTTCAGAAGTTATATCACAGTAAACTTGCAACTTTGTAAATATTTTCCAATTCTCAGATTTTTTATAAGTTGCCAATAATAGTGTTCAACTACTGATAACGCAGGTATGAGATGTAGATAGTAAAGTGCTTCTATTGATAGCACAGTTATATGTGGCAACACAAATAAGAATTAAAGCCAGGAATTTGAACCAATGATAAATATTATTATTCATAATGTTTATTATTAGCTTATATTTGTAATTATTAATAAATATTAAATAAATTCTGAATACTTCGACAATCACGTAGTGCTACCAACCACTAAATATTATCTTCTTCAGCCATCCCTGTTCTTGAGTTACACCACTGTTATCGACATAATAAAAAAATTAAAATTTTAATGTTTAA
This sequence comes from Nowickia ferox, assembly GCA_936439885.1. NCBI lineage: Eukaryota > Metazoa > Arthropoda > Insecta > Diptera > Tachinidae > Nowickia > Nowickia ferox. Next base: position 48,960,473 of record OW387023.1, on the reverse strand, counting down.
TTTGTTTAATATTTATTAATAATTACAAATATAAGCTAATAATAAACATTATGAATTTTATAATTGGTTCAAATGAAAAAAATTACAGTTGTATAATTAGGTTCTGCGCCCTTTGATGTACCTAATTCAGTTATTCTTTTTTTTAATTTAATTAGTTATTACTTATTTTCAATGCAATAAATATGTTAATTATTTTGCTAAAAGTTGTTTACTTTGAAAAAGTACTTTTTTTGCATCTCTAAAAGAGTTTGCCAAATAACTGTAAAAGTTTGCCAAAAAGTTTGCTTTCTTCTCGCCGATAGCCCATTATACTATTGTGGGATTATTTTTATTTCAATGTTGACAGTTAGTGTTAAGATTTTATGCTATTTTATATAAAGTTTGAAGGATAGTGTAAAGACAGCTGACGATCAGCTGCGCTGACAAGGTCACTTTGATATATATTAACTATGGCCTGCAGTACGCCGAAAATTGTAGCCTGCGGCGCCTAAACAAATGTTTCGGTTAAAGCTTAAATTAAATGTGTCATAGCCATAATGTAGAATACGCAGAAGTGAAGAAAGTGCCAGGTGAAAAAACCTTCAATCAGGTTTATTAAAATCGTTGACAAATGAGAAAAATATAGTGTATTTGATATTGTAGTGTATGGAGGGGTTAACATCTGTTTGCCATGTGCTAAAGAAAGCGTAACTACTAAAGGCCGTGATACACTATCCTACACGATCGTGCGATTTTAAAAAAAAATATAGCCCTGTTATGATGGAGTCCAAAGAAAATTTATATAAAGTATATGCAAGTACTCAGGTTATTAATTTTTTTCTCGTTTAGTGTGAATGCCTGAATGTCAAAAGTTGTTTACAATTTTTGTACGCCATTTTGTTTTGTTTTGCTTTGTTATACACAATTGTGTATACTGAAAACGTATGTGAAAAAGTTTAAATAAATTTTTACTTAAAAAATGTGTTACAAAACATTTAAAAATAATTATACTTAATTATTAAAGTACATATGAATTCTTTATTATACTTATTTCACATATTAAAGGTTTATCAATTAATAAATTTACTTTGGTTTTGTCTATCCATACATTTTCTTTTTGTTGTATGCATATCTGGGACTATTGCATTAAATAAGCAAATGCATTGACCATTTTCCCACAATAAACCAAATCAATGCAAATGCAAATTTATTACATTAGCACTAACTTTAATAATTTTTCTTGCATATTACTAAAATCCCTTCAAAGTAATTCATCAACATTGCATTGTTATTTTTAGTGCACTATTTTTTGCACCGCTAAACACATTATGAATAGTATTATTGCATTATCAGTGAAACATATAGTGCCAAATATAACGTAAATGTGTACATACATAAAAACATACGTACATACATAAATATGTAAATTTTTTCCTCTGTACATATCGTCATCCAAGACGAAAAATCATATCACTACGTTTTTTATAATTTTTCGAGAGAAAGACAAAACTTGATGAAATTGTTTCAAGCGGTAGAATTTTTCGTTTTTAAAATCACCATTTTTTAAGATATAACTTTACAATAAATGAAAACCTAAGTTCTGATCTTTTGTCAATTGCACGGTTTTTCAAATAAGCTCGAGATGCAACGTACTTGAAGTATGAAACTTATTAATTTTTTTTAAATTGTTTCTGTAATCTAGTTTGTATTTATATTGCCAGTTTTTTTTCGTTAATTTGTATGTACGTACTTATAAAAGTGCCCTCAATGAACTTTAGTGTATTTTATATTTTTTATTTGTGCTATTTCCTAAAAATATTTTCACATTTTATTCAATTTTACTGTGTACTTCATGATGTGCTTAGTGGCAACACAAAATTAGTGTATTTTTTGTCATGCGATTAGCTGCTAATGCAATATTAATCCATTACATAGGGTCTACACCTAACATAATATGTAAGATGAGATCGTCAAATTCAATCGCAGAGCGAGTTATGTTACGTGTAGACTACAAATTAGTGTTATCTCAATCTTATAAGTTTTTTATGAGAGAGTTGTTATAAGAAATCCCATAGCAACAATCTTATGAGATGAATTGTCAAAAAACACACGTACATGAAAATAAATTCGTATGCATGTGTGAGTGTTTCTTAAAATAAATGAAAAACAATGTTTTGGATAATATTTCTGGGATTTTATATGTTCAAATGTGTTAAATTTAATTTGTGAATTAAAGTTTGTGCGAAAAAGTGAAAACAAAATATATAATTATACAAAAATAATACATGTTAACTCGATGAGAATTTGCATAAAATGAAATGTTATAAGAAAAGTAGAATTACGTTGTCCTGTTGTATGAGATGAAGAGAAATACCGGCATTTTATTTTTGTTATTCTGCCGACGTTCTCTCACATATTATGTCAGAGCTAATCGCAGTTGTAGACGCTATGTTACTTTTAAGAGATTTTATTTAAGTGCAAAAAATAGTGCACTACAAGCATCAAATTTAAATTTGCACTAAAATTTTTGTTTTTCAATCAGTGCTTATGCAAAAGTAATGCAAGTTTCCCAGGTCTGATTTTATTCATCTGTTTTTGACATTCATCCATTATTCTTACACAAACAAATAGCCTGTTGTTTTTGTACTTTCTTAGTTGTTGTAGACCTGCATATACTTTATATAAATATGCTTTGATGGAGTCTATGAAAATTTTCAAAAGACAAAAACAATTCATCAGATCAGGGTTGTATTTTTTCGTAGAACGCTCGATTGTGTAGGATAGTGAATCATGGCCTTAAGTACTAATGAAAAACTTTTTGAATCACTGTTTTGTTGTATTATGACTGGTGATTTTAATTAGTGATTTTAAAATAAATAATTACAGGAAATTTTTAGTTGTCTTACTACGGATATTATAACCAGCGTTACCGTTGTAAAATAACGGTGGCACAAAAAGGGGATTTTTTAAAAACACGTGGCATTAAAAAGGGTATTTTAAAAATAAAAAAGGCAACCTTAAAAACAAGAAAAACTAAAACAAATCTGCTTTTTTTTTTTAAAACATTGAAAATAAAAATCTGGTTTTTATGAAAAATAAAACCACAAAATGTTAATTTAATGCATATAATCTGTGCTTAAAATAAAAATATATTTGAATTTTCTGAATAATAGATATATTTTTAATGCGTTTTTGGCATTGGCACTTATTTGCAAAAAAAAAAAAAAAAAATAACACAGCTTATTTACTGTAGAGACAATTTATTTAATTTTTGATAAATATCTGAATATTGAATTCTCAAGAGATACGCACAAGACAATTCTCTAAATTATTTGTACATTGCACTTCTTTCAGTCTGTTAGATAATTTATTTTCGAATTAAAAAAAACGGTCAGCTAGATCACTAGTCTATAGCAAACTAAATATATATGCATCAAATGTATACAAATTTGATTATAAATTTTTATCTAAGCAATTTGAGATATTGCTTTCTTCGTACCAGCATTTCAGATTAAGATATTTTGAAAACTGCATCACAGCTGTCTTTCCTTGCTAAGCTTTCTTATACACCTAACTTTAAATCTTTCACAAAAATATCAAGTTCACTTATTATATTGTTATGCAAAAATATTCCAACATGGTTAACGCGGGCTACGGAACATATTCCTACAGAGTATCTGCGAAGATTCTACTAGAACAATAGCAAAGAGCTAAATTTACATGCATAGCAGAGTAGCACGCCGTACGGCGCGGCTGGCGGCTAGCCGATTTCTTGACAGAAGCCGAGCCGCCGCCAAATCACTCGGCTTATCGGCGGCTTTATACTCAGCCAATTTTTGTTTTTACTTTTTATCCTTTTTAAATTATTTTGGATTTTGTGTCTACTTATTATACGTATGGTTTTTATTTACATTTCGTATGGAATATGAAAGCCAGTGCCTTAAAAGATAGTTGTTTTCGCTTTGTTGTGCAAAAACTGCAAATCACACAGAAAGAGCTGTGACAACGCTTACGTTCGCTCTTTGAGTCGCTTCTACAACCCATGCTCGTTTACACAAAGACTTTTTGTCGCAGCATTCAGGCGAATGTTTGATAATGGGCCTTGTCGTGGTTGGCGTATTTCGACTACGACAATTTCGTCCTAGATAAAAGAACAAGTGTTCTTTAAGACGATGGTTGGAAAAAATTTTACACCGAAAAATTTCTAACGTTGACTATATAGGCTACCTCAACTTTAAGCAAATGGAAATAAAATATATTAAATAATTCTACTATAGTTACTACAACTAGAGAGGAATTCAATTTTACTTAAAACAGAAACTCCTCACAAATTAATCTAAAAATTAAAAGAACGTTTTTTAATTTCAAATAAAAAAACTATGCAGATATTTCACATCTATACACAAAAGACCAGGCGAATATTTACAACAACAATAAAATACCGCACATGCCAAAAAAAATGTATTTAAACAGGGAGCCACAGACTTGTTTGTATGTACATACATATTTACATACATAAAATAAATTTGTATATCCATATGCACATATGTACACATATTATCAAATTTGATTTTAACAATTACACTTACATATCTACATCATGAAAACATACAAAACCGTTCTCCAAGCTATTGACGCTTGAACACGAAAGTCGAAGAAGACAAATGTACTTAAATAAACAAACTTATCACAGACAGCCAAACTCTATGGCGCACACACACATACACACACAAAATCGCTACGACCGTACACAAGAATTTTGCAAAATCTGAAATTAATATTTATGTAAATATAAACAAATTTCTGACCGACAGACTTTAACACTGGACAAATTTAAGCTTGAGAAAATATAAAGCAATCTCATCCTCCAATATGAAAAACATACTAGGATTAGGGAAGTTCAGATATATGATAATATTTTATAGCAAAAAATTTTCATATGAGAAACAATTTATTTCTACGTACATTAAATACTAGGGTGAGAAAATCATATACACACACACATACTAGAATTTATCTACGTCAAATTAAACCTATTTCAACAACTCCCCTCCCCTCACAAATCACAGTCAGCCTAAAGTTCTTACAGATATACATACACAAAATCTCAAGGTAATATATAATCTATCAATCTCAACAGCCGTAATCACCATCATCCTTAAACTCCTACAGACATTCAAACACACAAACTCCTACAGATACATATTACAAACAACACCCTCACATACCCCAAATCAAGGACAGCCTTGCCCTAAAGGCATACATACACACAAATTGCCACGGATAGATACATATACAGCCCAATCATACACAAAACTTCCGCACGAATTTTCTCACTTTTCCCTTTTCTCCTATCATGACTTTGTTTTTCCCCTTTTTTACCAAATGCGGGAATAAAAAATCTCCCCGGAAAAAAGCAGGTATTATGAATGTAGCTGAACTTGCTTTTTTCACTAAAAATATTTCTCTTGCAAAACAGAAGGGAGTTTGCGTAAAAAGATGGTTAATACTCCATTAAAACAAAATTTATATACATAAACTTGTATTTTATAGTTCTTTTATTTGGAAAAACACAAATAATTCCCTAATAAATAATTTATAAACTTTTTTACATAGTTTTTCAAGTTGGTGAATTTTAATAATTTTTTTGCTCTCTCACTCAAAAAAAGGGAGAAACAAAATGTCAACAAACAAGCAAAACAACGAGTTTCATAATGCGGTGATGTCACGTATTACCCTTTTTTCTTCCCAAGAAATTTATGATTGGAGGAATGTTTTCTCGAGAAAATTATTTTCCGTGAGAAATGAATTCCGAGGGAATATTCATGATTGGGCTGATACATAACCACCCTCACCTTCCTCAAATCACATACATAGACACAGCTTCCCACGGATACGTATTACATGAACACTCTCCCCTCGCCTTTCATAAATCACAGACAGCCTTAAACTCCTACAGACATACATTCACACAGATTCCCACGGATACATATTACAACAACGCTCCGCCCTCCACCAGTCGATCTACCTCAAATACATCCCGCCCCCCACCAAGCACAGCTTGACTTAAACTCAAACAGGCATAAACGCTACCGAATTCCCACGGTTACATATTACAAAACACCCTCACCAACCCCAAATCACGGTCAGCCTTAAGGTCTCACAATCTAGACACACCCCGCCCTCCCCCAAGCACTGCCAGACTTCAATTCCTACAGCTAGAAACACCCACAAATTTCCCGTCGGCTTTAGAAAAAATCATTTTCAATATTTCTCCTGTCGGCAATTGAATGTATTCCAACAAAATATTCCGCGCACAAGTTCCCACGGTCATACATACATACATACATTTAATATAAACAAAAAACAGTTAATGTAAACAAAAAACTCCTAATGTAAACAAAAGTAGTAGGGAACTGGGGATACTAAATCAATTAAAATTGTGAAATTTTCAAATTTTAATTACCCAAATTTTAAAATTCTTGGAAATTTGTGAAATTTGATACCTACGAGGGTGGTTCAATAAGTCCGTCCAATTTTTTGTTTACATAAGGAGTTTTTTGTTTACATAAAAAGTTTTTTGTTTACATAAGGAGTTTTTTTTATTACTACATACGAGGGCGGTCCAATAAGTCTGCTTTTTTATGACCGTGGGAATTTATATGTATGTATGTTTGTGGGGTGGATTAAGGGGTTTCATAAGATTAAGATTTCATAAGTATACATATATGCCGACGGCAATGCATGATTATTTTGTTCAAATGCCGACGGGAAAACATGTTTATTTTTTTTGAATGCCGACGACAAAACATATTTATTTTTTTCAAATGCGGACGGGAAAACATGTTTATTTTTTTATGCCGACGGAAAATTTGTGGGTGTGTCTAGCTGTAGGAATTGAAGTCTGGCTGTGATTGGTGGAGGGCGGGGTGTGTCTAGATTGTGAGACCTTAAGGCTGACCGTGATTTGGGTAGGTGAGGGTGTTTTGTAATATGTAACCGTGGGAATTCGGTGGCGTTTATGCTTGTTAGAATTTAAGCCAAGCTGTGCTTTGTGGGGGCGGGGTGTATTTGAGGTAGATCGACTGGTGGAGGGCGGGGACTTGTTGTAATATGTATCCGTGGGAATCTGTGTACATGTATGTATGTATGTATGTATGTCTGTAAGAGTTTAAGGCTGTCTGCGATTTATGAAAGGCGAGGTGAGAGTCTTCATGTAATACGTATCCGTGGGAATCTGTGTATATGTATGTTCGTAGGAGTTTAAGGCTGATTGTGATTTGAGGTGGTGGAGGTTGTTGTTGTGATAGATAGAATGTGCCTATTTGTGTGTGTGTATGTATGTATGTATATGTAGCAGTTTAAGGCTGTCCTTGATTTGAGGAAGGCGGGGGGTGTTATTGTAATATGTATCTATAGGAATTTGGGTGTTTATATGTCTGTAGGAATTTTTGTGCATGTATGTCTGTAGAAGTTTAAGGCTGATCATGATTAATGAGAGGTGAGGTGAGGGTGTTCATGTATATGTATCCGTATTTGTGTGTATGTATGTATATCTATATGAGTTTACATAGCGTCTATACCTGATATTAACTCTGATATAATATGAGAGAGAACGTCGGCAGAATGAGAAAAAAAATATATTTATATTAGTATTACTATCTATGTAGAGGAAAACGCACTCTTGTAAATGTCATAATATTTCACAATTATCAGGCAGCCGTGCAGTAAACATCTTCGTTTATTGTAATTGTAATATTAGTTTTATAAAAATTTTGGTATTTCCTTAATACATCGTGCATAATTAAAATATTTCTGAATTTTTTTTATCAAAAAGTTTTAATTTTCACTTTAAAGCCTGGTACTCTGTTCACAATTTCGTGCGAAATGCTGTCAAACTACGACTGCAACCATCAGCTGGTACAGCAAAGCCAAACAAAGAATAAATAATCTTAAAAAAAATCTATTTTGTACTAAAATTGCATTGAAATTATAAAATGTTTTCTCCAATATTTAGTTTTATTAGTACACATATTTTTTTTTCCAATTTTTGTTATTAACTCAACATTTTAATATCATTGCTTGCATTTTACTTATAATATCAGTGTAAACATGAAAAATACCTACAACAGACTCTTGTTCCCTTATTTTAAGCACGGAGAGAATTTCATAATATTTTGATTCTACAAAGTCGTAATACTTTGTATTACGATGTAAAGACACCTTTACACAGTGAACTAACTGAGTAACTATCAAAACGATTTTGATATTTGCTCAACTTTGTAAGACTGTATAGTCAAATTGTGTAGTGTGTTTGTAAACGCTCAGTTGTGTCGTGATATTTTAAATGTTCAAAACAAGAAATGAGCGAAGAAAAAAAATTCTAAACAGAATTCCTAGAGTTATATACATATATTATATCTTTAAAATAAAAACTGCTTAGTTTATATTGTGTCATTCGAACAAAAATTATTAGAAAATTCTAACTTTTTTTAATTTTTGTTCGAACGAACAAAAATTTTCCATTTATGTATAATAAAAAATTATTCGAATACTTTTTGTAGAATATTCGAACTAAGTCCTAAATTACTTTTAAAAAAAAGTATTTTATATTTCAAACACAGAAAAAGTATTCACCAAGTACTGTTTTCAACTAAGAATTTATTTGATTCAATTAAATTTTTAATTGTATTAATAAATTTTAGTGGAAAAACTTTCTTGATATTATCAAATTGCTTATAGGTGAAAATTTAAATAATTTTTTATTTGATATTACAAATATTTTAATTTATATTACAAAATTATTCATATTACTCTTTTGTGTGTAACTTTTTTAACTTAAATTACTCCAAATTATAAATAATTAGGTATATAAGCTTTTTTTTCTTGCTTCGAAAATATAATGCCTCTTTAATGGAATCAAAACGTGTCTTACAATTCCTGGTAAAGATATAAAAAAAATAACTGCTTGTATACAGATCTAATCAAAATCGGTTGGTTATTGTTATAAATAAATAAATAAATAATATTATTCCTAAACTTTCCATTAATAACTTTAAAATATGCCACAAAAAACGAAAAAAAAGAGTAAGCAAATACTTTGATTTCACGATTATTTTGTAATAAAAATTTCGCAAATAATCTCAAGTACGATGAAGTATTAGAAGAAATTTCTGAAGTATTTAGCAATGTTTTATAAGCTAATCTAAAAAATTCTATCAATAAAGTAAGAAATTGTACTAATATAAATATCGTTAACAATTTTGAGGTTGATTTAAATTATTTGGAAATATCAAACAAAAGAACGCACAAACTGGATATGCTTTTTAACGGTATCACTAACATCAACAATTTGCGAAAGATAATTTTCTACTTATCATCGGTTGGTTACTAGTTTGATGTCTGAAACATTTTTAAAAAAATTTAGTTATTGATTGATTATATAAGAATAATGTGTCATCTTTCCAAATTCATTAGCAGTTTTCCGATATCTTGAATATATCAGGATATATAGAGCTGCAATATTGCGCCATTTCCACAATTGTTATATATTTTAGAAATTGTTTACAGCAATCAGCAATTTTTTGCATATGTGGCAACTTTCCAACGTAAAAGTATTAATATCTCTTTGTTATTTTGGCCAGTGTTTAGGTTTAGGTTGATTTCCTTTTAAGCGAATTGGGCCTAATATTTCAATGCAAATAAAAATCCATTTATTTACTGTTTTTCCCGACGTTTCGTAGATTTTTTGTCTAATTTTTCAAGGGTTCGTAATTCATGGAATAATTAATTACATAGGTACATATACACGTTTTACATATTGAATAAAAATACTTAACATTAAAACATATACATATAAACAAATACAACATTTTTAAACACAGCTTAACTTAACGCCCAACTATAATATGAATAAGCTGGCTTAAGTTAATGTCAGAACTGAACGCCTGTCAAATGCTTAAACATTTCAGAGGTGACCATAATGTACTTACATGAACTTAAGCACTTCTTAGTCATAGCTGCACATCTAGGTATTGTTCATAATTTTGCAGTAATTTTGTTTCTTCTCATAACTCCTAAATTAATGCAATTCAATCTAATTAATTTTTTATAATGTGCTTATCTATTAAAAATTCACAAATAATTATATCTATCAATTTATTACGTTTTATTTGCTCTGCCTACTAAAAAGTACAATAGTGAATATACATAAGCAAACACATGTGTATTTGTGTATATGTATGTTGTAAAAAAATAAGTGCAAATTAAAGTTTTGCTTTATTTTCTGAGTTTCAAATTAAAAATCAATAAAAAAAATATTTAAAAGCAATGAATATTTTCTGCTGCTGTCTATTTGAGTTTAAAAAATTCACAAACCGTTGTTTCCGTACGGAACGTGCGTTCAGTTTGGCACTTTACTTAGTCCTCTTTTACATTTGAGACATTTCTTCGGACATTTTTTCAATTCTCTTTTGTTCTTGCCCGAAGCTTTTAAATATTGGAAATTAATAGACAGACAGAAATTTTGTAGTTTGTTTACTTTTTTTTCGCGATTGCTACTCATACACATGCACATAAATACCATATGCCTTGATAATACACATCAAGTATACATAGATTCGCTGAAATCAGAAAAATCATATGAAGCAACAAGAATAAATTGCGAAAAGTAGAAAAGAGAAACAAAAAAATGTCCAGTACAGAGGGTCGTGTAATACACACTCTGCGTCTTCGCACCTTCTTCTACAAACTTCGTATGTCTGTCTTTCAATTTCCCAAATGTAAAAGGGCACTTAATTAAGCAAATGACATTTGACGAAACTTGACGAAAAGTTTCATTAAGTACATTATAGTTGCACACATACGTATTGAATGTAATCGAACAGTTGCTTAAGTTTGCTTATTCATATTATAGTTGGGCCTTTAATATCACATATCTGTTTCGTTTAAATCTACTTTGTAGTACGTTTGTAGTACAAGTAGCTTTAAACGAAACAGATCTGTGATATTAAGTTAAGCTGTGTTTAAAAATGTTATATTTGTTTATATACATATGTTTTAACGTTGAGTATTGTTATTCAATATGTAAAATGTGTATATGTACCTATGCAATTAGTTATTCCATGAGTTACGATCCCTTGAAAAAGTACACAAAAAATCTATGAAAAGTCGGGAAAAACTGTAAATAAATGGATTTTATTTGCCTTGAAATTATAGGCCCAATTATCTTAAAAGTAAAAGTATTAATATTGTTATTAGCAATTGTTATGATGTATATCAATGCATATTCTACACAACGAACGTGATTCAAAGCAAAATAAAAAATTTTTGTTGTTGTGTTATGTTTTAATCAAATGAAATTGATATTTATTTTTTATTAATAAAATTTCTTTTATTAAATATATTCAAACTTCCTTTTATATCTTCCGTTCTTTTTTCTTTAAATGTCATGCTGCATGAATAAAATTGATATTTTCTACTTAAATATGTATATACAGTATTTTTTTTTTTTTTTAAATAATGTTTTTTATTTACAAGTCTTATAATCTAATAAGGTACAGAGTTTATGAGATTTTACTTAATAGTATTACAACAATTAAATCTAATAATTGGAAAAAGCAGAAAAACTATTAATATCACAGACTTGAAGAAAAATTGTCACAAAAACCTCATACAAAGTCAGAAAATGTCATAATGAAATTTGACAAAACAACCACTAGCAAGATTCTTTTTAGCAAAATATTCTTAGTGATTGTTCACTAAATTTCTTATTGTTTCAAAATTAGACACTCTGCATTTATCATTAAATGACAGCGTCAGATCGTTGGCAAACGTGTGTATCTTTTTATAATTAAATCTATTGTGAAGTAAGTCGGTGGGGAATCTTAGAGGGAGATTATGAATTATTTTTAAATTTTTGTTTTGGATAATTTGAAGCTTTTTTGTATGGGTTGGTTTTAGCAGCTTTTTGAAACCAGACCGGGCAACCATAGGTAAGGATCGGTCGGATACACATATTGTACAGCAATATTTTATTTCTTAAATTGAGTTTAGACCTCCTGTTAAGTATGGGGTACAGAGCACGACCACACTTTATGGCTTTATCACAGATGTGATTGACGTGGTGTTTAAACAAAAGTTTTTTATCTAATATAATACCTAGATATTTAATATCATCTTTAATGGGTATAATGTTTAAACGAGCGTACAAAATCTTTGTAGGAATACGTTTTGGCGATTTATTAAATGGGAATATAATTGCCTGAGTTTTATTATCGTTTACTTTGATTTTCCATTTGTCAAAATATTTTTGGCTTGACGTGCATTCTCTTGACTATTGCATTTGAAGTTTTTCCATACCATATGAAAGCACTGTCGTCAGCATAAAATGCTGCTTCATGATTTCTATGTACAATAACATCTGACGTATATAAAGAGTAAAGTATGGGTGATAGCACTGACCCTTGAGGCAACCCTGCAGGAATTGGTTTTTCGATAGAAAATTCGCCTTCAACATGAACGACAAAAGAGCGATTTGTTAAAAAACTTTTAATAATTTTCTGTAAGTAAATTGGAAAATTAAAAGAACTGAGCTTGAATAGCATTCCATTGTGCCAGATACTATCAAATGATTTTTCAATATCAAGGAAAATAACGCCAGTGCTCTTGCGATTTCTTCTGTTGTTTTCGATAAAATTAACTCTCTTTAATTGGTGTACGGTGGAATGTTCCTTACGAAATCCAAACTGTTGGTAGTTTATCAAATTATTTTGGTCAGCAAAATCTACTAACCTTTTGAGAATTATTTTTTCAAAAATCTTGTCCAGTAAACTCAAAATGCTTATTGGTCTGTAACTGGTAGGCAATTTGGGATCTTTTTCCTTTTTATGGATGGGAATTACTTTCGATATTTTGAAAGTCGATGGAAAGTAGCCATACTTTAAACAGCAGTTAAATATTTTACTGAGTGTTTCATAAAAGCAATCTGGCATATTTTACAGAATAATACTATTTATACCGTCTAGACCTGGAGCTTTATTGTTTTTTAATGACATAACAAATGCCTTAACTTCAGAGGTATCTGTAAGTTCAATACTACTACTAATTGGGGAAATATCATCAAGACAGTTCACATAATTTGTAACAAGACTATCCAAAGGGGATGGACATACATGGATGGATATACAGTAATTTAACCTACTTGAACAAGTAGTAAAAAATATTGTTGTTATGATTGTGGCATGTGTTGACAAAGATTTTTGTAATTTTTTCTTTAAATCCTAATAACTTTTCATGTTGGATGTAAAAAGATCATCAACTTTAAGTTTGAATAAAAAACATATGTATCTATTACACATTTTTGTTCCATACATCAAACAAGTAACCAACCGACGTTATGCCTTTATCAAGAGTAAAAAAATAACCGTCCGCAAGCTAAAAAGTGTGATTTTCTGCTGTTTTTAAATTACTTTTTTCAAAAAAATCAATGACATATTCAAAATTTTTGTAAATGTGTATGAAAACATAACATTTTTAAATAATTTTCTTTCGGTTTTTAATAATATTTCTAAGTTTGTTATTAAAATTTTTTGTTTTTTTTGTGCAATGAATTGTTTTTTGTTTGTTAATAAAAAAACGAAATTGATGCACATGCGTGTCGGTTTTGCAACTTTTTTAAAATTATTCGAATACTTTTTTTATTCTTTGTTCGTTCGAATGTTCGAACAAAAGTTCAAAATTATTCGTTCGAACCAGAAAAAATAATGAAATTTCCTTCGAACAAATATAAAACAGGAATTGTGAAAAATAAGAAAAAAACTTAAGAAAAAAAATTGGCTGCGGCCCATATTTCCAGAGTTATTGCTCTTTAAAGATTAAATAGAAAGATCAGTTTAGTGAAAATGCTCCAAAAAAAGTCAAAATGTCTTTTTACATATTCATTTCTTTCCTTAAAAGTTTTGTCATATAAAACACATTGAATATCGTGAAAAGCATTGGTGACCATAGAATATTTTTCGCATACCACCTCTTTTCTCTCACTGTACCCATAAAGAATTTTTTCTGTACAAGCAAGTCAGTACCCCTCTTCTTTCTTCTTTCACCCTTCTCTCATAAACTCAGACTTGCTTCAAGAAAAACTGCCAAGTCTAAAACATGACTATAGAAGAACATCTGTGGAAAGACAAAACCAGAGTAAATTTATAGACATTTGTTACGTTAAATAACTATAATCAGTATGTCGTAGTTTACACTATGCCAGTCTTATTGCTAAGCTGATTAGTTTGTTAGGATAGAGAGACGAGGAAAAAAGAAACGTTTCTGTTCCCCTCGTTTCTCTCTCCTAACAAACTAATCAGCTTAGCAATAAGACTTACATAGTGTAAACTAGGACTATGTAACTTGAAAGCTAAATGTTCATTGGTTAAGTAAACATATGTTGGCAACAGAACTTAACCTGGCAGCATTATTTACAGTACGTTTAGTGAAAACGAAAAACATATTTGTATATTGGTAAAAAGGATATATCTCGAACTGATTGAAAAAATTTAAAACATAATTTCATACCTATAAAATAATAAAACCGGTTGTATTAATACAACAGTCGTGCTTAAAAATATTTTGAATCAGTGCTCCTCTGTTAGATTTATGTACATTAATCAAATATAAAGCCAACGTCATAACTATTAATTCTCGTATATATTGAGATTTAATCCTTTTTTCCAATTTAATCTAATTTTCTGCTTCAAAGCTGGCAACAATAATATTTTCAGAACAGTAAAAAAATACTCAAACACCACAAAAATAACAAAATTAAACAAATTATTCGTGAAGAAAAATATATAATAGTAAACAAAAAGAAGAGCAATGGGGAGCATAGATAAAGCATGCATATCGGGGTTTTTATGTCGTTTATGTTCTGAAATGCATCGAATTGTAATCCATATATACGGTGATCAGGGACAGCGCCTTTGTCTGGTTGAAAAAATAAATGGTTATTTGCCCATCACAGTAAGTAGATAGCAGTGAAAGGTATACGATTGTACTTATTTAATGCAAAAATATAGATCTCTCCAACTGATCCGCTGCCCAAGACAATATGTACAACTTGTTTGCGGCGCGTAGAACAGCACTATGATCTTCTGATGCGTTTGTCGAGAATTAAAGAAGAACGATTTCTTCGTGTTAACAATAAAGTATAAGAATTCATTACAAATTTGGGTTTTCAGTTGAAATGCATTACACATATTTAACTTGTTTCTTAATTAGCAACGTCCCCGTGTTTCGCCAATTTCAAGCATTGAGAATTCGGAGGATGAAGTGTATCAAAGTGATGATGAGTCACGTCGTGGACAGCAGAGGAGAGATTTTGCTCCACCACAAAGAAGTGATTTACAAACACGTCAAAATGTTTTACCGTCGCCAGCAATATCGGCTGCCCCATTGTTCAGTTCAGCAATAAATGGAGGTTCTTTAAATAGAAGTAATTTGATGACAAGTGCTCATAGTGATGAAGATAACGATGATCAAAGTGGAGCAAGTACAAGTGCTAGTGCTATTGCAGCAATTACTCAACATATTAATGTTCTTAATGATACAAATAATAGCGATACCTCATCGCCTTCGTCAACATCATCTCAAGTTTCTGTTGAAAATGTTAACAGTGTTGGTATTGTTTTGCAACAGCACTCTGACTGATGTTAATAATTAAGGTTGATAAAAACGTTACACGTTTATAATAATTACTATATTATAACTAAAAATATATATAATTTGAAATAACTCATTAAATAATCATTTAAAACTTTTTTGATCTTCCAATTTCTTTAATTAACTGAAGTTTTCAGCAAATAATAAGTAAATCTGTGTGTCACAAGCAATATCAGCGAAGTCGAAAAACATATTTTCAAGAAAACGCACCTTTAACGTACAAACGTTTCTCTAAAAAATGGGCAAATTAAAATAATTTAGTCGTAAAGATTACTGCATCAACGAATGCACCTAAGATTTTATGAAAATGTAGTTTTTAATAAAATTTGACTCTTATCATTAATTTTATTAGACTTTTTGAAGACTTAAGTTAATATTGTATTGTCCATGTATTTATAACAAACTTTATTAGAGACATTAGAATTTCACGTAAAATCGAAGTTTTTAGAATCTTGTAGCATGTATAAATCGATTTGGGTTAAGTCGACAGCGAAGCTTTGGAAGCTTAGTTAAATTGAAAATGCTTTATAAACTACTTTTAAATCTATTTTCATAGTTTGAGGTAAATTCACTTTTAAAATTGGCTTGTGTGTATATCATCAGCCTTTTCAAATAAGTAATTAATAAACAAATTAATTACACTGTAAGTAGGTCAAAATGCCGAGACACCCCAACTTAATTTTGGGCCGTAAAACGCAGTGGTATGCTCCGTTTTAAAAGATTAGGTCAAAATCAAGAGATATTCCATTTTTAAGTTTGTACCCTACAAGAATAGTATCAGTCAATTGACTGGTCATTTGATCTGAAGTCATGCATGATATATTAATCTTTGCGTAGAACAAAGTTTCTATCACATTATTAAGGGCAAAATGAAAAATGTGATGGAAACTTTTGTGCACATGTGATGTTGCATCTCTCTCTAACTAATGAATATAACATATAGTTGAACTACTCACTACAGTGCTTTTTACTAATCAATGATAGCATAAACCTTTTCTTTTACTTATCTTTTTTAGCACTTTTAAATTTAATTTTCACAGACAGAATGAATTGTTTTTTTTTTAAATAAAACTCGATGTTTGAAAAGTTTTGGCATATGTACATTGGATGTTCCACTCTAACATATATGCTAGAGTAGAGCAACTATAATTAATAAATAAATCCATCATCACTTCCGATCAAATGACTAGTCCAAGGCGCATTGACATCAGGTGATCCTAATCCACCAGCTGACATAAACGTTAGGAAATATTCTGACAACAGGAAATTTTACACTAACAAATATACAAGGCGAATACGCAGAGTTGCAAATTAGGACCACCTGGTATCAATTCGCCTTGGACTAGTCAATTGATTGTCAATATTGATTTCAATGTAAAAATGTTGCAAATGTGTTAGTGAAAAAATTTTGTTTGTGTTAGTTTTAGTGAAGGCGAATTCAGTATCAGGTGACCTTATCACTACAATGCAATACAACTACACAAAAAACAACATGTAGTTTGCTATGCTACAAAACCAATCTGTCAGAAGATTTCTAAGCAAATTTTGACATCTTGGTTCAAATTGCTCAATTTGGCATCAACAGCTGATAATCAGCCGGGCGGAAAAGGTCACCTGATACTGAAATCGCCTTGGTTTCAGTCAGTCATTTCTTGTAGGGTATGGTCACAAAGTAGACCAGAGGTGTCACTAGCACAAAGTAAGACGGAAGATAATTGTGATTTTGTGGTGTTTTTAGAGGTCTCGCTCACAGTCATCAAACCCTCTTTACTTTTTCTTTCGCGTGGTATTATTTTAAAGTAATTACGTTTTATTCCTTGTGGTCTCATTCGCAGCATAGTTTTTGTAAATAAATGGTATAAATTAATATTTGCGAACGAAAATGCTTAAAACAAAGTCTCTAATCATTTGAAAAAAAATTTTAGTCACTTTATTATTACTAATAATCCTTTTCGCATTGTGTTTTTTTAATTCAATACCAATAATTCCTCTATTTAATTTTGAGCAATTGTTCATGTGCTCAAGTATATTTTCAATTTATGCTTTGTGGTCTCATTCGTTGTTTGCTTTTTGCAAGTTGAAGTTAAAAATTAATATTTTTGAAGGAAAATTTTTAAAATTGAGCTTGTAAGCATTTGGAAACTAATTTTAATCACTTTTATATTACTAATAATGTTTTACACATTGTTTTATTTAGTTCAACACTGCAAAATTTTTCATTTAATTTTGTAAAAATTGTCAATTGTTTATTTTACTAAGCTTACATTTCTGCTGTTTGTTTTGATTATTGTACTAAAAATATTCAATAAAAAACACACTATATTTGTCCCTTTTTAACAGTGATCAAATCAGATGATTTGAGCTTTTTTCTTAAGTCACTTTCTACAACTCTGGTCTACTTTGTGGTATGGTCTCGCATGCTATTTTTATACCATATATGCAAAAAGGCTTCGAAAACAATTTTGAAATATATTATTATATTACATATATATATATATTATTATTTATAGTTTATTTGTCGATACTTAAATTTAACAAAGAAATTTTTCAGGTGGATGCAATTCAATTATTTTCAGTTTGTGGCACTATTTAGTCTAAAGCACCCCATACACGTTTCAATTCAATTGTCAATTGAGTCTTTCAATTGAATTGATTCTTGGCCACATATTTCATAAACTGAATTGAAAGATTTTCATTAAACTGCCAAGTTTATGTATATTGTTTTCAGAATTACAAATTTAAACATTTAAAACTTCTATTGCATTCATTCATTAATTTTAATATTTTGTACTTAAAATGATATGAAATTAAGTAAAATTTTAAAAATACATAACTTTTTCTATACAAAATAAAGCTACAAACATACAGTTTGATAGTTAATCAAGAGACCCGAACACACACAGCACAATCGAATTGAAAGATTTACTAGTCAACATGAAAAATCAAAATCTTTTGATTTTTCTTCAACCAACTCGACAACTGCCAAACTAATCAATTGACAGAGCCATACACGCTTTGATTTGGACAACCGACTTAATTGAATCGTGTATGGAGTGCTTAATATCAATTATATTACAAAAACAAATGCTACAAAAAATTCATACAATTTTGCAAATACTTATGGATTAAATAGTAAAAATAAAAATAAATGAATGGTGCTAGCCGGAAGGTGAAAGGCCATCGTTATAAGAGTTAAATTTCGACAAATAAGCAGAAGCTAAAGTTATTTCAAATAGATTTTGATGTACATATTTCCCTTAAAACACCAACAAATCGCTTGCGAGACAATACAAAATTAAAAATGCAATATCTCTTGCTTTTTACCTAATCTTTCAAAACGGTGTATACCACTGTGTTTTATGGACCAAAACAAAGTGTGTGTGTCTCGGGGTTTTCCTGTGTTATTTCGAAAGTTGCAGTTTTACTTACTGTGTTATCCAAAGCATTTGCATTCAAATAACAATAATAAAGATAATAAAGATGTTATTAATACGCGCCGTGTCGGAAAATAAAAGCAGAAAATAATTGCGTCCAGCAAAAGGCCTACTATCAGGAGGATCTTTAATGATAAGGCGCAGCAAGAACTTTATTATTCGATTTTAATGGACTTTAGTGTGCAGAATCCAAATCTGTTCACAGATTGATTTCATCACGTCTAGTTTTTGAGATTATCTTATTTAAATAAAATACTGATAGGTGTTTCGGCGTATATCCGAGTACGTGGTTAAATAAAACACAATAGTTTTTTTCAGATTTGGTAATATATTTTGAAATATAGAACTATATCTCTTGTATTTATTTTACAATAAAGAGTGCACACGTAGTGTATAGGAATGCTTCCAAAGATGCAGTAATTTGTAACAAAATATAATATACATGTAACTGGCCAGCAATATTTAAAAACCGCTATCGATATATGCGATAAAGACAGATATATTCGATAAATGTATATATATACAAAGACATTCATACATATATGTATATACGTATACATATATAATAAATATTATTAGCTGTTTGTATGTACATAAATCAAATAAAGTTAATAAATAACCCAGTTAACCAATTCACTTGGTAATTAAACATTGCCGGCCACCTTGCAACAATAGAGGACGTTGCAACGCAAATACATATTAATGTCTGACGAAATGAGTCATTAAGGACTCCTGTGGACTGTATTCAAAATAAATAGATTTATAATTAATTCATAATAAACAGGTCATTAAGGACCCCTGATGATTCAATTAATATATGTTTATATGAGTCATAAGGGACTCCTGATGAAAAAATTTACGAGGTGAGTCATGAGGGACTCCTGTTGCGGTTGTAAACCGTTTGAAGAATGGAAAATTAAAATGGCGACAAACCCGAAATAACCCAACCAAACATTGTGTATTGTGCAAGTGGAAGACCCGGACTTGTTTGTATTCGGCCTTTCATAATCAATGGCATTACTTCAGGACCTAACACCAAACAGACATTGCTCGAATTATTAAAATTTGGGTCAGCAAATTGAAGACCTAGAAAGGATTCCAAAATTGAATCATTTACCGATACTGTTGGTGTGCGTATGCCTTTCATATTATATAAGCAAGCCATGACAAAAATGCGCTGCGAATTTTTATGAATGTCTTCCAATTCAATCCGACAAAACTGATCATTATTTACATTTTGAATAGGCAATTTTAATTTTTATGCAATTTTGATTTTTTCCGATGGTCTGGTTTGTTATTTTTATATTCATGCAGCAATGCATGGTGCCGCTGATTGCAAATTTTACATTTTGCTTTACTCAGACAATCTTTTCCCAAGTGACTGGTAGCCAAACAACGTGGACACATACGATGAAAGGCCACTAAGCGTAGTCTACGTTCCAGGCTCATGTCACGAAACTTGTAACAAAAACGTATAGGGTGATTTTTTCTGCAAATCGGACATTTCTTTTTTCCGCCATTTTCCCTTAAAGTTACAGTTTTTGAATTTGTTTCATGAGCTGATATTATTGTCGCTAAATTGGATATCCCCACTTGATGCAATGCTGGGTTATTCTCACGATCGGCGTAGCTATATTTGTTGCCAGAGGTTGGGTAATTAAGTTCGAATTCAAAGTATTTATTGGAACTTGAGTGTGAGGTTCAGAAGAAACAGTCACAATAGATGGGTTCACATCAGTAGTCTCCATTGCTTCTTCATAATCCAACAAACCCTCTTCATCAAACTCATAGGTGGTTTGGATAGCTTTAATAGTGTTTCCATTTTGCATTTGTTAAAATTGGTTATTGGCCTAGTGGTTATACCAGATTGTGTACGAATTTCCGCGACACGACAATGTCCGTCGGTACCAGTTTGAAGCTTTGTTACAACACCTAGTTTCCATGAAGTGGCAGGTAGTTGTTAATTTTTTATTACAACTAAATCGTTTAACATCACATCTCGTTGAGGATGTTGCCATTTATAGCGTTTGTGGAAAGTTACCGAATATTCTTCCTTCCATCTTTTGCAAAATTGATGTATCATAGCTTTGACTTTTCGGTATCGATTGAATACGCTTATTGGACTATCAAAAATCGTTGGTTCCATGATACAATTATACAAGGTACTTGCACAAGCCCAGACTGTTTATGTATACAATGCAGAAAGTTGCCAAACTTTGTTTACAAGCTGCAAAAATGTTAGTGTATGTGTGTGAATAAAATGATTACAGTGCTGCATGAATTTGCATGTGGCTGTGTCTCCAATTACACATTGAAGAAAATTACTTCTTCATGAATGCCGCGTCTGCAATTGTACTTTAGTTAGCCTGTAATTGTTATTTTTAACAACAAAAGACATCTGTTTTTGACTAAATTCTGTTTGTTTCTACCAACAAACTGCGTGTGTTTCTTGGTGTTGCAATTTTGTTGTAGTCGTGCAAGTACCTTGTATAATTGTATCATGGTTGGTTCGCGTGGTGTTAAAATAGCTGAACCTATCAGAAAATGTCCTGGTGTTAAGGCTACTGGCTCACCCGGATTATCAGGCATGGGGCATAAAGGACGTGAATTCAAACACGCCTCTATTCCTGTTAAAATAGTGGATAATTCCTCAAATGTGTAAGTACAAGATTGGACTTCTCTTCTGAAATGTAATTTAAAACTTTTAACTCCAGCTTCCCATAACCCTCCCTCCCATATGAGGGCACCCGCTGGTATGAACTTCCATGTTAAACCTCTATGTCCAAAGGAGGAGCACATACGCGCTTGACACTCTTTGATAAATGTTTGAAAGTCGCGTGTTAATTCATTTGACGCTCCAATGAAATTAGTGCCATTGTCAGAAAACATGGTGTGTGGACAACCTCTTCTAGATATAAATCGATTAAAGGCTGCCAAAAATGTGTCCGATGATAAATCAGATGCGGCTTCCAAATGTATAGCTTTCGTAGAAAAGCTTACAAAAATGCAAACATACCCTTTCGTAATTTTGCAAGATCTGCCATTATAATTTTTTACATCAAATGGTCTATCGAGAGTCACACGTTCCGGAGGAAGTGCAGCCATTATTTGACTACAAGTACTTTGTCGATCAATTAAGCAACGTTTACATTGATGTATTACAGTACGGACTAATATTCGTAATCGAGGTACTAAATTTTCACATCGAAAGACTTTGCATTAATTGATTACCACCATGAATAGTAAGGACGTGTATAAATTCAGCAATAAGTTTCGAGAAACGACATCCATACGGTAGAATGATGGGATATTGTTCATTGTAAGACATTGAGGGTGATGTGATTAATCGACCATTTACTCTCATGACTTCTTTTTCATCAAGAAATGGATTTAAGGTTATTAACGAACCTTTTGTAGGTAAGGGTTTCTTATTTAAAAGACATTTGTATTCATCTGCATAGTACGCCTTTTGATCTACGACAGCCAAACTTATCTTTACCATTTTCATCTCGTCACTAGATATTATATTATTTTCATAACGAAATTTATTTTCATGGGCTCCATGTGTAGAATGGAAAAATCGATATAAGTATGCTATAACACGCATGGCTTTGTCTAGAGATGAAAATCTCTCTAAGATATCCTCAAATTTCGAAAAAAAGGCGGCGTGGACTTTCAATTTCCGACTTTCTATGTCAATATCCAGATTTTCAAATTTATGGTGGGACCACTGATTTTTATTTTTATTTAACCATGTTGGACCGTGCCAGCACAACTCACTTTTTGATAATGTGAGTCGATCTACCCCCCGGCTGCCTAAGTCGGCAGGATTGTCTTCCGAACGTACATGAAACCAATTATGATTTCCTGTATTTTCTTGAATGCGACAAACTCTATTTGCCACAAAGGTAGTCCAGGAACTTGGAGTTTTTCGTAACCATGCAAGTACAATTTTTGAATCTGTCCAACAATATACACGTTGAATAGGAATTTCAATTTCACTAAGAATATTTTTCAATAACTCGGATGCTAAAACTGCACCGCATAATTCAAGCCGCGGTAATGAAATTGATTTAATTGGTGCTACTTTCGTCTTTGACGATAATAAGTACGTATAAATTTCTCCCGTGGGGGCTTCAGTGCGAATGTATATTATCCCAGCGTATGCTTTTTCCGAAGCATCAGAAAAAACATGAAGTTCAGTATTCGAAACTTTGTAATAATTAACCCCTCTGGGTATTTGAATAAAATTTATTTGATTGAATGATTCGACAAATTGTAACCATTCTTTTTCTGTTGAAGGAGGAAGAAAATCATCCCAATCAATATTATTAAGCCAAATGTTTTGCATTATAATTTTTGCTTTAACAATTACTGGGCTTAACCAACCAACCGGGTCAAAAAACTTTGCTATGGTAGATAATACTTCCCTTTTTGTGTAACTTGATTTTGCTTCTAGAGGAAAAACTTTGAAAAAGAGTTGTGCATTCCAAAGAATTCCTAACGTTTTGGAACAGCTGGACTCTTCAAAAGTCAAAACTTTTGAATCCACCAAATGACCTACAGGCAGTCCTTGTAGAATCGAAATTTTGTTAGATGTCCACTTCCGAAGTTCAAACCCCGCTGATAATAAAGCTGCAATTAATTGATCCCTCGCTAATAAAGCACTAGAAACATCATGAGCCCCAGTCAACACATCATCTACGTACATACCCTTCCTCAAAATTCTTGCGGCTAAGGGGAATTCGTCCTCACAATCCTTAGCTAATTGCAATAAAGTACGAATTGCTAAATAAGGCGCGCAATTTAAACCGAAGGTTACCGTCTGCAATTCATAGTCAGTGACTGGATCGTCCGCTGATGTCCTATATAAAATTCGCTGGAAAGGTGTATATGATGAATGAACTCGAATTTGCCTATACATTTTTGTAATATCACAATTAAATACAAATTCAAACAATCTCCAACGTAAAATCAAATTGACTAAATCTGCTTGCAAGGTTTGCCCTACAAAAAGACAATCGTTTAACCTGTTGCCATTAGATGTCTTATTTGAGGCATTAAAAACGACTATAAGGTTAGTTGTTTTTCTCTGTAGTTTAATCACTGGGTGCTTTGGCAAATAACACGATTTTGTTACTGCTTAATTATTGGATTTAATAAGTCTCATGTGATCTAATTTCAAATAATCCATTAATACTTGATCATACGTTTTTTATTTCAGATTTGTTTGAAAGGGAAGATTCCATACGCATAAATTGTTTCATAGCTCCAGATCTGGATATTCCCAAGTTAATTTCATTGGGAAATTCTGGCTTGAAAGATAGCGACACAATGTATCTACCGGTTGAATTCCGTTTAGTGGTTTTTTTATAAATTTCTTCGCAAAATTTATCAGAACTTGACAAAATTTTCCTTTTTGGGAGTTTCTTCTAATTCCCAAAATTTCAAAAGATTCTGGTTTAGATTATCTTCCTCGGAAAAGGTTACAGTGGTTGAAAATGCATTAATCGAATTTTGGGCAGACTTATTATTGGGCCTGTTAATATCCAACCAAAAATAGTATTTTGGGCCATTAGCGATCCATAAATATTTTGACGCACTTCTCCTAGAATGATTTGAGGGTATAAATCTGCGCCAAGCAATAGATGTATTGGTCTACTCTTATAAACATTACAATCTGCCAATTTAATATCTGATAATTCTCTTCTAATGTCCGAAGGACAAATAAATGTAGGCAAATTACCTGATATGGAAGATAAAACTAGTGCACAAGTTTCTAATTCTACTTGTCGATTTAATGTGGAAGTAACCCGAATTGTACAAAGTTTTTTAGAAATTGTGGAAGCTTTATTATTAACACCGGAAATCTTAACATTCGTAGAATGAGACGGAAGTCTGAGTTGATTTCGCAAATGTTCTGAAATAAATGATGCTTCTGACGCTGGGTCAATTAAAGCTCTAGCTGGATACGTAGTATCATGACATATGATCGAAACCATAGCAGTTCCCAATAGAACAGATGAATTTTGTGATAGATGGAAAACCTGACGATTCATACTACCACGAGCGGCAGATGATGTCGAAGGCATTTGTGTTTCCATATCCGATTAATTAACAGTATGAGTAGTCTTCGAAGGAGGAGAAGTTGACTTTTGTCCACAATTGTTAATAACGTTAGTAGTAGACACTTCGCGATGAAGCATTGTGTGATGTTTCTGATTACATTTGAAACAGCAATGTTCGCTTTTACAGTCTTTGACTTCATGCGATTTATTATTAGCTTATTTAGCTAGTTGCGAGGCAACACCAATAGACAATTGCAAATGGCTAAATAACTACGTCAAAAGGTTGCAGAAGATCCACAGAAATATGCTGATTATTCCATCATAGACAATCAACTGTACCATCACTTCCCACGACAACACAATGAAACTGTGTGCAGCCACTCCGCTCCGACAACGAGTCCTGGAAGAGAACCATGACAGCATAACCGCAGGTCATCTAGGCATGCATGAGACTATCAAGAGGATAGCCAGCCGCTACTATTGGCCCGGTATGTTCCGCGACGTCAACAGACATGTCCTCCCCTGCGTCTTCTGCCAGGAGTTCAAAATCCAACAACAGAAGCCAGCGGGCAAAATACTTACGCAAATCCCAGACGAGCCTTGGTCGATATTGTGTGCTGATTTTTTTAGACCATTGCCACGGACAAAGCATGGTAATACGGCGTTATTAGTTTTCTTCAACAAATTTTCTAAATGGACTGGGTTAATCCCTATGCGGAAAGCAACTTCTGAAGGCGTTATAAAGCGTTTAAGGAACTTGTCCTCTCCAGATATGGTGTGCCAAAGTTGTTAATTACGGATAATGGCACACAATTTACCGCCAGGGTGGTGCAACGATTTCTAAGGGATATGGGCGTGCATCAACAAATAACTGCACCATATACGCCCCAAAAGAATCCTACAGAACGCGACAACCGTACGATTAAAACTATTGTAGCACAATTTTCCAGTCAAACACACAACAAATGGGATGGTTTCTTCCCGAAATTATGTTGGCCATTAATACCAGCATTTCTGAAACTACGGGATACTCCCCCGCGTTTATCACCCAAGGACGAGAGCCGCGACTACCCAAGACACTCTATGACGATGTCACTATAGGTACAGGCACTAAGAACCTAAGTCCCGAATGCCGTCAAGCAGACTTGAAGGACGTATTCGACTTGGTAAAAAAAGAATTTTTTCAGATCGTCAGAAGACCAAAATCATTACTGCAATTTACGGAGACGCGCATGGAAGCCCAAAATAGGCAATTCTGTGCCATTACGACTCCACCCACTCTCAAAAGCAGTGGATAGTTTCGCACCAAAATTGGCTCCAAAGCTCAGGGGACCGTATATCGTTAAGTCTTTTATATCTCCTATGATCGTAACATTGCAGGAAGTTTTAAGATCTGCCCACTTGCATGAAATTAAACCGTATATTAGTTCATCTTAAAACCAGTCATCTTATATTCTTTTTTTATATACTTAAAGAATAGAAATAAAGAATAAAAAAATGGAGCAAGAGGAACATTTCCCAGATACTCGGGAGAAGTTCCGAAGGAATGTTGAAGAAGAGCAGACCAAGCGGCGGAGAGCTATCTTTCTTGACGATGACGTACCAACAACCAGCAAACGAAGCTGAGCTGGCAACAATATGACCCAAAGCCACAAGGTATACTATCGATTGAGTACAGCCAGTTCATACGCCACAGTCGGCACGTTAGATGAAATAAAACAACAGCAGGTCCCAGCGGAAGACACCAGGACAGATGATCCAGTTGAAACGCACCCGCCAACCGACGCAATAAGCACTACTGCACCAGGGACCCCGATAATCGTGGTCGATAATGTAAGCAGTACTACACCAGTTGAAGCAGAAACGAGAAACGAGCCAGCAGATGTAAACACTGAGAAAAACATACTCCCCACTCCCGGCAGTAAACTGAATTTGCTAGAAAATTGACTAGGCAGCACTGCCTGAGTTAATTTTTTTATAAGTATTTTCAAACTTGTAAATTTTTCTGAGCCTATAACTTTTTCCAATAAGTCTCCCGGAAAATGACAGTTCCCATTATAGATGCGTATTTTTATCCTAAAGTAACTGAAGGTAAAGCTATGTGGGCACGAGGTTTCGTTTTAGAATTATTAGCAAAACACTAAAGAAGCTTTTTGGTATGTTTTTTAATAAAAAAAATTTTGTTAATCTTATAAATTTTTCCCCAAAGTCTCCTGGAAAATGACTGAACCCTTAGTCGACGTGTATTTTTGTCTGCTATCGATTGCAGGTATCGTCATATGAGCACACAGTCGGATATATTCACTATGACTAAAATGTCAACGATGACAGTCTTTTTCTAGTTATTCCTGTTTTTTAGCTTTTAATTTAGTAAAAAATTACTTTAAAAATATTGGGGGCTATTCTGGAATGCGCGTCGAATTGGTGAAAGTTACATGCAAAACAAAAAATAAACTGTGTAAATGTAAAAAAAATTGTTTTTGTTTCGCATACAAAATTAACCGTTTTTAAAAGAGAGAGAAACGCGTTGAAATTCTCACGTTTGTTTCATTTTAGAAATGTATTACAAACAAAAGCAATTTTTAAAAATTTGTTTTTATTTTAATGTAAAGTTTCACTTTTTCGATTCGTTTTCCAGAATAGCCCCCATTGTATTATTGATCAGTGCTGACCATTTGTTCCACAATATAAAATATTTTCTAATTTTTTATTTTTTAAGTGCTTATAACTTTTGCAGAAAATCTTGCGGGAAAAAATGGAACCCATTATCGACGTGTATTTTTATCCTTAATCGATTGGCAATATAGTCATATAGGTACGAGTTCTAGTTCATAAGTAATTAGTGAAAAAGTGAAGATGGTTTTTTGGCATATTTTTTATAAAAACAATGTTGCTGGACCTATAACTTTTTCCAGAAAGTTCCCGGAATTAGATAGTACCCATTTTAGACGCGTATTTTTGTCCCAAATTCATTAAAGAGAGTTTGATATGCGCACACGATCTAGATTTTGAGCAAATTTTTTTATTAAAAAAAGTTTGCTAAGCCAATAACTTTTTCCAGAAAGTCTACCGGAATATTATTAAACCCTTAATCGACTCGTAGTTATGTCTGCTATCGATTGCTGCTAGCGTCATATGGGCACGCGATCTAGTTTATGAGTTAGGAGCAGAAAACTAAAACTTTGTTTTTTTAAGTACAAAAACATGTTTTTTTTTTCAGAAAGTCTCCCGAGATATAAGTCTTATAATCAATGACGCGAATTGTAATAAGCTATTGATTGAAGGTAAGGAAAACATTCGGTTTCACAAAAAATTTTGTTTTCTTCGCGACGATACTGGCAATTCTTAAGCTGTACATAGATTGTAAGATCTTAAAATATTTTCAGATCTGGCAATGTACTGGCAATCAAAAATTGCCAGCACAAGGTTACACGGTTTCCATATGCAAAAATTTTCAGAACTGTTATTATGCATTGCCAGACTGAATGCATTTCTTAGAAATTGTTGTTTATCAATTTTTTGTGGTTGTGTTAAATGTAACAACTGAAAATATAAATTATTATGGACCATAAAGAAGCAATTGCAATGATTTTGTCTGCACATATTTTATTAATTATATTTCTTTTTAAATCAAGTGTGTGCATTGTTGGCCATAGAAAGAATTCTCTTTCAATGACGCCATTGTCAGATGCAAAGTAAGTTTATACAAAGTATGTGCAAGTACTCAGGTGATTAATTTTTTTCTCGTGTAGTGTTAAAGCATAAATATCAAAAGTTGTTTACAATTTTCGTACTCCATTTTTTTTATTTTGCTTTGCTATACACAATTGTGTGTAGTGAAAACGTATGTGCAAAAGTTTAAATAAATTTTAACTTATAAAGGTGTTACACAACATTAAAAATTATATATATTTAATTATTAAAATACATGTATGTTTTTTATACTTATTTCAGAAAAATTTTTTCATTATTTGCTTATATTTTGCATGTTGTGAAGATAGCAAACCAAAACATCCGGTTTGCCAAAAATGTTGTTTTCTTCCCGACTATGTAAACGGCAACATTTTTTCAGTTTTGACATTATTGAAAAATGTAAAAAAATAAATTAATTAATTAAAAAAATAAAATAAAATTTGAAATTTATTTGCTGGAGGTCAAGCATTGTCTATATATTTCATTGGTGCTTAGCCAAATCATCAGTAGACTTTAACCACATTTTGAACAGTCACAAACCTCTTATCTTATGCACAGACTTTCAAAAACTATTTGAGAATTCACAAATAATAATATTTCTGAAAATCACAAGCGAAACACAAGCAATAGGCATAGAAACTATAACAAAATCCCAGCAAATAATTTATATTCGATATGAATCTATTTTATTTTTCTACACCTTTATACAATTAGGAATCCATTGGATAACAATAAAAGTATTTATAAGGCAAAATTAAAAATAAAATCTAAATTTAACATTTAAGAAATTTATTATTCGACATATTGTCATAAGTTTATTTTAATTTCAAATTTATTTGCTGGAGGTCAAGCATTGTCTATATATTTCATTGGTGCTTAGCCAAATCATAAACTTATGACAATATGTCGAATAATAAATTTCTTAAATGTTAAATTTAGATTTTATTTTTAATTTTGCCTTATAAATACTTTTATTGTTATCCAATGGATTCCTAATTGTATAAAGGTGTAGAAAAATAAAATAGATTCATATCGAATATAAATTATTTGCTGGGATTTTGTTATAGTTTCTATGCCTATTGCTTGTGTTTCGCTTGTGATTTTCAGAAATATTATTATTTGTGATTATTATTTGTGAATTCTCAAATAGTTTTTGAAAGTCTGTGCATAAGATAAGAGGTTTGTGACTGTTCAAAATGTGGTTAAAGTCTACTGATGATTTGGCTAAGCACCAATGAAATATATAGACAATGCTTGACCTCCAGCAAATAAATTTCAAATTAAAATAAACTTATGACAATATGTCGAATAATAAATTTCTTAAATAAAATAAAATTTTTTAATAAATAGCAAGAGACAAACTGGTTTCATTCGTGAGTAATGACAGTTTGGGATACATTCGCGAAAAGGAAACTGCCAAAGAAATATGGGAAACCTTCGCAAAGAAGTCCATTGTTAATCAAGTGCTAGCAAGGAAGCAAATATTGAATCTGCAAATGAACGAGAGTCAAACGGTAATGAAACATTTAGTGAAATTTTTAAATTTGGTAAGGAATCTGGTAATATAGGCGAAAGTGATATCCTTACGCAGCTATTTATGACGTTTCCTGATAAATTCGATCCATTAGTTACTGCTTTGCAAAATATAGAAGAATCTAAATCGAGTAAAAATGTGGTAAAAGAACGTTTGCTTCTCGAAAAAAACAAGATTTCAAATAGTATTGAAGAAGAAGGATCTACAAAAACAGCTTTTGCTGGAAAGAAAAATTTTAAGAAAAAATTTTCAGTTCGTTGCTTTAAGTGCCATAAAATTGGGCATCTAGCACACGAATGCCGTCAAGGTGAAGCGCGTGGTGCAAAAAGTGTTAAGCCTACAGACTATTTGTTTTATGGCTGATACTAGTATATCAAATAGTAGTAAATCATCTGTGAAATTTAAATTAGATTCTATAGCAAGTGACCATTTGTTAAATGAAAAATGGTATTTTGATAATACTAATAATTTACCACATCCAATTAAAATTAAAGTCGCTAAAGATGACCGATCTCTAATTGCAAACCAAGTTGGTGTTATCGTTGGAAAAAGCAACAAAGATGTTGATATAACACCACAAAATGTATTATTCGTTCCAGATCTAAGAGATAATTTACTCTCCGTCAAAAAAATTACTGCAGCATGGTATAGAAGTGAGATTCTGTAAAAACAAACCTTTTATTTTGAAAGAAAATAAACTAATCGCAACTGGTTACTTACAAAGCAACTTATATGAAGTTAGCTTGAGCGTTAAGAAAACTGTAGCAAGTTTCACAAATGCTGAGAAGAATCAGTTATGGCATAAGCGTTACGGCTACATCAATCAGTCTTCATTTAGTGAATTGTTTAACAGGAATATGGTTTGTGGTATCAATATTAAACCAATAGACTTCTGCGATATTTGTGTTGAAGGAAAACAATGACGTGATTCTTTTAGTAAGTCCTGCGTTAAATCTACGAGGCCACTGGAGAGAATTCGTTCTGATCTTTGTGGTCTGATAGATCCTGTGGCTTGGGATGGTTCGAGATACTTTGTATCTTTTACTGATGATTTTACGTTCTTCTCAATGATATACAATTAGATCTAAATCTGACTTGTTTAAGAATTTCATTGAATATGAGGCGATTGTTACAGCTAAATTTGGAACATCAACTTCTAAACTCACGATAAATCAAGGTCGGGAATATGGATCAAAAGAACAAAAGCATTGGTACAAACAAAAAGGAATTCAAGTTGAAGAATCCATAGCTTATTCTGCACAACAAAATGGTGTCGCAGAGCGATTCAATAGAACGCTAGTGGAGAAGGTAAGAACAATGTTATTGCAATCAAGTATGCCTAAATATATGTTTAATGAAGAGGCTTTAACCGGCGTTTATCTAATAAACCAAAGTCCAACAAAAGCACTACCGCAAGATGTCACTCCTGCAGAGATGTGGTTCTGGCATAAGCCAAATCTCAATTCTCTTAAAATATTTGTTTGTATAGCTTATGCTTGGCTACTGAAACCAAATCGCCAAAAGTTCGATGCTAAGAGCAAAAAAATTGTTATGATCGGTTATCTTCCCAATGGTTACAAGTTATGGGACACAAAGAAGATAGTAACTTCCAGTAATGTAAGGTTTGATGAAACGAAATTTCCTTATGCAGATGGGCAAACAAACGCAACGCCTATAATAATAAGAAGTAAAATGAAAGAAGGGGATGAAGATCGGAATGTGCCTGTTATTTTTAATGATGACGATCGTCCTAGTTACCTAACGAATACTACTGAAAATACATCTGAAACGTATATATTAACTTCCGAAGAAGATGTAACCCATCATGGTGGTAACGAAACCAGCGATGCCAATAATGACAATTGTGATGATACTATAACAATTGAAAGTAGCGAAGAACATTTCCCCAGAAATAGCCAAAGAGAGCGTAAACTCCAGGTAAATTTCTTGGATTTAAGTTTGTATATTCCATATGCAGTGAAGGTTTTAATTTTGCGGATGTTCCTTGACAATTCTCTGATATTGCTACTCGTCATGATGCATCAGAATGGTATAAAGCTATCAAAGAGGAGTTGCAGTCAATGGAATCAAACCATTTTTGGAAAATTGTCAAACGCCCAAATTTTTAAAATTAAAAGTGTTGAAAATTTTTGTATTCCAATGCGCTATAAAGCCCGGTTGGTACTGAAAAGTTTCTTCCAACGAAAACGAATCGACTATAAAGAAACGTATGCACCTGTGGCTAAATTGACTACTGTTTGCGTGATAGTAGCTATAACTGTTAAAAAAAATAAGTCTGTTTCAAGTTGATGTTAAAACAGCATTTTTAAATGGAAAACTTCGAGAAGAAATTTATATGGAATAGCCAGATGGGGTCTGATATGTATTTACTTTGCATTATTTTACTTATTTGATTTTGATGACGTTTAATGGTTTTATTATCTGATGTCTTAAGTAGATATAACATATTACCCAATATTTGGAATATTCTTGCATCTTGATATGTATTTACTTTGAATTATTTTACTTATTAGAAACAATATTTTATTAATCATAATATCTTTGAATTGTAATTTTACTTGTCAAATTATTTTATGCTTTTTCAGTTAGTTATATAATAAATGTTGATAAATATAGAAACTTAATAATTGGCGACGAGGAAAATTTTTTTTACAAAATATAATCATGGAACAACAATTTGCAAACTTACTAAAAGAACAACAAGCTTGGGCTAAACAGCTAATTGAAAACCAACAAGGATTTTTTGCACGTTTTATGCAAAACGTTAACGCAGCTCCTATAAAGAATATTCCACCATTTCCAAAATTTGAAATCAGTTCCGATAATTTTGATTCTTATTCTAACCAACTAAAGGAACATTTCAAAGCATATTAGGTTCAAGATGCCGATCAAATGAATTCGTATTTTATATCTTGGATGGGATCAGATCTTTTTGAATTATCGAGAAAATTATTCGGTTCAGAAAACGTTCAAAGCAAGACTTTCGCAGAGATAATGTCTAAATTGGAACAATATTTTGCATCAAAGGTTCATGTATTAGCCGCAAGATTCAAGTTTCACAACAGAGTTATGCAAGAAGGTGAGTCATATTCGAAGTGGTTACTAGAATTGAAAGGCTTAGCCAGAAACTGTTCATTTACGTGCAAACAATGTAATACGGGGCACGTTGATGAGATGATAAGAGATGCACTTATTTTAAATACATCCCATGAATTAGTACGCACTGCGTCTTTGCAAAAGCAAAACCCATCTTTAGAGGAAGTTGTTGGTATAGCGGAAACATTTGAGTCAACACAAGAATCATTACGGACATTAAGAGGCAAGGTCTTTCCACAAGATGTACAGCAAGTTAAACATAATAGCGCTAATAACGGATTTCAAAAGCAAAACTCTCAAGCTAAAAAAAAACGTCAGAAAAATGTCACAAAGAAATCAATTACCCTCATGTTCGAGTTGTTTTAAAACCCATAGAAAAGAAGAGTGCAAGTTTCGTAGTGCCATAAATGTGGGAAAACTGGTCATATAGCTCCGGTATGTAAGTCAAAAATTATAAATAACGTTGAAAATTTGGAAGAATTTAATACATCTTCAGAACACTGTCATCAAATTAAGAATCTCCTTATTCGTAGAGATAAGAAATTATTCGTGAATGTTTTAGTAAATGAGAAAAAAATTGAATTTCAATTTGACACAGGCGCATCATATTCAATGATTGATTTAAAATCCTAAAATTTTTTTAGAAACTTGCCATTATTGAAAACTAATACTATTTTAAAAGCCTATGGTAACACTGTGGAACATTTTTGGGATTATTGTCTGGGGGTGAGAAATTCCAAGTCAGGGTGATGGTACTAGGTCAGTATAGTAAAACCCTCAAAGGGTTTGGCGTTCGTATGTGTCAGTTTTTTTTATGACCTTTTAAATTTTTTCTTTTTCACTTGTCCGATTTTGATGAAACAAATTTAGAAAAATTAAGAATTACAATTTCTCTAATCTGTTTCTATACCGTTTTCCTGTATGTGCAACACTTTCGAAGTTAAAAATAAATTTGTGGAGGCAAAAAAATATTTTTTTGCCTAAAAATTAAATTTTTTTTTAAATTCATAAAAAATCCAAAACATGTAATATAGGAAAATGTTAATTTTTAAAAGACAAAATTGAATACCATGGGAATATAATTAGCAAAAATGGAATTGAGCCATCTAATAAAGGTTTATTAGCTATTCAGAATTTACCTCGACCGAAAAATTTGCATGATTTACAAGCTTTCATGGGTAAAGTAACATATTATATGAAATATATAAACAATTTCTCAACGTTGTGTGAGCCTCTTAACAAGTTGCGAAGGGAAAATAGTCCATTTGTGTGGGGTGAATGTCAAGATAAAGAATTTGAAAATCTTAAACAGCAGCTTATTTCCACGACTAAGCTCTCCCATTTCGACGATAATTTACATTGTTATTAGCAACCGATGCATCATCTTTTGGATTAGGAGCAGTTCTTTCTCACATATATCCAGATGGATCTGAAAAACCGATAGCACATGCTTCAAAGACATTAAATGTCCACCAAAGGAATTACAGCCAAATAGAAAAAGAAGCATTAGCCATTATATTTGGAGTTAAGAAGTTTCATGAATATCTATACGGCAGAAAATTTATTCTTGTCACAGATCATCAGCCTTTGGTTACAATTTTCAATCCACGGAAAGCAATTCCAATACACACAGCAAGCCGTCTCCAACGATGGTCTATATTTTTATCAGGTTACCATTATCACGATTACCATTTTCATCTGATAAAGATTTTGATAATGAGTTAGATAAAATGGATATAAATTTAGCTGAAGAAATATCTTCATTTCCTGTAAACGCTATAAAAATTGCAAATTGTACAAAGAAAGACAAATTATTGTCAGAAGTCCTAAAATATATAAAAGAAGGTTGGCCGAACAAGGTGAATAATGATTTAAAACCATATTTTTCTAGAAAGGAATATTTAACAACAGTAGATGGAGTGATATTACTTCAAGGAGATACACACCGAGTAGTTGTACCTAAATGTTTCCAGAACACCATTTTAAATTTATTACATGAAGGTCATTGGGGTATAGTGAAAACTAAACAGCTGGCTGGCCGTTATTGTTGGTGGCCTGGAATAGACAAGTCTATAGAAGATATAATTGCAAGATGTTCGTCATGCTCTTCTGTAATTTCTGGGCCTAAGAAAGAATTTAGCTCATTGGAAACACCTACAAAACCCTTGCAGCGGATTCATATAGATTTTGCTGGACCATTTAAAAATTCGCCGTGGTTCATTTGCGTTGATGTTTTTCTCATTATCCTTATGTTGTTAAAATGAATTCGACTACTACATCAGCGAATATTATTACATTAAAGAATATATTTTCAATAGAAGGTCTTCCGGAAGTCATAGTGTCAGATAATGGACCTCAATTTAGTTCAGAGGAGTTTAGTAAATTTTGTTCATCAAATGGTGTTCATCATATGACAACATCGCCATTTCATCCAGCTTCCAATGGTCAAGCAGAACGGTTTGTTCGTTCTTTCAAAACTTCATTAAAGAAGAATATAGAATCTGGAAAGAATGTTGAAGAATCTTTGTTAAGCTTTTTATCTTCATATCGTTCAACCCCTACTGAAAACGGCAAGTCACCTGCCGAACTACTTTATGGTCGACAGCCTATTATGATTAGTTTATTAAGTCCGAGGAAAAAAGTTTATTCACAAGTTAAATCATCGAAGTTTGCGATTAACGATTGTGTAATAGCAAGAATGTATGGAAAATCTAAATGTTGGATAGATGCAAGAATATTCCAAATATTGGGTAATATGTTATATCTACTTAAGACATCAGATAATAAAACTATTAAACGTTATCAAAATCAAATACATGAGTAAAATAATGCAAAGTAAATACATATCAGGGTCGAAACAAAAACTGGTATGGTTTGTCATCTTCAAAAATTCCTTTATGGATTAAAACAAGCTCCGAAGTGTTGGAACGATACTCTTAATCAATACCTTATAGCTTTTAGATTTACCAGATCGAAGCATGATTATTGCTTATATACATATACCAAATTTGAACATTCTGAACAAACGACGCGTATTGTAATAAGCTATCGGTTGAAGGCATCGCTATGTGCGCACGAAGTCTAGTTTACGAGTTATGAGTGAAAAAGTGTTTCAAAAATGTCCAATTAAAACATCGGATATATTCAGTATGACTAAAATGTCAACAATGACAGTCAAATAATCTGATTCTAGTCGTCTTTTTCTAGGTACTCCTGTTTTTTAGCTCTTTATTTACTAAAAAATTACTTTAAAAATATTGTATTATTGATCAGTGCTGACCAGTTGTTCCACACTATAAAATATTTTCTAATATTTTATTTTTTTAAGTGCTTATAACTCTTTCCAGAAAGTCTTCCGGGAAAAAAATTTATCCCATTATCGACGTGTATTTTTATCCTTAATCGATTGACAATAGTGTCATATAAATACGAGATCTAGTTCATAACTAATTAGTGGAAAAGTGAAGATGGTGTTTTGGCATGTTTTTAATAAAAAAAATTATGCTGGACCTATAACTTTTTAAAGAAAGTCTCCCAGAATTAGATAGTACCCATGTAGACGCGTATTATTGTCCTAAATTTATTGAAGGGAGCTTGATATGCGCACAATATCTAGATTTTGAGATATTTCCAAAAAAATAATTATGTTTTTTGTTGCAAATTTTTCATTAAAAAAAATTTGCTATGCCAAAAAGTCTCTCGGATAAAGATAGTACCAATTAGGGACGCGAATTGTTGTTCTCAATTCATTGAAGGTAAGGTATAAGCAAAACAATAAATATGTTTTTTTGTTGCAAATTTTTTTTTAAAGAGTTTGCTAAGCCAATAACTTTTTCCAGTCTCTCGGAAAATTATTAAACCCTTAATCGACTCGTAGTTATGTCAGCTATCGATTGCAGCTATCGTCTTATGGGCACGCGATCAAGTTTATGAGTTACGAGCAAAAAACTAAAACTGTTTTTTAAGTACAAAAACATGTTTTATGTTCTACAACTTTTTTTAGAAATCCTATCAAGATATAAGCATATAATTGAACTGTAATAAGCTATTGATTGAAGGTAGCGCTATGTTCGCATGAAGTGTAGTTTACGAGTTATGAGTGAAAATAAGTTGCAAGTGTCCAATGAAAACATCAGATATATCCGATATCAGCAAAATGTCAACAATGACATTTAAAGAATATGATACTAGAGGCTTTTCGCTGCTTATACCTGTATTTAGATATATAATTTATTAAATAATTACTTAGAAAAAAATTACTTGAACTTTTTCATTATTTCTTTACTTTTTGCATGTTGTGAAGATAGCAAAGCAAGCATCCGTCTTGACAAAAAATTTTATTTTCTTCATGACGATACTGGCAATTCTTAAGCTGTATTTAGATTGTAAGGTCTTGCACTATTGTCAGATCTGGCAATGTACTGGCAATCAAAAATTGTCAGCACAAGGTAGATTGTCAGTTCACACGGTTGTATCAAGATTGTGAGTTCACAATTGTCATATGCAAAAATTGTCAGATCTGTTATTATGCGTTGGCAGACTCAATGCATTTCTTAGAAATTATTGTATATAAATTTTTTGTGGTTGGTTAAATGTAACCAAAGTGTATTAATACCAAATTTGTTGTAGGATTATTTTTATTTGAATTTTGACAGTTCGGGTTAAAATTTTATATGGAGTTTGAAGGATTTGGTAAAGTCAGTTGACGATCAGCTGCGCTGATAAGGCCACTTGATATTAGCACACTTTGAAATGTAAACGTGAAAATATAACTTATTATGGACCATAAAGAAGCAATTGCAATGATTTTGTCTGCACATATTTTATTAATTATATTTTTTAAAATCACCTTTACGACCTTCATCGACTGCTGCTTTCATGTCAGCTGTCATTGTTTATCTATTTATTTTTAAGATTTAACTATCAAGTCAAAAAATTTAATTTATATTTGTCATTAGCAGTTTAGGTCGAAATAAATGACTGAAACCAAGGCGAATTCGTATCAGGTGACCTTATTACTACAACAATACAACTGCACAAAAAATAACAATTAGTTTGCTATGCTACAAAACCAATCTGTCAGAAGATTCCAAGCCAATTTTCACATTTTCGTTCAAATTGTTCAATTTGGCATCAACAGCTGATAATGTGCAGGGTGGATGACCGACACATTTAAGGTGTCTTTGCATGGTAATACAAAGTATTATGACTTTGTAGAATCAAAATATTATGAAATTCCCTCTGTGCTTAAAAAAAGAGCACAAGAGTCTGTTGTAGGTATTTTCCATGGTTACACTGATGCAATAAGTAAAATGCAAGCAAAGATATTAAACTGTTGATTTAATAACAAAAATTGGAAAATTGCAAAAAACTGTGTACTATTAAAACAAAATATTGAAGAAAACATTTTATAATTTCAATGTAATTTTACAACAAAATATAATTTTTTTTAGAGTTTATTTATTGTTTGTTTGGTTTTGCTGTACCAATTAAGTAGCTGATGGTTGCAGTCTTAAAATATTTAAAAAACAACATGAAAATTTCCTGAGTTGATTTAGGTAGTTTTTGTAAGTCTCAACAACTCCAAAATAACCATTAGTGCTGCCAATGTTTACTTTGAAATTTACCTCTGGTTTGATGAGAATACTTTAGGTTCTAAAATGGTTTAGAAAATAAACGGTTACCGACCACTTATCAAATTTTCGTTCCGTATTCTCTCCTACTCGATACATATTGCTTTTATATGATAACATTTTGTATATTCTACAGCATATTTTGACATTTCGTAATACATAGTATTACCATGTAAAGACAGCTGTATCCATTATAGTTGCTCCTGTCCAAGGCGAATTTTGAATTCGCCATGCTCCTGTCTTTCATGTTAGTCCCGGTTCACACACTTCAACTTTTTTTTGATCAACTCGTAATTCAGCTGTTAGAATGACGGAGAAAGAAATACACACATCTCTTTTTTTCTACAAGCTGAATTACGAGTTGATCAACAAAAGTTGAAGTGTGTGAACAGGGACTTAAAGTGAAAAATTAAATGTGCATATACCAAAACTTTTAAAACATCGCATTTTGTCGTAAAGTATACAATTCGCTCGGTCTGTGAAATTAAAATTTATACAAGTGGAAAAAAAGTTACAACTATACTGCATAGAAGAAATTAAAAAGTTTATTTTAATTTATACATTTATGTGTTTCTTTTTAAAATTTTAGATATTTACAAAAAGCAAGGTGTGTTGGCGCTTCTAAAAAGCGCGAAGAAGACTAAAGTGGTACCAACGACGTTATTTTGTATTTTAGATTGTATACTTATATATGTATTACTTATTTCTTTATTATCTTATGATAAAAAGCAATTAACATAACAAAAATTATGTTTATTTATTTAAAAGTTACATTTTACCAGTTTCTATGTAAACATTGACTAGTAATAAATGACCAGTTTCAATGTAGACATTGACTAGTCATAGTTTACAAACGCATATGTAATCAGTGACTGGCAAAAAAAGAAGCAGAGTAAGCAGTTCAGATATATGTGTTTTAATTAAGTAAATTTAATAAGTTTGAGAGAGATAAAAATTCACATGTACACAAATGTTTTGGTCATTTTTTTCACCAAGCCCCTAATAAACTAACTGGGGATCGTGACCAAACGTCCGTTATCGTTACTTGTCATATGACTAGTCAATTGACTGGTAGACTTCTTGCAGGGTTATGGCTAAAGTTGTGCATAGTAGTTCATTTTCAGACTGATCCGATCGATGAAATGAACTAGTTCGTTCATTTCGTTCATAGTTCTTTATTTATATGTAAATAATAATGAAAATCGAATTCCGTGAAGATTTGTGGAAAATATTGTGCGGAACGAAAGTAAATTTCAAGTCGTTTTTTTCAAATAAGCCATGTAAAAATTTTGCCACTGAATAGCTAATTTAAAATGTTTAATATATGTATTTTGACTGGCATATTACTAGAATGGAATATTGAATACAAAACTAGAAAATATAAATTTTGCGTATTAAATTGGTGAAAATATATAAAATCAACAATGTATTAAAAAAAATCAACAATTTATTAATTAGTGTTTTTTGTGGGAATTGTTACAGTTTAAGTTTAAAATTTGTTAACGCACTAGTAATCCCAAATTATTCTACTTATTAAGGTTCCCTGATGATCTGCATTAGCAACAGTGAAATGTGCATAGGATCCAGCTAAACCCCTCAATAATCAATTTCAATGTATTTTGATTAAAAAATATTTTACTTAATAAGTAGAATAATTTGGGATTACTAATGCGTTAACAAATTTTAAAATCAACAATTTATGTTTAATTGCATCCCTGAAAATAACAAACTGAACGGCAAAAAGTTTTATTATGTAAACAATGAACGATTCATATTTTTCCAGTTTTATATGTCAGACGTCATACTAAAATTTGGTTTATTCATTGGTGTAAATTTTAATATCGTTTCTGAAGTTTACCAAAACTATGCAAAGAACAATAAACGATGAACTAAAAAAAAGCCAACAATCCTAACATAGTGTCCACACCTGATGAATTTACATCATGATGAATGTCAAATTGATATCATAATGAAAATTCATCTCGTATAGACTCAATTTATTAATATTATGCCAGCGTTATAATATAATCATTAGAGCTCTAGGCCTGATAAACTGATCTTGATATCAAATGTCATTTGTGTCCCTGTGTATTTAATATTTATTTATTGATCAATTTTCGTTTAAAAAGGCGGAACAACAACTATTTGTGACCAGAGAATTAAACAACACACTAATTTCATATTTTTCGCAAGTATTTTGCAATTATTTGTTTGATTCATCTTGATATAAAATCATCAACTATTATATCTTTTGTTGTTTGTTTGGTATGTGATGTGCCAGTTTGGTGCTGAACCAAACCATGTGTAGCCAGATTGTTGGCAGCGCTGGTATGCTGGCGTATGCACCGGCTAGGGCTCGCCGTTTTGGGTTGGGTTCTTGCCATTTCAATCTGGGTTCCGAAAGCTACATGCACTTGAATAATAATAATAAAAAAAAACATACCAGCATTTGAGGTGTTACGTGTTAGGTTATAAAAAGAATTTTTGGGACCCTTAGTGAACCTTACCTGGCAATTAAACGCGTTAAGTTGGTCCAAGATGTCAGTACCCCTTTTCATCCAAAACTGTATTTATTTTGGCGGCCCTCCCCATAAGGATTATACAAAACCCTTCCATGACAACCTGTCTTGCCATTTTTTTTTAGGTTGTCCCATACTTCGCATTCACTTACCTACCCCTTCTCACTCCTTCACCACCATCCTATTGGAGGTTCTCCAAAAAAGAATCTACTCGGACATTTTTAGAACTTTTTCATTTCTACTTTGTTTCGACAGGATTTTGGAATTTATTACAAAACTTTAAATATTACTAAATATTTGTGATTCTATAATTTCTTTTACAATTTTTATATTTTAAATAAATGAAAAAAAAAATATTTTTTTGTACACATGTACCCATATATATATATGTATATATATTTCGGTTTTTCCTGTTGTTTGGCAGGTTTTGTAGGAAGCCCGTTTCGTCCGTGCTGTACGGGTGCCAACGAGTTAAGTCTCAACAATTTATACCAATTATTTATGTACCCATATATATATATATATTAAAATTTTTCTTTTATCAAAGACGAGTTTATGAATTTAAGAAAAACCACTGTGAAACCAATAAGTTCCTGTCTAAACAAATTTAAGTGCAAAACTAACGGAGGTTCGAGCTCAAAACAACGTTGGGTGTAGGCAAATCAACAGACCTACGGGACATAAAAAGGTACGTATATGGGTGTTTTCCTAATTAAACCCCTTTAATAAAAATATTAATTTATGCATATATATATATATTGTTTTTTTTTTTCAAATTTCAACAGTTCGTTTCGTCGTCCGTTCTGTGGTCGTACGGGTCAATGGGCACAATACCTTTTTTTTCTGCCGTGTATTAAGGATAAAGCTGGTGCTTCTTACGGTGATACCTGGTGATTCTTCCGGTGATGCCGGTATTCAACCTTCCGCCGGGAGTATTGCGGAACAGAAAAGCCTTCGCTTACTTCCTTACGGTGCCTCAATCGGACTGCCTTCTGGAGCGCCTTCAATCTAGTCTGGGTTGTGGAGCAAACTTTACCAACTGCTTCGCTTCTTCAAACTTTTTCTTCTTTGCCTTTTTTTTTTGTTCTGCTTGGCTTTTTAATGTTTCATTTGTGTTATAATGTATTCTTTCTTCATAGCTTTCAAGTATTTAATTGTTGTGTCGTTAATTTTATTTA
The DNA here is from genome assembly GCA_936439885.1 of Nowickia ferox. Classification (NCBI taxonomy): domain Eukaryota; kingdom Metazoa; phylum Arthropoda; class Insecta; order Diptera; family Tachinidae; genus Nowickia; species Nowickia ferox. The sequence goes on along the minus strand of OW387023.1, from coordinate 48,917,610 downwards.
GCTTTAGTTTATTGTATTTTTATTTATTTTCAATTTATTTGTATTGCTTTTTTGTTTAAAATAAAAGTGATGAAATTGCTAAGTTTTTGGCTGTTTTTCAATCTCTTTAACACAACACTTTTTCCACAGATTTGTCTTTTCCGTTCTCTTCCTCAAGCCAGAATCCCTCGCCATTTTCCCTTTTCCTTCCATGAAACCTCTGTCCGCCAAAAATTTCTTCGCCATCTTTATTTTTCTTCCAAGTTCTTTGGCGCATCCATTGGCTTCCAGAGATTTGCTGGATTTTTGCCTTCGTGAGTCTAGCCGATTTTATTTTTCTTTCTTCATATGTTTTGTTTTATTTTCCTATTTTTTTTTTCAGCTGATTCGCCACTGAGCTAACAGCTGACACCCGACTGTTTTACCCGCTGGCTGTTTTACCAGCTGACTGCCTTACCAGCGGGCTGTGCACACACGACAAACCCAACCATTTCTGAGTCCATCTATGGGCCAGAAATGGGAGGGAAGCTTCTAACTAACTTGTATAGCTGAATTCTCTTTTGGCGATTTTTTTAAAACGTTCTTCTGAAATTGATGATCTGGCATCACGATTTTTGGTTTTCGCTCGTGGGCATCGGGTGTGGTGTAGTAACGACCCCTCTATTATAAAATGCCACTCTGCCTAGTCCACGGGTGAGCGCAACCGAACTGTTAAACTAACAGCTGTTTCTCAGTACTGTCATACGCTGGTGTCTTTTGGGACTCCTGTTTATTTTCGTATGGCTTTTGACATTACTGAAGAATTTTTCTAGTTGTTGGTGGTCAAAACATACATAATGATGAAAAGATCAACTCAACGAAACATCCAAAAGCTTGTGTTAAGTTTGATCGTGGGTAAAATGTGGTGTATTAAATAATTATAATTAAAAGAAAGTTTATAAAATGAAAAAAACAATAAAAAAAAATGAAATAAATTGTGAGTTGTGTTTGGGACTGTGGCGGTTTTGTGAAGGTAAGTGTTAAATTAGTGAAATATAAAAGCTATTGTGTATTCGACGTTTTGTTTCATATTTTAGGTGATCGTGGTATTTCGGACATTGTTTGTATGGATGGGCAAAAGGTACGTATTTGAAGTTTTTTTTTTTTTTTGTTATATATATATATATGTATGTCTTAATCAAATTTATTGATTATCATTTTAGGGCTTTGCTGCCGGGCAACATGGCTGGACCGTTAGATGGCTCCATAATATTTCGGGAAAACAGGTAAGAAGAAACCAGCTTCCTTTTTGTTGTAATAAAATGTGTTCGGTTATCGATTTTTGGCAATTCGATAACTCATCAAATTTCTTATACCGGCGCCGGTCATATCCTAACTCTCGCCGCCGTTAATTTGTCGCCACGAAATTTTGAATTTTACGCGTATTAAACATTAATCGTAGTATAGTAAATAAAAACTAATTTGAATTCATTCATTAAATACTAATTATGATTTTTAATAATATTCATATTTAAATGGAAAAAAAAAATAGAGTGCCTATACAACAAAAAAGGAAAGAAAGATAAAATAATAAATGCCTATGGAATTGTGCGTGTAAAACAAAAAAAATTTTAAAACAAATCGTTTTATTTTCTTTTTAAATTGCATATTCATTTTATCAGTCTTTTTCTCTTCTGTTAATAAAAATGAGTCTATTACTAAAACTGAACCAAAACTAAACCAAAAATTCAAAAAAAAAACAAGGAGTAAAACTTTCTAATAGGATATATTTCAAACATGTTACTTCACGGGTATCCTATGAGAATGTTTTATCACTAAACTATAGTATAAAACAAGAACTAATATAACTATTTCTTTACAGGTTACGAAGTGTAGTTGCTTGGATGAGGAGTGTCCAAATGACAACGGTGAGTATTAGAAGTTAAGATTCATTAAATTTTAGGTAATATTTACTAACAATTTTATTTATAATTTCAGGTTACAGGTATTATTTCCCTATTTGTGAGGGCTTATCAGACGGAGTCTGATACGAAAAGACTGCAGCGCAGGAACAAATGTAATTTTAGGTAAGTTTTTAAAATTTTAAGGTATAACTGGGTGTACGTGTTACTCTGTTTACAACCTACATACATATGTATTATTATTTAGACCGTTATTATATCAAAATTTATTGTGTGTATATTCACAACATTCGCTTGTAGTTAATTTCCGCGGTAAAATTTTGCGTGCAACAAAATTCCTTTGTTCATTACTTTTGAATGCTGGTTGTGTCGACCATTTGCTCTTTCTCAGGGTTGAAAATTCAATTTGTTATTTAGTGATTTGTTAGAGTCGCGTTTTTTTAAAATAAACAAAACTCGGTAAATAATGACAATACTATATGGTGTCAACTTGCTGTAAGATCGGACTCGGATATATGTTGCTCTTTAGATGACTAACATTTCCTAGCCCTTAATGGCATAGTTCCGCAGGGTGTTTAACGGAAATGCATCAATAGAGAGACAACTATTACAAAATGTAATTCTCTTAAGAAACGTAAGCGCTATAGTTGGCACAAAAAGTTTGTCTTCGAATGACTGAAAAATTTCAATAACATGAACCTCTCCCAGTAGAAATGAGCTGCTTTGGTCCCCCAGCTATCGCGGTAATAACATAATAGAAGTTTTATCTCTTTTATTAAGAGCGCTTTAGTAAAAATTTTGTTGCACTACTACTGACGTTCATTACATTTCAACTAGTTTACTATTAGAAATGTTGAGATTTGTTTATATATGTACATACATATATGAATACATTGGTATATGTAGGTATATGATTAGATGTTTCACAAAATTTACGAATAAACGTAATTGTTTGTTTTGATGGAAATGTTGGGACTGAGACCACCAACGAATTCAAAACTATTGCTCCAAATCATTGGCGAGAGACACCCTCAACTATTCTGTCTCTTTATTGCCTTTTTTTATTGCAAGTGTTGGGACTGAGACCACCAACGGTTTGAAACTATTGCTCCAAATCATTGGCGAGAGACACCCCCAACTATTCTGTCTCTTTATTGCCTTTTTTTATTGCAAGTGTTGGGACTGAGACCACCAACGGTTTGAAACTATTGCTCCAAATCATTGGCGAGAGACACCCCCAACTATCCTCACGTTTTTTCAATATGTTCACAGTGTATAACAAAAAAAAAAAAATAACATATAAAAAATAATAAAATTGTGTTCACCCATTTGTCCCGAAAAGGAAAATGAGGTATATAAAAATTTTACATGCTGAAATATGTACGCTCTGGAGTTCTTTACTATCAGAAATATTATTAAATAAAAAAAATTACAAATTAAAGTTGCTCTTTAAGAAGTTTGCTAGTGGTACAACAAGGTATATGGGCGGAAATGTTGGGACTGAAACCACCAAAGATATTGAAGCTACTGTTTCAAATCTTTGGCGTGAAACACCCCCAACGATTTCCCCTGTAGATCCTCGACTTCGTAAAGGCTTTTACCGATAGGCCTTACGATACGACATTTCAAAAACTTCCGAGCCAGTTTTGCATTAAAATGATCTTTGAAAACACTCTGCTGGAAGTTCCTACGATAGACTTCCTGACCCGGTATAAATTTAACTTGCCTACAGCGCGTATTATAAGAGCGTTCACCACGTAAGTAAGCTTTGTGCAGATTTTCGCGTATTTTCTGACGAATCAAATCCAATTTAGCTGCTTTAGGTATGACATTAAGTTCGGGATCGTCTAGGCATTTAAGTTTTCTAGCTAAATTGTACACACTACCATGTCCTATCATATTTAGCCCAAAAAGTGCGAAATATGGCGTGACACCAATCGACGTTTGAATTGACGATCTGAGCGAAAATTCAATATCGGATAAGTATTTGTCCCACTCAGTGTGGTCATTTTGTAAATATGAACGTATCGCGGCTATTATAGACTGATTAACACGCTCCGATGCGTTTGCTTGGGGTGCGTGTATAGCGGTCCTTACGTGTTTTACTCCAAAACTGGAAACTAGGTCTTTAAAATCTTTACTGACAAATTGTTTGCCATTATCAGACACAATTGTTTCTGGCGTACCGAATTTATGAAATACTTCGGAAATTAAAAACTTTAATACACTTTTGGTGCTGGCCTTTGGCATTGCCTTTAATAGTACGTATTTAGACAAGTGGTCCAGAACTATAAATATAAAACAATTGCCGTTTTTTGAACGTGGGTAAGGTCCCAAAAAATCTATAAATATACGCTGAAATGGGCGTTCAGATATCGTTTCTGCTCCCATCGGCGGTCTTAAAGTAATATTGGAGGGTTTTGTTTCCCTACAAACTTGACAATTTGCTACGAAAGCGCGTATCTGCGAATTTTGATTCGGCCAATAAAAATATTCTTTAACTCTGCGAAGGGTTTTACCAAATCCGCCATGAGCAGATTGCGGTGGATCATGACATTTCTTTATAATGTCAGGTACTAACTCGGGTGGAACCCACAACTTCCAGGCAAAATCTTCATTAAGTGGGATGCCATCGTATGCTTGTACGCGTTTATAAACGAAACCGTCTATCACTTTGACGTCTGGCAGCTGCTCAGCGTTTTCGCTCACCACAGCTATTAATTCCAGGTAATTTTCTCCTTTAAACTCTTCTGCTTCCAGATTAATCAGACTCGTTATATTTTCAGAAATTGCCTCTAAGTCGTACCGAGAAAGCGTGTCCGGCACGATGTTTTTGGACCCTGGTCGATGCTCTATGTCAAAGGAATACGACTGCAGATGTAAACTCCACCTGGCAAGGCGATCTTTTAGGTCCTTATGTGACATTAGCCATTTCAGACTACTGTGATCAGTAATCACTGTAAATGGCATCAGTTCGATATAAGGCCTAAACTTTTTAATGGCCAAAACTACGGCCAAACACTCTCTCTCGGTGACAGAGTAATTCCTTTGTGCAGCAGTGAGTTTATGGGAGAAATAAGCTATCGGATGTTCTCCATCAGATCCATCCTTTTGGAACAACACGGCCCCTAGTCCCACATCCGATGCATCACACTGCACATAGAAGTGCTTGTCAAAATCTGGATGTGATAGGACTGGGCTTGTGGTGAGAGCGTTCTTCAGATTGTCAAATGCGTTTTTGGCTTCGCTTGGAAAACTAAAGTTTCTACCTTTCTTGAGGGTATTGAAGATTGGTGCCGATATTGTGGCGTAGTCAGGTATAAACCGCCGGTACCAGCCTGTGGCACCCATAAAACTACGCACTTGCTTTGCTGTTTTCGGGTAAGTATATTTTAAAATAGTTTCTATTTTACCCGGATCTGGCCTTAATTTCCCTCCTCCTACAATATAGCCGAGGTAACGTAGCTCCTTGAAACAGAATTTGGATTTAGCTACGTTTATGGTCAAACCCGCCTGTTCCAGACGACCGGCCACTCGCTCCAGCAACTCCAGGTGAGTTTCAAAGTCTGGCGATACAATCAAAAGATCGTCCAGATAGACGAAAACTCTATCACGTAGTGCGGCGGGGATCACTTTATCCATTAAACGGCAAAGTCTTTGAGCTGCATTACACAACCCAAATGGCATTACCGTAAAATGGTAAAGTGGTCTACCTGGCACCGTAAATGCAGTTTTCTCTCTACTGGACGCATCTAATGGTATCTGCCAGAACGCATCCTTTAAATCGACGCTTGTTATAAAATGTGTATCCCCCAGCCGGCTGAGTAGACCTTCGATGTGCGGCAGAGGATAGGCGTCCTTGATCGTGAGAGCATTAAGCTTACGAGCGTCCAAGCACAGTCTGTTCTTCTCGCCCTTACGGACGAGAGTAACAGGGTGGCTCCACGGACTCTCACTAGGCTCAATGACCCCAAGATCAAGCATCCTATCTAGCTCCGCGTACATCAACGTCTGCACAGCTGGCGAGACTGGATAATGTCTGTCTTTCACCGGAGCTGCGTCACGTGTGTCAATCGTGTGGACTTCCAGACGTGTTTGACCTAGTCCCTTTTTCGTGAAACAGGGAAATTGAGACACTACCTTGTCTAATTGATCCCGTTGACTTCGCGTCAAAGCATGCATCACCACAGAATCTTCGGTGCCCCTATCTTCTGAGCATAAGCTCACGCCATTGGTGGTTAAGCTATTTAAGCTGGCCAACAGCCCGAACTTCTTCATAAAATCTACTCCTAAGAAGAGAGATTTGCTTAACGTGGGTACCAAATAAAAAGTAATTTCTTCCCGTGCGTTATTAAACTCTATGGTGGCTTTTACTCGGCCTATTATTTCGTGCGGGCTGCCATCTGCGGTTTTGATAGTCGAGAAAAATTTAGTTATTGTTAGTTTAGCTTTCTCCACTATGTCTAAACAATTTTTTCCCAAACAGGTAACGGTCGCCCCACTATCTAATAAACCCTCAACTTCCACACCGTTTATATTTATTTTTGTGTAAAATCTGGTATCAGTACCCTCATACAAATTTGTTGCCATTATTTCCCGCCTATGTCTTTTGCGTAATTTGTACCTTTCCCTCGCCTTTTTTATTCTTTTAGACACGTGTCCAAAAATACGCTCTCGTACCTCTCTATACTCCGCTATCCTCTGATGGAGTGGCTTTATGGCTCGAACCTTAATATTGTCTATCTTTCGATTTGGTTTTTCTTCATTGGATAAAATTATAATTCTTTTCTCAGGTTCGGCCAGAGGGGTGATTTCTTGTACTGGGCTTACACTTGTGTTGAACGAGCCTCCCCAGTTTGAGACTGGTTCCTCTTCGTGTTTCCCTGACATCTCGGGCATTTTGGTGTGACTACATTATCCCGTCCACACTTATAACAAAAGACCCTACGCGTTGGAGACGGACAATCTACAAAACTGTGCCCTATTTCTTTGCAATTCCAGCAAGTATAGCGACTTGTATCGGCCATTGCTTCCGCCTCCATATTTAATGGATCAAATTCCTCCGCCAGCTCTATTTCCTGTACTCGTTGTACGGCTGGGGGACGATGAGCAAATAGTTGTCTTTGGTTATGAAGCAAATTTTCAGCTCTTCTGGCCTGTTGGTAAAAGTCACTCAACCCTTCCATCCTGACGGGGAATAACAGATGCGACAACGACGGTTTTAAATTCGACTTCATGATTTCTACCAGGTCTCTTTCTGCATATGGATTTCTTTGCTGATTTCTAAGTCTTAAAACTGCGTTGTAAAAATCTTCAAAAGATTCTTGAGGCATTTGACGGCGGTCCATTATTTTTTTCTGCAGTTGGAACTCGCTTTCGTATCTCCTGAACTGCAGTAAGAAGACTCTTTGCAAATCTTCCCACGTCTGAATAGGGGTTAGTTTCCGTACATTCCAGTACCAGTCAAGAGCCTGGCCCTCTAACAATAAGTGAAAACTACGCCTAATGTCATTAAATGAGCAATTGTAATCTTGCCGCAAGATATCAACACGAAAAATAAAATCTTCGGCGCTCATTGTTTTGGTGGTCCCATCAAATTTAATACCCCATTTGGAGAGATCTACTTTATTGGAAGGTGACTGGTGAATATTTTCTCTGGCTGAGTAATTCGGCTGGTGGTTATTTTCTCTACATGAGTAATTTGGCTGAAGCAATGGTGTGGCTTGGTGTTCATACATACCAATTGGTGCTTGATGTTGCGTAAAATTTTGTGGTATCATTTGTTGAGGTAGGTTAGCTGTTGCAAATTGATCCCTATGGTTAACCCCATTCCCTTGTATTATATTAGCCGTTTGGACATTGGCCGTTGGTAGATTGGGCTGAACCGGAGGCCTTTCATTTGCCCTACGAGGATTAGAGGCAAGGTTCATGACTCGGTCCAACTCTTGCCGGTAGAATTGTTGCATCTCATTGAGATGAGCAATCATCTCGGCACTGAGCGAGTTTCTAGCTTCTACAGTAGGTGGCATACTATGAGTTCCTGGAGCTTGCTCAGCTGGACGACCGAGGCGAAAGTCCGTGCGAACATTTCTTGCTGTCAGGCTACTGTATTCCGGTGAGGGAATTGAGCTATTCGATACATTATGTTCTTGCGGGATATTGTTTCTCTCCTGAGCCAACGTTATGAACTGTTGCACCGCTGGTGTTATCACAGCCGCTGTATTAGTGGCTATCGGTCGGTTAGAATCAGAACCTGCCGAAGCAGTGGCTGAGGCCCCTGATTCCGCCATTGTTTGAGGCGCGTTGAGCAAATTCAATGTCAGATCTGTGTCCATACCTTCTATTCTCATCTGACTTGTCATAGAACGGGTTAATACCATTTAATATTTATATAATTATGTATATTATTATTTATATAATTATGCGATGTAATTAATGTTTAAATGTGTAAAGGGCGAATAAAGCAATGAATATATAAAAAAAAAATATGTATAAAAAAAGGCAGATTTTGCAAAAAAAAACTCGTTTCTAAACGTTTCCAATTGGTAGAAGAAAAAAAAAATGAAATAAATTCGTTAAAAAAAAATATATATAAAGTAAAATATCTATATATATATATATTTCAAAAATTCAAGGCAAAAAAACAAAGTTTGATTTTACTAAATCAACTAAATCAAATTTAGTAAGACAAAATAAATATTCAAAAAAAAAAAATTTAATTAGTAAATGCGATGTGAAAACGCGAAGAACTTTCTCCTGATTTTCAAACGACTTCACTGCTACTATCTTGTTTGCAGTTTATATAAAATAAAACAAACAAAACCAAAAGAAAAGAAAAAGTAAAAGACCCTCAAAAAAAACTCCTAAAATTGAACAAAAAACTTTATCAAAATTGTCGAACACAATAGGTTTTTCAGGTGGCAAAAGAAATAAGAAAAAGGCAGGTAAATGAGATAATATCAATTTTGGATGAACTTTATTTGTTACAAATGTTTTTTCTTGTTTTCAGAGTTTCCCGTGAATTCTTGACATCTTGGACTTGATACAGAAAGGAGTATTCTAGTTCAAAAACTTCATCTTACGAATGCCCACTCCAGCGCAACTAGACTCCACATCGCCTATGCAACAGGCCTTCAAATCTAGGACTATCTGTATGTGCACTCACATAAGACGGGTGTAAATTTACTTTATTTAAAAATTTATTGTATTAAAATTGGTATTGCTAAATTAGAATTTTAAGCTATTGAAACTAACAAAATGAAACTTGTCATTCACGTCAAATTGTAGCAAAGAATGCCCTTTTTTTTTACCTAAAGGCTTCGACTCAATTTGGAACGTTAATGGCTGTTTCTTAATTTATATCTACTTCATATCCAGCTAATTTAATTGTCGCAACTCAACATGGAATTAAAAACTTTTTCCCATGGGGACTTACAATTAATTTAACTGAATTATTTTTTTATTATTAACAAAACTATTGACTTGAGTGGTGTTAAGGCAAGCATGTGCGACTATAGTCTGTCGTCGCAACGCGTCGAGGACTCTCGTATTACTCGAACGGGACTTACGTCAGCTATAGCGCGGCTACCTATAAAAATTAACCTAACTACTAAAATGTAAGGTTCACTTCGGGCCCCACGTTGGGCGCCATTTTTATTATTATATCTTTTGTTGTTTGTTTGGTATGTGATGTGCCAGTTTGGTGCTGAACCAAACCATGTGTAGCCAGATTGTTGGCAGCGCTGGTATGCTGGCGTATGCACCGGCTAGGGCTCGCCGTTTTGGGTTGGGTTCTTGCCATTTCAATCTGGGTTCCGAAAGCTACATGCACTTGAATAATAATAATAAAAAAAAACATACCAGCATTTGAGGTGTTACGTGTTAGGTTATAAAAAGAATTTTTGGGACCCTTAGTGAACCTTACCTGGCAATTAAACGCGTTAAGTTGGTCCAAGATGTCAGTACCCCTTTTCATCCAAAACTGTATTTATTTTGGCGGCCCTCCCCATAAGGATTATACAAAACCCTTCCATGACAACCTGTCTTGCCATTTTTTTTTAGGTTGTCCCATACTTCGCATTCACTTACCTACCCCTTCTCACTCCTTCACCACCATCCTATTGGAGGTTCTCCAAAAAAGAATCTACTCGGACATTTTTAGAACTTTTTCATTTCTACTTTGTTTCGACAGGATTTTGGAATTTATTACAAAACTTTAAATATTACTAAATATTTGTGATTCTATAATTTCTTTTACAATTTTTATATTTTAAATAAATGAAAAAAAAAATATTTTTTTGTACACATGTACCCATATATATATATGTATATATATTTCGGTTTTTCCTGTTGTTTGGCAGGTTTTGTAGGAAGCCCGTTTCGTCCGTGCTGTACGGGTGCCAACGAGTTAAGTCTCAACAATTTATACCAATTATTTATGTACCCATATATATATATATATTAAAATTTTTCTTTTATCAAAGACGAGTTTATGAATTTAAGAAAAACCACTGTGAAACCAATAAGTTCCTGTCTAAACAAATTTAAGTGCAAAACTAACGGAGGTTCGAGCTCAAAACAACGTTGGGTGTAGGCAAATCAACAGACCTACGGGACATAAAAAGGTACGTATATGGGTGTTTTCCTAATTAAACCCCTTTAATAAAAATATTAATTTATGCATATATATATATATTGTTTTTTTTTTTCAAATTTCAACAGTTCGTTTCGTCGTCCGTTCTGTGGTCGTACGGGTCAATGGGCACAATACCTTTTTTTTCTGCCGTGTATTAAGGATAAAGCTGGTGCTTCTTACGGTGATACCTGGTGATTCTTCCGGTGATGCCGGTATTCAACCTTCCGCCGGGAGTATTGCGGAACAGAAAAGCCTTCGCTTACTTCCTTACGGTGCCTCAATCGGACTGCCTTCTGGAGCGCCTTCAATCTAGTCTGGGTTGTGGAGCAAACTTTACCAACTGCTTCGCTTCTTCAAACTTTTTCTTCTTTGCCTTTTTTTTTTGTTCTGCTTGGCTTTTTAATGTTTCATTTGTGTTATAATGTATTCTTTCTTCATAGCTTTCAAGTATTTAATTGTTGTGTCGTTAATTTTATTTAGCTTTAGTTTATTGTATTTTTATTTATTTTCAATTTATTTGTATTGCTTTTTTGTTTAAAATAAAAGTGATGAAATTGCTAAGTTTTTGGCTGTTTTTCAATCTCTTTAACACAACACTTTTTCCACAGATTTGTCTTTTCCGTTCTCTTCCTCAAGCCAGAATCCCTCGCCATTTTCCCTTTTCCTTCCATGAAACCTCTGTCCGCCAAAAATTTCTTCGCCATCTTTATTTTTCTTCCAAGTTCTTTGGCGCATCCATTGGCTTCCAGAGATTTGCTGGATTTTTGCCTTCGTGAGTCTAGCCGATTTTATTTTTCTTTCTTCATATGTTTTGTTTTATTTTCCTATTTTTTTTTTCAGCTGATTCGCCACTGAGCTAACAGCTGACACCCGACTGTTTTACCCGCTGGCTGTTTTACCAGCTGACTGCCTTACCAGCGGGCTGTGCACACACGACACAACGTCTACCACATCGGGTTGATATTAATGAAAAAATTACAGTTGCACGGCCTGCGTTATATTACGAGTTCTGATATAAAATCGTCAGGTGTGTATACTGTAAAGTCAGAATGGTTCAACTGAACTTGTTCATGATACAATTATACAAGGTACTTGGACAAGCCCAGCCTGTTTATGTTTACAATGCAGAAAGTTGTCAAACTTTGTTTACAAGCTGCAAAAACGGTAGTGTATGTGTGTGAATAAAATGATTACAGTGTTGCCAATGAATTTGCATATGGCTGTGTCTCCAATTACACATTGAAGAAAATTACTCTACACATCTTTACACAGGTTATACATGAATCTCATTACATGGCCCACACATGAGAGTAGAAATTACACACTGTGTATTACACACATATTGGCAACACTGAATGACTATAATCATGCATGAATGCCGCGTCTGCAATTGTACTTTAGTTACCCTGTGATAGCTGTTTTTAAAAACAAAAGACATGTGTTTCTGACAATTATCCGTTTGTTTCTACCGACAAAATGCGTGTGTTTTTTTGTGCTGTAATTTTGTTGCAGTCGTGCAAGTACCTTGTATAATTGTATCATGAACTTGTTCGTTCATGAACTACGCACCCTAGTTAAGGCCAGGGTTGCCTTTGAAAATTTCGGAAAAGTGGCATAAAAAGGGTATTTAAGAAATAAAAAGGTTAAAAAAGGCTATTTTAAATTAAAATAGGGTCGTTTTTTTTGAACAAAAAAATAACATTTATCATATTATAAAATAAAGAAGTTACTTTTACAAAAACTATTAATACGGGTTATATTCTGTATTCCACGTGAAATTAAATCGTTCAAAATTGCCTTGCATTGTTGTTATAAATACATATTTCCAACAACAATTCCATGGCAATTCCACACGTTTTACTTTAACGTGGAATACAGAACATACCCGATAATGTTTATCACATTTTAGAAATTCTTATTCTATATTTTGTTTAATTATTCTTCACTAGGAGTCCATTCTTTCAGCTCTGATTCGAGAATTTGAAAGATGAAAGCATGAACTCACAAGCATCTTTTTTAAGTTTGCAATTTTATTTTTCATCAGTGATAGTTTTTAAAAAATTCGTATATGTGACCTGCTCCACGAAAAGGGACCTCTGCGCCGAAAAGAAGTTATTGAGAAAAACGCGTTTAAAAAAATCAGACAAAGGTGAAAAGCATTATTATGTTCATCTTTACAGGTGATTTGTAAAAAAAACTAAAAGACATAGAAACTTGCGGTTTGCGGCATTTGAAAGAGCTTTTTTTTCCTATAAGAATCACTTAAAAAGTAAAAAGAAAAAATTTTCGGCGCAGAGGTCCTTTTTCGTGGAGCAGGTCACATATATTTTTTATTTCATGCCACTGACACAATTTATTTTCTGTGATATCTAATATAGTTTTTATATAAATCAAGGCCTACGCACAGTTGATCATCAGTTCATTTTACAATAATTTTAAACTTTATATGAAAAAATAGGTATGCTTGGAATATGACAGTTGCATAAAAGTCAATTGTTGTAATAATAATATCGCATGCAATTTTTATATACACTTTCACAAAACTTATGTATGGAAATATGTATACAACACACTATATAAAAGTATACTAAAATTTTTCATAAGCAATATTGGATCTTTAACTCTTTTTCCATAGCGTCTATACCTGATATTAACTCTGATATAATATGAGAGAGTGTCGGCAGAATGAGAAGAAAAATATATTAATATTACTATCTATGTGGGGGAAAACGCACTCTTGTAAATATCATAATATTTCACAATTATCAGGCAGCCGTGCAGTAAACATCTTCGTTTATTGTAATTGTAATATTAGTTTTATAAAAATGTTGGTATTTCCTAATACATCGTGCATAATTAAAATATTTCTGAATTTTTTTATCAAAAAGTTTTCATTTTCATTTTAACACACAAAATTCTCTTCACGTATCCATGTTTGTGTACGTTTTTTGACAGCTGATTTCATGATATCGTTTTCTAAATATATATTATGAAAACAATATTATAATATCTGATATAATACTAATATTGCAGTCCACACGTAATATTATTCTCTGCACTATGAAATTTGACGTTTGCTGATAGAAATATATTTTATATTATATCAGGTATAGACGCTATGTTCAAAAAGTGGCATACATTTTGTTAAAATGATACAAAGGGATAATATAAGAAAGGGTAATAAGAAGTGTCATTGCCACGAAGGGTCAAAAGTGAAACTTTACGGCCTGGCCCACTATGTCGACAAGAAAGTTTCTTTCGCTTACTTATATAGAAAACAAAAACAAAATAAGAGAATTTGTTTTTGTTTTCAATGGCCTTTCACACACGAGTCTAATTTTTATACCGTAAAATTTTTGTTCTTTTTAGAACACACGAGACTAATTCATCTGGCATAAAAATGTATACGTGCACACAGCTTTGTGTGTATTAGTGTTTCTTGCATTCATTTTACATTTGCTGTTTTTTAAGTTGTGAGTTTATTGGTTTTGTGCTGCCGATGCGGGGTTGTAGCTGGTTGAAAAATTATGCCAAACACAAAACAATTCTCTTTGCCCCTCTCACCCACAAACTAGCATTTTATGCCAGCACAATTGTTCTCGTGTGTGACTGGCCAATGTAAGTAATTGAAAGAAACTTTCTTATCGACATTGTGGGCCAGGCCGTTAGTTGTCACAACGTCAACACTGGTTATGGCTACTCGTTGCCGCCGGAAACATGTATGGACGGCCGCCGCCGCAGGCAAATCAGTATCAGCTTCGTTCCGCGGGTAGAAAAATATTTTCATCGGACCTGAGAAAAAATTGTGAATTTAAGTATGTCCGAGATTAGTGAGCCTTTGACACTTTCTAGAGGTGATTTGATTACGATTGCAAATATATGTGCCTTATGTTTCTACACTAATAAATATAAATGCATGTTTTTATATCCAAATGGGAATATCTAAAGTACATATGTTGTATGTACATATCGTCACCTCAAATGCAAACGGACTTAATTATGTACACAAAAATTCGAAATCGGGTTTTGACTGATTATGATTAGTTTTATTAAACTATGTTCGTGTTTTCTCAAATATATAAAACCCCTACGATCAGAAATGAAAATTTTATTAAAGAAATTCAAAGTGACAACTACGAAAGCATCTATTTCTGACTTAGAATGAGGGTGAAAATAACACTAGTATTTACGTCTTTTATGTGTTTAAATTACGTTCCCGTATTCTGCAAAAAACGGCTTAAATCAAGTTTAGGGCCACCTCTCAGAAATTAAAAAAAAGTGTCCTATCCTATAGAAAATTTAAAAATAAGAAAAAAAAATTGGCGGCGAGGCTTAGTTTCCGAGTTCTGGACCTCTGAAATTTTAGTACAATATGGTGATTATACGGTGTTTTCAACGAATATGACCAATATTGGTATCATCTTGAAGCTTTTGAAAATACCTTTTAAGAAATAGTAAAATGCATTTCTGGTCGGCCGTGCAAGAAATCTTTATTATTAGAAAATCTTTATTATGCTGCGCCGTGTTGGGAAACACCATAGTGGAGAAAATCCTTAAGGCCGCCCGAAAACAGGAAAACGTTATTAGGCAAGAAAACTCTGCAATGCAAAAAATATTTAGTAGGCTGCGCCGTCTGGGGAAACACCATGTTGGAGAAAATTCTTAAGCCCGGCCGAGGTCCAGCAATGCAATAAAACGTTACTAGGCAAGTAAACTATGCATTGCAGAAAATCTTTACTAGGCTGCGCCGTCTCAGGAAACACCAAGGTGGAGAAAATCCTTAAGCCCGGCAATGCAGGAAAATGTTATTAGGTAAGAAAACTTTGCTATGCAGTAAATATTTATCTCGGGAAGCACTATGGTGGAGAAAATCCTTAAGCCAGGCAATGCAGGAAAATGTTATTAGGCAAGAAAACTTTGCAACTTTCCCGTCTCGGGAAACACCATGGTGGAGAAAATCCTTAAGTCCGACCGAAGGCCGGCAATGCAGGAAAACTTTATTATGCAAGAAAACATTGCAATGCAGAAAATCTTTATTAGGCTGCGTCGTCTCGGGAAGCACCATGGTGGAGAAAATCCTTAAGCCAGGCAACGCAGGAAAATGTTATTAGGCATGAAAACTTTGCAATGCAGTAAATCAATTGTGCATCGCCGTCTCGGGAAACACCATGGTGGAGAAAATCCTTAAGCCCGGCAATGCAAGAAATCTTTATTATGCAAGAAAACATTGCAATGCAGAAAATCTTTATTAGGCTGCGTCGTCTCGGGAAGCATCATGTTGGGTAAAATTCTTTGGTCGGCAGTGCAGTACAACGATATAAGGATAGGATACTTTTTTTAATTTTTGAGAGCAATATTGGTTATATTCGTAGGAAAACACCGTATAATCACAATATTGTACTAGAATTTCAGAGGCCCATAACTCGGAAACTAATCCTCGGACCCAATTTTTTTATTTAATCATTTTTTCTAATTTTTCAATTTTCAATAGGATAGGATACTTTTTTTTAATTTTTGAGAGGTGCCCCTAAACTTGATTTGTTCCGGCGAATTGATACCAGGTGGTCTTAATTTGCAACTCTGCATATTCGTCTTGTATATTTGTTAGTGTAAAATTTCCTGTTGTCAGAATATTTCCTAACGTTTTGCATTGATTGACAGCAGAGAATTTATGTCAGCTGGTGAATTAAGATCACCTGATGTGAATTCGCCTTGCTTATTCTCTTCTTCAAGATATATCACTCAGCTAAATTTCAATTATAAAATGTTATATATATATATGTATAAAAGAGTAACGTTACTGACTGACTGATGTATCAACGCACAGCCCAACGACTATAGCTAGAGAGCTAATATTTGGTGTATAGGTTCCACCTTCGGTGTTTAGATGCACTAAGAAGTGGTTTTTGAAAACTCGAATACCAAGACGGTAAAAAGGGTAAAATCTGTATCTATATCTCGGAAACCATATTAGATAGAATAAAAATTCTAAAAGCATACAAATGTTGCTGAGAAAGAAGCCGACGCGATTTTGGTAGTTTTGAAATATGTGTACTTTTAGGGAATAAAAAGGGGTAAAAACTGAATTTTGGTACTTTTTTAGTTCACGACATATCTTCTAAATTATTGAGTGTAGCAGCAAGCTATTTGGAGCGTTTTTTCTTCTATAAAGAATCTCGAGTGGGTTTTGGCACTTTCAGAAAATTCGCACTTATAAGAGGTAAAATCATACCCGTTTTTGTCACTCAGTAGTAAAATTTATGTTTTTTGAAATGCCAAAAAGGGTAAATGTGTGGAAACGGTGCTAAATATTTTATATTCAGAAGAGTTCATATAATTCAAACATTATAAATTTGAGTTAAATTTTATTAACTAATATAGTGTATTCTTGAACATTTGCGTTTAAGGGGTACTTTGAATAATTATTTATTTATTTGTTCATATTGTAATACAAAAGCCCAGAGGCAAAAAAAAACTACTACATAGTTCAATACTGAGCAAATTATTAACATTACTATATTAATATATAATAAAGATTAATTAAAATATTTCAATTTGACAATTTTCATAAAATTCTCCCCAGCCGTGTTAGTAAATATATTTAAATTGTACAATAAATTTATTTAAAAAAAAAACAACAATTTCCGGGTATCATTAATGACGGCCAGACCATATCAAAAAGAGAACAAATTAGTTATTTGAAAAAAACTCCTTAAATTTTAGCCGAAAAACATTATTAGAGTGAGAAAAACACGCAATTCATGCGGCAAAGAATTCCAATAGCGAGCGACCCTAACAACAAATGATCTTTCATATAAAGAACAGTTTATTTTAGGTACTGGTATCTGTTTATTCCTAGATGAACGTTAGAACAAATTTTAATGATACGATAAAAAAAGATTAACAGCCTTATGCAAAAAAAAATCTTACTTTATGCTTGAAGTTCATATCAGCTACCAGCGATGTTAAGGCTAATAAACCTGTGTTAAAAACTTGTATGCAAAAACACTATGTTAACTAGTGTCTGCTACAATACATTTTACATGTTGATACTGGCAACACCATCATTCTCTCTTGTCTTTTTAATGTTAATGATGCATACAAACGAGTTTCAATTTATCCGGATAGTCGGATATATTAACAATGTTTTGTATTATTTTAATATAAAATGAATTTTTTTTAATTAGGATGTAAATTAAGGCCGTGATACACTAGCCTACACGATTGCGCGATTTTTGAGAAAATACAGCCCTGGTATGATGGAGTCTATCAAAATTTTCAAAAGACAAAACAATTCATCATATCAGGGTTGCATTTTTTCGAAGATCGCGCGATTGTGTAGGATAGTGAATCATGGCCTTTAATGTTTATACTACATAAAAAACATAAGCTAAATGAATTTATTGTGAAGCAAATAAGTAAATACAACTATTTTTTGTAAAGGGTTTAAACCGATTATTTAAAGAAAGAGCTTTGTTTACATTTGGTGATTGTATGTGCATCACTATAAAATTTTGTATATTTTTAAATTATTTTACTAAGTAATTTTGGTGAATAGGTACGTATATTTTGTAATTTAATAAAAAATGGAGGATACCAAAAGGAAAAGATCAGAAAATTGGAAAGTTTTATAAGTTCTTGCCCGGTAATAGCCCGTCAATTGGTTTATGCGTTCTAAATGAAAAATCACACATTTAAAAATAATTTTCGCATAAAATAAAAACAATTTTTACCGATTCTGCTCATTAAATTTAGAGTATCCATTTTTTATTTTATAAATCCACACAATTCGCTGGTTTTTTTCACAAAACTTTATTTTTCACAACAATAAAATATTTTAACATAGCCTTAAAGTAGGTGGGTAGCTGCTTTAAATTATTTCATGTTAACATTTGTTTAAAATACGTATGTTAAGCTAACAATCGTTTTTACATGAAACGTTAAGGAATTTCGCTCAACATTGGTTTGCCAACCTATGTTAAGTTTATTTGCATAAGGCTTTATATTTCTAAGTTTCACAAATTCATTGGAAGAACACACCAAAAAGTTTTTAACAAAACCAGAAATATGTTCCCTCCGAATATTAAATACAAATCTCACCACAGTACTTACAATAGGTTTCAAGGTATCAAGACTAGTAGCAGTAGCGCCAGAAACCACCTCAAGGCCATATAAGATCTGGGGCATCATAAGGGCATGGGCTAATCTATGGTTAACATTAATAGGTAAATATATATTAGTTGAATATATCCTACGCAATGTACTAGAGACTACGAAGAACAGATTGAAAATGCGGTTCAAACGATTAGCGATTGTCAATAATAATTCCCAAGCACTTGTGTTGACTGACAATTTCAATAGGAGAATTTCGAATATACAAATTAAGGCCAGGAAAGGTATCAGGTGATAAAGTGAAGAAAATAGCTTTAGATTTGGAAGGATTTATAGATAAGGAATTAAAATCTCACCAAACAGAGATTCTCTCAAGACAGTAATTAATATTAGGCTCTAATACATCAGCAAAGTCACGATCAGTATTAAATAGAAGCATGATGTCATGAGCAAACAAAAAGATCTTACAAATACCAGAATCCACATAATCATGTAGATCATTAATATAAAATAAAAACAAAAGGGGACCAAAAACAGACCCCTGCGCCACAACCGATGTAAGAGAAACAGTACGAGAAACTTGACCGTTCAGATCCACAAATTGTTTTCTATCCGACAGATAAGACATAATAAGTTTACAGGCTGACCTAGAGAAATTAAACTTTTCCTTGAGCTTAATAATCATAGTAGAGTAACAAAAAGATTTAAAAGCTTTAATTAAGTTAAGGGAAGTAAGAACACATAATTTCCTATGATTAAAGCAGGTCCTAACTGTATCGGTTAGGTTAACTAGGAGGGAGGAAGTATTATGTCCATAGCGAAAGGCATATTGGGAATAAAAAATTTTATTCTTAGTGAACAAAAGCATTTGTTCCTTAATAATATGCTCCACAACCTTAGATAAGGCAGGTAGAATGGAAATCGGTCTTAAATCTTCAGGGCTATTAACTCTACCAGACTTAGGGATAGGGACGACTCTAGCTATCTTCCTTACATCGGGAAAAAGGGACTTAGGTAAAATAGTATTAATTAAGTGTAGGATTATGTCAGAGATATAGGGATAAACAAGCTTAAGAAATAGGATTGGTATGTTATCAACTCCAGAAGATTTGGACTTCACCTTATGGAAATCCTCTAGTACCTCTACTTCAGTAAGACAACGAAAAGAAAACGACCCATTCCTATCATAGATTGTATCAATCTCAATATCGGGAGTCCGGGCAGAAACTGAACCCCGCGCGAAGATTTCATTTATACTATTTACGTCACCTTCAATGTAGGTTAGGTTAGGTTAGGTTATAACAGGCTGCCGATTTATAGTAAACCAGCCCACTTGGGTCCTTAGAGGTCCCGTTGTGCTGCCTGGGCGGATTGAGGTGGGCTGCCCATCCTCATTTATCCTATACACTATCCGTATTCAGCTGAAACCAACCCGAAAGGCGTATGAATGAATTCACACTACCGATTTCACATTCCGACAGACTCTCCAAACCTTGCAGTATCGGAGCCCCCATGTGGAGTGAACGCACCTCCGCAAGTGCTGGGCAATGACAGAGAAAATGCTCAGCAGTTTCCTCCTCTTCCTCGTCCTGACAGCTTCTGCAGAAATCATTATAAGGTAGATTTAATCTACCAGCATGTATGCCTATGTAGCAATGTCCTGTTAGGACTGCGACCAAATTACGGAGTTGTCCTCTTGGAATCCTCACCAATATTGCGGACCTCCTCATATCATAACAGGGCCATGTCATTCTAGAGGTTGAGCATGTGACCACATGTAACCATCTAGCCTGTGCAACCCTGAAAAGGCTCTGCTGTATTTGCATTTTACAGCAATTTATCGGAACACCTACCAACCTATCAATGTCCTCATCCTGCATTTGAGCTCCAGCCTTAGCCAGCTCATCCGCAATATTGTTACCAACACTATTCGCATGTCCTGGAATCCATTGTAGTTCCAGGTCAGCATACATTCCCAGTTTGTTAAGAGAGATTCGGCAGTCATATACCAGATTCGATGTCGTAAAGACGCCCGCAATGTTTTTAATGGCAGCTTTGCTGTCCGTGAATATACGGATATCCCAGTTGTATATCCTATAATACCTCAACCATTTAGCCGCTCTACTTATCGCTGAGATTTCAGCCTGTAGTATACTACACCTACTGTCCAGCTTGAAGCTTATCCTCTTTTGAAAGCGAGGAATAAAGATTCCCCCACCCACGCCCCTGTGTGACTTCGATCCATCCGTATACACCTCGAGCACATCCCCCTCTGCCCCTATAGACGAGTTGGATGCGCCCGATGTGTTAGATTTGAATCTATTGTCAGGCAGAGGTATGGGTGATCGGTAATCTATATTGGCCGGTAGATCATTCAACTGATCTCCTATTATAGAATGACCGCAAGTCAGCTTTTTCCACGCATTTGCCGACTGTAATCTAGTTACAGAGTTCATAGCAATTTGCTTTACCATGAGATCCCCTGGCAGCCAGTGCATCATCACGAAGAGCGCCTTGGAGGGAGTGGTCCGTGGTGCACCCGTAATAGCAAGGGCTGCAGATCTTAGAATCCTTTCAATGGTTCCACGATGGATGGCCTTCTGCAAGGCGGGCCACCATACTAACGCGCCATATGTTAATATTGGCTTGATCACTGTATTGAAGAGCCATTTGGAATTGCAAGGGCTTAAGCCCCATGTTGTCCCTATTGCCTTCTTACATACATACAAAGCAATGGCAGCCTTGTTTGCCCTTTCCTGGACATTTCGTTGCCATGAGAGTTTGGAGTCCAGATATATACCAAGATATTTGGCACAATCAGACAACTTAAGTTCCATTCCATTTAACCTTGGAAGTTGGAATTGCGGAATCTTGTATCTTCTCGAGAAAAGTACAAGATCCGTTTTCAACGGATTTACATTCAGGCCACTATTGACACTCCATCTACTAATGGTACCTAGTGCCTCCTGTAATCTCTGAGATAAGGTATGTAGATGTTTACCCGATACCAATACTGCGATGTCATCTGCGTATGCTACGCACTTGAACATCTTATCTTCAAGTTCCCTTAGAAGGGAGTTTAAAGCGAGGTTCCACAGTAGTGGAGATAGAACTCCTCCTTGTGGAGTACCTCTATTAGCTATTTTTTTAATCGAAGCTTGCCCTAGGTTGGATGAGATAGTTCTGTAAATAAGAATTCTCCGAACCAGTTTAATTATTGACTGATGTATGTTCAGTCTCGCCATAGCCACTATAATGGTTTCTGGTTTCACATTGTTAAATGCGCCTTCTATGTCAAGAAAGGCTACCAGTGTGTACTCCTTTTGATCCAGAGATTTCTCTATACAACCAACAAGAGTGTGTAACGCAGTCTCAACTGATTTACCCTTAGTATATGCATGCTGAGATGCTGATATACGATCAGGTTCGATTGTCATTCTGAGATGAAGATCAACCAACCTTTCCAATATTTTTAAGAGGAAAGATGAAAGACTAATGGGTCTAAAATCTTTCGCTGTGGTGTGCGATGCTCTGCCTCCTTTTGGAATAAAAACGACAGTACACATCCTCCATGGCTTTGGAATATATGCCCACTTTATGCATGCCATATATATCCTGATTAGCCAAGGTATCAGTAGGTCCACATTCCGCTGCAAATCAGCCGGAATGATGCCATCCGGGCCAGGTGACTTAAAAGGACTAAAACTGTTTATAGCCCAGATAAGCCTGTCCCTACTTATGGGCACCTGCACCAATTCAGCGCTGGTTTCCAAGTCGGATTCTGCCCTATCTTCATAGACTGAGCAACCAGGAAAATGTGCTTCCATGAGAACCTCAAGGGTTTCACGTGCGCTTATAGTCCACTGGCCACAAGGTTTCTTAATGATACCTTCAATGTAGGTATCATTTGAATTACAACACCCAGACCTTCTCAAAAACTTCCACATACCGGACGAATCAAGACCCCCAAACAACTTCGAGTAATACGTCCTTCTTTCTCTTCTAATGACAGGCTTGGATTTGTTCCTAAACTTACAAAAACACTCCATTTATATTGAGATGGATCAGATAGATAGGCAGAAAAAGGCAGATCACGAAGAGACCTAGCCAACACAACTTCTCTGGTTTTCATCCAAACGGCATCATTTGTTGAGTGAAATCGCCTCAGAGGTACATACGAATATAAGGTTTGAATAAGGAAATCAAATAATAAAAATTTTTAATTGACATCAATTTCATCAAAAATGTATGAGAGATCAAAGTCATTCAGGTACCGCACTACGCCACACCAGTCAATATTCTTAAGGTCACGATACTCAACTAAAGTTAATGCATTTTCCACAATTAAGTCAAATGACGCAAAGATTAAAGCGTGATGTGAAATAGCTGGGCATTGAGCTTGTCCACACATATTAATCAATAAACGATCACTCACCAGCGTATAATCAATTAGTGATGTCGAAAAGTATTGTAGGCTTCGAAGCATGACAAACACGTAAATTATTTTTTTATTTTTATTTATTTATTTATTAATATCAATACAATGTAAGCCTTCATGGCCAATATAAAATGTATTGTAATGAGAAAAATATCAATATGTAAGTAATTACAAGGATGAACTAGTATTATATAAATAAGTGTAGCATTCGAAGATAAAAGGATAATTTGATATAAATTTAATATATTTATGTTTATGTTTGGCTCCCCAGCCATATGAGTATTGAAAGAAAAACATGGAAAAAGGGTTGTTTCCAAAAAAGTTATTTCCTATAGCCAAGGATAACTTACATGTGAAAATGTCCTTCAGAAGAAAATTAACTAGTAAGCAGTTGCATAATGAGCAGCTAAGACCGATTTACATTAAAATAAGTTAACAATTTCTTCTTGTAACTAAGATAAGAATATGAAAAAAGTTTAAGTTCATTAGGAAGTAGACTCCATACATGGTGGATTCTTTTTACAAACGATCGATCGGAAATTGAAAGATGCCCAAGAGGAACAGAGATTTGAGTATTTCTTGTAGAATTTGTAAAAGAAAATTCATTAGCCATTTGTAAAGGTCGTCCGGATTTCATAATTTTATAAAAATGAAGTAACAGCCGTACACTCAAATAGTCGTTAAATTTACATTTTAAGAATAGGGGTATGAGTTCATCAGTACGACCGTGTTCCTGAATTCTAATACTAAACACATAGCGAATTATTTTTTTAACAATTCCTTTAATAATATTTATGTTGTATGTCCAAGTACCGGAAAAGACTTAGAGACAATAGTTAATTCGAGACATGATAAGGGAATTGGCTAGGCGAAATCTTATATGCATAGGTGTATATGCTTTTAATGCATAGAGTCTCCTCAAAATCTGGCAACTTTTGTTTGCTGTAGAATTTATGTGGTCATTAAAATTAAGTTTACTATCTAATATAACACCAAGACATTTGAGCTTATCGACGAAAACAATAGGTTGTCCATTTATAAAAACTCGCGGTTGAGGAGGGAGATAGCGACTTGACAAGAAAAAGTTTAAAGCCTTTGTTTTTGCAGATTTATCTCAAGGGAGTTTGTAAGCATCCAAGAGGATATGGTGTTTAAATGGTCGTTCAAGGAAGTCTCAAAATTCATGACACTACCATCATCAGTAAACAGTAAAAATATATCGTCAGCAAACACGAAAGATTGACAAAAATTATTACTTAGAAACGAGACACAGTCATTAAGATAGATAAGAAAAAATATTGGGCCTAAAACTGAGCCTTGGGGAACACCAGAAGTGACACTACCAATACTTGAGTCAAGGCCATTTAGAGAGACATATTGAGACAGATCAGAGAGGTAGGACTGTATTAATTTGCACGCAGATTTGGAAAAATTAAAATATCTGTTTAACTTGTATAAAAGAGAATTATGATTTATTCGGTCAAAAGCTTTAGTAAGATCCAGAGAAACTAAGGTACAAATTCTACGTTTATCCAATTTTTTTATGATGGATTCCGAGAGTGAGAGAAGTAAAGAAGTGGTGTTAAGATTTCGCTGGAAAGCATATTGACTTTGATGAATCAGTGAGAATTGCTCACAATGTGAAAGTATTTGCTGTTTCATTATATTCTCTAGAATTTTTGACGTTGCTGGTAAAATACTAATTGGTCTTAAATTGTCAATATCGAAACGTCCATTTTTAGGGATAGGCACGACACGTCCAAGTTTCCAAGCGACCGGAAATTTAGAGCAGGTAAAAATAGTATTTATGATATTAAGAAGAGCAGAAGATATGAGAGGAAAAATTAATTTAATGAATTTAATGGGAATTTTATCATGACCGGCAGCATTTGATTTAATTGAATTTAAAACGATAAAAATATCGTGTTCAGTTACCGGAGTAAAGGAGAACGAATAATGAGCATCAGCTGGGTTGTCAAAGTCTATAGTTGCATTAATGTTCGGGTTGAGATTACTCAAAAACGTTCTAGCAATCACCTCCACATCCAAGTTATTTTGTTCAGCATTTTCAGAGCCACTACAGCCTAATCGGCGTATGCCGTTCCATATCTGACTATTATTTTTACCTGCAAATAGACTTTCACCAAATTTACGGCGGGCCTTCCTAATTACGGATTTGGTTTTATTTCTAAGCTTACAATATGTTTTCCAGTTTATTTCAGTACGATTTCTAAGGTACACTGAATAAGCTCGATCACGTAGATATCTTGCCTGATATATGTCTCTCGAATTCATCCATGAGCAATTACTCGAGTCAGATCGGATACGGGTAGTAGGAACAAATTCATGGAGCCCATGCACTAAGTTATCCAAGACGGATAGTTTTAGATCAGGATCATTAGTATTATATATAGGAGATATATCAAACTCCATAAAAAACTGATTTATACCGGCAAAATTAGAACAGTTGTAGTCTTTAAATTCAACATAGGTGTTTCTTATTTGGGATGAAAAACTGATTGAAATATAAATAAGGCTATGATAAGAAGAAAAGAACGGATAGTATAGTTGATTATGGTAAACAACATTTGAAGGCTGGCTTAAAAGAAAATAATCTAATAGAGACGTCCTATTATTAGGCAAAAATAAATGCGTAGGTAGGCAGTTATGTACACAATGAAGTCCACATCTGAAGATAAGACTGCGCAGATTATTGGCCTTTACTTGGTCAAAGAGATTGTAATTAAAATTATGATAATATTGGAAAAACGAACAAATAGATCAGTATGATCATTAAAAAAAAAGCGTTTATATCCCCAAACTCTATCTTAAATGCCGATTTTCATTAATTTGTTTATGGAAAACGACACTTAAACATAAATCGATACTCAAACAAGTTATCGTAAAAGGCTAGTAGACAAAAAAATAAAGAGAAATACTTAATACAAAATACCAAATACTTAAATACAAGATACCAGCACAGAAATAAGGTATCCAACATTCTCGGCATTTCTCGGTTTATAATGCTATATCCGTTTATTTTTTTGTCTTTTTTTAATTTCCAGCAAAATGTTTGCATCTTATTTGCAAGGGATGAATAGTTGTCATTTAAGTACACTCGGGTTACTGTGGAGCTACCAATTATGTCAGAAGCTTTTAGTGTTTTATGTTTAAAGTACTCAGACATCACCTTATCACGTTTGGCGATTTGGTCAAATTTGATTAGAATGGCATTTCTTTTTTTTTCGCCAGCCACCAACTCTACTTGAAAATGTCGACATAAAGATTGTGCAACTGCGTTTAAATCAGTTAAGTTGGCCGGAAGGCCACTGATAATAAACGGTGCTGAAGTGCATGATTTTGCATTTCGAGTTCATAAAATTTAGTTTTATAAGCGGTATCATTGGAGGTAACTAACGATTTGCAGCTTGCCAATTCATCTTTAATTTCTTTTATAATGCTTAATAGTTCAGCCCTAACCTCACTCACAACTGAATCAACTTTACTTTTTAATTCGGACTGTTCAGACTTCAGTGCGTCTATTGAGCTTCTTAGATCGGCGATTTCTTTACGTAATTCGTTTCTTCTTATCAGAGTTATCAGGGGGGTTATCCATACATCCGTTGCAGGTATATGCGATGTTGCGATTTTTGTCCAATGCGGTGAAAAGGGCCTTTAAGACTTCTTCGCAGTCTGCATGAAACCACTTGTTGCAACATCTGCAAAGGAGACATCGCGTTCCGGATGTGTTTAGCAAACATATACCACAAGGGAACACCATTTTTAATTATATGATTTTCACAGTTTATGCCAATAATAAAATTTGTAGAAACAACAATGCAAGAGTAACACGTGTATGAAATTTAGTTTGTTATTTGTAGGATTAATATTTGATTTTTATATTTTATTTGATGGCGACTATTAATATGTTTAAAAAAAATATATGTCAACAATTTATTAAGATATGCCTAGATTAAAATGTTATTAGATTGAATTAATTTATTTTTTCACAAGATGGCAGAAATTTTCGCGTTCACCACAACATAGTGCTACCAAGTTTTTTTTAGCTCTAGAACAGAATGAATATACCAAGTTAGACTTTACCACATTAAATAGGTTACAATTAAAATAGCCCACGACAATAATATTAGAATAATTTAAGAAAAATTCATAATGGAGTTCTTCAAACATGTTAAAATCGACAGGGGGGGTTTAAATAAACCACACCGAATAAGACTTTATAGCTATCAAAATACAGTTCCACGAAAAGTGACTCGCATTTATTGAGCACGGATGTTTTATAAACAATTTTAAATTTTAGGTTACTACAGATGTACATACCTACACCACCACCTCTAGCACCAACCCGATCGTTTCTGCAAAATTTATACCCAGGTATCCCAACTGAACAATTTGATACATTAATATAAAGCCAAGTTTCAGAAATTCCAACAGCAGTTAACGAAGAACCACCAATAATATTTTTAAGCTCGTCAAATTTAGAAGACCTAGAGGAAGGCTTTATGCTATTACAGTTTAAATGACCGATATTAAACTGCCCATTATAGATTCTAAATTCAGATTTAAGATACGAGCCGCCACTAACTACCGGACCAAGATTGTCATTTAACGACATCGACATAAAACACGGTGGGGAACCAAATGAAATAAAATATAATAAACAAGAAAAACATCTTAAGAGATTTTCATATACATATTAATCACAAGATAACATGGCAGCTAATAAATTAAAAAGAAAAAAATTTTTTTTTTTTTAGGTTACAAAAAAGCGACTGGCTGACGAAAATAATAGATTTACTATTAAAAACTGTACTTAGTTATACGATTATTAAAAATAATGAGTAAAAGATAATCAGCCCCATATATAACAACTAAATAGGCTTCATAAAGGGCATTTTTCAGACAGATTTTCATACAAAATTTTCTTATAAGGCCTTTATAAAGCACAACAATTTCTAACAAATAGGCTGATTAGTACAGATATGATATTTAAACAAATACGAAAGAAATATATGAGTGTGTACATATATAAATATATATAAAAATAGAATAAAAATAAAAAATTCCATAAAGGCTTAAATAATTCAAACCTTAACAAAAATGAGATGAATAAGATAGGTCATACAGCAACAGCACAGGTATTTCTAAGAGCTGCACATCCAGCCGGCCCATGGACTTCAGTTTCATTGCCGTTCAGCATAATAATTTTAGCCACCAATTTATCGGCATTGAATAATTCATATTTTTTAATAACTTTATCTTCTAAAAGACCTCTGCAACAGCCATTAAGTTTACTAGCTAGCGGTGAAAAATGGTCATTTAAGAATACACGATTTTCAATCCTCTTTTTGCTACTACCTTGACCAGCCACATCGACTCCATCATCATCAATTACATCACATTTCCTAAGAGATCGCGTTTTAAAATACTGTTCCATAATTCTATCTCGGAGGAAAATGAGATTAAACTTCACCAAGATAAGATTCTTGTTGTTAATATAGCACACATGGTTAATGTCATATCTTTCAATATGTAAGTTATAAAATGATCCCATAGCTATAATCACAGCAACCAAATCTTTTAAACCCTTAGGTAATCCTCGAATGATAATATTACCTCTGTTAAGCCTTCTATGTAAAATATGATTCTGAATTTCCAGATCTGATATTTTAGAAGAGATAGTCGACTGAACAAGATTAATCCGTTTGTTTCAGTCCAAAACATCAGTTTTTATTTCATTCAAGGTCGAAGACATTTGAGATTTTATTTCAGCAACAGCATCAGTAAAAACAGCTTTCATAGTTGTTGAGTCCTCGGTGCTCTTAGTAATAAGAGAATCAAATTTTAAGGTTAGGTCACGAACTTGATCGGCAAGGGATTTGTTGCTGCCAGCATTATCCAAGCAAATGGCGCACACAAAGGAGAGGGATCTATTATCCTTAAGTGCAGCAATTTCACTATCAGACACCTGCGTACAAGATGTATGATTTCATTGAGAGCACATCTTGCATAGGATGCTTCTTTGTTTCCCGATGGATTTATTACAAATACCACATTTGTAAGATTTAGGCGCCAGATTCAGCAAGTGTGTATGTATATGCAAACAACACGTGTAGTGGATTTATAGGCAGCCCACAGAATTAAATCTATACACAACAATTTCTTAATTTTTATAAAATTATTTATCCACGGAGGTTTCCAAAAAAAATGCACAATAGAGAGACGTTTTTCAGAAAATTTTTCAATTATTCAGCACAGTACAAGTAAAATATAAAAAGTTATTAGCAGCCAGAAAAAAACACAACTACTCAGTCATGGTGTTGCCAGATCCATTTACCAATATTAATTTGGTACTTTTAAGAAAAAATTTTTTATTAGAGGTACTTTTTTCCAAAAAAAAAAATTTATATTATTTTTGGTAACAGCACTTTTTTGAACTGGTGCTTTTGGGAAATGGTTCTTTTTTGAAAATTTACTTTTGGAATATAAAAACTTTTGGATAAGGTAATTTTCCAGATATATACCTTTTATCAATGGTATTTTATAAAAGAGTAGCCTTTCAAAAAAAGTACTTTAAGCAAAGTTACACCTAAAAAAACAATTTTTAAATGTTCAACAATTGTGGAAATGGCGCAATATTGCATACTCAAGATATCGGAAAACTGATCACGAATTTGGAAAGAGTACACATTATCCATATATAATCAATCAATAACTCAATTTTTTTTTAAATGTTCCATATATCAAACCCGTAACCAACCGACGATATTGTATAAAAAAGGCTAAGAAACTTTAACAAAACCCAGATTCGTATCGAATATAAACTATTTGTTGGGTTTTGTTAAAGTTTCTAAGCTTACTACACTTATTTTTCTTTTGTGATGTTCAAAAATATTATTTGTGAATTCTCAAATAGTTTTTGAAAGTCTGTGAATAAGATAAGATGTTTGTGACTTCAAAATATGTGGTTGAAGTCTACTAATGATTTTGCAAAGCATCAATGAAATACATATTTAGACAATCTTAACCAAAGGCAAATAACTTTCAATTATAAAAGATCAATATTGTGTTCCCACTGTTGTTATATTCACATGGGGGAAGGTCATGATGAATTTATCTTTAAAAAACAAACAAAACTTAGTAAACAATTTCGGGATTGACTGAATCCCGAAAACCCCGGGATTAAAAAATTTAAATTTTCGGGAATGGCATCCCTAATACTGACGAAGAGCAAGAACCAGAAACATACAGAGATACACATCCTACTTCTTCTGGAGCTTTTGCTACTTCAAACATGCAAATTGACAGTGATAGTGATGATAATGAAACGGATCCAAAATGAGATCCAAATAAGATATAATAATTTTAAATAAAAAGGTTGTTTTAGTTTTAGGTAAAAATAAATATCGAACCTGAATTCCTCGAACCCAGAAACAGTAAAGCTTATAGTACATGGCATGTAAAAACCCACATGCGCATGTGTTTCTGACGCAATTTTGACGTCATCACTAAGCTACATTTGCTACATGCCGTGTACTAGTAACATATGAACATGTAGATATTTAAATGCTTAGAGATGTGCTGCCTCAGAAAATGTGTTGGATTTGGGTACATGTGCCACGTTTGTATTTTGGAACAAAAATACTATTAAAATTTTACGGCATGTAACCACTACTAGTAGTTTAAAAAATGCAACCAACATGCTGAAAATTCCTCTGACGTCATCGCCACATACGTATGTGGCTTTTTACATGCCGTGTACTGTAGGCTTAAAATACCACAACTTTCCAGTATAAAAAATTAAATAAGCGTTATTTTATCAAATTTTCAATGATCTTTCCTTGCTGACAGCGTTAAAACATCAACAACTTCAAATGCGTGTGAAAAAAATCTCGCACTAAACTAAGAAAACCCTTCACTTTGTTAATAGCATTTGCTTTTTGGTATAATTTTTAAAATATTTTGATTAATAAATTTGATAAATATTTTAAAATAAAATAAAACGAATTTTTTATTGCAATAACTTTGTAAGCAACAGAAAAATATTAGAGATGTTGCTTTTGAAATAAAAGATTTTTTCAAATAAATTTAGGCAGTAACAGTATAAGCCACAATTTTTTATTCAATATGGTACTTCAAATGGGTTTAAGCATTCATCGATGGACACGTAATAGTTATCCTCCTAAAATGCTTCTCAAGGGTGTTTAAAGTAGAAAATAATAAAACCCCGATTTTTTAGATTTATTTTCAACTTAAAGGCCGATTTATTCAATATTTTGTTTTAGTGGCTTAAAGAGTTATTACACTAAGCGTCTCATATGTACATATATGTAATTTTTTTCTTATTTTTCAATTTTTTATCGGGAAGGGTATTTTAATTTTGAGAGGTGAAGATAAATTATATTTGTTCCTACATATAAATATTTTTAGAATGGTAAATTTTCTTTTATAGATGTCAAGCGATCGATAGAAATTTTGGAGAAATTACAGGCAAGTGGAGACTTTCCTACAACCAAATTAGCTGCATTGCAAAAAGTTTTGCAAAGCGAATTCCTTAACGCTGTCCGTGAAGTATATGAACATGTATACGAGACTGTTGATATTCAAGGTTCTCAGGATGTTCGAGCTTCAGCCACGGCAAAAGCAACAGTTGCAGCATTTGCAGCTAGCGAAGGCCATGCTCATCCTCGCGTAGTAGAATTACCAAAAACTGAAGAAGGTTTTTATACGATGTTAAGTCCATACCATACGTACATACCATCATATTTTTTTAGGTCTTGGATTTAATGTAATGGGTGGAAAGGAACAAAATTCTCCTATATATATTTCGCGAATAATTCCCGGGGGTGTGGCAGACCGTCATGGCGGCTTAAAGCGTGGAGATCAATTATTATCTGTCAACGGAGTGGTAAGAAAAATTAATACTGTCTCGTAACATTCCAATTTTTTAAGTCGGTATTCATTTTGTTTGTTAGTTTGTTAATTTTTAAGTTATTCTTAAGTTAGTCCTAGTTTACACTGTTCAAGTTTTATTGCTAAGCTGATTAGTTTGTTAGAAGAGAGAGACGAGGGAAAAAAGAAAAGTTTCTGTTCCCCTCGTCTGGTCTTCGATGTCTTCTACACATAGGCGTAGAAAGACCATTCTGAGGGTAGCATTGCACCCCAAGAATTGCTGTTGCTTTTACTCATGAAAATCTCCAGTCATAATGCCTCCCCCCTACAAAATGGATGTACATATGTCGTACACATGATAGAATTACCCAGACGGTTAAAGTATTCAATACAAAAATGTTTCAAACTTTGTTTACAAGCTACAAAAATGTTAGTGTATGAGTTGTGAATATAATGATTACAGTGTTACATGGATGTGTCTACAATTACACATTAAAGAAAATGACACTAATTTTTTTTATAAAAAAAAATGCAGTATTCATGTACAAAATTTATATAATTAATAAGCAAACACTTTTTTGTAATCCCTTTTACTCGGGTACTACTGCAAAGATTGTATGGTTTTTCTGCACAGATGTGCACAATCTATATTTTATTGCAATCGGTTTACTATTTTGGGAGCAATAAGCGTTTAAAATTGCTACTACTACATGCACAAATAGTACACACGCATTTATTAGCTTGCACTTAACAGTAGACTTGGGTCGAACTCCTTCACTAGTTAATTTTTACCACAAACCTATGATCAAACCCAGTTTGTTGTCTGGCTGTCTAAATTTCTTATGCCCATACAAAATGTATGAGACCAACTGAAATAACGCGGCGTCCAAAGCATATTTATATAAAGTATATGCAGGTCTACAACAACTAAGAAAGTACAAAAACAACAGGCGATTTGTTTGTGTAAGAATAATGGATGAATGTCAAAAACAGATGGATACAACCAGACCTGGGCAACTTGCATTACTTTTGCATAAGCACTGATTAAAAAACAAAAATTTTAGTGCAAATTTAAATTTGATGCTTGTCGTGTACTATTTTTTGCACTTAAATAAAATCTCTTAAAAGTAATGGATTAATATTGCATTAGCAGCTAATCGCATGACAAAAAATACACTAATTTTGTGTTGCCACTAAGCCCATCATGAAGTAATGCAATATTATTGCACTATCACATATTGTACACAGTAAAATTAAATAAAACGTGAAAATATTTTTAGGAGATAGCACAAATAAAAAATATAAAATACACTAAAGTTAATTGAGGGTACTTTTATAAGTACGTACATACAAATTAATCTAGATTACAGAACCAATTTAAAAAAAATTAAAAAGTTTCATACTTCAAGTACGTTGCATCTCGAGCTTATTTGAAAAACCGTGCAATTGACAAAAGATCAGAACTTAGGTTTTCGTTTATTGTAAAGTTATATCTTAAAAAATGGTGATTTTATAAACGAAAAATTCTACCGCTTGAAACAATTTCATCAAGTTTTGCCTTTCCCTCGAAAAATTATAAAAAACGTAGTGATATGATTTTTCGTCTTGGATGACGATATTTACAGAGGAAAAAATTTACATATTTATGTATGTACGTATGTTTTTATGTATGTACACAGTTACGTTATATTTTGCACTATATGTTTCACTGATAATGCAATAATACTATTCATAATGTGTTTAGTGGTGCAAAAAATAGTGCACTAAAAATAACAATGCAATGTTGATGAATTACTTTGAAGGGATTTTAATAATATGCAAGAAAAATTGCACTAATATTATTAAAGTTAGTGCTAATGTAATAAATTTGCATTTGCATTGATTTGGTTTATTGTGGGAAAATGGTCAATGCATTTGCTTATTTAATGCAATAGTCCCAGATCTGCATACAACAAAAAGAAAATGTATGAATAGACAAAACCAAAGTAAATTTATTAATTGATAAACCTTTAATATGTGAAATAAGTATAATAAAAAATACATATGTACTTTAATAATTAAATATAACTATTTTTAAATGTTTTGTAACACATTTTTTAAGTAAAAATTTATTTAAACTTTTTCACATACGTTTTCAGTATACACAATTGTGTATAACAAAGCAAAACAAAACAAAATGGCGTACAAAAATTGTAAACAACTTTTGATATTCAGGCATTCAAACTACACGAGAAAAAAATTAATCACCTGAGTACTTGCATATACTTTATATAAATTTACTTTGGCGGCGTCAAAGCTTTGCAATTGGAAAATGCAATTTTGACAGCGCGTAAAGAAGAAAAGTTAGCTGCAAAAGCACTGTTGTTTTTGTTAAGTAATGTAACTTTAGCAACTTTCAGGTCAATTGAGCGTTTTTATGTTTATATCTTATTTCTATTTAGAGATTTTTACTAATCAAAGTGAATGAACATTACTGTTTTTGACGCAACGCTAACGTTCTAATTTAAGTTACTCATTTCAGCGTAAAAGCTAAGCGCTAAATTACATTGCTCTTTACGTCGTAATTTAGGTTGGTCTGTAAAGGTGGAGGTACATACCAGACATCTGCAACAAGTGCTAAATTTTCAAGCATACATAATCATGTACATTGATTTTTATGATCTAATCGTTTTGTTCAAAAGAAAAAAAATACTCGCTTACGCAACCGTTCGCTTCAAGCATTCAGTTTTACTCACTTGTTGTTTTGTGCGAATATGAATGTTCTGATTGTGTCTTTAAGTGTATGAAACTCATTTTGCACCGAACCCAACTTGTTGATAGCGGAACTAGTGTTTTATTCAGTTGTTAAAGTAATTTTCTACTCGACACCGAGAGAAGTGTTATAAAAGTTTTTTTGTGAAAATTAGTTACATATTTTTGAATTAACTGAATTTCTTTAAAGTTTTAAATGGAACAGTGTCCAGTGCCCATGTTCTGTAACTTTGGCGAGAACTTCTTTCGTCGAAAAGATGTGAAACAAAATATTCCATCGTTTCTCGAAAAGTGAGAAAAAAGTGTGTCTGTAGGTCATGTCGAAAACTATCAAAAGTGATTACATCGTTACGTTAGAAATATCAAAATGTAATAGTCGAAGCCGACGTGACATCGCAGACGTTGTGAACGCTTATCACAAATGTCGTGGACGGCGATCAAAATTTACTAAAATTGAAAAATTTTCAACGACGGCGGCAAAAATATAACAGACGGCTGTACGTAATAATGTATAGTGTGATTTTAATATTTGTTGTTTAGAATATGTTTATTGTTTACTAAATATTTTCCAATAATACAAAAAATAAAAATAGCTTTGTGGTGTAATTAAGTGATTGTTAAAACAAAATTGTTGAAGTGGTGCATATAAAGAGTTAATGCCATCAAATTGTCTTCTTGCGAAGACATACATATGTATACTACATAGTCTACCAATTTTTCTTTTTGTTGCTTAGAAATTCGCATAGTTTTCTAAAATTATAAAAGAAAAATTGTTAATAATGAAAAAAATCACTTTAAAAAAACAAAATACTAACATTTTCCGTGTTATTATCCATCGCACTTGGGTTTTTAATATATTTTTTATTTTTGAATTAATTTCTCACCGAGTTTTTATTTGTGAGTGAATTTGACAGTTCAAAGCGGGAACTTTTCTCGCAAAAATTTTACAGACACACTTTTTCTGTAAATTGGCGAATAATTTCTTTACGCGACAGCTGTTACTCGCCAAAAAAAGTTACAGACACAGTTTAGTGAGAAAAGCAGCTGTTTGTTTCAATTTATTGCATTTTTGTTTCATTTCACACATTTCAAGCGAAAACTTTCTCGACGCGGGAGTTACAGAACATGGGTGCAGAATTTATTTCCAAAGAAATTGCCAGAGGCAACTATATTTTGTCAGGGAGTCGGAAAGGTCGTAGCCTTGTATGGAATGTTTTGACAGAAATTCTAAAGCCAGACAAAACTGTACTTTCTAACTTCGTTTATTGTCGCCGCTGCTCAAAAGTTTTAAAATATTCTCATAACCAAACTTCAAACTTGAATCATCACAAATGCTGCAAGAATATAAAAGATTGTCAAACTTTAAGAAAAGTCTCAACACAAGACAAAAATTATGCAGTGGAAAAATGTTCAAATTGGATAATTGAAGACTGTCAGCCATTTTCAGCCGTACAAGGCCCCGGCTTCATAAAGTTGACAAAATTCTTATTAAAAATTGGTGCAACTTACGGTGAAAACGTCGATGTAAAAGATTTGTTTCCATATGCAACAACAGTTTCACGCAAAATAAAGAAGCTTGCTAATGAAAAAAAGGAAGAAATTAAAGAGGAAATAAGTAGCTATAAAAAGTGGTGGAGCATCAGCAACAATTGATATGTGGACTGACAACAACATTAAGCGAAATTTTTTAGGCGTAACATTCCATTACCAAAAGGATTTTAAGTTTTTAGATTTTAGATTTAGTGTTTGGTATGAAATCTATGGATTTCGAAAGGTCTACAAGTGACAACATAATGAAAAAACTTAATACATTATTTAATGAGTTTGGTATACAAAGCAACAAAAAAATTAAATTTGTAACTGACAGGGGATCAAATATTGTTAAAGCTTTGACACGAAATACTCCCATTAACTGCAGCAGCCATCTATTTTCAAATGCTTTGGGCAAATCATTCAGTGAAACAATAGAACTTAATGATATAGATTCCTGCAAAAAACTAGTAAAGTATTTTAAAAAAGCAAATTTACAACATCTATTGCCAACATCTTTAAAAAACCAATGCCCAACAAGATGGAATTCTCACTATAGAATGTTAAAATCAATAAATGTTAACTGGATTGAGATACAAAAAGTTTTAAGGCAGAATGAGCAAGACCAACGTATGTTAAACATAAATATACTCATAATTAAAGTTCTAGTAGAAATGTTTTGGGATTTTGAAATTGTATTTAAGAAGTTGCAAGTTTGTTGTGCGCCATCATTGTGTTATGTTCTGCCATCCATTATGAAAATTAAAAACTTATGTGAGACAAACATTGACGACGTACCTGTGATATCTATTTTAAAAACAAATATTAAGAAAAATATAGATGACGTATGGGTCGTCAATATAAGTTTATGGCATAAAACTACATATTTTTTATACCCACCAGCTTTGCATATGCAGCCAAATGATATTACAAGAATTAAAGAGTTTTGTATTTCATACATTCGTAACAATGCACAGCCATCAGAAACTCCCCAATCATCATCTACCACGGTTTTATATAGTGATTGTTCAATGGAAAGCGCACCCTTCTCTATTTCACCATCACAATTTTCAATTAATGAAACTGGCTCAAGTAAAAGTTGCACAAATAGCTTTAACGATGCACGATTTTTTTTCTCTTGTTTAGACAGTCAGTGCCAAACTCTACAAATAACCCCGTATATGAAGTTGAAAAATATTGCAAGGAATTAGTGGATATGACTGAAAATTTTAATGTAATATAATGGTGGCAGACAAATAAAAAGAAATACCCTCATTTGTCGAAAGTAGCACTGCAAATTCATTCAATGCCAGCTAGTAGCGCAGCTGCTGAGAGATAATTTTCTTTGGCAGGCAACATTATTTCAGAAAAGAGAAATGGATTAAGCCCCGGTTCCTTCGAAAACTTGCTGTTTTTAAATTCTATTTCAAAAAATTTTTGTTCTTAGAGGCCAAACTTATCTTCAATGCACGTAAAATATACTACGAGTAGTTTTGTTTCCTTTTTATAATCATTGATTATTTTAAAATAATAAGTGTTTTTATTTTTTAACATGAATTTAATTTTATTTTAAGTTGATTTTTGTTCACTAGTTCCTCTTTGAATTATGTAAGCTTTTGTTAATGTTTTCGTTATTGTTTTTCGTAATTATAACTCTTGCAATAAATAATAATGGCTTAAGTTGACATACATAAGCTTTTTCATTTTACAGTAGAATCCCTATAACTCGCAATCCCGATAACTCGTAAATCTCACTAACTCGTAATAATTGGTCGGTCCCTTGAAAAAATCGCGGTAACTCGTATAAAATGCATGCATTTCGGTCCCCTCAATAAGTCGTAATTTTTTTGCAAAGTCGATTTGGCAAAACGTCTTATAAGTCGTAATTTCTCACTAAAACTTCTTCTAACTCGTAATTGTAAAAAAAACAAAAAAATTATGTCGCCGTAAAATGATCATATTATTTACCGTTATGTATTGAGTGGAGAAAAAAAAGTTGAAGTTGCAGCTAGATATAAAATAGCTCCATCAACTTTAACATCAATTTAAAAAAAACGCGAGTTTTATTTAAACCTTTCGTCAAACAATAAATTAAAAAGACAAAAAAAATCTGAGCATCCAAATTTAGAAAAAGCACTGTTAAAATGGTTTGAGCAGTGTCGTCATTCTAACATACCAGTCGGCGGAGCACTTATGAGGGAAAAGGCTAAAGCATTTGCTGTAAAATTAGGTTTTCCAGAATTTAAAGCGAGTGATGGCTGGTTTGATCGGTTCAAAAAGCGACATAACATAAGTTTTCGGAAAATTTGCGGGGAAAGTGCCTCTGTGGATGATGATGTGTGTTCAGAATGGCGTGCTAAGCTAAGTCAACTCACAGAGGGCTTTGACCCAAAAAATATCTTCAATGCGGACGAAACGGGCTTGTTTTTCAAGTGTCTTCCTGATCGCACTATGAGCTTAAAGGGTGAAAAGTGCCATGGTGGTAAAAGCAGTAAGGACCGCATTACAATAATGCTTGCTGCCAATATGGATGGCACAGAGAAACTAAAGCCACTAATAATTGGTAAATCAGTAAAACCTAGATGTTTTAAAAATGTGAAAACATTACCCGTCACTTACCGTGCTAACAAGAAAGCATGGATGACTGCAATCTTATTCAATGAATGGCTTAAAATGTTGAACAGTCAAATGGAAAAACAACATCATAAAATTTTATTGTTTGTTGATAATTGTCATGCACACAAAATTGATGAAGATTTAAGTCATGTTCATGTTGAATTTTTGCCGGCAAATACCACTTCCAAACTACAACCACTGGATAAAGGCATTATCCAAAACTTTAAAACATTATACCGAAAAGAAATAGTTTCACAAATGATACAAAATATACAAGAAGAAAAAAATCATAACATCAATTTATATTCTGCCATAAATTATGCTTTTAAAGCTTGGCAGAATGTTTCAAAATCCACTATAAAAAACTGTTTTAGAGCTTGCGGGTTTACCGATTCAAACGAAATGGTAGTCAGCAGTGAGATAGTTCACGTACCGCAATGGGATGAAATTCCACAAAATGAAGAATCCACCATAACGTTCTATGAGTATGTTCATTTTGACGATGGCTTGGTTACAGAAGGAATTTTGACGGATGATGATATTTTGGGCTTAGAAGTTGATGAACAGGACGACAACGATGAAAACGACGTGGAAATTCCACGTGTTTCTGTTAAATGTGCCAAATCTAGCGTTCAAAAACTTCGTGATTTTCTTATGCAAACAGAAACTGATGATGCATCCTTTGAAGTTATTTTTAAACTGGACAATATAATTGATCGTTTAAGTGTACAAAAATCACATCAAACACAAATTACAGATTTTTTACATTAATACATATGTATTGACATTGTAACTCTTTTCATTTATTTATTTTCTTATAAATTCTCATAAAACGTCAATAAAAAAAAAAAAACATCCATCTAGGACGTATTTTTTAAATTTTACTCCCGATAAGTCGAAATCTCACTAACTCGAAAATCTCAATAAGTCGTAATAAACGGTCGGTCCCTTGCGACTACGAGTTATCGGGATTCTACTGTATTACATATGCTTATTTTCTTCTTCAAGAACTATCAATCAGCTTAATTTCAATTAAAAAATGTCATTATTAATAAAACTATACGCATTTATATTTTAACTTAAGCCTTCTTCTTAACTCAATTTAATTTTTTTAAGGTAGCTACATCAATATTAAAATTTTTGAGCATCAATATTAAAATTTTTGAGTATACACTTAAGTTCAATAACTAACAGCCCATTCAAATTATTCCTCATAAAAAAAATATATTTAACTAAGCTTTTAAAAAATTATCTAGGTTTTCCGCATTTTTCAATTTAACCTAAAGCACTATCTCGACTTACCATCAATAAAAATTATTTCAATATAATAGCTTAAGTTCACTTTAGTTTTTATTTTTCTGACAATGAATTTTTTCATAACATCTTAACTAAAAAACAACGAATGTTAACTAGTAAAACGTCTTCTTTTTTTATGAATTTAACAGTTTTGTTCTAAATAAATGTGCATCTTTTTCGGTGGCTAAAAATTTTATATAAAAACCAAACACATTTTATTTTAGACAAAACCCTTAATATCTCAAAACACGAATTTCCACTTAAGCCATTATTATTTTGATAGATATATTAGAAATAAATTATTCGTGAATAATGAAGACTGAACAATTTAAACTTTTTGTATATCTTATTCTTAACATTTCAGGGGAAAAATCATCACAATATTTCTGAAATATTAAAATTTCTAAGGTTTCTTGAAAAATAACATTTAAAAATACTACGTACATATTACGTTCTTACATACATACATATTTTTCTGCCAGCCGCTTATTTACTTTTGAGTGTCTCGAGTGGTTTTCGTTCAATTACAATCACATCATGCGCAACAAAGCCGTCCTGCAAAAAACAAACTGTCTATACACAAGACTTTTTGTTTTTATACATATCAGTTCGCATCAAATGTTGGAAATGATTTAAGGCCCAACTATAATATGAATAAGCAAACTTAATGGCTTCGTTAGTCAAATCGTATCGTCTTACTTTTGAAGTTGTCGTATCGTTTAAGTCTGTATGTTAGTTAGTAAAAACGTGAGGCTGCCAGCGAAAGTGTCAGCTGTTACTTTGCTTTATACGTATGTGTGTATGTATGTAAGCCAGAAGTTGACGTTTGCTACGTAAAAATCTATTTTCTGTAGATTTTTACGTAGCAAACTTTGCCAACACATTTTCAATAAGCATCAACATGCTTATTAAATGTTACGGATTTTGTCAGCTGACACGCAACAGCACGATACGATTTCAGTAATTCTACCATAAGCAACTGTGCGATTACATTCAATACGTATGTGTGCAACTATAATGTACTTAATGAAACTTTTCGTCAAGTTTTGTCAAAAGTGCCAAACTGAACGCACGTTCCGTACGGAAACAACGGTTTGTGCATTTTTTTAAACTCAAATAGACAGCAGCAGAAAGTATTCATTGCTTTCAAATATTTTTTTTATTGATTTTTAATTTGAAACTCAGAAAATAAAGCAAAACTTTAATTTGCACTTATTTTTTTACAACATACATATACACACATACACATGTGTTTGCTTATGTATATTCACTGTTGTACTTTTTAGTAGGCAAAGCAAATAAAACATGTAATAAATTGATAGATATAATTATTTGTGAATTTTTAATAGATAAGCACATTATAAAAAATTAATTAGATTGAATTGCATTAATTTAGGAGTTATGAGAAGAAACAAAATTACTGCAAAATTATGAACAATACCTAGATGTGCAGCCATGGCTAAGAAGTGCTTAAGTTCATGTAACTACATTATGGCCACCTAAAAGTCACCTCTGAAATGTTTAAGCATTTGACAGGCGTTCAATTCTGACATTAACTTAAGCCATCTTATTCATAAATATTATAGTTGGGCCTCTACACTCCTTGCTGAACTAGCTGCTTATGCATAATAAGCGAACGATTATAAAATTGAATAGTACTTATTTGTGTTGTTCTTAAAATTCAACTCTAAGGAATAAATAGGCTCGATCATACTTGTTGCAGGTGTCTGGTACATACTAGATATGTGCACGTGAGCATTTTTTGACCCATGACACGCACGCTGACGCAGAAAAATATTTTACTCACGCACTTTCAAGCATGAATGATTTTGAAAATTTTCACGATCACGCACGCTCACGTATAAAATATTCTTAATCACGCACGAGGGGCGTACAACTTATCACGATCACGCACGCTTACGGAAAATATATAATTAATTTTTATGTTTGTTGGTTGAAAAATAGGTTCTTACACATTCATATGTACATACATACGTATGTATGTCTGCATTATGTTTGCAGGCTTATTCTACCTATATGTATGTATAGACATACATATGTACCCAGAGGGAAAAAGAAGGAGTACGGATGCTTTCTAAAAGGCCTCTGTACTCCTTCTTTTGGATGTACAAGGCCTGCTCGCTCCATCCCATATTCTTATATTTTTTACACACGTTGTCATTGCGAGGTAGGCCTTCCGTTCTCGCTTCTTTCACAGATATTCTAGAAACTTAACAAACTTAACTTTAAGGGCCTTCCAGAGAATGTCTATTAAAAGGCCTTCAAATAAAGATCATATTGAAAGGGGTTTAATAAAGGTTTTCAACTGCTGGGGCAGTGTTGAAATACAAGTAAAATAGTTTTGAGAAATAAGTCCGAGGTATTCAATATACACATCAATACATATAGTGTTTTGACGTTTATTTTGTGATCAAAAGGGTCGAATATATTGAAAAGAAACTTCTGAAAATAACAAGAAGCCACATAGTATACATAATATTGATCGACAAAAACAACTGTCTTATTCAACGTACAAAACTAAACTAAAATTATTTACGCTTTCTTTTCTTAATCGCTCTGTATTTGGTATTTTTATATGAAATTTTGTTTCTTATAACGGCATCTGATTTCTTTTGCTTTTGCTTTGCCAAAAAAAAAAGCAAAACAAAATATTTTACTCCTTCTGTTCTCCCTTCTTACAGAAGTGAATGTGGAATGTGTATCCCATCTTTTTTTTACTAAAGAACCGAAGTCTTTTATGAGGCCTTCTTCAGAAGTTACATAAGAATGTTAACTGAGTCAAAAAGATGAATTCGTTTGCTTTTGTGTTTTCAAAATAACAAAACAAAAAATGTTTCTCCTTCTCTTCTCCTTTCTCATAGGAATGTGTACCTTATATTTTATGCGG
Source organism: Nowickia ferox (assembly GCA_936439885.1). Classification (NCBI taxonomy): domain Eukaryota; kingdom Metazoa; phylum Arthropoda; class Insecta; order Diptera; family Tachinidae; genus Nowickia; species Nowickia ferox. The sequence goes on along the minus strand of OW387023.1, from coordinate 48,874,531 downwards.
AAAGATCAACCCCTTCTATAAGGCATTATTTAGCAGTTTTATAAGAATGGTAATTGAGTCGAAAAAATTCCTGAGCAGGCCTTAATAAGGCCTGAAGTAAGAAGGTCTTTTTAGTCTTACCGCTTGGTATATACATAGATCAGAGCTGGCCACCGAGATAAACACGAGAGTAATGTATTCGCATATGTGTATTCATTTCTATAAGAAGCCGATTGATGTTCGGCACTTTGGTGCTACTTTGGGCAGCTCAGACATAGATTGTAGTATTTATTATAAGAAAATGTTGAATTTTCAATACTGTTATATACCCACGCAGGAGTGGTTTCTCGTGAGAGAGTGAGAACTCGTGCGTGATTCTTAAAAAAATTCACGCACGATCACGCACGAGTAATTTTTTTAAGTCACGGTCACGCACTCACGCGTAATTAATTATAGATTTGATCACACATGATGCAAAGTTACACACCACGATTTTGAGGATTTTTTAGTTTTAAAATTTCAATTCTTTGCCGGCTATTTTTTGTCTTGCATTTACGTTTTATTTTTCTTTAAATATTTAATTGCAATATAATTACACAATTTTTCGTATTGTACAATAATATCGCCAATGTGTATGTCATATTCGAAGGTATTGTGCCACCTTGGCAAATATCAAAATACTTTTGATTTTTATTGTACAATCAAGACAATTGTGTAATGTGGTGGCAACATTGTTCAATGCTGTTTAATTTTTCAATGCCAGGAAAATTTGGCAATATTTTATTTGCAAATATTTTGCCATTTATTGCATAGTATAGGTCAAAATGACAATAATATGTACAACAACATATGCAATAATATTGTATAATGGATGGACCGCTTTAATAAAAAAATTAATATCTATTAAATATAAATGAATTGAACAGGCTAATGTTCGTATCGCCTTTTAAGCCAAATTACATGTGATAATTATTAATGAACAAATAACATCAAAGTTAGTTGTAAATATTCTGACAACACATAGTTGAATGGAACAGCCAGCCGTTTTCGAAAGCCACTAAGCCTTCATCATCAGCGTTCTTCTGTGTTTGGTCCACTGTGTGTGGTGTCAGTTGATGTAGATTTCTGCCTTATATACGAAACTTTTTTGCAAATGGAATATGTGAATTGGTTTTATTCATCGTATTTCAATTTGCTGAAATGTGTTTTGTAATGAAGGCCCAAATTTACCATCTCTAAATTTACAACAGTCTTGCCATTGTCGTTTTTTCATTACTAATTATGCACATGTTAGTTAATTTGCTTATTTTTGTTCTACTTAAGACAAACTTTTTTGGTTTGTTACTATTAAGTATATTTTTATTTAATTTTTGCCACAAGCCCATGACTATTAATTTTAGTTAATTTAATTATTATTATTCGAACTGCATTTGTTTCTATATTTAATGAATTGAACAGGCTAATGTTCGTATCGCCTTTTAAGCCAAATTACATGTGATAATTATTAATGAACAAATAACATCAAAGTTAGTTGTAAATATTCTGACAACACATATTTGAACGGAACAGCCAGCCGTTTTCGAAGGCCACTAAACCTTCATCATCAGCGTTCTTCTGTGTTTGGTCCACTGTGTGTGGTGTCAGTTGATGTAGATTTTGTATATGTTAGCATGTGAATCTGGCAACACTAGCTGTCATTTTGTATACAACGCGTGCGCTTTGCGCCGTAATTTAAGTTGGTCTGTAACATGATACAATAATACAGGTAGCCGCAAATCTACAACAAATTTACAATATATAAAACAACAGGACTTTTTATTATTATTTTTTTATTATGACAACTGTCAAAAAACCAAGAGAAAACAAGAGACATGTACTCCCGTTTTCTTGTGTCTTTGCAAAGCTTTATTTGTATTAGTACAGTTTTAATAGGCACCATGCGCTTGTATTGATTGTATGTTCTCTTGTATATGCAAAGCTGGATTGTATTAGTACAGTTTAATAGGAACTCTTAAGGCTCAGTTAGCCGACTGTAATGCATTTTAACTGTAATGTAGGAAACAGCTGATCGATACTTTTATATGAAAAATAGGTTACGTTACATTACATCTCTATAACCATTTCCATTACTTTTCACATAACAATATCGATCAGCTGTTTCCTACTGTTGCAGTTACATTACATTACAGTCGGCTAACTGAGCCTTTACAGTTTAATAGGCACTATATAGGTAAAACGTAAACAACAATTGGCAGATCACATCACAAACAAAGTCCATCAGCTGGCGCTTCGGGGTTACCTGTATTATTGTATCATGGTCTGTAAAAAAGAAACAAAACATATATATATATGTGTGTGTGTGTATGTTTGTAGTATTTTCTCTTGCTGTTACAATTTTTCTCTCTCATATTTGTTATTGTATAAAAGCCATAATACTGAAAAGAAGAGCATTCCATAAATTGAAGTAGCTAAGTTAAAGGAATTTGCAACAGTGGCTCCCCAGCCAGAAAGAGATTAATACAGAAACAGGTAGAAAAACAAAATCTCAAAATGGTAAATCAGCATCAAAAAAATAAAATAAGTCGAATCAATGAAATCGATGAGGGACTGTCTATTCATGTTGGAGGTAATCTGCAAAATGTTTAAGTAGTTTCACACGAAAAGCATTATTAGAACAAGAGAACAAGAGAATGTCACGTAACTGTTGTAACGTCCGAACCAGAAAATAGAATTTCATGACGAGGTTTCTTGACATTTGTAGACAGTGTATGTATATTGAATGGGAGTGTGGCACAATAGCCCTATTTTAGTACTTTTGTTTATTTTGATAACACAGGTCAACTGCAAAAAAATGCTTCAGTAACCACTAACTAAAAAGATAAGTAAAAAAATGGTAAAATTTTAAAATTCTATGGACAATTTTTTTAAAAATAATTTTTAAGTAAAATTGCCAATATTTTGAGACATGTCTCCACTTATGTTGTCATAACTCAAAACCACTAGTCCGATTTTGTTAAACTAAATTTACAAAAAATTTTATTTATATATCCTTTAAGCCGTTTATATATTGCGTTTCAATCGGCTCAGTAGTTTGGGAGTTATAATAAAAAATTGTGGCCAAAAATATATTTTTTTACGTAAAAATAGCAATTTTTTTGTTTTAAACAAATTTAAAAAATCGTTAATGGCAAAAATTTATCAGATTTATTGCTTTATCGCAAAGCCACATGTAATAGAAACAAAATGAGATATCGATCATAAAAATCTATTTAGTCTTCTCGAATTTATTCTCAATTCAGTGAATTCACTAATTTTCACAACATCTTAGTTTTTGGTTTGATATACATACATACATACAATTGAGTAGTTATTGTTCTTCTTTCGACTGATTGAATTTTGAAAACATTTTCCCCATGCTATATATAAATTTTCACATCGAAAATGCATTACCTAGTAACATTCGTGTATTATTATTATTTTTTTTTTTGCCAAACCGTACCTACAATACTGATTATATTCTTCGGAAACACATTTGAATTGGGTGAGTTTAAGGGCTAGTTTTTAACATAAAGATAAACTCTATTTGTCAGTTAACTGTAGTTTAAACTGAAAATATTGTTTTTTCAAATAACGATTATCTAGTTATTAATCTTAGTTTAACCGAGCAACATTGCTCAGTTAAACTCAAGTTAGAACTGTCAGTTTTACTAAAAAGTTTAATAAGCAAATACATTCATACATACCGTCGCTGACCTAACTGAAATTTTTTGAAAAATGAGTTAAGTCCTTTACTAGACTTTATAAGTCATAATACACCTTGTCTACAATTTTCACGACTGAAGCATTACTGTTGTGCCTATATAAGTAAAAAGATTTTAGCGCAGCCATAAGAATGAATGTATAAAACAACCATAAAAGCTGCTCTCCTATTAAATTGTTAAAATGTTAGTTAGGTCAGTTAGTCAAATCAGCGACGATATGTACGTAAATAAAATGGATGCTTCTTATGACAACGAAGATTTTAGCGATTATGAAACCTAAATAACTTGGATAGGACAATTATGAGAAAAATAAGGGAAATAATAACACTTCCAAATCATTTTCATGTATATAATGGATTCATTCAAATATTTCGTTGAATTTGAAATTTGATGATTTTTTAAGTATATTTTTGGAGCGTCCATATTATTTTTTAAGTCCATATTATTAATTTAGTTCTCAAAAATAAAAAAAATAGTTATTAAAGTTTTTTTTTAAAATAAATTTAAAGAATTGTCATATCGCTTTTTAAGCGTTGCCCTATTTACATAAAATATTTTCAACAATGCCACATCTATATTGAAAACAAAGTATGACATTTCTAGCTAGATTGGCAACTCTTAATCCATTACTGAAAAACAACATAGGCGGTTAATGCCCGTTTAAATTTGTTTCTTGGTTAACTCAAACGTATGTTAAACTAAGTTTAACTAATTACTAAGAAACTAGCCCTAAGTGTATTAAACAGTCGACAATTTATATTTTATTGTTTAAATTTATTATAAGAAATAAAATAAGAAAATAAATAAATAAATAAGTATTTTATTTAAGTATTTTGCAATTTCTTCAGTCACTAGTGGCATATTTAAATTACGATGTACCATGTAGCCGATGTTATTAGTCTTAAAATCTTGTTTTGCCTTCGTTGAATTCTCTCTATATTGGAAGCTGAAGCAGTGCCCCATTGTTGAATTTCTACCAATCAGCCAATGTATCTGAGTTAATTTCAGTTTCATTTGTATTAGCTTTGAGTTAATATGATGTTTCCATGTAAGCCGTCGATCAAGGTGTATTTTACATGTGAATTGTTGATTCGAATTGGGGAACAAGTATCTCTTCGCGAAGCAAATGTTACCTGAACACACTTTTGTTCGTTTACTTTAACTCTCCATAAGTTTAACCATAGTTCCAGCTGTGTAATATGTTCTTGTAGATATCGGGTAGCCTCGTGAGGGTTTTCGTGCATACTAAGGCAGGCTGTATCATCAGCAAATGTAGATGTATGGATATTGCTGCTCCAAGGCATATCACAAGTATAAATCAAATACAAAACTGGCCCCAGAATGCTCCCCTGTGGCACACCGGATGATATAGATTCGGACGTACTCATAAAGTCTTCTTCAACAACCGTGAATTTCCGGATAGTAATGTAACTTTCCAATAGCTTCCGAAAATTTATTGGTAGATATGATTTCAATTTTAAAAAAAGGCCTTCATGCCACACTTTATCAATAGTAGATAGGTAATGGGGGAAGGAAATAACTGTCTCTTTCTAACACTATATCTATCTCTTTCTATCTTTGTCTGTTGTGTGAGGTCATGGTTTGTGACGTCAGAAATGAGTATGTGTGTGTGTAATTGAGAGAGAGGGGGCGTTGACTTTTATATTTTGTTTTATTTGAGAGCTGGAGGAGTTGGCTTATAATTTCTGATATCCCATCGTTATGGATTTAGAGGTTAGATATTTGGTATTAATAAATATTATGATCATAGAAATTTGGTTCTCCAGTTTAATATGTGTCGCATCATAAGGGATTTTGAGGTTCGTCATTGCCTGCCTATCACCAATAAATAATATTGTAATCATAGAAATTTGTTTTCTGCAGTTACATACTGACTTAACAAGAATTTATGTAGTGTGTATGTGTGTAGTTTTTTTATTGTTGGATAAATGTATGTGTGCTCGTATCAGAGGAGTTGGTTCTTCAGTTGGGATACATGCTCGCTCTCCTACTACAAAAAATAATGTAGTGGGTGTGTACATTTTTAGTGTTGGATCTATGTGTGCCCGTATCAGAGAGGTATAGATATAGTGTTAGAAAGAGATAGATTTTGCGGGACACTTATCAATAATTGATAGCGCTTAGTTGTATGTGTGCATATTTCTTATTTTTAATATTCTATATATGGATAAATTTTTTCTAGTGCTAAAATAGATGCTCGCCCAGTAAAAAATTTGTGTTCTGCTGTATTAATTGATCTACATACTTAGTCCTCGTTCACACTACACAAGTCTTATTGCCAAATTTATCACTTTTTCTTTGAACTTTCATCGGCGGTCTCACAAAACAAGTTTTATATATGAGCTAATATTTTTTATGCATAGTTTTGTGTATGCATGTGCGCGTTTTTCTAACATTATGAATGAGTAAGCAAAATGTATTGACAGTACATGTATTGTGTGAACTGGGACTTTTATTATTTGTTTTTTATTTTTTATATTTTGTGCGTGTGTGGTTACTTTTTAACGTTTGATCTAGTTGAATTGCTTGGATGGTAATTGTATACATGTATGTATGTATGCATGCGTGCATGTGTATTGATTTGCAAATGCGTGTGCGTAGTTCAATAATTTTTGGGGATCATAGAAATGGTTTAACGTGCTGGGATAGCTGTTCTCCTAGCTCAAATTTGTTGGCTGATGCTGGTTGCTTCTACTGTTGTTATTTTTTGGTTGGTTTACGAGTACATACATATGTACAATACATTAATATGCGTACTTGACAATTTTTGATTTTATGAATATACAAACATACATATGTACATATGTACAATACATTAATATGCGTGCTTGACAATTTTTGATTTTATGAATATACAAACATACATACATACATATGTATGTACATACATATACATATACATAATTATGCAAATTTGCTGATACTGCTTTTTTGTCATTTTAAAATATTTTAGCCGTTATGTAGCTTTATTTTTTATTTTTATCGTTCCTGGTATGTTTATTGAATACTTTTTTTATGTTGCTTTTTTATCTAATACGCATGAACATGCATGTGTATATTTCGCTCTGCAAATTAAAGCTGGCTGGATCTTGTTAGAATTTGATGTTTTGCAAATTCAGCGATTTGTTTATATGTACATATGTACATACATACATATTTATAAGGAATAAAGCATAAAGCATAGAGTAAGAAATCTGTTGGACTTTTTCAATAGTTTTGGCTTGAAGAAATGTCGTCATAGCTTTTGCGATTGTTTGGCACTTCTGTTGTGGAAGGTTATGGTTTTCAGTTGCTGTGCAAAGTGAAGCTACATATGTACATATATACATACATACATATGTATATATCTGCTAATTCGCGATTGTTTGACTCTTTTTGTTGGGGAAGGTTAGGGTTTTCAGTTTGCTGTGCAAATTGAAACAATATCCGTGTTAGCAGGGGCTGAGGTCTGCAGAGCATTGCTTCCTATTGCTTTCTAATAAATTTAACTTTTATATAGATTTATACAAATTTCATTTCTTCTTCTTCTTCTTCTTATAATTTTTATCCCATTACTTCACAGTGAACAGTTCTGATCGCACTTAATGAAAAGTAATATTTCAACTTTTATTAGTTTGCTGTAGTACTCCTCTTACGTACAATCCGTTTAAAGCTGTGTCCATTAATCAGTTAATACATTTATTCATTAAAAATTTCTAAAACTTTTATAGTGAATTAAAATAAAAAAGTAGTGTAAAAGTTATATATTATTGAAATTGTGTTTAAAACTAATAGCAACAATAATTAAAGAGAAATGAATTCCACAATTTGTTCAGTTTGCTCGATGACTCTTAGCAGTTCCAAAATGTTGGATGTGCATATGAAGCTACATTGCAGTGTTTGCAAAAAGTTATTCATGTCGCATGGTAAGCTGAAGGATCATATAAAAACACATTCTTCCGCCAGCCTGGAGAACACAGTTGCTGCTTGTAACTCTAGGAATATTTTATTCAGACATTGCAAAGCTTGCAATGATGTAATAGCTTTATCATCATGGACGGCTCATATTAGAACCACAAAGCATAAAAGAAATTCTGAGCAAGTAAAAATTAGCAATGATCTGACAAAGATAAGCAGCGACTTCAATGGGAGGATTGAAATATATTCCTTCATTAATAAAAATGAGGAGATATTGTTTCCGAGGAATTTTTTTTCAAATGCAAGAAATAGTGTCACTAGTCAATTAAATGAATGTAGCAGGAAGCATGTTACATTTAAATTTAATTTTGAACTAACATGTGAATATATGAAACTGATGAACGATGATATGATTGTTTCTCCACTGGTGCACATATCAAAAATGACCTTGGTCACCATTTCGGATGATGTAGACGAATTATACAACAAGCATGTGAATGAAATAGTTATAAAAATGGATGAATTTCAACAGAGGGACAGCGGATGGACGTTAATCTGTATAAAATTGCTTGAAATTAACATTAACAAGTCATCAATTATAAGAGGTTCATATTTCATCCCCTTGCCAAAACCTGTAGCTAATAAAGGTGCATGCATCAATATCGAGAATGATGATATTTATTGTTTCAAATGGTGCTTAGTTGCTGCTTTATATCAAGATGATATGCTAAGTGCTACAGAAAGAAAACTCCACTACTCGTATAACATAGAAAATATAAGAAGTGAGAGGATTGTTTTAGGGGGCAAGGAAATCAACTTTGAAGGATTAGATTTTCCACTTCCTTTAAAACAACTAAAAAAGTTTGAAGAGCAGAATGATATTAGCGTAAACGTTTTTGGACATAATGAATCATCACTAATAGGACCATATTATGTCACCAGTGGAGAAAAAGAAAAAAAGTATATACATTTTTCTTTGATATCATCTATATATTTCAATTTTAGACTTTTACGATCCAGCATTACATCACACGCATGTAAAATATTTATTTGTAACACCTGTTTATATCGTACTCACGATGAATATACATATAAACATCACAAGAACGTTTGTTTGAAGAAAGTCGTTAAAATGCCTAGGCCCGAAGATGTTTTCAAGAACTTCAAAAATTTTCAGAAACAGATGGATGTGCCATTTGTAGTTTATGCTGAGTTCGAGTCAATTTTAGAAAGAGTTGACGAAAAAGTAAGTAGTAATACTACAAATGTTCAAAAGCATATTCCTTGTGCTTTCAGTTACTATGTTAAGTGTAGCTTTAAGAAAGAATATAATATGCTTAGGTATTACTTTGGGGAAGATGCAGCAATTGTGTTTGTTAAAAAAATAGTAGAAGATGCATCAAACATATTTGAGGAGCATTTATCAAAAACTATATGCATTAATATGACTAGCAAAGATATACAAGACCACAATAACGCACAAGTGTGTCATATTTGTAAAAAAGCATTGATTAATGATAAAGTTATAGATCACTGTCATCTTACGGGTAGTTATCGTGGTGCAGCTCATAATGTATGCAATTTTAATTATAGAGTACCTAACTTTATCCCTGTTCTTTTCCACAATCTTTCTGCGTATGATTTACATCTCTTTTTTAATCATCTTTCCTCAATAAAAAATGCTACTGTAAAAGTTATACCCCTAAACAAAGAGCGTTATATTTCCCTCTCAGTTTATATTTCCTTAAAAAAGAAACGTGGATTCGAAATACGCTTTATAGACTCTTTCAGGTTTATGGCCTCAAGTTTAGATTCTTTGGCAAAAAATCTTGACTTTTCTGATTTTCATACAGTTCGTGAAATATTTCCAAATGATAACCAATTTCAATTATTAAGAAGAAAAGGAGTGGACTCTATATTAAAGTTTGATGAAATTGAACTTCCAAGTAGAGACAACTTTTTTAATATTTTAAGCAATGACGAATGTTCTGTTGATGACTATGAACATGCACAAAAAGTGTGGAGTGAGTTTGATTGTAGAACCCTTCTCGATTATACTGAGCTTTACCTCAAAACTGATGTCTTACTTCTTACAGATATTTTTGAAAATTTTCGAAAAATATGTAAGAGTATTTATAATCTAGATCCAGCTCATTATTATACTGCACCAGGACTATCATGGGATGCCATGTTGAGAACTACAGAAGTAACCTTAGAGCTAATTACAGACAGCGAAATGCATTCATTTGTTCAAAATGGAATAAGGGGTGGGCTAGTGCAGTGCTCAAGAAGATATTCAAAATCTAATAACAAATACATGAATGACTTTGATAATAATAAGCCTTCAGAATATTTGATGTACTTAGATGCAAATAATTTATATGGTTGGGCAATGTCTCAACCTTTACCTTTTGGAGGATTCGAATGGTTAAGTTCTGAAGAAATTGAAGTCTTTAATATCAATGAAGTTACTAATACACCAGAAGTTAGTTACTTTTTAGAAGTAGATATTGAGTATCCAGACTCACTTCATGACGAACATAATGACCTCCCTTTTTGTCCCCAAAACAAAAGAACATCACAGTATAATAGTAAGAAGTTAATAGCAGACTTTACATTCAAAAGGAATTATGTTATTCACCATAAAATCTTACTTCAACGTATTTCAAACGGGCTTGTATTGCATAAAATACATAGAATATTAAGATTTAAGCAGTCCCCTTGGCTTAAAAAATACATTGACCTAAATACTTTATATCGTGCGAATGCCAAAAATGCATTTGAGAAGGACTTTTTTAAGCTTCTTAATAATGCGGTTTATGGGAAGACTATGGAAAATGTACATAGATAAAAGAAAAGTTATCCATATTGCGACAGAGTGGGAAACTACAAACAGAAATCATTTAGGATTGAGGGCATTGATTTCTAAACCGAATTTTTTAAGTTTAAAAAAATTTGGTGATAATATGTATGCAGTTGAGTTAAAAGAACTGGAACCATATTACGATAAACCCACATACATAGGTCTAGCAGTTTTAGAATTATCTAAGTGGAAGATGTACGACTTCCACTATGGCTACATGAAACAAAAGTTTAAAGATAATATTTCTCTTAACTATATGGATACAGATTCTTTCATCTACACGATTCAAACTGATGATTTTTATGATGATATTCGTAATGATATTGATTCCAATTTCGATACATCGGATTATTCTGAAGAGAATCAGTTCAATTTACCTCTAGCAAATAAAAAAGTTTTGGGAATGATGAAGGATGAGAACAAGGGTGATATAATGACAGAGTTTGTAGGTTTAAGATCTAAAATGTACTCATTTTCAACTCATAGCTCTGAAGAAGTCAAAAAATCTAAAGGAGTTAAAAAATCTGCTGTCAAGAAGTTAACTCTAAGCGATTACAAAAATTGTTTATTTGATCAGAAAGTGATATCAGATGAAATGTATTTGATTAGATCAAAAACTCACAAACTGTACACACAAAACCTATTTAAAGTAGTCCTTAACTACAATGATGATAAAAGAAATATTTTGGAAGATCATATAAAAACACGAGCTTGGGGTCATTATAGAGATCGAGTTAGTGACTATATGGTAGTTGACTAATCTATTGAAAGTTATATATATGAGATGACAGTGATGTATATCACAAAAATTAATTAAATATGTATGTTTAATTGTGAATGTATATTTAATCCAAATGTTTTTTAAATGTTTATGTATTACATTACTACATTCATTTATTTACTTTTAAGAAAAAATCGCATATCCACTTATAATTATTTATTAAAATATTATTTTCATGTATACATAACTATATAAATTTTTAACATAAATATAATTATTTACATTTTATTTTTACACTTTAATTAAATTTAAAATTTTAACATATTAATGTATATATATATATATATATATATACATATATATTAAAATGTATGTTTAAAATAAAACAAATAATATACTAAAAAAATAACTCATATCAATTTGGTTTCATTCTGATGTTTCTTTTTCAAGTAAGATTGCATTTCGTAAAGCACAATGGAGTGATAGCTGCAATAAAATAGTCCTGGATACTTCATCCCTATTTGACTAAAGTTGATACAACCAATATCTTCAATATTAAAAACACTTTTTTGCACTATTTTTTCTAACCATTGCCTCTTTTCCTCACCTTTAACGTAGATATATGAATCACCTACATTAGCTTTTAGAAATTCGCAAATGCTTTTAAACGAAACAGTCCCATCGTACCAGCTTAGATGATGATAATGTTTTGTTAACCAGTTTGCTTCTCTTTGTTTTTTTGTTGATAAACATTTAAAATCAAAAGGAGGTTTTATGATAAAATTAATGTGTTGGTTTTTGTTGAAAACAATTGCTATTTCTTTTGCGATAAAATCATTTGCATTACTTTTGAAAACTTGTAAGTCTATGAAAACTATATTATTTTGCATCTTTTTTAATTTATAAGATTTTACGAACTTGTCCTCTTATAGGTATGTACTCAATTAGACGATCATGAATAAGAATGCAGTAAGCTGATGTTTTGGCTGGAATATTTGTTGCTGTTTCAAATTCAATTTTTATTTCAATTGGTCCGTTGTTAAGTGTTTCGTTTTGATAACTAACATCTACTACAACAATGGGCGTATTATTCTTAAACTCTTGAGAAGATAGAAGAGGTTGTGACTCCTTCATATAATAGTTTTGCTGAAATCTTACATACATATCATACAGAATTGCGTAGCGTTCGTTTTTAAATTTTATGTTAAGATCATCATATGGATATGACACTGAATTCAAATGCACTTTTAGATTAGTGAGATCACAATGAACAAACTTCTTTTCTTGTTCAAATGCAATCAATACAAAACGGGGCCGCTCTCTACTTGCAGCCATCTTAACATTCCAGATGTGGCTAGTTCCAGTGTTTAATTGTGGATTGACATGACAATCCCAACTGCGGAATGCTATTGGTATAGAAGCAGCATTGTTTATAATTTTAATCATATTCAATTTACTATGATCAGATAAATGCACATGGGGAATTCTCCATGAGATTAACGAAATTGTAAGTTTTGGTTTGTTAGTACAAGTGCTCGATTGTACAAGATCTTCATCATTCTTGTTACGCAAGAGTATTAATTCATGTTTACCATTTAGTATTATTTTATTATAGTCTTCGGCAAATCCTAAGAGCATTTTAAGTGGAACATAGAAATTAAAATATCCATTTTCAATATTCAAATTATCAATTTTGTTCCATCCAGCATTTTGCATGACAGTGCTTTCCGTTGGTGATAAAGAAATCAGATTTTTTATGGTGCTTGTCTGTGCTAAATACCTTGTATGATCAATTTCAATACCATTAAGTTCATAACGGATTTCATTAAAGAGATACGCTACAAAGTTGTTTTTTAATTTAAAGCTTAAATTAGAGGATTTTGAGCTTTTATCATCTTCTTCAACTTTCACTGGGCAATACGTACAAATCTTGATTTTGTATTGAAATACGAATTTCATCATTATTGTTGTATGATTGTAGATATGGTACATATGTGTGATAATCTTTTTTTATTATACTCTCATCAGATAATGGGTTTATCTAGTACATCCATTATTGAATTCATTTTATCGTTTTCAATTTTAAATTTAAGGACTTGAGAAAGTTTTGGTTTGATTTGGTTAGATTTTTTCGTTTGACTGATCTCTTCAACTGTCCCTTAGGTTCTGATATAGTTTTAGAATTATATACGGCTTTATTCTTTGATATGTTAGTGTTATATATGATCATTATTTAGTTGGTCTCAAATGTATGCGAATGGTTATTTCCTCTCCTCGGAAATTTATTAGGTCACCGTGCTGATCAACCACGCGTAAAGCAAGTGAACTAATCTCTTGGGAGTTGACTGGTAAATAAATTAGATTTCTAGGGATTTCATCTATTTTATAGCCTGGAGGAACATTAATCGGAAATTCATGTAGTGTATGTGCCTTCGAATTATTCATGTATGCATTAACAGCGATACTGCTTTCAACTCGCAAAAGATTTACCTTAAATATATATTGACTAGAAGATCTGAATAATGATCATGGTTTGGAGTCAGGATTTTAGTATTGAATCCCAAAAGTTTTCCAATTGTATTTTCTTTATTAAAATCTATTAGATCTTTAGAGCTGTTAATTTTAACTTGCATTGTATTGTTATTAGCTTCTATTCGAATTTTATTTGTTGGACTGCAGTCTTTATATTGTTTATCTAAGTAATCAACTATATCATTTAATTCATAAGATCCAATTGGTATTTTAATTACATGTTCTCCTATGTGAAACATATTGTTATAGACATCTACATTCGGTATGCTATTATATGAATGAAAAGCAGTTAGAGCGCACTCATAAGATCCATTTAACTCGATAGGAGGGAAGTAACTTGCAGATAACTCTGATGAGTTAGAGCTCAAAGTAAGTGTTATTGACATTATGACAATCTGATTGCAAATAAATAAAACTTACTAAAGTATTGTTTATAAAAAAGATTTATTTATTATTGTAAATATATATTATTACATTATGTGTTAAATATAAGTAATGTTGTTGTTGTTGTTTTACTACAACTACGATATATCATCTTTACTTATCCAAGAATTGTGTTGACTAGAAAACCCCAACCATTTAACATATGCCTGTTCTCCTCTAGTTTTAAGAACCTTTTCAACTAGATATGTATTTGGATATCTAGTTTTTGAAAGTTCTTCTTCATAGAATCCACCTTTAATAGGATTTCCGAGATAATCTTCTAATATGTATGTCGTAGGATATGTATTTTGAACTCTTTTAATTGTGAAAATTTCTGTTGTCCAATTTGGTGTATAGCCCTTTTCAAAAGTATGCTTATATTTGCTTATGCGTACATGATCGCCAACATTAAATTTTGACATTTTATACATCTTCAAATGACTGTATACTATATTTAGTAGCTTTTGCTCATTTGTTGAGTTGACTTTAGTCGGAGACATTTTAATGGTGCGATGATCTTTTCTATTGTATGCATTAAGTAAATCTTTGTATATATCAATCCACTTATATGAACCATTAAAGCTAAATTCTTTCCACATCATCCCTTTTAATGTTCTATTAAATCGTTCTACTATTGATGCTTTCATACTGCTATATGTTGAGTAGTGATTTATGCTGTATTTATGCATTAATTTTCCGAAGTGAGTATTGAAAAATTCTTTACCATCATCCGTTTGCAAGTTTTTTGGAACACGTCCTAATTGAAAAATATTTTCCATTGCCTTGCTTGTTTCGAGTGCAGTTTTTGTTTTCAGCGGTACTGCCCATGCAAATTTAGAGAATGTGTCAATTACAGTCAACAAAAATCGATCATTTCTATTTTTCGATGAATAACTACCCATTTCAACTAAATCAGCTTGCCAAAGATCATCTAATCCTTTCATCACAACTCTACGGCGTACAAAAGTTTTTCGGGCTTGCTTATGGAGTTCGTCAACTAAGTTTCTTTTTGAAGACATTGAGTAGTTTTACGGATTTGTTTGGGAGTGTTGTGATCTATTTGATGCACTTTCAGCTATTGATACGAATATGTAATTTTCCAATCTATGAATTTTCTCATTCAGCTGTTCAATTTGTTCTTCGAAAGATGATTTAATTTTTAGAAATTCTTTTTCAATTTTATAATTGTCTTCTATCTGTAATTTTATTTCGCTTTGTAATTCCTCAATTTGCATTTGAATATCTTCTTGAATTATAGTATTGACTTCCTTAATGCAATTTAATAATTTGGCTTCTAGTTTTTCGATTTGAGTTTGCAGAAACAATTTATTGATAACATCGTTTTCCTCCAGAGCTTTTGCAACATTTTTGATTCTTTTGTTTTGGACATCAATGTTGTTGTTCGTATCCATAAAAAACCCCAGCAGTTTAGGTGCATTTTTAATAGAAATTATATCACTAGTATCGTTTAGATAATGTCCAAACTTGTCAACAGACATACTTCATAAATATGTACTTTATTAAAGTTAATGTATTATATTCGCTTCACGTAATTCTTCGATAATTGATACAATCTCGTTATTGTGATTAGTATGACCTGCAGCTTGTGATGCAAGCAGTAGTCGGAGACGATCTACTAACTAATTGGGATCATCCCAATATACATAGTTTTGTTTTTGGGGGTTAAAGCGCATCATTCCATCACCTTTATAATTAGGAATTACTGCATTTGCTACTGCGTTAGATATATTCTTCGGACTATTTTCTTTAAATATTTTTTGAATTATATGCTTATATTTATATCCTCTCGTCCCCTTGATCTGACCATCAGGTTTATAGTCTCTCCTGCATGCATTAGTGGTAATTAAAATTTTTTTTGTAGATTTCAAGTTCAAATTTGTCATAGTTTTTTGGTGTTTTATGAAACATTAAAGAAAACAAACCAGGCGTTAGAGCCCATCTTTGACCGCCAACTTGAATTTTATCTTCATTTAGCTCAATATTACTATTACCAAATTTCCATTTGTTATTGCAATCTCTATGTGGACCATAGTAAGTATCTAATTCATTTCTCGCATCTAAGAGTGACAAGTCTGTACAACTCTCTCCAGTATTGGAAGTCTGTGAGTAAAACTCATCTTCATCCTTATCACTCACGTCATTAGCATCATTAAATAATATGGTGTTATCGTTATCAAATAGTGTTCCTTCTACAAGTTTCTTTGGTGTACTTGTCTCTACCTTGACTAATGCTTTCAAGGGCTTTATACTTTTGTTATTCTCAATTTTCGTTTGGAATTTACTTTCTTCTTTCTTGGGGATTCTTCCAATATTTTTAGAACTATTTATAAATTCTGTGAGAGGGTCTGTTATAGGTTTAAATGTATCTCTAAGTTGTTTAAGTGTGTCTATTTCACCAGTTTTTATACTACGGAGCTTTTTCTTCAAGACATTTCTTCTTGTAATCAGCTCTTTTAAAACTTTCTCACCCATGTTTAGTAGCGTCAAATATCAGATCAGCTTATTAGCTATCAGATCAACTTAGCAGGTATGAGATCAGGTTATCAGATCAGTTATCAAGTATCAGAACAGGTTATCAGACCGGTTATCAGGTATCAGAACAGGTTATCAGACCAGCTATCAGGTATCAGAACAGGTTATCAGACCGGTTATAAGGTATCAAAACAGGTTATCAGACCGGTTATCAGGTATCGGAACAGGTTTTCAGACCAGTTATCTGGTATCAGAACAGGTTATCAGATCGGTATTATTAAATGCTGATCAGATTATCAAATCAGGTTTTAGGCATCTGATTAATTATAACAAATAGATGTATGAAGTTTAAAGCCAGATTAAGAACTAAAGAATACCTTTTATGTAAAGTAATTTATATTGTTATGAAATAGTCAAATTGTTTTCTGTAACGACCATTGTTTAATTCGTTATCTTTGCTGATCATCAAAAATCCATATTTTTCCTTCCAACACTCTCGACAAATTTCCTGAAACTTTACAAAACTCATATCGCTTGCCACATGATCACTATAAACATGCTTCATATTTTTTTCATCTTGTTTAAACATTATAATTACATTGGCGTTGTCTCTTATCAAATGTTTTGGAATTCTGGTATAAGTTTGACATAAGTAAAATGAATCAATATTCTTATGTCGCCCCATACAAAAATATGCACGTATATTATTTTGCTTCTCACATGCAACATCGTCAAATATTATAATTGAATTGCTTTTAGCTTCGTTAGGGTAAATAACGGATTCATTATCTGTAAATGTGTAATATCCCATTCCTTTTATTGGTAAAATTAAGTTTCTCAGGTATTCATATTTCGGCTGATATAAGGATTTTGAGTATAAATATATGTTTTTAAACCTTAGACCATTAGGACTTTCTATCAAACTAATCATAATATTAGTCTTTCCGCAATTTGATGGGCCAACTATTAAAGCACGAATAGAATTTGGTAAGAGGGAACTATGCTTTATTTTTGAGCTGATGTTTGATGAATCATCAATATTACGGATTAAAATATTTTTATGTTGTTTTACTAACTGCATTTTTGTAACTAAATGCAATTTATAAATACTACCTTTAATTATAGAAAAAATAAAATAATATGGTTATACGATATCGGAAATCGTTTAGTCATAAAAAAACTCATTGGAGGAGGTTTAGTTAACAATATAATAAACTCTCTACCTGTTGAACTTCATCTTCCTGGATATCAGTACTGTGGACCTGGAACAAAACTACAAAAGCGTTTAGGTAGAGGTGATAAAGGAATTAATTTATTGGATTCTGCTTGTAAAGAGCACGATATTGCTTATTCTAAAAATAAGGATTTAAGTAGCAGACATAAAGCTGATAAAATACTTGAGAGCAAAGCTTGGGACCGAGTTCTTTTAAAAGATAGCACTTTCACAGAAAAATCATTTGCATATATGGTTACTAACGCAATGAAAGCCAAAACAAAGTTTGGGATGGGTGTGGAGAAAAAGAAAAATAAAAAAAAAATAATTTAAATGCTAAAAAGCTGTTTAGTACATCAATTAGAGCTGCATCAAAAATGTTGAAGGAGAAAAAACCGCTGGATATTAACTCAGCCATTAAAATTGCACGAAAAACTATTAACAGTTCTTTAAAGGGGAAAAAATCACAAATTATTTCACCACGTAAAATACGTGTTCCAAAAATTGGTGGTTTTCTACCATTGATTCCAATATTAACTGCTTTGGGTGCAATTGGCAGTTTAGCGACTGGAGGTGCTGCTATAGCAAAGACCGTAAATGCAACAAAAAATGCAAAAAGACAACTTGAGGAAGCAGGAAGACATAATAGAGCGATAGAATCTATAGCGGTAGAAGAAGGTCTTTTCCTCAAACCTTATAAGAAAGGTTATGGTTTGATTTGTAAAGAAAACACAAAAAACTAATAGAAATGCTGCCCACTAGACCATTGACCGATCTTGATCTACAAAAATGTTCATCAAAAATTCCATACTTTAGAGGAGTTTATATGTTGAACACTCTACCAAAACGTGCGAGGAAAAAAGAATGTGGCATAATCAATTTAGATATATCAACAGGACTCGGCACACATTGGGTAGCATATTTTAAAAACAACAAAGAAATAGAATACTTCGATAGCTTTGGAAACTTACAACCTCCTGCAGAAGTAATCAAATATCTGGGTAAAGATATAAGATACAACTATAATCAATATCAGAAGTTTAATACATTTAATTGTGGTCATTTATGCCTTCAATTTCTTTATGAAATAAATAAATAAAAATATTAAAATTTAAAAAATTTTGTTTTATTAATTAGAAAATATACACACAGAATTTTTTTATTTTTTATTCCCAAATAGGATATTGACCGTTTGACAAAATAAACTCATCTGCCTCATCCTTATCCAGGACTAAATTCCGTTCCCCTTGCCTTTGAACTCGGAAAGTTCCATCGGAGAGGTGGTTGAGCTCCGCATCTGATAGGGTGATATATCTGTTTGGCAAAAACATGAAGTTGTCCTCCAACTCGATCTTCACAGTTGCACCGTATTTAGTCGTTGTTCTTTGGGCGCTAACAACTCTATACTTCTTGGTAATATCGAACTTCTTGATATGGATCAAGGACTTGTTGTTCAACGAACTAAACTTTTTATTAAATTTTGCGAGTCCATTTTAATATCTTCTCTCTTCGAGTATTTTACTAAAATTGATATTAAATGTAGATTTGATGACTCTAAGAAGCCTACATGAAAACATTTATTGTAAAATAGTGAATATGTCTATGTGGGAAAAGTTATAGAGAGAGAGAGAGAGAGAGAACGAGAGAGAGAGAGAGAAAGATATAGTGTATGCTCAAAGGGGAGTAACAATAGTTTCATTATATATGTACACTGTTTTTAAAACATCAGAACTTTCAAAATTTTTAAATACCATTAGTAACAAAGACACCCTCACAGAACTATCATCTTCATAAAATAAATAAAAATATGTGTGGAATAAGGTGCAAACTAATCCAGTTTTTGAAAGATTTTGAGTGGTTCCAGCTCTATGATCACTTGGAACTTATAAAATTTTTTATAAGCATGCTGGAGCAAAATGAGGAGTTTGGAGTTATGGAGGACGAAGATAAAGATGACGGTCACTTCAAATGCTGCCCCTGGTAATATGCAGATAGTACGGAAGGTCCCGACACCTGTAGGTGCAACATATTCTTTTTACGAAAGATGGTACTGAATAATTTAATTGATACTTATTATAAAATATTATTAAAATAAATAAATAATAAATGTTAACAAAAAAAATTAATTTTTGAATGTTTTATTTTGCTTATTGATAAATTTCCGCATATTGAAGAAATTGTTTTATAGATATTATTAAACTTTGCACAGAAAACTGAAAACCCTAACCTTCCCCGACAAAAAGAGTCAAACAATCGCGAAACCTATGAACGAACAAATAAGAATTAGCAGATATATACATATGTATGTATGTATATACATATGTACATATGTAGCTTCACTTTACACAGCAACTGAAAACCATAACCTTCCACAATAAAAGTGCCAAACAATCGCAAAAGCTATGACGACATTTCTTCAAGCCAAAACTATTGAAAAAGTCAAACAGATTTCTTACTTTATGCTTTATGCTTTATTCCTTATAAATATGTATGTATGTACATATGTACATATAAACAAATCGCTGAATTTGCAAAACATCAAATTCTAACAAGATCCAGCCAGCTTTAATTTGCAGAGCAGAGAGATAAAAAAGCAACATAAAAAAAGTATTCAATAAACATACCAGGAACGATAAAAATAAAAAATAAAGCTACATAACGGCTAAAAAGTTCCCTTGAATATTTTAAAATGACAAAAAAGCAATATCAGCAAATTTGCATAATTATGTATATATGTATGTACATACATATGTATGTATGTATGTTTGTATATTCATAAAATCAAAAATTGTCAAGTACGCATATTAATGTATTGTACATATGTACTCGTAAACCAACAGCTTCCGTTTGTTTAATAAAAGAAGAAGAAAAAATAACAACAGTAGAAGCAACCAGCATCAGCCAACAAATTTGAGCTAGGAGAACAGCTATCCCAGCACGTTAAACCATTTCTATGATCCCCAAAAATTATTGAACTACGCACACGCATTTGCAAATCAATACACATGCACGCATGCATACATACATACATGTATACAATTACCATCCAAGCAATTCAACTAGATCAAACGCTAAAAAGTAACCACACACGCACAAAATATAAAAAATAAAGAACAAATAATAGAAGTCCCAGTTCACGCTATACATGTACTATCAATACATTTTGCTTACTCATTCATAATGTTAGAAAAACGCGCACATGCATACACAAAACTATGCATAAAAAATATGAGCTCATATATAAAACTTGTTTTGTGAGAGCGCCGATGAAAGTTCAAAGAAAAAGTGATAAATTTAGCAATAAGACTTGTGTAGTGTGAACGAGGACTAAGTATGTAGATCAATTAATACAGCAGAACACAAACTTTTTACTAGGCGAGCATCTATTTTAGCACCAGAAAAAATTTATCCATACATAGAATATTAAAAATAAGAAATATGCACACATACAACTAAGCGCTATCAATTATTGATAAGTGTCCCGCAAAATCTATCTCTTTCTAACACTATATCTATACCTCTCTGATACGGAAATATGCACACATACAACTAAGCGCTATCAATTATTGATAAGTGTCCCGCAAAATCTATCTCTTTCTAACACTATATCTATACCTCTCTGATACGGGCACACATAGATCCAACACTAAAAATGTACACACCCACTACATTATTTTTTGTAGTAGGAGAGCGAGCATGTATCCCAACTGAAGAACCAACTCCTCTGATACGAGCACACATACATTTATCCAACAATAAAAAAACTACACACATACACACTACATAAATTCTTATTAAGTCAGTATGTAACTGCAGAAAACAAATTTCTATGATTACAATATTATTTATTGGTGATAGGCAGGCAATGACGAACCTCAAAATCCCTTATGATGCGACACATATTAAACTGGAGAACCAAATTTCTATGATCATAATATTTATTAATACCAAATATCTAACCTCTAAATCCATAACGATGGGATATCAGAAATTATAAGCCAACTCCTCCAGCTCTCAAATACAACAAAATATAAAAGTCAACGCCCCCTCTCTCTCAATTACACACATACATACTCATTTCTGACGTCACAAACCATGACCTCACACAACAGACAAATATAGAAAGAGATAGATATATTGTTAGAAAGAGACAGTTATTTCCCTCCCCCATTACCTATCTACTATCAAATGCCTGAGAAACGTCAATAAACAGGGCAGAACAATACTTCTTTTCTTCAAATGTTCTTCTTATAAATTGAACCAATCTAAGCGTTTGTTCAATGGTGCTATGCTGACTTCTAAAACCAAACTGATGGTCTGGGATGCACCCACTACCAATTAGAATTGGGGACAATTTTGTCATGAGCAGTTTTTCGAAAAGTTTTGACATTGTTGATAGTAGATTTATTGGCCTGTATGATTCAGCCTTGGTAAGATCTTTACCCGGCTTTGGAATCATTTTGAAATTGGCAAGCTTCCAGCTGTATGGATAATACTCAAGTCGCAATGTGGCATTAAAAATAAATAGAAGGGTTCTAATTGCAATACGAGGCAAATTCATCTGCATCTTGTTACTAATTCCATCAATACCTGGAGCTTTCTTCGGGTTGAGTTCAGTTATTAGTTTCTGTACTTCAGGCATCTTAAACTTTAGGGGTCGAGGGGGTAGAGCAACTGCACTCGGTAAATCAACAGCACCAGAACATGTGTTTGGGGTAAATACGGATTTTAAATGTTTTTCAAACAAGTTACCATTTTCAGTATCACTTCTTGCCCTTGGTTTAAACTGAACAGGTGTTTAAGCTTTAATTAGACGCTGGAGTGACATCGAGATTTTCCAGATAGTACTCTTTAAGTCTGATTTTATTTAGGGGTGATCTGTGTTGCTGCCATTCTCTTCTAGCTCTCATTTTTTTCACATACAAGACGTTCAATATCCGTAGAATAAATTATATTAAACCCAGTCTGCGATTGGGAGGTAGTAGCATGTTTAGCAGCCTGTTTAAATTTTCGTTAAGATTGGCAACGTTACATTCAATATCTTCGGATGTTCTTAGCTTAATGTTTTCCATACAATGACTACTGAGAAATTTTTTGAATACAAGCCAATTAACACGATTGATCATCTTTACATATGGGTGAGTTAAGTCACTTCTTAGTGGGCTACAAATTGTAACGATTGTGGGAGAGTGATCGGAGGAGAGATCTAGGGAAGCTTCAACATGAATTAAATCCCTAGAGATATTTTTCACGACGCCAAAATCTATAACATCCGGAATTTTTTGTACGTCTGTAGGCTAATAAGTGGGCTCCCCACTCGAAATGACGTCTAAGCCCATTTTTGAAATTGTGTTGAACAACGCCCGACCTCTAGGCGTAATAAGACGTGAACCCCAGAACTTATGTTTTGCATTGTAGTCGCCAGCTACTACGAAACAAGGCCCAAGATATTTGTAAAAATCCGCTTATTGATCCTCAGTGATTGAGAATATGGGAGGGGAGTAAATTGATGATATCACGAAATTTGTACAAAAATTTTCAATGCAGATATTTGTTGCTTGTAGGTGTTCTTCACAAATGTTGTCAAGAATATAGTGCTTGAGCCTCGACTTTATTAGAATGGCTGATCCACCGCATGCTCTTCCTCTCGGGTCCTTTGAATCATATAAGGTGTAGCCATTGATTTTGAAAAGGCTTCTCGAAGTCAAATGAGTCTCAGAAACCAACATTATCAGGCTTATCATAAATAAAAACTTCATAAGATTGCGAAATATTTTGAAAATTTGTGAAGAAAATTATTCACTAGGATTTTTCTGGCGGAAAAATTAAAATATGTAAGTTTTTACTTTCATTGGAATTGATTATACGAAACTAAAATTCATGTGAACGAAAAATTTTGGAAATTGTGACCTGTGTGAAAAAGAACAAGAAATTTTTATGAGTTATTTATTTCATTAAAATTTTTATTTATAATACGTATACAGGAATTTCAAGAAAGTACTTTCATGTGTAAATGTAGCATAACAAATTCAATTTCAAATAGCACAAAATAATAGAAATCTTTGTCAGAGGTACTTTTGAATATGGAGATTACAGAGGTGCCACTAACTCAAAATGTGCTTATCTCGACTTAAGCCACAGAAATAAAAATACATAAATTATTAATTATTTTAAGATTTTATTAATATAAAAAACTATAACATAACAAAAATAACAATTTTCGAACTCAATCAGACCAGGATAAATGTTTATATGTACATATGTATATGTATTAATAAAAAAGCACATACGTCAGATAATTATTTTAGATAGTTTAACAGATTGAAGAGATCTAAAATAATCTTTTAAAAATATTATTTGTGTCAAATGTTTAGGTTTTAAACGATTTTGTTCTTTAGTTTAAAAAAAAACGACATATTTATAACAGTCAATATACTTCTTTTGTATGAAAACCAATCTCACAAGACACCCTTTGTGTATGAGAAGAAACCATGATACAATTATACAAGGTACTTCCACGACTACAACAAAATTGCAACACCAAGAAACACACGTATTTTGTTGGTAGAAACATACCTATAATTGTCAGAAGCAGATGTCTTTTGTTTTTAAAAATAACAATCACAGGGTAACTAAAGTACAATTGAAGAGGCGGCATTCATGCATGATTATAGTCATTCAGTGTTGCCAATATGTGTGTAATACACAGTGTGTGATTTCTACTCTCATGTGTAGACCATGTAATGAGATTCATGTATAATCTGGGTGTAATTATACTTTGGGTTATATTTTGATTTATTTTTGTTTTAATTTTAACCTACACAAAAGATGTGTAGTGTAATTTTATTCAATGTGTAATTGGAGACACAGCCATATGCAAATTCATTGGCAACACTGTAATCATTTTATTCACACACATACACTAACATTTTTGCAGCTTGTAAACAAAGTTTGACAACTTTCTGCATTGTATACATTAACAGGCTGGGATTGTGCAAGTACCTTGTATAATTGTATCATGGAAGAAACGATTATTTGTTTCATAAAATAATATAATGAAATATTGCAAAAAGTATTAAATTTTGTTTAAACGGCTCATCGACCGAAATTAACCGGCTTAACTGTTAAATAGAAAATTGCAAATTTTAAATTAATCGAGCAGTTAATTGGGTAGCAATTGAATACAACATTTTTCGTTGTTGTAGCAGCCAAAGTTTTACTTATTCTGTGAAAATTTTATAATGAGCTGGGTCGATTGTTCTTCACATTGCTATTATGATATTTGCTATAGAACAATATACATAACATATTTCTCAATATCGAATATTATAATCTCAGACTAAAAAAATACGTCATCAAATCAACTCGATTATTTTAAATATAAATAGTTGTGTTTTAACATACTCGTACGAGGGTATACAGTGACGGTTTCGAAAAAATCATGCATCGTTTCAACACAGCAATATACCTTTCATGAAAATGTTGAAGTTTTTACTAAAAAATTTACAAAATACATAGCAAGAAGTATTCGATTTGGCGTAATTCCCCATGTGAATAGAGATTTATTTATAAAATTTTAAACGGCCAAACAAATAAGAAATAATAATTTTTGCGGTGTGCAAAAATCCAAATTATATTTTTGTAGAATAAGGCAGTTAAACTTACATCTCTTTTATTCTTAACTATAAAATTGACCTAACTTATTGATTATAATTTTTTTTTTATTATGATTATAGTCTGTTGAAGGAGAAAACCATGAAAAAGCTGTCGAACTTCTTAAACAAGCAGTTGGCTCGGTAAAGCTTGTTGTACGATATACACCAAAGGTTTTGGAAGAAATGGAAATGCGTTTTGATAAGCAACGCACTACTCGTCGTAGGCAGTAATCCGTTATTTGTTAATGAAAATCTTATTGTATCTAATAAAAAATGCATTATATTACATATGTATGTATGTATATCGTGCCATAACCGCTACAAAAGATGAAGCGACCTCGTTTTTTTTTACCAAAATCGTAAGTAATCGATTTTCGTAAAAAACGAAGTATAAAAAATGTGTCGATTAAGCTTTTTTTGGCGGTTATCGGTCAATATGTTAAAGAAAATAAATAAATAAATTATGTACGAACACCGGAATTTAAACAACAATTTTGATCGAGTATTTTTCTGACAAAAAATTTTAATATCGGTGGGCCAGATGAATACATGTACCTTTTATTTCCACTACTTAAAAAGGGAGAATAATTTTTCAACGAAGACACAACATAGAAAGTGGAGTTGGGGTATGGGGCATCGTACAAAAAGATATTAGATGACTCTTTTCCGCAATTTAAAAACTTACTTGGACCATGCAATTACCAACACGACAATGCTCCACTACCAGAGCAGTAAGATATATTACGCCTAAATTTGCTTTCAATTTCGCCGGATTCTAACATAGTGGAAAGAAAATGTCTAGTGGTAGTTTGGGAGAAAAGTATACGACTTCTTAAAGTAATTTGATACAAAGTAACAACATCAATATAGATTATGTAAATTAATTTATTTGAAAATTAAACTGTAAATTGTTGCAATATATGTAATTGTTTGTTGTGGCTTAAGTTCATGACTCACTATGTCCTCTTTTAATTTTAGACATTTCTTAACGGGCATTTTTGAAATTCTCTTTTGTTCTGCGACGATTCATGCAATAAGACACTTCTACCTAAATGTGCGGACGTGCTCAGGGCTTGGATGATCTTGTTTCTTAAAGAATAAGTTAAGAACCGTACAATCAAATTTACACTATCGGTAGGTAGCTAGACAATTCGTCGGTTGGTTATTGGTTTGCTGCAGTCATAATCTATTTTGAATATACTGTGCCGCAATAACAAACCGACGAATTACTGTCTGGCAAAACAAATTGTAAAATAAAATAACAAAAAAATATATTGCAATATTTAGGAAAAAGATGATAAGATATAAATTCCCCTACTGTATATATGCATTTTTTCTGAGAGGGCAAAAAATTTTTTTCTTATTTTTAATGCGGTTACGCGTTTTCCTAATATGTACTCATAATACTACTTAAATAATCGATTACTTTTAATGACATGGCTTTAAAATTTTTTATTAAGTTTGTTCGTTTACTCCAAAATTTGCAAAATTGTTTACAAATTTGTACTGGATATTACTGAAATGCGTTCGTTTACACATAAATTTGCAAAAGAGAGCATTACTTGAGAGAGTAAAGTGATAGTTGTTTGACTGACAGTCTGCAATTTTTTGCTGGACAAACTTATGTCAGTAAAATCCAGTAGAAGAGAAAACCATATTTTTTTTACTAATGTCAGGCATAAACTTAGTGATAGTAATTAATAATACTTTCAATTTTCAAGAAGTTTCGTCAATTTTGAAATCACGGGAAGATTTCTCATGTATGGGACCTGACATTGTCATCCCACCCTGTACCTTCTAACCAGAGCTGCTAAAGAATTATGTTCGCCTGAATGACATTTGGAGATATCCAGCCGGCCGGGTCAAACAATTTGGCGACATTGGAAAGAATTTTTCATTTTGGGATGACATTGACCGGGCTGATGTGTTCAATTGCGTATGAGAAACAATCTGACATTACTTCCCAATTAAATACCAAGAGTCTTGGTGGTACTAGTGTCATGAAACTTAAGATATTCCAAGTCTAACAAGTCCTCAATGGAAACCCTGCAGAAATCACTTGGGATATTGAGTCAATCGTCGATGGAATGTCATGGGCGCCAGATAAAATGTCATAAAGATATGTGTGTTTTGTCAAAATATGTGCTGCCTGTGGATATTCTTCTGCAGAATCTTGTGCTAAACAAAAGAGTGATCGTATAGCCAAATAATGGATACAGCCACAAAGTACACAGAGGTGATGAAATGAGTGATGAAAAAAGCTAAAATCAGCTTTGACACAGGTTCGGCGAGAAATGACAACTGTAGTATATTTGTTATTAATTTGTTAATGATATAATCAAAACAAACAAGAGAAAATGTGTAATTTGTGAAATGAACAAGAGAACATTTTTACAAAATTAAATTAAAGATTTTGTAGTGTTGAATTAAATAAAACAATGTGTAAAACATTATTAATATTAAGAAAGTGATTAAAATTAGTTTCCAAATGATTACAGACTTCATTTTAAGCATTTTCGTTAAAAATGTTAATTTTTACCATTTACTTTCAAAAAGCATATGAGATTGAGACCACAAAGCATAAAATGAAAATACATTTGAACAAGTGAACATTTGTACAAAGTTAAATCAAAGAATTTGTTGTGTTGAATAAAAAACCGAATGTGAACATGATTATTAGTATTAAAAATGTAATTAAAATATGTTTTCAAGTGATTCCTGATTTAACTTTAAGCTTTTTCGTTTATGAATATTAATTTGAACCTTTTAATTACAAAAATCTCATAGCGAATGAGGACACAAAGCATAAAATGAAAAACGTTAAATTAATATCACTACGAAAGAAAAATTAAAGAAGACATAGACTCGGTGTGAGCGAGACGTCAAGAATTCGCAATAATCTTCCGTCACGTGACATCTCTGTATACTTTGTGGTACAGCTTACTCCGAAAGTTACTCTGTTGAGTGCGAAATCCTGCTAATGCGCTTGGGGCTCAGCGAAATATTCGCAGATATTTTCTGTATGTCGCCGTTTAATACATATTTGTATAACTGCTAATTTAATACCAAACCCATTAGATCAGTTTGTAGAGTGAGACCTACATGAAGGACGTCATTGGGAGGCAATCCATATCTAGTTTTATTTGAGGCATATAAAACTACTCTAATCTTCGTGCTCCGACTTTCTGGCTTAATTACCGCATGATGAGGAAGGTAAAACCTATTGCAGTCTTGTCTAAATACCGTTTCTAGGGACTCTGCGAGTTTCATATGACCAAGTGAGATATACTCTGCTATTTCCCCTTTCTTGAGGGACTGCTCAAAATTTATATATTGAGCCATTGCTGCTGCTCGGGAGACTCCAAGCAGATATCTTGTGGGAAGTCGACGTAACGCCCTTCTTCCTTCCGCACGGTTGTTTTCGTGTATAAATCTTCTCAAAAATCGTCTTCCTTTGTGATCGGAGGCTGGTCGGGAACCTCTTCATCTTCCCGAAACCTTCTCAATTGGATCAGAAGAAACTTCACTGGCACCAAAAGAAAAAGTGGCGGCTGTTTCCGCTACCATTGGGCCGCTGATTATCCAACTAAATATGGTGTTTTCGGCTAGAAGTGACTGGGACACCTTCTTTACCCCTTCAAGTAACACTTATAGGAGCACATCACTGCCAATGAGTATGTCTAAGTGATTTGGCAAATAGAATTCGGGATCAGCTAATTCAACATCATCTAGCTTCATCTGGAGAAAGTCTGATTTTTCTAGCGTATGCCTAGGTAACACGCGAGTTTATGATTGTCAGAATATAGAGACAATTTGCATAATGAATTTGTTATTAGTTCGCCACCGATTCCAAGGATTTGGAACCATCTAGACTCTGTTGGTAACATTGGCTGCTGCTGCAGCTTTCGGATAATAAATGTTCTTTCAGAGTCTTGATCAAGGAACGCGATTTAAAACCCTCCCACTGGTTCTGTATTTGCACCACTGCCGTAGGAAGCAATGTATTCTATAAGCGTGATTGACTGTGCGTCTGCGCAACATAGGTAGCTGCCATTTCAGCAGCCCTTTTCTTTGCTTGTGCGGAAGTTCCGGGGAAAAAATCAAGAGGATGTTCTTGGGTGGTCTTAACAGGCTTAGGGAAATGTAGTAGGGTATGATGATTTTTTTATAGGTGAACTTGGGCAATCCTTTCGGGTGTGACTATATCCCAAGCCATTTAAACAAACGTGATTGCTAGATACAAATTGATTTCTCGCTTGGGGGTCAAAACTTACAAAGCATGAACAGTTTTTCAATGGATGACTAGCCCCGAAAATCTTAAAGAGGAATGGAGCTAGATCTACTGTGGGGTATCTATTATTTGACCAGTGTGCATTTTTATTTTGAGTAAGAGGATGTGAATCTTAGCTACGGGATTCAACACTTTCTAATGATAAAGTGTAAGAGCAATTTGCTAGAGCATAGAATTGCGATAAAAGGATCCCATTCCCCTATTGGGACACCTTGAGATTTTATGGCCGCGAGAGAGTCGTTTATTGTAGTCTGATTTTTCTGAAGGGCCTTACTATTTTCAACGGTAATCTGGGGTAGATTAAGAAGAATCTTGATCTGCTTTTCCACCAGAATTCTCTTATTATCATAACGATCTCTCAATGTTTCCTACGCAAGAATGAAGTTATTGGAGCATAAACTGTATTTACTAATTATACTTAATACCTGGCCTTGAGCTTTCAGCCTCAGGTGGTATATCTTTTGAACTAGGGGGATTCTTGGTTTGTCTATATATACGGCTGTGAACATGTCCCGGAAGGAAGGCCATTCTTCATAGCCACCGTAGAAAACCTCTGTATCACAGGGCGGGACTCTGACGTGAGCAAAGCTGTCCTCACTGTAGGAGGGGATGGGAGGCAGGTGCAGTAATATCCCCAACTAACATTTTCTGAAGTTCAAGATTTCGTGATTTCGATGTGTGAAATGCCTTAGTGTAAGTTGAGTACTTTGCCTTCACCGATTTTAAAAACGCTTTTCCTGCTTTTGCATCCCTATTTACGCAAACCGATCTATAGGATTTGTGAGAATTTGCCCATCGATCTTTGAGATCTTGCAGGTTTACCTCGAGAAGGGTTTCTGTGAGATCTTCGGGTGGCGTATTGTCAAATTCAGAGCAGAATGCGATCAGATCGCCTGAATCGAAAATGAGTTCTTCCTCCATATTTGATAGAGGCTGATTACTTCTCGTATCCACAATCGTGAATATATTTGTGAAGGCTTCCACAGAGATTGGATTTGTTCGGACTTTGCTCTTATATTAATGTTTGCTGGGATTTGCGATATTGGATTTATTTTCCCGGGAATTGGAGAGTCTAGCGCAGTTGAGTTAATAAAATTGATGACTGGGACTTGCGAACTTTAATTAAATAAATATCTATATTCGCGGGCGATTTGCGAATTTATTTTTTCGGAATTTAGCGCAATTAGTGCGTTAATAAAAATGTTCACTGAGATTTGTGAACTTTATATAAATAAATATCTACATTCGAGGGGGATTTGCGAATTTATTAACTTTTTGGGAAAGAAAGATGAAAGATTGAAATTTCACTAAGTACTGTTGCGGGGCCCTTGCAAAGGTGTGACAAATGTCAAAATACGCCCCTTTATTAGTTATTTTTGGTTGGAGCGCTCTTTGGCAGAATTGGATTTTTAGGAACGCACATGGGCCTAAGAAATGGCTGGTATAGCTATACGGATGTGGGTTAAATAATACCAATGCCAACGTATCGTTTTAAGGAAGTCCACCTTGTCAAGTGCAAGTGGTCAAATTGCATTGGGACCTCTGACCAAGAGTGGAAAAAAAGAAAAAATAAATATTATGAGGTGTTAAATATAAGGGAACGATACAAATTAGCTACCCAAAATTATTCCGGTGTTGTTCTGATGTGCATGTGCTGTGTGAAATTTATGTAAACAAGAAAATAATAAAAGCTATTTGATAGCAGCTGTGTACCATGGTATACAAATGCTGTGTGTTGTGAAACTTGTACTACAGAATACAGTGGGTGGGAAGAAAGGTGAAGTTAATTTTTTTTACTGAAGTTTTTGTTTTTGGGCGTTAGGTTCGAACGATACTCCGAAATGTTGATAGACTGTGGTATTGAATATAAGCGAAAACGGACGGACATCTTAGGTAGGGTGAGATAAAGATAAATATAATAATTAGGACAGGGATCATTAGAGAACGCTAGAAAATAAGGAGGGAAAATTTTGGTATAAAAGGAGTTGCATTCGGCCATTTTGGGGAGACAAGATTAAGTTGAAAAGACAAAGTTAAAAGAAAAGTTGAAAGTGAAGAAATTTTATCAAATTTAAAGTATAAAAAAAATTAAAACAAGTTAAACAATTTTACTGGTTTTGAGTACAAGCAAAAGCCAGAGAAAAACATCTAAATAAATAAGGCCAGACGTTTGGGACACTGAGGAAGTCACCCCAAAGAAAAATATTCCAAGAGGATCTGGTGGAAGTCAGTAGAGAAGCATACTGTCACGAACCGGTTAACACGGCGAGGCTTCCGATTAGCTAAATTTTCCTCAGGAGGTCCCAACCCTTACTGTCGGCCGCGTATCCTTACACAAAAGATATGAATCATACTAAACTCAAGACTACTATTTACACTCTACATCACAACATACCACATGTATCACAATATAGGAAACGGATGATGTTGTTTCCTTTTGTCCTCCCGACCATGTCGCTGTTTTCTCCGCTTAATTTCCTTGTTTGCGACCCATACCTTTATCCAGCCTTTCTTTCTCTTACCTTTCCATTTCCGCCTTTATGTTATCCACTTAAGCCAACATAATTGTTTTTTCTTCTCAAATTTAAAAATTACATACTTTATTTATTCTAATATTTATAATAAATTTTAATATTTCTTTTAAATTCTTTAGAATTACCGACAATGGTTTTATATAGGTAACTAATTTGGATTCTAATATATTTTTATTTCCTTTTCTATTTTTTTATAATTTCTTTTAATTTAAATTCTCCTAACTCTAACGGAATTAAAACTTTCTTTTTTTTCTTAACAAATATGTATATATACAAAATTTTTATAACAATCACTTAACCTAATTTCAACATACATATACTTTTTATTACACTTAACTATCATATTCTTCCAAATTCTTCCCCTTTTTTATACTAAATTTTCTTTTCCGCGCGATTATGTTAGTTTTCTATGTTTCCAATATTTTTACGTTACTTTTCTTCTATTTCTTTGTGTTTTCTTAACATTGATTTTTTTTTTTTTACCTTTGACAATAATTTTATTTCTTTCGTTTAATCTTGTTACACCCTACCCTACAGGAGCTCCCTAAGGCTAGTCTGTAATTTGGAGACGCAAATATTCTTCTATTATAATTTACTCTTATTTCACTGATTTGTTTGTTTTAATGGTTAAAATATGAACGTGATCCCCGTATTATTGGTTTTTATTTAACGTCATCCACTAACCTAATTACGCACTAAAGAAATTTATGTAGCATATATTAAGGGTGACAATTCGGAGTACTGAATAAAAAAGAATCTATTACTTAACACTGATCTTATCTACCTAAAATATACTTAAATTTGCTTACACTATGGCGGCTATTCTGGAAAACGCGTTGAAAAAGTGAAACTTTACATTAAAATAAAAACAAATTTTCAAAAATTGTTTTAATTTGTAATACATTTCTAAAATGAAATAAACGTGAGAATTTCAACGCGTTTCTCTCTCTTTTAAAAACGGTTAATTTTGTATGCGAAACAAAAACAATTTTTTTTTACATTTACACAGTTTTGTTTTTGTTTTGCATGTAACTTTCACCAATTCGACGCGTATTCCAGAATAGCCCCCTATATTTTTTATTATTTTTCAATTCGAGTACGATAATTAAAAAAAAACTCTTTGTTTCAGGAACAATTATTAACTTTTACTTTTTTGGTTTGTTGCTTGATTGTTGAACTATTGCTTGTAGCACCCTTTTTTCATCCATATAAATACACATATATACATATAAAGAAACGTTTACCTGGCTAAAAGGGTTTTTCCTTGGGTTCGTATCTTATTTCGTGTTCGCCCTTACAACTTTTATTAACCCCTGGTTTATTTCTTCCAGCAAGATTCACTTAAACTTTTACCTTTCCCCGTAGCCAGGTGTTACTTTTTCTCCGTATATGTGTATTGTATTGTATATATGTATTGTTCGCTTCTAGCCAGATCTTTCTCTGTTTTTAATGCACTTAGCGTTTTAAAATTATTACTTTTTTGGATTTCTCCGCTTCTACGGTGCGAACACTTTGCTTGACTTTATTATACTCTTTTATCAACTACAATTTACCTTTTCCTAAGCCTATTTTCCTGTATTAATTTTTCCAATTTTCCAGGGGCATTCTCCCGCCAAGACGCCATCTTTTTTTCTAGATTTTTCTAAAATAACATGATCTCGATATATATAAATATATAATGTTCTTTTTTTCATATATATATATATATATACATATATATATCCTTACATATGTTTATTTTTTTATATAGATTCGCCATTTTTTCTTCATCTGCCCAAGATTTTCCTCATTTTATTTATATAATTTTATTTTCATATTCTAAATTCATAACTAGGGTCACAGCAAACATAGAAAGTTGATCATTTGGCCTTTTATTTGATTTTTCTTTTCAATTTAACCGTACAGGTTCACGGTGGCATGAATGGAAATAGCGTCTCTGTGTTTAACATTTACGTTCCACTAATAAAATTACCAACACTACACAGTATTGACAACCGTAAAATGCGTAAACTCACACCTATACCTGACAGCTGACATTTCATTTATTTACTTCACAGAATTTAGACGCAACATAATAAATAATAAAAATAATTCCACATATACGGCCAAAATTTTTTTTCCCTAGATAATACAGAACACATAACAGA
This sequence comes from Nowickia ferox, assembly GCA_936439885.1. Classification (NCBI taxonomy): domain Eukaryota; kingdom Metazoa; phylum Arthropoda; class Insecta; order Diptera; family Tachinidae; genus Nowickia; species Nowickia ferox. The sequence continues at coordinate 48,840,001 of OW387023.1, read as the reverse complement.
ACTAGGAGGATTATTTAAATATAAAAAAGAATGAAAACAAAAACTCAACAGGACGGAAAACATTTATTTGAAGCATCGGACGTGTGCGGCTACACACCAACATACATATGTACATACATACGTATGTATGTTTGTAATTCTTGAATACAATCGCCTGCTTCAAGTCAGCACATTCCGGCTTTGAATCTAGCCAACTGCATTTTTAGCTATCATATGTCAAGATTTCTTGGCCGCAACACTATTTGTGTATCCCGTGGATATTCCGTGCTGGAGTCCCCAATTAAATTCTGAGGGAGTTGGAGAACAATAAATTGATGAAAAGTTTTTAGAAGTCACAATATTGAATAGTAATCCAGCCTTGGAACTTTAAACTGAGTGATAAAAGAAGTCAACAGACCTCCAAAAATAGGAAAAAAAGAGGGTTGCTGTGTCCTCAAATACAACTCACAGTGCGAAAATGTTTATGTAAAAGTACATCGAATAATGATAATTTGTTTCTTTTGATAAATATCACCATTTTTATATGTATTTGTAAATGTTCAAACAGTATACTTTTGTAGGGACGTCAAGTGTTATGTATTTTTTTAAATTGATTTATGTATGTTATATGTAGTGTGAAAGGGCTAATATAAATAACCTCATAAATTTTTTTTAAAAAACATTTTTTTTTGTTGCGACCAAAAACTGTGTTATGAATATTATCTTATCTTGGTTAGTTCATAGAATATTGATTGACTGCATTTTTGTATCATAGTCAAGTAAATCGTTTAAGAGAACTCTTTTAGGCAGATATTTCAGGTACCAGAGTCAGCCTGTGAACTACGACCAGAAAATATACAGGAAACAAAAATTTGATTTAGATAAGGAAATAATTATAAACAGGAAGAAAAAAAGTTAAAGTTTGTTAGAGATAATTGTATCAAAAGAAAAGAAAAACGACAAGAGGCGGTTATTGATGTTAGTTAAATTTTATTCAAATTTTGTATTTATTTGTGTATTGAGTGTTTAATTAATGACTTTACTAGAAAGCATAAACGAAAGCATTAAAACGAAAGATTATTCACTTATTTATACACAGGGTGTTTTTTTAGAGGTATAGAACTTCAAATTGAAATAAAACACAAGAAAATCGTTTTAATGTCCATCAATTTGGCTTTATTGGAAGGATAATTTTATGCCATTAACGTTTAAATATGATTTCGGGCATGTGGCCGCCGCGGCTGGCTCGAATAAAGCCAATTCTACAGGTCCAATTTTCAACCACTTTTTCGAGCATATGGGGCCGTATGTTGGCAATAACGCCACGAATGTTGGTTTCCAAGTCCCCTAACGTTTCTGCTTTGTTGGCGTAGACGAGCGACTTCACATATCCCCAAAGAAAATAATCCAATGGTGTCAAAGCACACGATCTTGGTGGCCAATTGACAGGTCCATTCCGCGAAATTATGCGCTCATCGAATGTTTCCTTCAATAAATCGATTGTGACGTGCGCTGTGTGGCATGTAGCGCCGTCTTGTTGGAACCACAACTCATCCACATTCATGCCATCCAATTCGGGAACAAAATAGTCGGTTATTGCTGTGCACGGTGGCGAATCGATTCATTCGGGTCCTCTTCAACACTTTGCTCTACAGCGGCAATTGTTTCTTCGGTGCGCACTGTTCGACGTCTCTGCGGATGCGTATTATCACATAGATCCATGGTTAACCGAATTAATTGCTCTGATGGACGATTATGTCGACCATAAAATGGACGGAGCTTGCGGTAAACTTCGCGAACTGAACCATTATTTTCGAAATAAATTTGCACGATTTGCAAGCGTTGTTCTTTTGTCAACCTGTTCATGATGAAATGGCAAACCAAACTAAATATTAATCACTTGACAGCTGACAAAATGGCCGCCAGTTAAAAAAGTGATGCCAACTTAAAGTTCTATACCTCAATAAAAAACACCCTATACATATGTTATAATTTCCTGAAATCAGGGTTCGCTTAAGTAAAAAGTAAAAATTTCAGAAGAAAGATTTAAAACGTGAAGGTTTGATACTAGTTTAGTTATAAGAGCAAAAACAAATCATATTGTTAGGATTAAGTAGACATTTAAAATAAATTATGTTTTAATAGTTAAGTCGCAAAAATTAAAAATATGGCTTGCTAAATTGTAAAGCGTGTGGTTGTTAAAGTAAGGTAAGTGTGGTGTGAGTGTGAATTAAGGGGTCTTTCAATATTAGTTCTTTGGATTCAGGTGACCACGGTAGGGTTAGGGCGACTGGAGGATAACAGCTACCTCCCGTTCAGAATATGTTGGCTTGTGAGTAAGGTTAGAGTTACCCCTACAATAATTGGTACGTGCTTTAGGGCTAGAGGTGCGGGACAAATGCAGACCCATCTGAGATGACACTAGCCAGCCAGGTGCTCCCTCTAGCGCCACACTAGGCACACGTAACAGTACTCAAGGTATCTACGTTTCCCGGGGATTTATAAATTCGACGTAATTTTTGATATGTTAATAAATTTTTCGCTGCGGATTGCGAATTTTAGGTTGATATATTCTTTTTTACCCCGTTCGTGTATATACAAACTTATGTAAATGAATGTGTCGTGTATATACCAACTTATACGAATGTATGTGTGAATTTGTGCATGATTTAAATGGATATTTATATAAATATAAAAAACTCGCGGTGTTCTAGTATATTTGTACATCTCTTGTTTCCATACTTCTCCTTATGGCTTGTTATTTGGTGTTGTTGGATGATGTGTTGGTGGTAGTTGATTTAGCTTTTGTGTCTTTCTTTTGAATATTTATAATTATTATTTTTCGCCAATATAGGTTTTTTTCGGTTGTTTGTTAATTTTGAAGATTTCTGTTTCTGTTTGTAATGTTTAGGGCGACTTTTTGAGTTCAAGATTAGAGATTAAATTAACCTTAATCTTCATTTGTGATTTTTGGGTAGTCGATATTTATATATTATGATTTCAACAGTTTCCAATCATGTTGGATTCTATAAAATTGTCTATTAGCTATGTATGAAATTGTTTAACTTAATAAATACAGTTTTTATTATATTTTGTGATGATTTCAAAATCTCTGCAAATATTTCAAAACGTTTCCATTTATTTCTCATTATTTTCTTTTCTAGCGGCATGCGATTAAATTAATGTATTGTTTGTGGCCAGTGACCGGCTTACAGCCGATCGGCTGTGTTCTCTGGTTTGTGCTCATGTGCAAAAACAAAACAAAAACAAGTTGAGCAATCGTTCTCACAGCTCAAACAATGAAACAGAACAAAATCAAACAATTTGTTTCGTTTATTTTCTTACTCTTCTTTTAAGTACAAAGAAATCAAAATAAAAATAAATTTATAACTGTAATAGTGTAAAATCACGTCCTAACTCCTGTTTCGCGCAATAAATAGCTTAGCTACAAAAATGTTAAAAATACAAAATGCTTAGAGTCGTCAATTTGTTTCAGAATTCAGTGATTTCCGGTACTAATCCGTCAGAAAATGGCATCGAAGAACCAAATATATTAAAATAATATAAAACATTATAACACTATAACCGTTTGAATGCCACAAATATCTTATTTCATATATACATATAAATACGGCACAAATTTTTTTGTCGTGCTCTTTTAAGTATCTTATCGTCCACCCATATTGGTGAAGCATATATGGCTTAAAAGGTATTTTTTCTAGCAAATTGAACATAATACATTAAAAAATAAATAGTTTAGTGTAGTTATCTCATTTTTTAATGTTGCCCCTTTTTTAAATCCCTTATTTCATGGTACATTTTTTTAAGTCCCCATTTTGTGCCACTTTTTGAAATATGTCATCGGTCACCCTGTAAATGGTGGTGGCCTTTATACCAAAAAATCTCACTTAGTTGCGGTACTTATTTTTCATATGTATATTAGGTGTGTTTTTTACTTTTGTAGTAAAATGCAGTAAATGAGTAGTAACTGCAAACATTTTAAAATTTACTCTCAAAAAGAGTTGTTGCCGAAAAAAGTACGCAAACAGAAAAATAGTAAAAATTAGTAAGATTAGGGAAACAGCTGACTCCAACTCACATAGTGCTGAAAAATATATGCACTTTTGATTATTCAGTTCTTTTTCTTATTGGTACTCGATACGATATTTTTTATAACACGGCCAATCTAAGAATAAATTTTTAATTTATTTTATGTAATATTTGCAATTAATTTCTTTTTAATTTTTCTGATTTGTTGTTGGTTAAATTTATTAATTATTACATGAATGCTTGTTAATGTTACTGACTACCTTAAAAACCAGATAACCAGATATTTTACAGTTTTACAACTCTGAATAATTAAGGCCATCCACAAAACAAAAGAATTAATAAATTACATTCAGGGCAATCATGAATAACATTCCACATAAAACTTTTCCCGGGGGAACAATTCCAACTAATAGCAAGTAATAGGGAAAACAAAAAATTCTTATTAGAATAGGGAGAAATTTCACGAGGAATTTTATTCATGATTGCCCTGATTATAAAATATGTATATTAAAAGTAATTATTACCATTCTTTATAAATTCTCTATTTTGAAATGACTCACAATTTTTATTTAACATTTTTAAAAATTTTTACACTTTTCGTTTGCTTACTTTTCCTTTGTTTACATTTTGAATCATATGTTTTTATCTTACTAAGCTTTCCTACGACAAATTTCTGCAGTAAAAATTTGCAAAATACTATGGCAAGAACTGCCACTTTACTGTCTCAATTTGTGTTCTCATTGACTGTATTTTGGGTAAACGAACGCAATTTATTAAAATTCAGTAAAGTTCAGTAACAATTTGATGATTTGGCTTGTTTTTATGGTTAAGCAATTGTCTATATGCATTTCATTCCCGCTTTTTGGAACTCATCAGTAGACTTCAAACCAAAAATTTTTGAATTTAGCTAACAAACTTCGTATGTTTATAGTAAGACTCTTAATACTATATTGAGAATCACAATATACAAACTAATAAGTTTGAAATCCTCAAACAAAAATCTTTACAAAACAAGCATATAGACAATTGCTTAACCAAAAAAAACAAGCCAAATAATCAAATTAAATAAATAAAGACTTTGGGTACGTTCGTAAATTCAGCAAATTTATGCATCTATGCAGCAGTTCTGCCAAGTTTAACTGCGTATGCGTGATCAACTGTTGCACATGCTTTGCAACTGCTCAATATCTATTCATAGTTGACATTTTTGAACGAAATGCAAAAAATTTTTAAGTCGGCAACTAATTTTATTTAAGAAAATCATGATAACAAAAGTGACAATTTTCTTTTAAATTATAGTAAGAAAAATATTAGAAACAAAATTAAAGCAGCTAATTTTTATAAGAACACATTTGGCCGAAAAAAGAAGACAACCTAAATAAAAAAAACTCCTTTGAAGTATTAAAAATCTACCAAGATTATGTGTTTCAGTCATTTTCGAATATATCAACCTTCATTTTAGGTTAAATTCGAAGCATGTAATTTAAATATCAAAATACATATGTACATACACACACATATCCAACATTGTTCCACTGCAACTTTTTGCCTCTAAAAAAAAATTTACTGCGCCATATGCAAAAATTTGCGACAGGTATTCCGTTTACTTGCATTAAAAAACGTTTGACGCTAAACAGTGCTGCATTTTTGAACGTTAGATGTTCGCGATGCTGCAGACGTGCACTATAAATGCTTTGGAAAAGAGAAATTCCGATCCATTCCAGAAAATTTTCCATAAAGTGTTGCATTTAAGCTGTGGTGAGAAATTATTAACTATCATATATGTTAAACAATTATGTAAACAATCAAAGAAAATTATTTTAATTATGAATAGTACGATATTGAAATAAAATGTGTAAATTTATAGTGCCCAAAGAAATAAGACCATTTATGGATAGGTGAAAGAGCCCTCTAATTGGCTATAGGGATGTCATTCCTGGCATTTTAGCCGTTTAGAGATAACTATGTAAACAGTTAAAGCAAAATATATTAATTATGAAAAGTACGATATTGAAATAAAATGTGTAAATTTATAGTGCCCAAAGAAATAAGTTTTGAATAGGTGAAAGAGTCCTCTAAACGGCTATAAGGATGTCATTCCTGGCATTTTCGCCATTTAGAGGCTATACCACACTTAGGTGAAATTTCATACTAGGTCAATATCAAAGTACGATTTTGAATAAAATCTGTAAATTTATAGTGCTCAAAAAAATTGGACCAGTTTTGGATAGGTGAAAGAGCCCTCTAAACGACTATGAGGATGTCATTCCTGGCATTTTTGCCATTTAGAGGGTATACCACACTTAGGTGAACTTTCATACTAGGTCAATATCAAAGTACGATATTAAATAAAATCTGTAAATTTATAGTGCCCAAAAAAATTAAAGCAGTTTTGGATAAGTAAAAGTACTCTCTTAAACGGCTATAGGGATGTCATTCCTGGCATTCTTGGATCCACATCAGCTCCGATGACCAAATCAATGGGGGTGGAAACGTACCACTGTGGGTCAGCCACGACATTATGTCTGTTGCTTCTTATCCAGTCACTGCGAATATCAGTCGATGGAGTATCCCTGAATACATAGGTTTCCAATGCGCACATCACCATTATCTTTTTATGCTCATACAGGCGGTGGCCAAGAGTGGTGTGTGTTGCAACCAAGTTCTCGCGCCAATGGCTCATGTATTGACGTCGGAGCTACGCTTGGGACGATTTTTGCTCTTACTTGGTGACATCGCGACGAAGCTTGGTGCGGATAAACCTTTACGGTGGCGGTCATGTGCAGCCACTCATGATCTGGGTCCAGAGGATGTAACAAGGTGTTGTGCTGGCGATGGCACCGGTCAATACCTTGACACTCCTCTAATGAATGCGACTGCGCAAGACAGCTCTTGCATAGGCTATGTTCTAACACTGAGCGCCGTTTGAGCTCGACGCACATTGTCAAAAATCGCAAACATTGGCGAATCGTATGGAGTCAGTGACACAGGGAGCATCCGTAGTTATTATTGAACCACGAGGGTGACATGTTGATCTGCAAGAGAAATTGGGTTTATTACAAAGAGAAAGTCAGTAGATCAAGCAAAGTAAAGCGTTTATCAATGAAGTTAATTGCAGAGATCAGATTTGTATGGTAAGAGAACCAACCTATTACACGAACTTTTTAGTCTTTTCCGGGATACAACTTAACAACCCAGCCTAAGCGCCACGAAGTCATTTTCTTTCAAATTAAATTGGGGAAATTTTCATTTCGTACGCTTATGCAGCTCTCTTAGATATTCATCTTTCCATCGACGTCAGACTTCGTGTTGCATAGCTTTGATTTTTCACCAACGGTTGGTAATGCTTATCACCAAGTTGAGCTCTTCGGGTTTAGCGGGCGTGAGTAATGCAGAATCAATTAAAAAATGACCAGGTGTGAGAGCAGACAAGTTATCTACTTCTTCCGTCAAAGGGCTTATTAGATGCGAATTAAGAAAGGCTTTGATGGTAGCTTGGAGGCTTGAAAATTCTTCAAAGGTGTATTTTAGTTGGCCAGCTATCTTTTTTAAATGTGTTTTACTACTTTTTACTCCTGCCTCCCTCCCAGAGTACGCCCATATGGGTGGCGGCAGCGGGAATAAAGTGCCACTTCAGTCGTTGATATCCGTATTTTTCGACGGCGAGGTCACGTATCAGAATACACGCAGTTTGGGAAGCATTTACGAGCGATAAAACGGGCCAAGGCAGCTAAAACGGCGGAGGACGATATATCACTAACAGCTTCAAGATGAATCGCTTTAGTTGCGAAGCACACGAAGAGGCACACATAAACTTTCGTAATTTGACAGTACCGGCCAGTGAAGCTTTTTATTTGAAATGGTCCAGCAAAGTCGACGCCAGTGTTTACGAAAGGGCGACTCAACATAATTCTTTCATTGGGCAGCGCAGCCATAATTTACCTTGCCTCATCTTACGATGCAATATACTTTCCTTACAGCTATTTATGCATATTTCTATCAGTTTTTTTTGCTTCTAAGATCCAACATTCATAACGAATCACGCTTAGAACTAATCTTTATTCACCACGGTGGACCAGTTTGTGAATAAAACGCACGTACAGTCTTGATAAGGTACTACCATAGGCCAAGATTATCGGATAGCGTTCATTGTAAGACAAATTGAACGAGGGAGAGCGGCGGCCATTGGCACGTATTATTTTATGGTCATCAAGAAAGGTCGTGAGGGACAATAGAGGGCTATTTTTCTCAACGCAATTCTTCTCACGCAGGCATTTGAAATCTTCCGCGAGGTACATCTCTTGGGATAATTGAAATTGCAGATTTCTAACGAAGGGCATCTCCTCTGCCGAAATCTTAAAACTCAAACTTGTGTTTGAGCAATTATTTCCAAACATGTGTTCGAACACTATTATTAATGGTTTACAAAGTAAATTTTTATGTTAGCAACAGCTTATGTCTTGTGTAATCTCACTGTTACTAATTATGCACATGTTAGTTAAATTGCTTTTTTTTCTACTTAATGCAAACCTCTTTGGTAGGGCTGTGTCGTTCATGAACGAACGAGTAAAATTTAACGAATCACTCAAATGAACGAATTGAGCCGGTCATTTTACTGAGCTGTTTTGGTTTAGTAGTACTGACACTTAAAAATAAATTGAACGAAATGAACGACCGATGACCGAGCGCACTTGGCTCTTTTTTTTGTTTTGTTTTGCTTTTTCATCGTTTATTGTGGGATTTTTTTGTCATTTTCTTGTTTTCATTTGTATTTTTATCTACTTTTAGTAACAGTGTTACCATTATGAATTTTTTAAACTGCTTTAACTTCTCACATACGTAATTAACCCTACAAGAAACGAATGACTGAAACTAACACAAACAAAATTTTTTCACTAACACTTTTGCACCAATTTTTCATTGAATTCAATAGTGACAGTCAATTGACTAGACATTTTATTTATTAATTATAGTTGCTCCACTCTAAAATATATGTTGAGGGGGACATACAATGTACATATCAGTTTTATTAAAAAAAAAATTTTTCTGTCTGTGAAAATTAAAATTTGTAAGTGTTAAAAAAGATAAGTAAAAATAATAGTAAATAGAAGAAATTTTCAAAATTTAATTTAATATATATATATATTTCTTTTCATAATTTTAGATATTTGTAAAAAGCAAGATGCGTTGGTGGTGAAAAAGTGTGAAGAGGTCTAGATACCGCCTAGGTTATTCTGTTTTTGCTAATTGAGTTAATATTTACATAAATATTATATTATAGTAAGTTTTATTATTTTTATTTGTTAAATTAATAGCATTAATTTTGAAATAAATTTGAAAAATGTTTATTTAAAAAATTAACAACAAATTTTTTTTATAAATGTTATTTATACATCAGTACTGATTAGTCAGCTCTGACGATGTTTACATAAGTACTGATTAGTAAAATACTGTGGAGTGAGCAGTTCAGATATATGTTATTCTAGTTCATGAAGTTCACAAGTATGAGAGAGAAAAAAAATCACACGTACACGAATATTTACATCAGTTTTATCATATTGCCCTTCCCAACATGATAGAAACTTCTGATGTATATACCCATCAGCAATGGCCATCAGATGATGCATAAAATGACAGTCATTGTTCTTGTAGGGTAAGTTATTTTCGCTCCCGCTTTTTGACTTTTATTCATTGGCCATAGATTTATTTACCAGCAGAGACTTAATTGTGGCAAAATAAAAACACATCTTGAACACTTCTTAATGCTATTAATATTTTCCAAATTCCTTATTTTATGTCACACAAAAAAATACTTTAATATTGAAAAAAAAAATTTACTTGCTGATTTTTCCTTTGTGTTATTTTGTTTGTTTTGATCATTTTGCCAAAAAATAACAAAAACATTGCATTTGTCTCTTTTTATTGACCGAATCAACTGTTTGTTTTTTCATTTCGTTCTTTTTCTTGAAAAGAGAGGATAAACGAAATGAACGAACTCGTTCTTTTTTACAAAATGAACGAAAATGAACGGTCAGTTAAATGAACGATTTGGCACAGCTCTACTTTTTGGTTTTTTACTATTAAGTATATTTATTTAATTTATGCCACAAACCAACAGCTATAAGTTTTAGTTAATTTAATTACAATGTGCTAATTCAAAAACGTAAATCGAGATTGAAAATTTGGTGAAAAACGAAATGTTACCAGTTTTAATAGTAACAAAAATTAAAATTTTTAAACCCCCTGATATATCTAGAAAAGATATCTTCTAAATAGCTGGACCGATTTTTTTTAAACATAGCCAAGAACCCTCTCGATCAAGTCACCTTTCAAACATAAAAAACTAAATCAAAATCTGTCCAGCCGTTTGGTCTGTACCTGGACAGGGACAGACACACAGCCACACACTACAAACTTACAGCACTCCTTTTTTGGTCGGTTGTTCAAAATACAGTAAAGTTCATTGAGGGCAGCTTTATAAGTACGTAAATACAAATAAAAGAAAATAAAAACTGTCAATATAAACACAAACTAGATTTCAGTACCAATTGAAAAAAATCAATAAGTTTCATACTTCAAGTACGTTGCATCTCGAGCTTATATGAAAAACCGTGCAATTGACAAAAGATCAGAACTTAGGTTTTCGTTTATTGTAAAGCTATATCTCAAAAATGGTAACTTTATAAACGAAAAATACTACCGCTTGGAACTAAAGTGTATTAAAACCTATGTGGCCTAATCATTACAACAACATACATGCAAATTTGTTGTAGTATTCTTTTTATTTGAATGTTGACAATTCGGGTTAAGATTTTATGCTACTTTATATGGAGTTTGAAAGATGGGGTAACGTCAGCTGACGATAAGCTGCGCTGTTAAGAACACTTGATATTAACACACTTTGCTTGGAACAATTTCATCAAGTTTTTCATCAAGTTTTTCATCGTTTATGTATTGCGAGGTGGAGTGCCTTTTCCTGAATTCATAGCATCTTTTTGGTAGTAGTTTTTTAGACTCAATAAAGGTCGTCAGCTCTTCTTTTATCAGTTTCAGGAGGGTTGAAAGTAGACATATGGATCTGTAATTTGCGATGTTGCTCAGGTCTTTTCCTCTTTTGGGGATGGGGTGAATTTTTATCAGCCTCCATTCTCCTGGTATGGTATCATCGTCCCACAGTCCTATCAGTATTTTGAATATTGAATGTTTTTCTTTTTCTGGAAGTTTCTTCAACATCCTGTATGATATTTCGCCTTCGCCTTTGGCAGATCGGGAGTTACGTGTGTTTAGTAATTCCAAGAATTCCTGTATGTTAAATTTTGGCCTGTGTTCACTAATATGAATGGTTGGACGATTGTGGCTGGGGCAACGCCTGTCACCATTAAGTCCAAATACTGTGCTTTCTGAGTCTCGTCCCAGGAATTCCTAGTGTCTTTGACGCAGTTATATTTCTTAATGTTGGCCAGTTTGGCCCACTTTTCGGAAGTCGAATTCGGCATTGAGATGCAGTCTACGGCTTTGCTGAAGTTTTCGCGTTTCCGCTCCTTAATGTGTGGTTTCAGTACTTTCTCCGCTTCCGACCATATCCCTAAGTTTTCCGTGTCCTTGATGAGATTGTACTTCAGCCTGGCTGCGTTTCTCAGTCGAAAGAGTCTGCTGGTCTCCTCTGACCACCAATTCTTTGATGTCCGTGTCAGTTTTGCATTGACCTTTATTGTGTTTCTTTTTATCAATCCATTCATGTTACTGTAAAACTCGTTTATATTTTCCCCTGCGCTCGCGACAACCAGGTCTTGGGTTAACCTGACGTGGTCGATTTTATGCGTCATTACCTCCCTGCGTTCTATTGCATTCTCGATGATAATCGGTAGGTGGTTACTGCCAGTTATCTTACCCCTTACTACCCTCCAGTCGAAGTTAATACGGCTGTCATTCTGTAGTGCCAGGTAAAATGCCGATGATGTGTTGTTCGTGGTATAAGTGTCGTCTCCATTGTTCAGACAGTATTAATTCTTTTCCTGTATGCAGTCCTCCAGCAATAATCCTCTCGTATTGGACACCTGTCGGCCCCAGAGTGGAGATTTGGTGCCGTGTAAACACACACTACCATGATATTGACCTTGAGATTCAGTGTCTGTATTATAGCTACTTCTAGTAGACTGCTCTTGTCAATTATCTTGAATTTAATATCCTTGCGTAGATAGAAACCTACGCCGTCATAACCATCCCCTCTGTATTTACCGTAAAAGTTGAAATTTACGAGACTGGTACATGCGTTGTTCTGTAGCCAGGTCTCGTAAATGCAAGCAATATCTATCCGGTTTTGTTCGAGAAAAATCTCGAGCAATTCTTTTTTGCCAACTTTTTTGAGGCTTTGTACGTTATACTGTAGCAGTCTCATTTTATCAACTTGTTATTTATTAGTAAACGGATTCGATCTGGATTCTTGGGTCACTCTGGGTTATTTCCAAAGTGTCCAAGCTGTTCACTTTAGTTATATCGTCCCTTATTTTGTCTAGTCTTTTCATCATCAAACTATCTTGTCCTCCTTGACTATAAATTTTTCCCATCAGTTCGTTTAGTTTTGTTCTTGTCAAATGTAAGGCTCTCTCGGCCTCGTTTGCTTTTATTAGATATAGGGAATCGTCCTGCCGTTTTTAGACTTTTCTATACCGTTGTATATTCTTTCCACCTAAGATGTTCTGTAGGGGTTGAACGCCTGACCATTGTTCTTAGAATTTTCCGTACTGCGCTCTTTCAATACCCTGTTATGGTCTTCCAGCGTTTTTTTGGCGTTTCGTGCGTCAGTTTCTCTGTTTTTGTTGTTGTTGGTCTTGCGCACCGTCTGTGCATAAGATTGTCTGGAGTGAAGGTATCCGGCTGATTCCACGATATTATTCAAAGTGCCTGTTCTATTTGGTCTTGAACGTATGGGGGGAAAGCCATATGTTCATTGTCGTCCAGTAGGTCAAATCTATTGGAAAACAAGGAACTGTACTTTATTTTCGCCTCCTTGAAGGACAAATTTTCTATTATCATAGTCCTCTTGATGGCATATGCTTTTTCGCGCGAGTTACAAAACACCTACAAACATACAAACAACAACAAACACACCAACAACAGATACACCAACAAAGCCACCTAGATTAAGTAGTTGCATAAGCATAAATTGAATTGTTAAAATAAAGAAAAAAAGAAATAAAATAAAATATAAACTTTAACTTGAATAAACAAAATTAATTGACATGTATGTAAGTAAAACAAATTTATTAAGAAATTTTTTCATAAATGAAATTATTTTAAATTATGTTTATAAATTATTAAGAACAAACTATCGATTGCGAAATAAACAGAATAAACACTTTATTAAACTATTATTAGCGTAAGCATTTTTGTATTTAAATAATAAGTTTCATTTAAAAAGAAATTTTTAAAATAAATCAGATTTAATTTAGGAACAAAAGAAGAAAGACGTGTTTTTTCACAGTGTCTTTGACACCCAACATAACTGGCGCAGTCGAAAAAAAAACATATATGTTGACGGTTTATCAACTTCCGCTCAAAGGACACACTATGAACAAAAGCATAGTTATAGGCTTTTTACACTGACGTACATCTAACATCTACCATCAATTTGCGAAAATGTTAACATCTTTCCGTAAGAAATACACAGTACTAAAAACCAACATCTTTCTACATCTTTAAAAGATGTTCCTATCTCATTTTGTTTCATCTAACATCTTTCGTTGAATTTAGTATCATCACTAGAAAAATGACAAATTAGTTCAATTGATTTTATCATCACTAACAATATGACATTTAATTTTAAAAAAGTAATAAATATTTCTATCAACAATATGAGTGGCACACGTAAGTTTTCTTTGAAAAATTTGGAGCCATTATTTGGTACATCTTTCTCCCAAAATGTTCCATAGCGGCTCTTAAAAATATAAGTATTTATTTATACCAAAAAATTTTGATCATTTATTATATTTTACTTACAAACATCCACACCTTTCGAGGAAAAGGCATACCTATGTCCATTAAAAATTCTTCTTCACCTTCTTCGTCCAGAATGACTTCTATTATTTCAATGCTCTGCATTAATAACTTTGTTTGTTCTTGTAAAGCAACACCGAGTCCAACAATTAATTTTTCCTCTATATCCATTTTTAATTATTATTTTTTTTTTAACAAAAATTGTGCGTCTTTTTTATTTATTTTTGACAGCTGAGTTCATGGTAGATGTTAGATGTTGTCAATGTAAACGCATGTTTCACATTTTTTACATTTTCCATGCGTTTCACTGAAATGTGTATCAGTGTAAAAAGCCTATTATATAAAGTATATGCAGGTCTACAACAACTAAGAAAGTACAAAAACAACAGGCGATTGTTTGTGTAAGAATAATGGATGAATTTCAAAAACAGATGAATACAACCAGACCTGTGCAACTTGCTTTACTTTTGCATAAGCACTGATTGAAAAAAAAAATTTTAGTGCAAATTTAAATTTGATGCTTGTAGTGCACTTTTTTTTTTGCTTAAATAAAATCTCTTAAAAGTAATGGATTAATATTGTATTAGCATGGCGAAAAATGCACTGATTTTGTATTGATGTGCTTAGTCATCATGAAGTAATGTAATATTATAGCATTATCAAATATTGTACACAGTAATATTGAATAAAACGTTAACCTATTTTATCAGATAGCACAAATAATAAAATAAAAAATACAGTAAAGTTCATTGAGGGCACCTTTATAAGTATGTACGTACAAATTAAAGAAAAGTAAAAATGTCAATATAAATACAAACTAGATTTCAGAACCAATTGAAAAAATTAAAATCCTTCATACTTTAAGTACGTTGCATCTCGACCTTATATAGAAAACCGTGCAATTGACAAAAGATCAGAACTTAGGTTTTCATTTATTGTAGTTATATCTTAAAAATGGTGATTTTATAAACGAAAAATTCTACCGCTTGGAACAATTACATCTCTCGAAAAAGGTTTAAAAAACGTAGGATATGATTTTACGTCTTGGGTGTACATAGGAAAAAATTTACATATTTATGTATGTACGTATGTTTTTATGTACATATGTACACATTTACGTTGTATTTTGCACTATAATGCAATAATACTTTCATAATGTGTGAAGTGGTGAAAAAATAGTGAAATAAAAGTAACAATGCAATATTCATAAATTACTTTGAAGGGATTTTAGGTTAATGCAAAAAAATTGCACTAATATTATCAAAGTTAGAGCTAATGTAATAAATTTGTATTTGCGTTGATTTGGTTTAGTATGGTAAAATGGTCAATGCATTTGCGTATTTAATGCAACAGTCCCAGATCTGCATACAACAGAAAGTATATGTATGGATAGACAAAACCATAGTAAATTTATTAATTGATAAACCTTTAATATGTGAAATAAGTATAATAAAATATTAAATAATTAAATATAATAATTTTTAAATATTTTGTAACACATTTTTTAAGTAAAAATTTATTTAAACTTTTTCACATACGTTTTCAGTATACACAATTGCGTATAACAAAGCAAAAGAAAACAAAATGGCGTACGAACATTGTAAACAAGTTTTGACATTCAGGCATTCACGCTACACGAGAAAAAAATTAATCACCTGTGTACTTGCATATACTTTATACAAATTTACTTTGCTATGAACTAAGTTAATAATAATATAATGAGAATATAGTTGACAGTTTATCAACTTCCGCTCAAAGGACACACTATGAACTAATTTAATAATAATATAATGAGAATATATGTAGTTGACGGCTTATCAACTAAATTAATAATAAAAATAGTGCAAATATAATTGACGGTTTATCAATTAATACTCGTAATAAAATAGTGAAAATATAGATGACGGTTTATCCATTAATAATAAAAATAGTGAGAATATAGTTGATGGTTTATCAACTTTCGCTCGAAAGACAAAAATTTGAACTAAATTAATAATAAAAATAAAACGGAATAGTGAAAT
The DNA here is from genome assembly GCA_936439885.1 of Nowickia ferox. Taxonomy (NCBI): domain Eukaryota; kingdom Metazoa; phylum Arthropoda; class Insecta; order Diptera; family Tachinidae; genus Nowickia; species Nowickia ferox. Next base: position 48,823,955 of record OW387023.1, on the reverse strand, counting down.
ATAAGACATACTAAATACCGAAGGCTATTTTACAAACAGAAAATAAAAGAAGAAAATATAACTAATATTCTTCGTAAAGAAACAACTTCAAAAATCAACAACAAAAATATTATCAGCAGCAAATATACAGCAACAATCAACAGACAAGATACAAATAAAATTTCTATTAAAAGAACAACTTCAAAAATCTACAACAAAAGCATTATCAGCAGCAAATACGCAACAACGGCCGACATTAAAGCATCAAGAATCAACAGAGAAAGCACAGAAACATCAACCATCATGAAACTACTAATAATAATAGGGTAAATAAGATATACTTTAATTAAGTAATATACGTATTAGTATAAAATTAAATAAAATTAAAATAAATCACATTTTCAAAGATTAAATATTATACATAATTAACTAAACAAATTCATATGTTTAAAGAGAAGCAGCGACTCTTACGAGACCATCCTGTAATTCTTAAATATATACGTTTGTTTCAAATATAATACATTATATGCCCAAATTTCGCCCATACACAGTCCCAAGAGTCCTTATTCCCACTCCGGAATCAGAGGAAGATATGAGTTTGAATCAAGGTAGTGAAAATAATATTACAATGAACCCCACAAGTAACGCTTTGACAGTAAAAACTGTTTTAGAATCGCTAAGAATTCCAGACGCTGTCAAGGATCTCCCAAAATTTGACGGTAATCCTAGATTACTATATGACTTCATAAATAATGTGGAAGAAATACTTTCGGTACTTACGCTTATCGATGGCACTCCTTTCGCCAAAATGATTTTAAGAGCTATTCGCAATAAAGTTGAAGGAGAAGCTAATGAAATACTAAATATGTACAGTACAAATTTAGGTTGGCAATTATTTTGTTGAAGATAGTGATGACAGCGTGAAAGACAAAGAGTTTTTGCCAACAGATGATGAAGTAATTTCAGAAACCAGCGAGATAATATTTATTGAAACTAAATCACAACTTATAAAAATTATTTGATGTAATAAATAGAAAAAATAATAAATTTTTATTTCAACCAAAATAGCAAAACTTTTGATATTAAAAAAAAATATGAATAAATTTCATGCAATAACTGGATAAGCCACAACTTTTTGCGATTTTAGCGATTTCCGAAGATTTCTTGGTGTACAGCGATCCTTAAGCACTAAATAAAAGTATCTGTATCATGATTTCATCAAATCCCTATTTTCTGCATTTATTTTAAACTTCAAAGGCGATTTTCTCAGTATTTTCATTTTGTGGCTTAGCGAGTTTTTGCAATAAGCCCTTCAATTGTACTTTTTCTAATGTATTTTGGATAATCTAGCTTGCTAATATTTTAAATTACAAAACTTTTACAAATCGACATGAAATACTTTACACAGCTTCATATATTATTTACTATTTTTTATGAATTTTTCATTATTTTTTAATTCAATTCTAATAACAAATACAAAAAAACCATTTTCCATCTCTGATCAAATATGATAAGCAAACAAAATTCATTGACAATAAAATTGAATTTATGTGGCTTAATGAAAGAAAAACAATAAACTAAGAAAATAAGCTCTCTTTTTACATACGTATACATATTTTGTTAATAAAGAAATTCACATTTTTGAGTTTTCCTTTTTCAGATATTTTTAAAATAATTTGCGGTCTCCACCTGACATAAAATGACTAACTTTAACATTAACTTCAAGTTAATGTTATGTGTAGACTGCTAAAGTTAATGCTTTTTTCAATTTAAAACATTATTGTTAGTGCATTTGTTTTAACAACTCAGTTATAACTTCAAGTTACAGCAAAATTTCATGTCAGGTGGAGACGTAGAGTAATTAATTTGTAAACACAAACGCAAAACAGCTGTTTGAATAATTATTGCAAGTAAAAATTTTACTTGTAAAAACTTGCAAGAATTTTTCTGTCTCTCAATTTTTTACGCTCTTTCGACCCTCTCTTGTTGCAAATTTTTTGGGTTAATGAACGCTTTCTAGTAACAATTGTTTCAAATTTGTAAAAATTTTTAGTAAATGAACACAACTATAATCTCCTTTTAACTCAATACACTTAGTCCAATATTTCTTTAGCTTTTTGCACATTTGTTTTTTTTTTGATATAGAATATGAGAAATGATTATATTATATATACAATTTATATTGTGTAACATTTGTAAGTATCACTATTCATTTTTTTTGCTATTCAGGAAGCATTTATTCAATTAAGAAATTATTCTTGATTATAGTTACACAATTTTGTAAAAAATTTCTAGGGAAAGACATATATTTTTACTAATATATGGGAACATTTTTTTATTTCTCTCAAAAAACAATCTTCAAAAATACTTATTTTTAAAACAAAGACAGAATGGAAGTACCTTCCATATTTATACCTTGGGAATTACTGGATTTCAGCTATCTATAGAGGAAAGAATGCTGATTCCAACAGTGTAAAGAAAATGTATTTTGAAAACCACATGATTGGTGTAGCTTATTCGCCACCTACAAATTTACAAAATAAAAACTGTTTACGATTTTTTACGTTGAATTTGATGGAAAACGTGAAAATAAATCTTGCAACCCGAGGCTTATCATGAAATGACAAATTATAACAGTAACTTCATGTTAGTGCTATATAAGTATATATTCACTTAAAGTATTTTTTGTTTGTAAAAAATACCTTTTTCTAATTACTACATGAAGTGATGGCATAGACTATCCTGAGGTGGTGGTTTGCTTAAGGTAGGATCAAACGATTGCAGCAAATACACCAATTTGACCCAATTTTTCTTGTGCTAAATTGGTGTGCAATAATAAAATTGTCGCAATCAAATACGTTGCAGTCACATGATTGCCCCATTTCATAAAAATTTGATTGTCGCAGATTGACGAAGAATGAATTTGTGGTAATAATTGCCGCAGCCCAGTCACACGATTGTTCTACGGCAACAGAAACAAACAGCTGTTTTATAGTTTTTAGTTTATTTTGTTTTACTTGCAAACGGGTTTCTTTTAAAAAGAAATGATTTTTTGTCTGTTTTATTTTGCACATGAAAATGATTTATTGTTTTAAAACAAATGAAATTGCATCTGCTTTGTATATTTTGTGCTCCTTAAATATACAAAGCAGAGGCAATTTTCGTTCTTTTAAACGAATAAAAACTAAATATGTATGTATATGGGTTAAGATTGGCTCACAGTTCCATGCTAACGTTTCAAATAAGTTATAGTTACATATAAAAGTAAGCTTAAGTCTATACTTATGACAACACTTGGAACACACGAACAAAATAAATTAATTTAAGAAATTGTCGCGTATTGGCTACTTTGATTGCCGATCGAGAACACAATAAATATTGGTGCATTTTTAAAATTTTTATTGGGGCATGGTTGCTTATCAACCGTTCATACGATTGTCGCACTAGAGTTGCATTTGATTGCGATAAATCGGCACAATATTGTTTTCGATTGTCGTATGAGGCAATAAATTGTGTAATCACACGATTGGCGTATAAAATGAACCAATAATTGGTGCATTGCGTCAATCGAGTGATCCTACCTTTATACAAATTGTTGACATTAGCTGACTCTCAGCGGATTTGTACTAGCCGCCGAAGGTTTAATTTTTCAGCAGCCGCCGACGAGATTTCTTCGGCGCAAGTCGACTTTTAGCCGCCGCCGATGATAATTTTGGTCAGCCGCCGCCGCCGACAAATCAGTATCGTCTTCGTTCCCTGAATTAGAGCCTCAAAATTATTTCTCAAATTTTGTTTGAATGCGGTGTGTCGTTGTTTTGCTGTTAGACTTGTTTTTTTTGTTTTTGGGAAGTGTAAAGTATTGTTTTGTACACTGAAGTTAACTGCGTTATTTTAAATTATCCGTGTGTGTGTAAAATGGAGATTGATTTGCCATATAAAGCCGAATATGCTAAAAGTGGTAGAGCTAGTTGCAAAGGATGTAAGGCTAAAATCGAACAAGGTGTTTTGCGTATTGCTGTAATGGTGCAGGTATAAGTTTATAGTATCTGCTTTCTTCATAAAAAATAGTTCAGGTTTATTAGGCGCTTGTTTGACATATTTCTATGGGAAATTTCTCAAATAAACCTGTTATAAACCTCAAATATTTTTTATGAATTAGACTGTATGTATATTTTTTTTTTTTTTAATTTTCTATATGATAGGATACTTTTTTTTAATTTCTGAGACGTGCCCCCAAACTTGATTTGTTCCCATATTTTCTAGTGTTGGAATGTTCTATATTTGTTCGAATGATGTTTCAAATTTTCATTTTTCGAACTAGAGATGGGCGCGTATCGTGTTTTTTTTGTGACACGAACACTCACGGCTCAACACGAAGTGTTCGTGACAGTAAATCCGTGTTCTTGTCCACAGAATATGAACCAGAATCCTCACTTGTGAGTTAAGCAAAATCGCCGTATCAGCTGTTGCATACTTGGGAAAAGGGAGAAAAAAATAGCTTTTTTCATGTATAGAAAGCAAAATGCAAAATCATATAATTGTGTAAAACCACAAAATAGAATTTTCTAAAAGTGAATTGTTTTACACGCATTTGGAATAAAATTTAATTAATTGTGCAGTATGGTTGTGATTTTTGTGTTTTTTTATTGTTTAATCTAATGCCAGTGGTGTTCCTCAACTACTGACTGGAAATTGCAGCCTAAATAATGTGAAAAAGTTTAAATATTTTTTAAAACAAGTTTATGAGTTTTCATTGTCACAAGATAATTTAAATATATTTTTTACACTGAATTCGCTTTAAATACAGCAAATTTTTATGTAAAAAAGCCATTTTTGATACTTTCCTGGCATTTGGAAATATATTGAGCTGGAAATTTAATATCGATGATATCTAAATGGATGTACACGTTTAGGAAAAAAGCAGAAAATAAAGCAATAGCTATAGTCGTACATGTTGAGTAGTGAGAAAGGATACGTTCGTAGATGCTCTTAAAACTCAATGAATACTTTGGATGTCAAACCTAATAACCCGTTGAGAGAAGCGGCTCATGACAATAAATCAGGGAGTATGACGTGTTTCGTAACCAACAAGCATTAGAGGAAGCATATGTGAGTAAAGCTAATACACAACAACGTAAAGGTCAATGAACGTGTCCAACCTGGCATACTCTACAATTTATTTACAAGTTATTATTCATACTTACATAAATAAATACATGCTGATAAACAAAATCAGCAGGAAAATATAGATACTTGAGTATTTACATCTGTATTTTAGCTAGAATCCGAGAAAAAGGTGTTAGATATGGATAATTCGATTTCGGAACTAAAATATGCAATGGATAAATTTCATAGTAAAGAAACTTTACAAATATGATAAGGAACACATTTGCCAACAGTTGAAATGGATTGAAGGTGGCACGATACACTAAAATTTTAATATAAATTCCAGAATCGTTCGGATCTACATTGAAAGATGATGGTGTTAATATCAACACGCTTACATAGACATTTACCATTATTAATGAAACTATCCAAAATAATTAAAGTCTTGTAACAGAAAACCCTGCGTTGGCGAATTTATAAATGTACTTCAAAAGTGTTGCTCAAAAATATTAAAAAATCACGATTAGACTTAACTCAGATTCCCGTAAGTGACAAAACGAAATATACGGAAAATGTTTTAATTACGAAATTAGTTTCCACAGCACCACGTAAATTTGAAGATCCCGAAGGTGGAGACTTGCTTTAGTAGATTCCAAATGTGCAAATCAACAACTTCTTAGGTAAGAAAACATGTTAATCAGGTATGTGATGGAAAAACGATAATTTTGAAAAGGTTTGTTGAATTCAGACCGATTTTATTTATTTTTTTTTTTAAATCAATCTTAAGCTACTGACTTATAAAAAGCACAATAAAAGACAAAATATAAACAATATAGTAGGGCCGTGAAAAAAATGCATAAAAAATTATTGGAAAATCTATTACAAACAAGATTTAAAATGATTGACAAAACGACAATAGAAAACACATCACTCCTTTTATCGTTAATTGGTTTTGTGTATAAATCGTTTTCCATCACATATTTAATTAAAATATACCATTTTTTAATTCTTCAATCACATTTATTAAACTTTATTATAGTCTAAATTGTTTATCTAATTTTTCGACCTTTTGTATATATTCAATGAAACTATTTCTTTAAGCTATAGGTCAATTTAATATATTTAATTCTTTATTTCTCGATATTTCGTTAACCTTTGGTTAACTTCATCAGGACATTTCTTTATAAAGCCTTAATAACTTTTATAAATAAGGCTGTTATTTTTAAAATTTAAAACATCAAAATGTTTTAAACATTTCTCTATTTAACCAAGTAAACAAATTCATTGTAAACTGCTCTAATATTTTTTTTAAGTTACTACCTTTTTTCTGAAACTTTTTGATTTATTTTTTTTTGTGTTATTATGAGCTTCTGTTAAAATTTCAATACAATTTGTAAATGTTTTTTCAACAAAAGAGTATCAACTCAAAATACAACAAAATGTAAGTAAACCAATTTATGTGCAGGTTTTACCATACAAGAAAGCGACTTGTCTAAAAAAATAAAAATAAAACATTAAAATTTTTGAGTGATTTCTATAGAAATTTTTTAAACAAGTCGCTTGCTTAATATAATGTCGAAACAATTAATTTCTTTCTTAAGCGTATACTCACCCCAATTTGTAGTAATAAATCTTAAAAGAAGTTTTACGTCCAATTTCGGAATTGTTTTCTTATTTTTATTTTTAATATTTTTAGTATCTGTATAAATGTATGTTTACTTGTAAATCATTTTAACCCTCTGATGAGTGACAGTTCTGAACTTCACGGCCGTGTGAAAAGGTCCCTACGGACCTTTTTTGTAAATCATGTTTTTTTCATATAAAATTTTTTTTTTGATTTTTTGTTTTGTTTTTATTGTTTATAACTAAATTCTACATACAAAAATAATATTGTAGTGGCCGAAGTAGGAGTAATTTCAGTTTGAAAAGGCAAAAATGTCCCTAGTGACCTTCTCACTCATCGGAGGGTTAAATTGTTACAAAAAGAACTCTCCACTACATACATATGTAAACAAAAATAAATTCCAAAATGTGTAATCTGAAAATCAAAATTAGACTATTTACTAATAATATTAATTACATTTTTTTAAATAAATTTTGATTTATAATAATTACAATTAAAAAATAAGTATTTATAATTTATTTATTGTAATTTTATTCAAAGAAATAAATATTCATTTACTTATGCCATCAAAGTCTAAAGTTGTTTTCTTTGCGAACATTCTTCCTTTTCAGCTTAGATTTTTAGGAATCGAATAAAGCATTTGCAACAGCTATATTTCAATCAGATTCTTCTTGGTTTTCTTGTTGACGTTCACATATGTAAATAAAAATAAAATAAAAAAAATTTGTATTATTAAAATTGTATATTTAGTTATAAAACAAAAATTGTATCGCTTGAAAAATATTCTGTAGCTATAGGGCTTTTCATTTATTGAAAAGTTATTTCTTTTTCGTATCAAGTACTTGTACAATAGGACACAGAACGACACATTTGAATTCAAATTAATTCGAACATTTCTTTTTTCGTGACTTATTAACTTGTGTTTTTGTGCATTGGATATAACCATCATAGTCCTTTCCAATGTACAAAATTCCACCCTTTCAATTCACTTTATATGTATGTACACAAATGTATGTCTTATTTGTGCCAAGTACTTGTAAAAAAGAACAAAAAACCGAACACATTTGGATTCCAGTTGATCCGACTACTTTTTTTTAACGATTTGTTAACCAACGTATTTGTAAATTGGACAAGAACATCACTGTTCCTTCCAATGTACAAAATACCACACAAACGATTAACTTTACCTAGACACATATCACTTATTTTTGTTAAAAACTTATAAAAAAACACAAAAGGAACAGAACACTTGGAATCCAATAGATCCGGACACTGCATTCTTATATGGCTTGTTAACCTGTGGCATTGTACATTGGACAAGGACATGATTGTCCCTTCCAGTGCACAAGCCAGTGCATTAGCCATAAAACTGCGTAAGGCACTTGCAAAAAGCAAAATTGGATTCCAATTGATCATAACACTTCATTTCACTGCGACATGTTTGTACGTTGGACAAGAACATCATTGCCCTTTCCAATGTACATAATTCCACTCATAAAATCCACTTTACATATGCACAATCACGATATTACGGATTTGTAAAGAACACAAACCAAACAATTGGAATGCTCTTCATATTAACCCTTCTTTTAATTATTAACATCATTGTCCCTTCCAATATACAAATTTCCACACACACAATTCAATTAGAAAAATTCACTTTGCACATAAGAAGTCATTAAATTACATACTTAGTGAGCTCTTTCGGGAACAAATGCAACTTCTCTGCTACAGAGGTATCCAAGGTACATTTGTGGCTCCTAGAAAAACAATAATATATTATTAAAACAACTATAAATAACTAATAAAATGATAAATAAATCAAGGTTGATACCGGTACAATTATTTTTTAAATTTCGGTAGCGGTATTTTTTTTTTATTTGGGTATCGGTATTACCGGTACAAACCGTTAAAGATTCCATAATACCGGTATACCGATATTACTGCTAAATTTATTTGTTCAGACAGTGGACATAGCAAAAACTCTTTTTTTTATTAAATTATTTCGAAAAAGGAGTTTTTTTACATTAACACATAAACTTATTTGTTGCTACATATGTTTTTATACATTTATTAAAAAATAATTTATTAAAAAAGTAAAATCAGAAAACTGAAGTTGAAGCTTTGCATATACATATATAAAGTATAAATTTTGGTTAATTAAACAAAATAATAAAAATAAAAGTTTGTACTATAGGGACGTACAGTATATATATACACGAAACACATGTATAATTTTACGTACTTAGTGATATGCGAATATTCGTATTCGAATTCCCCAATATTCGCCCGTTTTTAGATATTCGTACGCGCCAAATTCAGACGAAACGAATATTTTAATTCAAAGAATAAACAATATTCTTGTAGCAAACTTAAAAACAAACAACAAATTTATTGTACAATTAACAATAAAAAATGTGAAATAAGTACTTTTGTTCACCTCAAAAGAGCAATCTTTAACTTCAAATATAAAAGTTTTGAAGCATTTTCTCCATCAAGCCTATTACAGAGAAGGATGTAAACAAATTCGGATTGAAGATTTCTCTGTTTGGTCATCTTTAAGTAAATCTAAAATGTGCAGTGAAATTATTTTATAGAAATTCATTTCATATTTTGGAACAATAGAGGTTGCGATGTTAAAAAATATTTCATTTTCTAAAAGTGGACATTTTTAACGAGTGTATTTAACATACACTACTGGGGTGTTTTGGGAGATCAAATGACTCAAAATGATATCCATTACCGAAGACAGGTATGGGATTTATTGTTGTCGCTTATTAATAATCGTAATTTTTTTAAATTTGTTTTATTAAGGTCTGTTTGACCACTTCATCCACTGTGCGACGTCTTCCTCTAAAGTTATACAGACCCTTTAATCTAGCACAAAAGGTAATTAAACTACGTATCTGATTTTTCTTTTCTTAAGCACATCACTAGTATTGTGTTGAATTTAAATATGCATTTTTCTTGAATATATTATAAGGATTTATTAAAAACTATGCAAGCTAATAACTAGTATCTATATTTTACAAACTTAAACCTGGAGGGTCCCGTGGGAATCCCAGGTATTGACTCTACAACTTCAACTGTCCCACACACTACAACTAACTACAACTAACAACCCCCTAATTACAACTATCTTCTTGCTTTCTTATAGAACTCATTCATGACGGTACAATATTTAGAACGAACTATGCAGGAAATTTTACTTATAGGAACATTACTCAAAAGATAAACGGAACAGTGATTACAATTTTTTTTAATGAAACTATAATGCTTAATGAAATGGAATACAGTAACTATGAAATTATTTCCCACCAAATTTTACCTCCCGCGCTACTAAACAACTTGACCAAGAAAGACATAAAAATAGACGTTCAGTATCTTCACAAGCTTCACTTAGATAATGTGGAACAATTAGACAAAATCTCACTCCAGAATATTATTTCTATTAGTTCAGGGGTTGATATTCTACTAACAGCCTGTGTAATTATTTCTATGCCATCTTTTTTTAAAACACAATACATAGCAAAAAAAATAAATTTTCCGATCATAGAACCAATAAAGATAAACTACTAAATCCGCGAGACGCAGATACTTAAGAGGGGGGAAGTTAAGCCCACTGTTGGCCACGAGATACCTAAGTATTGCTGACTAGGTATCTTTAGTTTAGTAACCTTATTTTATTTCCTGTCTATATTATTTGTATGTCGCAATAAGCGAATAATAAAAGTTAAGCAAAATATTCTTTTAGTAATAATTTAATAAAATAAAGCTTGCGATTCAAAATATTGTTTAGCAATACAAATAAGCTAAGTAATCATATTTGTAAAATATAAAATGTTATCAATAAAATTATTTTGGCAGTTGACATTGTGACAAAGAACGTGTTGTGTTTTTCATTCCGTTTGTTTAATTATATTTTTTTTTTTGGATCTCTGGTGCAAGAGGACCATAACTTACATGCAATTTATTTGTGTTCTTTTTTAGCGGTTTATATAATCAGCTTTGGGAGATTTTTCCATTATTTTAATCCTTTCGAATTAGTATATTTATTGCAATATATAATAACTTTTCCAAGTTATATTGTTGTCTTGAGTGTATTTTATTTGTAGATTTGTAACTTGAAGTTTTTTTAAATAATAAGTATGGAATTAAAACCTGTTTTATTTAAATAATATTTTATATATGAAATTAATAAATATTTCTTATAAAATTGGGCATTTTGTCTACTTAGCAAAGATATTTAAATTTTTTGTCCTTCATACCCCTAACAAATGCATTTTTTACATCTCAAATACCGTATTTTATGTAGCAATTACCAAAAAATTTAAATTATTTTGATAATAGTGAATTTTAATCAGAAATAATTTCTTAGTCGGGCTTAAGTTCAGTAATTTCCCCCAGCTAATAATGTCTAATTTAATTTTTTTTCTCTTTAGAAACTCACATTAATTAATAAAAATATTTCATTAGTTTGATAATAGTTATTGTTAACCAATTTTTTTTTTTTGTTTGCTATAATAGTTATTCGTAACCAAAAAAATACTTCTCACTTTTATTGGTTACTATTGGAGTTTGTAATATATTAATGTATATTCAAATATACAATGTCACTAATGATATTAAAACTCGACCTTTAATAACAAAAATTTAAATTTGGAAATAAAAAGCTCAATTAAAAAAGGTCCTGTGACCTTTGAAACAAAATTTATTGAAAGATTTTAAATTTTTAGTTTATGAATTTGTTCCACGAACTTATATGTTATCTTAAAACTTCTTAATTAAATAAAAAAAAGAGTAATTTTATTTTGACGTGAGAGTGACTGACAACTAAAATACATGTTTTTCTTGGGTGAGATTGTGTGAAACTGAAACATATTTAAATCAATTTTGCGTAATCATTCAATAATAAATATGTTTTCATAGAACATTTGCGTGGCAGTCACGTGCACTTGATTGAGTATATATATATATATATTCTCACCGTGAGTGTGGTGACAGTTAATCAAAAACAGACACGCGCACTTCTGTGCTATTAGATTTGTGCAAATATACCAACTTTCATGAAATTGTTAATTTTTGTAAAAGTTATTGCATATATTCTTCTTTGACAGGACGAAAGGCCCAATTTTTTCAAAACTTAAATTTTTCTTAACTAAGGTGAATGTAAATATTGTACCAAATTTTAGAACCCTAGGTCAGTGAATCTTTTTTTGAATATTGAAGTTGAAAGGAATGAACCAACGGGCTCAATTGCAATTGATCAAAGAGGAATCATAGAAAATTTATTGAAACGGTATAACATGGAGAACTGTCAATCAGTGGCAACACCTTTGGAACCGAATTTCCAAGTTACATGTAATAATGAAGATCGTAATAGAGTCGATCAAGTCGAATACCTGTCGTTGATAGGTTCTCTTATGTATATCAGTTCATGTACTAGGCCTGACATTTTACACTCTATCTCAAAACCGCAGAAAAAGGGTTTAAAATATTTAAGCAAAACCAAGAATATGACACTAAATTACCATAAAACTGGCTGTCCAATTGAATGTTATGTCGACGCAGACTGATCCATCCCATTACACTTTGCTTTTAGCAGGTGCAGCATTTTTATGGAAAATTCGAAAGCAACAATTTGTTGAGTTATCCAGTACTGAAGCTGACTATATGGCGCTTTCTTCGGCGGCCAAAGAAGCAACATACATTAGCAAACTATTGAATGAGATCAAATTGTATAATGATGTCATTGAAATTCAAGGCGACTACATGGGGGCATAGCATATTGGATTCTTCACAAGAAATATATCGATATAAAATACAACCACGTTAGAAATTTATATCAGAAAAATCAGATAAATTTGAATTTGGACATGATTGCTGATGTGTTGACTAAAAATCTGCAAAGGGTTAGCCATGACCGATTTTCAAAACTTCTAGATCTAACTATATAATTATATATTGTTATTTGAATTTAATATAAATATTAGCATTGAGGAGGAGTATTGGAGTATGTGCAACTATGTAAATCAATGCAAATATTTACTACACTGTTTTTCCTTTTTCTTTCTTTCATATTATTTTGTACTTTGTCTAAATCTCACTCTTGAATAAACGTTTGAGTAACACTTCTTGCATCTTTATTTGTACGGAGGTTAGAGAGGCCAAAAAGAGCTGCGCCCCAACTTTAACCAAAATTAAATATATTTTACGATAATGACTAAAAGTAACCCAAACCAAATAAAAAGCATTTTACAGTAACCTTTTCATTTGAAACAAAAAAAAAATAACAATTATTTTCTGTCCTAGTTTTTACACATCTTTTGTGTAGCTTCAAATTAAAAAAAAAACAAATCAATAAAGATGGAACCCAAAGTGAAATTGTACACAGATTACATGGCCTACAGATGAGAGAAGAAAGTATAATTACACAGAGATTGGCAACACTGAATGATTATAATCATAAGGTGTGTTCCACAAGATTTCGTACAAGTTCGGACTAATGAGAGTAAAAAGAAAATTACTCTCTGAATGTGCAAAAGTTATCCAAAATTGCCCATAAACCATAACTGCCCATCTTGAAATGCTAGTGCTGCTTACTTTTTAAATTAAATTTTATTTTAGTGATTTTAGTCTCTTAAAACGCATAACATTATAAAAACAAAAATTTCGCATCATTGGCAACACCTGTAAAAAGTAAATGAAAAAAAATCTCCAAAAAAGTAGAAGCTGCATACGTGAATTATTTAAAAAATCATAAAAAAATTTTTTTTTATATTAAAGAAATGGAGATATATGCGCAAATGTACTTAAAACTTAAACTTTGTTCAAAAAACCTCCCATTTTGCTTTTTAATAAATTTTTATGTAAAAACTTTTTTCCTATATGTATTTGCAAATTTTCTGATTAATTTTTCAGTTTCATATGTAAACAAAAAAACAACTGATTATTTAATTCTAGTCCGAACTTACCCAGAAGAAAAAGTTCGTACTAGTTTGTACAGGAAATGAAAAAAATTACTCTCTCATTCGCTCTCAAAATTGCACAAAAATTGCTATCTGGAACGCTTTTGGATAACTTTGTACAAGTTCGGACTGTTTTGTTATGCATCTGGAACAGACCTATATATCATAATAGCCCTGTAATTGTTATATTTAAAAACAAGACAATTGTTTTTGACATATTTTCGTTCGTTTTTACCAACAAAATGCGTGTGTTTTTTGGTGTTGTGATTTTGTTGTAGTTCTGGTAGTACCTGGTATAATTGTACCATTGTCCTATCGTTTAGAAAAATTATGGTATGTTATATTTTTATAGTATTTAGCATTCGTCATGATATTTTGCATTCACACTATCGCACTTGAATGCATTATGGCTCGATTATGGATGGCAACCGTTGCGTTTCTAGTTTCCGAAATGGTATTAGGGATGGCAACTAACAGCTGGTAATTTCAGTTGCCATATTGGCAACCACAAAATTGTAGTTGCTGCATAATTTTAAAAGTAAAAAATTAGAAAAATTAATAATCATTGCAATATTATTTTTATCTTTTTATTTCTTCTACACATATTTAAAGAAAATATAATTAACAGCTAAAAAAAATGTTAAAATTTAATTTAGGCAGTGCCATATGTATGTATACTCACAGTAGAGGCGGTAGTTCTAAACAGTTGTCTAATAGATTCAACCTTTTGTACTTCCTTCTCTTCATCAAAAATTAATACCACTTAACTAATAATTTTTTATGATCAGTAATGTTTTATTATTATTATTATTTAATAAAAAAAATTACAAAATAACCAAGTTTATAGAGCCATATATGGTTAATAATTCTACAAAAAAAAAAACAATAAATGTATCTATATACAGTTAGGCCTCGATTATCCCCAATGGTTGGGACCGGGAGCATTCTGGATAATCGATTTTCCCAGTTAATCGGGTAACAGCTTTTATTGATTTTTTTTTATATTTTCGTACTTATACATCTTTGTATACACCACACATAATAAAGGAAAAATTCATGGATTTTATGCTTGTGTTTAATAAAATAAAAATGTGTAAATATGTACTACAAGAAAAAAAATATTTTAGTTGAAAACGGTTGCGTGCTTGCAATCCCGGATAATAGAGGTAATCACGGTTGATCGATGCATTAAAAATGAAACGCATGGACAAAAAGAAAACAATTACATTATTTCTTCCCGGATAAACGACGTTACTGGTTAATCGAAAAACGGATAATCGAGGTCTTGCTGTATATATACATATATAAAGCAACAGTAGATTTTTAGAAACAAAATGCTATATAACATCAGGTAAATATGTAGAAAATTAACATTTAGTATCATATATTAAAATATAAAAATTAATAAAAGACGGAGAAATGTCAGAATGTATGCAATAAAAAATCGTATATATAAGTCCCAATTAGAAGATAATTAATTTAAAACAAATCAATACCAAAAAGGAGTTATTTTTATAAGGGCAATAAATGTTTGATAGTAACAGAATTAAATTGTAGATAAGACCATCCTAAAGTGAAATGCAACAGATTTAAGACTAATAAATCAGAAACTAGTTTACTAGGAGAAATTTAATTATCTTGCTTCTATAAACATGATATGATAATTAAAAAATATTTAAAGGCTTCGGCAAAACATTAAAAATTTGAGCCACCCTAACATGAAATGATCTCTCCAAGATAGAAGTCAATCTTGTTATAAGAATCTAACAATTACGAGTTGACCGACTAAATTTAATAAATGACAGCCAAAACAAGATATTTCTATTTTTAAAGATTTTATAAAAGAACAACAAGACTTGCTTTTAAAAAATTTCGAAATGTACACCCCAAAAACTTAGTAACGTACTCAGAAATATGACTTCGAATATTAAGACAGTATAGATAACGGATAGCCCTGTTGCAAAGCATTTCAAATCTCCTAATTCCAACTCCAAACGGACCACTGTACACTTCGAGTCCATACAGAAAATCGGCATAACCAGTGAATGAACAAGCATTGACTTTAAGTGCATCGGCAGAGCAAGACTGATACTATATAAACGACGTAAAGAATAATTAACCCAAGAAATTACATGACTAATATGCCTATCAATATTTAGCCTACTATCAAGCCATAAACCCACACAATAAAATTTGTCAACAAAATAAATTTTAGTGTCATCCAAGTACAGTCTTAAATCCCAAAGTGGAGTCCCAAAAAACATAGCCTTTGTCTTCCTATCATTAATGAAAAGTTTATTGTTAATCATGCAATCTGCGATATTGGAAATACTAAACTTCACAACTTGTTGAAAAGCATCAGCAAATTGTCGCTCACCACTAAATAAGAAAAACAAATCATCTGGGTATGCAAAAGAGAAACACATAGGAAAATCTATGCAATAAAATATATCGTTAATATATATTATCAAAAAGGAGCGGTCCAAGAACTGAGCCTTGTGGCACTCCACTTCTAACAGGCAAAATTCCTGAAAAACTATTAGCCACAGCAACATACTGCCCCCTTTTACTAAGGAAGGAGGTAATAAGTCTACATGCCATCCATGATCCACCTTGTCAAAAGCCTTGGTGAGATCAATAGCTAGCAAAACACACGCTTGACCTTCACTGACCAATTGACGAGCCTTATCAGAAAGGCCCAAAAGGAACAATGTTGGGCTTCTACCACATCTAAAGCCATATTGCCACTTAAGAGTAATTTTTCTTCTTGCCCTTAAACAAGATCTCAACAACTTTAGATAGAGTTGGAAGCATAGGTATAGGCCTCAAGTTATCCATCTCAATAGACGAACCCGTCTTTCTAAGAGGGTCAGTATTTGCCAGCTTCCAACCTTCAAAGAACGTAGATGTAACAGTGATGATATTTACCAATTGCAGAACAAACTCACCAATAATCGGAAAAACTAATTTGAAGTATTTGACAGCGATTCCATCACAACACACAGCATTCGACGTAACAGACCTAACCTAAAAACCTAATTCCCCAAGATCAACTGCACGGAAAGATAACCTTCCCACATCTGAGTCCTCATTAGGAGGAAAATAGTCCACAGAATCATCACTTTGATTTGAAGCAAAATAGTTCTTCAAACTTTCAACATCAACATCACCTAACTCATAATCCTTTGAGTCACCCAACCCATTAACTGAGAGCATATTTCATATTTGCTTAGATGACATACCACGAAACCTTTCCAAGTGTGCCCTACGCTTAGCATTACGCATAACCGTCTTAGCACGATTTCTCAGACGGCAGAAAACCTTCCACATACCATCAGTCCTATCTCTCAGAAAGCAACTATACGCAATATCACGAAATGACAGGCTACACTGTACATCATAAGAGTTAATCCATGAATTGCTGATAACATAGCCAAACCTAACTCTTTTAAGAGACACCACAGAATGCATTGTGCATAAAGCGTCATATGAAATCCTTGCTTGCTCATTCACATTTATAGTCCTAAATACAGAATCGCAATTGCACCTGGAAAACGTTTCTATAAATAAGGACATATCTACGTTATAATCAAAATATTCTACATATTCAATAGGGCTACTCATATTAAAGTCAAGAGACAAGTAAATAAAGGCATGACGGGTGTTAATGCCGAAAGGTCCTGATAGCCTTTGATAATACCAACTGTGTTGCACTAGTTTTTCCCTTAATTTTTTCATTATATCTTAAAGCTGAATTTTACTAGAAGGGTTTTTGATTTGCAACATTGGCCAGTCACACATGAGAACAATTGTGCTGGCATAAAATGCTACTTTGTAGGTGAGAGGGGCAAGGAGAGTGGTTTTGTGTTTGGCATAATTTTTCAACCAGCTACAACCCCGCATCAGCAGCACAAAACCAATACACACACAACTTAAAAAACAGCAAATGTAAAATGAATACAAAAAACACTAATACACACAAAGCTGTGTGCACGTATTCATTTTTATGAAAGATGAATTAGTCTATTGTGTTCTAAAAAGAACAAAAATTGTTCGGCATAAAAATTAGTCTCGTGTGTGAAAGGCCATTGTATCTAAAGGTATTTGTTTAAATTGTAAGTAAGGTATAAAAACTTGTTTCCGTTTAGTTTTAATAATTTTTATATTACTGTCATTACATCAGCCGATTGAAAAGGTAATAATTCTATATTCTTCAATACATTGGAAAAAAAATTCTTACTGGTGTTTAATTTCTATTTTACCTATTTCCTATTGGGCTATTTCCTGATACATCTTCGGGGATTTGATAATTTTGCTTCCTATTTCAGCTTTCCATCACTTATCCCAGAAAAAAACAACGGGAACAAAGTAAATTTATATAAAGTATATGCAAGTACTCAGGTGATTAATTTTTTTCTCGTTTAGTGTGAATGCCTGAATGTCAAAAGTTGTTTACAATTTTCGTACGCCATTTTGTTTTGCTTTGTTATACACAATTTTGTATACTGAAAACGTATGTATGTGAAAAAGTTTAGATAAATTTTTGCTTAAAAAATGTGTTGCAAAACATTTAATTAATTTAATTATTAAAGTACATATGTATCTTTTATTATACTTATTTCACATATTAAAGGTTTATCAATTAATTAATTTACTTTGGTTTTGTTTATCCATACATTTCCTTTTTGTTGTATGCAGATCTGGGACTATTGCATTAAATAACCAAATGCATTGACCATTTTCCCACACTAAACCAGATCAATGCAAATGCAAATTGATTACATTAGCACTAACTTTGATAAAATTAGTGCAATTTTTTTGTATTAAACTAAAATCCCTTCAAAGTAATGCATGAATATTGCATTGTTACTTTTAGTTCACTATTTTTTTTGACCACTACACACATTGACAAATGCAAAATATCGTAGCTTTTCTTTAAAATTCAACAATAAAATACATACACAATCCAAAGAAAAGCTACGATATTTTGCATTTGCACTAACGCACGAAAATTTGCATCAAACATCGTATACCGGCATTATGAAGAGTATTATTGCATTATAGTGCAAAATTCAACGTAAATGTGTACATACATATGTACATAAAACATACGTACATCCATACATAAATATGTAAATATTTTTCTATGTACATATCATCACCCAAGACTAAAATCATATCACTACTTTTTTTGTAATTTTTTCGAGATAAAGACAAAACTTTATTATATATATTAGTATTTTTCGATTATAAAATCACAATTTTTTAAGATATAACTTTACAATAAACGAAAACCTAAGTTCTGATCTTTTGTCAATTGCACTGTTTTTCAAATAAGCTCGAGTGCAACGTACATGAAGTATGAAACTTTTTAATTTTTTTCAATTGGTTCTGAAATATAGTTTGTATTGACAGTTTTTTTTCGTTTCGTGCTATCTGATAAAATATGTTAACGTTTTATTCAATATTACTGTGTACAATATTTTATAATGCAATAATATTGCATTACTTCATGATGACTAACCACATCAATACAAAATCAGTGCATTTTTTGCCATGCAATTAGCTGCTAATGCAATATTAACCTATTACGTTTAAGAGATTTTATTGAAATGAAAAAAATAGTGCACTACAAGAATCAGATTTAAATTTGCACTAAAATTTTTGTTTTACAATCAGTGCTAATGCAAGTTGCCCAGGTCTGGTTGTATTCATCTGTTTTTGACATTCATCCATTATTCTTACACAAACAAATCGCCTGTTGTTTTTGTACTTTCTTAGTTGTTGTAGACCTGCATATACTTTATATAAATATGTTTTGAACGGGAAATACGCGGAATCTGTATTTGCCCCGACCGGCAGACTGAAAATGATGAAGAGAGTAGAAAATAATCAATCAACGGTGTGCTACCAGAGTTCATTTATAGGTGAGTAGGAAACGAGTTATGATGACATACTAAACTCATCATGTTTACCATTCCCCTCAAGTTATAAGCACTCAACGTATTAAACATATTCCCATTGAAATCACCCATAATAACAATGTCGGAATATCTCACTAATAGGTCAGAAACGTCATCTTAAAAAATTTGAAAATTCTCTTCATTGCCATGCGGAATATAAACCACACCCACCCATCAAAATCTTACGACCAATAAATAAAGATTCTGCAACACCACAGTTAGTACTCTTATGTAGTACCTTAAACTTAATTCCTTTAGCAACAAAAAAAAAACATTTTTAATTACTAATAATTTTTAACACTTGTATTTTTTTTATTTTGAATTTTTGTTTACATTATTTTCAGTTGTCAATCTGTCATAATCGCATTTTATAACTTTTTGGCAAATGGAGGAAGTTGCCATACATAATACCAATTTCAATTCAGTTGCGTGGCTAGTTAACTCGCCAACTGAAGTTCGGTTGCCACCCATAATCGAGCCATTATTTTAATTTTTTACATGTATTAATACAAAGTAAATATAATAGTCTGAACAGCCCTTTACTAGATACTGGAAGTGTTATATTATCTGTTTTTTGCGTTTTGTGGCTATTTTAGGTAGCAATAACCAAAAAGTTTTAATTCTTTAGATATAAGTTATTGGTAACCAAAATTTTTTTTGTTGCTATAATAGTTGTTATTCGTAACCAAAAAAAAATATTTTTCACTTTAATTGGTTACAAAGTTAAAAATAACAAAAACCAAATAAAACTCAGTTTAAAGAAAAATATAACAGTTATTTTCTGTACCTAACTATAATTGTAAAATTATTTTTATTATTTATTTTTCACAGTCAGCATTTCATGACGGAAAGCAACCAAACTGGCACCATGAAACATGTTTATTTACAAAACATCGTCCTAGCTCGGCAGGAGACATTGCAAATTTTGAAAATCTTCGATTTGAAGACCAAGAGATGATTCAAAAGAAAATCGGTGGGTAAAACCTAATTAATTTTTTACATTACATATAACTTAATGTCAAAACTAGTATGTACAGTTATACCATGTTCAGACGGCAATATGAACCACTTGGTTCGCTCTCTGAACCACGGTTTCGAATCATGTCGTCGTTAACAAATCTTTTTGATGCAGTGGTACCAACTTAGCCTTTTTCAGGCTAGGTTTAACCCAAACTAAAAAACGCGCAAATCTAGCATTTTTAACAATTATCTTTTAGCCTTTTTAGTCCTTTTTACTTTTTGTTCAATATGGCTACATTTTAATCTTTGTGAACTTTTTCTTCCTTTAATCCAGCAATATCGGCCTATATGGGGTCTATATGGGCAAAATATCCATTTTTAACGAAAGTAGTTACATTTTAATTTTGAACTTTATTTTATCCATCACAAAAGGAAATGAAACAATAACTGTTTTTGGTTTTCTTCTCGTAAAATTATAAAAAATAAATATCAAATGCATGATATTGACTGTTTAGTTCTCTAAAGTCGCAATAAAAGTTACCTACTTAAAAAAACATAAATTTATTTTCGCACGCTTTACTTTTGGCGCAGAACATATTCCAAGAAATTGTGTACTCTTGAGCTACTAATAATAATTGCATATACTGCTGATAACGGGACATTTTCGAGAACATTTTCTCTTGTGTTTTTAATTTTCGCTTTATTTTTGGCTTTGGAAGCAAACAGTTCATAGTTCTACTTAAAATCGTAATTTGTGATCGCAGTGGAGTGAGTTCTTATCAGTGAAATCGAAAAGAATTAATAATTTAATAATAATAGATTTTTCTAGATTAATTTGTTATTTAATTATTGTTATATAATAAAAGAAATTAATAATGTCGAGTGCTTCAGTTATTGGAACGCGTAAAGCCATTGAAAATTTGAAGAAAATCGATCTAATTGGAAATGTTTCTCATCAAATTACTGGTGCAAAACTACCGTCTAATCGTCAGGTCTTGCAAGTTTTATTTTACAACATGCGGTTTGTAAAAATGACTGCGATGCTTGGTGCGAAGCTAGCAATTCGTGCAGTGGAAATATTTTGGCAGCAAGCATGTATACCTATTCGAGAAGAGCACAAATGCGTTGAAAAGCTTGTAAAATTATACGACAAATGGAAAATCATTCAGAAAACAGTTCCTGGTAAAAGGTCGAGTTCCCAAAAAGAAGCTGCTGAGTCATTTTTGAATAGTCTAGACGACTTATTTGATATTGCTACCGCTGATGCACTAGAAAAAATTCGGATTGCAGAAGATAGAGAGTTTCTTGAAATGCAAAGAAAAAAAGGACGTCCCGGTTGTATAGCTGGTGTTGACAAGGTTTTGTGGGATCGGGAAAATAGAGCACAAGTACGAAAAGATAAGGAAGCTGCAAGGAAAAGAAAGCATGAGGAGGAAATGAGCCGCACAGGTAAGGGTGACGAACTTCAATATTGTAATGTTTTATTTTTCATATTTTATAGATGTTTCTCAATTAATGGAGTGTAATGATGAAGGTGATATTAGTGACATATCAAGCAACGAGATGCATAATGATGAAACACATGTAACCTCAAAAAGTAATCATGGTCAAAAACGAGGGCGCAAAAATTTTTTAACAGCAAGGTTGCTAGCAGCTCTTGACAATGCCAAAGTGTCTGATGGAATGGCAGTTCATATTCTCATAGCAGCAGGTGAAGCATTTGGACTACGTGTAGAAGAACTTGCAATCAATCGTTCAACTATTCATCGTTTACGCCAAGAGAACCGTTTAAGGGAATCTGAAGAAATTTCAGCTAATTTCACTGATAATGTAAATTGTGATTTTCAGCAAGAGTTGGTTTTTGATATTGTAACAATCTTTTCATCATTTATAGGTGAGTAAAACTGGATCGCTGGTAGCTCATTTTGATGGAAAATTCATGAAAGACTTGATCGGCCCCACGAAGGTTAAGCGAATCGCAATTTCTGTTAGTTTCAACGGCACATCAAAATTTCTCGGCGCACCAAAAGTAGCATCTTCGAGTGGTGAAAATATTGCTGATATAGTGTATGAAAAATTAAATGAATGGAAAATTGTTGATCAAGTCAAAGGCTTGTCATATGATACAACGTCAACAAATACTGGCATAAAAACAGATGCTGCAGTTCTTTTAGAAAAAAAAATTGGCCGTAGTCTTATCAATCTACCTTGCCGCCACCATATTTATGAGGTCGTTTTGCGAAGTGTTTTCGAAACAAAACTTTCTTCAACCTCTGCACCAGAAGTTCCGATCTTTGAAAGATTTGGAAAATTTTGGCCAAATATAAATAAACAAGCTTTCAAAAGTGGCATTGAAGATTCGACCATTTGTGAAAAAATAAGTGCAGCTGAACTAGAACACTGTAAAACTTTTTGCTATGCTCAACTGGCTAAATCTCAAAATCGAGAAGACTATAAAGAATTACTACAGTTGGCTTTGATGTTTGTCGGTGCAGAGCAGTATAATTTCCGAACGCCTGGACCAACTAGCCATGCACGCTGGATGGCAAAGGCTATATATTCCTTGAAAATATTTATGTTCCGTGATCAATTCAAACTAACGAAGAAGGAATTGAATGGTTTACGCGATATTTGCGTTTTTATAGTGACTCTTTATATCAAAGTTTGGTTCAAATGCACTAATGCTATAGACGCACCGCTTCAAGATTTAACTTTTATTCAAGATGCCATAAAGTATACTGAAATAGACATGGACATATCAGCAATAATTCTAAAAAAAATGAGCAACCATTTATGGTACATTTCAGAGCAAGTAGTAGCTCTGGCTTTTTATGATTCGAAAATACCCATAGAAGAGAAACAGAAAATGCTTAAAAACCTCAAATTAAAGGAACCAGTAGTAAAATTAGAAAATGGTCGAAGATGTTCGAATTTATTGGATTTTAAAAATATTTCGTTGTGTGATTTCGTGTCAGAGAAAACAAAATGTTTCTTTAGTAAATTTGGTTTGCCAATGGAGTTTTTACTGTTAGAGCCTTCAAGTTGGGAAACATCATACGCATTTGAAGAAGGTTGGACCGCATGTAAGGACTTATTTGTCGTCAATGATATTGCAGAGAGAGGCGTTAAGTTTATTCAAGACTATAATAGAATCTTGACAAATGATGAAGACGAAAAACAATTGTTGCTTCAGGTTGTTGAGGCTTATCGAATGAAATATCCATCATATAACAAAGCTACTTTAATAACATGATAAATAAAATAGTAATGATTAATAAATTTATTATATATAAAATACAACTATTTTTTAATATGAAATTTCATTTGATGTAACTACTTTCGTTAAAAATGGATATTTTGCCCATATAGACCCCATGAAAATTTTCAAATCGTTTCCGGGTCCACTAAAAATTATCGGATTGACTCCAAATTTTACAGGATTACTTTTTTAACAGAAGGGAACAAGAATCGTGCCGGAGAACTAGAAAAAACACTTTAAAATTTTCCCATACAAATAAGAACACCCCTAATGTACCTATGTAAACATAGATACATACATACATATGTATGTACTATGTATACTTCTGTAGTTTCACAAATTTATATACAATTCAATACTATTTAAAAGTGAAAAGACTTCTATTATATATGTGTGTACCTAATTGAAATGTAATATGAAATGTAATATCTCAAGCTATGTATATGTTGATCTCATGATAGTTATTTATTTTCAAAAAAATTACTTTACAAAAATTTTGTTGATGTTTTGATTTACAACAGAAACATTTTAAAACTAGCCCCTTTTCGCGCTTATTCGAAAATTTTTACGTTATTTTGCGCTGAACGTATATTTTTTCAATTTAGCCTTTTTCAAAAAATTTTTACTCGTTTTGAGTATCAAAAGTTGGCATCACTGTTTTGATGTATATACGAGTACATGCATACCAGGGAACTGCAACGAGTGATCGGAAAAATAATCATACGTAATCAATATCCTAAAAACATGTCTTTTTGTTGAAAAAATCAAACTTGTTCAAAACACACATATTCGTTGCTAAGTTTTAATCGCTCAAGTGAGTGGAATGTTGTTGGATATGATTTATAATCATGCGTAGCATCAAACCAATCAGTTCGGATGATTGGTTTTTTGGCTCGACAATGAGTGTTTTGAACAAGAACATAATGCGAAAGGAAAAAATTTTCATTCTAATCAGCATCAAGTAGTTGATGCAGAGTAAAAGTGAAAATGAAAAAAATCATTGTGTATGAATGTTGTATTTAAAAAGAGCCAACAAATCAATGTTTAAGTATGGATGGGTATGTGTACTTAATTTAGGAGTTTCATATCAGGGATGGTAAAAGTAAAGAAACTGTGTAATAGAGCTAGTCGCTACGAACTTTTTGAAAAATATGTATTAGAGCCAAATTTTTTTTATATTTCTGAAAACAGTTTAATTTTTTTAATAAACTTAAATTACACTAGTTTACAAAATTAATTTTTTTTCATGTACATTTGATGAGAGGTGATTTTCCTTATGTATTTTCTTCCGCTGAATTCGAAAATCAAGGTTAAATTATTTTTATGGAATAGTTTTTGAGATATTGTAATTTTTTCATTTTTTCGACCTTTTTTCACTTGACCAAGCATATCTCGAGCTAGAAATGTCCGATTAGGTCGTTCTTGGTATTCAAATGCAAGGTATTGAGATGACAAATAAATATGTATAATCGGATCTTCGAGTGGTAAAGCGGTTCAAAATATATTGATGAAAATATGGCAAATTTTCAAAAAAATCATATTTTACAGTGAGCCTATGCCGACAGAAAAGTACAAATCGTTCAAAAAACGTCTGGTTTCTGTTCATGTACGTAAAGATGATACTTTTACGTAAGAACTAAGACCAACAAGAAGAAAATCGACTGAAAAATTACAAAGTTATAAGCAATTGAGTGACTAAATAATAGTAATAACAAAGTCAAAATACATAAAAATAAAAAAAAAATTAATTCAATATATTTGCGTGTGAGCAAATGCACAATCGAATAAAGATGCTTGTTTTGTAAAGATTTTTGTTTGAGGCTTTCAAACTTATTAGTTTGTATATTGTGATTCTCAATAGGGCTGTGTCGTTCATGAACGAACGAGTAAAATTGAACGAATCACTCAAATGAACGAAGTGAGCCGGTCATTTTACTGAGCTGTTTTGGTTCAGTAGTACTGACACATAAAAATAAATTGAACGAAATGAACGACCGATGACCGAGCGCAATTGGCTCTTTCTTTTGTTTTGTTTTGCCTTTTCATCGTTCATGTGGGATTTTTTTTGTCATTTTCTCGTTTTCATTTGCCTTCTCACATACGCAATTAAGTTATTTTCGCTCCCGCTTTTTGACTTTTATTCATTGGCCATAGATTTATTTACCAGCAGAGACTTAATTGTGGCAAAATAAAAACACATCTTGAACACTTCTTAATGCTATTAATATTTTCCAAATTCCTTATTTTATGTCACACAAAAAAATACTTTAATATTGCAAAAAAAATTTACTTGTTGATTTTTTCATTGTGTTATTTTGTTTGTTTTGATCATTTTGCCAAAAAATAACAAAAACAATGAATTTGTCTCTTTTTATTGACCGAATCAACTGTTTGTTTTTTCATTTCGTTCTTTTTCTTGAAAAGAGCGGATGAACGAAATGAACGAACTCGTTCTTTTTTAAAAGTGAACGAAAATGAGCGGTCACTTAAATGAACGATTTGGCACAGTTCTAATTCTCAATATAGTATTAAGAGTCTTACTATAAACATACGAAGTTTGTTAGCTAAATTCAAAAATGTTTTGGGTTGAAGTCTACTGATGAGTTCCAAAAAGCGGGAACGAAATGCATATAGACAATCGCTTAACCATAAAAACAAGCAAATTTTCAAACTCGTAGTTAAACAAATCGTCGGCTTGTTTCTGGTTTGCTGCAGACATAATGTATTTTCAATATACTGTGCCGCAAACCAGAAACAAGCCGACGAAATGTTGCACCTTGTTTATAATTGGAACAAAAAGAAACCTCCAATTTTCCACCCCTGTTTGACATGTTTGTGTTTTAAAATAACTTGAACGAACTTGACTACTTTGATTTTATTCAACGTCAGCGCTTGTTCACATAGAAGTTTGAATAAAACAAGTTCGATCACTCCACTCACAATTATTCCAACGATGCGTTCGTTTCCATGATGCTGATTATATTCAACATTGAGTTTTGTTACATGATTAAAACCAAAGTAAATTTATATCAAGTATATGCAACTACTCAGGTGATTCATTTTTTTCTCGTTTCGTGGCAATGCATGAATGTCAAAAGATGTTTACAATTTTCGTACGCCATTTTGTTTTGTTTTGCTTTATTATACACAATTGTGTATACTAAAAACATATGTGAAAAAGTTTAGATAACTTTTTACTTAAAAAATGTGTTACAAAACATTTAAAAATAATTATATTTAATTATTAAAGTTCATATGTATCTTTTATTATACAGGGTGTTTTTTTTAGAGGTATAGAACTTCGAATTGAAATAAAACACAAGAAAATCGTTTTAATGTCCATCAATTTGGCTTTATTGGAAGGATAATTTTATGCCATTAACGTTTAAATATGATTTCGGGCATGTGGCCGCCGCGGCTGGCTCGAATAAAGCCAATTCTACAGGTCCAATTTTCAACCACTTTTTCGAGCATATGGGGCCGTATGTTGGCAATAACGCCACGAATGTTGGCTTCCAAGTCCCCTAACGTTTCTGGTTTGTTGGCGTAGACGAGCGACTTCACATATCCCCAAAGAAAATAATCCAATGGTGTCAAATCACACGATCTTGGTGGCCAATTGACCGGTTAATCGAATTAATTGCTCTGATGGACGATTATGTCGACCATAAAATGGACGGAGCTTGCGGTAAACTTCGCGAACTGAACCATTATTTTCGAAATAAATTTGCACGATTTGCAAGCGTTGTTCTTTTGTCAACCTGTTCATGATGAAATGGCAAACCAAACTAAATATTAATCACTTGACAGCTGACAAAATGGCCGCCAGTTAAAAAAGTGATGCCAACTTAAAGTTCTATACCTCAATAAAAAACACCCTATACTTATTTCAAATATTAGCTGTTTATCAATTAATAAATTTACTTTGGTTTTGTCTATCCATACATTTCCTTTTTGTTGTATGCAGATCTGGGACTATTGGATTAAATAACCAAATGCATTGACCATTTTTCTATACTAAACCAAATCAATGCAAATGCAAATTTATTACATTAGCACTAACTTTGATAATCTTACTGCAATTCTTTTTGCATTAAACTAAAATCCCTTCAAAGTACTGCATGAATATTGCATTGTTACTTTTAGATCACGATTTTTTTCTTAGATCACAAATTTCCGTGCGTTAGTGCAAATGCAAAATATCGTAGCTTTTCTTTAAAATCCAACAACAAAATATATACATACACAATCCAAAGAAAAGCTACGATATTTTGCATTTGCACTAACGCACGAAAATTTGTATCAAACATCGCATAGCGCCATTATGAAGAGTATTATTTCATTATAAATTGTAAATGTGTACATACATAAAAACATACGTACATATGTAAATAAATATGTAAATTTTTTGCTATGTATATATCGTCACGAAAATCATATCACTACGTTTTTTGTAATTTTTTCGAGAGAAGGACAAAACATGTGATGAAATTGTTCTAAGCGGTAGTATTTTATAAAATAAAATCACAATTTTTTAAGATATAACTTTACAATAAACGAAACCCTAAGTTCTGATCTTTTGTCAATTGCACGGTTTTTCAAATAAGCTCGAGATGCAACGTACTTGAAGTATGAAACTTTTTAATTTTTCTTTTCAATTGGTTCTGTCTGAAATCTAGCTTGTATATACATATATATATTGACATTTTTTCTTTTCGTTAATTAGTATGTACGTGCTTATAAAGATACCCTCAATGAACTTTACTGTTTTTTTTATTTTATTATTTGTGCTATCTGATAAAATAGGTTAACGTTTTATTCAATATTACTGTGTAAAATATTTGATAATGCAATAATATTGATTTACTTCATGATGACTAAGCACATCAATACAAAATCAGTGCATTATTCGCCATGCAATTAGCTGCTAATGCAATATTAATCCATTACTTTTAAGAGATTTTATTGAAGTGAAGAAAGTAGTGCACTACAAGCATCAAATTTAAATTTGCACTAAAAATTTTGTTTTTCAATCAGTGCTTAATCAAAATTAATGCAAGTTGCCCAGGTCTGATTGTATTCATCTGTTTTTGACATTCATCCATTATTCTTAAACAAACAAATCGCCTGTTGTTTTTGTACTTTCTTAGTTGTTGTAGACCTGCATATACTTTATATAAATATGCTTTGATTAAAACTGAATAAAACATTTAATGTATGTGAATGAGTTGAGTAAAACATGTTCGATCCCTCCACTCATAATCATTCCAATGAAGAGATATCAGAACGATGCTGATTTTATTGTACGTTGAATGTTTTGTACGTGATTAAATGTGAGTAAAAATTTTATTGTATGAGTAAATCATCAAAAACCATGAAAATTGCAGCTCACTGATGCATACATATACAGGCCTGTCACAGAAATCGATCGAAATTGTTTTCATTACGAATTTTCATTTCGATCGATTTTATTATACCTTCTCCAGATTTCGATCGATTTTGTTCAATACGAAAAAGCAGCAATTCGATTGTTTTCAATTTAAATGTGGCAACATTGGGCAACGAAAAACAAAAAACACATGGTTATTAGAAGAGAAAAACAAAATAGAAAAGGCACAACATTTTTTTAACTTGAAGTGAACAAAATTTAAAAATTATTACACGAAATGTCTGCAATAACTGCAGTGTGTGGTGCGCAGGGACGTCAAGACTTTACCGGAAAATTACGGGGAAGACGATTGAGGCATGCTTCAGGTTCACTTTCATGTTTAAACGCAGTGTATATTCAAAAAATTTCAAAAAAAAAAAATTCACTTTTTACGATGCTGCATTTTTTCTTAAGACTTAAGGAAATTTTATAATTTGTAAAAAAAAAAATTAAATAATACAAAAAAAATTTTAAATAAATTGTTGAAAAACATTTTTCTTTATTGATATAAGTTGTTTCAAACAGATTTTTGTACTTTCACATAAGGAAAATCACAATTCCGAGCATTAAATTTAAAGTGGTTTCATTTCGTGCATATTCTTCGTTTTTCGTTTTCTGAAGAACCTAATTATGGAATTGAATCATTTCGATCGAATTTGGATTCTTTGACAGGCCTGATATACGTGAGTAGTTGGCACGAGTTTTGTATTCTGTGTTACTTGCTTTTTTTGCAGTAGATAAACAAATTAAGGAAAAATAATGAATAAAATGTGTTCTATATTTTTTAATCATACACGCACCCATTTGTTTTGGTTTGTTTTTTGTTTACACATGTGTATGTGTAGATGTGTACTTATTTTGTTTTGATAGCTAATGCAGATAAATTAGCGATAATTTGTTATCAAAACTAGCAAGCAGCAAGGTTCAAAATGAACCAAGATGGTTCGCTTTCAAAAATTTTTATGGCGAACCATGTTGATTCAGTCAAGATTCGACCTCGAACTTCGAATGTGATGCTATTAGTCTCATTAATATTCGGTTTTCAGATTCACAATCTCCCGATTCGGGTCTGTTCTGTAAACCTAATCGTTTTTCAATACGAGAAATTTTCAAAAACGTGTAAATGTTTAATTGGTGTTCTACAAATTACTCGATTTGGTGACATTCGAAATTAAGTTGAATAAAATATTTGAACGTCAAGGTCAGTTGTTAATAAAAGAAATCACATTTTAAATAAAAAATAGCATTTAAAATGCCCGGCACTAAATCATTGAAAAAGTGTTTTTATTCATACAAAAAATTTTTCTTCATTCTTGTAGTAAAACTGGAAACAAACGTTAGAGTGTTTTTAAAACCAATTTTGTACATTTACTGCATGTAATTTGGTTATAATTTGGGATTGATATATTCCTGTAACTCCCACTAGAGCATAGGGCGCCGATAACAGCAGCGCCGATCTGCTTCATTTCGGATTCCGTTCAACGTCTCCATGTTGTGAGTGGTCTGTCGCTTACTCTACTATTTTTTTGGAATGGGTTCCATCTAAGAACTTGTTTAGATACATTCTTGTCGTTTCGACGGAGGGTGTGACATATCCACTGCCACATCCGCTTACGTATCTCGGTTGCTACTTGCAACTCGGCATTTGATATCGTTCTAGGCCAAAATATGCATAATATTCTTCTTAAGCAAGTGTTAGTAAAAAATTGTTAATGCTAACTGTTTTTGATGTTTCTTCAGTGATTTATTGGAATAATACCATGTTCGATTTACTTTCGACCAGTTATGTTTACTTGATTTAAAAACGAGTAAAACTATGTCAATTCGGCTTAGAGAACACCAAAACTTTTATTTCGTTTTGAAAACGAGAAATTTGCTCGGATTCGGTTGACAGAACAGGGCCGAATAAAAAGTCAACAAAACAATGGCAGCCATTTAATCTGAAAAGTTTGTTTTATTATTTTACTTAGCAATTAAGTACGAACATGAAGGCATAAAAAATAATCGAAAAAAATTTATCAGTAAGTAAAAACTGACAGATAATTTGATGCACTTCAAAAAATTTACCGTCATTGATATTCGGTTTTTTGATGAGTAACGATAAAATCAAGGGAGTATGAACCGTTTTGATTATAATTAGTTCTTTTAAGGATATTTATGTCATCAGAGGGCTTTATTTAAACAATTTGACATATTTTGAAGAAAAAAAAAACACGATATTTTTTCGAATATCACTTTAGTTTTTCTCCGAGTTGTAACTAAAGTCGAGAATGTGTCTTTATGGGATGAATATGTCACTCAAACTTTGGTTAAGATTAATATCTACCAATTCGTGGGTAAGATGAACCATTTTGAGATAATTACATCTAAGCTATACCTGAATTGAGGTGTTTTTTGACAAGGGTCATATCCTTCGTAATACTGAAATGAGTTCAAAATACAAAATATAAAAAATATAAAATAATAGTTAATTCACTTATATTAATCAGTTGTAAATACAAATGGTCAGGTAAAAGCTGAAATAAGGAATGACCATATGAGTATTAAAAAAGTGATTAAAATTTGTTTTCAAATTATTACAGACTCCGTTTTTTTTTTAAATTTAGTAATTTATAGCTAGCTATAAGAAGCAAAGTGCCAGGGTCTGCAACGAATAAGAGCTTATCCAAGGTCCCATTCTACCCACACCTTCGCACAGGAAGTATTGAATCCTATAGTCCACTCGTAGAGTATAATTTTTTTCCATGAGTATAATTTATTTCCATTTCTGCTGAAGGAAGTGACAGTTATAGCAGTTTGTAGAGGTAAGCATTCTTTTTTGACAGCAACTAAATCTCTATACTCTGGATAAATCCCAGAATTCTTTTCCTTTGTTCGCTTCCGCAATTCTTTATACTGATTTTTACTTAATTTTAAATCCAAAAATAGTAGGACTACGCTTCTTCTGATAAATTTCTTATATTCATTTGATGTAGGAATATTTTTCAAAATCCTCTGTGCGCCTTGGACTTTCTTCTATTATTGCTTCAATTACCTAAATTTTTATATTTATGATTTGATCAGGCTAAAGTTCGTATCGCTTTGTAAGCCAAATTACACGTGATAATAATTATTAATGAACAAATAACACCAAAGTTAGTTTTAAATATTCTGAAAAATACGTAGTAGAACGGAACAACCGGCTGTTTTCGAATGCCACTACCCCTTCATCATCAGCGTTCTTTGTATTTGGTCCACTGTGTGGCAAGACTGTTGACTGAGATGGTAAAAATGAGCTTTCATTGCAAAAAGCTTTCGGCAAATTGTAATACGGTGAATCAAAACAATTCACATATTCCATTTGCAATAAAAGTTAAAGTTGCGTATATATAGCTGAAATCTACACATCAACTGAACGCTGATTAATAATTATAACGTGTAATTTGGCTTACAAAGTGTTACGAACTTTAGCGTGACTAAATCATAAATATAGAAACAAATGAAGTTCGAACAATAATAATTAAAATTAACTATCTCAATTTTTTTTTATTTTGTGTTGGTTGAACTTGGTGCAAGAATGAGTCTTTGATGATTATTGGAGAAATTTCATCATTGATATTCTGAAGTTTGCGTCTTCGAGTTCTTTTACTACGTTCGTCAATTGGTTTTGCTGGTCGACCCTCCCACGCAGAAAAATACAATCGGGTTAACGTTGATAAAGCGTTTCCTAAGGTGGTTTTTTTTTCTTCCAACATCTAAAATTGATAGAGTTCTTAAAAATATCGAAGCCTGATACTCGTAAATAATAATCGATGTATCGATATATCGGTTTTTGAAATATCGGCGATATACATATATCGATATATATTTTCTCAAATATCTATATTTCGATGTATCGATATTTTTTGCCTATCTCTAGTGTGTACCAGAGAATGACAAGAGTATCGTACTTTGTGAGTGTACTCTTCGAGTGTTGGCCGTCAAACAACTATGAATACGTGTAGCCAAGGCGAATTCACATTAGGTGATCCTAATTCACCAGCTGACATTATTTCTCTGCTGTCAATCAGTGCAAAACGCTAGGAAATATTTTGACAGCAGGAAATTTTACACTAACAAATATACAAGGCGAATATGCAGAGTTGCAAATTAAGACCACCTGGTATCAATTCGCCTTGCGTGTAACTAAAAATAAAATACACGCAAAATGCAAACACACGCATTAATTTTAAACCGCATACCTATTAGACCCCTGCAAAAGACCACTTACAAGAACTTTTAAGACGAGGGATTTATCAAATGCTTTCTGCATCGAAGTATTCTAAAACAACAACACAGTTGGCAAGACATTTGTTTCTGTTGGAAATTTAGCTTTCGAGTTTCAAAGAAAACAAACGATTCATTAGCAAACTGGAAATCTACACAATTCCGTTTGTTCTTGTTAGGAGTATATGCTGGTGCAATTACTTTAAAAAAATGTATTAGATGTTGAAATGTACAAACATTTTTTTAATTTTATTTACTTGTCGGATTTTACCGTCAATCAAGTTAGCCACTTTAAAATCAAAATACCTTCAAGAATTGTTAAAATCATTTGTTGAACTTATGAATCAATATTACGACTAGGGTGATCGACTCAGTTTTTCAACCGGTTTTAAACCCCGATTTTTTCACAATACGGTTGTTGGTGTTCTCAAAATGTTGATTTTGCGAATGTCGAATAGTCGGGTTTTTTTTAGAATTTAAAAACCGGCTGAGTCGAATACTTTTCGATTTGTATATTTTGCAATAAATACTATGTTAAAACGTAGACCAACGTGTTCTGTTGATTTTCCTAATTATTTATTTTTTTCAGTGTATTCAGTGTATTTTTTTTTTGTTTGACCATAGCAACATTTACTGAAACATGAAATTAAAGCGAAATTATTTTATGAGGTGGTAGCAGAGGCGAATTAAATTGGCCTTATGGTGTGCAATGGATGTCAAAATCCATTTGCAAAAAGTGTTTTTTAGTTTTGTTGACATTCTGCTTCATATTTTATATAGAGGTAGATATCCACTTTGTCCATACATTCATATGTATATTATACACGTGTACTATACCTAAGTGTATGAAATTAATTTTTATGTTTTACCTTTAATTTTTTTATTGTTTTATAGTATTTACATGAACTGTGTTAACTCTTTTTTTAATAAAGCAATTTAAAATTAAAACTTGTATAATAATTTTCTTACTTAAAAAAAAACGGTTGACAGGTTTTTCCTGAATTTTAAACACCGAAACCGGGTTTTTCATAATTTCAAATATTCGAACTATTCGTAAACCGATTTCTGGAAAAATTCGAATAGAGTGACACAAATCATAAATCATAATAAAACAAGGAAATATATTTTTGGTATCAATGAAACGGACTTTATTAGATTTACCTTTGACAATTTAAAAAAATACTTATTCATTTACGTAAATAAAAGTTCTCCCTAACTGTATTTTGTATATGGAATATAAATGTTTGTTGAAAAAAGAGTTAAATGTATATTTTATTAGTTTTTAATACATATTTTTATATATAAAATGTATATTTTATGTACATAAAACGCGATTTTAAATGCATGAAAATCCTTTCCCTAGTGATAATATCGTTAAAGATTTAGACCAGAAAAAAATTTAAATAGAGCTAAGCATGGTAGATGTTACGTGTATTCTTACCAAATGCCAAAATGAAACAGTTGCTATCACCCTTTTACAGAAAGAACTTAATGTACATTAATATAAAAATAAATAAAAACTAAAAAATAAATAAAAAATAAAAAAATTAAATTTTTTCTTGAGTAAAAGTGCTTTCCCAGTGCTAAATTTTTTGTACGGTTGGCAATTTCTGGCTGGATAATATTTTCACGAGGGATGACAGTATAATTCACCATAGCTCGAAGATAGTGTATCCGAAGTCGGATACTAAAACACCATCGGGTAACTAACAAAATTTGCTTCAAATCATCTTAGCTATTAGATATTCGTAAAACAAAATTGAAAAATTAATTTTTTTTACAAAAATTTAAAAAAATTTTCTTCTAAAAGCTCATAAAAAAATTCAAAACTGCAAAATATTGAACTTTTGACCATTGTCTGTAAAGCAAATGTGTTAACAATAAAATAAGCTAAATATTATGAAAATAGGCTAAAAATTTTAAACTTTACTAGTAAGTTAGTGAAAACACTCAAACTCACAAAACATCACTTTAGGTACTAATACAGGTTTCGCTTCTTTTCTCGTTCTGAAAAACTTAAACGTGTTTTTAATCAATTTGTTTTGACTATATTACTAGTAAAGTCTAAAATTTTTAGCCGATTTTCATAATATTTACAGACAATGGTCAAAAGTTCAATATTTTGCTATTTTGAATTTTTTATGAGCTTTTAGAAGAAAAAAATTAATATATTTTTGTAAAATTTTTCAATATTGCTTTACGAATAAATTTAAATTGTTTCATATTTTAGAAGAGAACTCAAATAAAAAGGCCAATTGAAGAACTCGAAATCAGTCGATTCTTCAGATAATTTAAAAAACTTAAAATAAATACTACATTCCTACTACATCAATTCAAACGAAAAATTATTAAGGTTTTTACAAAATTGCATCCATTTACATTTATGATGCGCTTATTAAAAAGTTTATAAAAAAAAAATATCATAATAATCGTTACAACGCAACAGAATCTTTTGCAAAGAAAATATGTATTTTGTACCACAGTAAATGAGCACTGCGCATTTATTGCTCTTTTTGGCTCTTTTATGCATTGCGTAAATAAAAGGAGCAGAGCAAGAAAAGACCCAATTATGGTACTCCTTTTCTTGCTCTGCGCTTTTAATGAGAAGCTTTAACATGATGGCTCAGAGCAAGAGCAACAACACATTCGTTCTGCTCTCTGCGTATTTACTCCTCTGCTTTTAACTATGATCTACAATAAATTTATAAAGTTCAAATAAATAAAAAAAATCTGTTGCATTATGGTATGATTACAAAAAGTCTCAAGTTTCTATCTCATAAAGTTCCCGAGATATCATCAATAAACTTTAAAGGCGTTTATCTCAAAACTTTTTGGCATGTTTTAGAATGAAGCCGTTGATATAATAATAATAATCCGAAGCATAGCTTTATCGTTGCGGACATGTAGCTCATAGTTGTCCAAAACTGATTCAAACACCCGCCCAATCACTTGGTCTAAACATGATTGAATATATCTGGGAGGACTTATCCGAAAAATTTAAAGATAAAGGTTTCAGAATACTAAAAATTTCTGCAAACTGAGTGGTACAATATTTCCCTAGAAATATATAACAACTTGCTTGAATCGATGATAAGACTTTTGAATGCTATGCTGAGGACTGAAGGATTATTAACTAAATACTAACTAAAAAGTTTTTTAGTTTTTTTTTAAGATTTAGTGTTGTACGATTATGCTTTTTGACAAAAAGTCTTCGTTTTTTCTTTGTTTTTATTTTTGTTAATGAAAATTTTGAAAATATATTAAATTTAAGCACATGATAACATAACAAATAACAACACCACTCATTTTTCTGATGTACATTAGTGCCCCTTTGTATCAGTTGTTGTAGGAAAGTTCATGTGATGAAGGCATAGTCATTGGTCACTGAATTATACTGACTTACGCAGATACTAATCCTAAGGTAACATCAGAGCGCCCTCCTTCGTTGTGTAGCAGAATCATCGGCGAAGTAAAATAACCAATAAACTGGCTACTAATCACAGCTTCAAACGTTTAATACGCCTCATTCACCATCAGAGGCGAAGCAACAGTGCATTCAAGGCATATCAAACAGGTACACGCATCAGGCATATTGCTCATCCGATGATTTTTTGTTTACACGTTTATAACGAAGAATTCATTTGACAATTACTTTTATGCCTTGTTTGATGCATACAATTTTTTGACAATTACTTTGTAAAACTATGTGAGAAGCACAGCACAATGCGTGTACCTGTATTTAATGTGACTTGAGTGCATTATTAAAAAACGTGCAAAAAGCCGAGTTGTAAAAGAGCGAAGCTTTCCTCTATCTCTTAAATCACCACCTGTCTTTCCTATCACTATCCCTTTCCTAAAGAAGGTAACACCTAGTAATAGTAGTAGGCATTCATTGCTTGCGTGTTACTTCTCTTTAAAAAAAAATAAAAATAAAAAATTATACTTTGAAGAACTGCATTTAAATTTCCTTAAGTCCGTATTAAGTCAACTATATGTGTTTATATATTTCCTAGAAAGTTGTGCCACTATAGTATCAGGTAATGCTAAAAAAGGTGGCAAAAGAACAAAGCAAGAAATCATTGCCCTTCAAGATTTTGGTATAGAATACGCAAAGTCTGGACGTGCATCATGTCGTGGTTGCGAACAAAAGATACTAAAAGATCAAATAAGAGTTCGCAAAACAGCATATGACACAGAAGTCGGAATGAAGTATGGAGGCGAACCATTGTGGCATCATGTTGAATGTTTTGCCCAATTGCGTGGAGAATTGGGTTGGTTTGATGCAGGTGAAAACTTACCAGGATTTGAGAGTTTAAAGAAGGAAGATAAATCCGATGTAAAGAAGGCATTACCGTAAGTATATAATATCTACTATAGCGAGCGCGTGAAAACGTGAATACCCTGAAACATGAACGAATCAAACATGAAATTTTATTTTTTCACTCATATATGTATACAAAATCCAAAAGCTCTAAAACGTGAACAACAATTTCAGCTACTTATTCCTATATTTCTTGTATGATTTAATTGTTTAGTTTATAAATTCCATACATACCATACATGAGAAGGCAGGCATTGCTCAATTTTTACGAATAAATTAGACTGTAACTAAACTAATTCACTTGGAAAAACTATGTATTAAAAAATTAAGGGTGATTTTTATAGATTTCGGCGTACTCTTTCCTCAATCCAACTTTGGCATATCAAAAATAGCGGTTAAATATAGTTTTTTTTTTTCAATACATTTTATAATGAAAACTTTTACATGCAAAACTTAAAATAGAGAAAGTTACCTACAATTTAGCTCATTTTTTGGAGGCCTTATGAAGAGATATCATAAAACTGTTTCTAAACGTTATTTTTCCAATTTGTGGTGCAAACGGCAAAGATACGTTTTGCCAAAGTTGAAACTCGAAAAGATAACATAACGGAAA
This sequence comes from Nowickia ferox, assembly GCA_936439885.1. NCBI lineage: Eukaryota > Metazoa > Arthropoda > Insecta > Diptera > Tachinidae > Nowickia > Nowickia ferox. Next base: position 48,785,489 of record OW387023.1, on the reverse strand, counting down.
TCTTTCCATATTAAACTACTAAATGAGGCTAATTGGTGTAACCCCAAACTACTATAAAAAAAATAATGAAAAATATTAATGAAAAAATTCATTGATGGCTATTGTAAATCTTTTACATATTGTAGCTTTGGTAAATCGTGGTAAATTTAAAACACGGCAACAACAAAATGCATGCATTTTTAATTAACTATTTCTACACCATCTACTTTACTAAAAACTGTAGTAGATGTAGCTGAATTTACCAGAGTTGTACAAAAGACGAACAACTCAATACAAATCTCTCTCTCTCTTTCTCTCTCTCTTTGAATTGAACAATAAAAATTGTTTACAATACAGAAGAAAATGTCGCTCACGCTTGGACGTTTAAAATGGTAGTATATTTAAAAGGGTTTTAAATTTAATACGAACAGTGAATTCTGCTACTATTTTCAATTGTTATGATTAAATTATAAGGGGTATCTCAAAAGGAAGTTTATATAAGTTTAGCTTACTTCGTGAACACAAAGAACCTGAGGGCGCTTGTGGGGCTTGTCCATCTTAGAATTTCAGTCTCTATGGAGCGTTTCTCGTTCATTGTGTGGGCCAAGCATACTTCTCTTTCCAAAATGGATCAAAATCTTTGAAAAGGTCAAGAAAATATTGGAAAAGAAAAAATCCAACTCCATAAGAGATGACAAATTGGCCTGTACACATTCCTGATTTAACTCCTATACTTGATTTTCTGTGAGATTGTCTCAAATCTAAAGTTTAAGTCAAAAAGCCGACTTCCGTGGAGCATTAAAAAAATATATATATATATATATAAAATATAATTACCAAATTGTGTATTTAAATAGTTAATAAACATTGTTACGATAAATGGCTTAATTGTTTTTTACTCGATCCAATAAATATAAACATGCTTTAGAGACACTCTGTATTATCACTTTAAACGAAAATTGCTGTAACAATTTTTTTTAAATTTTCAGTACAAATAACAATTTAACAAATTAAATTAAATAAAGGTACAACTGCAAGCTCTACTTCATCATACAGCCGAACGGTTGTTACAATCATTTAAACGAAGTGATTTGAAAAAATATGGAAACTGCAAGTTAACTCTATTTTTTTGTAAATGGGGATGCGATGGATCTTCTGGACAAAAGCAGTATAAACAATTTTTATGTGAAGATATTTCGCACACAGATATCTTCATGGTGTCATTGCGATTAATAAAGAACTTAGAAGAGTCAGAACATTCTACCAGTACAATGCAAACAAGGTATATTTGGAAAAATCAAACACCATCCTCTACTAAATACTGCAGACCAATAAAATTTGAATTTAAAAAGGAAACTCATGATACCATTAAGAATGAAGTAAGTGATATTAGAGGTAAAATTTCAACACTACAGCCATTAGAATTATGCCATAGATAGATGACAGACTATTAAAATAAACTACCAATTAGTGCTTTGAATGATAGATGGAAAAATTGCCCAGGCTTTGACTGAGACAAATGCTTCATCCAGCTGTATTATATGCAAAGCAACGTCAAGTCAGTTAAACCAAGAACCGACAAAGTCAATATATAGTACTGATGCATATGAATTTGGATTATCACCGCTACATACAAGAATAAGATTTATGGAACACATACTGAAAATAAGCTATGATTTGGACTTCGGATCTTCAGGATCAGTAAGAAATAAGGACACCAACAAAGAGCTAAAGAAATTAAAAAAGAAACATGTTCAAGATGAATTTCTCAAACATGGGTTGATTATAAATAGATCAACCAAAACAAGGATCCGGCAATACAAATGATGGTAATACTGCAAGAAGATTTTTTTTGGATCCCGAAACTACATATAATATAACAGGTGTTGATAAAGACCTTATTTCAAGATTTAAAACAATTGTTGAAGTACTTGCGTGTAACGAGCAAATTAATGCTAGGAAATTTGGTGATTATGCCAAGGAAACCGCTAATATATATACATCCAAATACCCATGGAGAAATATATCTGCTACAGTGCACAAGATTCTTTATCATGGAGAAGATGTCATTAAGCACCATATATTACCAATTGGAGATTTATCAGAGGAAGCCCAGGAAAAAAGAAATAAGGATTACAGATTTTACAGAGAACATAATACCAGAAAAATTTCACGAAGCTCTACAAATGAAGATTTGTTTAATATATTATTGGCAACGTCAGATCCCTTCTTCTCTAGCATTCGAAATCAATGGAAATTGGATCATTCGGACTTGCTACACGACAGAAGTAATAGAGAACTGAATATGGAATATTTACAAGCAATATTCCAGCCAAATGAATAATAATTGTAATTTACATTTACTATTATTTGAGTGAAATAAAGTATAAAAATATTAATATTTCATGTAATTTTTGGTTATTTTATTTAGTTGCCCATGAGAGCTTTATGAATAAATCGAAAATAAAAACATAAACGATATTGAAATAACGTGCTTTGTGCATTGTATAAAAAGAGGTCACAATATAAATATCTGTGATATATCCATAGATTAATATTTCTTCAGGTACTAATATTTAGTTTTGAATTATGGTTAAAGTTTCTCAAGTCCATCATAAAAAAATCTAAAAGCCAGATTTTGGGAAAAATTCCTCATTATATAATACATAGCGTAAGGGCTTTATGATACCTAATTATATTTTAAATACTTAATTATTTTAAACTAGTTTTATGATTCTTATAAGTAGTGTTTAAGTAATATTTTTTAATTCAGTGTCTTGCAGATATTCATCTAGTAGAAACGGTTCAGTTATTTATGTCTGCACATGTCTTACATACTTGTGTATATACATATATTCAAATAACCAAGAGTCTATAAACTATTTATGACTGAAAAAACTAGGCTTATGTATTTAATTTTCAAATACTTACTTTGTTGTTTTTATAAAAATGATTTTAGTTCCATTAGAAGGCCTTTTTCAACAAAAATAAAAAATAAAAGGCGCGCATTTCTAAGCAAATTAAAAAAAATTTTGAAAGTTCAACTTTAACCTTAAATTTCTCCACAACCACTGTACTGATTTTAATGAAACTAAAACTGGATAAAAGCTTAAGATGTTATCTATCCAGGAAAAAAAAAATGAAAAAAATCTTCAGTAGTTCATACGTTACAGAGTTTTGGCCGATGAAAAACGATTCTGAACCACTGTGCACCGTCTACTGCATCAATTCTGCCTTTGATTCTTAACAATCCAAAATTATCTAATAGGGTGTTAGTTCGTATAAAAAACTATTTCTATTCAGACTCTTGTTAGCATTAAGCTGCTCTATTTCCTGGCAGAAGGCCTGTTCTTGGCACTTTTTAAATATAAGATAAACCGCTGCTTCTACCCTAGTACTCTCAATGAAAGGTTTAAATTCTGTTAGTGCTCTTTTATTATAAGCAGTTTGCGTAAAAATTTTAAAACAACAATGTGGCACCTGCGAAATTTCTACCAGGTGCTGAAACGTATTGTATCAGCTTTAATTAACGAAAATTTTTGCATTGGCCTTTGTAACGATACGTGCCATATAATTTCATTTTTGGTATGGTGATGGTTCAAGTCTGAAGTTTGCCAAGCATCCTCATCATAACTCAAAAACAATGGGCCTCTAAACCAGCGACTATTCGGACTAAAGTCGGGAATACTTACCCACTTAGTGGCGTCATCTGCGACATTTTGCGACGGTGGTACCCATCTCCATTCGGATACGTCTGAGTCTTCTAAAATCTCCCCGACCCGATGCAACAAGAGAGAGAGCATTTTATGTTATTTCCTATTTCCGCTCGAAAATATGCTACTGCGGCATATGCATCTATGCTTGCATCTGTAAATATGTGGAGCTTAACGTTATTCGATTCGCTGACCAGTTGGTAACACCTAGGAATACAAACAGTTGAAATTATCTGCAAAACTGACGTCCACTGCTACCATTTTTCAAGCTCAGATTCCTTTATTTTCTCATCCCACTTTACACCGGACCGCCATATATCCTGCAGTATTATCTTAGCGTATATAACAAAATTTCCTAGAAGGCCTAGTGGGTCAAAGATGGACATTACTACGCGTAGAACATTTAGTTTTGTTGGGCGCATTGATACGTCAGAGCTAATATTTTAAAATTTATTGTCGGTATTTTAAAATTTATCGTCAGGGTTAACAAAAACCTTTTGTAAATTGTTGTTGTTATTGTCGAGGCTATTGAGTACCTTTTGTGAATTATAAATCCAATTGCGCATCTCAAATCCGCTGTGTTGGTGTATTGCTCGAACTATTTTAGCTAATTCGACCAATTCGACTTCTGTGTCTGCACTTTGCAGCCAGTCATCCACAAATGTATTGTTCAGAATAGATTGTACAGCGGCCGGGTGTGTGTGAGCAAATCGTTCTGCGTTCTTGCTTTTGACATAATTTGCCAAGGATGGAGATCATGACGCCCCGAACGTCATAACGGTCATCACATAAGTCTCAATTGCTTTGGATGAGTGACCCCCGCGCCACAGAAATTGCTGGAAATGTTGATCCTCTTTTTTCAAACGGATTTGGAGAAACATTTCACGAATGTCTCCACAAATCGCCACTGGGCGCTCTCTAAATCGGATGAGCACACCCACTAACGACTTAAGTAGGTCAGGGCCTTCCTTTCAACAATAACGAATTTAATGAAATGCCTTCAACAGCGGCCGCCGCATCCCAAACTATGCGTGTTTTATATTTAGGTATGTACCAAGATTGGCTGTCATTATGAATCTCACTCGGTTTTAACTTTCGTATATAACCGTTTTTTTCATATTCCTTTATTTTCTGAATTAAAAATGATTTTACCTTTTCGTCGCGCTGCATTTTCGCTTCCAAGTAAATTAGGCGCCTTTTTGCCATTACAAATGAATTTGGCAAACATATTTTATCGTGTTTCCACAATAGTCCAGTTTCACAGCGTTTCTCATTAGCTAAATATTTATTTTATTACCTTTCCATAATTGATATGGCTCGTTCATCTTCTATTGAACGTAAGTGGTATTGACTTACTTTAACTCCTACGACATCTAACGAGAAATATTGTTTTAACATTTCATCCAAATAGCTATTGTTGTTGTTGCATGAGCAAATTGAAAAACCTGTTCTTTGGAAGAATTGCTCGTCTGGTGACGTCCGTATACACCCCATCCAATTCAACACCTTGTGGCGATTAATCCATCGTTGAGACTTTCTCTTAACTCGAAGGGGACACATAGTTTTGCATTATCAAGCCCAATGAGAATTTTAGCCTTTGCTGCGCTATAGGGCATAATTGGCAAGCCATTAAAACGTTTACATTTATCAATTTGTGCTTTTGTTAATGTTTGCACAGGTAAATCAAGTTTTGTAATTGTGCGTACATTACTCAACAGGAATTTAGAATTTTGGCTACGATCCCCGAAATGTACAAGGATACAGTTTTTGAGCATTCTTCTCTTTGCATTATTTCACCTGTCCACTGTAAACATAGCTCCTCAGATGGACCATCTAATCCTAATTGCTCTGCCAGTTCACTTTCAATTAGAGAGCATGATGCACCCTCATCAATTAGAGCATAAGTATTGAGTGTATAACCGTTCCCAAAAAGTGTTACCGGAATGTATTTGAAGAGGACTTTCTCTTTTGCGTGAAATAAAATAGGTTGATTGTCATTATTGTACCTTTGTTGTTGCTGGTGAGCTACAATACGCTTGTTCAGTAGCGAATTGTGCGGCATTTTACAGTCGTCTACTCCGCATCGACGATTGGATTTACATTTTTTGATATGGTGTTTTTTAAAACAACGTAAGCACAAGCTATTTGATCTTATAAAATTCCATCGCTCTTTACGTACTTAATGCGGTAAATTCGGGACACTCAAAGATTCGGTGGTTGTTGCTGCATTTGTAGCATAAATCCGATTTTCTGTTTGCGTTATCAGTAATGGCACTAAAACACGTTCTTTTTTTATGTTTTTTGTTTCTCCAGTATACGGTGAAAATATAGTGACTTGAGATGCGCACGTTGCTAGGTTATACAACCAAGTATCAAAAGACTATGTCTACTTTGACTATGTCTACTTAGCTTAGCATAAGTCTATACCTACCCCAATCTAATTTCAAATCAGCCGGCAGTTTGTCTACTAGTTCGCTAAGTAGCATAGGATCAATTAAATAATCAGAAAGACCCATAAATTGCATCGTACTTCGGTAGTTTTGTACGGCGAGGGCAAAATTGATCAACGTTTCAAGCTTCTCTTTACGTACAGTAGGCTCGTTTTTAAAATTTTTTTGTAAGGCATGGTGTATAATTTCGGGACGTCCATATAGCATTCTCAGTGTCTCTATTGCAAAATTTACCGTGCTGGGCATTATCAACTTGCCCCTTACTGCTTCAAGAGCAGCACCCTTTGAACACTTTTGTAGCCGTATTAAATTTTCCTGATCACTAAACCCGCACCTTTCTGTTGATTGCATGTAATTAGTAATAAAGATGGGCCAGTCTTCCGGTTTTCCTGAAAATACCGGTAAATCTTTACTAATAACTTGTCGGGCTGCTATATGTGAAGTCTATAATGTGATATCGGCTGTATTATTAGGTGGATTTGAACATTGAAATAATGTTGGCAGATGAGTATTAAACGGAATGTACGTGGTATTACCTTGTGGCAAATTTGAATTATTTGGGTGTGGAGTACAATAAGAATTCGCATTTGACAGTAAGTAATTAAAATTGTTGTTAAATGGCGCATGATTCATTTGACATGAAGAAGTTTTTGGCGCGTGAAGAGCGGCGGCAGACTTAGGATTATAAAATATATTCGGTGGTGCTGCGCCGCACAGTGGTTCAGACTCGTTTTTCATCGGCCAAAACTGTAACTTTTGAACAAATGAAGATTTTTTTTAAATTTTGTTTTTCGTGGATAGATAACATCTTAAGCTTTTATTCAGTTTTAGTATCATTAAAATCAGTACAGTGGTTGTAAAGAAATTTAAGGTTAAATTTTTTTATTTTTATTTTTTATTTTTTGAAAAAAGGCCTTATAATGAAACTAAAATAATTTTTATTAAAACAACAAAGTAAGTTTTTGAAAATTTAATACATAAGCCTAGTGTTTTCAGTCATAAATAGCTTATAGAATCTTGGTTATTGGAATATATATACATAAGTATGTAAGACATGTGCAGACATATATAACTGAACCGTTTCTACTAGATGAATATCTGCAAGACACTGTATTAAAAAAAAAAATACTTACACACTACTTATAAGAATCATAAAACTAGTTTAAAATAATTAAGTATCACTTAAAGCAAAAATTACCTGTCAATATTTAAAATATAATTAGGTATCATAAAGCCCTTACGCTAAGTATTATAAATATAATGAGGGCTTTTTCCCAAAATCTGGCTTTTATATATTTTTTATTTCGGACTTATGAGAAATTTTAACAATAATAATAATAGTACCTGAAGAAATGTTAATCTATGGATATATCATAGATATTTATATATGACCTCTTTTTATACAATGCACAAAACACGTTAGAAACATTTTATTTTAATATCATTCATTAAATAGTAATATTTTTATACTTTATTTCACTCAAATCATAGTAAATGCAAATTATAATTATTATTCATTTGGCTGGAATATTGCTTGTAAATATTTCATATTCAGTTCTGTATTACTTCTGTCGTGTAGCAGTCCCTTAGCTTCGGCTTCCACTTTCGTTAGTTGTTTTTGTGATCGGAATTGGCAAAGATATTTTTCAGTTTGCGCCTTTTATATCTATCGCTGCACTTATCTAGCTATTTTTGTGGTCTTACTTGTAGCTTTAGAAGTTATCTGGATAGTAAGTTCACCTACCATTTTGCAAAGCACATATTGAATTTACTTTTACTCCAATAAGCTTCCTTGTACCGTTTCTTCAAATTTTTGACAAAAGCAGATACTTTTTCTTGTAAGTCCAATTATGCTTCACTGCTGTAAGAATTTAAGTTTAATTTTTTATGAAAGTAACGTGTTCCCTAAAACGCTATAAAGTAAAACTTGCCAAAATTTATCAGTCTTTTAGAATCAAATATATTATTTTATTTTTATTTCCAAATTATTATCCTTATATACTATACTCAATATAAAATTTTTAAAGCTAATCTACCTACTTAAATTCTCAATTTTCGAATAAAATTAAGTCCTTCAAGTTTTACGAAAATATGGGGTATTAAATTTCTTACATCGCACTCTAACTACAAATTGTACATGGTGTGTGCATACCTTTTATCGATAATAGTTTTCAAGGAATTGTAATTTATTTCAGATAAAATATGAGAAATTTTTGTTTTTTTTTTAAATTAACATAAATTTGTTGTTTTTAGCAGCAGGGCTCGCCCACTACTAAGAATATTTTGACCAAATATTTTGGCTACCTTAGTTTTGATATGTTTCCTTTCTGATGGCGTAAAAATTTTAAGAATCTATGTCAAGAAAAAATATAGGTTTTGGCCGATGAAAATTGATTCTGAGCCACCGTGCGCCGCTGTTTGTATTACCACCGGGTCGTGTGTTTCCAATAACATTAGCACTAAAATTTGGTCCTACTGACTGTTGCAAGTTGACGGCAGTATTTTGTTCATTAATTGCGAGAGTATGCTGTTGATTTGTTGCATTCAAATTATGGGCAAATGTATTTAGATGTTTATCAAACATTCTAGAACTCGAGGCCACTGGAACAAAGAAATTTTATCTCGCAGAATACTGAGGGTTGTTGAGTTTCTTTATTATTGGTCACACCCGTGAGTGTGAGTGTGGACATGTGAGATGTAACTAAATCTGCAGCTGTACCAGATTGATTCGCTTGCGTTGTAATAAGCGAAGTGTTATGGCAAAGGGTTTGCCCTATGCTTTGTTGACCTTTTGTAAGAGATTTATCTAATGTTCTTGCACTTGAATCAACTCACTTTACTTACGATCGCAGGACCCAATATAGCAGATAAATATTTTAGTAATGTTCGTTCGCTTGGTTAATAAATAAAACTTATTTTGAGCTGGTTTAGCAATTCAGTTTTATTCGCAGCTAAAATCTGGGTGTTTTTTATTGAGGTATAGAACTTTAAGTTGGCATCACTTTTTTAACTGGCGGCCATTTTGTCAGCTGTCAAGTGATTAATATTTAGTTTGGTTTGCCATTTCATCATGAACAGGTTGACAAAAGAACAACGCTTGCAAATCGTGCAAATTTATTTCGAAAATAATGGTTCAGTTCGCGAAGTTTACCGCAAGCTCCGTCCATTTTATGGTCGACATAATCGTCCATCAGAGCAATTAATTCGGTTAACCGGTCAATTGGCCACCAAGATCGTGTGATTTGACACCATTGGATTATTTTCTTTGGGGATATGTGAAGTCGCTCGTCTACGCCAACAAACCAGAAACGTTAGGGGACTTGGAAGCCAACATTCGTGGCGTTATTGCCAACATACGGCCCCATATGCTCGAAAAAGTGGTTGAAAATTGGACCTGTAGAATTGGCTTTATTCGAGCCAGCCGCGGCGGCCACATGCCCGAAATCATATTTAAACGTTAATGGCATAAAATTATCCTTCCAATAAAGCCAAATTGATGGACATTAAAACGATTTTCTTGTATTTTATTTCAATTCGAAGTTCTATACCTCTAAAAAAAAACACCCTATAGTTCATATAAAATTTTTTTTATGGTCTTAACTATACATTGTTTCATTCTACTTACTAATTACAACTCATTTATACATACATTTATGTTTTCTTGTAAATTTAACCAGCAGTTGAACATAAATTTTAAATTTAGTGTACTCAATTAAGCTGACTGTGGATAAGTGACGAAGAACTTCGGGTTTTATTCTCCAGCAAAAAAAAAAAATGAGTTTTAGCCACGTCATCAAATTTATATTGTATGTCCAGGGTGCGCAATACGTGAGGAAAAAGAAGTAGAAAAAGTACAACATCCACTGAATCAAACCTTTTCAAATTTAGGTAAAAAATCAATGGATTTTACATTGTCGTGTCATTGGAAAGAAGTGGTTTGGTTTTGACGTTTTTTAACTTAATACAAATTATGATTTTGGTGCTATAAAAATCTGAAATTTGGGTGTGAAAGTAACTCAGTTCGCAAAAGTAGTTAAAGAAGTGGTTTTTAGTGAGACATTTTAAATTTATGAGAGATGAGATGAGATGACGGTAGTCAATTGCCACCATATGCATAACCCTTCATCAATGATTTCGCCAATGAATACAGTTAATTTTTCTATTGATAAAACAAATAATTATTCACCCTTATCGGGAATAAAAGGCGAACATTTTGTTCACGTGAAATATTTTCCGTGAACAAAAAAGGGTGAACAAAATTAAAGAATAAACTCGCAAACATTAGCGATCACAACTTTAGGAAAAGGGAACGTGAACTTTTATCCCCGATAAGAGCGATTAATACATTTTCCAATTAATTGTTCTTTTTCTTTTTTGTGCAACGTTTTAATTGACTTCTGCTGCTCATTTTGACTTTCTAAAAGAAAAGCACTTTTTTCACTAAAAATTACACGTTCACTGACCACGAACTTCCAATTGTAACTGACGCTATCACAAAATCAAAATAATTGTGTACTTAAAATTATTTTTTATTGTTGATTTTCTTTGGGGTTAAAGGCATTAACATATCCATGAGTGAGAGAGTCAAAAGGCGAACTCTTGCAGTACTTGTGGCTAGTGTAGTAGCTAGTCGATTTTTCGTTAGGGAAATACCCAAGGATTTGGAGTCAATTTCTACTTTTAAAAATGGATGGCATACAAGCATACACACTTATAAGGATACATACATTTTGAAGGCATCGCTAAATTTCCTTCTTATTTTTCCCTTTTTATACTATTCATGACTTAACTAAATTTTTTTTATATTAAACACATCTGTTTTTTTTTATTTGTTTTCATTTGTTCATACACGCATAAACATATAACTATTTCGTTTTGATAGCTAGTTCAGATAAAGTGGCGATAAACTGCGATAAAAGTTAGAGAAGACAGCAATTGTACGTGCTTACATGATTCAATATGAATCTACTTGACTGCCTCTCATAATTTTGTACGGAGAAGCAAGTTGCTTCGCTCATGATTTCACAATTTCAAACAATAGCAAGTAAAAGGGAACATTAAAAAATTGTAATTGAAAAAGGGAGAAATTTCTCACGGAATTTTATTCATGATTGCCCTAATAATGAATTTTGCTATGTTTCCACTACGAGTTGAATCACATATTTCGCTTTCTCAATCATGTTTATGAATCATGCCGTTTATATTTCGCATTCGTGATTCGTTTTGGCATATCATATCATACGCACGTGCGTTTGGTTTATTTTTACTTGTTCACACACACACACATGTACCTATTTTGTTTTGATAGCTAATTCGGATAAACAGGCGATACATTGCGATAAAAGTTAGGGAAGATACTAATTTAACATGCTTTGCAAGTAGATTCATATTGAATCTACTTGATTCGCTCTCATAATTTTATATGGCGAAGCAAGTTACTTCGCACATGATTGGGGTGTGAAGCATGAATAGAGAGCGAAGCACGTATAGTAGAAACATACTATTTGTTGAAAACAAATTAGTGATTTAAAATTCCATTTGATATGTGGTTAAAAATAACTTCTTTAAATATGCATTTTGTTTTGATTTAATTCGTTCACGTTCTCAATATTTCACTGTATTTATACCAAAATTTCCTGTCTATGATTGCATTTTGATATACTTTTTCAGGTTAGTGAAAAGAGAAGATGTTCCTGCAACGAAAAAGGCAAAAATTGAAAAACAAGACGAAGAAGATGAAAATTTGTCTAAAGAATTGGTCGAAAAAATTAAGAAACAAACTAAAAACTTGTTTAAATTTAGAGATGAGGTAAAAAATGCAATGACCAGAACCGATATGATAGAAATATTGGAAAACAACGGCCAAGAACCAGTGAAAGGTGATTCTGAGAAATTGTTGGATCAGGTAGCAGACCTTTTGACTTTCGGTGCTTTGTCACCTTGTCCCCAATGTCAATGCACACAATTACTTTTTCAAAAATCCGGATATTTATGTAACGGTCAATTAACCGAATGGACTAAATGCACAAATTTGATAAAAGCGCCTAAGCGGACAGCATGCAAAATTTCTTCGGATTTTAAGTCTCATTATCCTTTTCTGAAAGGTGTACGAAAGACTCCAGAAGATCGTGCTTTTAGATACATACCACCAAGTGTCACAACGATTTCGAAAAATCTTCAACTCAAAGGAGATGAAACAGATGGGTAAGTGTTGTATTGTATATATTTACTACTTTATTGAAACATGTAAAAGGTATTAAAGGTGTTCACTAGTGTTGTTAATTATTCGTGATTTATATTTGTTCGAATGAAATTTCTTGATTTTTGTCTTGTTCGAACGGACGAATAATTTTGAACTTTTGTTCGAATATTCGAACGAACAAAGAATAAAAAATGTATTCGAATAATTTTAAAAAAGTTTGCAAAAAACGACACGCATGATTTGCGTTAAATTTTTTTTATTAACAAACAAAAAATAATTCATTACACAAGAAAAACAAATAGTTTTAATAACAAACTTAGAAATATTATTAAAAACCGAAGGGATATTAGTTATAAAAGTTACGTTTTTATACACATTCATTTAAAAACAGCAGATCATCCCACTTTTTAGTTTGTAGAAGATCCTTTTTTAACTTTTAATAAAAGAAAAAGTAGAAAAACATCTTTCGCAAATTGTTGATGTTAGTGATGATACAGCTATAAAAGGATTAGTGTTATTTTCTTTGATATTTCCAAATAATTTAGGTTAGGTTAAGAAGGGTGGTGCTATACCGCACCTCCACTCGGAGACCCAATTGGGTCCATTGTGATTCCCTTTTGTTGGGGTGCAGTTTGTATCCAAAACGTTTCAAAAAATGATTCAATGCTCTAGAATTCAGCACATTAAAACAGCTTTGTACAGTCCCCAATCAAACGCCGCCGAAAGAGTCAACCAATCGCGACCATGATATTAATAATTTGAGAAGAAATGAGAAACTTGAAATAGTCCGGAATAAGATTAAGCAAAATATACATATAGCTTATGAGAATAGTGCCGCTAGATATAACCAACGAGCCCAACATGAAAAATTCTTACCGGGGCAAGAAGTCTTCAGACGTAATAATATACTGACTGAGTTTGGAAAGAATAGGAACGCGAAATTCTGTAAAAAGTTCATAAAATGTACGGTAGTAAAATCAACAGGTAATAAGCTTGAAAATATGCCAGGGAGATATATTGGAATTTACCATGCAAAACACATTGTTACGATCACTTAAAAAAGTAATATAAAGTAAATGGAATCCCCTCACTTAAACGTCCCGCACCTAATTCTTTTAAAAATTTCTCTCCCGTGTTGAAATCACAAAAGGTTGATGATGGAACCGTTACATTAAAGTCGGTCTTACAAGAAATCAAGAGCATGGAAGTTACAAGGCGAATGCATTCTGAACAATTTTTTACACGTTTAAGTTTTGAGTTTACTTTAACTGAATCAAAACTCTTAAATAAAATTGAAAACGAAATTACAAGAAAGAGCAAATGATACTGAAGATCGAATTGCGTCGATTGAATGTTATATGTATGTTATCGACAGACTGAAAAATGAAATAGATATTTTGAGAAATAAAATAAAAGAGATAAAAACAATCGCCAAAGATACTACAGTGCAGGACATTTCATCAGATCAATAATATTTGGCTAGACTTTGAACAAGCTGAAAATTTAAAAAGTAAATTTAATCAAGTATGCAGACATATAGATTTTCTTTTTTCACAAATTCGTGACATATTTAGAGTAAGGTCAAAAAATTCACCTGGCAATAACGCTACAGTGGTAGTAAAATTTTATACTCCGTTTAATAGAAATCGTACACTTAAAGCGTTTTATGATTATCGCAGCAATATAAATGTTACGTCTTGCGTTCAGCAGGTTTCGAGAGTAATAAAATAATCAAATTTATGAGAGTCTGACAATTGAAAATAGTAATCTACTTCAATTAGCGGTCAAGGAAAGGCGTTTGGGCTTCTCATACAGAGGTCAAGTGTGTGTCCGTACCAGGAAAGGATCCGAGCCAGTGTGCATTGCTAATATCAACAACTACACCAGCTTTAATTACTTTTATAAATTTATTAATATACATACATATATGCACATACATTTTTTTATAGTCAGACAAAAACAAAAGAGATAAAAACTTATACATACGAGGTCTGATCAAAAAATAACTGTTATTTTCAATTTTTGCAAAAAGTATTTATTTATTCATCAACAACTATCTTGTCCCCTTCAAAGTAATCCCCCTCAGATATAATACACTTATGGCAGCGTTTTTTCCAATCCTCGAAACACTTCTGAAACGCGCTTTTTGGTATCGCCAACAGCGATTTTTTTTTTGTCCAAACACTCACGCACAAGCATCGATGTGTGAGCTGGTGCGTTATCATGGTGCAAAATCCATGATTGTTTTTTCCACAATTCTGTGCGTTTCTGAAGAATTGTTTCTCGCAAACGGCACATAACTTCAAGGTAGTATTCCTTATTGACCGTACGACCTTGTGGCAAGAATTCATGATGCACCACGCCATTGCAGTCGAAGAAAACAGTGAGCAAAACCTTCACATTTGACCGAACTTGACGACCAGGACGAGCATCGTCATTGACATCTTCTCGGCCTTCCTTAAACCGGTTATACCACAATTGAACTTGTGTTCTGCTCATAGTAGACTCGCCAAACGCCACAGTCAACATTTAATTTAATTTTTTACACAAAACTTAATACAGTTTCTTTGATCCATTTTTTCGAATAGTAAAAAATCGTAGAGCACATCAAAACACGACTAACTTTTTTATCTGTCAAAAACAAACTGACAATCCAAAATGGCTGATATTGCCAACATATATAACAGACATGTGTACCAACATAACAGAAAAAAATATGCGAAAATCGAACATACGTAACTCACGAAATTTGAAAATAACGGTTATTTGTTTATCAGACCTCGTACTTATAAATAAATATATTTATATAAAAAACATGTTATTTGTACAACTAGTTGGCGGCTACTTTTCTTACTATTTCTTTTTCATTTCTTACACTTTTTGGGAATCTAATTTCCTTGAATATAGCAAAACTGTTATTTCTATATTAAGAGTGAATGATTTGGCGTGATCGAAAATCAATCTGCAGTCTAAAATATTTTGTGTAAACAGCACTTTGGTCTGAATATTGTTCACCTTAGTGCAAGAAGTCTAAATGGTATAAAACTTGATTAAGCTATAAATATTTTTGAGAATTCTGAAATTGATATACGTGTAACTGAAACTTGGTTCAAGAATTGGGTATTCATTCGGTTAACCGTTAAATTAATAAATAATTTATGCACTTTTATTTGTTGAAATTACTTGATTTATAAAAAAAACTATTAATTGGTTAACCGGGTAATACCGAAATTAACCGATTAAGGCACAACCTCGATTAATTAATCGAGCGATTAACCGATTAAAGCAAAATCCCGATTAATTGAATACCGTATTTAAGAATGATGTATCTAAAGATCACTATAACATAAATGGTTATAGTTAGTTCTTGTTATTATTGTTCGAACCTCATTTGTTTCTATTTTTATTATTTGATTAGGCTAACATTCGAATCGCTTTGTAAGCCAAATTACATCTGATAATTATTAATGAACAAATAACACCAAAGTTAATTGTAAATATTCTGACAAACACTGCTGTTTTCGAAGGTCACTACCCCTTAATCATCAGCGTTATTTGTGTTTGGTCCACTGTGTGTGGTGTCAGTTGATGTAGATTTCTGCTTTATATACTCAAGTTTTCATTGCAAGTGGAATATGTGAATTGTTTTGATTCATCGTATTAGAATTTGCTGAAAGGTTTTTTGTATTGAAAGCTCATTTTGACCATCTCTAAATTTACAACAGTCTTGCCATTGTCGTTTTGTTCTTTACTAATTATGCACATATTAGTTAATTTGCTTATTTTTGTTCTACTTAAGACAAACTTTTTTGGTTTGATACTATTAAGTATATTTTTATTTAGTTTTTAGCCACAGGCCCAAAGCTATTACTTTTTGTTAGTTTTTATTATTATTGTTCGAACCTCAGGTGGTTGTTCCGTTCTACACGAGTTTGTCAGAATATTTACAATTAACTTTAGTGTTATTTGTTCATTAATAATTAGAGATATGCAAATGTCGTGATTTTATCGTGTTGCGCGTGATCGTGATCAAATTTATAATTAATCACGCGTGAGTGCGTGACCGTGACTTAGGTTAGGTTAGGTTAGCAGGCTGCTGACAAGGAAGGTTAGAAAAACTAGAGTCCAGCTCACTTGGGTCCATTATAATGATCCCTTTGCGCTACCTGTATTAAAGGATAAAGAAAGAGATAGAGAGAGAGAAAGGAGGGTAAGAGAGATAGGGGTAGAGAGACATGACATTTATATTTAGAGAGGTGAGAGTGGGTTCTAATTTCTCTAGGGGGTGGGGGGGGGGGGAGTTAGCGGCTATACCAGCCACTGTTCCTTATATAAAGGCTCAAGTTTTTGAGCTAAATTTCCGATAACTCAGATAAGCTGCCGAAGGATATTCTGCAAAAGAGGATCCTCCATAGCGGGACAATGACACAGGAGGTGCAGGACATTTTCCTCCTCTTCCTCGTCATTGCAGCTATAGCAGTAGTCATTATAAGGGAGACCCATACGTTTAGCATGGGTTCCAAAGGCACAGTGACCGGTCAACGTGGCCACGAGGTTTCTCAAGTGCTTCATATTGCAGTTCATGAGGTTTTTCGTTCTATGTGAGTTTAGGCAAAGCCAGAGGGTTCTAGCTATTGCACAGGTTGGCTCGTTGCGCCATCTGTTTTGGGCTTTTTCAAGAAAGGTAACATCGAAACGTCTCCAGCAGAATGAGATTGTGAGACCACAGAGATTGTCAATATCAACCTCTGTAAATGTGGTTCCCCCCTTTGCCAGGTCATCCGCAACTATGTTTCCTGAAATAGTCCCGTGTCCCCGCACCCAACTTAGTAAAATATTTGAGTACTATGCAATTCCGTCGAGGGCCTTGCGACATTCTTGGACGAGAATAGATGTGGTGTATACACCTATGAGAGACCTAATAGCAGTTTTGCTGTCGGTTATGATATGGATATCTCTGTTGGAGATCCGATAGAATCTTAACCAGTGAATCGCTCTTTTAATGACAGATAACTCTGGCTGTAATATACTACATTCGTCCGGGAGTCTGAAGGACATTTCAATTTCAAATTCTGGAATATAAACGCCCCCACCGACCCTCCCCCTTTTTTTGAACCGTCCGTGAAAATCTGTACGGCTCCGTTCAATGGGGAAAACCCTTCTATCAATGAAATTTGAACATTTCTATTGAAGTAGGGTTTCGGAGTGCAGTAGTCAACAAGATTGGGAATGTTATCCACAATATATAAAATGCTTGCATGATCCCAAAGTAGGTAGTTCCATGCACCTATTGCGTTTAGTCTGACGGCGGTACGTAGAGCTAGCTTTCTAGCCACTGGAAGCCAACCCAACATAGCAAAGAACGCTTTTGTTGGCGTTGATCTTAGAGCACCTGTTATCATGAGTGCCATTTTGCGGAGAGTTCCCTCTATATGGGACTAATTAATCGCTGAGTCGAGTGCTTTCCACCAGACTGAAATTCCATAAAAAAGTATATGTTTTATAACCATTTGTAATATCCAATCGACTCCCTTGGGACTTATTCTCCAGGTAGGTCCGATTGCGTTTCTACAGATGTATATTGCCGTTGTTTCTTTTGCTACTCTTGCCTGAAGATTTTCCCTCCAGGAGAGCTTGCTTCGACCCAGATATTTGGCATTATCCGACAGGGTAAGGGTAATGCCATTAGCTTTGGGTGGATGAAGTGGAAAAAAGAGTACCATTTCTGTTTTGGTCGGGTTGACACTAAGTCCACTCCGTGAGCACCAGGCACTAACCTCAGCACCAGGTGTACCTCTGTGGGCTTGCCTGGTGATGGTGGCTGTACCTATGGTAGAAGTGATCTCTCGATCAGCCCTTAGTTCTCTGAGAGACTGAATGATTGCCGTCGGATCAATGTTATTAAAGGCACCCTCAATGTCCATGAAGGCTACCATGGTATAATTTTTATGCTCGAGTGATTTCTCTATGCATCCTACAAGCGAATGTAAGGCTGTTTCAACCGATTTGCCCATGGTATATGCATGTGGAGAGGACGAGAGTTGAGAGTTATCAATGACTCTTCTAATATGAACATCCATTATTCTCTCAAGTGTTTTTAGAAGAAAGGAAGTTAAACTAATAGGTCTAAAATCCTTCGCCTTGGTATGTGATGCCTTCCCCCCTTTGAATATGAAGATCACATTACATTTAGTCCATGCAATTGGAATATATGACCATATAATGCAGGCTTTATATATTTCAATTAACCATGGGATTACTAGATCTGCGTTATGTTGCAGATCCGCAGGAATGATACCATCCGGACTTGAAAATTTAAATGGATGGAAGCTATTGAGGGCCCATTTCACTTTCTCCACAGTAATGTCTATGGATACATGTGTCTGGGCATGGGAGGGGTATACTTGTTGAGTATCACTGTAGGGTTGATAGCCCGGAAAGTTGGTGTTCATTAGGACCTCTAGAGATCCGTTACTATCTGTCGTCCAGTTTCCATCATTATTCTGGATGTAACTGGGTATCGACGGTTTTTTCGCTAGGATTTTACGCAGCCTGCTAGTCTCTGTCTACTTTATAACAGAATTCTCTCCAAGTTTTGCGTTTTGCATTCCTGACTTCATTTTTTAATTTATTCAATGAGGCTTTATAAAGTGACCTGTCCTTTTTGCCGCATTGAAAAGTTGTCTGCAGTTCTTACGAGTTTCTGCAATGCTATCAGACAAGGTAGTCTCCTATTTTTGCCTTGTATAGATGCCCTGCAAGATAGACCAGTGGTTTCTTTAAATGCATTTGTTAGCGTATCTACGGCTAAGTCAATATCCGCAGCCTCTGCTATAATTGGAGGTTGCGCAATCAAGTTGGTGAGGATTTGGTTCTGTACCTCCCAGTTTGTTTTACATCTGTTAATGTAGAATCTTGCGTTCCTATTTGAAATGCTAATTAATAATGTTAAATAGCGATGGTCAGAGAACGAGCAGTCCGAAGAGACCCTCCATTCACGAATTAACTGAGCGTGTCTTGAATTGACTAGAGTTATGTCTAATATAGGGTGTTTTTTATTGAGGTATAGAACTTTAACTTGGCATCACTTTGTTAACTGGCGGCCATCTTGTCAGCTGTCAAGTGATTAATATTTAGTTTGGTTTGCCATTTCATCATGAACAGGTTGACAAAAGAACAACGCTTGCAAATCGTGCAAATTTATTTCGAAAATAATGGTTCAGTTCGCGAAGTTTACCGCAAGCTCCGTCCATTTTATGGTCGACATAATCGTCCATCAGAGCAATTAATTCGGTTAACCATGGATCGTTTTCGCACTACGTTTACTCTATGTGATAATATGCATCCGCTGAAGTCGCTCGTCTACGCCAACAAACCAGAAACGTTAGGGGACATGGAAGCCAACATTCGTGGCGTTATTGCCAACATACGGCCCCATATGCTCGAAAAAGTGGTTGAAAATTGGACCTGTAGAATTGGCTTTATTCGAACCAGCCGCGGCGGCCACATGCCCGAAATCATATTTAAACGTTAATGGCATAAAATTATCCTTCCAAAAAAGCCAAATTGATGGACATTAAAACGATTTTCTTGTGTTTTATTTCAATTCGAAGTTCTATACCTCTAAAAAAAACACCCTGTACCTCCTGCATATTAGAGACTACAAATGTTGGTTCTGCACCCTGATTTATTATTGCCCGTGACTTAAAAAAAATTACTCGTGCCTGATCTTGCGTGAGTTTTTTTAAGAATCACGCACGAATTCTCACGCTCTCGCGAGATAACACTGCTGCGTGGGTATATAACTGTATTGAAAATTTTATTTTTTTATCCCAAACATTTTACTAACAACAAAGTTTTCATTAAATGTCAAACCAATTTTACATAAAAATTTTAATTTTTAATTATCTACATATGTCTATGTACGTACATATCTATATTTATAATTAAAAAAGTTAATAATTGTTTGTTTTACTATGACCAGACAAAAACATTAAAAATACAAAATTAAATCCATAATGCAATAATTATTGTTTCACGTATAAAAAACTTTGCTTACTTACTTGCATACATACCTAAGAACCTATTTTTTAATCAACAAACATACAAAATTAATTATATATTTTTCGTAAGCGGCGTGATCGTGATAAGTTGTACACCCCTCGTGCGTGATTAAGAATATTTTATACGTGAACGTGCGTGATCGTGAAAATGTTCAAAATCATTCGTGCGTGAAAGTGCGCGAGAAAAATATTTTTCTACGTGAGCGTGCGTGTCGTGAGTCAAAAACCGGTCACGTTCACATCTCTATTAATAATTATCTCGTGTAATTTAGCTTACAAAGCGATACGAACTTTAACCTAATCAAATAATAAATAAATGTGTAAAATTTAATGCAAGTTAACAGAGTTCACAGAAAATAGGAGGTGTTGCCATATACTGTAAAAAAAGATATCAAAAGCAAAATGAATAACATGTTGAAATTTCAGATAGTATTAACAAAATTCTTATTTCTTACGCATATAATCCAAGTAAATCATTTACGGCCTTATGTACATATAATCAAAAACTGGCATAAAGTTAGCATAATGGAAAAAATTTAACTACTTGTTGACGAGTTCCTCTATAAAATTTGACATTAAAAATCGCCGCATAATGTAGTTTTAACACACGATTCCATCCTAGCATGATATTTAATGTAAAATTGTATGGCAAAACACGTTAAGACCACGTTCAATTTTGCCACTTATGCTGAATTCATGCCAATTTTTTATTATACATAAGGCCGTTAGTATGGAACCATTTTTTAATGAGTTGCACCAATATGCCATACACTATGACATTTATTTCGTTTGTGGCGATTTTAAAATAAACTTGTTTAATGATGGTAAAATGAGTGATGACCTAAAGGAAGTCGTCAGTTCTGTAGGATTAAATATTGTGAAATAACAGTTGCCCACGCGCATCAGGAAATTGGATATTCATTCCCGTAATTATAATGTCCCTACTTTAGATACCAATGAACTTAAGTCTTTCTTTTGTGAGAATGCTAGTGTTAATAATCATGAATATAACCAACTACCCTCCACCATTATAAATTATATTTTTGTCTTTTCTCTGATTTCCGAAATGAATATTGTTAATGCGGTTATGAAAATCCAAACGAACGAAATTGGAGAAGATGGCTTGTCCCATAAGTTTTTGAAGATGAATGACTACTACTATTACTAGGTGTTACCTTCTTTAGGAAATGGATAGTGAAAGACAAGACATGTGGTGAAAGAAGAGATAGAGGAAGCTTCATTCTTTTAAAACTCTGCTTTTAAAAACGCAGAGACACCCCAGTGGTATACTCCGTTTTAAAAGATTAGGCAAAAATCATTACCATTTTTAAGTTCTTTTTATAATATATATAGAAAAAGGCTTCGAAAAGTCTTGAAATATCGCTATTTATTGTTTATTTGTGATAGTAGCTAATAATACATAAGAGTCGTGCAAAGCAAAAAAAAAAAAATATTTTCAAGCAGTTTCATCTGGAGTGTTAAGTATTAGAGCCCTTGTGTACCTCTTTTTTAAGAGGATGCGTCCAGTGAAGTGCAAGATATTACGCGCAAGAGGATTAGGGTGCGACTCGAGTTTTGTTAAAAATTTGCCTGCGTATTTTGCAATTTCTTCAGTCACTTGTGGCATATTTAAATCACGATGTAAATTTGACTTTCTTATGTACTATATTTATATTTAAGATTTGAATACTTATTGTTAGTTCATTTTTGAAGATACAATAAATAAATATACGTATTAAAAAAAATATTGGTGTCTATTCTGGAATACGCGTCGACTTGGTGAAAGTTACATGCTAAACAAAAACAAAACTGTGTAAATGTAAAAAAATTGTTTTTGTTTCTCATACAAAATTAACCGTATTTAAAAGAGAGAGAAACGCGTTAAAATTCTCACGTTTATTTCAATTTTAGAAATGTATGGCAAACAAAAACAAGTTTTGAAAATTTGTTTTTTTTTCGACGCGTTTTCCAGAATAGCCCCCATTGTTTATTTGTCGATACTTAACTCTAACAACGATAGCCGTCCATTTTCAGGTAAACACAATACAATTACTTTCAGTTTGTGGCACTATTTACTCTAATTTTATCATTTATATTACAACAAAATATTACTAAAAATTTATAAAGTTGCGAACAGGAAAATAGCAGTACCACTAGTATATTTTTTTGAAACTTTGTACTGCATTCTTAAAAAAGTTTTAAATAAAATTTTATACGTCAGAGCATTCTGATATATCTCTTTATTGTTTTTTGGAATAAGTTCGGTATACCTGAAAATAACGGTAAATTATATTTTTATAGCGTATCTTTTGTTCACGTAGAAATAGCAGTGATAAACGACTGAGTTATTTTTCTTTGAATTTTTATAGCAAAATGTAAAAATTTTTGAAGAATAAAGTGAAAGTAAGTTAAATAATATTAATTTACTATATATTGAATGTTAAATACAAATTTTTTTCGATAATTTTTGGCTTAAGTGGGTCACACTAAACATTGTGTTATTGGGCAATAAAAATTAATTTAAGAGTTAAGGAAAGAGGGAACATCTTATTTCTATAATTTTCTGCAAAAATTATATCAAATGCAAAAAAAAAAAAATAAAAATAAAGCAGAAGGGAGAGGTGGTAAAGAAAAACTTCACCTAAGGGCGGCCAAGTATAATACTTTTAAATCAGCCAGGGAAATAAAAACCAAACTAAATATAAAACTTAACTATATAACGGTCAGAAAACCACTTCTAAATGCAAAAATTTTTTTGCGTAAAATCCAAGAAAAACCCCTGTTAAGCACAGAAAAAAAGAAAAAGGATAACCGTTGGAGTTCATTAAAAATCATGTCGATTGACATGCAAGAAAGTGGCACAATATGTAGCCTATAATTGTTCTGTATGGAATTTCTGACTGTGGACTATATGTTCGGCGTTCACAATCTTCAGCATGCACAGCACTGTATACTGTGAAAACTGTTAAGTACGGTGGATCAAAAATTATGTTATTTTGTTGTTTTGTTTGGCGTTATGGGTCAACGCGCATATGTTGACATTCTGAAGAATGTAATGGTACTAGATTGTAGTGAGGAAATGCCACTGAAATGGGTCTTCCAGCAGGACAACAAGCCAAAGTATACTAGTCGAAAAGCTAAGGAGTGGTTTCGCAGGTTATGCAGGGTCAGCGCAGTTCCCTGACCTTAACCCCATGGAGCATATTTGGGGAGATATTAAAAAAGCTGTACACGACTTGAAACCATCTATCTATCCATCTATGGCATGCCACTGTGAGCAGTTGTAAAAAATAAAGGATTTGCGACAAAGTAATAGGCAATAAATATTAAATCTAAATTTAAAATGATTTTTTGTATATTTTGAAAAAAACGCGACATACCTGTAGCCACTGCTATTTTAATGTTAACGACGAATACCATTTTTTACGCTTAAATTAAATTTTTACCAGTTTTACAGTTTGTTTCAAAAACATCATACGATTGCGAAATATTTTGACAATTTATGATTTGTGTGTTGTAAAATGTGGTAATATGTAAGTTTTTAATTATAATGTAATTGATGATACGAAATTGAAATCCGTGTGAACGAAAAGTTTCATTCCAAAATTTTCACATGTGGAATTCATGATAAGGCTAATTATTTTCTGCTGTAACATATATTTTCTATTGCAATATAAATTAAAAATAAAAACTGTTGGAAGTACTATGTATGTACTTTGCTCACATATACTCTTAGTTTCAATGTAAATTTTAAATCTACTATGCTTTGACATATTTGTTTTTTATATTTCTAGAAGTTGAAGAATTAGTTTAGTTTGTTATAAGTTTTCACTTACATTGTATTATTTGTAATAAATAACCTTTTTATAAAAAATTAAAGAAGAATATTACTCAACATTGGTTATGGACCCACAACGTTAAGGATTCTGAAGAATTTAATTTAAACAAATAAATATACAAATAAAAGAAAAACTAAAAGGGTAAACGATAAAAATGGCAAACTCAAATTGTTAAATAGAAAAACTAAATACGGAAAATTATCCGCCGTGGTGTATCCAGATTTATGGGATGTCCTTGAAACAACATTAGATGAAGCAGCAAGTCAAAAAGAAAAAGCTTCATGGAAAACAAGAGATAGCAAAGCTCTTGCAAGAATTACGCTAGCGGTGAGAACTACTAAATTAATCCATATTAAGGATTGCATTACTGCCAAGGATGCTTGGTGTAAATTAGAAAACATTTATAGAGCGAAAAATCCTTCAAGGAAAGTAAATTTCTTTAAGCAAATTCGTTAGATTTAAATTTACATCTGACGAAAAATTTGGACACACAAATTAATAAATTTTGTTCTTTAGCCGGAGATTTGGAAAATGTTGTTATCAATTTTCCTGATGAGCTATTATCAATATTTTTACTATGCAGTTTACCACAGGAACTAGAAAATTTTGTAGTTGCGATTGAAAGCAGAGATACAATACCTAAATTGGAGCAGCTTAAAGATAAAATTTTGGAAGAAGAGCAACGCAGAAATGAAAACGTGTGTGCTGGTAAGGAGCAAGTGTTCGCATTTAAAGACAAAAACAAAAACTTCAAAAATAAGAATTTATCATATACAAATGATCGAAATAAATCAAGAAATTTTAAATGTTTCAATGTGGAAAAATGGGTCACGTAAAATCGCAGTGTTTTTCCCGAAGTAAGTCTAACAACGTTAATAGTGCTATGCTTGTCATTAATTCATCTACGAATGAAGAAAATCAAAATGAATGGATTCTGGATAGTGGTGCATCTTCACATGTTTGTGGAAGAAGGAACGCATTTTCTGTTATTAACGAAAATGATAGCAGTGTAGTTCTGGCATCTGGTGATAAATTTAAAGTAAATGGAATTGGCGAAGTCAAGGTAAATTTTTTAACAAGTTTTATACTTTAAAAGACGTTTTATACATGCCTAATATAAAGTCAAATTTCCTTTCGATAAGTAAGATGACAGAGAGGTTATTCAATAATATTTTCAAAAAATAAAGTTTCTATTTAAAGCAGTGGCATACAATGGTATTTGTAAAGTAAAATCTCAAAATATTAATAATTTAATGATGACTGGAAAATAATTAAAAGATAATTTATGGCATAAGCGTTTTGGCCATCTAAATATTAACGATCTGAGAAAGTTGCAACGAAATGCAAAATTATGTCAAATGTCTGCCAAACCATTCAAATCGATTGGAACAGTTACAAATAATTTATTGGAATTGGTACACACTGATATATGTGGGCCAATGAGAGTCAAGTCACTGTTGGAGCGATATATTTTATAACGTTTATAGATGATTACTCTCGGTACATTACTGTTTATGTTTTGAAGAATAAATCTGATGTATTTGGCGCATTTAAAGAACATATTACAATGGCTGAAAAGCAAACTGGCTGCAAATTGAAAGTCTTAGAAGCGATAACGGACGTGAGTAAGAAAATCGAAATTTTAATAATTTTTTAAAGGAAAATGGTATAGTACATGAAACTACGGTATGCTATACATAACGTGACCAGATGGTTTTTGCAAAAAGCGGGACATAATCGATCAAAAATCGGGATTTTGAAAAAAATACCGCGTAAAACCGGGATTTTAAAATAAATACTTATGTATATGTATAATATGCACTTACGAGTACACAGTTTCGTATGTGCTTAGGGGACACAGTTTTCAACTCAAAAGAAACGCTTTTAAATAAACAAATATATATATATATATATATATATATATATGAATAAAAATCAAATGTCGTTCGTTGGTAATCGCATCGATTTCGCTATTTTTTTTAATGTGGCATCTCCCATATAAAATTTTTCTTTATTTCGGGATATTTTTCAGCAGGAAACGTGAAATTGTGTGTAAGTAACAATTTTTATTATTTGAGTTTTCTTAAAAAAATTTCGAATTAGACATGTGGGTGTGAAACCCCCCATAAAGAACAAATATTTACTTTGATATATCTGGAAAACTAATATAGGGAGAAGGGTGAAATTTTGTAAGGTTTACTCTGTTAACAATCAGTGTACTGATCTTGCTGATTTGCCCATAGCTTATTACTGATGTTCTAGAAGGAACAATAGGCTACTAATTTTTTAATGCCTATAGTTGTCGTGGCACTTCCCATATAGAAGCAACGTTTATTTCAGATAAAAGTATTATAAAAAAGGAGTCAATAATGGAGCAAAATGTGTGTCACCTAAGTAAATTAAATATTAACTATTAACTTTTCAATATCTTGGTAATTTTAAATTATTTTTGGTTCTGCAGCTGATAAAAAATATTTTGATTTTTATGACTTACATTCAAAAACTCTAAAAAGCGGGATAAAGCGGGATTGAAATTCGAAGCTGGATCGACCTACCAAAAGCGGGATAATCCCGCCTAAAGCGAGATGTCTGGTCAGGTTAGCTATACACCACAACAGAATGGAGTTTCAGAAAGGGCAAATGGGGCATTAACTGCAATGACTCGATGTATGCTTGAAGATTCCAAAATACCAAAATATTTGTGGGCTGAAGCCGTAAATACAAGTGTTCACATAAAAAATCGATCACCAACTAAAGTATTAGTTGCGTATGCGTATCTTACTTTAAAATATTTGGAAGTAAAGCTGTGGTGTTGAACAAGAAACTTGGTCATTCTAAATTAGAACCAAAAGGTAACATTTATTCATTTGTTGGTTATCAACCTAACACGAAAGGTTATAGAGTATATAATACTAAAACCAAAAAGTTAGTTATTGCAAAAGATGTAAAATTTTTCGAAAATGAATTTATATATGAAAATTAAAATAATGGTGATTTTAATAATATTTTGTAATGTTTAACATTTACCAACAATAGAGACATAGTTCAAGAATCAATTGAAAAAACTTATGAAATTATATCGGAAAACCAAAACTATGAAGAAATAATAAATAATGAAAATTCTGATATGGGAAAAACAGTTGAATCGAATTGTATAAGTGACGAAGAATCAGAATTTTTTGGTTTCGAAAATTCATCGGATGATGAATCTGAAAATCATACTTACGAAGTAATTTCAAGTACCGAAGGAAACCGTAAGAGAGGTAAAACGGGAAATAAAGGTAGACCACGCAAAATATATAGAGTTGATTATGAAGATTTGAACGCCATAAATGTTAATAATTCTGATCCTAAGAACGTGAAAGAAGCAATGAACAGTAAAGAATCTGCAAAATGGAAAGAGGCTATGAATAAAGAATATAATTCATTGATAAAAAATGGAATGTGGGAGCTTGTTTTAAAGCCTATAGGAAAAAACGTAATTGGATCCAAATGGATTTTTACTAGAAACCGTTTAGCTGGCGGTACTATTGAAAAGTACAAAGCCAGGTTGGTGGCTCAAGGATGTTTTCAAAAATATAATCAAGATTATAACGAAACATATGCAGCTGTTATACGACACCCCACTACTAGACTTATTTTGTCTTTAGCAGTAAAATACGAATTACTAGTAAAGCACGTTGATATTGTAGCAGCTTATCTAAATGGCGATTTGAAAGAAGAGATATACATGAAGCAACCACTAATGTTTGTTCAAAAAGGTGAAGAGAATCTAGTGTGCAAATTGAAAGTCTTTGTACGGTCTTAAGCAAGCTGGAAGACAGTGGAATCATAAAATAAATGAAATTTTTAATAAGTATGGGATTTACTCAATATAAAACTGATAGCTGTGTATTTTTATCTCATAATAATAACGAAATTAATATCATTGCACTATATGTAGATGATATCTTATTAGCTTGTTCTTCGAGCAAAACCTTGGAAAGTATACTTGAAATTCTTAAGTTACATGTGGAAATAGTGGATCGAGGTCCCGAATATTATTATCTTGGTATGGAGATAGAAAGAGAATCCTAGAGGAGATATAAAAATTAACCAGAATAATTTTATAAAAGAACTATTGCAACAATGGAATATGCATGAATTCAAACCAGCTAAAACACCGTTTTCCGCAGGAACACTTTTAGCAAAATGTGCTGAAGAAAACTGCAAAGAGATGGTAGATGTGACAAAATATCAATCGCTTATTGGAAGTCTGATGTATTTAGCTACAATTACTAGGCCTGATATTGCTCACACGGTTTCTACTTTGTCTCAATTTAGTTCTCATCCTCATAAGGAACATTTTATTGCGGCTAAGCATGTTCTACGTTATTTAAAATATAAAGAATTGTCGTTGTGTTATTCAAAAGAAGGGAGTGGTTTAAAATGTTACTCCGATGCAGACAGGGACTCAAATATTATTGACCGTAAATCTTACAGTGGTTTCGTTCTATTTTTCGCAGGGGGTCCAATATCTGGGAATCGAAAAAACAACATAGTGGTATTAAGTTCAATGGAAGCAGAATACATCGCTATGTGTCAAGCTGCAAAGGAAATTAGTTTCTACCGGAGTTTGTTAAATGAATTACAGTTTCAAGATTTGATACGAGATCCAACCGTTTTAAATTGTGACAACCAAGAAGCTCAATACCTGACAAAAAGCCAGATGGCGATGAAAAGAAGCAAGCACATTGACATTAGATATCACTATATTAAGGAAAAATATAGTGCTAATGAATTAAAATTGGAATATGTATCAACGGAAAATAATGTAGCTGATATTTTAACTAAATGTTAACCAAATATTAATCATTGGAAATGTTGTAATTTTTTAAATTTTGAATGAATCTTAATTTTTTTTTTAATATATGTAATTAATAATACGGAATTTACATTGAGGGGGCGACTGTAGTACTATGTACTATGAATGTACTTTGCTCAAATACACTTTAGTTTCATATTTGTTTTTTATATTTCTAGAAGTTGAAAAATTAGTTAAGTTTTTTATAAATTTTCACTCACATTGTATTATTTGTAATAAATAACCTTTTGATAAAAAATTAAAGAAGAATATTATTCAACAAAAACTTTATTCTCAAAAATTTTTTGAAAATGTTTTGGTACTGCTATTTCAATGTTCGCAACTGTATATGGACTAAATAGCAAAACAAAAAAAAATTAAAAGAAATAAATAAAATAAATGAATTGAAGTGAATTGTTGAATTTTGACAAATAAACAAAAGCTATTTCAATGTTCGCAACTGTATATGGACTAAATAGCAAAAAAAATAAAAAATAAAAAGAAATAAATAAAATAAATGAATTGAAATGAATTGTTGAATTTTGACAAATAAACAAAAGCTAAAGTCATCTCAAAAGAGATTTTGTTTTATTTCCCTTAAAATACCAACAAATCGCTTGAGAGACAATACAAAATTAAAAGTCCAATATCTCTTGATTTTGACCTAATCTTTCAAAATGGAGTATACCACTGTGTTCTACGGCCCAAAATTAAGTTTGGGGTGTCTCTGAGTTTAACTGTGTCATTTCGAAAGTTAAAATTTTATTTACAGTGTTATTTGGAAACAAATTCTCTTACTCGTATGTCACTGCTGCAATCCTGGTTTCGTGTAGCTCACAGCTGTACGTCTGCTGTTTTAAAAGGTATGGATGATATTAGACCTGAATATGAATATGAAAGTAAACCATTTTATACTCTGTTTTAAGCTTAAAATTATTTTGGATTCAACAATAATGCATTAGCACTTTTGAAGAATTACCTTTCCGCACGTTCTCAGAAAGTATCGGGTCTAAGAGAAATCAAGTCCAGTATTCCTTAAGGATCTATTCTTGGCCCTCTCATGTTTAGCATTTTTATTAATGATATCTTTAGCGTTGTAAATTATGCTAAAAATCATGCTTTTGCTGATGACTTCCAGTTGTATATATCTAATCGTGTTGGATTGATGGAGGAAATCTGCTTTAAGTTCAATGATGACTAATGCCCCTATCACGGTTTTCTACTTTTGAAATAGTTAAGTTGGGATTAATAAATTTGCATTGTCGTTCTCAACTAAATTAACAGTGAACTTTTTAGCTGTGTTTTGGTATTGTCATTTACAACTCTGCTTAAGTTGGTTGAGAAAAACGTTGCGTACACACAACTGCTCTGTAGTATGTAGTTTGGTCTGTGGTTGGATTTTTCTAGTTATAGGTAGGTGTTATTTAAAACAGATAAATTGGAAAAATTGTAATTCGAAATATTTTTTATGCTTAATAACAAAATTTTCTTAGCAGTTTCCGCGGTATAGTGAGTGCACAACAAATATCAAAACGCTTAATAAACTTGCCAAAGTAATTTTGTAATGAATTCGTTTCCGCTTTTGCAGTTTTCTATTTACATAAAACTCAATGAATATATAAAAGTATTTTCATCTCTCACGAAGTGCGTATACAAGCCTTTTTAAAACACTTTTCTAAAACTCAGTTGTGGTTCATAATACTAAAGCACAGTTTTATCGTGTGTAAGTTTGCTCGACTCTTACACGACCAAACTGAATTTAGTTGAGAACCGTGATAGGGGATTTAGTTTCAATTGTAAAGTGGGCCAAATTAAATAATCTAATGCATAACCCGAACAAACCACTGGTTCTACCAGTTAGTAGGTTAGTAGTTGACTTTGTAAACTTTCCAGAAATATACCTTAGTGGAAATGTGCTCGAATACGTCAATACACCCAGAGAAAAAACAATTTAAAATTAATAAAAACCATATTGATTCAATTAAAAACATTAACGAAAGTCTAGTCATGATGAAAATTTTTATTTCAATATTAAATATTATTAATTTATTTTGATAATTTTAATATGGAATTAAGTATAGAAATAATATTTTTCGGCACTGAATTAATATTAAACTCGTATGGAACAGTATTGTTGTCTTATTGATGTGATATGGCTCATTTAAAGTGGTGTCCTTTAGATTGTATTATCTTTCTTATTAATTCAATATTTTGCAATTTAAATTTCAACTTAACTGGAATTTAATGAAATAAAAGTCTTAAAATAATATGTTGAGACTTTAAAACCATATTAATTCAATGTAATTCAATAAGTAGATCTAGTCAACATTAACTCGAAGTTGAAAATTATTGATTTAAAGTATTTTAATATAATTTTTCTATTATGTTGAAATTTATTGAATTAATATGACGCGTTTTTATTTATAAGTTGCAGCTTTTGTCTGAGTGTAAGGCTTCCATCTTAACTCATCATTCACATGTAAAGATCATATTAATTAATATTGTTGTTCGGAATGTCTTTATTACTCTTCGTAACTTGCGAATGTCTTCCGAATATGTGCCAATATCAGTCAAAAGAAGAATTGTTGTCCAACTTTTGATGACTTATTCGGCAGAAGTTTATAGTAAAATTGTTCGCAATTGCTACATAATCTGCAAGTTGTTTTTAATAATGCAACACTATGTTTATGACATAAGACGTTATAGTAGTATTTCATCATGGCAAAATATGATTCTTAGCTGTGATTTGGTAATTTATTTACGCATAAGAAATTTGTTATTTTTGCATGGTATTTTGTACAAAAAGACTCCATCCTAGTTATATGAAAAACTTAATTTTGGAATTTCAAACTGCTGTATAACACTTTATGACACCAAGATATTTCCATCTTAATGCATTAAACACATTCATCACAGCAGACTACACGAACACACGACTTCAAATGCCGCTAGCAGCATTTGTCGCCTCGTAGCCAGCTACTAATTATTTTGGAGACGGCAGCAGCACCATCTGCACCTCATATTTAAGTATAAGTGGATAGTTCAGTATTGCTACCTTAAAATTTTTCGCATTTATAAAAATTAAATTACTCTTTCAAAATGTACTTATATGACGTAAAAGTATAAAAGTGAATCAATTTATGCTTCACATAAATTTTTGGATATTGCTTCTGTTAAATAATATGAAATAATTGTACGATAACATTCATTCAACATTTTTTATTATACTTGCAACACTGAATTTTCTCATTGTAGACAAGGAAATAGAAATTAGTTTAATTGGACTACAACGACAAAATCAGTATAGACAACAACCTGTCGCCATGTTGCCTTGCTGTCTTCAAAAGAATCACTCCCATATAAACATGCGTATTCTATCCTTGACATTTTGTAGTCCGTAGCCTGCTGTGGTGAATGTGTTTAATGCATAATACGTCAAAATTTTTTTTTCGTTAACGCCATTAAATTATGGAATGCTCTACCAGTAAGTTTAAAGATCATGCTAAGAAAAACACTTTTGCTAAACCTCTTTTCAACTTTTTTTTTTCAAATATTACTAGCAGTCCCTCTCAAAGAATATTTATTAAAATTGATGTAAGTACATTTATTTTATCTTTAATATATACCCACAAATTACTGTTTTTATATTTTTTACTCAATTAATGATATTCGGAATTACAAAAATCCCTTCATATAATCAAATACGTATTATAATATTGTCTTAAGTATTGTTATTGAACTCCAAAAGATTTATATTCTTCATTTTCTTATGGCGAAAACAAAAATAAATAAATAAAGCACCTCAAACCAGTCGTAAGAATCGATGCCGGCGTCGAACTATCGATTCCGGATTTTAACTGACTGTACCGCAATACCCAGGGAAAAAATCAATAAGGATTTAATAACGAAAATTTCGATGGTTTTTGAGAATACTGGAATACGATTTTGAATTTGTTCATCGCGCGGGGTCACGTATGACATATATAGACGCACTTAGCCGATCTCCTGATTTGTCACTGATTGAACCGGATCCAGCCGGGTTTAGTTATGAGCATTGAAGTAAATAGTGAAGATTGGTTGCTCACTATGCAGCTCCAAGACGATAAATTACGTACGTTTATATGTGTTCTGAACGGCACGGTCAAGTCTGACCGACACATACAGATAGAAACCGATTATACATTGCAGAATCACCGCCTTTACCGAAAAACTGATAAGGGACTTATATTTGTAGTTCCTAAGCTTTGCCACGATGACCATTGGAACTACGGCCCCGAAAGTATATAAATGAATAATTGGCGGTATGTACTGAATGCTGTTACAACAAGGCGCGAGGTGGTAAGACTGAGGGAGCCCTCCATTATAGCGAAATGGAATCACTTCAGTTTCGTCAAATTACATCGACCACCTGGGCCCTATCGTTTGCAGTAAAAGGGGTAATACCCATATATAGTGTTTTCAAATAAGTAAAATTTTTTTAATAAAGAGTAAACCATTTGAGATATTTCCAAAATTGAATAATAGGAGCTTTATCTTAAACTCTGATGCAGTTAGAAGCGCTTGAGATTCTTTCCTATAGTAGCTTTGTTGGAATCATAGATACATATCATATAGAACTGCTCAACCTTCATTTTTAAATTTTATGTTAAGATCATCATATGGATATGAGACTGAAATTAAATGTACTTTTAAACTAGTCAAATAACAATGAACAAACTTATTTTCTTCTTAAAAAGCGATCAACAGGAAACGAAGTCGTTTTCTGAGAATTTAGTTCTAGTTTTTCGACGGCTCCCCCCTAGTATACAAGATGACTTTGTATGTCGGAATTTCTGTGTGTCCTTTGTCGGCGTTCTGGATAATTAAACTTTAAAATTTTTATTGCCCAAATTGTGTTACTTGATACTGATACTATGTTTACATTATATGCTATATGTTTATTTTATGAAGGGTGATCGCCTCTGGCTTTTATTTGATCCTCTAGATGATATGATTTTTTCCCCCATTTTATTAAAGTTCAGCGTATTGTATACATATTTCTGTTATGTTTAAGTGTACTTTGTGTCCATGTCCGACACGCTGTATGTATCTGTTGGTCAGTCAGTCTCTTGTTTTATTTATTTTTCCTTCTGATGTGTCATCACTTTTTTGATTCTACTACTTGAAATAGAGAATATTAATATAATTTTTAATTGCATTATTTTTTTATTGAAAATATGTACATATGTATGTGAGTGTGTACATATGTAAATGTATACATATATGCGAAAGTATGTATGTATCAGTGATCTGAAATGCATCGTTTTTTCGCTATTGATACTGACTCATGAAATTTTAAATCTAAATGAGTAGACATCGTTTAAACTCAACTACTCTGATTTACGCACACTCACGATAAGATTGATTTATAAGTATAGGTTGCAATAAATACCCTGCAGAAAACATGGGGTTAAATGTCCCCAAGTCACCACTTTTGTCGACTATATTGGTGACATTGTCAAACGAGCGTCTACATATTAACATTGCTTTTGATGCGTAGAAAATATTTTGTCAGATACACACAACTATGCTTCTTCTTAATGTTTTATTGGTTTGTTGAAAATACAAGTGTCTTCAAGCAAAATTCAAGCTTTTATGAAAATTAGTTTACGAAATCAATATAAAAGGCAAATAAAAAAATTTATTAAAAAATAATTCAAAGAATCAAATAAAAAGAAATTGCAAAAGACAAATAAAAAGCAATCCATTTTGTAATTATAAAAATAAAATTATTTTAAAATTAAATAATTGTGGAAATTTTTATGAGCCTGTAGAAGATTTTGTGGGATCAGTTAAAAAGTTCAGTCCAGTAAGTCCAGATTCATACTTATGTGTTTGATTTTAATATTTCGACGGAACCTTGAATTTTTCATTTATATTTAATACAAACAGCAAACTAAATCCTTACTTGCTGAACGAATGTTCCCTTTTTTTATGTATTTTTTTTTTATTAAAACAAAAATTTTTTAATAAAATATTCAGTTTTATTATCATTAGAATTACTAAAATGTACTAGTGACTATCTCTTTCCAATGTCTCGATATGGTCCCAAAAGAAATACCTACTCAGTAGTACCAACGTCAGTAGTTGCTTTTCAATGACACGTACATGCTAAATGTCTATAGCAAAAAGCATTGTCTGGGGTACAATTCGTCAGTAGTACTAGTGACAATGTCACTAGTAAATCACTACAATTTCACTATTCGCATTTT
Source organism: Nowickia ferox (assembly GCA_936439885.1). NCBI lineage: Eukaryota > Metazoa > Arthropoda > Insecta > Diptera > Tachinidae > Nowickia > Nowickia ferox. The sequence goes on along the minus strand of OW387023.1, from coordinate 48,750,149 downwards.
CTGCAGGGTATGAATGCGACGCCGACATCGTACTCATATCACACTCACACTCATAAATCACCTCTGTTTGATTTATAATTTCAGAAAAATACTTATACTAACATTGATTCAGCTCCCTTAACTCATCCATATAGTACAACTACAACTAATAGTGTATAAAGAAACACATTTTTAAACTCATAATGAGCAAACACATAACCTTATAATGAGTAAAGTAAATAAATCTTGCTAAGTATGATTGCGATGAGAACTTCACACTTGCGAGTTACATATAGAAGTAACTATATTGATATAAAATCGAATGAACCTGATAAATTCGAGGAATTTTTAAATCAAATTAATAAAGCCAGACAGTAACCCAATTTCATAACTAATCAGCATAATTTTCACAATAACTAAAATAATAAAACTTCACACACTTGTCTAAATGAAAAGGTTAGTCAACAAATGTAATTTAAGTTGAGTAAGCCAAATTGTAATACATACATTTTAAGTTCTTTAACAAAATTAAGTAAAATAACAAAATATAATTTAAGCTAAGCCAGCACAATTGTAATACATTTTAAGTTGTTGAATAAAACTAAATAAAAGAACAGACAGACTGATCTGACCACTAAAACTGATCACAACGTGTCTTCTCCAAATTTTTTAAAAACGCTCGAACGCCGGCTAGTAATGAAATTGGCGCAGTCGGTAGGATCCAGGATATAAAGTCAATGATCTAGTGATACGAACCGTGTTCAGAAAAAAAATTATATTAAATTCTTTTATACAATTATAAGAACAAGATTTGGTGCAGTGAAAGCTAAAAAGCTAAATAACAAAATTTTTAAGCCAACATCATCAAACTTAAGTGAACATATTTTAATTCAAAGTAGATATTACAAAAAAAAAAAAAAAAAAAAACAAAATGAAAACCATTCGTGTGCAGTGAAAGCTAAATAGGATTTTTTACGCTAACACCACCAAAGTGAAGTGAACACTTATAGTTTGAAGTAGACACTACAAAGAAATACAGTGAACCACCAGGAAAAGCAGTAAAAACTGCTATAATCGTAAAAAATTAATGAAAGAAAACAACGTGCTTTTGATCAACGCAGAATGGCGGAAGGACAGCCTCAAGTAGCGCCTGTGGAACTGGTCGAAGAACTTGCTAGAAGAATAAATAAATTTTTTAGAAGCATTGAATATCTATTATCTATAATCAATGACACCGAGTTAAGGAAGGAAGCGGTACGAACGATTTTCTACAGGACGATACAAGGACCTGCTAAGAACGTAATAATCAACATACCAGAACCAGGTAATTGGCAATTAATCAAAGAGATCCTGAAGTTACGATTTCGACCTGACGTAGAACCACACCAGCTGTACAGGATAGCTGCAAACCTCAAAGTAAATAATGTAAGTGAACTCTTGACAGAGATACAAGATATTAAATATAAGTCGGACGAGCTGACAGTGTATTATACAGGCGACCACTATATAGACCTAAGTAATATGGACAGTATATTAATAAATACTATAAAAGAAATGACCCAGGGAGTTTTACTAGACAAAATTATAAATTTAAATTTAATTGAAATTGAAATTTAAACAATATTTTAAAAATAATGACAAGTAGAAGATTTGAAGACTGTTGCATCCGACCCGAATATAGGAAATTTAAAATAAAAGAAGATATACCAACAAATGCATGGAACAGTAGGTATCAAGACAAAGGACAACGATTTAATAATGCATCTGCGGACGGTAGAAATAGGAATCAAAATATAGGTAATAGATTTAATAATTCACCTCAAGAAAGGCAATGGAACCGAAATCCTTACTACCAAAATGAAATAAAATAAAATAATTCCGACTGAGTGAAGGCACAATGATTCTAACGGAAATAGTGGACCAAATAGAATTTATTGACCTACAAATAAGAGACCAGGAAATAGTTAAGGACAGTGACATCGTATTACATATAATTGATGTTAAACAAATAGAAAATATTCTTAATGAAATGACAGACAATATATACTAGCGAAAACAAGTAATAAGGACATATTGCAAGCCGAACTACTGGAAGCAATAAATAAATTAATGACATTAGTAAAAAGATTAGCAAAAAGACAAAAAAGAGGACTTATAAATGCAATAGGTAGTGTAGCTAAATGGACATTTGGCACAATGGACGATGACGATAGACAGAACATACACAAACATTTATTACAGACAGATGATACATTAGACGAGCAAATACATATAAAATTAATTTAGCGATAGAACAAATAAAAAATATTGTAAAAACCGATAGGAGAGAAATTGAAAGAGGTCTTAATACGATAAATAAAATTGTAGACGAATAATATTAACAACATATGTATTTACAACAAATGACTAAAATTCAATTGATAAAAAGTAAAATAGAACAAATCCAAGATAATGTATCCTCAGCCAAATACGGGCTAGTTCACCCACATGTCGGACACATGACACAAGTAGAACCAAACTGTGAAAATCCCCATTACTATTTACCACATCAATACGTATTAAAACCATCCACTGTCAGTACTAAGTTGCGTGTGGTGTTTGATGCGTCATCAAGAACGTCATCGATGGGGTCTTTAAACGATATTTTATGCGTTGGTCCTACTGTTCAGGATGAATTATTTTTGTTGCTCATTCGTTTTCGTCTCTGGAAATACGCATTAACGGCGTATATAATGGTACTTATGCATCCATCTCATCGTGCTTTTCAACAAATATTGTGGAGATACGACGAAAATCAGTCACTTATCAATTAAATACAGTAACCTACGGAATGTCTTCTTCGCCATATTTGGCAATTCGCAGTTTCCACTTTCTTGCGGACAAGTATCACCACATTTATAAATTTTAGAACCTAAATTATAAAAACATAATTTTATGTTGATGATCTATTGACTGGCGCGAACGATGTCAATACATTTTGCAAAATAAAAGAAGAAACTACATTGTTATTAAAACAAGGTGTATTCGAATGGACAAAATTCCAATCCAATAATGTTTTGTTGCAGTCCAACAACAATCAAGTTAAAAAAGTAAAATCTAATGACCAAGATATGACAAGTGCACTTGGTTTACTGTGGAGTCCAACTAAGGACAAGTTTATATTTTAATTTCAACCCAAAAAGCAATATGCTGTCATTACTAAACGCGCAATTTTATATTTGATCTCATCTATATATGATCCAATGGGTTTGGTTTACCCTATTGTTATCCAAACAAGAGTCTTATTGCAATATTTGTGGATTGCAAAAATTGATTGGGACACACCGAAGTCGCAACAAAAGTAAAATATTCGTTTTTGAAATTTATAAAAGACCTTGAGAACCTACATTTACTAAAAGTCTCGAGACACATTACCAAATCAAACATCGATTCAATTGCATGGCTTTTGCGATGCATCTCTAAGTTCATTCGGATGCTGCTTATATGCAAGTATCGGTCGGTCCTTTTGATAGCATCAAAGTGTCGCGTTGCACCTACTAGACAAAGAACGATTCCGCAATTAGAGTTATGCGCTGCGCACATACTTTCGAAACTATATACTAAAATTTCACCGATTTTTGAACAATTCAATCCTGATACATTTCTATGGTCATATTCCACGGCAGTCTTAATGTGGCTCAAAAAAACACTCGTCCTCTCTTGTTACCTTTGTCAATAATCGACTATCTGATATTCAAGAAAACACATCAAATTGCACTTGGCGACATGTGCCAACGTCAAGCAATCCATATTTTGTCCCGTGGCTGCTCATTATCTGAGTTGTCAACATCAAATTTTTACACTGGTCCATCATTCATTCACGTCATTGCTTTTACACCATGATGTCGTCGACGCAACTATACGCAAATCATCGTTTAAATGTCAGACAATACAGAATCAAATATTAAAATTTATAAATCGCACTAGTTCATTTACTAAAATACTGTGTGTCATATGTTGGCTATTTAGATTACGATACAAAAACTAAAGCTATACTTTACTTTCAGACGAACTCCGTCGCGCATTACTTTGTGTTGTCTGGATAATTCAACAAAATAGTTTTACTGACGAAATCAACATGCTGAACAAAAATCAACCAATAAAGAGTTCTCTTAAACCGTTATGCCTTTTTTTTGTTGCAAAATGTGAATGGTTTTCAATTGATTCGATTCGGAGGTCGATTACAACAAGCAAATATTCCTCACGACCGAAAACACCCGTTTTTGCTACCGAATAATTGCCACTTTGTAAATATTTTAGTACGTGATATACACATTAAAAATTACTATGCAGGTCCTAAGGCTCTTTTAGCTTTTGTTCGTCAAAACTTCTGGATTATTGGTGCTATAAACATTATGCAGGAAACTGATCGATCTTGTATCAGCTGTATACGCTATAGACAAAATTTATTGAAACAAATAAAGGGCGAATTACCATTTGAACGTGTTCTTCCTGCACGACCGTTTGAAAGGTGTGGAGTTGATATTTTCGGTACCATATATACGCATCTGAAAATAAAATTTATAAGGCTGCTATAAATGTTATATTGCAATATTAGTATGCTTTATTACTAAGGCGGTCCACATCGAGGCGGTATCCAACCTTTCATCTGATGCGTTTATAGCCGCTTTAAAACGCTTGATTGGGCGGCGTGGGTTGCCATCGAACATATATTGCGATAACGCCACTAATTTTATTGGAGCCAATGATATACATAATTTTTGTTTTAAAAACTTTCAGTTCTTGTTGAACCTTCATAGTGAACAGACGCCATAGCGGTGTATTTTTTACATACATACATACGAAACAAAAAAACAACAAAAATAAAAATCATACAAAAAAAATATTCGTAATACATACATATTGACTTTGATAAATAAGCTTTATTTGCTTTAATAATATTTTTTTACATAGCAAGAAACAACAAAACAAACAAAAAACCGCAAAGTGCCATTGAGGAATACTCTATATGAGTACATCAAATAAGAAAAATTTAGAAGTGAGTTCTAACGGCAGAAATGCCTATTTTACTGTGAGTTCTGAAGTGAAGCTCTTAATGGTAACAATAAAAAAAAATAAAAAATCTGATGATAGTCTTTTTCTAACGGCAAAACCACTTTTTCGTCAGCGATCAACTTCGCTTTGTCCAATGCCAACTAGTGATTCGTTAACGTTACAGCTGCCTAGTACTTAATCATTTAAGCCAGCGACATCATCTGCTCCTGGCTCGTGCTCATCTCTTAACGAAGCTATCACTATTGCTAACAGTAGCTTAAAACGCAAGGTCCAAGTGGATAGATATATAACCGTGGTAAAGCGTCATCTGCATCTGAATAAAATACCCCAGTGTAGTAATTAGGGCTAAGAATGCTAAAACTTTATTTACAAACACACTTAAACTAAATTAATCAAGAGCTTAAACACACTAATACAGCTTAAATTACTTAAATATTCACAACTGGTTACCACTACGTCTTCCTCGCTGTTGTATTCGCACGTCTCTTAACTGGCTGTGATAGTCATGACACAATACCTCGTAGTCTGCTGCTCGTTACACACGAGACTCGCTCTGCCGACACTCACCGTTGATACACCAATAACAACTCTCTGGCCGACAGTCACAGTTTATACACCAATAATAACTCGCTGGCTTTACTTTTTCCACTCTTACTCACATCTATCAACTGTCATTTTTTCATTAATATCAACACAAAGGGGTAGACGTTGATGATTTTATATCAAGATGAATCAAACAAATATTTGAAAAACACTTGCCAAAAATATCTAATTTGTGTGTTGTTTAATTTTTATAGTGACAAATAATTGTTGTGCCGTCTTTTTTAAACGAAAATTTTTTAATAAATAAACGTTAAATGCACAGTAACACATAAAGTGACATTTGATATCAAGAAGATCATAACGCTGCTATAATATTAATAAATTGAGTATATACGTGATGAATTTTCATCATGATATCAATTTGACATTCATCATGATATAAATTCATCAGATGTAGACACTATGTAAAATGTTGTTTACTAAGCGCGCAATTAACTCATGTGGTAACTATGTACATACATGTATATATGCATGCGTGCGTACATACATACATGCATCATTTACGACGCAATGCATGGTGGTTGCTTGCTGGAGTACATTTGTTTTTCGTTTGAATTACCACGTATGTATGTATGTACATGTATGTACAGACGCTTTTTGTTGTTATTGGTTGTTTACGTTTTGTATGTGCTATTGTTCTAGTTAGTTCTTTGCATATACCCTGTAAGAATATTTTCCGTAGCACTTGCGTTAACCCCGTTGGAATATTTTTGCGTATAGTCGCATTAACTCTGTCGACTGCCATTTCCGTAACAATATTAAACAGAGAAGATCCCCCAACCTCTATTTCGCGTTGAACTTGAGCGAAATGATATAAAATTGAGAAAAAATGAAACCCATATAATTTATAGCTTAAAATATCTATTATACCGCAAAAGAGCACTTGAAGAACCACACAAGCGTTCAGGACCCGGAAAATGCCCTAATTGTCTAGAATATGGCCACACAAAAACATACTGCAAATTACCTACAGTTTGTGTTATCTGCAGTGAATTGCACGGTACTGCTAGCTGTACTAAGCCGAAAGATCAAGCAGAAAAAATTTAGTAATTGTGGAGGTAATCACACCGCTAATTACAGGGGATGTCCTGTATATCCTTTCGTTAAACAGACTACGGGACAAAAACCTAAATTAATGAGCCAACCAATTACTTGACGAGTATCGTATGCCGATGCTGTTAAGACAAATTCTATTCTAATTCTTCGACAAATACAAACTCTAGCTTTAATTTTAATCGCCTTGGAGCTACTATTGATAATCTGGTGCAAACTATAAACAAATTTACAACAAATATGACTAGCATCATGTAAGAAATGCTGCGAATGCAGAATACACTGATTCAAGCATTAGTTAATAAGCCATGAATACGTTAAAAATATGTTTCCGCAACGCAAACGGCATTTGCCAACACAAAAATGAACTCGAGCACTTCCTTACGGAAAAAAATATTGATATAATGTTAGTTTCTGAGACTCATTTGACTTGGAGAAGCCTTTTCAAATCAATTGCTACACGTTATATAATACAAAGGACCCGAGAGGAAGAGCATGCGGTGGATCAGCAACTCTAATAAAGTCGAGGCTCAAGCACTATATTCTTGACAACATTTGTGAAGAACATCTACAAACAACAAATATCTGCACTGAAAATTTTTTTACAAATTTCGTGATATTATCAATTTACTCCCCTCCCAGATTTTTAATCACCGGGGATCAATACAAGAATTTCTACAAATCTCTTGGGCCCTGTTTCGTAGCAGCTGGATACTACAATGCAAAACATACGTTCTGGGGTTCGCGCCTTATTACACCTAGAGCGTTGTTCAATAAAATTTCAAAAATGGGCTTGGACGTCATTTCGAATGGGGAGACCACTTACTGGCCTACAGACATACAAAAAATTTCGGATGTTATAGATTTTGGCGTCATGAAAAATATTTCTAGGTATTTCGTTCATGTTGAGGCTTCTCTAGATCTCTCCTCCGATCACTCTCCCACTATCGTTACAATCTGTAACCCACTAAGAAGTGTTTCATCTTACTTATATGTGAAGATGATCAATCGTGTTAATTGGCTGAGATTCAAAAAGTATCTCAGTAGTCATTGTACAGAAAACATTAAGCTAAGAACATCCGAAGATATTGAATTTAACGTTGCCAATCTTACCGAAAATATTAAACAGGCTGCTGAACATGCCACTACCTCCCATCCGCAGACTGGGTTTAATAGAATTTATTTTACTGATATTGAACGTCTTGTATGTGAAAAAAGGAGAGCTAGAAGAGAATGGCAACAACACAGGTCACCCCTAAATAAAATCTGACTTAAACAATGTACTAAACGTCTTCAAGAGTTGCTTGCATATGAAAAAACTGCATCTCTTAAAAACTGGAAAATCTCGATGTCACTTCAGCATCTAATTACTCCTTGTGGCGCGCTGCGAGACAGCTTAAAACACTTGTTAAGTTTAAACCACCTCTGCGCACGTCTACTGGCGGTTGGGCAAGAAATGATACTGAAAAAGGTAACTTGTTTGCAAAACATTTAAAATCCGTATTTACCCCAAACACATGTACTGGTGCTGTTGATTTACCGAGTGTAGTTGCTCTACCCCCTCGACCCTTAAAGTTTAAGATGCGTGACGTACAGAAACTAATTACTGAACTCAACCCGAAGAAAGCTGCAGGTATTGATGGAATTACTAACAAGATGCTTATGAATTTGCCTCGTATTGCAATTAGAACCACCCTTCTATTTATTTTTAATGCCATATTACGACTTGACTTTGCGACTTTACGACTTTGCCCGAATCTATATCATCCGGTGTGCCACAGGGGAGCATATTGGGGCCAGTGTTGTATTTGATTTATACTTGTGATATGCCTTTGAGCAGCAATATCCATACATCTACATTTGCCGATGATACAGCCTGCCTTAGTATGCACGAAAACCCTCACGAGGCTTCCCGATATCTACAAGAACATATTACACATCTGGAACTATGGTTAAACTTATGGAGAATTAAAGTTAACGAACAAAAGTGTGTTCAGCTAACATTTACCCTGCGAAGAGATACTTGTTCCCCAATTCGAATCAACAATCAAGTTGTTCCTCAACATTCACATGTAAAATACCTTGGTATACACCTTGATCGACGGCTTACATGGAAACACCATATTGACTCAAAGCTAACACAAATGAAACTTAAATTAACTCAGATACATTGGCTGATTGGTAGAAATTCAACACTCAGTCTAGATTGTAAACTTTTAATATACAAGTCGCTTTTGAAACCCATATGGTGCTACGGAATACAGCTATGGGGCACTGCTTCAGCTTCCAATATAGATAGAATCCAACGAAGGCAAAACAAGATTTTAAGACTAATAACATCGGCTCCATGGTACATCAAAAATTAAAATTTACATCGTGATGTGGATATGCCACTAGTGACTGAAGAAATTAAAAAATACGCAGGCAAATACTTAACAAAACTCGAGTCTCATCCTAATCCACTTGCTCGTAACATCTTGAATTTTACTAAACACATCCGCTTAAAAAAGAGGGGCACTACGGCTCTAATACTCAACACTCCAGATGAAACTGTTTGAAAATATTTTTGTGCTTAATACGACATTTATGTATTATTGATTACTATCACTAAGTTTATGCCTGACACTGGTTGGTCCTAATTATTATATCTAGATTTAAGATTTGAATACTTATTGTTAGTTCATTTTTTGAAGATACAATAAATAAATATAAGCATGTCAAAAAAAAACTTTATTCCCCAAGAGCCCCACATTTTGGAGGTATATGGGAAGTGATCCCAATATCTTAGAAGCATTAACACCAGGGCATTCATTGATTGGTGGTCCTTTAAATTCGTTGCCTAAACCAACAACGGTGGAAGCGGGATGGAAGCAGCTAAATAACAGCTTTGGAAACGGTGGTCAATTGATTATCTGAACGAATTAATACAGAAAAGTCGCTGGTCTGAACCAAAACCGAATGTAGAACTGAATACCCTTGTAATTACACATGAAGATAATACACCGCCTATGAAGTGGGTTCTTTGTCGAATTGGGTGTTTTTTTAGATGTATAGAACTTCGAATTGAAATAAAACACAAGAAAATCGTTTTAATGTCCATCAATTTGGCTTTTTTGGAAGGATAATTTTATGCCATTAACGTTTAAATATGATTTCGGGCATGTGGCCGCCGCGGCTGGCTCGAATAAAGCCAATTCTACAGGTCCAATTTTCAACCACTTTTTCGATCATATGGGGCCGTATGTTGGCAATAACGCCACGAATGTTGGCTTCCAAGTCCCCTAACGTTTCTGGTTTGTTGGCGTAGACGAGCGACTTCAGCGGATGCGTATTATCACATAGAGTAAACGTAGTGCGAAAACGATCCATGGTTAACCGAATTAATTGCTCTGTCGACCATAAAATGGACGGAGCTTGCGGTAAACTTCGCGAACTGAACCATTATTTTCGAAATAAATTTGCACGATTTGCAAGCGTTGTTCTTTTGTCAACCTGTTCATGATGAAATGGCAAACCAAACTAAATATTAATCACTTGACAGCTGACAAAATGGCCGCCAGTTAAAAAAGTGATGCCAACTTAAAGTTCTATACCTCAATAAAAAACAACCTTTACATATCGCGGCTAGGATGGAAAAGTGAGAGCGGCAGATGTTAAAACTGCAAAAGACGTATTTCGAAGACCAGTACACAAGTTGGCTTTACCTAACCCTTGAAATTCAATCATTAACAACCCGAAGCGCGCCGGGAAATTTTGGAGCCTCTTAGCCTTATGTACCTAAATTTGCTTCAAATAATCAACGTTCATATTAATTTTTTACACATTGTTTGTTAGGCACAATTTGCATCCACACTGTACATTACTATAATTTTTTTATATTTCAACTTTTCTTTTTTGCAATGTATATACAATTCTTTACATACTTACAGGTTTAGAACTTTTCAATTGTATAAAATGAGAAAGCAACGTTAGTTGAATTTACAACGTTTTACTGAAAACAAAGTCTTTACTTTTCTTTATCTTGGTTTTACATACAATATTTTTCGCTTTTTCGGCTGCTTGCTAAAAATAATAGCCCGATGGTACAGTCACAAAATCATAAAATTTCTTTGCTTTCAAAATTTGATGAGGAATTTTTTTAAATTATACATGCTTCGGCATGCTTTCAATATTTTTTCTGTAAATTTATTTGATACTCATACAGATATAAAGTAAGATCTGTTTACATTGCATTTTACAATTTATGTATGCTTATATTATATATTTATTCAGTAAGTTTGTTTGATACTCATTCATACACAGGTACATTCTTAAAGATTGGATTGGATTTCCATAGTTTAGCTATATTTTCTAAGGATCTGATAGCTATAGAAATTACTAGAGTGAATATCTATTGTAATAAGCCCATTTTCATATTTTAAAATTTTGCGTGCTAGAGCTTTCGAAATGGAAAATGTGCAACTTTCACTAAAGTGAAAGTAAAGTGATAATATGATGTGTTGCTGAATATTACACTATGTTTTATTTTGTTTTGAACGTTTAAATTTTCACAATATTTCATACAGACCAACAAGTTTAGAGAAATCCAGTACAAAAAGTTAATTATCTTTCCTAAAAGCTAACATTCCTAATCAATCCTTCAAAAAAACAAGACACTAGTTTTTTCCTTATTAATTTTATGTTTACTTTCATTAAACTTCAACATTTTGTGAATCTTCAAATTACTTCATTTGTTGAGTTAACTTTAATCGGAAAATTTTTAATGGTGGGATGAACTTTTCTATCGTATACATTAAGTAAATCTTTGTATATTTCAATACACTTATATAAACCATTAATGCTAAATTCTTTCCACATCATTCCTTTTAAAGGTATATTATATTAAATCGTTCTACTATTGATGCTTTCTTATTAAGTAATATTTATTCTTCTATTTATACATGAATATTCCAACGTGTTTATTAAAAAATTCTCTACCATCATCTGTTTGTAAGTTTTTTGGTACTCGTCCCAATTCAAAAATATTTTCCATTGCTTTGGGTTTTTCGAGTGCACCTCTTATTTTCAGCGGTACTGACGATATAAACTTTGAGAATATATTAATTACAGTCTACAAAAATCAATTATTTCTATTTTCTGTAGAATAGTTCCCCATTTAAACTAAATCAGCTCCATAAAAGATCAAATTTGCCTTTCATTACATCTTTATAATGCACAAACAATTTCCGAGATTTGTTATGGAGTTCGCTTACTAAATTTCATTTTAAAGACATTGAGTTATTTTACAGATTTTTTTATAGAGTGTTGTGATCCACTTGATGCACTTTCAGCTATATATACTAACATGTAGTTAATTTTCCAATCTATAAATTTTATCGTTCAGTTCAATTTGTTTTTAAAAAATGTAGTTAATTTTTCAATCTATAAATTTTATCGTTCAGTTGTTCAATTAGTTTTTCAAAAATGATTTAATTTTTAGAATATCTTTTTCAATTTTATAATTGTCTTCTATCTCTAATTTTATTTCACGCTGTAGTCAATCAATTTACATTTGAATATATTCTTGAATTATATTATTGTCTCCCTTAAACTATATTATTTATTTTTCCTTTAGTTTATCGATGATGATTCTGTATGGATTAGTGGAAATTATAACTTTTTGTAGATTTCAAATTAAAATTTGTCATAGTTCTTTTTTCATGTTTTATCAAACATTAAAGAAAATAAGCCCGGTGTTAGAGCCCGTCTTGGACTGCCAAATTGAATTTTATCCTCATTTAGCTCATTGTTACTGCTATCAAATTTCAATTTGTTATTATGATTCCTTTGTAGACCATAGTTAATATCTGATTCATTTCCTGCTTCCAAGAGTGATATATCAGTATATAGGTATTATCTATTGGTAGCCTGTGAGTAAAAATCATATTCAGCATCATCATCATTATTAGCATCATTAAATAATATGGTGTAATCAACTATTGTTCCTTCTATAAATTTCGTTGATGTTTCCAAAACTTATGATCGCCTTGAAATACAATCCAAACATTTATGAATTTAACTCGACTTCGTTCATATGGCCACCGCGGGCACGTCGCCAGCGGTCGATTCGTTGGACCCAATTTTCGATAGCTCGGTCACACATTTCGGCCGTAACGGCCGCTATTTCTGAGTTCTTCCAACGTCATCGGCTTGTTGGCATAGACCAATGATTTGACGCAGCCCCAAAGAAAAAAGTCTAGCGGCGTTAAATCGCATGAACGAAGTGGCCAATTGACTGGTCTATTTCTTGAGATAACACGCTTACCAAACTTACTCTTTAATAAATCGATTGTAACGTGTGCTGTGAAGGCTTGTGGCACCGTCCTGTTGAAACCACATGTCCAAATCCATGTTTTCCAATTCGGCCAAAAATAATCGGTAATCATGGCGCCTAACGATCGCCATTCACAGTAACGTTACGATCGTTGTCGATGCAAAAATATTGCCCAATCACCCCCCGGAAAAACAGTTTTTTTTTGTGGATGAAGTGGTGATTCACGAAGCATATTTTGCTTATTGACGAACCCATTGAGCCAAAAATTAGCTTCGTCACTGAAGATTATTTTACGATGAATGACTCGGAGAACGTACGTCGCGTTAAATGGTCCATCGGGTTCAATTCTTGAGTCAGTTTGACCTTGTATGGGTCTAAACCAAAATCTTTAAGCAAAATTCGTCATAAAGTAGTCTTGGCGATGCCCACTTCTTGAGAACGCCGCAAAATCGACTGATTTGGATCGTTTAACGACTGAACGGCAGCGATATTTTCGTCACTGCTATTAACCCATTGTCTCACTGGCACGGCAGCATCACACAATAAATATGTAGACTCCAATTTTTGCACTAAGCTTGTTATTGCTTGTCTACTAGGGCGAGAATAACGACCGAGAATTGGAGTTAACGCTCTTAATTTCGGTAGTACATTTTTATAATTTGCATACGTTGTTCGTTAGTGTACTTTACCATGATGAAAATGTTGAGCTTACTGACAAAAAAGAAAGTAACAGTTAGTTGATCAGTGAAATAGTGCGTTCACAAATTAAATTCAAAATTGTCAAGTACCTATTGGAAAACCCGGTATACCTGTTTCCGAAGGATTTACAAAATTTATTCTCGTTAAAGCAGTGCGAAGTACAAAAACATACGTGTGTTAAACGTGTTAAATGAACTCACTTTGTATTTTGGCCAGCCGAAAAGAATCATATCCGATAGCGGAACCGCGTTTAGCTCAAAATTATTTGAGAACTATTGTATTGCATCCAAACATCCAACACATAAAACCAGCCATAAGAACCCCTCGAGCAAATGGCCAGGTTGAGCGGGCAAACCAAATAATCTTGATTTACTTGCAACTACGAGTACAATGGTCAGTCAATTCCCAAAAGAATGCAACATCTGGTTTCACTCCGAATGAGCTCATTTTTTATTACAAATCAATTGATCTAGTGCAGAATCGAGTTATCGCCACAGTTCAGGATGACATCATAGCGAATGATTGTATTCGAATTGATGAGAAACGTAAATGTGCAGCGTTAAACATAGCAAGGGAACAAGAACAGTGGAAGGAGCGAATCGATAGAAAACATAGGCAGCCAACATTTTACCAAGAAAATGATTTGGTAGTGTTGGAAAATTAACCACAATCTGCCGGACATTATAGAAAGCTGGAGCCGAAATACCGTGACCCTTATGTTATATCCCGTGTGCTTGGAAGATATTCCTGGAACCCCCCCTTAGAACTAATTATATGTTAATTTTTTAGTTAAATTTACTTATGTTTTTTTCTGAGAGTATGAAAAATTTTTTCGGTCACTCCCTCTCTCTTAAGTCTTCACCAAAACTCAAATCCAAAAAATCGTTCAAATCGGTCTACCGTTTGGCTGTAATTAATTTTGGCCAAAAAAGGGGGGAAATTTCCTATAGTGCAGTGTGGGAAAAATATAGAGTCATTATGACGTAACTTTAAGATCTTTAAACTTCTAAGGCCGAGATTACACGTGCCCAAAAATGCCTAACCACTAATTGCTAAAGAAAAACTGTTTGATTCAGACATGTATTTATTGGTTTAAACAGTTTCCAATCATGTTCGATTATGAATATTAGTTATGTATGAAACTGTTTGGCTCTCATTTTTTTTCTATGTAAGTGAAAAATTTCGATTCTGTTTTTTGATTTTGTTTATTTGAACCTTTAGAATTTTATTGGTCGAGAAGATGATGTCGACCAAATGGGCGACGTCACAATTTATTGCTCGTTTTATGGCATTTTTCATCACTTCGGCGACAGATTCTCGCACTCGTGTCGAATGCTGTCCTTGAAGGCTTCCAGGGTCTCGGGCTTGTTTACGTAAACACGGGACTTAAAAAAACCCCACAAAAAAAGTCTGGAACGGTTAAATCGGGTGATCTTGCGGGCCAGTGTAAATCGCCAAAACGAGAGATGAGGCGACCCGGGAGCGCCACGATACGATTATTCCGCATTCTTCGGGAGTGTATCGCTCCATGGCTTGTTCACTTGTATTCTACATCTGTCTAGTTCACAAATGTCAACACAGATTTGTCATTGGCCGCCATTTGCAAAAATAAGAGCATCTTCCAATAGATTTCTTTTGGCCCACCTTGTACATAGATAGGTTTACGTTAGGCGAAATTATCAATAGTAATCAAAGCACCCAACTACTATCACTAGAAAAATTTTATAAAGCGTTTCCTTTCTTTATATATATATTTACCCAGGCAGAAATTGTGACTTTGCAGAAAAAATATGTACCTCCACAACACTGTAAATACAAAATTACGACTCTTCCAAAATTTTTGTACCACCACAGTACTACAAACATAAAAATATGACTTCACATTTACAAATACCGCGTTCTTAGTAATACCACTGCAACACTGTATATGCAAAAATCCGACGTTAATTTTTCAATACCCCTTTACAATAATCCTATACTGCTACAACACCGTAAATACAAAAAGTTTACTTTAGTTTGGAAATTTCCATTGTGACGACCTTATAAATTTGTATTTAGAGTATTGTGACAACATTAAAAACAAGAATCGAAGGACGGTTATTCGGCGCTATCATTTTAATGTTATGAGGACATTAAAATTTTAGTAAACAGATGTTGCACATCAACGTCATGCTGTTTGTCTTTTTCTGCCTGGGTAGTTATGTTTATTTTTATTTTAACAATATTTTAATTTGTGGTAAATATTTAAATTAATTTCAATTCATCTATTAAGTCCTAAGGTAAAACGTGATCGACCACCTCTGTATAATATGGACATTTCACTATTTAACCTCGATGATAATGATACACTAAAAAAACGTATAACAAAACTTGGTGGAAAGTGCTCATCAAGTATTTCAGAACGAACTACTTTTGTGTTGTCAACACCCAAGGCAGTTGAACGTATGGGAAATCGCATGAAAAAAGCGAAAAATCTAGGATTACATGTGGTACCAACAGAGTATTTGGACGCCGTTGAGTCTAATGGTGCCGGTGCCATAAATTATATTACAAGTATGTCGTTGTGTGATTGGGGTACAGATCCAGCTGCGCGAATACAAATAGAGGAGAGAAAAAGTTCAAAATCAAAAAGCATTTACACGAAGTCAGTACCAAAATCAATGACGTTAAAAATCAAAGGTGGTCTAGCTGTAGATCCTGACAGTGGATTAGAAGAGGTTTCACATGTTTATGTATCTCCAAATAATGACAAATATAGTGTTGTCCTCGGAATAACTGACATTCAAAGTAATAAGAATTCATACTATAAAATACAACTTTTGGAAAGCGACAACAAAATGAAGTAAGCTAGAAGAATAAAATTAACGCAAATTACATATCTTTTTTTTTTTTAGTTATTGGGTATTCAGATCATGGGGCCGCATTGGTACAACAATAGGAGGAAACAAATTGGAAAATTTTCATTCTTATATCACCGCTGTTAGGTCTTTTAAAGACTTATACTTGGAAAAGACCGGTAATAATTTTGAAGACCGTAATACTTTTCAAAAGGTAATTAATTTATTTATTTATTTATTTATTTACATTATAAGCTATAGTAAGAAACTAGTAAATAGAACTTATATTTGAAAGCAATGGCTACTAAGGCCTTCAGCTTTTTTGATGAAAGAAAAAGAAAAGAGGAAAATGGCTATATATTTAAATATTGCTGATAAATTGGATTAAGAAGGATGTGAATGTTGTGGATGGAAGGATTAGTGAGGTATATGGTAGGATTCATCAGAAGGAAATGATTTCGGTTTGTGCTGAGTTTTGTGCAATGTGTTAGAATATGTTTAATAGATATTGTATTTATCTCGCAGTAGGGGCATATATTTGAAGTCTGGGTCTATTAAAAATTTTTTTGATATAAATGTATGACCAAGTCTGAGTCTTATGTACTTCTTACAGTCTGTGCTGTTAGAGAATAGATTTATATTTGAATTTAGGTGATGGTTTATGATAATTTTATTTTTATTGATTTCTTTGTACCATTGTGAGGTTTTAGTCCATGTGTTATTTAGGAGGGTAAATTTCTTGCAAACGTATTTGAGTATATCGTTAGAATTGATATTATCTGTAAGTACAAGTGGGAATTTTTGGGCTTCTTTAGCGGATTTATCGGCGAATTCATTGCCAGTGATAAAGGAGTGCCCTGGAGTCCAAAGTATTATAGTTCGAGGGTAATTGTTAATTATGTAATTTCTAATGTAATTGGCGTAATAATTATCTTTGTGTAAGTTGTTTATTGCATAGATGGATGAAAGGGAGTCAGTGCAAATTACGGTTTTTATGGGTTTATGCCCTATATGTTTTATAGCTTCAAATATGGCAATTAGTTCTGCGGAGAAGATGAATGTGTATTCTGGGAGTAAGGACCTTTTTATTATAGTGTTTTCAGTTGTGATGTTATACGACACGTTCGTGTCATCTTTGGATCCGTCAGTGTATATGAAAGTATAGTTTTTATAAAGGTAGGATGTTATCCTTTGGATATTGGCTAAGAGAGGTATTTAACGTATCATTTTTTTAATGCCACGGAAGACATGGTGAGATAGAATAGTCAGTGTAAGGTATTGTTGGGATATTGTTTTCTTTAGCAAATTTCAGTATTCGGTTAAGTACTGAGGGGGTGTGGTTTCCGTTTGTTATACTAGAATAGTTATCGCAGATTTTATTGATAGGCGAATCTCTATTGTTAATAATCCGACGAATGAGTTTAAAAGTGATGATATTTCTTGTGGTTTCGAGAGATTCGATATTGGCTTCGAGGAGCATATTAAATATAGGAGTGGTGCGGAAGGCTCCGAGAGATATTCTGAGAGCCGAATTAATTGTTGTTTGGATTTTTTTGAAGGATGATGTAGAGGCCCATCCATATAGGTACAGATCATATTGAAGTTTAGATAGTAGTAATGCTTTGATTGCTAATATGATCGAATATATGTTACAGTTAAATTTATTATTAGATATGCATTTTATAAGGTTAAGTCTTTGAAACAAGTTACTGGTAACATGCTTAATATGGTCGTTCCAGTTGTATTTTTTATTGAATATTATGCCTAATATCTTAAGTGTTTCGGTATTGGTAATGTTAAAAGTAACTGTGGATATAGAAGTTTGACATGTTTTTTTCCTGCAGATGTGCAGGTGTCTACATTTGGATAGGGATTGTTCGGCGCCAGAGTATTTGCACCAGTTCTCAATATAGTTTACAAAGGTTTCAATGTCTATTGATTGATTCTTTTCGTTTGTCAAATTTTTTAATATGATAAAGTCATCAGCATAAGCACAGAATTTGTACTCACGAAGGGAGAGTAGATGATTACTAAGCTTGTTGTATGAGATTAAAAACAGTATAACAGAAAGGGGAGACCCTTGCGGTATGCCATTGTGAAGGGGGTATGTTTTGGAATAAGTGTTGCGAACTTTTACTCTAATATACCTGTTTGTTAGGAAGTTTTTTATGTAATTTATAATATTCGGACATAATCCTACATAATTCTACTAGCTGGTGCAAAATTGTGTGAATACCAATTTTGTCGAAGGCTTTGGAGAAATCTAATCAAATTATTGAACAGTGGCTTTTTTGGGTTAAAGACTTAGTTATAAAGTGATCTAGAAAGAGGTGTGCATCGCCAACTGATTTGCCTTTTCTGAATCTTATCTGATGAGTACATATTAGATCTTTAGAGTTAAAAAACCACCATAACCGGTTGGCTACTATCTTGTCTAAAAGTTTGGATATGCAAATATTTAAAGAAATTGGTCTATAGGAGTTTATAGGAGTCTTGTCTGTATTGGGTTTCAGTATGGGGGAAATTGTGCTTATCTTATAAAAATTTGGTATAAAGTTATGTAAGATCAGGTTGTATAGCCGAACTATTCTTAATTTTGTTTTATTGCTGAGATTGTTTATCATAGGATAAGATATTCTGTCTATCCCAGCTGCTTTTCCTTTTGTTTTTTTAAGAGAGAAGTTTAATTCTTGTAAATTGATATTTCCATCTATAGTATTTGACGTGTTATCTTTCGTACATAAGGGAATAATGTTTTTTATGGAATTTTTGTGGTTTCGAAAGTGGTTTGAAAAGTTACTGTCATGAGAGAAGGAAGACCAGAATTCACCAAATTCATTTGCAATAGACTGGCTATCGGTTAAGACGCTGCTTGGGGAAGATAGAGATTTTAGGGTATGTATGGAGTTGGAAGGGTTTAGGCCGCAGAAAGTTCTAAGGTTATGCCATATCTTTTTAGTTGGAGATTGGGCGTTAATTTCGGAGGTAAAAGCAGAAATTGATTTTGATTTGGCAATTTTTAATTCCCTTTTGAAGCGGGCAGCTGCTCTTTTGTAGTTAATAACGTTGTTGGTATTAATGTTTACTTTTAGTATTCTCCAATAATGATTTTTTTCTCGCTTAAGCTCGTTTAGGTGATTATTCCACCAAGGGACTTTTTTCTAATATTTATATTGGTCTGCGGAATAGCATGATTAGCACTTTCAAGTATGATTTTTTGTAAGTTGGAGGCCTCTTTATTGATGTTGTTGGAAATTGAACTTATGGCCTTGATTTGGAGCGGGGGCTTGGGATTGGTTAAATAGGTTTATAAGAATTGGGAAGTGGTCACTACCATAAAGATTATCTATGGTATTCCAGCTCGATTGAATTTTGAGATAAGTTGAGCCAAATGTTATGTCTATATTAGTGTATGTATGTCTGGTACTGAAGTGTGTTGGAGAGCCATCGTTAAAAATAACGAAATTGGATCTATATATAATCTACTAAAGTATCTCGTCTCACATTATTTGTAGTTGATCCCCACAAAGAATGCCAGCTATTAAAATCGCCCGTTATTAAAGCGTTATTGTTGAATTAATCATAAAGGTTTCTTAGTGCAGATAAATTAAAGGTTTTAGACGGGGGAATGTAGGACTTAATTATTGTAAATTTTTTTTTTTTATTGGATAATAGCTCCGACCGAATCGATCCGGCTAGTAAGTGTTATGGGTTTGAATTGAAGAGATTTTTGTATTAATAGGGCAACACCGCCATAAGAGTGTGGTGCACTATTTTTGAAAATGCATTCGTAATTTAATGGTATTTGGAGATGGGAAATGGAGTGGAAATGAGTTTTTTGTAGTGATATTATTTTTGGGCTATATTTCTTTAGTATCAACTGTAGTTGGTTGTAATTATTTGCATATCCTTTGATGTTCCATTGGATTAGACTAATCGTCATTTTCGGAAAAGAGGAGGTTAATATTGTGGGTATATATTTTGAAGTAAGGAAATTTAGATTAATATAAAGTAAATCTTGATGTGAGTACCCACCAGACCAAGGAGCCACGGGACCCACCGTGGCGCCAATTAGTTAGCACCCCGATGAGTCCCAAGGCCCCCGGAAAGGCGGTCGTTACATCATCTCAGACTCATCATCGTCACTAGTATTTAGAACAGGTGTATCATTAGCAATATTACGATTAGTCTTAGAATTAGAGTTAGTTTTAAACTTATATTTTAGTTGAGCTTTTAGTCTATTTGATGTGTTTCTGGGCAAAATTGTGGTGGTTCCTTGTGTGCTTATGGATTTGGAAGCTGTTGGTGCTTGATCCATTCTGGCTATAATTATGGACTTTTGTTTGGGTGTTGTTTGATTAATCTTCATTACTTTGCTGGGGTTGGGGTTGGTTGAGAAATCGTTGTCTTGTTCAGTTGTTAAGATGTCATCATATT
The DNA here is from genome assembly GCA_936439885.1 of Nowickia ferox. Taxonomy (NCBI): domain Eukaryota; kingdom Metazoa; phylum Arthropoda; class Insecta; order Diptera; family Tachinidae; genus Nowickia; species Nowickia ferox. Next base: position 48,729,173 of record OW387023.1, on the reverse strand, counting down.
TAATTGGATTTGGACAAGAAGGAGCTGGCATATTATTAGGGTTGATTATTCCTGCATAAGTATTGTTTTTGTTGATATGTCTTTTGTTGTAAATTTTTTCAGCGTTTTTGATTGAAGTTTTCTCTAGTACCCTTATTGCTTGGATCTCCTTATTTTTCAAAAAATACCGGGCATTTCTTGTCTTTAGCAGTATGGTTACATTCTTTAATATTATTTTTTTTTGCAATTAATGCAACAACTAGGCTTGTTGCATTTCCGATTTTCGTCAGCATTAATGTGATTAATGTTACCACAGTTGGCGCATATCTTATTATTGTTACAAAATTTATGTAGATGCCCATAATGAAGGCAATTGTTACATCTTAATGGCGGTGGTATGTATGGACGTAGATAGATTTTTTGGTAACCAAGGTAAATATGCTCTGGAAGGGAAGTGGATGAGAATGTCAAAATCAGGAGTCCAGTTTCTTTGAGAGATTCATTTTCCATTCGTAGTATTTTGTTAACTTCGGTAACTTTCTGGTCTGACATATTAGAGAGGATTTTTTCTTCTGGTACACCAAACAAATCAGAAGAATAAAAAGCACCTTTTGAGAAGTTTAATGAATTATGTACTGTAACTTCAGTTTTTATGGTAGAACTCATAGCTGTTAGTTTAATTAATTTATTGGCTTGATTTAAGATTTTTTTGCACTCTGCAACTTCCCCACACATGCTGCGTCGATAACCTTTTTAATAAGGAAAGGCGAGACATTTACAAAACCATTTCCGTTTCGGGCCGGTGGTGTTGATAGAGATTTTTTTTTGTAAAATCATATTGAAGGTCTGTGCTATTTGAAGGCTTTTTTTGGTGACATCAGGCGGTTCATTCATGTTGAGAAATTATGACAATTCTTTTTTTCTTATTTTAATTGTTTTAGCAACTGGTGAAAAAATTATTACAAAAGAGAATTGAAATAACTGTATAATATACTGTGTATATGATTTTTGTGAATAATAAAGGGTCCTCCATCTAACGTTTCTTTTTCAACTAGTGCTTATTTCGTGAATGGTAACACTTAGCTCATATCTTTCCGCTGAACGAATATGGTTGTGTATACGCTTGAACAACGCTGGGAAATATTGCGACATTACTTTTTTTTATTTTGCAAAAAAAATCATCTTTTCAGATGAAGCTCATTTTGATCTTGGCGGGTATGTAAACAATCAAAATTGTCGCATTTGGGGCACAGAAAACCCGCACGCATACATTAAAAGCCGACGCACCCAAAACGAGTCACTGTTTGGTGCGGATTTTGGTCCAGAGGCATAATTGGGTCAATAAGCAAGGAGTGGCCGTTACAGTCAATGGCGATCGTTATCGGGCCATGTTGAACGAATTTTTGTTCACAAAAATTTAAGAGGAGGATATTGGCAACATTTGGTTTCAACAGGACGGCGCTACGTGCCACACAGCCGAAGCTACACTCGATGTTTTGCGCCCTGTTTTTGAAGATCGCATTATCAGCTGCAGAGCTGATGTCGTTTGGCCACCACGGAGCTGCGATTTGACACCGTTGGACTATTATTTGTGGGGTGCCGTCAAAGATAAGTGTTACGCCGACAAGCCAGAGACAATTGACGCTTTAAAGGACAATATTCGTGAAGCCATTGGTGAAATACAGCTTCACACAATCGATAATGTGCTTAAAAATTGGACCGATCGTGTAGGCTACTGCATGGCCAGCCGAGGCAGCCATTTGAATGAAATTATTTTTCATTATTAACCGGAAGGATTGTACTTTCAAATAAAAAAAGAAATTTGAGAAAATATTCAGTAGTTTTTTTATAGCATTTTAAAAAAAAAAGTTATCTGGCGGACCCTTTATAAACTGTTTTAGAAAAGCACTTGTTTTCGCAACGAGAGTTTAACATCAACTGAAAAGGTAATTAAGAAATAAATGAATTTGTTAGAATTTGCTGCAAGCTTTATTTTTCTGAATGAGATATTATGTTGTTATGTAGTGTTAAATGCGTGTGTTTAGGTTGCGTATACGGTGAGGCAAGGAAAGGTAGTACCTAAGCGCTTCCACTCGGATACCTCTGGTTCACTACGAATCTCTTCTTTAGCAAATGAGTTCATCATTCCCTAAAAAGACAATATTTCGGGAAGATTATATAAGTATGCAAATAATTCCCATGATGCACTCGAGTTTATAAATCTCGATTTCTCTTGATCTCTCGTGGAATCTACTACTCCACCACATAATTATGTTTTTTATATGGAATGCAATGCCACACAACGAAAAACATAGGAAATGATAAACGTTGCCACCAGCATACACTACGGCATTAGCCTAAGCCGAGTTTACATCTGGCACACATGTGCCCAAAAAAGCTTAACCACTAATTACTAATGAAAAACTGTTTGTTTCAGACATGTATTTATTGATTTAAACAGTTTGCAATCATGTTTGGTTCTAAAAAATTGCCTATTAGTTACGAGTATTTATGAAACTGTTTAACTCAATAAATACGTGTCTGAATCAATAATCAACTGTATTGCGTATGTCGAGTCCAATATTCGTGTACGAGAATTTTGTTCTAGATTAAAGGAAATTTGTACAAATTTTCTTTAGTCTAGGACAAAACTGTCGTAGACGAATATTCAACGCGACATGCGCAATACAATTTCCATCAAAAGTACTGTGAAGCAAACTTAGGCCAAGTCCCTGTTTGTTATAATACCGACCCAGCAAAAATTACAATACAAATCATTAGTTACAGCATTGATGAACTCAGCTCCAAGTAGTTCTATTTCTGGTGAATTATCAATGTTAAATTACAAATGGTTGTCATATGTGCTTAAAAGGTTGTCTAGAACAATTTTTTATATTATTTAGAATAAATTCAGTATCTGTAGTGATTGGTATGCAATGAAAGTGGTTAACCTTTGGAAGTATATAGTTCCGATTTTTTTGCTGGGGATTAATGCACCTTGCTATGCATTATAAACATTTTTCATTGTCTGGGTGTCATCTGGTTTCTAGGCAACTTGCTGATACTGCCTCAGGTTTCGCTGAAATGAAATATTTTAATGCAATTAATTTTAGAATGTTATGACTATTTCTATTTAAAAATATTTTGATTTTATCCAAAAATATTTATTACTTTTTTTGTAAATTTAATTTTATCACGTTCGCACGGGACGTGTTACACGGGAAATTTTTCGCCATTATAATATTTATGTTTGTTTTTACGATATTATTAATAAAAAGCATAGTAAAAATGTTTTGAAATAAAAAGAACTATTCAAAGTATTTATTTTCATATAGATAGAATAATATATTTAACGAAAAATTACAGCATGAATAAAGTAGAAGGCATGTACTAGTAATTTTAGTAAATATATTTATATGAGAATGGTATCAGCATTATAAAACATGTTTTTTTTTGTAGAATATGCAGTTCTAGCTGCTTGCATTTCTTGACCATCGCAACAGAAAAAGTGTAACTGGGCTATACCAGAAATGATTTTAACATTCTTCCACTTTTATTCTAATTTATACAACAATGAATGCTTTTCAATCTCATCAGATAGCATACAGTAAATTTCAACTCCATTTATATTCTGTTGTGCACATTGGTAAAATGAAAATGCATCACGTATAACAACTTTTTTGGATTTTGTTATCTGCCACACTTTTCCTTTGATAACTGCTCCGACTCCGTCGACGGCTCCTTTCCCATGCGAGCTTGCGAAAAAGTTCCATTCTATTGAGCAATAGCCTAATTGTTGAATGAAATCACCTAGACTTGTTAATATAAATTTGTTTTTAAACAAAAAAATATATAGTTTTGAAAAACTTCCGTAAGATTTTTTAATTTCAGTTAAGAGTTTCATTAAAAATACAAAGACGGTATATTTATTATGAGTAAGGTTATCACTAATGATAGCGAATGACTTTGAAGCTCCCGCCAACCAGGCTACACAAGTAAAAATGGACACCTGGCGATAGCTAAAATGAGCACTTTGGATCTCGTTTTGGTTTATCAGCCTGTAGTTTTCGGCAAAATCTATTTGAATGGTTAGTTCAGTATGATTTAAGTTGCTTCTGGTGTTTTCAAAATACCTTTGCTGAGCTCTTTTCACAAAAAAATGAGTTTTAAACGATTTTAATTCTTTTTATACATTAACTAAGAGGTCAGAAAAGGACGTATTAGTGTTTTCCAGGGTTATATAAGTATCTTTTTTCTGCCAACGCTGCCAGCTTACTCCTTCTCCCATATTCATTAAATATACTAGAGGAATAAACTGATATTCTAAATCTGTCAAGCACTTTTTGCAATTGCTTGTCATGCAGTTTTCATCTTCAATATTGCAGCAAACAGACTTAAGAAAGCTTTCACAATCTCTAGGAGAGCAAGGTATAGTTTTTGCGCAGCTTTCTAACATATAACCGAAATTGACATGGTACACGCAAACACACATATTATGGGGCATTTTATTTATTAACTTCACATGGCGTGGCCGCATCTAAAAAAAAAAATAGATTTGCCTACTGATATGTTTGGGTACTCTTTTTTATACAGCTCATATCCTTCAGATACTGTCATTATCATGAAGCGTTTAGCAATTAGTTGCCCTTCAAACAACATTGTGTCCTTCTTCCCCGAATCTTGCACACTAATGTTATCACTGACATAAAACCCTTTAATGGAACTAATCACACTTTTTGACAGTGCATTGCTGGAAGCTTTTTTGTTTTGCTTTTCTTTTATGGGCTGATTATATTTTTTAAACAAAACTTCAATTACTTTTTTTTTCATTATATCTTTTGGCAAAACTTTCACCACTTTTTTTACAGCTTTGGAGAGCGTGTTTTTACTTTTGTATGGCTCATTTTCTGTTTCTTTTGAGTCTCGAGTTTCTTTTAGCGTTTTCCGATATTGCCTTTTACATGTTCGCTCATACTGTCTTTTCTCTTCTATTACTTCACTGTTCCCTATAGCCAACACTTTCCAATTTTGCCTAAAATTGCGCATTCTTTCACTGTTTAGTTTTATTTTAATACTTTCCCATTTTGTTTGATCCTCCTTCAACTTTTCCCTCCATCGCTTGCATTTCTGTTTATTTTTTTCACCTCCAATTTTTCTCATCTTGATTAAATTAACTTATGGATATAAAAACAAATAAATGTAAAATTTTTTTTTAATTTTAATTTTTAATTTTGCACTTACGGTGTCTTACGGGACAAACTTTATATGAGTAACAAAAACACAAATCTTATGATTTTGAAAAAATTTTATTTTTATTTTACGTGTATCAAAATCTGTGTTTGTACATAATATTTTAATTAGCTTTTTCCATGTACTTCCAACGCACTGATAACAAATGATGTTTTTCAAGGTCGCGCGGGACATCAGAATATACAATAATTCAAAGCAAAAATTTACCGTTACTTGCAATCATATAATTTGTTGTTCATTCTCTTTTGACTCTTTGTACTCTTAGAAATAATTAAAAGAACAAAAGTCAATACATAATATATCTCTTCAAGAAATTTACTAACAAAAAAATGTGCAGTAAAAATATCTAACTGAAAAAAGTTGCGCTTGAGCGACTTTGCATTCAAATATCTCGAAATAGGTTATCAATACATGCAAAATTTTTTCACATTAGTTAAATTTGATTACTTTCTAATAAATATACATATGTAAAAAGAATTTTTTTTCAATCATTTTTAAGTTTTTCGTCTTTTTGGACCTTATATAATTATATGTTGCTTATGGTATTATGATGTATGTTAAAGTATGTTATTATTAATATAAAATTTATGTAGGGTTAGGAAGAATCTTACGCTAAGGTAAAAAATAAAAATTATGTAGGAATGATATTTATAACATTTTGTAGGTACTATGTTATCAAGCAATGTTAAGGTTTAGGTTATATGTCAATTTTTAAGATTAGGTAAAATTGTTAGTTGAGGTTATGTGTGTTGGTTCGGGTTATGTGTGTTATTGGTTACTTATTATTTTATGGTAAAATTTAAAATGTAAGTTTTTTAAACCGCTTTCGAAATTCAACAAGAAAATATTTTCATACTAAATTAATTAATTTCATGCTTTTCTTTTACATTAAATTTAATATTATGTATTTAAGCACTTTTAGGTTAGAGCATGTGGTTTTACGGTTGCCGGTTTTCAAGGTTAGCGGTTAATATGCCGACATTTTCTTAAATAATTTCTTCTAATTAAGATAATGTAATTGTTAGTTTGAATTAATTTATTAGACACAAATAGTTTTAACAATGTAAGTTAAAAAACGTATGTAAATAACAGAGTTGGCGTAGACATAAAAATTTTAAAACAAGTGTAACAAAGTGCAGAAGAAACACAGTGACTTATTAACAGTAATGGACGACAAACCCGTTTTCTACATAAACTAAATGTAATTATGTGTGTAATAATTAATAAAATTGTAACTTAAAATTGCCCTTTTTTCCATCGGGTTTGGAAATTATGACCTATAATTTGCAGCCTTAATAGTCTCACTTATCTGGTACATATGTATCATCAATATCACTCAGGAAGGTAGTTTTATCGACGAAATCCTTGTGGTGATAATGGTCGTTGTCCAGTTCATGTGCTTCAGATTACTTTTGTTCTCTCCTTTTTCTTCCAATAAATGAATAATCATTGTTCATACAATGCAATTTAGTTTTTGATTTTATTTTATATAATTTTTTCTTTTAACTTTTTTTTCCAATAATTCTTTATTTTTTTCTTTGATGTATTTAAAGTTTACTTGTTCATTTGATGACGGTTCAATCAGAAAAGAAAGCTTCAATTCTACCAATGAAACATGAGAGCTTGAATTAAAGTGTTTGTGATATTATCTAAAGCTTTCATATAAATCGGCTTCAATGCGAATGAGAAAAGCTTTTGAGTATGCGGATAACAATATCCTTATATATAAAGGAATGCGTTCTCAATTTAGGTTTTGGTTTAAATAGAGATATTAATTCCTCTCGAACTTCATTTCTGATTATTTCTGTTTAAATACGTACACGAAATCTTACTTCTTGATATTATCTTTACTAATGGTAACATGAATAACATTACATACCAAAGGTTTAACAACTTTAGCGAAGCCATAAATCCGTTTGCTTCAGTTAAAGTTATAGCATCTACCTATTTACATAATAAAAGGGCAATGCAGATTGTTAAGTTTTACTTTTAATAATAAGATTATTATTAATTTGATTATTTTTAATTACATTATTTGTTTCTGTTATATTATTGTTATATTTATTATTATTATTACTATTATTATTATTTTAATATTGTTATTTTAATCGTTATTATTTATAGTTATTATTTTGATAATCATTTTATTCTGGTAATTTTAACACCAATGGTGCGGGTGTTGTTAGAATAGATGTTTCTTTCGCAAAATAAGATAAATTCTCACTTAGTAATATTCGGTCATTACAAGCTATCTTTACAGACATCGGTCTTCCTTCCACTTCCCCACAATGAATTTAACCAAACTTTATTTCAAACTTCACCCTGTAGGCATCGCAATCTGTTTTTTAGGGAATCCTATATAGGTCTCGCTTGGCTTTTGTAAACTGCATGATATTCTGCAGTGATCTGAAAAGGAAGAGTCCATTGCAGGCCTCCAGTTTTCCACAATATTCCTATCGGTTGATCAAAGTGATATCAATAACTTCCTCCTTAACCCTATTTTAAATCTCAAACACAAACAATTATAGGTGTGTACATATTTCGTACAAGTTCGGACTAATAAATTTAAGTGATTTTAGTCGCTTAAAACGCATAACATTATAAAAACAAAAATTTTGTATCATTGGCAACAGCTGTAAAAAGTAAATGAAAATACGTAATTGAATTATTTAAAAAAACATATTTTATACGAAAGAAATGGAGAAATATGCACAAATGTATTTACAACTTCAATTTTGTTCAAAAAACCTTCCATTTTGCTTTTTAATAAATTTGTATGTAAAAACTTTTTTCATAAATTTGCAAATTTTCTGATTAATTTTTCAGTTTCATATGTATACAAAAAACAGCTGATTATTTATTTATTTAATAATCAGCTGGGGCTACTGGGCCCACACCATTTGTCGTAATACGTTTGCCGATTTAAGAATGTTTTTAATTTTTTGTAATTTATCTTGGTACAAAAATGTCCAAAACTTGTCGTGTAGGTAATGGTTACTATTTATTAATCCTTTCGCTAGAAGCTTGATAGATTGTCTTTTTAGGATACTGTCAAAGTCACTTATTTTTGCCTCCATTCTCAAAGCATCGACGGGAGTAGCTTGCAAAATTCCGGTTGCCGTGCGGAAACATCTGTTGATGCTAGCATTGATCTTTTTGATGTTAGTTTTTGTTGTCCATCCATAAATTGTTATACAGTGTTGAATTATACCTTCCATCAAGGCGTGGCAAATTGATATTCCAGTTTCCATGTGGGGACCTTTACGTTTGGTACATATTACTTTTAGTAAATTATTATTTTTTTTTTAATTTGTCCGTCATGTTCTGTATGTGTTTGTCCCAGAGGAGCTTCGTCGAAAATGTTATGCCCAGAATTTTCATTTCAGTTTTCAGTGGAATTTCATGGTCTCTTATATTTATTGGTGTCGCATTGCATTTAAATTTCTTTCAAACATGGATGGCTTCACATTTGTTTATTGGTACTGTAGCTCCTGTTTCCCTGGACCATTCTTTTATTCCTGAGTCGCAATTATTTAGAGCTATGGAGATTTCTTCATGTGTGCCGGATGCTATGATAAAGATGTTATCTGCGTAAATTGATATATGGTCAGTACCATTGTGAAGTCTTAGTTTGTCCAGTAAGGAGTTCACATATGCACTATATAGTACCACTGATAGTGGGGATCCCTATGGGACTGCGTTGTCTATATTAAAAAGCTCGGAATAGTAACCATCTACTCTTACCAGTATTTTCCTGTTCGATAGGAAAGATTGGAAGAGTTTTAACAAGTTTTTTTGTATTCCCCATTTGTGTAGGTCTTGTATTACTACAAAGTTTACAACCTTGTCAAAAGCTTTTTCTAGATCTTCAGAGAGGATGATTGAGAGTTTGTTTTTTCTCATATTTTCTTTTATTTGGCTTTCAACTAAGTGACATAAAGTGTGTGTTCCCCTGTTAGGTAGGTATGCGTGTTGCTCATTTGCTATTTTGGATTTGCAGTGCTTCCACAGTCTCTTAGAAATAATTTTGTGAAAAACTTTTGACATCACAACAAGAAGCGAAATAGGTCTATAACCTTCGACGTTATTTAGGTTTTTGCCAGGTTTCGGAATCGGGCACAAAATTGCTTGTTTCCACGTATGGGGGTATATTCCTTTAAGTACAATATTGGTGTACAATTTGCATAGCCTCACTTTAAATGTTATTGGGGAGTTTTTTATCATTGTGTAGGTTATTTTGTCTAAACCTGGCGATGACCCTTTACAAGTTTTTAACGCACATTGAAGTTCAAATACGGTTATGGGATCACTTAACATTGAGATTTCGTTGGTATTATTTTCAAGCAATTCGACATTGAGTTGACTTTTTTTCCTAATTATGTCAGGATGAAACGAATTGTTGGAGCTTGTTCTACACCAGATTGTTGCGAAAGTTTCACTAATTTGTTGAGGGTGCGATATAATTTGATCTTCAAAATAAATAGATGGGAAATCAGTTCACTTTGGCGATGTTATCTTTCTCACTTTGTTCCACAGAGTTCTACAGTCAATGAAAGGATTAATGGAGTTCAAGAAATTTTCCCATGATCTACGCTTAGCTTCTTTACATGCTTTCCTCAGCAATGCACAGTTCCTCCTGTAATTTATTGCGTGAGCTAAAGTTTTTCTTCTTCTGAAAAGTTTCCAGGGGGAGTTTTTGTCTTGGATTAGTTTGGCGATATAACTGTTGAACCATATTGGATTATTTTGTTGTTTTGGTGGTGTCTTTGAAATATTGGCTTTTCCTAGTGTAGCTGCCTCCCTGTTGATATTTTCTGAGATGGGTTTAGAGTAAGATAACTCTTCTGTGATGTATGAATATTGGAAAATGATCACTTAGTTCGTGATTAAAGCAGTGCCATCTCAGGCCCAAAGATAAATCCGCTGATGCCATGGATACGTCTATTCCTGTGAGAGTGTGTTTAGTAATCAGTAGAGTAGGAGACCCATCATTTAAAAATGTGAGATTTCTTTCGTTTGCGAAAAATTCCCATAGGTTTCCCGCGTGTGAAGTATATTGTGAACCCCAAATTGTGTTTTGTGCGTTAAGGTCTCCACATACCAAATGATGTCCAGAACAGAATGAAGGAATGGAATTTATAAGCTCCTGATTTAGTGAAACATTTGTTTCCTTGTATATGTTTGTTATATATAAATCTTCTCTTAATTTCACTCTTAAAGTTTGATGTAGAAGTTCACCTATTGACGTTCAGAAAATTTTTGTGAGTATCGCGATGCTCGCTTTACAATATGTATATTCTTTATTGTGGTGAAATGTTTTTATGTAAGAGGTTTTTGTTTTATTTTCTATTATATGTGTTTCTTGAAGAATGATAATGTTAGGTTTGTGTTTATGTATTAAAAGCTCTAAAGCAAACTTGTTGTTTAGAAAGCCCTGTATGTTCCACTGTAATATTGATAGATTTGTTCCTAAATTCAAAAAATTATAAGCCATGGTATTAAAAAATATTTTATTTTTTATTTAAATCTTTTAATGCGCAATTTTTAACTTAAAAATTAAACGGGTTTTAAACTTAAGTTCCATTTAAGTAAAAAATTCATTTTTACAGATCCTATTTAAATATGACTTAAATCGCCGACCCCATCCATTTAGTGAAACTTAAGTTTTTCATACTACCATATGATTTTGACAGTTCTGCAAATTATGAAAATTGCACATTGAACTTTTTCATTATTTTATAAAAATATACAAAAAATAAACTCGTGATTGTGTTATTATTAAAATCAACTAAAACAATGAATTCAGATGAAGAAGATATGAATGATGCAGCATTCTGTGCAAGATTAAGAAGACAAATTTTGCGGCGTCCACGTACAATAAGAAGTAGACCATACCATTTTCATTTTGCAGCTGTTAAGTGAAAAAGTTGTTTATATTTTTTGACATTTTATAGTGGTACCGTACTTTTATTACAAATATATACACAAATTAATAGTGCTACCATACTTTTATCACAATTAAATACCAAACACATTTTCACACTGAAAAACTGAAATCCTATTTAAATAAAACTTAAGTTTTAATAAAAATTAGCTAAATATTAAATATTAAGTTAAAAACTGCCGGTAAGTACATTTTAGTTTTTTCTAGTTGGTCTTTTTTTGGTGTTGTTGAATTGTCTTCTATTTCATTGTCTGTTTCCATTGTGGAAGTGCTGTATGTATTGTCTATTGGGTAATGTATGTTTTTTGTAAGTGTTGTTGTTAAGTTTAGTTCTTGTAATTCTGATCTTTTTGTCGATGCATTAAGTTTTGTTTCTTTTTGGATTTTTTGTTCTTTTACCGTTTGTTGATTTGATGTGGTGTTGTTGTATTGGTTAGTGGTTTTATTTTTTTTTATCGTTGTGTTTCTTTTTCAATTGTGGAATTGTTTGTATTTTTGATAGTATTTGCGAATGAGGGCTTAGGATTGCTCTTTTGAAATGTTTGAGGTGCTTCTGGGTTTGAGTTGTACGTCTTCCGGGTTTCCCTAATAGTGCACCTTTTATCTATCTTGATTTTTAAAACAGCTTTATGTTTTAGGAAGGATGGACATATTGATTCATATGACGAATGTGTTCCGACACTGCAGTTGACACAAAACTTTTTGTTACATGGTTCTCCGCATTCTTTGCATATTTCCGGGTTGCGGCAACGGTTTTTGTTGTGGACCAGTTTTTGACAATTCTTACACCTTATAGCGTTGGGGATATATTAATTGATTTTAACTCTTTCCCATCCAAGCTTTAGATACTCAGGCCGTCTGATTCGGTCAAATGTTAAAACTGCCGCTCCAGTGGGTGTGAGTTTGTCATTTTCTTTCTTAATTATTTTTCTGATTTCGACTACCTTTTGTTCTTTTAGGCCTTCAACAGTTCATCTTCCGAAAGTGATATAATTTTTTTGGGAAAATACTTTAACTTGTACATAGTTAAGGGCTTTATGATATGTGATGGAAACAGGGATCGTATCGATGTAATTGACTTTTCTGAATTTCTCAGCAGCTTTGAGGTTGTTAGCTTTTAACATAAGATCACCTGATCTCAATTCTACTACATCTGTACATTTCTTAGATATAAAGTTCAATCCTTTTTCTATCTGGAAAACATTATAACCTGATATAGGTTTGGGTTTCAATTCCTTATTTGCACTGGTTGTTACAAGAAGATACCGTGGGATATGGTCATCGCATTGCTTTATTTCGGGAAGGGGCACAAACTCGTCACGAAAACGGTTATTTTTATTGGATAGTTCTTCATTGGATCCTAGTTCCTTGAACCTGTTGTGGTTCAGGGATTTGGGACCGTTCATTGTCGGGCGATCCACCCTTGATTAAATATAAAATCAAAAACACTGCACCAGTTAAAAAGTAATACACCTTTTCCAAGACAAAGTGTAGAATTTAACAGCACGTTTTTGTTGAATAAGACAAACCAAAGTAAAGCTTAAACCGTTATACTATTTACGCAGAACGAGAGAACACAGCTTTACACGGCGATTGCCTAAGCAAAAGTGCTGATTATTTAAGTCTTGTCCGAACTTACATAGAAAAAAAGTTCGTACTAGTTTGTATAGGAAATGAAAAAAATTACTCTCTTATTCGCTCTCAAAATTTCACAAAAATTGCTATCTGGAACGCTTTTGGATAACTTTGTACAAGTTCGGACTGTTTTGTTATGCATCTGGAACAGACCTAATATTTTTGTTAATTATGTTGTTCTCAATGGAGTTTAACATACTATGTCAATGTTATTTAATCAAATTTACTTATTGTCCTTTAATGGACAGATTGTAAATAAAGAATTATAAAAAAAGTTTTATTTTTGCTTAAATTGATGATCTCATTTTCTTTGCTTCAACTGTTTCTTAATTTTTTCTATGTAATCATAATAGAAGACGTGATTGTCTATTCAACGATGTATAATATGTATACCTTTGCCATTATATCAATCTGAAAATGTATACATAAATATTACACCCCAGGTGAAAATTTACGTGTTTTATCTGCTAACTATTCAAATAAACAGACCTGGAACATTTGCATTATATAAGGTAATACATTGAGCATTTTCCTACACTAAACCAAATCAATCAAATGGAAACTTATTGCATTAGCACTAAATCGTATGCTTTTAGTGCACTATATTTTGCATTAAAGTCAAATCTCTTCAAAGTAATGCATTAATATTGCATTGACATTAAATTTGATATTTTTAATGCACTATTTTTTGCATTGAATTAACATATTTTCAAGGTAATGCATTACTATTGTATTGGCATTAAATTTGTTGTTTTTAATGCACTAGTTTTGCATTGGCCATTATCACTAAAACATAATCTGCCTTATTGTGGCTATATATTTTTTCGATTAGACTTTGGAAGTTTATATGTACTAGATTAAAGAAAATTTTTGCATTCTTCATTATTCGAGTATATAGCAAATCGAAGATCAAGCGAAAAATAATACTGTGATAAATAAGCCTCGAAATAAATAAGTTAGAAGTTTTCTTTCTTTCAAAAATGCACTATTATTCAATATCATGGCATCTAATATTATTGGAAGCTGTTTAACTTAATAAACAAGTATCTGAACAAAAGGATTTTCATTAGTAATTATTGGTTACGATTATTTGAGCAGATATTTGCCCAAGTGTTTCAGTATGTTAAAAATATATTTAAAAAAATTTTATTTTAAAATTAAAATTATAATATAGGGTCCGCCAGATAATTTTTTTTTTGAAAACAGGGCGCAAAATATCGAGTGTAGAATCGGCTGTGTGGCACGTAGCGCCGTCCTGTTGAAACCAAATGTTGCCAATATCCTCCTCCTCAATTTTTGTGAACAAAAATTCGTTAAACATGGCCCGATAACGATCGCCATTGACTGTAACGGCCACTCCTTGCTCATTGGCCCAATTATGTCTCTGGACCAAAATCTGCACCAAACAGTGACTCGTTTTGGGTGTGTCGGCTTTTCAAAGTATGCGTGCGGATTTTCTGTGCCCCAAATGCGACAATTTTGCTTGTTTACATACCCGCCAAGATCAAAATGAGCTTCATCTGAAAAATGATATTTTTTTGACAAAATCGGCATCTTCCGTAAGTCGATCGCAGGCAATATATCCCAGCGTTCAAGCGTATACACAACCATATTCGTTCAGCGGAAGGATAAAACTAATTATCTGTCAAATCAGACATGAGCACTAGTAAAAAAAAAAACGTTAGATGGCGGACCCTTTAATATGATAATATTAAAATTATATATTTATAAAATTATATTGAAACATAAAAATGGACGGCAAAAAATGCATCACTTTCTTTGTTGGTCACAAACAGCTGATAAGTTATGACAGAAAAATGAAGTATTAAAATTTAACAGCAGAACTTCACAGAATAGAAGAGCAACAGAAAGTAAAGACGAAGAATCAAGTAATTCGTTTTTTATTTTTTCAAGAGAAAGAATTGATCCAACTGTTCCAAGCAATAGTATTTTTCGTTTATAAAATCGCTATTTTTAAGAATATAACTACAATAAAATGAAAAAAACGTATCACGATTCTCAACTAAATTCAGTTTGGTCGTTTAAGGGGAGACCAAACTAACACACGACCAAACTGTGTGTGGTTGGTATTATGAACCACAAATGCTTTTCAGTTGAAATTGTCATCGCGTTGCCAACTACAAATATCAATTTTGACAGAAAACAATTAATTTGTATGAAAATGAAAAAAAAGGTTTATAAAAAATATTGTTTTTAGTGTTTTAGTTGAAAGAAATCATACCAAATGGATACAAATATGTGTACTTATTTTATGACGACGAAAACGACGTCAGCAATATAGATGTTCTACATATCAAAAGAAAAATTTGTGATGATTCCAACCCCCTTGAACTACCCAATGAAATGTAAGGAATAATCAAAATAGCGAACGAATTTCTCAAAAAATAATTTTGGAAGGTTTTTTTTAGTTATTTCCGGTATAACCATATTTAAAGAAATCTTTGTATCTGTCCGGTATAATGCCGATATTGAAACTTTTAAAACAAATTTTGTTATTAAGCATAACAAATATTTCTTGTTACGATTTTTCCATTTTTCTGCTTTATATCGCACCAACCTGTAACCACAGACCCAACTACTAAAAAGCAGTTGTGTATACTCAATGTTTTTCTCAACCAAACTTACGCAGAGTTTTAACTGATAATACCAAAACACAACTGAAAAGTCAACTGTTAATTTAGTGGAGAATGGCGTTGCAAATTTATCAATCACAACCAAACTATTTGAAAAGTTATTAAGTTCCAATGTTTTGTCAATTGCTGTTTTTCAATGATGAAAATTTCAAATAACATAGTTTGGGGCGTGAAACTGCTTTTTTTCAAATCTGAATTAAGTTGGCGAATATAATATTCACAAACTGCCAGGTTCAACTCAAAAAAATATTCAGATTACAGTTAAATTTTTGCTTCTTTGATGGATTCAATTAGTAAATTGTATACAGAGTAATTGCTACTTTCAAATATTTGCTTCAGATTTTTGTATTTATCAAAAATTATGTGTTTGTTTCTTATTTGTAGAAAAAGTCTGTATTCGAAAATAAAATGATCAGGGGTTTCAGGTACATGGCAGTGTTGGCATATATTTGAGTCAATGACCCTGATCTTAGATAGGTACACATTTCCAAAGGTATGCCCGGTCATCAATCTTTTAATAATTTTGACGTCTTCGGCTTCCATGGTTCCTGGCTTACGAAACCTTGGCTTCCTTTGAATAAATGAAAAAATATTTGCAAAATGTTTCCCTTTATCCCTGAATTTTTCAACAAATTCCTGATTCCAATTATAAAATAATTTATTTTTTATGATGTTGAAGGCTTCATTGGGGGTAAGATAAGTCATGAGCTGTGATCCATTAATAACTGCATTTCTTGCAATGGAGTCAGCCCTCTCATTGAAGAAGATTCCAACATGACTAGGAGTCCAGATCAGATCGCACTGTAGTATACCAAACTCATATAAATTTCTATGTATTTCCGCAGCATAGTAGTTATAAGATTCACTCTTTTCCAAAATTTTGTACGAGCTATAATTATCAATAAAAATAGCAATTTTCCTGTTGCTACTACGTATAGCAATGTTAATTGCAAGTTGAATGGCTAGAAGTTCTCCATACATACTGGACGCTTGAAGTTCAGTTTTATATTGAAATTTACAATTATTAGTAGCATTAAAAATACCACAACCAATAGCAGTTTCAGATAACGAGGCATCAGTAGCATAAACGGTAAAATTATCCTTCTTGTAAAATTTACATTTTTCATTATAAATGGCATTTAATTGTTCTCTTGATAAATTTTCCTTTTTATCCGGTAGTGTCTTTAGTCTTATATTTAAGTTCAAGGCTTTAGAGAAATGACAATTAGTATTTATGGAGTTAAACGTGGTACGAAACTTCTCAAAAATAAAAGCATAGCTTGATTTAGTAAAGTAATAATTTTCTATGAAATTGTAGACATCAGTATTGTACGTTTTCAGTTTGATTAGTTCCTTGGCGATAACTGGGAGGTAATTCTCCTGCAATGGCATAAATTACATGAACAGTGGTAGAGCGAGTAAGACCCAGGCACCTGCTTAGAGTAGCATTCTGAAATGTTGTGATTTTGGCATTGATAGACTTAGGAGCATGAGCAGTAGTAGATCTGGCAAATTCAATTTTAGACCTTACGAAGGTTCTAAATGAGTTAACAGCAACTTTGGGTTGAAGTCCTCCCTTTACCGTAGTCTAACATTTAATAAGGTTAGAATGATTTTTCGCTTCATTAAGTATTCGTAAATAATGTTCACCAACAGTTAGAGATGCATTCAAAGTTCTCCCCATAATTTTCAAGGATGTAACCTGTTAGAGTTGTTTATATTCAGATTAACTTTGGTTTTCTTCAGATTAAAAGACAAATTAAGCGTCTGACATTTATTTTGAAATTCATAAATTTTCGTTTTCATTTTAAGAACAGCCCGATCAAAATCTTTATCAGAGGTAACAATCAAAAAATCAGAAAAAAATCAAAAGTTCATTCAAGCAATTAGAAGCCGAGATTGCCTTCCTGTAGGCAAAAGATCTACTTGGAAGAATTCTTTTTTCATTCATGAAATGTGACGTTCATTCATTCATTCATTCATTCATTCATTCATGAAAGACGTTCCTTCATCATGAGATTTATCATTTTGGGGAAGACAGATATGAGAGATATTGGTCTGAAGTTCCTATAATCTGTCAAATCATTACCTCTTTTAGGGATGGGTGCTATTCTTATAATCCTCCAGGACTCTATGATAGAGTATTCTAAGAATTGATTATTAAGTGAGAAGTGATCTCTGAGCCATAGTAGATAAGTTACGTATCATTTCATAGGTGATTTTGTCATCGTCACCTGCTGATGGTTTAGATTTCTTTTGTAAAATATACTGAAATTCATCAAAGCTAAAAGAAAGAGAGCCAAGAGATTCACTGTTGTTTTCCTGAACATCTACCGAATCCACAGAAGGGCAATTGATAGGTACTTGATTCTTAAGAAAATTTAAATAGTCCATGTTATAATCACTGTTCCATGAAGAACAGTCTACAAATTTGGTATACCCCCTAACATTCCTTAAAAATTTCCACGATTGTCTTGTATTAGGTTGTTCATTTAGTAATCCAATTTGACGATTGAAACTCTTTTTTGGGTATTTTAACCGCTTCCTTCCAATCATATTTGGCAGCTAGTGCACAGCTACAATTCTCAGGTGTAGGGTGTTTGTTACATTTACGTAGAGCAGCAATAAAACATCTAAAAATATTTTCCAGGCCTCCATGCCATCAAGCCTTTGGGATTCTCTTACTACTTTTCACAGTATAGGTAGCAGCCTCAATTTCATTAGTTAAAATATTTTCAATACTCGACATGTCAGACTCAAGCTCAACTATATTCAAAAAAGACAATAATTTCTTTTTGGCAAAAAAGTAGGAATCCTTAATACATACAGAGTTTAGTTCTATAGTAATAGGGTAGTGATGGCTACCCCCTAAGAAAAAATCCATGGTAGACCACATGAACTGGAATTCAGGAAGGTCAAATCCGGCACAGTACCACGCGCAGATAAATTCACCCTATAAATAGGTTTGCCATCATTCAGACAAACAAACTTTGATAAATGAATCAATTCAGCCAACTTTCTCCCTTTGGGCATATCCTCATAATCCCCCATTCAATCAGACGGGCATTAAAATCCCCACACAAAAGAACATTCTGATAAGAGTAAAAAATTTAACAGTTTTTCCATCTCAGTATGAAAATCACCAATCAGCATGTCAGGTTTAATATAAACGGAGCATAGAAAAAAATTAGTAGAAAGATTTGTAGTTTGAACCACAACAATATCAGAAGAGGTATGATAATTAATACGCTTGTATTTAATCGTTTTTTTAGCGCTATGGGAACTCCGCCATACTCACCCTCTCTTGTTTTTTTTTTTTAATTATATTAAAGTTAAAGATTTTATTTTTTTAAAAGTAGCAATGTCGTAATTTCTGTTATTTAAAAGGTATCCAATATTCTTGCAGTTCCATCGTAGCGATTGACAATTATATTGCAATATTTTCATTGTGCAGAGTATTAATAGAAGAAGATATTATCTCAAGATCAATATCTCTAAATATTTTACTAAATCTGTTATCAAAATGGGAAACAGCATTGAGGCCGTGTGAGTTTCCTTGTTGGTTAAATGTATCTTTCATAAACTTCATAAGTTCCGCTAAAGTTTTCTCTAAGAGTGTAACTTTACTGATATTTGGTTTCTCAAGAACCTTACCAGTCATTTGGCCTTCCCAGGAATGTTCTTGAGGATTATAAAATTTATAGGGTCTAGTAGGTTGAGTATCCGCCCGATTTTGACGAATCACATTACTATATGGTTTTGGAGTCAGCATTCTATTAACCTCAAAATCAGGATTTCGTAAATACGATCGTTTCTGTTGAAGGCCTATGGGAGGAAAGTGCTCAGCATAATTTTCAAAGGTACTAAAATCTATTTTGATTAGTAAAATTGTAAGTGTCTAAGACTTCCTTGCGTGCAATTTTGTTAACTGTCATAATCTTCCTAATATTAATTTCCTTCTGCAATACATTGCACTTGTTTTTTTTTGTTGAGCATTGTGATCTACACCGTTACACAAAATACCTTTTGTAATACTACATGAGGGATTACACTCTTCCTGTTTTCCACACCTTATGCACCTCTTTGAGGATCTGCATCCATTATCCGTATGTCCAAATCTACCACAATTTGAAACACGTTTAAAAAAGCGTCTAACCGAAGATACTTTGTGTGAAGATATAATGTTATCCAAAATGTATTTATCACTTAAAAACACAGGTACATCCCTAATCACACCAAAAGTTTCCATGAAAGATTTAGGAACAAAAGCTCTCATACCCCTGTTCACCAATTCTTTATTACCCAAACATGCATTAGCCTCAGCTACCGAATTAAATTGAATTTTATAAAGGTTAACACATATTGCCTTAATGAGCTTAATACCTCTGAGATTAACATCGCGTATTTTCTCCCATAAGAAGAGGCCATTCTTAATTCCAATAAAACAATAATTTCACCACTATGTTCGTCCGGGTAATAAACAATTTCATTATGTATTACTATATTTTCATTTGTTACTTTGTCAGGCAAAATATTTTTTTCCTTATAAGAATTGTACGTTCTAGTAGGCTTTGTTTTTTTTTTCATCAATTGTATTGTGCAGCCAACTCATTCCTTCAGAACTCAGGTCATGACGAACGTAAGAATTAAAATAAACAGAGTCTGTACTTACAGTATTCATCTCCTTAGGAATTGCTCCAGTAGCACCTTTAAGGTAACAATCACCACTCACCCAGACATATCTAGCCCAAAAGTACCATGTGTTGAAATTTCTTCATCCGAAACTACTAATTGGTTGTTAACGCTACAGTCGCCATCATTGCCCTTTCGTTGCAAAACAGCCGACGCATTTTCAGTATTTTTTGCGCCATCTTTTACAGCTTTCTTCTTACCCTTCCTTTTATCTTTACTCTTTTTAAAATTCAATTCGGGACTTTCATCACCCTCAGCCTTTTCAGGATCATTCATCCCCTCCATCATCTTTATTCTTTTTCCCGAAATACCAGCAGCTTTCTCCTTCGAGTAATAATGGCCACAAACATAAGCCTCGAAAAACCCATCAAAGTCACACTGCTGCACCGTAACTGAAAACGACGTCATATTGACGTCACATTTCCTCTTCTCGCTAGAGCACACTTTTCAAAGAAAGATTGTACGTATCCAATTGAAAAAATGAAGCGTAGAGAAAAAATCACAAATGAATTGAAAAAAATTGTATGTATAAAAATTTTCACTAAAAAAATTCAAAACAGCACTAGAGAGAACCGTTCAGTTTGAACTTTGCGAGATAATTGGTGAAACTACTTAATTTTTTTTTTCAATTAGTTCAGAAATGTAATAAATACACCATTTTTCTTTTTTTCATTGCTCAGATATACATACGTATGTTCATTTGCAGGTGGCCTCAATGTGAGCTTTACTGTCTTTTTTAACACTTATTTCTTTTGTTCACGCTTTATTTAATTTTATTGTGTACAATATGTTTTAGTGATAATGCAATCATGTTTCATTACTTAATTAGTGGTAGTGCAAAATTAGTGCATTTTTTACGTGTGATTTAGTGCCAATGCAATATTAATGCATTGCCTTGAAGAGATTTTAATTCAATGCAAAAAATAGTGCATTAAAAATATAAAATTTAATGTCAATGCAATATTAATGCATTACTTTGAAGAGGTTTTAGTTTAATGCAAAGTTTAGTGCACTAAAAGCATACGATTTAGTGCTAATGTAATAAATTTGCTTTTGTTCCAATTGTGTGAGCTAATAAGGCCTAAGTTATTTATAATGTTAATAAAATGACTTTCTTAAATTTTTTCCCAACGTTTCGTTAATTGTTTGTTGACTTCTTCAGGGGATTTTCTTCGTCTATTTAAATTTTGGATAAAACATTGCATTTGTTATAAATTTTTAAATATTATGTAAAATAAAAACTTACAATAATTGTTTATTTTTCGCATTAAAATTTTTTTATTAGCAACAAACATACTGTTGATTTGACAATGTGAATATATTGGATATAGAGAATATAGAAAGAAAAAGATACACCATACAGCAAAGGATAGAAAAGACGATAAATATAAAAGAAGATACTAATAATATCAATGCTAGTTACATTGTTGCAATAAAGTAAACCGATACCGTGTTTAATAAATTGTTTCATGTTTTTGTCGTTTACAGTTTTTAAGTGAATTGGTTTTTTTAAAAGAAAAAAATTTTAATGTAAAAAATAAACAATTATTGTGTTTTTATTTTATATAATATTTAAAAATTTATAACAAATGCAATGATTTATCCAAAATTTAAATAGACGAAGAAAATCCTCTGAAAAAGTCAACAAACAATTGAAGAAACGTTGGGAAAAAATGTAATAAAGTAGTTTTATTAACATTATAAATAACTTAGGCCTTATTCGCTCAAACAATTGGAACACAAACTTAAACAGTATTGGCCAAAATAATTTAAAATTCAAAGTAATAAATTTGCATTTGCATTGTTTTTTTAATTTAGTGCTAATGCAAAAGTAATGCATTTTGCCCAAATCTGAAAATAAACCCAAATAATGTATAAATGTATAAGCGTGTATACATACATATGTATCTACATATGTTGGCATGATTCAAGTTTGTGCATGTAAACCTGGCAACACTATTATAAGCGACGAATAAGCTCGTGTCTGGCATCTTTACTCCCAACAAACAGCTTGCTAACCACGTGCAAGGTGTATTTAAAGGCCGGGGCACGATGAATCCATCATACGTTAAACTTCGCCTTTTTCAACTGACAGCTAAGTTGAAATACATGGTTTCTTATGAGGTCAGTTACATTCAGTACGTGTCCGTCAACGCAAAGTACAAAAATTGGTAAACTTTAAACTTTTTGCGTACGTTGATTAGTTTGACAGATATTGGTTGGTTTTATTGGTATGTTCTGATTTGGTTTTTCTGTTTTGTCGCAGCAAAAATAAAATAAAACAGAAGAAATAAACGAAATAAATAAAAAAAGTTGATTTTAATGAATAAAATGGAGAACCATTCTATTGAAGTTGTTCAAATGCTTCCGTATATAAAGTACACATTGTGCCAACCCTCACCGTCGTTGCGTTAATGCCAGTTGAAAAAGGTGAAGCTTAACGTATGACGGATTCATTGTGCCTCGGCCTTAAGGCCTGGAAATTAGCCGCCGATTGATATATTTTTTTAATTTTTAATACTCCTGTGGTAAGACTGAAAGAAAATCGGTTGGATATTTGGAGTATTTGGATTATAAATCGCAGTTTCCCAAACTGGATAAGATCGCTTTTAAATACCTTACAATAGTGGGAATATTGGTTAAGTCTTGAAAGATTTTTGTCGCAAGCGCAGTGGGGCCTTTTGACTTTTTTCGTTGCAAAAATCATAAGTTTTAAAGTAATAAAGATATTTAAAATTGTTTAAAAGCATTTAAAAGAAGACTCCTCAAGCTTCAATAAACAAACATTTACACGGTCAAAGGTTAGCCGCGGCTTTTGACTGTTTTCATTACAAACATTATAACTTTTAAACTAATAAAGAAATCAGAAAACATTTATTTGACACAATTTACCTTACTTTTAACGAAGTCGTTAATATACTTAATGGTGCAGATTTCTATTCTTTATACCAATATATTGAACTGCCTTTAAACTATCGAAACCTAATCTATATAAATAAAAATGAAATGCTATCCGTTGCTAAGAGCATAACTTGAAAATGGCTTGACCGATTTCGCTAATTTTCTTAAGAAATTCGTGTAATAGTCTGAAAAAGGGTTTTATGGAAAGAAACATTTTAAAAGTTGCTTGGAAAATTTAAAAATTAAAAAAAAACTGAAATTGTGTTTTTTATGGGATTTTAAATTAAATTTAGATATCAAACAAACTTCGCATGAATAACGTCTGAAGTTCAGAAAATATGCATGTACAAGTTTAATTGACTCCGCCCATTTTGACGCCCACGTTTTTTCACATACCTTCTTTTTTTCTTTCAATCTATATACATAAAAATTAATGTTTGTTTGTATGTCCTTTATACGCGGCCAAACTGCTTATCTGATCGTGATGAAACTTAGTCTGTGCAACTCCGGGAAGGTTTAAGGGTATTGTATAGGACCAAGAAGGCGATACGGGGGAAGTTTCTACCCCCGAAACGTTCAAACCGATTTTAATGAAATTTAGGACATAGATAGATCTGCATCTAAAAAGTCACAAAGGCTCTGTAAATTTTTAAAATTAGGACCAGGAGGGCCCCTCCGAAACGTTCGAACCTTTTTTATTGAAACTTAAAACATAGATCTGTGTCTAAAAAGTCACATAATTTTACCATGACCTCGTAGCTTACTTGTCACGGTAACCATATAATGTATCACCTTAGGGGCTATCCATATATTACGTAACGCTCTAGGGGGAGGGGGGTTCGAGTTTTGTTACGATTTGTTACGGATCTTTAAAAATGTTACGTAACAGAAAAAATACTAATTTCGTACAAAAATACGTATGTTTTTCTCATTTACATATTTATTTAATTGATCATACGTGTTACCTACATACATATATTAGGTCTGTTCCAAATGCATCACAAAATAGTCCGAACTTGTACAAAGTTATCCAAAAGCGTTCCAGATAGCAATTTTTGTGCAATTTTGAGAGCGAATGAGAGAGTAATTCTTTTCATTTCCTGTAGAAACTAGTACGAAGTTCGGACTAGAATTAAATAATAAGCTGTTTTTTGTTTACATATGAAACTGAAAAATTAATTTGCAAATATAGGAAAAAAGTTTTTACATACAAATTTATTAAAAAGCAAAATGGGAGGTTTTTTTGAACAAAGTTTAAGTTGTAAGTACATTTGTGCATATTTCTCCATTTCTTTAATATAAAAAAAATGCTTTTTGTGATTTTTTAAATAATTCACGTAGCTTCTACTTTTTTGGCGATTTTTTCATTTACTTTTTACAGGTGTTGCCAATGATGCAAATTTTTTTTTTATAATGTTGTGCGTTTTAAGAGACTAAAATCACCATAACAAAATTTTATTTAAAAAGTAAGCAGCACTAGTATTTCAAGATGGGCAGTTATGGTTTTCTGCGTTCCAGCAATTTTGGATAACTTGCACATTCAGAGAGTAATTTTCTTTTTACTCTCATTAGTCCGAACTTGTACGAAATCTTGTGGAACACACCTATTATGTATGCCAATTTCTGATATTCCCGAATTCGAATTAAGAGACTAAAATCACTATAACAAAATTTTATTTAAAAAGTAAGCAGCACTAGTATTTCAAGATGGGCAGTTATGGTTTTCTGCGTTCCAGCAATTTTGGATAACTTTTGCACATTCAGAGAGTAATTTTCTTTTTACTCTCATTAGTCCGAACTTGTACAAAATCTTGTGGAACACACCTATTATGTATGCCAATTTCTGATATTCCCGAATTCGAATTAGTGGACATTATTTGAGTCATTTGATCTCCGAAAACACCCCAAAAATGTGTATGTTTAAAGCCCTCTCGCTAAGTGCACTGGTTAAAAAATTTTCTCTTTTAGAAAATGAAATATTTTTCACCACGGCAACCTTTAATATATTTTTTCTAGTTTCATGCACATTTTAGATTTATTTGAAGATGCAAACGACGACTTCACTTATAGACACTTGTGAAAGCGACTGTGAGGCTAATACCAATTCTCATCTTGGTGTTTCAAATACTGCTCAGTCATCAATACGGATAACTGTAGCAGAATATTTGGCGGAGAAACAGATAGCAAATAAAAAAAATCTCTTTTTTTAATTATTACAAACTAATATTTGTGTGCCATTCGTCTAAATTTCGTTTTGGATTTATGAATGTCTTTATACATTTTTTTTTTAAACGAAAATGGGCGAATGTTTCGGAATTCAGGTAAAACAGCGTTACGTAATATATGGATGGTCCCTTATACCTTTTAAAATAATAGATACCAACCGTTGCATTTGAGTATTCAGTGCAGACTGCCACGTTTTATTAACTCTTTCTTATTTATCGTTTACTTATCTTAACGAAAAAGAGTTTTATTCTTAACGTACTAAATAAGGAATGTGAATCCCTTACACCACTTACAAGAACTTTTAAGACATGAGGGATTTTTCAAATGATTTACTTTAGCGAAGTCTTCAAAAACAAACTCTGAACAACACTGTTTGCAAGACATTTGTTTCAGTTATTGCAGGTATAGAAAGAAGTAAAGAAGAAAATACTTCGTGACGAAAGAATTACTGATGCTTGCTTTCTCTTACGCATGGACGCGTATACAAACGTCATGCATGCACATACACACACACGTTGTGTATGCTCCCCGCAGTCGGCGTAGCTAGCGAATGTCTAGCTATTTCGTTAACTACCAACCTAACTACTAGCAATACAAAAGACTGACGATTTCAACATGGGGATGAGATTGACGGTAGTCAATTTCCACCATCTGCATAACCCTTCGTCAGTGATTTCGCTAATCAATACAATTCATTATTCTATTGATAAAACAATTAATTATTCACCCTTATCGGGAATAAAAGGCGAACGTTTTGTTCACGTGAAATATTTTCCGTGAATAAAAAATGGTGAACAAAATTAAAGAATAGTATACTGCCACAACAACAACGCAAACATTGGCGATCACAATTTTAGGGAAAGGTTACACATTTCACGTGATAAGGGTGATTAATATATTTTTTAATTACTTAATTGTTATTTTTCGTTTTTATGCAACGTTTTAATTGACTTCTGTTGCTCATTTTAACTTTCTAAAAGAAAATCACTTTTTTTACTAAAAATTAACCGTTAACTGACCACGAACTTCCACACAAAATTAAAATAATTGTGTACTTAAAATAATTTTTTTCTTGTTGATTTTCTTTGGAATAACAGCACAGTTTTTTTCACTCGCAAAAAATTTTTTGGTTTTTTACTTGTATTAGAAAACAAGCAACTAGAGATTAGATTTTGATTCAATTTTTCACAACCTTCTAGATTTTTGTTTGAGGCCTTTAAACGTATTATGTTTGTACATGTGATTCTTAATAACATATTAAGAGTTACCATAAACATGGTCCATTCCACTTCCGTGCTCCTTCAATAATTTTCTACAAGGCTGTTAGAGGCATCATCGCTTTTTTCAAAAATTTTGGGTTAAAATCTACTAAGCATGAACGAAATGCATATAGAGTCTATATAATAGACGGTGGTTAACCAACTAAACAAGCAACAATTCTCTATATATTATAACGATAATTTGAACAAATATTCAGAATCTGATGAATATCCATGTGATCATGTATTTAACATTTAACCGTTCAAAATTCAAAGAAACAATCAACTACAAAAATGTACCTAAGATCTCAATAAACAACATCCTAGAACATATGAACTTCCTAGGAATGATTCTTAACACCGTTAAGGTAGCGCATAGATAGCCGCAAAAGTGAAAAATTTCCCGAAAATTTTTTAATATCATTTTTTTTGGAAGTTTTTCACTTTTGCGGCTACCTAAACGGTGTATCTTTTTTTACTAAAGAGCCTAAGTCTTCGAAGAATGTTAACTGAGTCAAAAACATGAAATCGTTTGTTACTCCTCTTATCCCTTCTCATAGAAGGAAGGCCTTTAATAAGGCCTGAGTTTTACCGCTGGGTTAATTCAAGCGAAATAAATTAATAAATATCTATTTATTAAAAATGTGTGATGGCATTATATTAGTAACTTCAATAGTTTAAAGAAATCTTCTAAAGCCTATATTACACGACATGTAAAAAGTTACATGCGTATGTGGCGATTACATCACGAGAATTTTCAATATGTTCGTTGCATTTTTTTAAAATTACTAGTAGTGGCTTCATGCCGTAGCAAATGTAGCCCAATCGAAGACATTTTATGAGGCAGCACACCTGTAAGCATGTGAATATCTACATGTACATATGTTGCTAGTACGCCAGAACCACGTGCGCATGTGCTTTTTTTACATGTCGGGTACTGTAGGCTTAAGACAATCTTTCAAAAAAATAATTTGGTTTAAATGTTAGGACTTAAGCGATTTTTTTCTTTAGTTATATATATAGATATTTAGGTAAATATTTTGCTTGTTTACATACCCGCCAATATCAAAATGAGCTTCATCTGAAAAGATGATTTTGGCAAAATCGGCATCTTCTGTAAGTCGATCGCAGGCAATATTTCCCAACGTTGTTCAAGCGTATACACAACCATATTCGTTCAGCGGAAGGATAAAACTAATTATCTGTCAAATCAGACATGAGCTAAGTGTTACCATTCACGAAATAAGCACTAGTTGAAAAAAAACGTTAGATGGCGGACCCTACATATATATATATATGTATATATATATATATGTTGAGGAAATCGAAAGCAATCCATAATACAGAATATTTAGCTTCTCACTTTTTTCCGGGATTTTTTAAACATATAAAATCTTTCATTATGTCCTGTTTAATTTTTTTTTTCAAATTCTTATAGCTACTAATTGTTTGGGATAATTTTGTTAGAATATTCTTGTATTACTCGTACTACCGATAGTTTCTTCTGCTGACAGGTCATCATCTGACCCATATTGGCAAAGCTCAGCGACGAACATTCTGCAAAAAATTTTATTTCTGAATTTCTTAGCTTTCGTTTTTGTACTGTATTTTCAAACACTGTTGCTAGAAGGAAATATTTCTCTTATTAAATCTAATCCTTAATTAAATCGTTGGCAACAGTTGGCTTTTATTAAATTATTAAACAAAAACTTAATCATTCCCTCTAGTTCAGTTAGAGTAGCAGAAATGTTTTACTTAAAATAGGATCGCTGAATATACTTCTTTATTTGTATGAAAAATAATTTCTAAACACATACCTTTTGTATATGATACGAAACAAATAATTAAACAAACACAAAATATGTTATAATCCCACAAAATAAGAAAAAAATTTACATCGGTTAATCGACTAAAATTAACCGGTTTAACCGTTAATCGAAAAAAGCTAATTTTAAAACAATCGGTCAGTTAATCGGGTAGTAACTAACCGTTTAACCGAATTATTTGAATTATAAGAGGTAAAATCGTACCCGCTTTCGGTACTTTTTTGCTAAGTTAATGATAAGATACGTATGACATACATGTAAAAATAATTTACTATGACTTCCTACCACTCAGTAGAGGCTGAGATAGTAAAATGTATGTTTTTTGAAGTTCGAAAAAGAGGTACCAAAAATTGTAAATGTGATGAACGATGCTAAATATTTTATATTGGGAAGAGTTCATATAATTCAAACATTTTAAATTTTAGTTAAATTTTATTAACTAATATAGTGTATTCTTGAACATTTGCGTTTAAGGGGTACTTTGAATATTAATTTGGATCTTTTAAGAAAACATTTTTCGGTAGAGGTAATTTTTTCCAACAAAAATTTTTAATATTATTTTTGGTAACAGCACTTTTCTGAACTGGTGCTTTTGGGAAATGGTTCTTTTTTGAAAGTTCAATTTTTGAAAATTTACTTTTGGAATATAAAAACTTTTGGATAAGGTAATTTACGAGATATATACTTTTTATCAATGGTATTTTATAAAATAGTAGCTTTTCAAAAAAATGTACTTTAAGCAAAGTTATTTGCACTTAAAAATGTGCTTTAAGAAAAATACATTAAAAAAAAACATCTTTTGTGAAAAGTACTTACTTACACATGTATATAAGAGTATTTTTAAACAAAAACAAAATACTTTTCAGGTGAGATACTTTTTTTAAACGATACTTTATTGAAAAACGTACTTTCTATAAAAAGTGGTTTTTGAAAAAGATACTTTTTGAAAAAGGTACTTCTTGGAAAAAGTACTTTATGAATTAATTAATATGTAAAAAAATTAAACCCAGTCTAAATACGTAATTATTATTAATATTTTTATTATTGGTATTATTACTATTATTATTATATTATATAAAAGCGAAACGTGATTGACTGGGTGATCATCGCCTAGCCCAAGCCAGTGGCGGTAGAGCGTGTGTGAATCGACTGAGAACAGGTTTTTTTAAAGTTCAAATGCAAAGGATTAAACAGGTGCAAAAATGGGTAAAATCAGTAACCTAGTTTTTCCGAAACTAAAGCAAATACCTAGACTCAAATTCCAAAAACATGTAAATACTGCTAAAAAATTTCAAGAAGATAACAAATAATGAAATCGGTAAAAACACAATATGGCGGACGCCCCAAAATGATAGACCACTCCTTTTTATCTACTCCCCTGATATGGGATCAAATGAAAAGGACTTTTGAGAAGGAAACATAACATGTGGTCATGGTTGGGCAGTATTTGAAATACATGTATTTGAAATACGTATTTAAAATATAAATACGTATTTTGTATGTGTATTTTAAATACATGACGTAGAAGTATTTTGTATTTTAAATACATGACATGCAAGTATTTTGTATTTTGTATTTTAAATACCTTTTTTACAAAATACATTAAATTTTTTGTGTTTTGCATTTTAATGAATTTATAATGTATCATTCGTCAAACCAATAACAAAAAATTAGAATCGCTAAAAAAACATAACTATACCAACTCTTGCCACAATGCGTGTTATTTGCAGGTGGTACTATTACGACACAACAATTATACCAATACAAAAACAACATGGTTGGTTTTGCTTTGGGAGATTGTGTTGGTTGTCAACATAAGCACGTATGTATGTACGTGCTTCTAACTAGCAAGAATAGAGTGAGCCTGTGCTAGTAACACCACCTTTAATGTGAATACACTTTGGTCTTGTAATTTTAATTTTTTCTAAGTTCCGTTTTTTTCCGGAAAATCGAGTTGGTTGTTTTTTATGTTGATTAATTTTTGTACGTAATTGCATTTCTTTCAATGGATAGAGAAATTCCATCAGCATCCTTAGATGCGATGCAGAATGAAATAAATAGAGCTATTTTGGCTTCATGTTATCACCCTAGTTACAAGATGCGTTGGCTGCCAGAAAACATCACCACAGAAGAAAGACAAAGAATCCAAAATCTTGCCATTTATACCCGGGAGGAAAATTACAAAAAATTTAAAATGACACCTGGAAATATCAGGAGCAGAAGCACCAGTATAGAAGACGATGATTTTGTTGTTTTCGTGGATAGGGATGATGATGAATCTAGGACATTAAATTTGGAGTTGGAATTTGTCAGCTTCCTCAGTGACAAAAGCAAAGACATTATCACTCTTGAAAGCTATCCAAATATAAAAGAATATTCATAGAATTTAATACTAGTTTGTGCTCATCAAGACCTATTGAAAGATTATTTTCTTCAGCAGGTTTTATTTATTGCCCAATAAGAAGCTGTTTGTCTGACGCTACATTCAAAAATTTGATATTTATGAAAGGAAACAAATGTTTTGTGGATTAGTTTTTCTAATGTATTTTGTGTTTTGAATAAAAATGGTGTACATATTATGTACCCGATTAACTGATCGATTAATTTAAAATTTCTATTTGCGATTAATAAATAAACCGGTTAATTTCGGTCAACTAACCGTTTAAATGAAATTTAATATTTGTTGCACTTTTTCAATATCGCTGGCTTTACATGCAAAGAATCTAAGATCATATTTTAAAATTTTACAGGGGAGACAAAGAACAATCAAACTACTAACAAGTTAATATTAAAAATAAATGAAGCGTACATTAATTATAAATTAGTTAGTCGATTTTTTTAATACATGAGATTCAAAATTTTTTTTTTTTTTTTTTAACAAAAACCAGATTAATTTAATACCCTATTAAATACATATATACTAAGTATTATTTAAATACGTACAAAAAATTAAAGTATTTTGTATTTTAAATACATACATGACGTAGAAGTATTTTGTATTTTAAATACATGACCAGCAAGTAGTTTGTAATTTAAATACCGCAAACCATGTATTTTGCCCAACTCTGTATGTGGTGAATATATTTGGGCAAAAACATACGGTTATAGAAAGTACGTTTTTCAATAAAGTATCGTTTCAAAAAAGTATCTCACCTGAAAAGCATTTTTTTTTTGTTTAAAAATACTCTTCTTATATACATGTGTAAGTACTTTTCACAAAAGATGTTTTTTTTTAATGTATTTTTCTTAAAGCACATTTTTAAGTGCAAATAGCTTTGCTTAAAGTACTTTTTTTTGAAAAGCTACTCTTTTATAAAATACCATTGATAAAAAGTATATATCTCGAAAATTACCTCATCCAAAAGTTTTTATATTCCAAAAGTAAATTTTCAAAAATTGGATTTTCAAAAAAGAACCAATTCCCAAAAGAACCAGTTCAAAAAAGTGCTGTTACCAAAAATAATATTAAAAATTTTTGTTGCAAAAAAGTACCTCTACTGAAAAATGTTTTCTTAAAACTACCAAATTAATATTCCAAGTACCCCTTAAACGCCAATGTTCAAGAATACACTATATTAGTTAATAAAATTTAACTAAAATTTAAAATGTTTGAATTATATGAACTCTTCCGAATATAAAATATTTAGCATCGTTTACCACATTTACCCTTTTTGGTACCACTTTTTCGAAATTCAAAAAACATACATTTTACTATCTCAGCCTCTACTGAGTGGTAGGAAGTCATAGTAAAGTATTTTTACATGTATGTCATACGTATCTTATCATTAACTTAACAAAAAAGTAATAAAAGCTGGTACGATTTTACCTCATAAGTGCGTATTTTCAGAAAGTGCCAAAGCACATTCGAGATTCGTTATAGAAGAAAAAACGCGGTAAAATGCTTTCTGCTACACTCAATAATTTAGAAGATATGTCGTGTACAAAAAAAGTACCAAAATTCAGTTTTTACCCCTTTTTAAGCCTGGTACTCTGTTCACAAACTCGTGCGAAATGCTTTCAAACTACATATATAAGTATTTGGTATGAAATATTTGCGAAATAACCTTGCAAAAGTAGTACTCTGTTTTTATTGGGAAAAACACGTAAAATGTATCTGGCAGCATGTTTTTCCATGCAATATGACTCTGGCATCATTTTTTTCAGCTGCGAAAAAACATGAGCAGTACTTTTTTCGAACTGAATTTTAACAATTTTGCATACTTTCAAGCAATAAAAGGGAGATATATGTCAAATTTATCACACGAAATAATCAATGTTGCTGAAATTTTTTCGCAGCTTCGAACAGAGTACTATGCTTTATCCCCTAAAGGCTGGTACTCTGTTCAACGTTGTGAAAAATTTTCAGCACCATTGATTATTTCGCGTGAAAAATTTGCCATGTACTAAATTTAGCCCAACATTGTTAAAATTCCGTGCGAAAAAAGCACTGCTCATGTTGTTTCGCAGTTAAACTAAAATGATGCCAGACTAATTTTGCATGGAAAGACATGATTTTAAGTGTTTTTCACAACAAGAACAGAGTACCACTTTTGCGAATTTATTTCGCAAATATTTCACACCAAATACTTTTATATGTAGTTTGATAGCATTTCGCACGAAATTGTGAACAGAGTACCAGGCTTAAAAGTACACATATTGCAAAACTACCAAAATCGTGCCGGCTTCTTTCTTAGCAACATTTGTATGCTTTTAGAATTTTTATTCTATCTAATGTGGTTTCCGAGATTTAAAGATAAAGATTTTACCCTTTTTACACCCTTAGCATTCGAATTTCCAAAAACCACTTAGTGTATCTAAACAACGAAGGTGGAAGATACACACCAAATTTCAGCTCTGTACCTTGTTTTTACATGTATATCATATGTACCTTATCATTAATAAAAAAGTACCGAAAACGGGTACGATTTTAACCGATATAAAAGTTAAGTTTCAAAAAGTGGCCAAAAATATTCGAGAGTCTGTCTAGAAGAAAAGAATTAATTCAGTTTTACCCCCTTTCAAGCCCTAAAAGTACACATATCGAAAAAGTACCAAACACGTGTCGGCTTATTTTTTAACAGCATTCGTGTGCTTTTGGAATTTAAAGTCTATCTAATGTAGTTTCCGAGATATAAAGATACCGATTTTACCCTTTTTACCCCCTTAGCATTCGAGTTTCAAAAAATCCCTTCTTAGTGGATCTCTACGTTGGAAGGGGAACCTACAAACCAAATTTCAGCTCTCTAGCTGTAGTAGTTTGGGCTGTGCGTTGATACATCAGTCAGTCAGTCAGCCAGTAACGTTACTCTTTTATATATATAGATGGATTGTTATTTTATTTCTTTTTTTTTGTAATTTCTTTTTGTGTATGTTTTTTGATTATTGCTCAATACATTTATATTAACCTTTAATTTGATTTCTTAAACCTATTTTTATAAACAATTAAATTGGGCTTGACGTCACTTATATTTTCAACAAACCAATAAAACAAGAAGAAGCATAGTTGTGTGTATCTGAAAAAATGTTTTCTAGGCGTTGTTCTGATTTATATGGGCATAATTATGCTGGCGTAAAATGGCAGTTTGTGGGAAAATTCGGTGCAGAGAATGGTTTTGTGGTTGGCATAATTTTTCAACCAGCTACGACCCCGCATTAGCAGCACAAAACCAATATACACGCAACTTGAAAAACAGTAAATTTTAAATGTATAGGGAATATCTAGATGAATTAGTCTCTTCTAATTTGGAAAAGAACAAAAATTGTGCGGCTTAACAATTTTTCTCGTGTAAATTACATCATTAAAAACAATATTAATAGACACTCCGTTGCAGTGTGACCGTTTGACCGACTACGTGGCAATTTGCCACTTTTGCGACTGCCTTGCCACATTTTGCCCCCTTATTTTTATGAGCTGAATCTGCTACTTTTTGTGATATTTTGTCCCTTTTTGTTAAATTGTAAAAAAAAAGAATATTTAAATACCCAGCTAAAAAAAAATGTATGGGTCATATATGATATCCTATGTATATATGGTTCGGATCTGAAAAATGTGGGTATATGGCCATATATGATAATACATATTCATGCATTTTCATACATGTATGTCTAAATATTCCCTATACAGTATGCAAAGTTCATATTCATACTCCTTTGATTCAAAAAAGCGCACTGCTGTGCAATAAATTAAAGTATTAAAATTACTTTCTTTTAAGATCTTGAACAGGGAGGTTGTATTTAATGAAACATTTGTTTGGACAAATAATTAAAAACGAACCAAGACATTTTATTTATAATTTTAAGAGAAAAGGTGAATCGCTTATTTACACAAAATTCATATCGTACATAAAATTTAATTTAAGAAGCCAGATTAAAAACTAATGCAATTAATTATAAAAGAAAAAATAATCCGTTTTTATACTAACACTATTTTTCAATATAATTTTTTGCAGTAATATAAGCTTTGTTTCTTAACAATATCTAGAGTATTCCGTAATTTTCTATAAAATTAATGACTGATTTATCCTTTTGATTATTTGATTTATTTAATAGGGTCGCAATGTATAAAATCCTACAATAATGTTTTTTTAAACGTTGAGATTCTACGCATATAAACTTTGCTTACCGTATGTATTTTCTCATAGATTTCCAATTCACCAGTGACAACAAAACAGAGACAAAAAGATCGAGTAAATAAAATGCGTCATTTATGCATACATTTTTATATGGCTCCATATATTACATCTTATTTCTATATATGGATTCACGTATGAAGAGCTTCATAATTAAATTTCCAAATATGAGATCATATATTATAACACATTTTATATATTAGTCCATATATCAATTCATATATATATATTCATATATTAAAAATATATGGACCATACATATTTTTTTTAGCTGCCCAGCTAAAAAAATATGTATGGAACATATATGATGTCCCATATATGGTTCGGTTCCGAAAAATATATTCATACATTTTCAAACATGTATGTATGTGTAAATATTTACTATACAGTATGCAAAGTTCATATTCATACTCCCTTGATTCAATAAGGCGCACTGCTGTGCAATAATTTAAATTATTAAAATTACTTTTTTTAAGATTTTGAACAGGGAAGTTGTGTTTAATGAAACATTTTTTAGACAGATAATTAAAAACGAATTAAAAGACATTTTATTCATAATTTTAAGAGAAAAACTGAATCGATTATTTAAAAAACACAAAACTCATATTAGTACATAAAATTGAAACCAGATTAAAATCTAATCCAATTATAAAAGAAAAAATTATCCGTTTTTATACTAACACTAGTTTTCAATGTAATTTTTTGCAGTAACATGAACTTTGATTCTTAAAAATATCTAGAGTATTCCGTAATTTCCTATCAAATTAATGACTGAATTATCCTTTTGAGTATTTGATTTATTAAATCGGGCCAAAATTGAGGCTGTACGCATATAAACTTTGCATACTGTGTATATTTGCTAATAGATTTCCAGTTCACCAGTGATTAAAAAAAGAGAGAAAAAGATCTTGTTAATAAAATGCAATCTTTTTTCATTGCAAAAACTATCTTATGTGAGATATCATGAATGCATACATTTTGATATACTTATATAGCTCCATATATTACATCTTATTTCTATATATGGATTCACATATAAAGAGCTTTATAATTAAATTTTCATATATGGACTCATATATTGTGATACATTTCATATGTTAGTCCATATATCTATTTATATATAATACTTTTGTCATGTATAACCCCATACATTTTCATACATTAATTCATACATATTCATATATATTTATATACATTCATATATTAAAAATATATGGACCATACATATTTTTTTTAGCTGGGTGGGTTCCAAAAAAGTAGAAAATATGTGACGCGACATGACGAAAGGGACCTTATCTTACCAGAGTAAAATTTTCAGTATTGGCCAAAACGTGAATTAAAGTCTAAATTTCATGTTTTGGGTTTTTGACACCTAACGCTACCTACATATCTCTTCTTGTATCTATATCACATTATCGGTAATTTTCTTTTGTTTAATGAGCTGTGTTTGACACTTTAGAACTTTGTCTTTAGCGTGTTTTTATATAAAAATAAAATGGATAAACATAAAATTGCCAAAATTATTGAAAATTATTTTCCGGGTGATGTGCCGGATGATTTGAGAGAGGCGTATGAGAATTATTTTGTAATTGGTGGTAAAGATGAAGATTCAAGTGATGATTCGGAGCAGGAAGACGGCGATCCCCCCCAACCCGTTGCACTTGATGAAAGTGTAGTTTTACAAGCTTTTTTCAGCATTTGGGTGGAGAGGGAGTTCAAAAATGGCAGGGGTGGGTAAAATTCCCAAACGAAATCAAAATAAACACATATGCACTTCATAGGGTAGCCAAAATCCTAAAAAAACACGTTCAAAAACATATAGGGAGTTCACAATAGCATTTTAAAATGTGTCTTAATATTGCAACGTTTCAACTTTAATACTTTAATATGGTCTGGCAAGTTTGTTGTTTTTTTTTGTGTGTAAATCAAATTTATTACCAGGTGGCAAATTTAAAAGTATAAAAAGCATGTCATTTTCTATATGGCAATATGGTAATGTTAAACGAAATATTTTAAAACTGTCAGCGCAGCTGAAGTTGGTGAAAAAATATTTGTATTTTTCGCAGAGCAAAAGTTACTTTGAAAAATTTATCCAACAATAATTTCTAGTTAACAATTTTGTTATTTTAGTACGTACGGAAGAAAATAATTCAGTCTCTCATAAGCATTCGTATAAACATGAATTTTACTCTCCCTCTCTCGTATTATAAACTAATATGTAAGTAATATAAAGATGTATGTGTGTTTGCCTGTCTTTGATATACACAGTACAGGGATGCGAAATCAGATTTAGAAATTGTACTAATTTTCAAGAAAAATTTTACTTTTTTCAGTACGATTGTACCAAATTCTTTAGTCTTAATTTTTTAATACTTCTATTAATTAACTAAAAAGGCACACATAGTATACATATGTGTAAAAGCTTAACAATTGACAAAAAGGCACTTTGAAGTTCAATGATTATAATATTATTAATTAATACTATTAATTAATACTATTAATTAATATTATTCTTTAATGTCAGAACGTATAAAAAAGACTATTAGTTCCTGAGATCTGAATATAAAAGTAACATTTAGGATATACTTTTCCATCCTTTGGAAGTATATTTTTCACATTTGGAGATGAATTTGGAATAGATAACATTCCTCCAACATATTTTTGAAATATCGGAAAACATCGCTTTATTTACCTAATTTTTCATTTCCAATACCTTCGAGCAAAAGTTACATACATATCCTGTCGTTTCATAAGGACTTAATAACTTCTACATCAACCTGCGCTCGAAACTTACTTATATATTCTATATTTTTAATGCTATTTGTATTTATATTACATAATAGAAAAAAAATTCAATAGTGCTAAAATGGTCATTGGGGTGCTATGGTACTTTTGGCATTCAAATAGTGCTAAAAATGGTACAATTGTACCAACTTTTCCATCTCTGACACAGTATGTGTATTTATATCGTTGCCTGCTCACAATAAAAAATTAAGATGACTCAATGTTGCCACATTAAAATTTTAATATACTCATTGTGAATTCCCTAAAGGTAGAGGTCCATAGCAAAAAAGTAGAATCAACGTAATAGTATGTGACAAGTTACATTGCAAAAAGCGCAGAACGCGTAGGCGCGTTCAAAGCAAAAAGTAAGTCTACTTTCTACTTTTGTACGCGTTACAAGCACCATGAAAGAAAGTCAGCTGTTCTTGAATGCTAAAGATGTTAAATAATACTTTATTTCTTACGTTATCCATAAATATTATTTTTTGCCGTGGATAATTTTTTTCTTTTTTTTTTAATAAAAAAAATTTCTTAGTAAAAAAACTTGTTTAATAAAATATTTGAATATTTTCATTAATGCAATGTATTTTAATTAACTTTTCACCACACTTTTCTCAGTAACAAATTTTGCATATTAGTTATCGATTACTTTTACGTACTGAGTGTCATCTCCGCTAAATCTGTATTAAATAGCTGCTTAGAAAAGTTATTGCTTAAGCCAATAATGTGCATACATTTATATGTAATTTTCAATTTACTTACATTAAAGTCAACAACAGCCGACAATCTGCTGGAATATCCCTGGCCGAGTTCTTCTCAAGACTATCTTTTAAAATGCTGAATAAATAGTCAAAGACATCTGCAGACATTCTTGTCGCGGTTCGAAATTTCTCAGGGTCAGAAGTTTTAATTTTTTAAATGTGGTTTCAAAAAACCCACTTAAATTCCGTTCTAAATACAACGGCCGTACCCAAAACCTTTTCTTTTTTTGAAATTGTTTATAGGCATTTTTTGCACATAAAATTAAATATATATACAAAGTCGACTAACTCCACAAATTCTTTTAAAAACTCGATTTCACTCCCCATTTTTTCTTTATATACCTTAAAGGTAGAGGTACATAGCTCGCTTTTTGCGCGTTATGCTTTACACGCGTTTCATCCTCTTGTTTCATTCTATACTTTGTTCGCGTTGAGTTACATGCACTGCTTTTCATGCGCCATTTTATTTTTGTTTTGATCAGCTGTGTGCGTTTGTTTATAAATACTTATAAAGAATATATGTATTTAATTTTTTGTGCAAAAAATGCCTATGAACAATTTCAAAAAAGAAAAGGTTTAGGTACGGCCGTTGTATTTAGAACGGAATTTAAGTGGGTTTTTTGAAACCACATTTAAAAAATTATAACTTCTGACCCTGTGCAATTTCGAACCGCGACAAGAATGTCTGCAGATGTCTTTGACTATTTATTCAGCATTTTAAAAGATAGTCTTGAAAAGAACTCGGCCAGGGATATTCCAGCAGATTGTCGGCTGTTGTTGACTTTAATGTAAGTAAATTGAAAATTACATATAAATGTATGCACATTATTGGCTTAAGCAATAACTTTTCTAAGCAGCTATTTAATACAGATTTAGCGGAGATGACACTCAGTACGTAAAAGTAATCGATAACTAATATGCAAAATTTGTTACTGAGAAAAGTGTGATGAAAAGTTAATTAAAATACATCGCATTAATGAAAATATTCACATATTTTATTAAACAAGTTTTTTTTACTAAAAAATTTTTTTTATTGAAAAAAATTATCCACGGCAAAATAATATTTATCGATAACGTAAGAAATAAAGTATTATTTAACATCTTTAGCATTCAAGAACAGCTGACTTTCATTCATCGTGCTTGTAACGCGTACAAAAGTAGAAAGTATACCTACTTTTTGTTTTGAACGCGCCTACGCGTTCTGCGCTTTTTGCAATGTAACTTGTCACATACTATTACATTGATTCTACTTTTTTGACGGATGCATAGAAAGCGTAACGCGCAAAAAGCGAGCTATGGACCTCTACCTTAATAGTCAAACTTTAACGTCAATTATCTCGAAACTACCTTTTTTGAAATAAAAACTTCAAAATGCTGTAACTTCGTCAATTTTTGAGATTTTTGCATGATTTTGATGTCATTTTGTTCGGAATTTTGTCTTTTATCCACTGGTGTCAAAAACTCGAATTTGACCCCTGGCAAGATAAGGTCCCTTTCGTCATGTCGCGTCACATATAGATTTCATTAACATATTATACGTTAAAGATATCGTTGACAAACGTATATATTGTCCATGAAGCCGAAAGTGAGATACATACATACGAGTATGTACATATGTGCTGAAGGGTTTTCTGAGAATTGTATAATTGTTATTAAAATCAAATTTTTAACTTTTTATGAAAAACTGTGTGAAGAAATACTACAAAAAATTTATATTTAGAACTAAAAGTTTAGTGTACTTAAGTATTTGGATCCAGTATTTTTAAATTCCAATGCAGACATAAGTTATTTCGTGCTTGTGACTATGATTTCACTATTGTTTATAAAAATGGAAAATTGAATACAAATGCCGACGCACTTTCCAGAATAGAAATTAACTCTGACATACTAAAAGAAATGATACCAAAAGAAAACGACGAAAAAGAAAAGAAAGTATTAAAATAAATAAAAAAATAAAATAATAAAGAAAATAATGAAATAGGTATAGAAAATAATAAAGAAAACAACATGGAAAAAAGTAATTCTCAGTAGCCTGATCAACTTCAAATATGGGAATGCACATCCATAAGCGACAAAAAAGATATTAAGAAATTGCAATTTAATAAATTTGAAAATATAGAAGAAGTCGACATATATATTAAAATAATATTGTGCACATAGGACTTGAAGATAATTCATCGAAACCAATTTCGACCATTAAGAAAATACGTACTAAAAATTAAAATATGAATATGGGATATAACGATAATTCATCGAAACAAGATTCGATTATGAAGAAGTTATATGCCAAAAATATATAAAATAATAATATGCATGCAAGATTCAGCGATAACTCAGCAAAACTAGACTCGATTCTGAGGAAACTGATATCTCAAATGAAAAAAGAAAAAAATAAAAGAATTAGCGCTAGCAAATAATGATAAAATATTTAATATACATATACAGAAAAGAAGAATTAAAAGAAGCATATGCAAATATAAAAATAAATAACAAAAGTCCTCAACTGAAAATATTAATATATAATGCCCCAAAAAGAATAACAGATGACATTCTAAAATATAAACTAATTGACGAATTCCACAATACCACACACGCAGACCACTTAGGAATTAGAAAAACAATTATTAAACTAAAACAGCGATATGTTTGGAAGAACATGAATAAAATGGTAAAGAAATTTGTATCATACTGTGGCAGTTGTAATAAAAATAAACAAACAAAAAACACAAAAGAACCACTTACATTAACAGAGACACCAAACAAAAGTTTTGAAGTGATTGCAATTGACATCGTGGGTTCTCTCCGTATTTCAAATGATTACCGATACATTCTAACAATGCAATGTGAGCTGACTAAATTTATTGTTGCACATCCAATGCCAATAAAGGATGCAATTACTACAGCAAAAACATTGGTCGAACAAATCCTTTTGAGATTTGGTCAATTTAAAGTACTAAAATCCGACAGAGGGACAGAATTTACAAATGAGCTGATGAAAAACATATGCTCTTTATTGCAAATCAAACAGATATTTTCAACACCATACCACCACGAAACATTAGGTTCAATAGAAAGAAACCACATAGTCACTTATGTAATAACTGATCCAGACGCGTTTGTTAATGACTAAGTTTTAGAATCCAAAGTAAATGACCAAAACTGTGATCACATATTTAATTTCTAATCCTGAGCAATTTTGGCATGAAGTAGAAAGTTTAAAGAATGGCTCTCGTGAGTATTTATTTTCAAACCTCTTAACATTTTCCGTTTACATATTTACTTTACCGCACAGCAGTGCATCTGCTGAACGTAGTTTTTCAAAGTAAGCTAATGAAAAATAACTTAATAAATAGGTCGAAGGTAAATAATTGTAAACCCATGCTTTCAGTTTTGAATTTACTAGATGTTGATCTTTAAGATGGGAGTCTAATCTGCGCAAATCTTGCTAAAAAAATATAGATACACATTTTCAAACAAATTATATACATAAGTACATACATACATACATATATCGTCACTTTAAATACAAAACCCCCTGTCTAAAAAAAAATAAAAATGTGTTTTTTTTATAAATTGTGTCGTATTTGAGTAAAATAATTTCTAAATTTTATTGTACTGCAAAAATTTGCATTGAACACCTCGATATTTTAAATTTTAACATGTGTTTTCCTTCTGTAAAATTATGAAAATGTTAGTAGGGGTAATTTTAATCATTATTTAAGTTTAAATTTTTTTTAACGCACTAGTAATCCCAAATTATTATTTTACTTATTAAGTAAAATATTTTTTTTATAAAAATACATTGAAATTGATTATTGAGGGGTTTAGCTGGATCCTATGCGCATTTCACTGTTGCTAATGCAGATCATCAGGGAAGCTTTATTTATTTTGTCCCATATTTCTTAGAACAACTAGAGTTAATATGTTAAATAACGATATATTCAGTTGACTAAATTGTCCCATAATTTTTGGAATTTGAGGAAAGTTGGAAAGAAATTAAAAAAAATTGATTATGCCAATATTCACGATGGCAATAAATATGTATGTTTATACAAAAAATAAAAAAATAGTTCATAATCATAATAACAACAAGAGTAACAAAAATGTTAAAAATGAAAAATTCAGTGATTTCCGGTACCAAACCGAACACTTAAGACCGTTTGAATTCCCCAAATATCTTCTTATGTATAAATACGGCACACATTTTTTGTCGTATTCTTTTAAGTCTCTTATCGTCCACCAATATTGGTGAAAAATACATATATAGTTTATAGGATTTTTTTGTAGATATGCACAATACAAATGATAATGTTTTAATTTCTCAAATATTTCTCTTGTATAAAAGCGTTATAAATTTGCTTGAAAAGAAACAATTTACTATTTCGTTTTTGTTTTGTAGCTGCAAACATACATGTACACATTAGTATCAAGAGGCCGCATTTAGACCCATCCTAGTTTAAAATTATTATGTATGTAAATTTTTTTGGTTTTTTTTAATAAACTAAAAAAAACATGCCAGTTATATTAATAAAATTACCTTTAGTCTTATGTATGTATGTATACATATATACATATATCTTTAAGGTTTTATATGTATGCACATACATATATATTTATGTATGTATGTATATATTTTGAAGTAAACAACATAATATTTGCTATTTAATTAAATGATTTTAATATTATTTTTTTGTATCATTTTAATTTATTTTTCAATTTGATTTTCATTATTATTTGTAAATTTTCGTGTCATCATCTTTGCTACTGTTAGTTTAATTATTTATGTAAGTAACTTGTTAACCTATGATTTGTAAATAGGGCCTGTACTGTAATTTATAAGACATAGTTTGTTGTGCAGGTCAAATATATAAATAAATAAAAAATAAAATAAAAAAAAATAAAATAATACATTAAAAATAAAAAGTTTATGGTATAACTACCACCACGTTATTAATTAAAGTTAATACTGCTCCCTTTTTTTTATAAATCCCCTGTTTGATGCTACTTTTTTTTAAATCCCCTTTTTCTGTCACTCTTTGAAAAATGTCATCGGTCACCCTGCTCCGTTGACAATGTCACCAAAATCGTCGACAAAAGTGGTGACTTGCGGACTCTTAACCCCACGTTTCCTTCAGGGAATATAGTACACAGATAGTAATATGTGTATAACACACAAATAGTTTTATTTTGCAAATAAGATTTGCATATAAACGAGGTAATAAACATGGCATGCAAAATAAAACTTTCGCTACCACAGATGAAA
The DNA here is from genome assembly GCA_936439885.1 of Nowickia ferox. Classification (NCBI taxonomy): domain Eukaryota; kingdom Metazoa; phylum Arthropoda; class Insecta; order Diptera; family Tachinidae; genus Nowickia; species Nowickia ferox. The sequence continues at coordinate 48,685,370 of OW387023.1, read as the reverse complement.
AAAATGGAATTATGTACACCTGAAATAAAGTGAGAATAAAATACGAGCATGTAACATATTTACATGTTTTTCATGCAACATATTCAGAAAATAAATTGAAAATTTTTCCCACAGTTGTATTTTTGTACAAACGAACAGAGAAATCTAAAACGTAACATATATCCAACATATTTGTCAGAATAGAAATCGCTATTAGTTTTCCATACAAACAAAACAGCTGTTGTACAGTTTGTTAAACAAGTGTTATAAGAAATATTAAAAAGTACAGAAGCAAATACACTTATTTCTAGAGATTTCTTTTATTTTGGACAAATTTATTAGAGGTTGTTGTTGTTAAAAAACTAAATTTATTAAACTTGTATGTTTATGGTTTAATGTTAAACCCAGGTTTTAAGGCCGGGGCACAATGAATCCGTCATACGTTAATCTTCGCTTTTTTCAACTGACATTAACGCAACCACGTAGAAGGTTGGCAGAATGAGTACTTTATAGACGGAAGCATTTGAACAGCTTCAATAGGTTTATTCTCCATTTTATTAATTAAATTCTACTTTTTCATTTATTTCGATCATTTCTTTTGGTTTATTTTATTTTTGCTGCCGCAAAACACAAACACCTAAATCAGAACATACCAGAAGAACCAACCAATATCGGTCAAACTATTTTTGTACTTTGCGTTGACGGACACGTACTGAATGTAACAGACTTCATAAAAAAAGATGTATTTCAACTTAGCTGTCAGTTGAAAAAGGCGAAGTTTCACGTATGATGGATTCATTGTGCATCGGCCTTTAACCTTAGGTGTGAAAACATCGCATTTAATTAAAACTCCTTTCAAATTGTTTTAATAGTTTGAAAAGAAAAACCTTGCAATGCCTCTTTTTGGAAGCAGATCGATTTGTGTTTTTAAGTTCATTAAAATTGGTTTATTAGCTATATTTAATGAATTGAACAGGCTAATGTTAGTATCGCCTTTTAAGCCAAATTACATATGATAATTATTAATGAACAAATAACATCAAAGTTAGTTGTAAATATTCTGACAACACATAGTTGAACGGAACAGCCAGCCGTTTTCGAAGGCCACTAAACCTTCATCATCAGCGTTCTTCTGTGTTTGGTCCACTGTGTGTGGTGTCAGTTGATGTAGATTTCTGCCTTATATACGAAACTTTCTCGCAAATGGAATATGTGAATTGTTTTGATTCATCGTATTTCAATTTGCTGAAATGTGTTTTTGTAATGAAGGCCCAAATTCACCATCTCTACATTTACAACAGTCTTACCATTGTCGTTTTTTCATTACTAATTATTCACATGTTAGTTAATTTGCTTATTTTTGTTCTACTTAAGACAAACTTTTTTGGTTTGTTACTATTAAGTATATTTTTATTTAATTTTTGCCACAAGCCCATGACTATTAATTTTAAGTAATTTAATTATTATTATTCGAACTGCATTTGTTTCTATATTTAATGAATTGAACAGGCTAATGTTCGTATCGCCTAATTTGGCTTAAAAGGCGATACGAACATTAGCCTGTTCAATTCATTAAATATAGAAACAAATGCATTGGTTTATTAGTTTCGGTAAGACAGAAATAGCCTCCCCCTAGTTCTGAAAAGATACGTATTCTTTGTTTCGTTTAAGACACAGATTTACATATCTATGTTTAAATTATTATTAATATCTGTTTGAACGTTTCGGTGAGGAGAGATGTGGTGCACAGAATGAGTGCAAAAATTTTTATCGCGTTCCGATAAGCGGTTTGAACAAAGCGTATATTTGATTATATTAAAAGTTTAATTCAACAGAATTTCAAAAACGTACTTTAATACTTTTTTTTTAATATTTTAAGGTTGCTGGCCGAATGTATCCAATAGATATTGACTACAGTGAAGATGCTAAAATTGATTTGTCTGCAGAACATAGCGTCAAGTCAAAATTGCCTCAATCGGTGCAAGATATTATTAAACTAATGTTCGACATTGATACTATGAAAAGAACAATGATGGAATTTGATTTAGATATGGAAAAAATGCCATTAGGTAAACTGAGTCAGAAACAAATACAAGCTGCTTATAAGGTTCTAACTGAAATATATGACCTCATCCAAAGCAATGGATCCAATGCCAAGTTTATTGATGCTACTAATCGTTTTTATACTTTAATACCTCACAATTTCGGCACACAAAGTCCACCATTGCTAGATACAAGCGAGCAAGTTGAAAAACTACGACAAATGCTGGATTCACTCTTAGAAATAGAGTGTGCTTATAATCTAATTAAAACTGAGGACTCAAAAGAAGATGTTAATCCGATAGACAAGCACTATGAACAGCTGAAGACTACTTTAGAACCAATTGATAAAAACAGTAGTGAATTTTCTTTACTTCAGCAATATGTCAAAAATACACATGCTGAAACACACAAAATGTATGACTTGGAAATTGTTGATATCTTCAAGGTCGCACGCCAGGGAGAAGCTCGTCGCTACAAACCATTTAAGAAGCTGCACAACCGTCGTTTGCTTTGGCATGGCTCTCGTCTTACCAACTTTGCTGGTATCCTTTCGCATGGTCTGAAGATAGCGCCCCCCGAAGCTCCTGTAACTGGTTATATGTTCGGTAAAGGTATTTACTTTGCAGACATGGTTTCTAAGTCTGCAAATTATTGTTGCACCAGCAACCAAAATTCAACTGGCCTTATGTTACTATCGGAAGTAGCACTTGGCGATATGATGGAATGCACCCAAGCCAAATATGTTACAAGTCTACCCAAAAACAAACATAGTTGTTTTGGACGTGGTCGTACAATGCCTGATCCTAGGGAATCAGTTTTCGGAGAAGACGGTGTGGAGATCCCGTTAGGTAAACCCCTTACTGATGAAAACCTCAAATCTTCACTATTGTACAATGAGTTTATTGTGTACGATATTGCTCAGGTTAACATTAAGTACATGTTCCGTATGAATTTCAGTTATAACTGCAACTAAATAACTTTTAATAATACTAAAAATCTTGAAAAATATTTCTATATACCTACCTACATACATATATATATGTTAAATCATCAACTGTTATAATTACAATATACATATTGTTCCACAATTCAACTGCAAGTTCGAAAGTTATTGCCATGTTTAATGCTTGGTTAATTTTATAAATTGGAGCTAAACGAGCTTACTTTTGTGTAACTTGTCAAAATTCCGCAGTTATTTTTTTCAACACGGTCGGTTGACAAAGTCTTAAATATTCTTTTAAACTTTCTTTCACTTCTGCATACGCAAAATTTTGTTTGAAAAATTTTCCCTAGATCACAAAGCAAAAATACATAACGAACGAAAAACAAAAGAAACGAACGAATCACAAAGCAACAGCTAGGACATAAAAGTCTGTACTCAGTCCTGCATTTTTTACCCTTCTCTACAACGAACTGAAGACTTAGCAAAGTAAACTTTGCGTGTGCGAAAGTGTCTGATTTAGCCTATTAGCATATACATACTATTTTCCTTGAAAATCATATCTTTGTGGTTAGAATTTTTTATTGAAATTACAGCAGGGTTGTTTTTTAAAGTCGTTCAGTAAGTTTTATTTATATCATTTTGGAATTGGAGCTAAGTGCACAAAATTTTTATGTAGCTTACTTAAATTTCATAAACTTTTCTTAACACGGCCGGATGAAGATTGATGTAATAATAATAATAATGCCAAAAAATATTTTCCTTCAAATTCATAATGAAGTGGTAAAAATATTTGATTGCACTTCACAATAAAGAGATCACTGACAAATGATATATAACAGACATATCTGTGTCAAAAAGGAAAAAAGTTCTAAAGTAGAAATAAGCCAATTTGGAGTTAGTGCCACCCCTACAATCTTCATATTTAAAAGCACCCTTGGGCAAAATTAAAAATATTTTGGCTGATTTTTCTGGAAGTTATAGCGCAATGACTTGCTGCTTATTTCCCTTCGACTTAAATCATATGGAATAATAAGCCTAATTCCGCTTATAATTTAATATACATATTTTTAATTAAATGTATTAGTTATAGTGTGTAAATGAATATTTTCCTAAATAAAATAAAAAAGAATACCAAATTTCCCAATTTAACTGTAAAAGAAATAAATTTCTGACTTGAAATTTTAAATGTGCTCTCCTACAAAACAGTAAAATGTAACTTAAGCACTATTTCCTTATTGCTACATAGGTATATGTATATACAGTCGTAAAACAGCTCTAGTCGAGTCAACATCAAGCGTCGTTGGCAATTATCTCTTCAGTGCAACCAGGCCACTGTTGTTTATTGGCCTTCGAGAGTTTTGCGTCTCGCTCGCACTGGTTGACTGATCTGCCACGGATAACCGTATTTTATAAATAATTATTCATCTCTTTCTGGGAAGATTCGCTACATGCACTATCATCTACTTTCGGCTTGAAGTTGAAATATGGGACAGAAAGTATGATTTTAAAAGAATTGTTGCCAAACATAGTTTTATGTAAGTTTCTCACAGAAGTAAATCTTAAGTTTCTCAGTTTAATTTTTCTTAATTTTTTTACATAAATAATTTAATATTCTGCCTTGTTTGTCTTGAAATAATAAATTTTTTTTAAATCAAATACCGTTTGTAATTTATTTTATTGAACTTACATATGTACATACGAGTACACGATACTACACAACACGCAATAAATCACACTGAATAGTAAAAAACCATTTATTTATATTCAAATGGCACATATTTTTGTTTCATTTCAGAATTTTAAGCTTAAGAGACTCCTGCACTATCAAAAAATTTGCTGGTTTTGCATATTCGACGATATTTATTCCGTTGCTGCGGTATTTTTCCGCACTTGCGGTCAATGTCACAGAATAATGAAAGCTCAATTTTACCATCTCTAAATATTAATTTAAAAAAATGGGGGTCAGTACTAATTGTTTATATACACACCGCCTCTTGTTGCTTCGCAATCAGTTTTCAAGTCCCGCCAGATCTGTAAAAATAATTCTATCATTCAGTATACTTTTCAAACATATTTTTTGCCTTGCTTTTTGCCATCCACCACTAGTTCTAATTGGTGGACCGAGGGCATTAAGTGTAGTCGCAACACTTTCCCACTGTTCCTTGAAATTATTAGAAACACTGCCCCTGGGGAATCCTCTAACATGAGAAGCATTCTTTTCCAACTCTTTCACAAGCTTTTCAAATTGGTAGGGGTTGATAATTTTAAGTTTGTTCGTATTATATTTTTTACCTTTTTTTAAGAAATTTTTGCAAATAAATATGCACGAGTACATATGTATACTTGGTATTTTTTATATTTCACTTTTTTACTATTTAAATAATTTTTCAAATTCGTTGAGGTATACACACAACAGAACACGATAACAAAAACATTGACGACAAAATGAACGGCAACATCAACATAAATTTTTCTTACTGAATACCAAACATATGTTGACAGTCATCGATATATGGCAATACTATCTACGGGAATACCGATTTGCCAAAAAAATAAACATTAAAAACGACGTCGTGTTATGTTGCCGACGCCAAATAGAATAATGGTAGAATTACTGAAATCCTATCGTGCTGTTGCATATCAGCTGACAAAATCCGTAACATTTAATAAGCATGTTGTTGCTTATTGAAAATGTGTTGGCAACGTTTGCTACGTAAAAATCTGCAGAAATTAGATTTTTGCGTAGCAAACGTCAACTTCTGGATTACATACATACACACACTCGTAAAAAGCAAAGAGAAAAACGATAACAGCTGACATATTCGCTGGAAGCCTCAAAATTTTACTAACTAACATCCAGACTTGAACGATACGACAACTTCAAAAGTATGACGATACGATTTGACTAACGAAGCCATAAGGGTGAATAATTTATTTAAGTCGGTATGTGCATATGTATGTATGCACAATTGTACAAAAAGAAAAATACATACATATAAACATCGTTGACAATTAAAGAAATCCCATTCAATAGAGGCAAAAAAAACAATGGAATGATACAGATAAGTGTATGTGTACATTCATACATGCATACGTTTGTATGTTACTGCATTTATACATATGTATGTCAATGTCACTAATATTCCGTTTTCAGATTCACAATCAATAAAAAGTCTACCAAACAATAGCAACCATTTAAGCTAGAAAATGTCTTTCATTATTTTATTTAGCAGTTGAGTACGAATATGAATTCATAAAAAATAATCGAAAAAATTTTATCAGTAAGTAAAAACTGACAGATAATTTGAAGTACTTCAAAAAATGTAGCGTCATTAATATTCGGTTTTTGATCAGTGAAGATAAAATCAAGGGAGTATGAAGCGTTTTGATTATAATTAGTCCTTTTAAGGATATTTATCTCATCAGAGAGCTTTATTTAAACAATTTGACATATTTTGAAGAAAAAAAATATACGATATTTTTTTCGAATATCACTTTAGTTTTCCTCCCAGTTGTAACTAAAGTTGAGAATGTGTCACAGACTTTGTGGGATGAATTTGTCACTCAAACTTTGATTAAGATTAATATCTACCAATTCGTGGGTAAAATTAACTATTTTGAGATAATTACATGTAAGCTATACCTGCATTCACGTGTTTTATGAAACTGAAAGTGTTAAAAATTAGAGATGTGCAAATGTCGTGATTTTATCGTGTCATGTGAATCACGCGAATTAATGTTTTCGTATAAGTATTAAATAAAAAAAATATATTTTTTTCCGACACGTACGCGTCTCACTTTATTATATTTATTTAATATCTTAGACTTAAATGAGTTATGTTTAGTACATATGTATGCTAAACCTTCACTGACTTACAATTTACAAATATTTTCCTTAAATACTAAAATAATTAGTTTCTTATCGTAACTTTTTTGTATAAATGTAGTTTAACATGATAAATCTTATTTCTTTGTTTCTTAAACAAGATTGATCATGTTTTGTTTCTTATCTCTAAGGGTGGTTATAATTCTATATTTCTAAAATCTTAACAAAGGAATATTTATGCTTAAAAAATATGTTGTGTTTTATCATTAGTGTTTTTCTTTGTTATTCGTATTCATACATACATACATATGTAGGTAGTTTTTTGTTTATTAAATTGAAAGATATTTATCTTAGTACTAACGTCCTTTAGACTGACCTTAACTCTCGTGATCAAATTTATAATTATTCACGCGTGAGTGCGTGACCGTGACTTGAAAAAATTACTAGTGCCTGAGTTTTGTTAAGAATCACGCTCGAATTATCACGCTCTCACGAGATAACACTCCTGCGTGGGTATATAACTGTATTAAAAATGTTAAATTTTCTTGTAATAAATACTACAATCTATGTCTGAGTTGCCCAAAGTAGCACCAAAGTGCCGAACATCAATCGGCTTCTTATACAAATGAATACACTTACGCGAATACATTGCTCTCGTGTTTCTCTCTGTTCTATGTACAAGTTAAGAAACAATGTTCTTATATTAATAAAAAACTATTAAATTTCAAGATATCTTTGTATCTTGAAATATTCTTTATTTAATATTTATTTTAATTTTCTGACGAAACTATTAGTTTACTTATGAACTAGTTTTTTAAACTATGTTAAGTTTTTTGAGTTTTCTTATGGACTAGTTTTTTTAAACTATGTTAAGTTTTTTGAGTTTTCTTATGAACTGGTTTTTTAAACTATGTTAAGTTTTTTGAGTTTTCTTATGAACTGGCGAGCGACAGTATTTACAGTGCTATTTATACTCTTCGTTCGTATAATGTTAAGGGATGATATTTTAGTGTTCTTTTGTTCTTACAAAGAGTTATAAACATTTGTGTCTTTGTTCTTATTTATCTAGAACTAGCTGATACTTCTTTGTGTATTAAAAACATGTTTTTTTTTCATGATCAATCTTATCTAATTTATTAGTGTTTACATCATTTTGTTTACAGTATTTTTACTCTTACAATAGATATATTTTATTTATGATTTGTTTCTTATCTTTATTATTTATGGTTAAAGGTTATTTACGATATCAATTGCTTTATCGTTTATTAATGTTAGTATACCTGTGCTTGGGTTGACCTTAACTCTCCTCCTGCTTAAAATGAATCGTCCCGATTCGTAATTCTCCCCTCACTTAAAATGAATCGTCTCGATTCATGCCTGATTAATGCTTATTTCATGTGTGATTCTTTCTAGTTCTGTGTTATAAAAAACTTGAAAATTTTCTCTAGTCCTTATTGCTCTTAAAGTTAAATAGTATTTTGTTGCGTTTAAAATAATATATACAAGTGCCGTTGTTGTTGTAATTGCTAAAATTATATATTAAGAGTATCTGATAGGATGCGTTTCTATTGGTATTACAAATTTCCTTAGAGAATCGATATTGTTGAATGACAGTTCCGAAGAGGATGTTAGTATTTTTGTTAAATATTTGGTCGTACACCTTGAGGATTTTCGTTAAATTAGTCATGTGAAACAAAAATGTAAATTCATCAAATAAATATGTGTCGTCAGTTCGGGTTAATATATATTTTTTGTTTTCCACATGTTCTATCTCAATTGTTGCTTCTAACTTCTGGAATAATATTGTTAGTACGGCTATAATCTGGAATACTTTCTTCATTGTTTGAAAATGTGATGTTCTTTATATTGTTTTTATGCACTGTTTTTCCTTTCTTTGTTAGGATAATGTCTCCTAAATCTTCTTCAACAATTTCTTTTTTATAACGCGGTAAGTTTTTATTTCTAATTCCAACTATTTTCACTAATATTTGTGTTCCTTTTGTGAAAGTTCTATGTTTGGTGTTTTTGTTTAGGCGGTTAAGCACTTTTTCAGATGCGTCTTTTAGGTTTTTTATTATTTCTTCTTTATTTATATTAATTAAACCGAAATATATGTCTCTTGGTCGATGATTTGTTACGGTGTGCACTGAATTATTAAGTTCTTTAATAGCTCTGAATATTTCTTCTCTACTTGTAGAATTATTACTAAATTTGAATATTCGTGTTAATTCACCAATTGAATTATGTGCTCTTTCCACTTGTCCGTTTAATGCTGACCTGTGTACTGGAGTTTCTATTTTTTGAATGCCGTATTTATAACATAATTGTTTAATGGCTGGAGTGACAAAAGATGCTTCATTATCAGTTATTAATCGTTTACACTCAGGAAAACTGGTGTTGATTATTTCTTCCAATACATTTTCAATTGCTGCTTTAGTTTCAATTTGTCGAGCTACTATGTATTTAGAGAATTTATCTATGGTTACGAGATACATTATTTTGTCGTTGAAATAAATATCAGCGTGTATAAATTCTCTGGGCTGTGTGGGTATAGTTGAGTCACGTAAAGGTTCTTTGATAGGGTTTCTCTCATACTTACCATATAGACATGCTGAACAATTGTTATTATATTTCTTTCCGGCCAATAGTGTTTTTCAAGTATCTCCTTTATAGTATTTTTACAGCTTCTATGAGCTCTATCATGTGTTTCTTTAACAATGCGTATTTGCTCATTCTTATCCAATACGTCATTTAGTTTTATCGCCGCGTACACAAAATTTGATCCAATAAATGTGTCTGATTATTTTTCCATATCTATATATGTTTTCAGTATTTGTATGTAGTGATATAATTCTCTTGGGTTGTATGATTTTTTTTAATTCAGTTATTAGATTATCATTGTTAAAAAAATTAACGGTGTATCGTATTTTCCGGAGAAAATAGTTCGTACTCGTGTTTCTACTAAACTTGTTGTTGGTACTAATTCTATTTGCATGCCGTAGGAATTAAATGGTTGTGAAACTGATTTGATTGCATCACTAAGTGAGCTTTCGGCTGAATGCATGGTGTCAATTGAAGATGTGTTTATAATCTGTCGAGACAATGCATCAGCTACTACATTCTCTGTGCCTGGCTTGTATTTAATTTTAGCGCCGTAATCTTCTATTATGGCTTTCCAGCGTTTTAATTTAGGGTTAGGATTCTTTTCTGAAATGGCGTAAGTTAAATATTGATGGTGTGTGAAAATAGTGAGGTCGGGTATACCATATATATAATTCCTCAGTTTTTGTAGGGTCCATATTATGGCCAATAATTCTTTTTCGTTTGTACTGTATCTCTGTTCTGTTTCACTCAAAGTTCTTGACAAGAAATAAATTGGGTTTTTATTTTGGCTTAACACGGCTCCAATAGCTATGTTGGATGCGTCCGTTGTTAATTCAAAAGGTTTTTTAAAGTCTGGTTGGAATAATTCCACCTGTTCTTTTAATTTTAATTTTTCTACAGCTGCTATGGCTGCCTGGTCTAATTTAATTTCCTTATTTGCACTTTTATTCCTACCTACATGTGCGTTTTCTCCCTTCAAATGTATGGTTAGAGGTTTTGTAATTTGGTCGTAGTCTTTTACAAATCTACGATAGTAACCTGTTAGTCCTAAAAATCTTCTCAAGTCTCAGGGTTTTTGGAATGGGAAATTTTCAATCGCCCTTATTTTCTCTGGGTCTGTTGTTATTTTATTGTGTTTGATGATGTGTCCTAAGTACTCGACTTCGGACATGAAGAATTTTGATTTTTCATTCGAGACTTTTAGAGTAGCCTTTTTTAATGTTCTTCTGCTGTAGATGAATAGATCAAAACATCATCTATGTAGACATATACAAATTTACCTATGAATTCCCATAATATGTCGTCTACACACCGTTGAAAAATTGAAGGTGCATTCTTCAAACCGAAAGGCATACGTATGAATTCATACTTGCCTCCGTTTACACAAAAAACTGTTTTTCCCTATCACTTTCTTTAATTCTAATTTGGTGGAAACCAGATTCTAAATCTAAAGTTGTAAAGAATTTAGCTTTTCTTAAGTTTTGTAAAGTTGTGTTTACATCAGGGATGATATATCTGTCTGTAACTGTCTGTTCATTTAATTTACGGAAATCTATTACCATTCTTCTTTTATGTTTTCCATTTTCGTCGACACCTTTTTTATGTACCGTTAACATTAGAGAATTGTAGGGACTGAAGCTTCTTTGGATTATCCCATCTTTTAATAATTTTTCAATTTCTTTATTAACGAATTAAATATCGTTCATATTTCCAGGATATTGTTTCGTCCAAATTGTGTCTTTGCAAGTTGTTCTAATACTTGCTTATATTGTTGTGGTGAAAGGCAAAGGACCTATTCTATTATTTTCCTGCATTAAATTATTTATTTCTAATTCGTATTGTTTATCTCCTATAGAGTAATTTATTTTCTGCGATAATTCTGGGACAGTGAACAATTTTCTTCGTCTATGACTGCATTTAATTGTTTTAGCCCTTCAATTCGTAGCATTAGATCATAATAATCATTCCTTTTGATTTCGAAAAATTCTAACTCTTGCTTAAATAATTTTATTTTCTGTTTATGATTTAAAATCGATTCACCGTGCATGGTGATCATTTTAAATGGTCTTGTTTTAATTCCAGATCCAATAATTAAATTCTTATTAATATAATTATGGGTTGCACCACAATCTATAAAAATTTTATAATTTTTTTCATCTTCGTCTTTCATATATATGTAGAGCAACCCATTTATTAGTTTAAAGTCTTATAAATACTTCCATTATTATATCGTGACTTACTACTTTTTTCTGTCGTGGTACTGCCGTTCCCATCTCTATCTTGGGTTGTTTCTATTCTATTGTTGCGCTGCAATTTGTTGTTGTTGTTAAAGTTCCGGTTTTGATCTCTCATTCTTTTCCATGGTTGGCTGTGAAATCCTTGTGAGCAGCGTTGCCGTTGTGACACTAAAGTATCACTTTTGACCCTTTTTCGTGCCAATGACACTTTTTATGACCCTTTTTTTTTATTTTATTCCTTTATATCATTTTAACAAAATGAATGCCACTTTTTGAAAAAGAGTCAAAGTTCCAATATTCCTCACGAAAGTTTTTAGTATACTTTTATACATGTGTGTTGTATACATATTTCCATACATGACTTGTGAACGTACATATAAAAATTGCATGCGATATTATTATTACAACAACTGACTTTTGTGCAACTGTCATATTCCAGGCATACCTATTTTGTTCATATAAAGTTTAACAATTGTGTAAAATGAACTGATGATTAACTGTGAGTAGACCCTGATTTATATACATACTATGTATATTAAATATTAGAGGGTTGCACGAGCAACACCACACGGTGGCGTGAAATAAAAAAAGGAACGAATTTTTTCAAAACTATCACTGATTAAAAATAAACTTACAAGCAAACTTAATATACAAACATGTGAGTCCATGCTTTCCTCTTTCAGTTTGCCCGAATCAGAGCTGGAAGAATGGACTTCAAGGAAGAATTAATTACAAAATATAGAATAAGTATTTCTAAAATGTAATAAACATTATCAAAAGTTTTTGTAAAAGCAACTTCTTTTTTGACAATATGATAATGTATTTAATTAGTTCTTAAAATTCGTTCACAAAAAACTTGACAATATTTTACATTAAAATATCCTTTTTTGATCCTTTTTTTTCTTAAATACCCTTTTTATGACACTTTTTCGAAATTTTCAACGGCAACCCTGCTTGTGAGTTGTATTGGATTTGCCTGGTGTTGCCAGAAGAGATGTCCATTGGCTCTGGCTTCGGAAAATTTTGGTGTAGTTGACGTTGTTGTTGATTCTGTTGATGATGTTGATTTTGTTGATTTGGTAAATGATAGGAGGGTCTTCTGAAGTGTTGATTACTTTCGAATCGTTGACGTGCTTGTTCTTTTTGCTGTACTTTTATATAATGGCCTCTGTTATTTCTGTGATGGATATTATGTTGCAAACTTCTGTGGTTATCATCATGCTCTATAGTTTGAGCCATGGCGTAGGCGTGTTCTAGATCTTTTATTGGGTTCCCGTAAAGGGTTGAACGTATGAAGTTATCATTTATACCGTTCTTAAATGTGCGGACAGCATCTTCCATTGCATGTGCAGTCATACACTTGATTGACTCCGGGGAATCTCCAGACATTGCAATTTTGGATGTTACCGCTGTCAGTGCTTTGCTAACTTCATCATGAAATTCTGACAGTGATGACTTGCCTTGTGTTAATTTTGTTAATTCGTCCTTAAGGACATACAGTGGCCGTTGATCACAATAAGTGTAGTACAATCTATTTAAGATTGCTTCAAAATTAAAAATCGTATTGTGGTTCAAGAGGATATTTGCTGCGGGTCCAACTATCTTTGACTTGACATTGGATAGTGCCTCTACGTATTTGTTGCAATTGGAAAGTCTACTAATGCTATTCATTAGGCGTGTAGCATCCTCTCTCCATAATCGATAGTTGCTCTTTATTCCATCAAATGTGGATAATGATTTGAATATTTCAAGATTTATGTCGTAGAGACCCTTGGCTCTAAGGCTACGGCATGTGGTTGATTTACAACTGGATTTATTGGGATTTGTTCCAATCTGCTGCGTAGCGTAGCATTTTCTTGTTGGACGGCTTCTAATGCTACTTGGAGGTTTGCCATCTGTTGCATCAATTGGTTTAGGTTTACTTGTTCCATGTTTCTGGTTGTATCGTATGTGTATCCTCTGGATGCTTTTCTCATTAAAAAACTTTATTATTTTATTTCAGTTTATACTTTACGTTCCTTTCTATGAGGAATTCCTTTTAAGTTTGAAATATCCTGTTTCTATGCAAGATTATTTGTTATCCTTGCTGCGACAAGGAATTTGGTCCGCTCAACTAGAGGATATCAATATAATATCCTCCTGGCAGGATCGCCAGTTAAGAAACAATGTTCTTATATTAATAAAAAATTATTAATTTTCAAGATACCTTTGTATCTTGAAATATTCTTTATTTAATATTTATTTTAATTTTCTTACGAAACTATTAGTTTACTTATGAACTAGTTTTTTAAACTATGTTAAGTTTTATGAGTTTTCTTATGGACTAGTTTTTTTAAACTATGTTAAGTTTTTTGAGTTTTCTTATGAACTGGTTTTTTAAACTATGTTAAGTTTTTTGAGTTTTCTTATGAACTGGCGAACGACAGTATTTACAGTGCAATTTATACTCTTCGTTCGTATAATGTTAAGGGATGATATTTTAGTGTTCTTTTGTTCTTACAAAGAGTTATAAACATTTGTGTCTTTGTTCTTATTTATCTAGAACTAGCTGATACTTCTTTGTGTATTAAAACATGCTTTTTTTCATGATCAATCTTATCTAATTTATTAGTGTACATAATTTTGTTTACAGTATTTTTACTCTTACAATAGATTTATTTTATTTATGATTTGTTTCTTATCTTTATTACTTATGGTTAAAGGTTATTTACGATATCAATTGCTTTATCGTTTATTAATGTTAGTATACCTGTGCTTGGGTTGACCTTAACTTACATACATATGTATATACATACATATAGGTAGAATGAGGCTGCACGTACATATGCATGTATATACATATGTATGTGTAAGAACCAAGATTTGAAACCCAAACGAATAATGGTATCGGTATTGATACCGGTACAATTATTTTTTAAATTTCGGTAACGGTATCGGTATTTTTTTATTTCGGTATCGATATTACCGGTACATACCGATCAAGAGTACAATACCGGTATACCAATATTACTATAATACACACGAAGTGTATGTAGAAAATGTAAGTATTGAGTGATGTACGAATGAACATTTTTATTCGAACTCCCGAATATTCGTACGTTTTTAGATATTCGTGCTCGTACTCGCCACATTCAGAGGAAAACGAACATTTTTATTTTTTTTTAATTTGCAATAATTTAAAAAAGTTAATTTATTTCAATTCGAAGAATAAAAAATATTCTTGTTGCTAACTTAAAAACAAACAAAACAAACTCATTGTACAATTAATTGGTAAACAAGACCAACACCATTGAAAATTTGTTCGATCTTTAAGTAAATCTAAAATGTTCAGTGAAATCATTTAAAAAAAATTCATATCATATTTTCGATCAATAAAGGTTGCCATGGTAAAAAATATTTTGGGACGGCTTTAAGAGTGCAATGGTGGGGTATATTGCGAGATCAAATGACTCAAAATGATGTCCATTACCAAAAACAGGAATGTGATTTATTGTTGTTGCTTATTAATAATCGTAATTTTTTCAAATTTGTTTTATTAAGGTCTGTTGGACCACTTCCTCCGACTCGCGATTTTTTCTTTTAAAGTTATACAGACCCGTTAATCTAGAACAAAAGGTAATTAAACTACGTATCTAATTTTTATTTTCTTATTTTTTTGGTACTTTTTAAAGGACTACATTTTTAGTAGATAATATTTGTTCAAAAATAATTTGTCCATATCAAAATATAATTAAATATTCTTGTACATACTTCGAAATTGGGTCTAGTTCCCATATACATTTCATAGTTGTTTTATATAAATGTTTTCTTAGGTTCGGTTGTATAAGAAATAAAGTCATATCTGAAGGAATTAATACATCCCTACGTTGTAGCCTCAAGTGGAGCAACGAAAATGTTAAAAGTTAATAATTTGATATTATCATATCCATGGAGGAATATATTTTTATAAAGAACACTTTTTGTCCATGAGAATTAGAGGAAATATTTTATAAAGCTCTGTAGAACCATTTCGTTCTATGTATTATGTACATTTATTGGTAATATATGTTGTATTTTTATATGAAAATAAGTTTTTTGTGTATATTATGAAATTAAGATATGTAAAAGTAGAAGAGATGAGGAAAGGAAAACCATGTAAGCAGTTTGACCACAATGTGTCTATATTGTTTGCATAAAGTGACTTTTCAGCAAAAAATTTAAAATGGAAATTTATCATACTGTGTATATTTGTGTGTTTTGTTTTTACCAAAGCCTTTAGTATATGCTTAACTTTAATGTACCGCAACATGGGTGTGAAGTTCTTATAGAAAATATTTCATATTTCATTTTGTAGACGTAAATAGAACCCAAATTAAATATCTATAACTTTCACATATAATATTCGTATTCGTACTCGCGAATATCAAAATCTTACAGTCGGCGCATCACTAGTATGTACATATGTATAATAAAGAAGTACTCTTCAAAATTTTAAATCTCCGCATTAGCTCGGATAAGAACAACCGCATTTAGACTATCACCTTCAAGTCCATTATGGTAAGGGTTCACTATATACCTTACACCCTTTCTACAAAAACTTGTGTAGGTAGAACAGGCAATATAACTTTCGCGATTTCAAATAACTTTGGCTTACAATGGTTTTGCTCTTTGCACCAATTTTAAATATTTATATGTATGTCTAGGGACACGTTTTTCCCTCCTAAAAGAGAACAAAAACGTGCTCATAAAAGAAATATATTTTTGCAATTTTATTAATGGTGGGAATCGGTATACCGGTACAGACATAAACGGTATTCTGCATACCGGTATTTTTTAACCGAAATGAATTTATTTATCGTTACCGATACCGGTATCTAATTTAAGCGGTATTTGAATCGGTATCGGTATTTTTACGATGCCGTTTGCCAACCGTTGTAAGAACCTATTTTTCAATTTCAATTTATCAACAAACATAAAAAATTAATTATATATATTTTTCGTAAGCGTGCGTGATCGTGATAAGTTGTACAGCCCTCGTGCGTGATTAAAAATATTTTATGCGTGATCGTGAAAATTGCAATACTTAAATACAAATTTTTATTAGAGCTTCATAAAGCAAAATCTGTTTCATAACTAATGTGCAGATAAAAGTTGAAATAAGGAATGACCGTATGAGTATTAAAAAAGTTATTAAAATTTGTTTTCAAATTATTACAGACTTCGTTTTTTTTAATTTAGTAATTTATGGGTAGCTATAAGAAGCAAAGTGCCAGGGTCTGCAAAGAATAAGAGCTTCCCCAAGGTCCCATTCGCACAGGAAGTAGGGAATCCTATAGTCCACTCGTAGAGTATAATTGGTTTTCACTAGTAAAATCAAATCTCATGAGGTATTTGACAAATCCAAAACAAGTTTTTGCATGCGATTGACAACCAACGACAGTAATACGGTACCGTTAGCTGACGCCAGGCACTAATCCCAACCACATAACTCTTAAATCCTTATTCAATGTCAAATTTTAATTGCGTTTTCAAATCATTTCTTTTCCTTTCTCCCCAAATCTGTTGTTTAGGGCTAGCTTCTGTATCTATGTGGCAGACTCTTCAACAAATTAAATTGGTAATTAATCTATCCAAAAGTAGTTTAGCATGTAACAGTAGTATATTTATGTCTTTTCGGCGATCGAATTTTCATACAAAAGTTGGCTCATGCCTACGCTACAGCCGGTGTTGTTAGTTTTTTGAATGATATGTCTTTAATTTTTAGTTGGTTGAATTTCCATCCCTGGTTTAATGATATAATTGTTGCCTACTTTGCGGGTTTAAGGTTAGGTTAGGTTAGCAGGCTGCTGGTAAGGAAGGGTGAAATTTAGAGTACAGCTCACTTGGGTCCAATACAATGATCCCTTTGTGCTACCTGTTAGTTGAAGAGATGATAGTGAGAGAGGGTGATAGGAAAGGGATAGTGATAGTGAAGACAGGTGGTAAAGGAAGAGATAGAGGAAAGCTTCATTCTTTTACAACTCTGCTTTTTTTGTACGCTTTTTTGTTGCAGCGCCTTCTGGTGTCAAATGAGGCGTATTAAATTTTGAAGCTGTGTTTAGTAGCCTTGTTGGTTATTTTACTTCGCAAATGATTCTGATACACAACGAAGGTGGGCATTCTGATGTTACAATAGGATTAGTATCTGATTAAGTCGGTATAGTTTTTAGTGACCAGTGCCTTATGCCTGCATCAGTAGAATTTTTCCCACAACAACTGATACAAAGGACACTAATGCAGGACCTTCGGTTTTGTAGTCACCGTGCTAACTACTTCAGCCAACGCCACCCTCGGGTTTAAGGTTGATAATTACAAAATTCATAGCCGTTAATTTCAAAATCTCTGGTTTTCGAAATAAGCGGCTGGTGCCTTAAGAAAATTTATTTATTTCAAAAACCTCCTATTTGTAAAAAATTAAAAGGAAACAGTTTGTCACTACGATAACGAATTATCTGGACCAAAGCATATTTATATAAAGTATATGCAGGTCTACAACAACTAAGAAAATACAAAAACAACAGGCGATTTGTTTGTGTAAGAATAATGGATGAATGTCAAAAACAGATGAATACAACCAGACCTGGGCAACTTGCATTACTTTTGCATAAGCACTGATTGAAAAACAAAGATTTTAGTGTAAATTTAAATTTAGCGGGTTTGTCGTTGTCATCTTGCAATATTTTAAAACGGTTTTGGCGATTAGTAGATGATGCGCTGTTATTCCTAGAGATATTTGGAGCAGATGAAATTTTAGAAGAATTTGGGCTTCGCCCACTCTTTACCACAGTTATATATCTATCCATGCCGACTTGGACCTTGGGTTTTGAGCTACTGTTATCAATAGTGATAACCTAGTTAATAGATGAGCACGAGCCCGGATTAGATGATGTCGCTGGCTTAAATGATGAATTACTAGGCAACTGTAACGTTAACGAATCACTAGTTGGCATTGGACAAAGCGAAGTTGATCGCTGACGAAAATGCGGCTTTGCCGTTAGAGAAAGTCTATCATCAGATTTTTTATTTTTATTGCTTTTATTAAGAGCTTCAGAACTCATAGTAAGTTTATCATCAGATTTGTTATTTTTATTGTTATCATTGAGAGCATCAGAACTCACAGTAAAATAGGAATTTCTGCCGTTATAACTCACTTCACAATTATTTGTATTTGAGGTACTCATATAGAGTATTCCTCTAGGGTACTTTGTCTGTGTTTTTTTGTTTACGGTTTTTTTTTGTTTTTGTTATTTCTATATGTAAAAATATTAGCAAAGCAAAAAAGCTTATTTATAAAAGTTAATATGTACTACGAATATTTTTTTGTATGATTTTATTTTTTATGTATGTAAGAAAAATTCCGCTATTACGTCTGTTCACTATGAAGGTACAACGAAAACTGAACTGCGAACGAAACGTCCAAGCCGCCACCAATCTATTTAAGAGAAAAAAACTCAAACGTTCTTATTAAAAAATTGATTTCAGTAATTGGTGAGAATAAATTTCACATTGTTCCAATAAAACGTGATAACATTGATAAAACGAAAATTCAAATTTATGAAGAAAAAGATTTTCGCACAATGGTTTCTGAATTTGAAAAAAGTAAAACAAATTTCTACACATACCAGCTCAAGAGTGCTAAAAGTCTGCATATCTTATTGAAGGACATAGATTCCTATGTCGCTCCCGAAGAAATAAAAGATGCACTCGTCCTCCAGGGATTTAAGGTAAAAAATGTATCGAACATAATAAATAGGGAAAAGATCCCCCAAATGATATAAAATTGAGAAAAAATGAGATGCACCCAATTTATAATTTAAAATATCTTTTATACCGAAAAATAACAGTTGAAGAACCACATAAGCGTTCTGGACCCGTACAGTGCCATAATTGTCAAGAATATGGCCATACTAAAAGTTACTGCAATTTACCAACTGTTTGTGTTGTGTGCGGCGAATTACACGGCACTACTAGTTGCAATAAGCCAAAAAATCAAAGTGATAAAAAATGCAGCAATTGTGGAGGTAATCACACCGCTAACTACAGAGGTTGTCCTGTGTACTGTTTCGTCAAACAGACTAGCTCTAGCGCAATCAGCAAACGCTTTATCCGCCAGTATTGCGCAAGTGAGTTAACCAGTTACTTCCCGTGTATCGTATGCCGATGCTGCTAAGATAAATTCTATTCCTACTCAAAATGTTTCACCACCAAATAATTCAACAAATACAAACTCAAGCTTTAATTTCAATCGCCTTGAAGCTACTATTGATAATCTGGTGCAAACTATAAATAATTTTACAACAAATATGACTAGCATGATGCAAGAAATGCTGCGAATGCAGAATACACTGCTTCAAGCATTAGTAAACAAACCATCAACACTTTAAAAAAAATGTTTCTGGAACGCAAACGGCATTCGCCAACATAAAAATTAACTTGAGCACTTCCTCACGGAAAAAAATATTGCTATAATGTTGGTCTCAGAGACTCATTTGACTTCGAGAAGTCTTTTTAAAATTTCTGGCTACACCTTATATGATTCAAAGGACCCAAGAGGAAGAGCATGCGGCGGGTCAGCAATTCTAATAAGGTCAAGACTCAAGCATTATATTATTGACAACATTTCGGAAGAACATCTACAAGCAACTAATATTTTTTATTGAAAATTTTTGCACTAATTTTGTAATATCATCAATTTACTCCCCTCCCAGATTCGCAATTACTGAAGATCAATACGAGGATTTCTACAAATCTCTTGGCCCTTGTTTCGTAGCAGCTGGGGACTATAATGCCAAACATACGTTCTGGGGTTCGCGTCTTATCACACCCAGAGGTCAAGCATTGTTCAAAACAATTTCAAAAATGGGCTTGGACGTCATTTCGAGTGGGGAGCCCACTTACTGGCCTACTGACATACAAAAAATTCCGGATGTTATAGATTTTGGCGTCATGAAAAATATCACTAGGGATTTAATTCAAGTTGAAGCTTCTCTAGATCTCTCGTCCGATCACTCTCCCATGATCGTTTCAATTTGTAGCCCATTAAGAAGTGACTGACCTCATCCTTATGTGAAGATGATAAATCGTGTTAATTGGCTGGGATTCAAAAAATATCTTAGTAGTCATTGCACAGAATATATTACGCTAAGAACACCCGATGATATTGAATCTAACATTACCAACCTTAATGAAAATATTAAACAGGCTGCTGAACATGCCACTACCTCCCATCCGCAGACTGGGTTTAATAGAATTTATTCTACTGATACTGAAAGTCTCGTGTGTGAAAAAAGAAGAGCTAGAAGGGAATGGCAACAGCACAGATCACCTCAACATAAAACTAGGTTTAAAGAGTCCACTAAACGACTCCAAGAGTTGCTTGCATTTGAAAAAACTGTATCTCTTAAAAATTATCTGGAAGGTCTTGATGTCACACCAGCATCTAATTACTCTCTGTGGCGCGCTGCTAGAAAGCTTAAAACACCCGTCGAGTTTAAACCACCTCTGCGCACATCTACCGGAGATTGGGCAAGAAGCGACTGTGAAAAAGGTAAATTATTTGCTGAGCATTTAAAATCCGTATTTACCCCAAACTCATGTACTGGTGCTGTTGATTTGCCGAGTGTAGTTGCGCTACCCCCTCGACCCATAAAATTTAAGACGCGTGATGTACAAAAACTAATTGCTGAACTCAACCCGAAAAAAGCTCCGGGTATTAATAAAATTAGTAACCAGATGCTGATGAAGTTGCCTCGTATTGCAATTAGAATCCTGTTATTCATTTTTAATGCCATTTTACGTCTGGAATATTATCCAAACAGCTGGAAGCTTGCCAAGGTTAAAATGATTCCAAAGCCGCAAAGATCTTACCAAGACTGAGTCATATAGGCCAATAAGTTTACTGTCAACAATGTCAAAGCTCTTTGAAAAGTTACTCATGATAAAATTGTCCCCAATTCTAAATGATAATGAGTGCATACCGGACCATCAATTTGGTTTTAGAATGCAGCATAGCACCACTGAACAAACTCATAGATTGGTTCAATTTATACGAAAAACTTTTGAAGAAAATAAGTATTGCTCTGCGCTGTTTATTGACGTTTCTCAGGCATTTGATAAAGTGTGGCATGAAGGCCTAATTTTAAAATTAAAGACTTACTTACCAATAAACATTCTAAATCTTTTGGAAAGCTACATTATTGCCCGGAAATTCACTCTTGTGGAAGGAGACTTTATGAGTATGCATGAAACAATCTCATCCGGTGTGCCACAGGGGAGTATACTGGGGCCAGTTTTGTATTTGATTTATACTTGTGATATGCCTTTGAGCAGTAATATTCACACATCTACATTTGCCGATGATACAGCCTGCCTCAGTATGCACGAAAACCCTCACGAGGCTTCCCGATATCTTCAGCAACATATTACCCAGCTAGAACTATGGTTAAACAGGTGGAGAATAAAGGTAAACGAACAGAAGTGTGCTCAGGTACCCTACGAAAAGACACTTGTTCCCCCATTACAATCAATAATCAAATTGTTCCTCAAAATTTACAAGTGAAATACCTTGGTATACACCTTGATCGAAGGCTTACATGGAAACACCACATTGACTCTAAGCTAACGCAAATGAAACTTAAACTAACTCAGTTACATTGGCTGATTGGTAGAAATTCAACCCTCAGTCTAGATTGCAAACTTTTGATATACAAGTCGCTTTTAAAACCTATATGGTGCTACGGAATTCAGCTATGGGGTACTGCTTCAGCTTCAAATATAGAAAAAATTCAACGAAGGCAAAACAAAATTTTACGGATAATAACATCGGCTCCATGGTACATAAGAAATTCAAATTTGCATCGTGATTTGAATATGCCACAAGTAACTGAAGAAATTGCAAAATACGCTGGCAAATATCTTACAAAACTCGAGTCTCATCCTAATCCGCTTGATCGTAATATCTTGAATTTTACTGGACACATCCGCTTAAAAAAGAGGGACACAAGGGCTCTAATACTCAACACTCCAAAAGAAACTGCTTGAAAATACTTTTGTTTTTGCTTATCACGACTTATGTATTATTAATAACTATCACTAAGTTTATGTCCGACACTGGTCGGGTCTAATTAATTATATTTAGATTTAAGATTTGAATAATTATTGTTAGTTCATATTTGAAGATACAATAAATAAATATATGTACTAAAAAAAAAATTTTAATTTGATGCTTGTAGTTGCACTTAAATAAAATCTCTTAAAAGTAATGGATTAATATTGCATTAGCAGGTAATCGCATGGCGAAAAATGCACTAATTTTGTATTGCCACTAAGCACGTCATGAAGTAATGCAATATTATTGCATTATCAAATATTGTACACACTAATATTGAATAAAACGTTAACCTATTTTATCAGATAGCATAAATAATAAAATAAAAATGCAGTAAAGTTCATTGATGGCACCTATGTAAGTACGTACACACAAATTAAAGAAAAGAAAAACTGTTGGAGACAAACAGTAAACATGTTCGGATGGTAATTTTTGTTCTTTTATATTTTTCTGCATTTCCAAAATCCCTTCTTCATTTATTTCCTACGTTCCCGACTGTATAGTGACATCACTTAAAATTTCAACCGTTTGATCATTTCCTGTTAGTTCCAAATTACAGATTTCTTCAACAATAACAATAGAATTAACTCCCCGATCTCGTAATTTAGGAGATATTTTGTTAATAATTTCGATAACTTTATCAAAATCTGTTGCCTCAAATGTTGTAATTTCATGTCGACCACCGACCAATAACTCTGATTGATTTTGAACACATTTGGTGAAGTCGACGTTCTCAGGGTTAAAGGGATATAACCCACACTTTCTGAACCCATTTTTAGTTGTGTCTTCCATATTTATGTTAGAAAGAACCATATTGAAAAGGGGTCAAAATGTTGACTTTGATACAACTTTGTTACTATTTTCCTGTTTCATCTGCCCTTACAGTTTTCTTCCACTCTGCTTTCAACGGTTTAAAAACACTTACATGCAGGTTGCATAATGTGTGTGGTGTTTGGAGGAAGTGCATATAATATAATACCATTGTTTTCGCAAAACTTACTCAACTCCAACGTCATATGAGATTATGACAAATAACAGAATTGGTCGCTGAACATTGTGTTCATTAAGCCAACTATGAACCCCATTGACGATATACTCATAAAACGTTTCGCTCACCATCCATCCGACTTACCCAAAAACAAATTCTCTGGAAGGCTATTTACGACTTCTTTAGGTGGCCGCACGTATGGAAATTCAACCATTGGGACCACCGTCTGGCCACTTGCTGAGAAAACCAACAGCACCATAACGGTTTCTCTCTCGTTTCCTTTTTGAATTGCATAAACATTTTTATATCCTTTTGGTGCCAATACTTTTCCTGTTTTAGGACACATACTGAAACTGGTCTCACCTCCATTAAAGATTCGAGATGGTTCGTCTAAAATGTCCAAAGCATTTTCTTCAGTAAGAAAATTTCTAAGTTCTTCGAAGCATTTTCTTATGTATTCAACAAGTCTTGAGGTTTTAATGGGAACCCACATTTTGCAAGATCTCCACACAATTTTGCCAGACGGTGCTCTTCCGCATCAGTTAAAACTGTTTATGGACCCATTTTTCTAACATCATCAGCAATTCGGACATGTATTCTATCTTGGATAGTAGTACGCGGGACACCATACTTTTTACTTGCAGCAGAGATAGAAGTTGTGTCTTCTTATTTTATGTAGAGCACTTTTCATCGACTCTTCGGAATATTGGTGCAGCGATCTTTTTCCTTTGGTGGACATATTTTAAAACTGCAAATTTTCTGAAATGCCATGAACAACCTATTATTTATACCGAATCTTAAATTTCATCCTGTTTTAGGATTTCCAGTTATGTGAATGTAGGGAAACAAGTTCGCTGCCGACTTTAGAACATTTATGTCTTATACTCGGCAGGTCTTTCAATATTCAATATGAACTATGCCGACTACTGGGTAAACTCATTTTCTACTCATTTTCATTATATTGAGTGGAAAGAGGGATGGTTGATAAACAATGTTTTAAAAATTGAGCTTAATCTAAAAAAAACTAATTTACCAGTAGTTGTCAACCCCCTGCCGAAAATTGTAATCATAGAATTTTTTGTTCCTAATGTTCACTTTCGAAAGAATATTTTGATTGTTTTATTTATTTGGAAGCACTTATTGTTATAAAATCACTTAATTAAATCTCAATACTTACTTGTTTAAGATGGCTCTGACACTAAAAAATTTCTAAAAAAACAGCACTACTGCACTTGATCAAATACTGTCACTGAATGAAGACCAAAATACAACAAATTAAGCATCTTAGTCAAATTTACTCATTTCATAAAGAGAAAAAAGTATATTTCCAATGAGATGTAACTGTTATTTAGATATATAACTTCCGTTATTCTTATTTATTCACATTTTATGTAAAAAAATGCCGACTACTGGTACATGCCGACATTAGGGACGTTTACCCTATACTTTATACAAATTTACTTTGTTCAGCATTTTAATTTAAAATTGTGGTTTAAAGTTGTTATTGTTGAGCTATGTACATATGCTTTTGAGTTCAGCTCCTAGGTATAGTATATTTCTAATTTTTTTATTAAAAACTACAGTTTCAGCATAATTGATTAAATGTGCGTATAACCATCGCTTTCAGAGAAAAAATTTATTGGATTTATTAGTTTTTGTGTTAAATAGAAATAAATTCCTTACATAGCGTCTACAACTGCGATTAACTCTGACATAATATGTGAGAGAACGTCGGCAGAATAACAAAAATAAAATGCCGATATTTCTCTTCATCTCATACAACAGGACAACGTAATTCTACTTTTCTTATAACATTTCATTTTATGCAAATTCTCATCGAGTTAACATGTATTATTTTTGTATAATTATATATTTTGTTTTCACTTTTTCGCACAAACTTTAATTCACAAATTAAATTTAACACATTTGAACATATAAAATCCCAGAAATATTGTCCAAAACATTGTTTTTCATTTATTTTAAGAAACACATTTAAACCTATAAAATCCAAGAAATTTTTTATAAAACATTGTTTTTCATTTATTTTAATAAAAACTCACACATGCATACTAATTTATTACCATGTACGTGTGTTTTTTGACAATTCATCTCATAAGATTGTTGTTATGGGATTTCTTATAACAACTCTCTCATAAAAAATCTTATAAGATTGACATAAGGTCTACACCTAACATAATATGTAAGATGAGATCGTCAAATTCAATCGCAGAGCGAGTTATGTTACGTGTAGACTTCATATTATTGTTATCTCAATCTTATAAGATTTTTTATGAGAGAGTTGTTATAAGAAATCCCATAACAACAATCTTATGAGATGAATTGTCAAAAAACACACGTACATGAAAATAAATTCGTATGCATGTGTGAGTGTTTCTTAAAATAAATGAAAAACAATGTTTTGGACAATATTTCTGGGATTTTATATGTTCAAATGTGTTAAATTTAATTTGTGAATTAAAGTTTGTGCGAAAAAGTGAAAACAAAATATATAATTATACAAAAATAATACATGTTAACTCGATGAGAATTTGCATAAAATGAAATGTTATAAGAAAAGTAGAATTACGTTGTCCTGTTGTATGAGATGAAGAGAAATATCGGCATTTTATTTTTGTTATTCTGCCGACGTTCTCTCACATATTATGTCAGAGTTAATCGCAGTTGTAGACGCTATGTGAGATAACACTAATATGAAGTCTACACGTAACATAACTCGCTCTGCGATTGAATTTGACGATCTGATCTTACATATTATGTTAGGTGTAGACCCTATGTTATGTATGAATAATATTTTTAATATACATAACTGGTTTTCGTTGCGTGGGGCAAAAATAGTGTGTTAGTTTTTTTTTGTTTTTTATTTTTTAATTTCATAAAGTTATAAAGTCATACTTGAAAATTATGTATGTATTGGTAACAGAAATAAGTGTAACATAAAAAATTACAACACTTGTTGAGGTTTGTTAATCATCGCTTTCTGTGAAAAAAGTTTTTAGATTTTTTTGTGTTGTTCGTATTTTAATGTTCGCATTAGATTAACTAACACTACAGAGTTAAATAAAAATAAATTCCTTAGATATGATTGAAAATTAAGAAATTATAACGCAATTCAATTTATCAAAATAACAAATTTGTTTCCTCCATAGTTTTAGAAAATACTCACCAGAATTTTTAAAAAATTTATTTTTTTAAAGAAATTTATGAATTAATTTTGGTCTAAAATTTAAAAGTTATTAACTTAAATTTACATGAAGACACTGTTTCGCGTTTAAATTCGTATAAAAAGAAACGAATTATTAAAATATGTAACTTTTTACCATTTTTCCTAGATGAAAATATTATCATAGAAAACAAAAAATGATTTTTTTTTAAATCGCTTCCAATTCGGTAACTAGGCATCGATGCACCTATGTAAAAATCATTAGAACGTATCGAAATTTGCAATACTTGCAGATCGCAAACTCTACATTTTCATGACTTCTTGGAGTGTTTTTTTACTGATATATTTCAGCAATAGGCTTTTGAAAATAATAAAACTACATATGGGTATTTTTCTGGTGTCAAACGTGATGGACGTATGCAATTAAAATATAAAAAAACAAAATACAAAAACATAACTTAACTTAACTAACTATATTAAAGTTGACAGCAAATAGAAGTAGGGATAAAAGAAAATGGCAAAACAAAGTAGAGGTTCTAACGCGACAAAAATGGAAGTAGTTTTCATGCTCACGCTTAGAAATGAGAAATTCAGCAAAACCTAACATATGTAGTTTCGCATTGCAATTAACTTTAGAATTTTACGTAACAATATTACTTTTAAATGCGTTTGGCTTGGCAAAAAAAAAAATTTGTGTATTTTTTTTTAAGCTATAATCTGGGTCGATACGTGACTTTTCGAACCTGATATTTTTTCCACAATGATTCCACTATTTAGGTATATAACTTTTAAACAAATTTGTTCTTCAAAATATAAAATAGATATTATTAATATAAATTATAATATTTCCTTATGAGAATACGCAGTACGAGCTGCTTTTATTTCAACACCATCACACAGAGGAGTATTTGAGCCAAGAACTTCATATTGCGCCTGAAAAGTTATTGAGTGCCCCTAGATCAATGAAAGTTGGCAGAAATTTGTATTCATTGGCTGTTAAAGCTTCAAAATAAAAAAATCGGACAAAGGAGAAACAAGTTACCCGTAGATAAACTAACCCTACCTCTAAAAAATTTAATTCTTTTTCTTAACTTTTCCAATACTTTTGTTTTTCAAATGCAACTTTTAATGTCGGTGAAAGTTCAAAAAGGTAAACTTGGACCAAGGAGACCATAAAATGCCATTTTCGTTTCCGCCTCCTTTTATGTGCTTTGACAAAAATATTACTTGCAAAAATAATCTAAATATTAAAAAAATTTACTACTTGTGCTTTAATATCAAAAAAAATTAAACTTTTGAGCTTTTGTGGGCAGCGGGATGTTAACCTCCACCGGAAAGCCCATGTCAAAAAAAGGTTCATGCTCATATTTACCTATGCAAGATGAGCAAAAACAGAAAAAAGGTGAAATGTTCAAAAAATCACAAAAAAAATGGAAATAAAATTGGAGATTCTGAATTTTATTTTGGTATAAAAACATAGTTTTAAATGTAACTACCTTAATTTTAAAAACCCTTCTATTTTTTTGCAAAAAACTAATTTTTTTTTCAGTTTTAAACGAATTGTTTAAACATTAATATTCAAGATATTTTTTGTTTGTCTTAATACTAAAAATAGCTTTTACTCAAATCTTTCAGAAAAAAAATCAACGTAATACCTTTATTCGTTTAGCCACAAAAAAATCAAACATGCTGAAACCAAAAAAAAACATTAAAAACTCATGTTATTTTTTTCACTTTCCTGACTTTAGCAGTATCTCAGAGCTACAAATCACAACTTAAAGTCTTAAAAATTTACAATATGATGTGAAATTTTGTTGTGTATCGAGATGTGTACTTAGTTCTTAAGATTTCTTTAAATTCATTTTTGCCTTTTTGGCCAGCTTTTTGGCTCAAATACTTCTCTGTACATCGCAAGAAAACGAATGCAATTTTCGGATACCAGGATTATTTTTTACTTTCTTTCATTTGTCAATGAATTGAAGAGAATACTCTTCAACTTGTTCATATGAAATAAAATATGTATAATGTAATTTTTTAAAAAAATAAAAATCGTCAGATAATACTATTTATATATTTTATATATATATATATATTTTATATATTTTGATTTGGTAATTTGCCAAAACATAGACGTTAGCAAGAATTAATTTTTAAAAAGTAAATCTGATACTTATTGTTTCGAATGTGACGAAATTCGAATAGATTGAAAGTATTTAAATTTAATTTTTCTATAAATTTTCTCTGATTGGATTATAAAAATTCTAAAATTTGGTTTAGATTCAAACTTTGAAACAACTTCTGCGAGCAGCTATGACGAAATGGAAACGTGATATTACGAAAAAGACTAAAAGAAAATGGAAATTTACCGTTAATCACATTTCCATCGTTCTCTTTTCCCTTTTTCTTACCCCCTGTTTCTACAATTCAGGCGGTCGACTTGAGCATAAAATTTATATCTAAAGCACTCATTTTGTTGAGTGATTTTCATAAGGTGTGTTTTTTTACTTTTGTAGTAAAATGCAGTAAATGAGTAGTTACTGCAAAAATTTTAAATTTACTCTCAAAAAGAGTTGTTGCCGAAAAAAGTACGCGAACAGAAAAATAGTAAAAATTAGTAACATAGTGCCCACACCTGATTAATTTATATCATGATAAATGTCAAATTAATATCATGATGAAAATTCATCACGTGTAGACTCAATTTATTAATATTATGGCAGCGTTATGGTATAATCATCAGAGCTCACGGCCTGATAAATTCATCTTGATATCAAATGTCATTTTATGTGTTACTGTGCATTTAACGTTTATTTATTACACAATTTTCGTTTAAAAAAGGCAGCACAACAATTATTTGTGACCTAAAAATTAAACAACACGCAAATTAGATATTTTTGGCAGGTATTTTGCATATATTTCTTTGATTCATAATGATATAAAATCATCAACGTCTTCCCCATTGTGCTGATATTATTGGAAAAATGACAGTTGATTGCCGGCGTTATATTACGAGTTATGATATAAAATCACCATGTGTGGACACTATGTAAGATTAACATGTGGTCTACACCTAACATAATATGTAAGATAAGAGCGTCAAATTCAATCGCAGAGAGAATTATGTTACGTGTAGACTCCAAATTAGTGTTATCTCAATCTCATGATTTTTTATAAGAGCGTTGTTATAAGAAATCCTATAACAACAATCTTATGATATGAACTGTCAAAAAACACACGTACATGGTAATAAATTAGTATGCATGTGTGAGTTTTTATTAAAATAAATGAAAAACAATGTTTTATAAAAAATTTCTTGGATTTTATAGGTTTAAATGTGTTTAATTTGATTTATCAATAAAAGTTTGTGTGAAAAAGTGAAAACAAAATAAATAATTATACAAAAATATTACATGTTAACTCAATGAGAATTTGCATAAAATGAACTATTATAAGAAAAGTAAAATTACGTGTTCCTGTTGTTGAGATGAACAGAAATATCGGCATTTTATTTTTGTTATTCTACTGACGTTCTCTCACATATTATGTCAGAGTTAATCGCAGTTGTAGACACTATGTAAGGAAATAGCTGACTGCAACTCCACATAGTGCTGAAAAATATATGCACTTTAGATTATTCAATTATTTTTCTTATTGCTACTCAATACAATATTTTTTATAACACGGCCAATTTAAGAATAAATTTGTAATTTATTTTATGTAATATTTGCAATTAATTTCTTTTTGATTTTTCAGATTTGTTGTTGGTTAAATTTATTAATAATTACATAACTGTTTGTTAATGTTACTGACTACCTTAAAAACAAGTGCAGTACTAAGTAACCAGATACGTTACAGTTTTACAACTCTGAATAATTAAAGTCATCCACAAAACAAAAGAATTAATAAACTTAATTATAAATTATTATTACCATTCTTTGTAAGTTGTCTATTTTAAAATGACTCACAATTTTTATTTAACTTTTGCATAGTTTTTTACACTTTTCGTTTGCTTACTTTTCATTTGTTTATATTTTGAATTATAGGTATGTTTTTATCTCACTAAACTTTACTATGACCAGTTTCTGCAGTAAAAATTTGCAAAATACTCAGTCAAGAACTGTCACTTTATTCTCTCAATTTGTGTTCTCATTTACTGTACTTTGGGCATGATACAATTATACAAGGTACTTGCACAAGCCCAGCATGTTAATGTATACAATGCAGAAACTTGTCAAACTTTGTTTACAAGCCGCAAAAATGTTAGTGTATGTGTGTGAATAAAATGATTACAGTGTTGCCAATGAATTTGCATGTGGCTGTGTCTCCAATTACACATTGAAGAAAATTACACTACACATCCTTTGTGTAGGTTAAAATTAAAACAAAATTAAACAAAAACAGAAGGCAAAGTAGAATTACACACAGATTATACATGAATCTAATTATAGGCCTACACATGTGAGTAGAAATTACACACTCTGTATATTACACACATATTTGCAACCCTGAATGACTATAATCATTCATGAATGCCGCGTCTGCAATTGTACTTTAGTTACCCTGTAATTGTTATTTTTAACAACAAAAGACATCTGTTTTTGACTAAATTCTGTTTGTTTCTACCAACAAAATGCGTGTGTTTCTTGGTGTTGCAATTTTGTTGTAGTCGTGCAAGTACCTTGTATAATTGTATCATGACTTTGGGTAAATGAACGCAATTTAGTACAATGGAGTAAAGTTCAGTAAAAATGTTTAAAAAGTTTTGCGTACGCGAGCGCAATTATACAGATTTTCTAGACGAGTCGTCTGCCTGACTTGTGCAAACTACACATTAAATTACTAAACTTATAAGAGTAATTTTTTGTAATTGTTACAATTGTTCTTTTTTTTAAAGAATATAATTTAAAAAAACATGCAAAAAATTGTATCAGAAATAAGAAATGGCATTTGTGCAACCCATCGGTCTGCATTTTCATCTTAGCGGAAAAATTATGATTAAACTGATTAAATTAATAAAATTTAAATATTTCTCTATTACAATATCGTACAACAGTTAGTTTTTAATGACTTTTAATTTTTTAGTCACGGTGGACCTTTTGAGAAAAATGCCCATATGTATTTGTTATTCTATGTTTTCACCAGTTAAGAATTTTTTAAATTTTATGAATATAATAACTTTTTAATTAAATGAGTGGTTTAGCGCACCCTATATCTTCAACCACTTGTTTTTTTCATTTTAAAGCGCTGATTTACACGAGCATAATTGTGCTGGCATAACATTCCAGTTTGTTTGTGAGAGAGGCAAAGAGAGTGGTTTTGTGCTTGGGATGTTGTCATAACTTTTCAACCAGCTAAAACACCGCATTAGCAGCATAAAATCAATACATACACAACTTAAAAAACAGCAAATGTTAAATGCCCTGCAGAAAATGCGAATAGTGAAAATGTAGTGATTTACTAGTGACACTGTCAGTAGCACTACTGACCAGGTGTACCCCAGCCAATGTAATCGCCTATTGACATTTAACATTAGCTTGTCATTGAAAATCCACCACTAGACTGTAGCACTACTGACTAAGTAGATTTTTTGGGACCACTTGAAGACATTTGCACCAAAGATTCACTAAAATAATACTGATTCACTATAGACACTGTAACCATATGCAGGAAATTTTTTGTCATTTCTGTTAAATACATATGTGTATTAAAATTAAAAATTGTATGTTTCGCTGAATTAGTAAAGTAAAACACTTACTTAAATCTTAAGTAAGTAAAAATGTGACAAATATTTACCTGATGGCACAAAATCTTCCATAGGGTAAAAATTTCAATCATTGGCACCTTTCACTTAAAACTCTTCAATTTTCACATTTTATATTTTTATACAATATTGATTGTTATTTTATTTGTTTTTTATTTTTATTTTATGTATTATGTTTTTAATTATTGTTAAATCTATATATATAAAAATGAATGCCTATTTCCCTTGGTCACGCCATCACGCGTGAACGGCTGGACCGATTTCAGTACTTTTTTTGTTGTCTTTCTTATTGTCAGGAAAAGGTTCTTATGAAAGAAAAAACTAAAAAACTTTCGCGGGAAATTAGAAAATTTAAGAATACTATTTCTATAGCCAAACGGGACAACAAACAAATTGTTGAATCCATACAACAAAACATAGTATTTAACAGGTTTGTTTTATAATATTAAGGAGCATAACTCCGCCATTTTTTTTCATATAAAAAAGTACACTTATTTTCTTTTTGGGAGGGGGGAGGGTGTCGCAACTAATTGCCCGCCCCAGTAATTGATTCAAAATAATTTCGTCATCTATCGACTAATTTTCAAAGCGCTTTTTGCATATGGAAGAGGTCCACTATTTTTTTAATGTTGGAAGGGGGAGAAGGGGCTAAATGTGCCCGCCAAAAAAATTGATTACTAAATTGTTTTTTCGTTGTGGACCAATTTTCAAAACTCTTTTTGCATATAGAAAATGTCCACTAAGTTTTTTAAATTGTAGGGAGAGGGAAGGACAGAGTCCGCCCCAAAAATGTATTATCAAATAATTTTGTAATTTCTGGACCAATTTTCATCAAAAAGCTTGGTCATATGGGGACCAATTTTTTAACTTAGCTTTTGATATGGAAGATGACCAATAATTTTTTTTTAACTTGGGGTAACGACATGTGCCCGCAAAGAAAAACAAAGGATTATTCAAAATTATTTTTGCATATGGAACAGGTGTACTAATGGAAGTTGATGGGGGAGGCAAATTTCCCAAAAAAGCGCACCGGGTTAAGCTAGTACATTTATATATATTAACCTTATAATTCTATTTCTTAAGATAATTTTTATAAACACTTAAATTTTGCTTGTCGTCACGTTTATTTTCAACAAACGAATAAAACATTAAGAAGAAGAATAGTTGTGTGTATCTGAAAAAATGTTTTATACGCATTAAAATCATTATTAATAGACGCTCTGTTGACAATGTCACCAAAATAGTCGACAAAAGTGGTGACTTGGGGACACTTAACGCCATGTTTTCTGTACGGTGAATACGAAAAACACTAACACACACAAAGCTGTGTATACTTATACATTTTGCGCGAGATGAATTAGTCTCGTGTAATTTGGAAAAGATCAAAAATTGTGAGGCTTAAAAATTGTCCGCGTGTAAACTACCTTATAGAGAACATATTTTTACCTAAAACAGGTACTTCTGAGTTATAATTTTGTGTATATCTGTTTTTATAAGTACTTTTTGTCCATTTTTTTGGCATGACAATGCCATTAAAAGTTGCAAAACTTTACAAAAATGAGATGATGCAGCATGAAAGAATGGATTTCTTTCAACCATTGCGCTGATTTACACGGTTATAACATGCCAGATTGTTGGTGAGAGAGGCAAAGAGAGTGGTTTTGTGGTTGGCATAATTTTTCAACCAGGTACAACCCCGCACAAGGCATATCAAACAGGTACACGCATCAGGCATATTGCTCATCCGCTGATTTTTTGTTTACACGTTTATAATGAAGAATTCATTAGACAATTACTTTTATGCCTTGTTTGATGCATAAAATTTTTTGACAATTACTTTGTAAAACTATGTGAGAAGCACAGTGGTGCACCTAAAGCGTGTACCTGTATTTAATGTGCCTTGACCCCGCACTAGCAGCACAAAACCAATACACACAGAACTTATAGGCCGTTCAGCGTGCAACGAAATCAAATAATTTCAAGATGAAATTAAGAACGAAATTAAAGGTGTTCATGCTGGTGCTAAATGACATTTGAGTTAATTTCGCAAACATCTGATTCTTTGCGGCATTTATTGAAGCATTATTTTCAGTTGAATAAAGGCTTTTTCACATTTAAATAAGCTTTTCACATGACAATATTTTTCAATATAATGGTTTTTACTCATATTTTAATTTTATATTGAATTAAAAAAACATTTTCTAACCAAATAGACACATTAAATTTTTTTGTTGCTTCTCGTGGTTGGAAATATCTTCATGGTTGGAAAAAAAGAAGTTTTTCATACAAAAACCGCGTTGCCATTGCAATTTCATATTAATTTCGTTGAAATTAAGTTAAATGAGTTAATTTTGTATATGTCAAAATGTATGGGAAATTATTTAATTTCAACTTGATTTCTTCCGAAATCATGAAATTCCTTGATTTGGTGGCAGAAAATGCAGAAAATTAAAATTTTATAGAAACACATTTTATGAAACAAAAGGAGCATCAGAATGAATTTTTCTATTTATTTATTCCATGATATGAAACTATGAATTGTATATGTTATATATTCATAAAAATTAAACGAAATTCTTTCTAATACGATCACATAAAACTTAAATAGTATTTAATTACAAAAGGTTGGGCATTGAATTATTATATAATTATGCACTCAAAAATACAGTTTCGTATTTAATTAGAGCTTAAAAATAAATACAATTTGATTACCAACACAAAAAATGGGCATAAGCGTATTTGTAAATAAAGATGTATTATTCTTATCCATATTTAGTACACTGGGGTCTTTTATTCAGTTGCAAATCTTCGAGTCTAAGGAAAGCGTTTTTAAATGCTAAAAAGGTAACAATATTAACGTTTAAATCTAAGTTACATCAAATATATACTCTTCAGTTAAATAAGAGGTAGTGTTAAGTTATAGAGAAGATAAAAGAAAAATAAGATCTAATAATAATACATATGCATGGTATCATTTTCGTGTTAAGGAAACTAACCCTCAATACGAACTTGACATGTTGCTAGAAGAGATTGCTAGAATGCAAGAAAACGGATAAATAATTAAAAATTATTGTATATAAAATTTTAGTTATTCAAAAAAAATTCTTTTAATGTAAAAATAAATAAAATAATTATTGTAAATAAAATGTAAGTTATTAAGAAAAATTCTTTTATTGTTTAAATCTTAGTTATCAAGAAAAATCATTTTATTGTAAAAATTATTTTACATAAAATCTTATAGTATGTTTCCACCGACTTTAAATCAAGTAGGTTTAAGTAAATCACTTCAAAGTGTTTCCACCGATCTTGTGAGTATATTGTTGTTCGAATTTTCGTATTAAATTATACACGTGCTTTATAAGGTGGGCGCTGTATTGTGAATTTTATTCACATGTAGTTGACATTTAAAATTGATTAAATATTTCTTAATGTCATTTTTTCGAAGTTTTCAATCACTATTGATGGATGACCCAGGGATGGAGTTTGTAATTTTAAAAGCAACGAATGGTTGCATACATAGATTGAGTTGGAAAAATAGTATTTTTGACACTATTTAAAATAAATCAACTACTTTGAGGTGATTTATCCATATGCAAAATGTATAGTAAATCCATAGCTGTTAAGTAATGATTAGTAATCGTAATGATTACTAATTTGATTACTTTTTTTTGAAAGGCGAAGTAATGATTAAATTACAATTATATTCAGTTTCGCACGATTACTAATAATGGAAAAATAATCTGAATTTCTTGATTATACAACAAAATAATCAAAAGTAATAAAAAATAATCCGATTATATTTAAAGATTATTTTTAATTCTTTTTGATTATTTATTAAGTTTATTGCATTTCACTTATCTTAAAATTTAAAATATTTAATAATTTGACAAATGAGCAAAATCTTTAAAGATATTTGTTAATACATTTTTATAGTTATTCAAAAAATTGGCGCGGATATGTTCAAAATTGGCGTTTGTTTTACAAAAAAGTATTCAAAATTCCGTTGTTGTAATTTGAAATATTACGTGAAATCCAAATTGTAATAGATACCATCGACTTAATTGATCCCATGTTTATGAATATGCTGAGTCAACTTTTCGTGCAAAGTGAGTTTTTATTATAGAATGCTAAAGTAACTCAGAACACGTCATTTTCAAAAATTCAAATGTTATGTTGTCGTCCTCACACACACTTACTGCCTCCTCCACGATGTCGAAATAAAATTTAAGAGAACGAAAGTAAGGCTGAGTTTACATCTGGCATTTCTTGTGTGCCATGTGCCCAAAAAAGCATAACCACTAATTACTAATGAAAAACTGTTTTATTCAGACATGTATTTTTAACACATCTCTCTGAATGAAATTAAATTCTGTGTAGATGGTTCTTTAAGCAAGCACAATTTTTGCGACAAAACCTTTGTAAAAACAAATAATTTTTTGACCGAACAGACGAAAAATGTTTGACAGAGGGAGGTCGTACTATGTTCACATTAGAGAAACTTTTATTTGCTAACAAACAAATTTATTTTCTCTAAATGTTGTTTGCCCTCAAAAATATTTTGTGGTCAGATATATGGCAATCAAAAATTTCATGTTTTTGGTCAAATGTTTTACAAGTCTGACCTGACCGTAGCTTAAAGCTTAAAGTTATGCATGAAACTGTTTAACTTAATAAATACGTGTCTAAATCAAACAGTTTTTCATTAGTAATTAGTGGTTACGCGTTTTTTACGCATGTGTGGCACATGGCACACAGATGTAAGCCCGGCTTAAGGCCGTGATACACTAGCCTACACGATCGTACGATTTTTGAGAAAATACAGCCCTGGTATGATGGAGTCTATGAACATTTTCAAAACACAAAAACAATTCATCAGATCAGGGTTGTATTTTTTCGTAGATCGCGCGATTGTGTAGGATAGTGAATCATGGTCTTTAAGATTCGTATAAAAGTCTTGAAAAATTTTTGTTTAAATTACAAAGAAATCAAGAGCTGTAAAAATTAAGGTTTGGAACCAGTAAAATTTTAAAAAGCACTTACATAAGTATTTAGGTACATATGTATGTATGTATTAGAAGTGTGCGCTAGCAATGA
Organism: Nowickia ferox; assembly: GCA_936439885.1. NCBI lineage: Eukaryota > Metazoa > Arthropoda > Insecta > Diptera > Tachinidae > Nowickia > Nowickia ferox. The sequence continues at coordinate 48,647,589 of OW387023.1, read as the reverse complement.
AAAAGTGCACAGTATTGTATTTTTTTCAAGAGCGAATATTGTTTGTAGTGGTGATCGTAATTGAGTGTAAAACAAAAATAGAAAACAAGGAAACATAAAACACACAAAACCATTGTACAACAGTTGAATAGACAGTTGTGTCAAGTGTGTAATATTTTTATTGTACACTTCATAGTGCACCATACTTCATTTCACAAACTCAAAATTAAATTAAAATATTAAGTAATAATAAAACTTTTTACTTTTATATCCATTGCGAAAGATATTATTTTTATAGATATTTTATTTTTTAGACTCTTAAATCAATAAATTATAAAACTTAGACCAGTATAGCATGCAAACTAACACGCTCAAACAATCTACGTTGTTTGTTTTTTTCTTTTACACATACACATATTTTTACACTTGTGTGCTCATTTTACAATTGTCATTTGGTGTGTACTAGTGAAATATGCTTCGACACTACAATAACTAATGCACTCGCTAGGCAGATAAACAAATGCTGTTGCCTGCTTTTGATGAAATTGAGCACCAGTTTCAGTGTTCTCATAAAATCAAGAGCACTAAAAATATAGAACAATTCAATAATGTACACCATGAAGATCAAGCAAGCAAACATCTTGTGCTCAGCTCTAGTATGTATACCACTCTATGAATATAATTAATAAATACATAGTTACAAGTTAGCAAGCATAAGATATCGTTTTATTACATCTTCGTTTCATAAATTTATACCTACACAATGTGTAGTACACATACATACATACATATGTATGTACGTTATATATAAATAATTGAATTTTATAAAAACAATTTCACTCTAATTCAGTGCGAGTCGCTATAGTTTAATTTTTACAACAATAAAACACATGATTTTACCCTACAATAACTCAAGCGGGCACATAATTCTACAACTAAAAATTTATGCCTTGCCAGAGCTACAAAAGTGCCATTTCAACTTTTACAAAACTTATATTAGGTATTTATAAAAAAAAGTACATACATACATTCAACACAGTAATTTTAAACGCAAATGCAAAGTGTCCTCGTGATTAAAGCATTTATGTTCAAACTGTTTCCGTACATACATATTAAAATATAATATGTTTATATAATCCATAGGAGTTTCACTGGAAACTTGAACTCAGATTATCATATAGCTTTACTATCCAACCGTTAATGTATTCACCCAGAAGAAGAACAGATTCAAATATAGCCATTCAAGCTTATATTCTTGGGAGTATTTATAAGAAATATAAGTGTTGAAATAATTGTTTAAGTGTATGGCTGTGTCTACAAAGTACCGCAATTTTATAAATATGTATGTACAGAAATTTTTTAATTAAATTTGGTGAACCTGGAATATACGAGTATGGGCGTAAGTAGTAGGGAAATGGGCATTCTACCGCAATTAAAATTGTGAAATTTTCAAATTTTAATTACCCAAATTTTAAAATTCTTGAAAATTTGTGAAATTTGATACCTACGAGGGTGGTTCAATAAGTCCGTCCGATTTTTTGTTTACATAAGGAGTTTTTTGTTTACATAAGGAGTTTTTTGTTTACATAAGGAGTTTTTTTATTATTACTACATACGAGGGCGGTTCAGTAAGTCAGGTTTTTTATGACCGTGGGAATTTATATGTATGTATGTTTGTGGGGTGGATTAAGGGGTTTCATAAGATTAAGATTTCATAAGTATACATATATGCCGACTGGAAAACCATGAAAATGATTTTTCCTAATACCAACGGGAAAATCATGAGATGATTTTTCCTAATTAATTAATTTTTCCTAATGCCGACGGCAATGCATAATAATTTTTTCTAATGCCTACGGCAATGCATCATTATTTTTTCTAATGCCTACGGCAATGTATGATAATTTTTCCTAATGCCTACGGCAAAACATGATTATTTTTTTCAAATGCCGACGGCAATGTATGATTACTATATTTCTTAATGCCGACGGGAAAATGATTTTTCCAAAGGGAAAATTGCCAGTGTTGCCAGACTGTATAAATTTGTTATCGTAATACTATATCAGTAATATCAGAGAAAATAGATTTGATGACTACTAGGCGATTCTCATATGAATCGTGGGAATGTGTATGTGTGATTTCCTCACGCTAATAAATTGTTTATAAATAAAATAAATTGTTTATAAATAAAATAATTAAATAAATTAATTTAGTTTATTTAATTATTTTATTTATTTATTTATAAAATGTTCTCATGTATGTGAACACCCCTAATGCTTGTGTGTGGGTGGTCCAGCTTGATTGTCGATGGTAATTGTATATTGTGTTTATTTGTTTAAGAAATATATTTGTATGTATGTATGTATGTATGAATGTATAAATGTATGTATGCATGTATAAATGAATATATGAATGTATAAATGTGCGATCGTGGGAACTTGTGCGTGGAATATTTTGTGCTTGTGTAGAATACATTTATATTTTGCAACGTAGTCATTTTCTTTGTCTACAATTCTTTTAAAGCAGAGGATTTTCAACTAAGTACAGTCATCAGCAGAGAAACAAAAAATAAAAATTATGAATGCCGCAAGGCTACTGCTACTAATTTTCGTATAAATACGCCAACTTTTATAACCAACACATCAGTACTTTATTGTATTTACAAGTAGTATCATCAGCAATTGTGTTAAATTCAAATATAAATTCTATAAACTAATTAAAAATGAGTTCTTCTGGATATATGTGTAATATGTGTCATAAGGTATATAAATACCAAAAGTCCTTTTTGGACCATGTTAAAAATCATAGTGTGCAGGATCAAGAGATCGTAAGCCGGGACAGAAATCAAGAGCAACCGCAGTCATCTCTTCAAAATCATCAACAGCAGCTAAATACATTTCATCATCAGCAACACCCTTTTCTACAATACCCTCAATATCAACTACCAATGAATCATCAACAATACGGCATGCCTAACTGTTACCCTACATCAATGTCATGGAATAATCAGTTTTTGGGATCAGGAGTACCAATACAATATGAGTATCCAAGTTACAATTATAATTCCGTCACACCAGATAATCAAATGCAGCAGTATTCCAATTTGATGCAATGGCAACCTCTTACTTATCATCAACAAGAGCAGCAGCAGCAGCAACAACAATAACAACAACAACAACAACAAAAAGGTGTGGATATCCTTGGAGGGACCTTATACAACGATGCTATGGACATAAGTTTACCGGAAAGTGATGGAGAAGTAGATGTAGAAGAAATAGGGGAAGAAACTCTGTCAACTCCAATTAGGACTTCTCATGTCAGGACAGAAGAAGATAATGTGAGATATTATAAAATATCGAAAGCCTTCAAAAATCATATCGCCACATACGCAATTCTAAATAAAAAAGATCAACTTCTCTTGGAAGAATTTATTAAGGAAAACAAAAATATTTTTATGGAGAGACTTCAAATGAATTTAACTAAACATACAATAACTAAATTTCATGTGAGTATATAAAAATTGTGGGAGAGGAATTGGAGTTGTGCATAATATCACATGTAGCCAAAATGAGTTTACTGACGAAGGCAGACAATATAGAAGAAATATTACGTAAACAGGTTGAGGAGATTTCAACCAAAATGTCCGAATTTGAAGAGCGAGATTCTGGTTGGACCTTGTCACGCATAGTCCGAGCAGAAATCAACATCAACAAATCGTCGCTCGTCAAAGGCTCGAATTGGATATCCACTCCTGAAAAACTTGTAAGAAGATTTGCCTGCATCAACATACAAAACAATGATGCATATTGTTTCAAGTGGTGTCTGATTGCTGCAATGGATAGCACCAAATACAACCAAGAACGTTGTAGTTCTTACAACATCATTGTTACGCGAAATGGTGTAGCGTTAAATTTCAAAAATTTAACGTACCCATTAGCACTTAGTAAAATCAAAGAGTTTGAGGCAAACAATCCGACTATAAGTGTGAACGTATTTGGGTATGATGAGGGAGCAGATCAGATCATTGGTCCTTATTATGTGACCAAGGACGAGAAAGTGAACCACGTCAACTTACTACTTTTAGAGAATGCAGCAGGTCATCACTACATATTGATAAAGAATATATCAAGGTAAGTTAAAAAAATATACAACTTTTTTTATTTTAAGGATACAAATACTTGTTTATATACTTTATACTATGTACATTTAACTTATAAACTTTTATTTATTTTTTTATCATTCACAGGCTTTTAAGGAATCAGATAACAAAGAACGAACACGAACTACATTTCTGCAACAGCTGTCTCCAGTACACCCACATCGAAAATGGTATGACAAATCATAAGGCGGATTGCGGTAAAATTGTTACAACTATGCCATCAGGTCCGGATGCAATTCTGAGCTTCAAGGGACATCAAAGAAAAATGGATGTACCCTTCGTGGTATATGCGGACTTCGAATGCATCTTGGAAGAAGTTAGTAATAGTGTAAGTAATAAAACTAGTCTAGTCAAAAAGCACACTCCTTGTGCATTTAGCTATTATATTAAGTGTCTCCATAGCAATAAGTTAGATAAATTAAGGATATACACAGGAAAAGATGCCTCAAAAAAATTTGTATCATAATTAATTAAAGACTGTGAGGATATATACAATAGTCACTTAGTAAATAATAGACAAATGGATACTTTATCCCCTTCTGATATTTATAATTTTTATAGTGCGGTGAATTGTCATATTTGTCAAAAATTTCTAGGTAAAGATCGCGTTAGAGATCATTGTCACATTAGTGGTAAATATAGAGGTGCAGCCCACAACAACTGTAATTTAAATTACCAAATCCCCAAGTTTATACCAGTTTACTTTCACAATTACTCAAATTATGACTCACATCTTTTTATTAAAGATCTAGGTGAAATTTCAATGCAACTGAAAGTACTCCCTCTCAATAAGGAACTTTATATATCCCTCTCCCAATTTACAGAAATGAGTGATGGCCATAAGCTTGAAATAAGATTTCTTGATACAATACGCTTTATGGCTGAGAGTTTGGAATCATTAGCCTGCAATTTGTCGGATAATGATTTCAGCACTATAAGGTCCTTATTTCAGTCAGAAAAAGAATTTCAGCTAATTAAGAAAAAAGGTATTTTCCCGTATGAGTACCTAAATTCATTCCAAAAACTAGATGAGTGTCAGCTGCCTTCACGCAGTGATTTCTTTAATAAGTTGAACAATAAAGAGTATTCTTTAGAGGAATACTCACATGCTGAAGAGGTATGGAATACTTTTGGTTGCAAAACTATGAAAGATTACATGGAACTTTACTTAAAAACAGATGTCCTCTTACTGACAGATATTTTCGAGAACTTTAGAAAAGTTTGTAAAGGTATTTATGAGTTCGATCCAATATTATACAGCTCCTGGCCTTTCTTGGGATGCAATGCTCAAATACACAAAAATTTAATTAGAATTATTGACAGACATAGACATGTATAATTTTATGAAAAAAGGTATACGTGGAGGGATCGTACAGTGTAGTCAAAGATATTCGAAAGCGAATAACAAATATTTGGAAGATTTCGATAAAGAGAAGCCCTCAGAATTTCTCGTCTATTTAGACGCTAACAATTTGTATGGTTGGGCGATGTCGGAATATCTTCCTCATGGTGGGTTCAGATGGTTATCGCAAGACGAGCTGAATCTGGACCCAAACAGCATAGCTGACAATGGAACAGACGGTTATGTATATGACGTCACGTTGGATTATCCCTCTCATTTACACGACTTGCATAATGATCTTCCTTTTTGCGCTGAAAATAAAAAAGTTATGCAAGCGAAGTATAGCAAGTTGATAACCGATTTCTCTACAAAGCAATCATACGTGATACACTTTAGAGTTCTGAAACAATGCTTAGAATATGGCTTAGTTTTAAAGAAAACTTATCGTATTCTAGCATTTAAACAATCTCCATGGTTAAACGGCTATATTGACCTAAATACCAGACATAGGGCCACTGCTAAAAATGCTTTTGAAAAAATTTTTTCAAACTACATACTTAATAATGCAGTGTATGGTAAAACCATGGAAAATGTGGATAAGAGGAGAGATGTTAAAATTGTTAATAGTTGGGAGAGAACGAATCGGAACCATTTGGGTGCCCAAGATTGGATATCAAAACCAAATTTTCATAGTTTATCTATATTTTCCGAAGATCTGGTAGCAATCGAAATGACTAGAGTCAAAACCTGCTACAATAAACCAATTTACTTAGGATTTTGTGTACTCGAGCTGTCCAAATGGAAAATGTATAATTTCCATTACGGGTACATGCAACCTAAGTTTAAGACAAAACTCTCATTGAACTATATGGACACGGACTCTTTTATATATTCAATAAAAACGGACGACTTTTACGCTGACATCAAAAATGACATACAAGAACAATTTGATACATCGGACTATCCTACAGACAATATTTATAATTTTCCACTAGTAAATAAAAAAGTCATTGGTATGATGAAGGATGAAAATTGCGGTAAAATAATGACAGAATTTGTTGGGCTGCGATCAAAAATGTACTCATTCAGTGTACAAAATCAAAATGACGTTAAAAAATCGAAGGGGGTAAAGAGAGCCATATTAGATAAATATAGTTTAGCTACTTATAAAAATTGTTTATTTAATAAGACTAATGTGTATGATAATATGTTAACATTTAAATCTAAGCTACATCAGATATATACTAGTCAACTAAATAAGGTAGTCTTAAGTTATGGAGACGATAAGAGAAAAATTAGATCAAATAACATTAATACATATGCATGGTATCATTTTCGTATTAAGGAAACTAACCCTGAATACGAACTTGATATGTTGCTAGATGAGATTGCTAGAATGCAAGAAAATTTTTAAAATTAATTAATTTTTAGTTAATTTTTAAATTGTAAATAAAATCATATTCATTAAGAAAAATTGTTGTATATAAAATCCTATTCATTAAGAAAAATTGTTGTATATAAAATCCTATTCAGTAAGAAAAATTGTCGTATATAAAATCATATTTATTTAATAAGAAAAATTATTGTAAATAAAATCCTATTTATTTTTTAAGAAACATTATTGTACATATCTATATGAATTTTTAAGAAAAAATTTGAAATAAAATATTGAAAAAAGAATGAAATGGTGTTTATTTCTTTATTGGCTTTATTTACTTCGTTGGATCAAACAGTTTTTGTTTTTGCTTATTTGTAAATTCTTGTTTTCATATTGCTTAAACATGCACAGTCTTGTCTTCACATAAATTAAACATGCACAATCTTGTTTTCTTTGAGAGGTTCTCTACAAGAGAAATTGAATTTCACAATATTGTGAAATTCCATTAGATATTTTTATAAAGAGACACAATTAAGATAATCGGATAAGTCCTTATATTTTTCACTACTTACAAGTTTCTGTTATTTTGTATTCGAACAGATGATTCCTAATTTTCTTTTAGAAAAAATAATACAAAACAAGGAATATTTTAATAATACAATTTTATTTTATTTCTGTTAATAATACCATTTAATTTAATTTCTTAAATATTTTATTTATAATGATGGAAACATTTCATAGTATCCAATTATTAGATGTTCTAATATACTTTTCCGTAAAAAATATATTGTACATCTACAAGTATCAGGTCCTTCCTCACACTTCGGATCGTACCATGGGCAGTTTCCAAAATGCCCTTCTGTGTTGTCTTCGTCTTCTATTACGCCATATTCTTCGTTCTCATCCAGCATATTTTGGAAAAATTTTATCATTTCCCAATGATCATATAACCAGAAGCTTTCAAAATCTGTTAGAAATTGGTTTAGAGTACGTCTAATTTGACTCATTTTATTTGCTGATAAATGAATGATGATGAATGTTGGAAGGTTTTTTTAAGACTAATTTGTTCTTTAAATTTTTCAAATATCTATACTATCATCGCTATTCCATATTTCTTTTTAGCACTCTATCTCTCTCTCTAACCCTTTTCTCTCTATAACTATCTCTTTCTCTCTATCACTATCCCCCACTTATTCACTATTTCACCATAATTATTTTCGATTAGCCTTCTTGAAGTCATCATCGCTACTTTTAAGATCATTTCCAGTTAAACATTCAAAGTGAGAAGAACTAAATAAAAAAATGGACTCCACAACAAATCTAATTTCAAAATTTAATTCTCTAAACAATAAAACCTTAATTCACGTAAAGGAGCTTGACACGTCCATGAAATATACTATTCGAAATGTGAAACGTGTAACAACAAAATATGGAGCAACACTAAAAGTTGAAATGGATAAACATATAATGTTCCTGCGTAAACGATATAATACTTTAACAGATGACGATATTAAAGATCTCTCGAGCGGATCATATTGCCTAAGTAGAGAAGGTGAAGAAAACCTAATCGTTGAGAATGAGCTGAGTGAATTTCTAATTCAAAATTCCCAATATCCTGTCTGGCAATAAATTATATTAATTACGTTTTTTAAATTATGAATAAAAAGACATTAAAGAGTTTTGAAAAATATATATGTTTGTGTTTTTATTTAATATTTTCAGTTATTTCATAAAGAAGTTTAAGACATAAATGTCCACAGGTAAATGTATTAAAATTCTGATGTTGATTATAGTTGTATTTTATATTTGTACCAAGATATTTGACTACTTCTGAAGGAGGTTGTAAGTTTCCAAAGCTGTCGAAATATTCTTTTTCATTGATGTTTTTATAATATGCTACCCAATGTGTACCAGGTCCTGTTGGTACATCTAAATTGATTATTCCACATTAAATTTTCTTTGTTCGTTTTGGTAGAGTATTCAACATAAAAACACCTCTAAAATATGGAATATTTATAGAGAAACGGTTTAGGTCCACATCAGAAAGTGGTCTGTTAGGCAGCATCTCTAAGAGTTTTTTGATTCCTCTTTGTGAACTAAACCATAACCCTTTTCATATGGTTTTAAGTAAAGTCCTTTTCCAACTGCTATAGGTTCCATCGCTCTATTATGTCTAGTTGCTTCATCAAGTTGATTTTTAGCATTCTTTGTTGCATTTACAGCTTTAGCTATGGCAGCACCTCCAGTTGTTAGACTACCAATTGCACCCAGAGCAGTTAAAATCGGTATTAGAGGTAAAAAACCACCAATTTTTGGGACACGTATCACACGTGGTACTATAATTTGAGACTTTCTTCCTTTTAATGACTTGTTAATAGTTTTTCGTGCAATTTTAATAGCTGTGTTAATATCTAATGGTTTTTCTTTTTTTAGTATTTTTGTTGCAGCTCTAACTGATGTTCTAAATAGTGTTTTAACATTTAGTTTGTTCTTTTTTACATTTTTCTTTTTCTCCACACCCATACCAAATTTTGTTTTGGCTTTCATTGCGTTAATAACCATATATGCAAATGATTTTTCAGCAAGACTACTATCTTTTGATAAAACTCGATCCCAAGCGGAGTTTTCAAGTATTTTATCAGCTTTATGTCTGCTACTTAAATCCTTATTTTTGGAATAAGCAATATCGTGATTTTTACAATAAATTAATTCCTTTATCACCTCGATTTAAACGTTTTTGTAGTTTTGTTCCATGTCCACAGTACTGATATCCAGGTAGATGAAGTTCAACAGGTAGAGAGTTTATTATTTTGTCTACTAGACCTCCTCCAACGACGGTGTTTTTATGACTAAAAGTTTTCTGATATCGTATAACCATATTATCTAATTTTTCCTATATAAGAGGTAATATATATGAAATGCATTTAGTTACAAAAATGCAGTTAGTAAAACAACATAAAAATATTTTAGTTCGTAATATTGATGATTCAGCGAACATCAGTTCAAAAATAAAGCATAGTCCTCTCTTACCAAATTCTATTCGTGCTCTAATAGTGGGACCATCAAATTGTGGAAAGACTAATGTTATGATTGGCTTGCTAGAAAGTCCTAATGGACTCAAGTTTGAAAACATCTATTTATACTCAAAAAAGTATGAATACCTGAAGAAACTAATTTCACCAATTAAAGGTATGGGGTATTTTACATTCACCGATAATGAATCAGTTATTCCACCTGACGAAGCTAAAACTAATTCAATTATGATATTTGATGATGCTGCATGTGAAAAGCAGAATAATATACGTACATATTTTTGTATGGGGCGACATAGGGATGTTGATTCATTCTACCTGTGTCAAACATATACAAGAATTCCCAAGCATTTAATAAGAGACAATGCAAATGTTATTATAATGTTTAAGCAAGATGAGACAAATATGAAGCATGTTTATACGGATCATGTTGCCAGCGATATGAGCTATGAAAAGTTTCAAGAAATTTGTCGAGAATGTTGGAAGGATAAATATGGATTTTTGATGATAAGCAAAGATAACGAATTAAACGATGGTCGCTACAGAAAGCAATTTGACTATTTCATAACTATATAAGCAACTACTCATAAAAATTACCTCTAGTTATTAATCTATCTTTAAACTTGATACATCTATTTGATATAACCTCATCTGATACCTGATAAGCTGATCTGAAAACCAGACCAGGTCCTGATAAGCTGATCTGAAAACCAGACCAGGTCCTGATAAGCTGATCTGAAAACCAGACCAGGTCCTAATACGCTGATCTGAAAACCAGATCAGGTCCTGATAAGCTGATCTGAAAACCAGACCAGGTCCTGATAAGCTGATCTGAAAACCAGATCAGGTCCTGATAAGCTGATCTGAAAACCAGACCAGGTCCTAATAAGCTGATCTGAAAACCGGAACAGGTCCTAATAAGCTGATCTGAAAACCAGACCAGGTCCTAATAAGCTGATCTGAAAACCAGATCAGGTCCTAATAAGCTGATCTGAAAACCAGATCAGGTCCTGATAAGCTGATCTGAAAACCAGATCAGGTCCTGATAAGCTGATCTGAAAACCAGACCAGGTTCTGATAAGCTAATACCTGATCTAATAGCTGATACCTGATCTAATAGCTGATACCTGTTATTTACTATTATTAAACATGGATGAGAAAATTTTAAAACAGTTGGTGTTGACAAGAAATGTCTTGAAGAAAAAGCTTCGTAGTATAAAAACTGGTGAAATAGATACACGTGAACAACTAAGAGATACATTTAAACCTATAACAGAACCACTCAAAGAATTCATAAATAGTTCTAAAAATATTAAAAGAATTCCCATAAAAGAAGAAAGTAAAATGAAGACAGAAGTTGAAAATAATACAAGTTTTAAACCTGAAAAAACATCAGTCAAGATAGAGACAAATACACAAAAGAAACTAGCAGAAGGAACAATATTCGATAATACCATCTTGTTTAATGATGCTAATATTGTGAATGATGATGACGATGATGAAGATGATTTTTACTCACAGACTTCCAATACAGAGTACTGACTTATCAGCCTTGGAAGGAAGAAATGAATTAGATACAAACTATGGTCCACATAAAGATTTCAATAATGAATGGAAATTTGGTGATAGTAACCTCAAACTTAATGAAGATAAAATACAAGTTGGTGGTCAAATATGGGCTCTAACACCAGGACTATTTTCTCTAATGTTTCATAAAATACCAAAAAATTATGATAAATTTGAACTCAAAATCTATAAAAAGATTTTAATTACTACTAATGCATATAGAAGGGACTATAAACCTGATGGTAAAATTAAGGGTACTAGAGGATATAAATACAAACATATTATTAAGAAATTTATTGACGAGAAAAACCAGAAGAATTTAAACGAATCAACAGGATCTAAGTCAAAAGGTAGTTATTTAGGTGATGGAATGATGGAATTTAACGTTCATAAGCCAAACTATATATACTGGGACGATCCAAATGAGTTAGTAGATCGTCTTCGACTACTGCTTGCATCACAAGGTGCGGGTCATACTAATCACAATAACGAGATTGTATCAATTATTGAAGAACTACGTGAAGCAAATATAATACATTAACTTTAATAAAGTATATAAAGTATGTCTGTTGATAAATTTGGACACTATTTAAACGATACTAGCAGTATAATTTCTTTGAAAAATGCACCTAAACTGCTGGGGTTCTTTATGGATACGAACAACAACATTGATGTCCAAAACAAAAGAATCAAAAATGTTGCAAAAGCTCTGGAGGAAAACGATGTTATCAATAAATTGTTTCTGCAAACTCAAATCGAAAAATTAGAAGAGAAATTATTAACATACTTTAGAGAATGCAGCAGGTCATCACTACATATTGATAAAGAATATATCAAGGTAAGTTAAAAAAATATACAACTTTTTTTATTTTAAGGATACAAATACTTGTTTATATACTTTATACTATGTACATTTAACTTATAAACTTTTATTTATTTTTTTATCATTCACAGGCTTTTAAGGAATCAGATAACAAAGAACGAACACGAACTACATTTCTGCAACAGCTGTCTCCAGTACACCCACATCGAAAATGGTATGACAAATCATAAGGCGGATTGCGGTAAAATTGTTACAACTATGCCATCAGGTCCGGATGCAATTCTGAGCTTCAAGGGACATCAAAGAAAAATGGATGTACCCTTCGTGGTATATGCGGACTTCGAATGCATCTTGGAAGAAGTTAGTAATAGTGTAAGTAATAAAACTAGTCTAGTCAAAAAGCACACTCCTTGTGCATTTAGCTATTATATTAAGTGTCTCCATAGCAATAAGTTAGATAAATTAAGGATATACACAGGAAAAGATGCCTCAAAAAAATTTGTATCATAATTAATTAAAGACTGTGAGGATATATACAATAGTCACTTAGTAAATAATAGACAAATGGATACTTTATCCCCTTCTGATATTTATAATTTTTATAGTGCGGTGAATTGTCATATTTGTCAAAAATTTCTAGGTAAAGATCGCGTTAGAGATCATTGTCACATTAGTGGTAAATATAGAGGTGCAGCCCACAACAACTGTAATTTAAATTACCAAATCCCCAAGTTTATACCAGTTTACTTTCACAATTACTCAAATTATGACTCACATCTTTTTATTAAAGATCTAGGTGAAATTTCAATGCAACTGAAAGTACTCCCTCTCAATAAGGAACTTTATATATCCCTCTCCCAATTTACAGAAATGAGTGATGGCCATAAGCTTGAAATAAGATTTCTTGATACAATACGCTTTATGGCTGAGAGTTTGGAATCATTAGCCTGCAATTTGTCGGATAATGATTTCAGCACTATAAGGTCCTTATTTCAGTCAGAAAAAGAATTTCAGCTAATTAAGAAAAAAGGTATTTTCCCGTATGAGTACCTAAATTCATTCCAAAAACTAGATGAGTGTCAGCTGCCTTCACGCAGTGATTTCTTTAATAAGTTGAACAATAAAGAGTATTCTTTAGAGGAATACTCACATGCTGAAGAGGTATGGAATACTTTTGGTTGCAAAACTATGAAAGATTACATGGAACTTTACTTAAAAACAGATGTCCTCTTACTGACAGATATTTTCGAGAACTTTAGAAAAGTTTGTAAAGGTATTTATGAGTTCGATCCAATATTATACAGCTCCTGGCCTTTCTTGGGATGCAATGCTCAAATACACAAAAATTTAATTAGAATTATTGACAGACATAGACATGTATAATTTTATGAAAAAAGGTATACGTGGAGGGATCGTACAGTGTAGTCAAAGATATTCGAAAGCGAATAACAAATATTTGGAAGATTTCGATAAAGAGAAGCCCTCAGAATTTCTCGTCTATTTAGACGCTAACAATTTGTATGGTTGGGCGATGTCGGAATATCTTCCTCATGGTGGGTTCAGATGGTTATCGCAAGACGAGCTGAATCTGGACCCAAACAGCATAGCTGACAATGGAACAGACGGTTATGTATATGACGTCACGTTGGATTATCCCTCTCATTTACACGACTTGCATAATGATCTTCCTTTTTGCGCTGAAAATAAAAAAGTTATGCAAGCGAAGTATAGCAAGTTGATAACCGATTTCTCTACAAAGCAATCATACGTGATACACTTTAGAGTTCTGAAACAATGCTTAGAATATGGCTTAGTTTTAAAGAAAACTTATCGTATTCTAGCATTTAAACAATCTCCATGGTTAAACGGCTATATTGACCTAAATACCAGACATAGGGCCACTGCTAAAAATGCTTTTGAAAAAATTTTTTCAAACTACATACTTAATAATGCAGTGTATGGTAAAACCATGGAAAATGTGGATAAGAGGAGAGATGTTAAAATTGTTAATAGTTGGGAGAGAACGAATCGGAACCATTTGGGTGCCCAAGATTGGATATCAAAACCAAATTTTCATAGTTTATCTATATTTTCCGAAGATCTGGTAGCAATCGAAATGACTAGAGTCAAAACCTGCTACAATAAACCAATTTACTTAGGATTTTGTGTACTCGAGCTGTCCAAATGGAAAATGTATAATTTCCATTACGGGTACATGCAACCTAAGTTTAAGACAAAACTCTCATTGAACTATATGGACACGGACTCTTTTATATATTCAATAAAAACGGACGACTTTTACGCTGACATCAAAAATGACATACAAGAACAATTTGATACATCGGACTATCCTACAGACAATATTTATAATTTTCCACTAGTAAATAAAAAAGTCATTGGTATGATGAAGGATGAAAATTGCGGTAAAATAATGACAGAATTTGTTGGGCTGCGATCAAAAATGTACTCATTCAGTGTACAAAATCAAAATGACGTTAAAAAATCGAAGGGGGTAAAGAGAGCCATATTAGATAAATATAGTTTAGCTACTTATAAAAATTGTTTATTTAATAAGACTAATGTGTATGATAATATGTTAACATTTAAATCTAAGCTACATCAGATATATACTAGTCAACTAAATAAGGTAGTCTTAAGTTATGGAGACGATAAGAGAAAAATTAGATCAAATAACATTAATACATATGCATGGTATCATTTTCGTATTAAGGAAACTAACCCTGAATACGAACTTGATATGTTGCTAGATGAGATTGCTAGAATGCAAGAAAATTTTTAAAATTAATTAATTTTTAGTTAATTTTTAAATTGTAAATAAAATCATATTCATTAAGAAAAATTGTTGTATATAAAATCCTATTCATTAAGAAAAATTGTTGTATATAAAATCCTATTCAGTAAGAAAAATTGTCGTATATAAAATCATATTTATTTAATAAGAAAAATTATTGTAAATAAAATCCTATTTATTTTTTAAGAAACATTATTGTACATATCTATATGAATTTTTAAGAAAAAATTTGAAATAAAATATTGAAAAAAGAATGAAATGGTGTTTATTTCTTTATTGGCTTTATTTACTTCGTTGGATCAAACAGTTTTTGTTTTTGCTTATTTGTAAATTCTTGTTTTCATATTGCTTAAACATGCACAGTCTTGTCTTCACATAAATTAAACATGCACAATCTTGTTTTCTTTGAGAGGTTCTCTACAAGAGAAATTGAATTTCACAATATTGTGAAATTCCATTAGATATTTTTATAAAGAGACACAATTAAGATAATCGGATAAGTCCTTATATTTTTCACTACTTACAAGTTTCTGTTATTTTGTATTCGAACAGATGATTCCTAATTTTCTTTTAGAAAAAATAATACAAAACAAGGAATATTTTAATAATACAATTTTATTTTATTTCTGTTAATAATACCATTTAATTTAATTTCTTAAATATTTTATTTATAATGATGGAAACATTTCATAGTATCCAATTATTAGATGTTCTAATATACTTTTCCGTAAAAAATATATTGTACATCTACAAGTATCAGGTCCTTCCTCACACTTCGGATCGTACCATGGGCAGTTTCCAAAATGCCCTTCTGTGTTGTCTTCGTCTTCTATTACGCCATATTCTTCGTTCTCATCCAGCATATTTTGGAAAAATTTTATCATTTCCCAATGATCATATAACCAGAAGCTTTCAAAATCTGTTAGAAATTGGTTTAGAGTACGTCTAATTTGACTCATTTTATTTGCTGATAAATGAATGATGATGAATGTTGGAAGGTTTTTTTAAGACTAATTTGTTCTTTAAATTTTTCAAATATCTATACTATCATCGCTATTCCATATTTCTTTTTAGCACTCTATCTCTCTCTCTAACCCTTTTCTCTCTATAACTATCTCTTTCTCTCTATCACTATCCCCCACTTATTCACTATTTCACCATAATTATTTTCGATTAGCCTTCTTGAAGTCATCATCGCTACTTTTAAGATCATTTCCAGTTAAACATTCAAAGTGAGAAGAACTAAATAAAAAAATGGACTCCACAACAAATCTAATTTCAAAATTTAATTCTCTAAACAATAAAACCTTAATTCACGTAAAGGAGCTTGACACGTCCATGAAATATACTATTCGAAATGTGAAACGTGTAACAACAAAATATGGAGCAACACTAAAAGTTGAAATGGATAAACATATAATGTTCCTGCGTAAACGATATAATACTTTAACAGATGACGATATTAAAGATCTCTCGAGCGGATCATATTGCCTAAGTAGAGAAGGTGAAGAAAACCTAATCGTTGAGAATGAGCTGAGTGAATTTCTAATTCAAAATTCCCAATATCCTGTCTGGCAATAAATTATATTAATTACGTTTTTTAAATTATGAATAAAAAGACATTAAAGAGTTTTGAAAAATATATATGTTTGTGTTTTTATTTAATATTTTCAGTTATTTCATAAAGAAGTTTAAGACATAAATGTCCACAGGTAAATGTATTAAAATTCTGATGTTGATTATAGTTGTATTTTATATTTGTACCAAGATATTTGACTACTTCTGAAGGAGGTTGTAAGTTTCCAAAGCTGTCGAAATATTCTTTTTCATTGATGTTTTTATAATATGCTACCCAATGTGTACCAGGTCCTGTTGGTACATCTAAATTGATTATTCCACATTAAATTTTCTTTGTTCGTTTTGGTAGAGTATTCAACATAAAAACACCTCTAAAATATGGAATATTTATAGAGAAACGGTTTAGGTCCACATCAGAAAGTGGTCTGTTAGGCAGCATCTCTAAGAGTTTTTTGATTCCTCTTTGTGAACTAAACCATAACCCTTTTCATATGGTTTTAAGTAAAGTCCTTTTCCAACTGCTATAGGTTCCATCGCTCTATTATGTCTAGTTGCTTCATCAAGTTGATTTTTAGCATTCTTTGTTGCATTTACAGCTTTAGCTATGGCAGCACCTCCAGTTGTTAGACTACCAATTGCACCCAGAGCAGTTAAAATCGGTATTAGAGGTAAAAAACCACCAATTTTTGGGACACGTATCACACGTGGTACTATAATTTGAGACTTTCTTCCTTTTAATGACTTGTTAATAGTTTTTCGTGCAATTTTAATAGCTGTGTTAATATCTAATGGTTTTTCTTTTTTTAGTATTTTTGTTGCAGCTCTAACTGATGTTCTAAATAGTGTTTTAACATTTAGTTTGTTCTTTTTTACATTTTTCTTTTTCTCCACACCCATACCAAATTTTGTTTTGGCTTTCATTGCGTTAATAACCATATATGCAAATGATTTTTCAGCAAGACTACTATCTTTTGATAAAACTCGATCCCAAGCGGAGTTTTCAAGTATTTTATCAGCTTTATGTCTGCTACTTAAATCCTTATTTTTGGAATAAGCAATATCGTGATTTTTACAATAAATTAATTCCTTTATCACCTCGATTTAAACGTTTTTGTAGTTTTGTTCCATGTCCACAGTACTGATATCCAGGTAGATGAAGTTCAACAGGTAGAGAGTTTATTATTTTGTCTACTAGACCTCCTCCAACGACGGTGTTTTTATGACTAAAAGTTTTCTGATATCGTATAACCATATTATCTAATTTTTCCTATATAAGAGGTAATATATATGAAATGCATTTAGTTACAAAAATGCAGTTAGTAAAACAACATAAAAATATTTTAGTTCGTAATATTGATGATTCAGCGAACATCAGTTCAAAAATAAAGCATAGTCCTCTCTTACCAAATTCTATTCGTGCTCTAATAGTGGGACCATCAAATTGTGGAAAGACTAATGTTATGATTGGCTTGCTAGAAAGTCCTAATGGACTCAAGTTTGAAAACATCTATTTATACTCAAAAAAGTATGAATACCTGAAGAAACTAATTTCACCAATTAAAGGTATGGGGTATTTTACATTCACCGATAATGAATCAGTTATTCCACCTGACGAAGCTAAAACTAATTCAATTATGATATTTGATGATGCTGCATGTGAAAAGCAGAATAATATACGTACATATTTTTGTATGGGGCGACATAGGGATGTTGATTCATTCTACCTGTGTCAAACATATACAAGAATTCCCAAGCATTTAATAAGAGACAATGCAAATGTTATTATAATGTTTAAGCAAGATGAGACAAATATGAAGCATGTTTATACGGATCATGTTGCCAGCGATATGAGCTATGAAAAGTTTCAAGAAATTTGTCGAGAATGTTGGAAGGATAAATATGGATTTTTGATGATAAGCAAAGATAACGAATTAAACGATGGTCGCTACAGAAAGCAATTTGACTATTTCATAACTATATAAGCAACTACTCATAAAAATTACCTCTAGTTATTAATCTATCTTTAAACTTGATACATCTATTTGATATAACCTCATCTGATACCTGATAAGCTGATCTGAAAACCAGACCAGGTCCTGATAAGCTGATCTGAAAACCAGACCAGGTCCTGATAAGCTGATCTGAAAACCAGACCAGGTCCTAATACGCTGATCTGAAAACCAGATCAGGTCCTGATAAGCTGATCTGAAAACCAGACCAGGTCCTGATAAGCTGATCTGAAAACCAGATCAGGTCCTGATAAGCTGATCTGAAAACCAGACCAGGTCCTAATAAGCTGATCTGAAAACCGGAACAGGTCCTAATAAGCTGATCTGAAAACCAGACCAGGTCCTAATAAGCTGATCTGAAAACCAGATCAGGTCCTAATAAGCTGATCTGAAAACCAGATCAGGTCCTGATAAGCTGATCTGAAAACCAGATCAGGTCCTGATAAGCTGATCTGAAAACCAGACCAGGTTCTGATAAGCTAATACCTGATCTAATAGCTGATACCTGATCTAATAGCTGATACCTGTTATTTACTATTATTAAACATGGATGAGAAAATTTTAAAACAGTTGGTGTTGACAAGAAATGTCTTGAAGAAAAAGCTTCGTAGTATAAAAACTGGTGAAATAGATACACGTGAACAACTAAGAGATACATTTAAACCTATAACAGAACCACTCAAAGAATTCATAAATAGTTCTAAAAATATTAAAAGAATTCCCATAAAAGAAGAAAGTAAAATGAAGACAGAAGTTGAAAATAATACAAGTTTTAAACCTGAAAAAACATCAGTCAAGATAGAGACAAATACACAAAAGAAACTAGCAGAAGGAACAATATTCGATAATACCATCTTGTTTAATGATGCTAATATTGTGAATGATGATGACGATGATGAAGATGATTTTTACTCACAGACTTCCAATACAGAGTACTGACTTATCAGCCTTGGAAGGAAGAAATGAATTAGATACAAACTATGGTCCACATAAAGATTTCAATAATGAATGGAAATTTGGTGATAGTAACCTCAAACTTAATGAAGATAAAATACAAGTTGGTGGTCAAATATGGGCTCTAACACCAGGACTATTTTCTCTAATGTTTCATAAAATACCAAAAAATTATGATAAATTTGAACTCAAAATCTATAAAAAGATTTTAATTACTACTAATGCATATAGAAGGGACTATAAACCTGATGGTAAAATTAAGGGTACTAGAGGATATAAATACAAACATATTATTAAGAAATTTATTGACGAGAAAAACCAGAAGAATTTAAACGAATCAACAGGATCTAAGTCAAAAGGTAGTTATTTAGGTGATGGAATGATGGAATTTAACGTTCATAAGCCAAACTATATATACTGGGACGATCCAAATGAGTTAGTAGATCGTCTTCGACTACTGCTTGCATCACAAGGTGCGGGTCATACTAATCACAATAACGAGATTGTATCAATTATTGAAGAACTACGTGAAGCAAATATAATACATTAACTTTAATAAAGTATATAAAGTATGTCTGTTGATAAATTTGGACACTATTTAAACGATACTAGCAGTATAATTTCTTTGAAAAATGCACCTAAACTGCTGGGGTTCTTTATGGATACGAACAACAACATTGATGTCCAAAACAAAAGAATCAAAAATGTTGCAAAAGCTCTGGAGGAAAACGATGTTATCAATAAATTGTTTCTGCAAACTCAAATCGAAAAATTAGAAGAGAAATTATTAACATACTTTAAGGAAGATAATACTATAATTCGAGAAGATATTCAAATGCAAATTGAGGAGCTACAACGCGAAATAAAATTAGATATAGAAGAAAATTATAAAATTCAAAAAGACATTCTACAAATTAAAACATTCTTTGAAGAACAAATTGAACAGCTTAATGAGAAAATTTATAGATTGGAAACTTACATGTTTGTATCAATAGCGGAAAGTGCGTCAAGTAGATCACAACACTCTCCAAAAAATCTGTAAAACAACTTAATGTCTTCAAAAAGAAATTTAGTAAACGAACTATGTACATAAGCAAGCTCGAAAAGTTTTTATTCGTCGTAGAGTTGTAATGAAAGGAATAGATGATCTTTGGCAAGCTGATTTAGTTGAAATGGGGATCTATTCTAGAGAAAACAGAAATTATCGATTTTTGTTAACTGTAATTGACACATTTTCAAAATTTGCATGGGCAGTACCACTAAAAACTAATACTGCACTCGAAACAACCAAGGCGATGGAAAATATTTTTGAATTAGGACGAGTACCAAAAAACTTACAAACAGATGATGGTAAAGAATTTTTCAACAAACACTTTGGAAAATTAATGGATAAATACAACATTAATCACTACTCAACATATAGCAGTATGAAAGCATCAATAGTAGAACGATTTAAGAGAACATTGAAAGGAATGATGTGGAAAGAATTTAGCTTTAATGGTTCATATAAGTGGATTGATATATACAAAGATTTAATTAATGCGTACAATAGAAAAGTTCATCGCACCATTAAAATGTCTCCGATTAAAGTCAACTCAACAAATGAGCAAAAGCTACTAAATACAGTATACAGTCAGTTGAAAATATATAAAATGTCTAAATTTAATGTTGGAGATCATGTACGCATAAGCAAATATAAGCATACATTTGAAAAAGGTTATACTCCAAATTGGACTACAGAAATTTTCACAATTACAAGAGTTCAAAATACAAATCCTACAACATTCATATTAGAAGATTATCTTGGTAATCCTATTAAAGGTGGATTCTATACTGAAGAACTTTCGAAAACTAGATATCCTAATACATATCTAGTTGAAAAGGTTCTTAAAACTAAAGGAAAGGAGGCATACGTTAA